>CM076580.1:1054780874-1056188374 GCA_034641835.2 Pinus albicaulis | reverse complement strand
ATCAAGGGCAACATTCCTATATTCTCTGATTTTTGGGTTTTTGGCTGAATACGCCCCTTTAATTTGTCTAATGATTAGCTCAGAATCTCCTTGGACTGATATTTTCTTAGCTCCTAAATATTTGAGCAAATGTAGGCCAAGTAGGAGGGCTTCATATTCTGCTATATTGTTGGTGCATTGGAAATCAAGTTTATAAGAATGTCCTTGGTTTGCATTGTGTATCCACACACTAGCCCCTAAACCTATTTTTCTATAAAAGCCATCAAAGCTCATGCCCCAAAGTGTTTCTGTATCATTTTCATTTCCTTTCTACCGTTGAAGGGTGTTAAAGTTTGAACTATTTTGTGCTTGAGTTGAGAATAGATTTGACTGTTCTGTTGGATTAGATTCTTATTTATTTTCCTTTTCTTGTTGGCTAATTTCATCTTCATTTTACAAGATAAAGGAGTCTAAGTCTGAATGAATAGAATAAATAGGAGTGTTTTTTGGCCTATCTATGTTTCTCTTCATAAATTTCATATGAGATTCTCTGTATAATCTTCTGGTTTGGTTAAATACTGGGATGGTGGAATAAGACATGTCCATTTGAAGGCTCCCTTGAAGTTTGACTCCCCATGATCTAGATAGAAGCATGCCATACTTTGGGGGAATGTCAACAACTACTATGTCCGTCACTAGACTCTTAGCAGGAATTTGTGACAGGTTAACACATAAATCTTTGATTAAACCTAAGCATTTGACCTTGCTTGAATCAAAGGAATACAGGTCCTTATATGGCTTAGTAATTTCTAAGCCTAGGCTCTCCATTACTACTTTTTGCATAAGATTAGGTGAAGCACTTGAGTCTAGCATGGCATTGTGTAAGATTTTTTTATGTATATTCAAGCTAACATAGAAGGGAGGGACAGTCCCTTTTTGGTATTTTCCTTCAACTTTAGGACCAAACAACAATTCTGGCTTGTCATCTATCAAGTTTAAAGTATCAGTGTCACTGCCTATATTCAAAGCTTTCAAAACTTGATGCTTATATACATCTTGGGTCACTAATTCAACCAAGGGTATGATGATTTTGATTTTGGAAATTTCTCCCTCAAAGCTGAAAGGAACTATTGTTTTTGATATATTTGCATCTGTTTTGTTATTTACAATTCTTTCAGCAATTATGACTTTCTGAATTTTATTAGGAATGTTATTTCGGACAGTTTTATTAGTGTTATTATTGGAGGTACTAGGGCAGTTGTGTTCAACACTTTGTTGGTTGTTTTTGTCCTTATCAGAATCAATTTTCTTGGACACTGTGTTGGTATTGTTTGCTGTCTTTTTAGGCTGATTTTCTGAAGTTTTCCTAACAGCAATACTAGTGTTTTTGTCATTGGAAATTCTCGGGCTCCCTTTGCTTCTAAGATCATATTGTTTGTGTACCTCCATGATTGAATTTTAAAACCCCAATATGTAATCTTCAAAATACTCATGATCATTTTCAGTTTGTCCTGGGGAGAAGAATCCTTGTTCTTCTTCAGTGAGAAAAACATCTGTCTCACTGTGAGATCCTATAAAATTTACATGATTTTCTTCCAATCTTTCAGTTTCCCTTACCTCATCTTTATCTACATAATTTTGTTGGAAGGGAGGCCTAATTTTTTGGTCATTATCTCTTTACTTATATTAATTAGGGTCTCTTCTAAAATTTGGGTTTCTATTTTTGTTTTGGGGGTTGTTTTGGTTTTCTCTAGGAGGCACTCTATCATTCAGATTTATCCTTTTAAGCATTCTTTCCATCACCCTTACTAAGTTATCAATTTTGGTATCTGATGATGAGGTTGATGTTATTGTATCATCATTGTATGTAACTCTTTTTTCTGATTTCAACCTAGCCATTTTCTCAATTAGATTTTCCTCTACACTTATGGCTCCCCTCTGCATGTCTTCTAAAGTCAAGGGGTCTCTATCTCTTAGCTAGTAGGCCATTTCAAGATCAAAGCCCTTTGGGAATTTAGCCAAGGCTAAGCCCAATGGAGGTTTCATGTCCGGGGGAAGTGCATTGTACACACTATTGAATCTAGTGCAATAATCTTGGACACTTTCCCCAGTATTTCTCTTGAGGTTATTATAGTCTGAAAGTATTTGGAGATGGTTCTTTTTAATTTCCCATTTTTTTGTGAATGTTTGATATAAATAAGGGAGATAATTTATGTTGTGAGGAGCTAAGCCTTTAAACCATTTCTTGGCTTCTCCTCCTAAACTTTGAGAAAAAATTCTCATCTTAATGGTCTCTTCTTCTATTTCCATATAATCAAAAACATCATTCATCTTATCTACGTGTTGTTGAGTAGTAGCAGGTTCATTTCCAGTGAAATGGGGAATTTTGGATTGATATTCATTAGGTAAAGGAACCAGAGGTTGTGGTAACACTAGTGGAGCATATCATGCTGCCATGATAGGAAATAACGGGGGATTTACAAGAGGTGTATTTACAAGATGGAAAGTGGGTTGAGCTGGAGTGCTTTGGACAGTGTATGTGTGGACAGGAGTGGAAGAAACACTTGGGCTAGCAAACTGATGATGAGCATATATATTATGGAAGGAGCTAAAATGATGGAGAAGCTGAGAATCAGGTGGAGTAGAAGGTGAGGTTTCTCTACTAAAGCTCTATTGCAAATATGTGGTTTCAAAGTCAGTTTGGTTTAAATCACTTTGAGACTTATTTCTAAATAGGTTCTTTGTATGAGGTAAGTTAAAGTGAGGATCTTTCAAGATTGTAAGATTTTCAGGGACAAATCTTGTTCTTTGGATAGTCCTAACAGCAGTTAAATTTCCAGATATAGAGTCTTTCCACAAAATATTTTTTGGGTCATCAACTATTGTTGGAGGATTAGGGTCTGGGTGAGATCTGGTATAGATCCTATGTGAAGCCAGATTTCAATTTTCAAAATTTTGGAGAGGGTAAAAATCTTAAGGACTGTTTTTTCAAAGATTAACCTCTCACAATGTTTTTATGACTTTCTAAAAAGTGGGACTAGACTTCAAAACTTCTTCAGGGCTGGTTAACACAGTCCTAAGGAAATCTAGAGTACTAGTGAGGTAATAGGCCTACTGGGGCTAGTGGAGTCGCCAGGTGGAAATTTTTATCTTTTCTGAAGGTAAAATGTTTTATGGTCCACCACCAATGATTTATTTGAAAACCAATCTGAAATGTTTTTAGTTTTTCTGAGTTTTTATATGGTTCTATGGTTTATGAGAGTGTCCTATACCTGATTTCATCACTAAGTGGTGAAACAAACAAAGTCTACCCTATGGATTATCAGCCGATTTTCTGAGCTAATTGAAGGACTAATGAGTCTATAAGGGCTTGTTGGGCTACTATGAACTCAGAGGTCCCACCGTGATCGCCAATATGTTGGGGTCCTGTGATTTGGAAAATTGGCATACCAAGTGACAAGGCAACATCAAAACCAATATTTAGAGCTCTAGGACCTAGCCTTCCTAGTCTCAGAGAGGGATCTCTCAATTGTTTGAAAATATATGACTTTTTTGCTTGTAAAGGGTTGATTTTAGGCTAGTTATGAAGCATGGATTCATTTGATTGTTTGGTTGGACATGATGATCTAGGAAGCATAGATAAAAAAAGGGAAATCTCTAAGTCATTGGGCAATGGAGTCAAATAGAAGTCATGACAAGTCAATCAATAGATCATAGGTATCAAAGGGAAAATCTAACTTGACCAGTGGATCTTCAAGGTATTGCAGTTGGAATGAAATGGACATCAAGGATTTAGAATGAAAAGTAGAACTAAGGGAAATTAAGAATCCTTAATTATATGTACTTCTTAACAAAGGGACTTAAAACATTATCTGAACATGAAGAGGCATTCGATAGACAGGGCTAACCATAAATTCTACAAACCACACTTCAGCAAATAACAATTTCAAGACAAACTTCTCCAATGAAATATAGAAGGTGAGAAACTCATTTAAATTCTAGTGATTTCACCTTCAAGGATTATAAAACATTCAAGATTCACAAATAAATGCATTCATAGAAGAGGGAACGCCTAAACATCTTTGATTACAGCTATAAATATCTTCAAAAAAATTATTTAAGCAAGTACAAAGGGTATGATCGGAACAAAACCTCTTTGGCAGGCTTTAAGCAATGGTACTTTGAAGGGAGACTTCAGAAACAGTTTTTAATTGGCAGCAACTAAGCAGGGAAAACCATAAATCATTCTTGAAACCAACTCTATTGAACTATTTAAGAAATAAACAAGAATAAGGTTCCTAGAGAGAAATTAATAATTCTCTAGAATATCTTAGCAGAAGAAAAAATTAAGACAGTGAAGAGTAAACAGAACTAAGGTGCTTTCAGAAGACATTTCTTAGCCTAAAATTTTTACTCTACTGCAACAAAGAATGGTGAAACATAATGGAACAGGAAATAACAATAACAGATTTAGAGTACTTCACCAACAGCCAAGCTTAGGGATCCAATGACAGAGCCTTCTTCATCAACAAACAGGTCAAGACATCTACAAGTTCCAAAACATCAATTTCCTTCAATTTTCCAAGAGACTATGTATTACTTCAAAGAGTCATCAAATGCCAATGATACAATGAGTTCAGATGCAGTATTTATGCTGCAAATGAGGAGGTGGAACTGTTCTAGGGCTCAAGTGTTATTAATTACAGAGTAAATGCATTCCTAGCCTTGAAAACCATGCAAGGCATAAGGTAGGAAGATGTTCAACTACTTATCTACTTCAATAACTCTGTCTTAACTTCTAAGGAAAGATAGGTGAAAATTTTGACTTTGCAACATATCTCTATCTTTTACAATAATTGCCTGACAGCTTAAAATATCTTCTATCTATGTAATAACTGCCAATTTTTCTTTGCAAGTAGAATAGTAGGCTACAGGTGGCTTTTTAGTTTTTCTGAGTAAATAATTATTGCTTTGATTCATTTGAGGCCTTCTTACCCCAAGTTTTCTTAAATTTATTATTTAAACTATGCTTAAGGCTTGATTCTACTTTTTCCTTCATAATTCATTATGTTGCCTTTAATACCTTTTGGACTTCTTTAAAAATTCTTTGTCTGCTTTTAACTGTGTTTTTATCTTTTAATTTGCACATTAAGCCTTTTAATCTTCGAACCTTTATGCTTAACATTTTTCTTCATTCTCTGTTGTTTCGATCTTTCTTGTTTTCTGTGTGTGCAGGTCTTTTGCTGTGCTGGAGGGTTTGAATAAATGATTGATGCTCATGACACATCGACCTGACTTTGGAGATAAACCCCTTTTGTCCCTTTCTGTAATTAATAATAGCCCAAAGATCATCACCTTCAGCCTCTGCAACCATTTTTTGCTGTGGGACAGCTTTAATGTTTATCCGCCACGAAAACCTGCAACCAAACACCAAATTGTTTATATAAAACCTGCATTTAGTGGATATAACTGCTTCAGAGGGCTTTGGCGGAGGTGAAAGAGCATTTAGGAAGAGGGAGAATGCATTATGGATGATCTTATGGTGGAAATTGAAAAAACCAGGGTTCAAAATGATTTGGTGTGAAGTCAGCAAAAGTTATTTTTGGGAGAAACCACGAGCGGTATTCGCACGGAGGAAAAGTGGTAAGTGGTTTGGCGCTGGGCAGACGTGATACAGGCCAAAGGGTGACACGTATCATCTCCAAAACCACTTATTTCGCGTGCAAACAACGCGTTGGGAGGGGTTCGGAAGATCGAGCGCGAAACTTAATGAGGACTGTCAAATCTGCGGGCTGCAGATCGACGGTCATGAGTTAGCATGATGGTCGAAGAGATGCACGGGAGGAACGACAGTGGGACCATGGTGGATGTAGGGGGAGAACAGGGAGGAGCCCCACTGGCTGTTGGATCGTGATGAGATTAACGGTGGAGATGCGATTGGGGGCATGAATATCGGCGAAGAAAAGGGTTTGGGAATGAGGAAAGAGGAATCGCCGAAGTGCGATGGCCGATGGGAAGGAGGGAAAACCAATGACTATCTGATCTGGGAGATCAATGGTCAAGATCTTATCGGCAGGGGATGAACATCAGCGGTGAAAATATAGAGAAGGAGGATGGAAATGGGGAGGAGCAAAGTCCGATGGCGTGAAAGGGGCTTAAGGCCTACAGCCGATGGTCGCAAGCCTTGGTCTTAGGATGAAAAGGGGCTAGGGGCTTAAGTAAAAAGCGCTTAAGGCCTTATGTAAAAATGGGTGGAAAAGGCCAAAAATGAAGGTTTTTAAGGCCTAAAAGGGGTTCCGATAAGTTTAGAAAAAGGGTTTTAAAACCAAATAAAGGGGATTTATATGGTTTTAGGATGTTTTCCAAGGAAATGGAGGATGATGAAGGGAAAATGAGGGAAAAATGGGTGAAATGAAGGAAATATTTTGAAATGGAGAAATGTTGAGAATTATGGCTTTGAAGGCAGTTTTTCTTTTTGAAACAGCAGGGCTTGGACAGGTTTTGGATGAAGATTTTTTAATGAAGGATAACTTTAGAGGATAATGAACATAGTGAGATTTCCAAAACTCGCAAATTTTCATAGAAAGTTTGTTTTTGGAAATATATGGACTAATCTAGCCATCATTAGGTATAACAAAATTTACAAATGGCTAATAGAGGACATTATGTTTTATTATTATTATTATTTGATGTAACTTGGAATAAACTCATTCCTATTAAAAAAGAGAGATAAATATTTTAAATTCGTATATATATATATATATATATATATATATATATATATATATATATATATATATCTATATATATATATATATATTATTAAGTTTTATATGTTAATTAATTATACGTTATGAAATATGATGGTTATGAATATTCATCATTATTTATATTTATTTTAATATAATATGGATATTATGATTTTTATTAAAAAAATGTTTGTAAATTTATTAATAAAATAATTACAATTTAACAAATGAAATTGAATAAATTTATTATTTTTATTATTTTTTCAAGCAACTGGACATTAATTTTTTTTTTTAAATCTAATTTATCATTTTACAAGAACCATATCTTAGCCATATTGAATTGTAGGGTATCTCTCCAAGAAACAATCAATATTATGTGCATAGTGAGAGTGGGGTTTTCGATGTTTTATAATGATTTTAATTAAAAGTATCGAAATATATATTTATTGAGTTCATTTTTCCAACACCTCATTTCCTTATGAGCTAAGTCTAGTGAGTTGTAAGCTCACATAGAGATTTACATCTATCTAGTTGTCGTACTTATCCTTAATCGACACTTGACCTCCTCCATCACTATATAATAGAAGTCTTATATGTACTTTTATATAAGATTGTGAGTAATCGAGTACTCTTAAATGGTATTAAAGAAATCAATTCCCGTCCTAGTGAGATATGGTACTGTTTTTTATCGTTTAAATTTGGGAGAGGGTGATCCTTGAGGATCCATCTAAGTGGTTTTTTCCTGGGGCAAAGAATTTTTCATCGGTCTCATTATTGGTTAGGTGTCACGTTCCAGTTAGTAATTATTGGTTAGGTGTCACGTGTCACGTTCCAGTACATCGAATTTCTGCGAGAGCTCAAAGAAAAAGGTCAAATTCTTCTACCACAGATCTAAGTCCAGATATGAATCTGGAGGGAAATGTCAGCCGGATCATGATTCTGATCTCAAGCTCGTGCTCATTTGTGTTTTCCCGTGTTGGCTCTGCCATGGCTTACACGATCAAGTGATGTCCAACACAATATGAATTTGCAAACGTATTCGAATTGCAAATGAGGACAATTCGATGTGCATACTCATAAGAAATTTTCATCAGTTATATGCAAATGAAATTGAGGTTTTATTAATGAATTTGAATATTTTTTAAATGTTGGTAGGTCAATTTGTTGAAAGCGGCCGTGTAGCTGCAATTTTCAGCCCAACCTGAACACCACCCTGAATTAGCAGATTTTTTGGGCCACACATCTTCTCTCTTATTGTTTCTCATTGCATTCGCTAGAAAGATCGAGAAGCACCAAGTCGTCATAGACACTAATTTTTTGTGAACCTTTTTCATTAAAAGTTATTTTGTGAAAAAGTTTTAAGTTTTTTTTTTTTTTTGGTTTCTTACCATTATTGGGGCAAGGCTTTGGTACTCAAGTTTGAGTAAGGAAATAATTTTGTTATGAAGGAATTATTTTATGATTAAAATACTAAAAAATGGATATTAATTTCCAAGGATTTTTTTAGAAGGTATTAAGATAATTTATGAGCATTTGTAAATGATGCTTAGTTGAGAATAGTCTTATATTAATTTGGTTGATGTATATGGTATCTTGACGACAGCGGGTTATGAAATCATTGCTTTTTGGCTAGTGGTACAAAGGTTGTTGAATTGATCCGATTTGTAGCATGTTTTTAAGTGTAAAGCAGTTGTTGTTGTCATCATCAACTTTGTTTTGTAGAATTTTTTGTTGCTAGTGAAAACACATTTTCCAACTTGTGTTATCAAGATGGGTAAAAGGTTGTAGGAGCTTCATGAGAAAAAGGCAGAAAATGAACTTCGTAAAGAGGTCATTCAATTGTAGTTTGTGTTAAATCTATTGCAAGTAGAGAATGAAACTCTTAAGAATAGGTTTCAAACTTCAATAATTGAGAAAATCCAAAATGTTAACCATCGGGATTCAACCATGGGAAAATACTTCCAGATGCTAGTAGATGAATTTCAAGAGAAGATTGACTTCCTTGATGACTTGGAGGAGGAATTTGAGTCTTTTTTTGACTCGAGAACAAAAAAATGAAGAAGCAGTTGGAAGAGAAAAATAATAATCATAATATGGAGATTAATTGTTTAAAAGAAATGATGTTGGAATAATATCAACTTTTGAAACTAGATTATGATGCATTGTCTCATTAGTTGATTTAGATGGATGGGTCGATGGATGTTCATGGTTTCAATTGAACCAATGCTTGTAGAATTCGTGCCATCATGTTGCATTAGTTGTTCATTTTTTATTTTCATTGTTCCCTCATTTGTGTTTCAGGGGGGGGGATTTTGCTGACAATGGAGACTATTGATTCTCACTCCTTCCACATTTGTGTTTTAGGTGGGGGGGTTATTATATGATGAAAAATATTGCTAATTTGATCAGTGTGATGGTGATGGTGTTCAAATAATTTCAAAAGTGTTGTACAAATTTTGACTTCAGACTTACATACTTACAAGGCTCATTGTTTATTTGTTGGTTGATGGTGTTGCTTTTGTTTGAATCCTTGTACTGGTTCTTTACCAACACTTACTTTCTCTGAATACTTTTTGGGAGAAGTTGATGACATGGTTGCTAATGTCATTCCAGATGAAAATGTTGTGGCACCCAACTTTGAGTGTAAAAAAGAAAAAAATGAGCTATCTACACATCCTCATTAGACGAAATTACCCAAGCATCAACATTCTTGGTCAATTTCTAATCCCGCATTCAAATCATTACAGAAAAAACGTGAGAGAATGGATCTTGGACTAGTGTTGAATATCAAGATCGTTTGTGGATGGGTCGATGGATGGTCATGGTATTAATTCAACCAATGATTGCATAATTCGTATCGTCATGTTGCATGAATTTCATTGTTGATTGCCATTGTTCCCTTAGTTGTGTTTCAGCCTTTAGGGAAGGAAATTTGTTGAAAATGAAGACTTAATTCTCTCTCCTTCCACAGTTGTGTTTCAGGGGGGAAATTAGATGGTGACACATATTATTTTCATTGCTTTGTTGACAATTGTCATTTTTTGCGTTTAATCAGTGTGATGATTACAGCGTTCAAAAAAATTCAGAAGTGTTGTTGTATAGTGTTTGAGTTGATATTGACATACTTATAGGCCTCATTGTTTGTTTTTTGGTTGATGGTGTTTCTTTTGTTTGAATCCTTGTCCTGGTTCTTTACCAACACCTAGTTTCTATGAAGTTTTTTTTGGGAGAAGTGTTTTCCATGTGTGCGCCTCTGAAACAATCCTAATTCATAGATCTACTGACCTCATTGAGGTTTCATGGTTGACATCTTTATATTTTTGGTACTTCAGCATTTCATACTTATTGATTGGAGTAGGCCTATGTTCTTTCCATTTAGTAGATCATTATGGGATCTACAATTTCAACTTCATGATAATTTGATCACTTACACCTTTCTCTCTTTTGGGGGGAGTTTTTTCCTATGAATTTTTATCTCTTTCTCCACTCATGAGGGTTTGTACATGGGTACCTAATTAGGCCTTATTGTTAGGACCCAATATTTGTTTTATTTCTTCTTTAGTTACTCCCTATGTTTTTCTTAAGGGGGGGTTCTAGAGTTCATTTTTCCAATGCCTCATTTTCCTATGAGCTAAGTTAAGTGAGTTGTAAGCTCACATAGGGGGCTTGCATCTGTCTAGTTGTTGTAGTTATCCTTAGCCGACACTGGGCCTCCTCCATTGCTATATAATGGAGGTACTCTATGTACTTTTAAATAAGAAAGTGATTAATATAATACTCTTACAATATCCTCATTTTTTTTAATTATGCCTGAAATTAATTTTTTTTAGAGAATATTTATTTTTATTTTAAAATTGATTCATGTCATATTGAAATTGACTATGGAAAAAATTACACATCTCCCTCATATTGAGTTGTAAAATGTAACTCTCATCCTAAATATTAACTAATATTTTAATTAATTATAAAAAAATCCTAAATTATATAATGATAAAACTAATAAGAAGATAAAATTTTATCTATGGTCTAATGTAATAAATACATAAAAAGATTAAATAGAATTTGTGAAAATTTTAAATACGAGTTAAATAAATGAATATATTACATATTATTATGGATTATGGTATGTTGTTATGAAAACCATTTAAGTTCAAATTACAAAATATTTAAAGCTTCTTAAGTAAGGGGAATGGTTTGAATTTTTAAAAATAATTTTAATTAAAAAATTTATAATATATGTTTGGAAACTTGAAAATATTTTATTTTATGGGGTTTATGGGTGGTGGGAGGGGGTAATATATAACTTTGATGGAAAATTAGTTATCAGATACTCTTGGGCTTGGGACAAAGAATGAATAAGTGAATATGTATGGCTTACTGCTTTGCTTGATATTGGAAAAGGACATGAATTTTCCTCATATCATGATCCTAGGAGACTCTCTCATTACAATCCAACATCTCCATAAAGGACCTTGGCACAGGAAAATTATCCTACGCTTATGTTAAAAATATTATTACATATTTTGTATGTCTTTAGACAACAAAAATTCTACCATGTTCTTAAATATCAAAACTTTGAGGAAGGTTGTCAAGCCAATCGTGCTTGTCTTCTCATAGCTGGGAAAACTAAAATTAATGGAACTTAGGTGTGGAGAGGCATACCTTAACCCCTCCTTCCCATATCCTAACACTAAATCCATTCTTTGTGATAATTTTAATATCCACTTATCGCTAAGTTTCAATCCTCACATTCGCATCATAGTTTTAAAAGGTGGGAGATGTTGGCTTGGTGTCATGCCATTTTTTGTCACCAAGATACAAGAAATATGCATTAACTTGAATCTCCCACATGAATTGCATACAAGGAGTTAACGGTAGCCAGATCTTGGCATAGGAACCCCACCTCAGTGTTTATTTTTTAGTATCTTGAGAGGTACTCCAAACCCTATGGTTCAGGGATTGGAGGGAAAAGCGCCACAAGAATCACTTGTGGGCTTGGAACCCAAAGTTGGGGTTTTTCACCAATCATGTTTGGGGCATTTCCATGGATAAACTTGTACATGTGATGGCGTGAGAGGATAGAGGACATAAAGGAGAATCCAACACTTTGGGAATCGTATAATTATGAGCTGTACTTAATGAGATATGAATTTTTGAAGTTATTTGTTGGGTTTTCACATAAGGAGTCAAGGTTGACCTAATGTTAATTAGGCTTATGAAAATTGTTCAGTTACTTAAATGATGTTGGAGGAATCCCTTGTGTATGGTATATATACAAGGTGACATGAGGACATAGAATTCATCCATTTGTGCAAAAAAACTTAAGAAGAAAGCTCGTTGAGGAGGAGGCTCTTCTATTTTAGGGCTTGTTTCAGGGTGAAGGAGCGATGAGTTCCCTTGCTGGAGAGCCAAAGCCATAAGACAATTTTGGGGACCTTTTGGGAGGGATGCAGACCCTTGGAAAGGCAACGACATACCTGCGTAGTCTTGTTGTAGGGTACCGCATCAAATTGAAGGCAAACTGAGGAGTAGAAAAGGGCTAGGAAAACACATAACTGAAGCATCCATCCTTGACCCTCAAGGAAGGGAAACCACACCTCTTGGGATTTTTTTTTGGGCACAAAAAGAATGTTGGTTAAGGGATGGTTGTGTGCCCTAATCAGGCCTAGTTTGCTGCAACCAATCAAACCTCAAAACAATGAGTTAGTGTATGTATTTGATGACGTTATTTTAGGTTTTGGGTCAAAGATTTAACCATATTTGGATCAATTTACCTTGCATCCTATGGGAACTAAGTTGGAGGTTTGATTGGGTGATCAGGAGCCTCCATAGGTATAGATCTTGTAGTGAAGTATTGGGTGCCATTGGTCTAGTGGAGGGCAGCGCGTTGGCTACATAAAGTAGCCCTTGACAAGCTATATTGAAGTGAAGAAGAGGAGTTTAAGGTTGGGTGAAGATTGGTGCCAAAAGTGAAACACTTTGATGGAAAAATGTGTTTGCCATCCTGGCAGATTGGAGCTCAGGAAGTGCCCAGCCTAGAGAGCATATTGGATCAGCCTATGCACACCAAGCATAAGTGACTTGTAGTATTTTTATGAGGCATTCCTCTTGGAGTCTCTATGTGTTGTCCTTTGAAGGACTAAGGGGAAGCTAGTGAACAATACAAAAGGGAAGGACTAACAGGAGAAGATACGACATTAAGTCTGATAAAAAAAGTTTGTCATTGTATCTTGTATTCCATAGACTGTTGTATTATTCAGATTGGTTTGATATAACAAAGTTTGGGTTGTACATTATTCTTCAATTTTGTTAAAAATTGTGTATACTGTAGAAAATACACATAGATTCAAAAGATCTTGTAATATGTTAAAACAAAATACTTGAATATAAACTACAAATTGTAGAAACCAATTATTATCGCACAATCACATGAACAAAAAAGAGAAATAATTTCAATTGTACAACACAAAGATGTGTCTGGGGAAATACTCAGCTAAAAACCCCACTATCTGTATATTTTATTAAGTTAAGAATATGAAACAATGCAATGATTTTCTCAGGCTTGTGAACTCTCTGCACTATCTCTGACTATCTCACTCTGATCCCAACAATTTTGGTCCAATATTTAACCAAAAACTTGCCTTTGGGTTTCTTAACCTTGCTTACACATTCCTGAGGGAATTAAGCCCCTATTAATGAGGAAATTCCAACTAATTGATTGCGCAATACATCCATGGCATCCTGCTGACTCCATGCACTACCTGTACAATTTTCTAATTATACAACTGGTAGTACACTTCCCTTTAACTCCACTCTCAACTGGGTATTCCTCAGAATTGACATGCAACAACTATTTATAGTAAATTATTAGTTATTTGAAGACTGTGGATATTCCGATTTTTTTATCTCAAATCTACACCACAGAAACCTCCAAACTATTAGTTATTTGATTGATCACTGTATGTGAATTAAATTAGATTTAATTCACTGGACCTCTCACTAGTTCCTCCATCAGTTAGAACTTTTTAAACTAATTTTAACTCAAATAAATTGATTTAACTAATTACAACTCAAAATAAACTCAACTAGGGCTCCTATAATGTAGAAGGCACTCTACATGCCTCTAGTTTGACCCTCAACTCAAATTAACTAAGGTAACTAAGTCTTCATGACTTAGTTAACTTGTACAAGTTGTCATGTGATGTGGAATTACAATTTAATTCTAATTTATTTAAGGGAAAATTAAATTAGAAACCCTTTTTATGCCATTTTCAATATTTCTTGTTGCAAATTTCAACACTCCCTCTCAACAAGAAAGGAATTCAACTCTATCCCGATCCGGTACATTTGGAATGTTCTGCATGTAACACTTCTCTCTAGTGTTGTTATTACTATAACTTATGAAACTAAAAAACATCCAAACTAAATTAGTATGATGCATCTATCACCAGAGTCTCTGACTTCTACTAGATATTGCACTATCTAGTGAAAATTATGTGTTGTTGTTGATGCTGCGCTGTGCCATCTACACTGCTTCCAACTATGTGGAATTACAATTTAATTCTAATTTAATTAAGGGAAAATTAAATTAGAAACCCTTTTGATGCCATTTTCAATATTTCTTGTTGCAAATTTCAATTCTCCCTCTCAACAAGAAAGGAATTCAACTCTATCCTGATCTGGTACATTTGGAATGTTCTGCATGCAACACTTCTCACTAGTGTTGTTATTACTGTAACTTATGAAACTAAAAAACATACAAACTAAATTAGTATGATGCATCTGTCACCAGAGTCTCTGACTTCTACTAGATATTGCACTATCTAGTGAAAATTATGTGTTGTTGTTGATGCTGCGCTGTGCCATCTGCACTGCTTCCAACTATGTGTTGCACTCCCTAGTATCTGATTGCTACTAGTATCTGCATCTGTCACTATGAAATTTGACTGTATCAATCGCCATTGATCCATCCTACTACTATGTATTGTGGTCTCTTGTAGAAAGGTAATGATCCATGAGAAAATACATCTCAATGGATTATTCCCAAATTCTACACTCTTGGGACTATTACTTCACATCACCTCACCTTTCACCTAGAGGTATGGCTACATGTGTTCCTTCTGCCCACTTGGCTCAAAATTTTCCCCTACTGGAGATCTCTTCTTGAGTGGATGCCTCCACTCGGTCTCCTCTCTGCTTCCCTAATTGTGGTTTCTCCACAACTTTCTGAGGTTGCCTCTGAGGCTACATCTTGAGAGGTAATTCATGCTCCCTCTCAACCACCAAGTCTCTAACCTTTTCCTTTTTCCTCAAGGATTTGCATGCATCTTCAACCTTGAGAGCATACATGTTCTTTACTCGCACTCCGATCTATTTCACCTGTCATGTTTCTATGTGTATAAGGAAAACCTTTCTTTTTCTAAATATCACATCATATCCATAGTATTCCAAGACCGCTATGGAAACAAGATTCTTCTTTAGTCTTGGAATAAACAAAAAATATATGAGTCTAAGAGGGGAGCCAAAATCCCTCTAGAAGGCAACAGTACCAATACTGGTCACTCTATACCTCCCATCATTTCCAAACCCTATGTTCCATTTGAGGTCTTTCTCCTTCGAGTCACTGAAGAAATCTCTATTCCCCATCATATGGAATGAGGAACCACTGTCGAGATACCACATGCATCCCATTATAGTGTTGACCATGCATTCCATGAGAGAAAAATCAAGATCAAATTGTTAATATATAGCTTCACCTACTGTTGCTACTGCAGGCTCCTTCTTACTTGCCTTTTGTGGACATTTCATGGCATAGTTATCGAGCTTGTGACAATGAAAACACTTGATTTTGGAAAAATATTTATTATTTCCCTCTTCACATTGGGACCTTTTTCCCTTGGATTTTTTTCCCTTGCTGACTAATGAAAAATCTTGTTCTTTGGAAGAGGTATCGTCTCTGGTGTTTCTCCTAATATCTTCTTGCACCAACTCAAGCCACAATCGCTCCCACTCTGGTAGATTCTCCCTCCCATTTACCAAATATTGGTAGTTGTGTTAGATCTTGGGAAGTCCTAGAAGTGCTAGCCTCACCATATCATCCTTGAAAACAATAACACCAACACTTCCAAGCTCATCTCGACATTGAGTGAACTTCGTCAAGTATTTTGGTATTGTGTTGCCTTCCTCCATCTTGACATTTATGAGCTTATCCTTCAAGACTAGCTTCCTTTGGTCATTGCTATTCTGAAAAAAATATGTTAAGGATTTCCACATAGAATATGGAGTTTCCTTTCCATGGAGGTTGGAGACAATATGATCTTGAACTCCTTCTAACAGAATCCTTCTCACCTTTTCTACATTCTTCTTCCATGCATCAAGATTTTGAGCATCTACTGTTGCGAGCCTGGGAATATCACTGCCTATGAATTCCTTCAACATTTTTTCCTCCAACACTGCCTCCATCCTGTCCTTCCAAGATATGTAATTCAAACAACACTCAAGGTGATATTCGAGTCTCATTCCACTGAAATATGTCTTAATCTGTTGTTGGTCCTGAAGAATAAAACTGCAAATTTTATTCACCTATTCAAAACAAACTCTAGTTATTCTCTTCTATAGAAATTCCTAGTCTGATACCATGTATAAAATCCACATAGATTCAATTGATCTTATAATATGATAAAACAAAATACTTGAATCTATTCTACAAATTGTAGAAACTAATTACGACTGCATAATCACATGAACAAGAAAGAGAAAGAATCTCATTTTCACAACACAAATATGTATATGGGGAAAGCCTCAAATAAAAACCCCGCTACCTTTATATTGCATTAAGTTAAGAATATGAAACAATAAAATGATTCTCTCAGGCTTGAGATATCTTTTCACTATCTCTGACTGTCTCTCTCAGATCCCAACAAGCTCGTCTAATATTTAACCAAAAAATTCCCTTTGGGTTGCTCGACATTGCTTACACATTACTGAGGGAATTGAGCCCCTATTAATTAGAAAATTCCAACTAATTGATTACACAATACATCCAAGGTGTCCTGTTGACTCCATGCACCACCTATACAATTTTCTAATTATAAAACTGATAGTACACTTACCTTTACCTCTAATCTCAATTGGTTCTTCCTCAGAACTAACATGAAAATACTATTTAGAGTGAATTATGAGTTATATGATTGATCACTATATGTGAATTTAATCAGATGTAATTCAATAGACCTCTCACTAGTTCCTCCATCATTTAGAACTAGTTAAAATGTTTTAACTCAAATACACTGAGTTAACTAATTACAACTCAAAATAAACTCAACCATGGCTCCTATAATGTAAGAGACACTCTACATGCCTCTATTTTGACCCTCAACTCGAATTTAATGATATAACTAAGTCTTCCTAACTTAGTTAACTCATATAAGTTATCGTGTGATGTGGAATTGCAATTTACTTCTAATTTAATTAAGGGAAAATTAAATTAGAAGCCATTTTGATGCCATTTTTCAATATTTCTTGTTGCAAATTTCAACATATACTTGTGCATATTTGATTTACTTCTTTATATTTTTCGTTGTGCAAAGTAGTTCTAGTTGAGATTCTTTATTTGGTAGCATCAACAATTTTAAGACTTTATCCTAGACCCAAGATTGTGGAAACTCAACACTCGTCGTGTTACTGTTTCTATGGAGCCAACCATTATGAACTGTTATAGCGATAATAAAAGCCTCACATGTGGGATGACCTCTCTAGTGATTGTAACAATGGCTCTCCATCTGCTCAAAGCAATTTCCCTTCCTAGCTAACGGAGGACTAAGATTTACTAGTGTTGGTATAGGTTTCTCTTGTCCTAATTGAGCCCTATGTAGGTCTCTTCACCTCCACTTGGTTACTCGCTCAACTTGTTTGGTTGTAGCCATTTTTGTCACAAAGCTCATCCTATTCACGATTCTATCAATCGATATCTAAGGAGGGAACTGATGGTCGCAATTCAATGCGACCTGGATTTCAAATTCCATATCTTCAATCCCACCTCTTCAATCAAGATCCCTCCTCCTCAGGTTGGTCTGCCCCTTGATTTAGGTGGATATTGGTGGCCACCCACCTATTCCATTTGGAACCCACCATTGTTTCTTTCATTTTTTCGGTTTCAACAAAAATTACTATTTTTAATAGTTTTTCGGGTCCTGAACTTCCAGAGCCATTTTGAGGCCCTAAACATCGGTTTTTGGGAAAACCGGGAGAAATATGTAAGTTCCTTTGATGTTTCCCACGTAAAAAGTTTTAGTCCTCAAATAGATCTTTCTAACGAGGTATTGAATGCATAAAACATAGATCATATGCCAAATTTACGTCCCTGGGAAGTGGATGTACCAATTTACCCAAATGGGGGCCATAGTTTTGGTGCTTCATCTCCTAGGGTTAGGTTTTTGGATGTTTAGGGTTTTCCATTGTTTCTAAACAATAAATAGGCCTTCGAGCCTCATTGTAACATAGTTCAGAGGCCTGTAGCTGCCACATATCTTCTCAGATATAAGCTACTAGCACCCTAGCTAGTTTATTTTCATTATGTCTGTAAGCATATTTCTACTATTTTATATTAATGGAATGAAGTATTATTTCCGTTGCATCTTTGTTTTTATCTCTATTTCCATATTTTATTTCATTCCTGCATAAATCCGGATCAGTGGTATTAGAGTGGTTTTCTCATTCTCTGTTTTTCTTTGCATGTCCCCAACGAGGTCAAGGTATAAGGAGTTATGGCTTGATCTAGTTGAACCCTTGCCAGATTAGCCTCGTAAACCCTGATGACCTCCCATGCGAGAATAAAATAAAGACGAGGGATCAATATATCTTATCAAATTATTAATCGAGGAGGCCCTCGAGAAATGAAGGAACATGATGATGGATAACTTTTCCTAGATCCTTCAACGATTGCCCACCAGCGGCACATCTACATCTAACAGCCACTCTGGAGGTGCCTCTCCTTTCATGGTACAGTTCAACTTCGACATTCCTGTATTTGAAGGCCATATAGATGCAGATGTCGTAGATAGATGGTTGAATTTGCTGGAAGGGTATCTGGGCAAGTCGTTAATAATTTCCCCATGAACTACTTAAGAATGGTAGCATACAGGCCTTTCTCCCTGCATCAATGCCACTCCCATAACAAACCCACTCCCATCTATCTCCACTTCAAAGGGATACTGCAAGTTTGGTAATTTCTGAACTGGTCCTTGAATAATATTCTTCTTTTATCTCCCTAAATTCCCTCTTCTGACCCTTTCCCCACTAGAAACTCTTGCCACTTGTTGTTATGACGTGGAGTGGTGTCCCTACCACTGAAATGAGTCTATTAATTTCTTCAAGTACCATGTTGCCCCAATGAAAATCCTAACCTCTAAACATTAATAGGAATTAACAATTTCATGATGGCCTCCATCATTGCAAGATCTATCTTCAAATCTCCTCCACCTATCACATAACCCAGATACACCAAAAACTGTTGTGTAAACTTACACTTCTTGAGATTTGTTATAAGTCGGTGCTTCTTTAATATATTCAACACCTGTGTCAAATATGAGATGTGATCCTCCCAAGTAGCACTGTATACTAGTATGTCATCCAAATAGACAATAACAAATGAATCTATAAAAGGTAACAATACATCATTCATCAATCTTAGAAACATATTTGGTGCATTACATATGATAAATGACATGACTAACCATTCATACAAAGCTTTCCTAGTTTTGAAGATGAATTATTTTGATTGTTGTAATGGATCCATTAGATCATCTATCCTAGGTAGGGGTACCTATTATTCAGCATGATTTTTTTCAATTCCCTGTAATCATATCACATCCACCAATTCCCATCCTTCTTTGGCATAATTATTATGGTTGACCCACATGATGATGTACTCAGACAAATAAAATCATGTTTCAGTAGTTGTTGCAACTGTTTCTTCACCTCACTTTCTTCTATAAAAATATTCGTGTACAACCCAATGCTTAGTGTTATAGGCCATTTTTCCACATATGTTTAATCAACCTATAAACAGGATCAATAAACTTCCTTTTACCCCTTGATATCATCATTTCACAAATCCTTAAGCATGACTCTTCTTAATCCTAAAGTTTATGTCTGAAACTGCCTTAAATCAGCCTTTTTAAGCACCGACATAGTCTGTAAGCCAGTGGACTTGTGTTCACCTGTAGGTTGCTCCATGATGGCCAGGATTGATCACCAATATGTTTCCTTGTGTTTGAGTGCATTGATTCTCAAAATTCAGGAAAAATAAAAATATTTCTTAATGTTCCTCTTCCAGAAGCTTCCAAGAGTTGTTACAACTATTTACCTCATATAAAACTGTTGAATCCTATCTTATCCTACCTTGGAGTATCCATCCCTTATCCTTTGATCCCATCCTCCCATCAAGAGTGGATATCAAATGCTATATTGGTAAATGGATAAGAACTCCCAAATTACCATCCTCCTCTATATATTCGTGGCCATCCACAAGCTAGGGATTAGCTTTTAGAGAATATAGATTCTACCCTCATGATGTTGCTTTGAAGAGTCATTATTCCATGCATAAGCGTGATTAGAGGTGCACTTTGTGGAAAAGAAGGAACAAGTCAACTTGGAGGGGCTCTTCTATAAGATCAACTCCTATATTTGGTTGTAACTCACTCCATTTATATTAATGAAAATATTTCCTTATTTTCCTATATATGATGTTATGGTTTCATGTATTTCATGCCATGTTGATCCATTGAATGAAGTGATTAGATAATGCTACATAGGTGTCGTAGATCATTGGCTTGCGTTGTTTGATTGTGCATGTTCTAATTATAGTGATATGAGCTAGGATTGGATCATTCAAGCTAAGAGAGGAGTGAGGCATATGACAAATAACAGGTAGGCTTCATCCCATTATCTATTTACTTCAAGGGAAACATTATATTATTTTCCTTTCTGTTGTTCTATGCTAGGCCACCCAAACTAGGGAAGATACTTCTGTCTGCAGTAATAGATTATGTAAAACAAATTGGTGACTCAGTTGGGGATCGTTGTATGCCCTTGGTGGTTTATTTTTCCTTAGTTTTTTTCTTACCTATTCTTTGGACCTTCATTTTCTTACTCGGAACTTAGTTTTTCATTTTTTACTTGCATTTTTTGTGTCGGAACTTAGTTTTCCATGATCACTACACCTTTTGGTATAGAGACAATGCATTGTAGTGCACCGTAGCCTTCTCTGCACCTACGTTGTAGTGCAAGCTAGTGCTTTTAGCACCTTCGATGATCCCTATTTGATGCAAAAAATTTCCTTTTTTTATTTTCTCTATGATTAAATTTGTTCCACTTGGTCCTCCTTGTGTTCCTGAGTATGTCTTGGTCTCTCATAAGCCTTCATCCTGTTTTATTTTGATTTTGATTGCATTTGATAATAATTTGTTTATATTTTCCTTTGTTCTTGTCATTAGATCATTAGAAAATTGAATTGTTTGATTATTGAGTGCTTGAAAGAATTTGTATTTTATTCATCGCTTTGAATAGTTTCTTTTATCAATGATTAGGTAAATCCAACATAAATGTGGATAATCCGACAAACTCTCTAGTATAATCACAGGAGTCTCTGAAAACAAAAAAGGTAAATATCTTAGTTTTCATCTGAAAATTATGTGGAATCCAAAAGAAAATATTATGCATCATGCATTATATATAGGGATTTGATTTTGATTGGAATGTGAAGTTGTAGAGATCATTTGTTGCATTATTGATTGATTTCTTCTTCTTGTACTTAGTCAGGCCTTTCATTGTTTAAAGGAGATCAAAAGAGTTATTTTTGTCATATTAGTTGCATCATAGGTGTGTTCAAGTGGCATCAAGTTTTGAGCCTTGAAACTGAAACATAATTCAAGATCAACTCTAAAATTCACTCAATCAACCTAAGGAAAATTTGTAACATTGACACAAACATCTAGAGGTCTAGGTTAGAGACATGTTCCAATTGTCTTTAAATGTTGAAGTTGCCATTTTTTACAACATTTCATTCTAGGGGTGATATCTCCTTCCACATATGTAAGTGTATAATATTTTTCTCCATGTACCTTTGGGTATATTGGATGGCGCTCCATGCATGATAAGTATATGGGAACACTCTCATTGAATGGTTACACATTAGACAATACTATTATAAACTGCACTTCCATGTACCGTCGAGTATATTTTGGAAGTTCCCTATAGGTTGATATCCTAGCCATAGGTAATCAAGTTGTTTTCCTTGTATACTGTGATACATTGAACATAGCATTTGAGGAGATTGCTCGCCCGTACGTAAGTCCTTGATTCTCCAAGGTGGTATATTATAGTTCACATTTACTTGGTAATTCCTTTTGCCTAGTTACCCCTGTTTTGTTTTATTTTATGTCTTTAATTTCTAAAATCAATTAATTGACTGCAGAACAACTTCCTCCACGCGGAACAACTCAGTGGATCTTAGGTTTAGATTAATTCCAATAGTTCCAGAGTTTACTAATCAAAGAAACCCCTCTGATGGGAATCCTGGTCATTTTCTTCATTTTGAAATATTGGTGCTCTTTATATGGAAACGTTTCCCCTTCCTAGATTTACTGTTGGTTTTCCATTTTGGATGTTTGTGACCCCTACAATTTCAAATGACCAAACTTCTTCTCAACCAAGTAGTCCTCCACTTGAACAAGTTGATCCTAAAGTTTACACTTTTCCTTATTCACCTGTTGTTTCTCCATCCCTTTCTTCCTCCTCGCTTTGTGAAAGTATTGATTCTAGTAATGAGGAAGCTAAGAAGAATAATAAAAGGATGAATAAGAAAAATAAAAATAAACAAGGGGGAAACAAAGCAACCATTGCTACGAATGTAACTAGTATGGATAAATCTTCCAATCAACCCTGTAAAGTTAGATTCTTTTGCAAGTTATGTAAGGGTGACTACCTTCTTAGATATTGTCCTAGTATTCCAAATACATTAGAAGTGTGGTCCATAGGCTCATATTATATATTTTTTTCATATTTTGGAGATCATGCTAGTGACAAACCATCTACTAGTGATAGTAAGGTTCAAGGGAAAAAGTGCGAAGTTAAGTTTCCCTGTAGTTTATGTGAAGGGAATCATCTTATTCACCTTTTTCCTTATATGGATGAAGCCTCAAAATTGTTTCAAAACCTTACAATTTCTCATCCTCATCTTCCAGCTAGTTATTGAAAGTTTTCTCCAAATCCTCCACTAGTTGATGAATCTATTAATCCAAATCCAAATCTAGTCAATCCCAATCTCTCTAAATGTGAATCCCTTGAGTCTATTCCCGACCAACCATTGGTTAAGAAAATGTTTGGCTTGATTGCACCTTCATTTTATCGTACCTTTCCCATAGAGAGTTAAATTAATACACTCAATTTGTTCTCATTTCATTAGGTTCCAATCGATAGGGGGAAATCCTCTCATTCCCACAGTACAAGGGGAAAATTTTCCTATTTCCATGGCACAGGGAGGTAATCCTCTCATTCCTACGACACATGGGAGTAGTTCTCCCATTCCCATATCTCAAGGGGGAATTTCTCTGATTCCCACGACAACTCCCCTCCCCCAAGTAGTATGGTCACTTCCTTTGATTGGAGTCGACTAGCAGGATCTCATCTTCCTCCTTACATTCCCTTCCAAATCATAGTACATTTTTATAATGTGGTTGTACCTAGAAAAATCATAGATGAAGACGATTTTTTTAGTATTTTTTCCTCAACTACTTGGATATATTTCAGTCCTCTGCAGCTTGTGCCCATTACCTAGAATTTGTTGGCTTTTAACAGAGGAACTAGTCAAACCGTTAGGAATCCTTCCTAAGCTTCCTATTACTTTTGGAGGAAATATTGTTTATAACGATGTGATGGTATTCCAAGGCCCTTTGGGTTTTAATTTACTCATTGGGTGTGACTATGTTTATTTCATGGGAGATGTTGTCTCTTCACTCTTTCGTGTGATGTGTTTTCCACATGAAGGAAGAATCGTGACCATTGACCAGCTTGCGTTTAATGGTCCTAATCTGACTCCAAATATACCAACATCCCTATATGGTCCTTATATGCAAGTGGTATCTCCCCTTACACATGTAAATTATGTGAAAACTTGTCCCATGCCGGTACCTACGGATGGATATGTTCCTTTCACTATTTACTCAACTTCTTTCGACCTAGATCCAATAGGTGATATGATGCATCAATTACTGGGGGCATTGGAGTATGATTTTTTCATTGGATATCTTGATATGTATCCCCTCCAGAGTGTTTTTCTTCCATATGATGATAACCTCTTGGAATCTATGGCCTCCTGAAGGCCGTGATCAAGGTATTTGCAGAAATTTCCTCTTCTAGTGTCAAGCTCCTTAAAAAACGAAACAAGGTGTTGGAGCAAAGTTTCTTTTCTTGTGTCAAGATCCTTAATAAATGAAACAAGGTTTCAAAGAAGATTTCCTTTTCTTTTGTCAAGCTCGTTAAAAAATGAGACAAGGTCCCCGAGAATAGTTCCTTTTTTGTGTCAAGCTCGTTAAAAAATGAAACAAGCTCTTATGACGATATTTCTTTTACTATGTCAACCTCGCTAAAAAATGAAATAGGTTTCTACAAGCATAGTTTCCTCTATGTTTCAAGCTCGCATAAACATGAAACAATATTGAGAATAATTATTGCCCCTGTGTCAATCTCATTAAAAATGAAACATATATCCCCTTCCAATTCGAGTCTTTGATTAGATCTTGTAAATTCCCAGTCAAGTCTTTCACTTGATCTCATAAATAAACCTTCATTCCATCCATCTCTTAGTAACTGGTAGTCTACTTAGGAGAATGAAATGTAGCTTTAGGGGCATGTACCTCAAATTGAGTCATTATTTTGGGGGAATGAAAACTTATTTCAAGCATATTTTTCCTCTATTTCAAGATTCTGTAAAATTGAAACCACTCTCCACTCTCAAGCATATTTTTTCTCATGTTTTAAGTTTGTGATAAAAATGAAACCATATTTAAGTATTCTCAAGCATAGTTTCCACATGTTTCAAGATTGTGTAAAAATGAAACCATTTTCAGCATATCCCTTGTGATTTCTATTTCTTTTATCAACCTATTTCTCCCGTATGAGTCTTATTTTCAGATCGTGCTTATTTATTTTCTGCATAATCATACATTCCTCTACTGGTTTTTTACCCTTTCTTCGGGAATCGCTGCGATGAGTGGTCCATCGCCCAACCTCTTGACCTCCTTACATTTTTTGAGAAACTCCATCATGAATGAAACCAATTGATACCATGATACCACCTACTTCGTGAGGAGTCCCCTCTAAGCTCTTTTCTAACTCCAAAAATATGAAATAGCTCGCAGAAATCCTGTCTTTTCAAATTCGTAGAAAGGAACAGAAAATCTGCCTACCTTTATGAGTTTAACCATTTTTTGACCTGGATAGACTATTCATGAAAAAGGAATACCTTAGTAGAACATGGCTAAGAGTCTCTCTTTATATTATTTTCTTTCCTTTGCATTTAGGGATCACTTATAATAAAATAACATCTCGAAATTTTCTTTTTCACCTCTTATTCAAACTCTCTAAACATGAAAAATATGTTGAGTTTTACCTTCGCTGGACTCGTTAAAACATCAAACAACGATGGACTTGTCGAACATGACAAGTTCAAACCACTCCTTCTCAGCATTCGTTAAACATACTCGGAGGGATTCATCTAAAGGATGAACTTACAGGTCAAGCATATGTTATCCTCCTCAATCTTGTTAAAAAATAAAGAGGTATTGACCATTATGGTTGGGGAAATTGGGAAAACAAGGAATTCCATTTTGTTAATGGCAGTGAGTCGATCTTAAACATGACACTCTTCCACTTCATCTTTGTGGTTGTTAGGTTGGGTAATCTGCTTATCTTTTTGGGTTCATCATACCATTTTCAAAGCCTCCATTTTCATTTTCTTTAAGAATAGTTCCAACTCCATTCAAGAGCTACTGTGGTTAAGAGAATTCATTCACCAATATCATCTAATACTCTTAAGCCTCATTCCATGTCTTCCATTCCCAATCACCGTATCACTATCATCCCGCCTTTAAATTATGATTCCAGCTTTCATGTCATCTCCATAAGGGATACATCAAGGTCCTCCTATAATGGGTCGCCTCGTCGATACTAACTCATTATCTAAAGAATTTGACTTACAAACAACCCTTTGGTACCTTGGTGATTGCATACATCAATGACACGTTTCCTCGCTCTCAGTGACATGTTTACATCATTGGGCTTTGACCTAAATATTTTGTGTGGTATTCGACATCAATTCATTCATTCACAAAATTCAAATTGTATTTCGCGATCTTCTGATCCATTAACATCATCGATGGTTTCTCTCGTAACTATTAAAAAATTACATCATTGGTCGGTAATCGGATGGTATCTACCATGTTCAACTCCAACTCATTGATTCACATGGTTAGACTCGTACATTGGACAGTCATGTGAACGAGATAGAATACCCTAGATCTAGTTTCATCCATCTGGGATGTGATTTAAGGATTAATACAACATCATAATGTATAATGGCTATGATCACCCAGACAGTCATCAGTTCATGGGTTACCATTTTTCATCAATGGATATGTCTTTTGATTATTTTACATGTAACTTTTTCTTAAGTGTTGAGTATGGGTATGCTTCCCTTAACAAATATGTCATGATGTAAATGTATTGTAACATGAGATGATCTCGTTGATTGTTCTTGATCCTAAATTTTCACAAAGTAAAGCACTTCAGTCATCAGTTGCCATTTCTGACTTTGTGCTTTAGGGGGAAATATGTTATAGGCCATTTTTTCACATTTGGTAAATTGACGTATAAACTTGACCAATCAACATCATTTACCCCCTTGACATCATCATTTCATAGATCCCTAATCATGACTCTCCTTAATCCCACATTTTATGCATGAAACTGCCTTGAATAAGCCTTTTTAAGCACCAACGCAATATGTAATCCCGTGGACCTTCGTTCACCAACAGGTTGCTCCATGTTGCGCAGGGTTGATCACCAGCATGTTGCCTTGTGTTGGGGTGTGTTGATTCCATAAATTTGGGAAAAATAAATATATTTCCAAATATTCCTCTTCCAGAAGCTTCCAAATTTTTTTACAACTATTTACCTCAGATAAAACTATAGAATCCTATCCTATGCTACCTTGGAGTTTCCATCCCTTATCCTTTGATCCCATTCTCCCATCAAGAGTGGATCTTAAAGCCTATATTGGTAAATGGATAATAAATCCCAACTTACCATCCTCTTCTATATATTTGTGGCCATCCACAAGCTAGGGGTTGGATTTTGGAGATAGATTCTACCCTCATGTTGTTGTTGTGAAGAGACAATATTCCATGCATTAGGGTGATTAGAGGTGCAGTTTGTGGAAAAGAAGGAACGAGTCAACTTGGATGAGCTCTTCTACAAGAACAACTCCTATATCTAGTTGTAACTCACTCAATTTATATTAATGAAAAGAGTTATTTGTTTTCCTATATATGATGTTATGATTTCATGTATTTCGATGCCATGTTGATCCATTTAATGAAGTGATTATCTAATTCTATATATATTTCTTATATCATTGGCTTGTGTTGTTTGATTGTGCAGGTTCTAATTATAGTGATCAGAGCTCGTATTAGAGAATTCAAGCCAAGATAGGAGAGAATCATACAATGAATCACAAGTAGGCTTCATCCCATTATTTATTTACTCCAAGGGAAACATTAGATTCTTTGTCTTTCTGTTGTTCTAGGCTAGTCCAACCAATTTAGGGAAGATACTTCTGTCCGCATTTGTATATTTTGTACAACACTTTGTAATTGGGAGTCCGAAAATATCTGGATTGCGTGCTCCAATTCCCTCTTAGGTGGTAACCCTTTAGGATCTTGGAACACATCCTTGCATACCTATAAAAAATATTATAGTTATTGTTCCCATTTATCATTACAACCCTCCAAAGATGCCTCGCCTCTTACTGAATCTTTTACAAACTGATTTTCTCTTAAAAATAATGCAACACACTTCTTGCTAGAACTGATAAATTTCTTGGCTTGGTTGACACTTACCAATGAAATTTTAAACTTTCCTTTGTGTGCATTGATGGTGAAGGATTTTTCATCCTTGACGAGTCGATACTAGTTATCTCTACACATGGATATTGCATCTTGCATGTACATGTAAGGACTCCCAAAAATGACTTTGCATACATCAAGGGGAACCGCATCTAGTTCTACTTCATGAATAAAATCAACACTGATGGAAAATAGAAATCTTCATTATTTTGTTACCTTTAACTTTGCATCCTTATTTACCCATCCCAATGGATATGGTCTCAGATTGTCACGATCTTCTAATCCTAATTTCTTGACTAGATCCATTGCAGTGAGAAATCTCCTATGATCCTGTGTCAAATAGAGCATCAATATTGATCTTCTTAATATGTATCTTTATATGGAACATTTTTATCATTTATTTCTCTTCATATTGTTTAAGGCTACTAAGATTCACCTACTTCTGCATTGGTATACAGATGATTTTCTCATCCACGTTTGAGCTTCTTTCAATTTAGTTACTCAAATCAGTGTCCACGAGATTCTTCTTTTTATTGTCTTTATTTTTTTTCTTTAGGTTAAGCTTTGGATGAAAATTCAAATTCTTCTCCTCTATGTGGTTATTAATGTTGCAGTGGTTTCTAGGATATTTTCCCCAATGTGTCGTGGCTATCGTCATTTTATCTTTTCCCCCTCTTTAGAAGCATCATGTTGCTCCTTCTGCTTCAATCCATTGATTTTGATTTCTTTAGGCCTGTTTTCTCTAGGTGTTATGCCTATACACAAGCCTCGTCCATTTATTTTGGTTTTAACAACATCACTTGATCCCATATATGGTGGTGTATAGCCCCCAAATAGCTGAGGAATGCATCTGGATTCTTTGGGGAGATACCCAACATTATGGCCATCATTCTGAAATTTATGGTGTACTACACACTTTTCCCATGTTTTTTCCTGAAGTTGTTCCACTACATCCACTGGTTTTGAAGTCCTCCCACTTAGTCATTAGAAGCTCTCCCTCCAACCTCGATGTCTTTTTGTGGCTTTCCCACCAAGTTAGAGCATGACCCTCTAATTTCATCCATGGAAATGAAATATTTTGTTCTTCCTCAATTTCATGGACACTTAAATACACTTCCAGTTGTTGCAACCGATGATTTAGCTTCATAGTGTCAATCTTTCCATGGTATTATTTGATATCGAACTCCACTTAAATTTTGAACAGGGACTATGAATGATTCACAACACTCGAACTAGGTTGATATTTTTTAGGCCATTTCTTTGGCTAGTTTTATGTTTCTTCCTAATCTTTTGGTCCCCCCCTATGATTTTTTTCCTTTGTGTTAGAACCCCCATATTCTCCAAATATCCAAATATTATTTCTCAGGTCCATTATTAGGATATTTACTTTACAATTTATATCAACAACTTGTTGTTCTAGTTGCGAAAACCTCTCCTCTATAGGATCGGGAGGGTTATTCACATATTCATTAGCCATGATTTGGGTTTTACGAATTTTGGCCAAGCTCATCTATATCCCCTAAAAATATCAAAAATATACCCAAATAAACCTACTCTGATACCAATATTATCTGTAAACTACATTGGATATTCCATTAGATAGTTTGTCACAACAAATATGATAAAATTATATTTAAAATATGAGATTCTACACTATTACAATTTTATTTCTTTTTTAGATTTATGGATTTGTAGAATATTCTTAATAGTGCATGCATGTGAATTAAAAAATATAAATGAAATAGAAAACAATGAAATAAAATATCTCATAGTTAACACAAGATAGGACGTAGGAAACCCATTCGAGAGAAAAAGCCAGATGGGAGGTGAGGCTACTATACTCTCTTTCTCTGAATACAAATATGGATGTGAGTACAAAGAAGTATAGCTTGTGGCCTGTTGGTTACTAAAGTGAAAAAATACTCTATGTGTGCTCTATCTCCTAACCCTTTCGACTACTTTCTCAACTATGGAACAAATTCACTCGAAATAATGTAATCCATTTTCCTCGTAGTGGCCTAGTTATAACATGACCTGATAGCCTACTAGTGGTTACATTTGACTACCTCAGCCCGTAACCAAAGTTACAATATATACTGTTATAGACTATTTTACATAATAATTATGTGTCTAACCCCTTTTTCATGAATAATGGGGGCTGATGTGGCATCTCTCGAATTATGGTGGTGAAAACAAGAAGGTCAACTTCTAAGTGGCATAAATTTCACGTACAGACTCTAATCAATGTGATTCTTATGCCATTGGAAAATTATATGTGTGTAGAATAGGAAAAATAGGTGCCATACCAAAGTGGCAAATTTTTACCCACAAAAAATATCGTTTTATTCCTTAAAATTCTCCTGGAAGGTTTCAAACCCTAATTTTCCAAACTGAGCCATGTCCGTAAAAATGGCCCAAAGAGTTGATTCCTCCACTTTTTCCTCTCTATATGCATCAAGATGGATGAAAAACAATATAATGATCAAATCCATATCAATGATTTATTAAGCTCAATTATCATCTAATTCCTTAACTATGGATAGTCTACCAATTTGTACCACAACATAGTTTAAGAACCACTTGACTCCCATACAATACCATGAATGGAAACACATTTTCCTTGGAATGAAGCAATGGCCTGACACCTTTTCCCTCATGCCAATAAAATGTTGCAAGTATGAATTTAATGTCTTGGTTTCACATGATAGATGTGGGATGAATATCTTGGGTTTTCATCAGAATCGAGATTCGTCAATTCATATGGTGGGATTAGCTTATTGTTGTTGTTCAAAATAAATCAAAATTTACAAAGTTTTGAATTAGGGGGTGGCTTGCACCCTAGCCACCTAAAAACAACTTCTCAGGTTGTGGGTATCCCTTCCATATCTTTGATTAGTTTTTTCTTTCCTCTCACGTCCCTCATTTCTTTGTGCAAGTTCCTTATTAGTTATTAGGTTGGTGGCTCTCAGACTTGGGGCTTTTCAAAAGTCCAAATTCCCAAATGTTTCTTTATAAGCTAGTTTGTTAGCAGTTTGGTGTCCCTCTACCCTAAAAAAAAATTAGATACATGTTTAGACCAAGTGGAAACCTCAATATCCCCATGGTTATCCTCTATGATTGGCATATTCACCTGCCATACCCTTCTTCTTTTCCTTCCTAACTTGAGGTGAACCCTTCCTAGAGGGCCCTAATAGATATCAAAGACCAACTATGGGCCCTTATCAATAAAATATAGCAATAAGAGTCCAAATTCAAGAAAATATGTGCCTCCTTCCTATCTCCCTCACAACAACTACAAGACCAATAATTATTAGCCTCAAAATAGAGAAACATTGTTATGGATATTTTGGTCAAACTCAAAAGGTAAGTTAACAAGTTGGATGTTTAATTTTCCACTCTTTTCTTCATCATCACCTTGTTGTATAAAAATTCTATAGTTAGTATATATGGTATTCAATCAATAATGGCATTAAGGCAAGTAAAGGAAGTATGGCATCCCATTCTCCCAGACCTAAATGCACCAAGATGATACTCCCCTCTATTGGATGTTGTAGGGATTGTAGTGGACTCTGATATTTCTCCGCACCCAAGCTAATATTTTGTAAAATTTCATGGATTTTTAGATCTTTCTATATGTTATATATAGTCAATTTTTTTATATGTGTTTTAACTATATTTTGACTAACTTTTGTGCACCTAATCAACATGTTAGCTCTATATTATCAATAAAATTTAAGCTTCAAACCCTCTAATATTTTTGTAATATTACTAAATAACATTAACCTTAAGATTTTTTTAATATAAATAAAATTATCTATGATTTTTTATTAAAATAAAAAATAAAATCATTCAAACATATACAATAACCATTTTCTCAGATCTATATTTATATTAATCATAAGTAATTTATTTTATGAACGTTTTGATTGCACATAATATTACAAATAAGATGCGAGGCATGTTAGAAAACGAATATACATTAAATAATTAATTTTAAATTCCAAAGTAGTTGAAAATTACTTTAAACATCAGACATTTTCTTATACATGTGCTTCCATCCAATATAATTTTGCCTTTATTATACCCGTTGTCAAACAAGTTGTATTGTTTTTGTTTTATGGTAAAAAATATTTGACCTTTTTGTTTTATAAAAATTTTCATAAAGTTTTGTAAAGTTAATTAAAAATTAATATATTAAATTTAATTTTCAATTTTTTTTTTCTTTTTTGAAATTCGAAAACTTTATATTTTGATTGGTTGAAACCATTGATTAGACTATTTTTATGTTTTTTGAATCTGAATTATTGGGCATAAAAATCAAATATAAAATATAAAATATTATACAAAATAGGATAATATTTTTATATGGTCATTTGTACTAAGTTGGTTGGTTGGATAGGTAGGTACGTGATCCATTCATGATCTTAAATCCATGACGTCTTATCTATTTCAATGATCTCGATGCATTAAAAATATGTGGGTTTCCATGCATACAAAATGTCGTTAAATTCCTATGCATCTATAACATTTAATGATTAATGATACATGGTACATATACATAATGTGTATATGTCATGGCACAATGTGTATAAGATATGGTTTTGGATTGAATAGCCTTGGTCTATGCAAACCCTATTAATTAATTCTTAGAACATGTTTAAATGATAATGGTCCATAGAGGGTTTGTAAATTTAGAAAAAAAACTTGTAATATGAGGGTGCAGAAAAAATTAGGAACATTGGATTTTTTTTAACATCAATATGGAGATATTGGTTCATTTTAATAAGACAATAAGTAAGGCACCCACCCATTCCACCCAGTCGTCCAAGTCTGCCCATTCCCCCCAGACCATCCACTAATAAAGGGCTACTTGGATGCGGTACCAATGGCCCATGGTTAAAGTTTTATCCCAGCAAGTACTTCCTTGTCCTCCTTATGTCAGGCTAAGCTCGCTTTCCTACCAGACTAGAGAAGCACCACTCGTGTTCTTTGAAGGGATTTATTTAGAGATGTGGAGAGCCCTTATGTGGACCTAGCCTCATTGATTTATAAGTGGGGTTATAGAGGCTACATATGACTGAATTCATGTTATGTTATTATTAGTTTATTTTTAACATCTATGAGGTATTACACGTTAAAAGGATGGAGTTAGTCCTTTTCATTTTCTTTTTCTAATTGTTAACGAAAATTTGATGTTGAATATGTATATTGGGGTAGTATTTTATGTATAAACTCAGAATTTATATATTGTATATGTATTAAATGTATTTCGTTTTGAACTTGTAACTTTCTATTATAGGAAAAGACTTGATTATTATGTAGGTCTTCTTAGTGTGCTTCGTTCGTTCTTTATTCAATGCAAAGTGATGTTATCAAGGTTTTGACCATGGTTTTTATTTCCTGATCACTTTTTATTTTCTTTTTCATAATAATATTTTTAATTACATAAATGATTTAAAAATGTTTTATTACTTCAATTTAATTTATTTATAACCTATAGATTTTAGCAATTTATTTACAAAACAACTTTATCTACCTCTATAACAATAGTTTCATGCACAAGATCAATATAAAAGTTGATTTGCTTCTCATTCCATTTAACATAGAAAATATAAAAAGTAACTCTGTTAATCAACATAGTAATCTACCTAAAAAAATATGTAAAAAAATCTCCATAGATATAGACAATTTTTTACACAATACTAGTATTCTTTTTATCTTAGTTACAATAAATTCTCCTTTCAATTATTTTGTTTGCATAAGAGTTTCATGTTTTAAGAACAAGTCGTATATTTCCTTTGTTTGTATTTAATATTTTAATAGTAATATTAAATTAGAATGGCACCTACTTAAAGTGAAATTCTTTGGTAATATTAAGAACATTCTCTTAGAGGAATTCAATTATTCATTTTTGTTTGATTATGTATGGTTATGAATAATAAGAAGTTTATTTTTAAAAAGATTTATTTTAATTATGGATTTAATAGGTGTTGAAAGAGATTGAATCCTTTGAATTGCAAATCATTTTTACAGTGCAAATTTAAAAAAACAAAAAAGGTTCCATTTCAAGTCGAGATTTAATTTCTCTCACTTGATGTGAGTGTAAATTTAAAAAAAAATGAATTACGTTACATTTTTTTAATGAATAAATGAATTGAAAAAATTGAAAATTCTCTTGGGAATTTGGATTGTGTAGACTACGTAGTTTAAATTTACAATTCCAATAAATCTTTGCTAGATTATAAACAAAATTGACTAAAATACATACCTGAAAAGTAACCAAAATGTAAAAGAGTAAAGCTAGTTGAAATGCTTTAACCATAAGAATTTAGTTTTTTCAATTGTTTTATATAAAATATACATAATTATTTTTAAACTATATATATTATATATATTTTAGTTGATATTGAAACATTTTATTTAATATGATGATTAAAATATCATATTTTTGAACCACATGGTGATTTTTTTGTCGCCTAGCAAGAGTATATTTCAGCAATCAAGATGTCACATATCATAATTCGAGATAGGGAAGATACTCTTTGTTGGGTTCACTCACCTTCAAGCATATACTCCCCTAAATTTGGGTACAATTTCCATATCTCATCTCGTATGGCAATAAAACATATATGGTAGTGGAAGAAGATTTGGAAGTTGGCCTTTCTAGCCAAATCCGGACTTTTTCTCTCGTGTTTAATTAGGAAAAAAATCCAAATGTGGGATAATCTCCAAAAAATGCATAAGGAGGGTCTAGACTAGTGTACCCTGTGAAAAAATGCGGAAGAAACAACCTCACATTTGTCTATTTCTTTCCCTCTTTCAATAAGTGTTATGGAGAAAACTACACAACTCTTGGGGTTGCAATTTGGAATGGAAAGGTATTGATTTCGTGGAATTTGGGGAACATTGGTGGTATTCAGTGCATGATGAAAATCATAGGAATATCCCTCCTTTATTTAGTTGGGGGGTTTAGATAGTCCGTAATAAATTTATTTTCTGAGATCTTCCTTCTACTCCATATGCCATTGCTTCTGAAATTGCTGCTATTTATGCCATATTTCTGATAAAGGATCATTCTTCTATTCCTCTAGCAATAGTTGAGGAAGAAATTAACCATCAGCTTCCATGGTCATACTTTAATATGGCATCAGATGAGAATGGATTTTGCAATGGAGGGTTAATTATGTATCTCAACAGTCAATATTATCTGAAATGAAAAGTTGGTTTGGGTAGAGGGACAAATAATTTTGCATAGATTCTATCCCTAAAACTTCTCTTATGTTGGGCTTTGGAAAATGACTGATGTTCTCTTAAAAATTTTGGAGACACTTTAAATTCCATAAACCTATTCAATGTTGCCCAAAGATGTCAAAACCACCCTTTGCTTCCTGTACTTGATGAAATTTATCATTGAAAACAATATTTTGATTTTATTTCTTGTTGCCATATATACAAGGAACGAAACTAAGATGCAATAAGCCTATCTAAAGAAGGTGATTATCAATATATGGGAGTATGGAAGATTAGTGAACACATAGAGGTGAAAATTTGATCATATCAATATCATCCTTTCACTGAGTTATAGTTTCTTTCATTATGCATTTTGTGATATGTTTTATTTCTAGATACATGATGCAAATATAATTTTATAATTTTTTGACATGTATAAAACTATATGGTAGTGGTGGTTATAAGTTACCATGAACATTTAATCTTTTATATAATCCTGTGATAAACTATACCCGAAGGCATAATCCTTTCCGGGGGAATAGATGGTTTATAGCATCTCTTTTTTAAGCACAAGGTTTTTTTTGTATCTATGTTTTGAGTCTGGTTGTTTATACTCTTTTAGATAGACATGTGGAATGCTTCATGTATGTAGTGTAGAAAATATAGCTTTGATACCATGTAGAAAATCTACCAAAGGGATTCAATCCAATCTTGTGATGTACTAAAACAAGATATTAAATCCTTCTATAATATTTGTGGAATACAAAACATGATCGTTGAATCACATGCAAGTAAGAGAAAGAAGTAAATCAATCGCACAACACAAGATTTTCTTGGGGAAAGAAACTGCTCAAAACCCCTCTATATATATTGTGTATTAAGTCAAGGAATCATGAAACAATACAATGTTATATATCTAGCACTCTACCAACTGTTTCACACTGATCTACGCAAAATTGGTCTAGTACTTAGCCAATTCTCATCCTTCCTTCAACCTACCTTGATCACGCAATTCCTAGGGAATTAACTCCCTATTATATAGGAAAAATAACCTTCCCTGATTGCGTAATGCATCATGGCATCCCAATGAATCTATAATTGCACATTGGAAATTTTCTATAAATACAACTGATAGTTATATTCCCTTTAACCTCTATCTCAACCGGGCCTTCCTTAGAACTGACATGCATGAAAATATTCATGGTGAATTATCATTTATCCGATTAATCACTCATTGTGAATTAAATCTAATTTAATTCACTATACCTCTCACTAGCTCATCACTCAATTAAAACTAGTTAAATTGATTTCAACTCTATGAATTGAGTTAAATAATTCACACCTCCACCCCATTGATGCATCAACTGCAACTAGACCCCCAAAATATTAGAATCCATATAAATGCCTCATCTTAGACCCTCAACTCAAATTTCTTGAGCTAACTCAATCATCATAATTTAGTTAACTGATACAAGTTATTATGAGATGAAATTACAATTTATTTAAGGGAAAAATAAATTATATGCTTCACATTCCATGGCCAAAATTCTAGTGCATCAAAATTCCACATTCCTGGTGCATCAAGATTCCATGACCTTTGTTGGTGCATTTGTTTTGTATTTTATGGTTTCCAATTTCACTGTTTCTTGTTGCAAATTTCAACACTCCCTTTCAACAAGAAAGGAATCCAATCTATCCCCATCCAATACCTTTGGAATGTTCTTCATGCAACACCTCTCTAGTGTTGTTTTCACCTGCAACTCCTGAAACTGAATATCCTCCAAACAATTGAATCACTATAATGCATATGTCATCATAGTCTTCTGACTACTACTAGCTATTACACCTATCTAATAGAATCTCTGTGTTGTTGTTGACATTTGCATTTGTGCCCTCCGCACTGATGCCAATGTTGAGATTCAACAAGATGATGAGCTTAGTGAAAAGTAAGCACCTTCACTAAGTGGGGCCCACAAGCTATTTTTAGGTGTATGTCTATTTTTAGACATGGTGAGCATATTCTATAAGTTGCAGGATGTTATTTGTAGATGGTTGGTCAAATGTGGAAAATAGATCAAATTATATTTTTAGAATATTGGGTGAAGTCTATTTATAGATCATCGATCTAAAAATAGATGCATGTTGATTATTATTAGCTCTTAATAATAATCTGACAAGAAACATCAACTTATTCTCTTGGAGAGCTTTATTTCAGTATACAGATTTGGAAAATCAGTGGGCTGAAGCAATTACACAATTCCTAGGGTTTATTGGTGGCTCATGCATGGAGGACTCAGTTAGAACTGAAGTGGAAAAGTTATGATAGACTTGGAAGAGTAGTTACAAGAGTTGTTATTTAGTTTAACTCAGTTGAGCTAGTTGTATCTCGTCTAACTGAAAGATACACTAGTGAGAGTTAAGTGAATTAATTAGTTAATTAATTCACTAACAACTGAACAGAAACAATAGTTAACTATAGTGCATGTCAGTTCCTGTGGAGATAGGTGAAAGGGTGAGATGGACTATCCGTTGTGACTATAGTGATGCATTCAATGCATCTGACACACATTGGAGTTGCCAATGAGGATTGCGCAGTCAAGGAAAGGTAGATTCAAATTCATTTGGGGGTCTTCTTTAGCAGGGATTGCGCAGTGGAGGCAAGCTGTTAGGAGGAAAGAAATTGGTGCATAGATATGCAAATTTTTGCATGACAGTGTGTAATTATTGTTGATTGTACTGAGAGATTTATGTACTAAGCTTTGTATGAGATTATTAAATGATTCCATTGATATAAATAATATGATAGTTGGGGTTTTTAGCTTTAGTATTTCCCGTTAAACAACTGTGTTATGTGCGACTGAATTTATTCACATGTGTTTGCAATTGAGTTTTAAATTTCCACAAGTTTAATTAATGGAAGGATTCTGTATTTTGCAAGAAGATAAATATTGTGAGATCAGGAGGATATAGTAATACATCAGTATTAATAAATTTCTACATGGTATCAGAGAAATATTGATTACTGGAGATTGCAATTGTGAATAATTGTTGAGTTTTGTGATGGTGGACAATTTGAATTTGCTGCAGAAAATTCTTGGTGCGACAGTTGAGTATTCATTGAAATGTATTTCAATGGGTTGTGATTGGAGTATTACCTTGAGGGTAGCTTGAATTACATAGCCTGAAAGGATAGGATGGAGGCAGTGCTTGAAGATAATGGGCTGAAGGAGTTCATCAATAGTGATGTTCCTAAGCCTGCTTCTTGCGATGCTGTAGGACTTGACTCATGGCAAAAGAAGGTAGCAAAGACGAGAAGAATTTTGTTGGAAGGTGTAAATACCATATTATGTCAAGCCTTCATGGGAAAGCCACTCCATTTGCAATGTGGAAGGCTTTGACAGATCTTTTCCAAAGCAACAACGACCAGAGGAAGTTGGCGCTAAAAGATAAGCTCAGAAAAATAAAAATGGAGAAGGGTGACAGTATTCCAAAATATCTCACGAAGTTTTTCCACTGTAGGGATGAATTGGGAAGTGTGGGGATTACTATTGATGATGATGACTTAGTGATCTTGGCTCTCCTTGGGCTTCTGAAGAGTTTTCATAGCTATGAAGACTTTGTTAATGGACGAGAGAAACTGCCGGATTGGGAATGACTTTGTTCGGATCTTGTGCAGGAGGAGATAAGGCGAAGTACCAGGGATGGCTCTTCATCAAAGAATGATGATGAAGAGAATTTTGCTTTGGCTCCCAAAGTAAGGAAAGGGAAGGGGAATAATTCCCTCCAAAATCCGAGGCTAAAACTGGAAAATTTGGTTGTCCAAGTGAGCAAGTGAAATGTTTTCAACATCACGGGCATGGGCATCTCACCACTAACTATCCAGAAAAAAACAAAAGGTTGTTGGGTATGGTGGAGAGGCTTAGCCTCGCAATTTGAACTTGATTTCTCCTTGATCGCATGTTTTGGTTTCAAGCTCAATGGGATGTGATGTGGTATCTTAATAGTGGTGCATCTTTCCATATGACGGGAGACAAGGAGTTGTTTAGTGACTTGGAGGATAAGGATCTCCAAATGCATATAGAGATGGGTGACGATGGAAGATTCAGTGCGACCGTCATTGGAACCATTACCTTTGAGAGGGATTCAAGTAAACCATTTCTGTTGAAAGATGTTATGCATGTTCCAGGTCTGAAGAAGGACTTGGTCTCGGTCACAATGTTGGAAGACAGAGGTTATGACATTGTTTTCAGCGAGATAAAAGATTTCTTGCGACATAAAACAACGGGTCAAACCAAGAGGATAGGGGTTCGAGTTAAGAATCTCTACAAGCTGGAGGTAGATGGATGCACTACAATGATGGGAAAAGCAGAAGAAGTGGTGGTCTGGGATGAGGGCGAATTATGGCACAGGAGATTGGGCCATCTTCACCATGGCGCTTTGAAGATTTTACAGCATATTTCTACTAGACTTCCCAAGGGTACTCTTGCGCAATCATATCAGTGCAAGGGATGTACTATGGGTAAGTTTTTTAAGACCACCTTTCATGAGAAGGAGAACCATGCTTCAGTGATCCTGGAGAGAATTCACACAAACGTGTGTGGACCTTTCTCAGTTGCTTCAACAGAAAAACACATGTATTATGTTATATTTGTTGATGACTATTCTCGTAGATATTGGATCTTCTTCATGCAGAATAAGAGAGAAACATTCTCAAAATTATGTGAGTTTAAAGCATTGGTGGAGAAGGAGTCGAGGAAGCAAGTGAAGGCTCTACGGAGCGATAATGGTGGTGAATATATCTCAAACTAATTCAAATGCCACATGCCAAGAAGGAATTCGGCGAGAACTCATGGCACCTCATAACCCATGAGAAGAGTCCTGGAGAGGAAGAATAGAACGATCGTGGGTGTTGCATGAGCTATGCTACATGAATAGGGCATACCAATACACTTGTGGGCGGAAGCATGCAACTTGCTGTAGTTTATGTGCAAAACCGTTGTCCTCATAGAGTACTTGGCATGAGTACACCTGAAGAAGCTTTTACTAGTAAGAAGCTAGATATTTCTCATTTAAAGATTTTTAGCTCATATTTTTACATTCATGTGACCAAGGATGCCAGGAAGAAGTTGGAGCCGACTGCAGAAGTTGGGATATTTGTGGGGCACACATAAACACCCCATAAATATCGTGTGTATTTTCCAGACAGTCGGATGACTGTTGTGCGACGGGATATAAAATTCAATGAGGTGAAAGCCATGAAGTTGTCGCTTGAGAGGGAGCTACACTTGCATGCGGAAGAGGAACTTCTTGTTCCCAAAGATGAGCCTCTGGATGTGGATCAGCCACGGGAGGAGATTCAATGGAGTCGAGGAGTCCACTCATGCAAAACCAAACATCAGACAAGGCAGAGAGCATACCACAGAAGCTAAGAGACTGAAGCTTGATGCGGCACAGAATGTAAGAGTCCCTACATCACAACACAGACAGAGACAGTCACCTGACCGTTTTACTGGATACATGGCTCTTATGAGCAAGTGTATCTTGACAAAGCCATCTTCTTTTGAAGAAGCAGTGTAGGAGCCCACATGGGTAGATGCCATGGTGGAGGAGTATAACCCCATTGTTAGAAACAGTGCTTAGGAGATTGTTCCAAGGTCGGTGGGTAAATCAGTTGTAGGATCAAGATGGATCTACAAGGTAAAGCAAGTTGCTAATGGGAGAGTCGAGAAGTATAAGGAAATATTTTTTTCCCGGGGCTTCTCACAGATCGAGGGGATTGACTATGAAGAAACCTTTGCACCTTTCGCATGGTATTCTTCCATACGGACCATCCTTGCTCTCTCAGTGCAGATGAGTTGGCACATTCATCAAATGGATGTGAAGACTGTGTTCCTTAATGGAATCATTGAGGAAGAATTCTTGATGAAGCGACTGAAGGATTTGAGATCTTCGTGACTCATTATGGACTTAAAGAGGAGACCTTGTATGGGCTGAAGCAAGCACCAGGCCATGCAGTACAGATCGGCTTGACTATTTCATTGGACTTGGCTTCACCAAGAGTGAGGTGAATGCAAACTGTGCCAAATTGTGGTGGAGGGTAGATTTTAATCATTGTTCTTGTTTGATGATTTAATACTAACGGGTTGATGCGGAGTTGATACACTCATGCAAGGAAGATCTTGCAAAGGAGTTTGAGATGAAGGATTTGGGCCTCCTTCATTATTTCCTTGGATTGGAAATATGGTAGCGAGAAGGTGAACTATTTGTGTCTCAAGGAAAGTATGCTCGAGAGATACTTGGTAAGTTTCACATGAAGGAATGCAAGCCCATGGATACTCCTCTTCCAAGAAATTGGAGGAAGAGGATGCTACATCGACAGAGGTAGTGGATGCCACTGTTTATCAACAGTTGGTGAGTTTGCTCATGTATTTAGTTAATACAACACCGACCATATGCTATGAGGTGAACCTGCCTAGTCAAGTGATGGTTAAGCCTACCAAGCTCTTTTGGAAGGCAGGCAAGCATGTCCTGAGATATCTCAGGGGCACATCTGAGTATGGTTTATGGCACAGACAAACGGATGAGGTGAAGTTTCATGGATTCACAGATGTAGATTGGGTAGGCAGCCCAACAGACATAAAGAGCACATCAGGAGGGGTTTTCAGTATCGGACCTACAACATTTTCTTGAAATGCAAGTGTGAGAAACAAATATCTCTATGGCCCGGTCGGTTAATGAAACGAGAGAATGCATGGCGACAGAATCCATTTGCATGTGAGGCTATCTGGATGAGGAAGATCCTAGTCGGTTTGTTCGGTTCACATTTAGATCCTACAGTGATACATTGTGATAATTAGAGTTGCATTAAACTCTCGATTAATCCTGTGTTTCATGATATATTTAAACATATTGATATCCAGTATCATCATTTCGAGATTGTGTGTAGCAAAAGATCATGTTGCCTTAGTACATTCCTACGGAAGATCAGGATGCAGACATTCTGACGAAGGCACTCGACAGGAGAAAATTCGAATACCATATAGGCAAGATCGAGGTGAAGGATAATCCCTATCTTTTTGAGAGGGAGTGTTGAGATTCAACAAGATGATGAGCTTAGTGAAAAGTAAGCACCTTCACTAAGTGGGGTCCGCAGGCTATTTTTAGATGTATGTTTATTTTTAGACATGGTGAGCATATTCTATAAGTTTCAGGATGCTATTTGTAGATGTTTGGTCAAATGTGGAAAATAGGTGAAATTATATTTTTAGAATATTGAGCAAAGTCTATTTATAGATCGTCATTCTAAAAATAAATGCATGTCGATTATTATTAGCTCTTAATAATAATCTGACAATAAACATCAACTTATTCTCTTGGAGCACTTTATTTCAGTATACAGATTTGGAAAATTAGTGCGCTGAAGGAATTACACAATTCCTAGGGTTTATTGGTGGCTCATGCATGGAGGACTCAGTTAGAACTGAAGTGGCAAAGTTATGACAGATTTGGAAGAGTAGTTACAGGAGTTGTTATTTAGTTTAACTCAGTTAAGTGAGTTAAACTCAATTGAGCTAGCTGTATCTAGTCTAACTGAAAGATACACTAGTGAGAGTTAAGTGAATTAATTAGTTAATTAATTCACAACTAATAACTCACTAACAACTGAACAAAAACAATAGTTAACTACAATGCATGTCAGTTCCAGTGGAGACCCAGTGGAGAGATAGGTGAAAGGGTGAGATGGACTATCCGTTGTGACTATAGTGATGCATTCAATGCATTTGACACACATAGGAGTTGCCAATGAGGATTGCACAATCAAGGCAAGGTATATTTGAATTCATTTAGGGGTCTTCTTCAGCAGGGATTGCGTAGTGGAGGCAGGCTGTCAGGAGGCAAGAAATTGGTGCATAGATATTCAAATTTTTGCATGACAGTGTGTAATGATTGTTGATTGTAATGAGAGCTTGATGTACTAAGCTTTATATGAGATTATTACATGATTCCATTGATATAAATAATATGATATTTGGGGTTTATAGCTTTAATATTTCTCGTTAAAAAAATGCGTTATGTCTGACTGAATTTATTCACGTGTTTTCAATTGAGTTTTAAATTTCCGCAAGTTTAATTAGTGGAAGGATTCTGTATTTTGCAAGAAGATAAATATTGTGAGATCAAGAGGATCTGGTAATACATCAATATTAATAAATTTCTATAGCCAACTCTGATCTATGTTCCAGTATCTTACATCTGTCACTTTGATTTATGTCTTCTTGACATCTGACTGCATCAATCCAACCGATCCTTCCTACTACTATTGCACTGTGGGCTCCTCGTAGCCAGGTTCGATCAATGAGACACACCATCTCAATGGACCCTGCCCAAATTTATTCTTGGGATTATCTCTGCACATCACCCAACCTCTCACCTGTAGGTATATTTGCATGTACTCCCTCTTCCCATCTGGCTCAGAATTTCCCCCTACTAGAGGCCTCTTCTTGAGTGGAATCTTCCACTCGGTCTCCTCTCTGCTTCTCCAATTATGGCTGCTCCACAACCTTATGAGACTGCTTCTGAGGCTACAGGTTGAGAGATAATTGATCCCTCTCAACCACCAAGCCACTAACCATTACTTTTCTCCTCAAATATTTGCATGCATCCTCGACCTTGAGAGCATACAGGTTCTTGACTCTTTACACCAATATGTTTCACCCATCTCGTGGCTATGTTTTCAAGGAAATCGTTTCCTTTTCTAAACATAACATCATAACCATGATCTTCCAATACCAATATGGAGACAATATTATTCCTTAGGCATGGAAACACAAAACATCTGGCAGTTTGAGAGGGGGGCCAAAATTCCTCTGAAAGCTAATTTTACCTATGTCGATCATGTTATACCTCCCATCATCTCCAAACTTTATGTTCTGCTTGCGGTCCTTCTCCTCCAAGTCACTGAAGAGATCTCTATTCCCCATCATATGGAATTAGGGACCACTATCTTGATACTACATGCATCCCATTATAGTTTTGGCCATGCATGCAATGAGAGTAAAATCAAGCTCGAACTGTGAAGCCAACAATTCACCCGCTGCAACAGCATGCTCTTTCTTGCTTGCCTTCTTCTGTGGACAATTCACGACATAGTGCCCATGCTCGTGACAGTGAAAAAACTTTATATTGGACAAGTATTTCTTGCCATTTTTGCCTTAGGACTTATTTCCCTTGGATTTATTTCCTTTTCTGACTAATGCACAATCATCTTCATTTTCTTTGCTGGAGGTCCCGTCTCTAGTGCTTCGCCTTATTTATTCTATTACCAAGTCGAACCACAAACGATCCAAGTCTGGTAAATTATCCCTCTCATTCAAAGAGTCCTGGTAACTATGCCAGCTCTTGGGAAGGCCTAGAAGTGCTAGGCTCACCAAATCATCCTGGGCTATAGTCACACCAACACTTCCAAGATCATCTCAACATTGATTGAACTTCGACAAGTATGTTGGTATCATCTCTCTCTCCTCCATCTTGATCCTTTTGGCCTTGTTATTCAACGCCAACTTCCTGTGGTCACTGTTGTTCTGAAACAAATATTTCAAGGCCTTCCACATATCATATGGAGTCACCTTCCTGTGGAGACTCGAGACAATATGATCTCAAACTCCCTCTAACAAGATCCTTCTTGCCTTTTCTACCTTCTTCTACCATGCATCAAGAAGTTTGGAATTTGTTGCTGCGGGCTTGAGAATATCAGTATCTATGAATTCCTTCAAACCATTGTCCTCAAACACTACCTCCATCCTGTCCTTCCATGCTATATAATTGGAATTTCCCTCAATAACATATTCAAGTCTCAAGCCACTGAAAGACATCTTGATTTGTTGTTGGATCCTGAAGAATAAATCTGCAAATTTGAACCTATTCAAGACAAACTCAATTTCTTCTCTTCTATTGTGATTCCTCGCGCTCTGATACCATGTATAAAATATACCAAAAGGATTCAATCTGATCTTGTGATGTACTAAAACAAGATACTAAATCATTCTACAATATTTGTGGAATACAAAACACAATCGTTGAATCACATGCAAGTAAGATAAAGAAGTGAATAAATCGCACAACACAAGATGTTCTTGGGGAAATAAACTGCTCAAAACCCCTCTATCTATATTGTGTATTAATTCAAGGAATCATGAAACAATAGAATGATTAATATCTTATGAGATTTTCTGACACTCAGCCAATTGTCTCACACTAATCTAAGAAAAATTGGTTTAGTACTTAGCCAATTCTCATCCTTCCTTGCTCACACAATTCCTAGGGAATTATCATCCTATTAAATGGGGAAAATAACCTTCCTTGATTGTGCAATGCATCATGGAATCCCAATGAATCTATAATTGCACATGGGTAATTTTCTATAAATAAAATTGATAGTTATGTTCCCTTTAACCTCTGTCTCAATTGGGTCTTCCTCAGAACTAACATGCATGCAACTATTTATAGTGAATTATCAGTTACCTGATTGATCACTTATTGTGAATTAAATCTAATTTAATTCATTGGACCTCTCACTAGCTCATCACTCAAATAGAACTAGTTAAACTGACTTTAACTCAATTAATCAAGTTAACTAATTCACACCTGCACCCCACTGATGCTTCAACTGCAACTCAACCCCCAAAATATTAGAATCCCTCTACATGCCTCATCTTAGACCCTCAACTCGAATTTATTGAGCTAACTCAGTCTTCAATACTTAGTTGACTAATAAAAGTTGTTTTGAGAGGAAATTACAATTTATTGAACAATTTATTTAAGAGAAAAATAAATTAGATGTTTCACATTCCACGGCCAAAATTATGGTGCATCAAAATTCCACATTCCTGGTACATCAAGATTCCACGACCTTTGTGGGTGCATTTTTTTGGTCTATTCTGGTTGCCAATTTCATTGTTTCTTGTTGTAAATTTCAACATTTAGTGATGTAACTTTTTAAGAATATTAATAAGAAGCTACAATTTTTCTGCGAAAAAATAAAATAAAATAAAATATTATTTTTGAACCACATTGTCCACCAAAAACAAATTACTGTTATTAATATATTTTTAAATATATGTAATTTTACATTCAAAATATTGTATTTATGATTCACATTGATTTTATTATTATTATTATTATATTATATATATTATATATCAATTTTTTATTAATAATTGAATGACTTACACATATTCATTTTATTAGCAAGTAATTGAACTTTTTTATTTTCAATTGTTTCTTTTCGTTGGGCACTGAAATGTTTTATTATAATTAGTGTTAATTTTTTTTTTAACTTTCTTTCTATGTGTGTGTGTGAGTGAGATGATGATGATGATGATGATGATGATGAACGCCAACTTAGACCAACAAGTTCAATTAGGAATTAAGAAAGAAAAATATAAATTGATATTTTTTAATATTTTACTTCTATGATAGAAGAGGAAGGAAATAAGTGTTCCTAGATCACTATAGTTTTGCTAACTTAACAAGTCAAGAAGGTTGGTAGTGTATTAAATGTTCTAGAAATGGGAACGAATGTGAGTAAGAGTCGAACAATCCAAGAGAAAGTGCTTTTCATCTTTAGCACTCTTAGAATAACACAGTTGACATACTCTTTCATCCCAAGGTGTTTTGGGGATAGACCAATGTCTGGTTTCAATTCAGAGCTCATGGGAGTTATTTATTATCTTGGAAATTTTCATCCTATTCTTAGCATTGGTCAAGGCAAAGAAATAATTTTGGTTAGCGAGAGTGGGGTTGATTACCTCCTTATAATACCTTAGCATCCTTTTACCCTCTAGCTCCTTATCATCCCACAATTTGGCCTTAAATTTGGAAGTAATAGTCTTTTTAATATTATCTTTACTCTCCAAGATGATCTCCTCCTTTACCCAAAAGAGACGAACCAATATTAGGCATCCTTGTGCCAACAATGCTTGAGCTAGAGGTGGGGTTTTTTGCTAGAGTTACAAGAAATTTGGGGAACCTCTTGGTTTCCATGTTGTAAAGCTTCTTCTTATATATCAGATACTGAAACATAGCCATGCTTTCTTCTAAAAACTTGGTAGATTCAAAGAAAAAATAGATCAACGACTTAAAAATTAGCCTCTTCAAGGGGGAAACCTCCTTTACATTACATAAATTAACAATTCCTGGATTATTCAATTGAAAAAACCTCCTTTCTATGTATAGGATTATAAGAGGTCACAATATAATCAAAGTCAGCATAACAATAATAATGTACAGGCACACAAATAACAATAGTAGCCTTTTATGGGGAACAATAATAACAATATGGGGACTACATAGGTACACCAATAAAAATAATGAGGGTACAATAATAATAAAAATGAGGGGATACACTAGTATTATAGGGACCTAACATGCCCCTATCCTTCACAAAAGTGTTTTCCTCAAAGCTTGAGTAGTGCTGGATGCTTTTGTAAAAAATTCCCATCCTCCCATGTGGAATCTACAGCGGGTAAGTTCTTCCACTTGATGAAATACTCTGAAATTGATCGATTCCATAGTTGTCGAGTTCTTATTTCCATGACTTCTTTAGGCTCTAATATGATTTTTCCTTCCTCGCCGAGTTCTAGAAATATTGTTTGAAATGGGAGCTTGTCACCTATAACCTTCTTTAAGCATGAAACATGGAAAACTGGGTGCACTCGAGAAGATACAGGAAGCTCCAATTTGTATGCCATAGTACCAATATTTTGCAACACCTTGTAAGGACCATAATAATTAATTGATAATTTATTATCCTTCTTAGCTTGCTTGAGAGACATTTGTTTGTATGGTTATAGCTGTAAAAATACCTAGTCGCCTACATCAAAACTTCTTTCACTGTGATTCTTGTTGTTTCATTCGATTTTGTGCCAAAGTGAGGTTATCCTTTAAGAGTTGGAGAACTTTTTTTTGATTCTCGATGTGATATTACACTGCTCAAACCTTAGAATTTTCTCTTATGATGCGATGGATAGTGGATGATATCCATAAAGTGTCATAAATGGGGTCATTTTTGCTGTAGTATGGAAGGAAGTGTTATACCACCATTCATCCAGAAGTAACCACTTAACCCATTGTTTCTATTTATCAAATACAAAGAAACGAAGATATCCTTCCAAACATTTGTTCACTATCTCATTTTTCCCATCAGATTGAGGATGATAAGATGATCTATGATCTAATTGAGTACCCACACAAGAAAATAATTCCGTTTTAAAATTTCTAGTGAAAATGGGATCTCTGTCACTTACAATAATCTTTTAGTTTGTATGTAGCTTTTGAATTGTTTCCATAAATGCAGTAACGAATGTAATGGCTTTAAATCTAAGTGATAATGCATATAAGTGTGCATACTTGATAATTCTATCAAGTAACACCATGTTGAATCTCTTTCCTTCATACTTGGGTAAATCTGTGATAAAATCCATTGAAACCTCCTCCTAACATTGACTTGGAATGGATAAAGGTTAATTCTATCAAATTTATTTTGTTGTAAAACTAAACATTCCACCAAAAACTTTTGAATATCAGATTTAAGTCCATCCCAAAAAAAATCCTTCTTAACCATGTGGTAATTTTTTAAAAATCCTTAGTGCCTTCCTAAGGGAGCTATGTGAAATTCCAAAGGAATATTTTTTTTTAGTTGGAAATTCTTACAAATATATAAGCGATCTTTGTAAATAATGAATCAATTTTCTAGTTAAATGTATCAGATGTACTAGGATCATGTTGCAACTATTGAATGAGTGTCGACAATTCCTCGTCATTCTTCCATTCATCCCTTGCTTCGGTTATCCAATCTAGTTGGAGAATAGAAATGGCACAAAGAAATGCTTCCACATACTCATCATTTCTTGAGAGTGCATTTGCAAAAATATTTTTCTTCTATTTTTTGTAGATGATTTCAAAGTCATAACCCAACATCTTTGTAACCCATTTTTGTTGATCTTTTGAAGATAATATTTCTTCTAAAAAGTATTTAAGGCTATCATGATTTGTTTTAACCTTGAAGTGTCTTCCCATCAGGTAAGGTTTCCATTTCTTAAGTGCATGTAGTATTTCCAACATTTCCTTCTCGTAAATAGGTTTTTGTAAGTAATTTCCTTTGATTGGAAGGATTTAAAAAGTAATGGGTATTACCTCTTGCATTAAAACAACACCAATTCAATTTCATGAGGCATCACATTCCACAATAAAGGTTTTTGTGAAGTGTGGTGTAGCTGATACCGGTGCTTGCGCATTGCCTCTTTAAGATGTTTAAAGGCCTTAGTTGCTTCTGGAGTCCAAGAAAATACATATTTCTTCTGTAATGTTGTTAGAGGTGTTTCTATTCTCCCATAATTCTTATAAAATTTGTGATAATACCTTGTCAACCCGAGAAATCCTCGTAGATTCTTTATGGTAATGGGTATTTTCAATTCCTTAATGGATTTAATTTTTTTAGGGTCTACCTTAACACCCTCATGATATATAATATGGCCGAGATATTCCACCTTATGTAATCCAAAGAAACATTTGGAGGTTTTTTCATCTAATTGTTTCTCCTCCAATAGTTTGAGCACCCTTTCAACATGTTGAACATGATCCTTCCAAGACTTGTTGTAGATTAGTATATCATAAAAAATACTAACACAAATTTTCTAAGGAAGGGTTTGAAAATGGAATTCATCAAACCTTGAAATGTAGTAGGTGCATTGGTAAGGCCAAAAGGCATGACCAAAAATTCATAATAAGCCTCATGAGTTCTGAATGTTGTTTTGAGAATGTCTTAAGTCTTCACTCTTATTTGATGATATCCTGAACAAAGATCCAACTTGGTGAAGTAAATTTCTCCATGTAATTCATCCAATAATTCATCAGTGAGAGGAATGGGAAATTTAACTTTAATAGTGAGCTTGTTGAGCTCCCTATAATATGAACACATGCGCCATGATCAATCCTTCTTGTGCACCAATACTACTAGAGCAAATAAAGAACTTTGAAAAGGTTGAATTGTACAGGCCTCTAGCATTTCTGCAACCATATGTTCAATCTCACATTACATGTAATTATTTTTTATTATTTTTTCACTATACAAATATAATATTTATTGAAAAATGTGTAAAGACATTAATATTATGTAAAGATATGCACTATTTCTTGCAAAAAATATGAAATGACAATAACAATATTTTATTCAAAAAGTGTGAAATGACATTTATTATTAGTACTTTACTTTGGAGTTGTCTTTAGTGTGACTTTTTGGAGTTTCCGGTGCCGGAATCCAGTGAAAACAATCAAGGTAAAATCTTGATTTCTACTCTTTAAATTGGTTTTTTAACTGTATATATGGATTAAGCACCCTAAAAAACACCTAGGGCACTTGGATTGTGCAAAGTTACCCATAAATTTTTTTTTTTCTTGAATGCATGCCGGATTTTAGAGAAATTAGACCGTAAAAATCTACCATAAAAGCCTTCAAAAAGTCGCACTAAAGACTACCCGCTTTACTTTATGACTTTAAAATTACATAGAGAACTACCATGGTTAAGCATGAGTTTTTATCCACCATTGAGAATGTAACAAGTACCTTCAACTCAAGTAATGCCACATCAACCATTGAGGATGATTTCATCCCCTAAAATGTGATTAGTTCTCATAAAGTGAATTTTTATTGTACATTTTCCTTAGGAGGCCCCTTTTAAACCTCAAAATTCCCCTAATATTAAGTTGCAATGCATACCATTTGTGAGTGTCGCACATAATGGAAATAAAAATATTGCTCCATTTGTATTATCCATGTTACTGGATCATTTCCATCAAACTTCCTCATATCGATATTTGGAATGTGGTTCTTCCTAAACTCAATATTGGAGTTTATAAATTCAAAATTCATATTCCTTTTGTGCTCATCATGATTTTCATGGATTACCTTGTCACCACGGGGAAGTCTTTCTTGCAACAACTTTATCAAGCCTTCCTTCAAACCTTCCATGTCTGCTTTCAAACCATCCATCTTAGCTTCCATGACATCTTTTAAAACATCCATGTCATCTGTGGTTGCTCTTTGTGAGAGTGAAATTTGTTGCACTCGATACCATAATTTTCATATGGCATGCTGCAATTCTTCCTCTTCATGCATCATAGTAGAGTTTTCTTAGGGCTTAATGGGTGTGGAATTCTTTTATTTGGGAGTAATTTTAGAACCCACAACTGATATCTATGCTTCAATATTCTCTTGGAATCACTTCAAACTGATTTTCAAACAAAAGTTATGCAATTTTAAAAAACATGCACACATTTTTCCTACTTTTAGGAGTTCTATATTGAAATGATTGTAACTTTGAAATTTTGGATCTCCAAGATCTAAAGTTTAGTCTTATTGTAGTCCTATGAATCCTCTTTCCAATTCCACAAGTCATACCAGTATTGGTGTTAGTATGAATCTTGATTTGAAGTGTATGAAAAAAGACCACTTTAGCTACGCATAACAAACAGCTTTAACAACAGAAATGACTACTAATATCTTCAGATATGCAATTAGATGATCAAGAAAAATGCTGCAAAAATCTAGATCTATGCATTAGAAGACATTAAACAGTAGAAAAATAAGATTTACTCCATAGATCCAATAGACAAGACAAGAATATATCCAATGAAATTTTTTATTAATGGCACCTGGGAGGAAAACACAAGAGGGTGTTCCTTGTTCTCCTCAATGGGATGGGTTCTTGTAAGTCCTCAGCACTTCAAATTTAGAATTCCTCTCTCTTGAAGGTGTAGAAAACCTAGACAAAAATGGAAAATTATGGCTATGATTGTGAATCAATAGCCAGACCAAGTTTTGAGATCCAGAGTGATATTTAGGCAACAAAAGGTGAAAAACCCTTCTATTTAAAACAAAATATTGAGTTAGTCTAGAGATTGGTGCATAATTAAAATATTATTAACCAAATCTAGATCCAACTTTTATGGAATATTTTATTATATTTGTTGGAGGGAAAAGGAATTTAACTTGAGTCAAGTCCCCTTATTTATAAATAATAAATAAATAAATGATTTATTTATCATTTTAAGGATGTGATTAGGAAATAATAAATAAATAAATGATTTATTTATCATTTTAAGGGTGTGATTAAGAAATAATAAATAAATAAATGATTTATTTATCATTTTAAGGATATGGTTGAGTAATAATCAAATAAATAATGATTTATTTAATTATTTAAGGGAGATTTAGTCATATTTAACAAACAATATTATTTAAGTAATGTTTAAATCATTATTCTTAGAAAATAATAAGATAAATAGTGATTTATCTAATTAATTTCCTTGTTTTGGGTTAAATAAAATGAGGAATATTAATTAAACTATTATTTAACTAATTATTCCTTGAGGAAAAATCAAACAAATTTATATTTTTTTAATATTTCCTTATGGGGTTTCTTGTTTAGACCATAAACAACTTAATAAAGGTGATTTACTAAGTTATTTTCATAGTGAAAGAAATTTTACTTGGGGTAAAATTGATCTTACTTGGTGTACTTGGGTCCATCTAATAACAATGGATTAGATGACCAAAAAATGGTGTAACAAATTGCCCCCCAACATGCGAGCGTTAGGAGCTAATCGTCTGATCGAAGTACGTTGTAAGAACTCAATCACTAGACATCAAAGGGGAAGTCAAAGAGAGAGGAGTGTAAGGTAGACCAAAGTGCTGAAAGAACTTGATCCTGAGGAGGTGAATTGTAGGTGCGACAAGTGTTTTTGATAAGTGAGTACCTGCTATAGGCGGTGGGGGAGGCATACCTATGACCGCCAAGGCAATAGTAAAAACAATAAGGCGTCTGGAAAACCACGAGATGACATAATGCTGGCATAAACATGAGCCAGATAAACAACACGATAATGAATCCCACATACATATTGTGCATGGGATAACAGCCAGGACTTGTACAATGATATCTGAGTACATGAGATATAAATGCAACCCAGATGCCCCTGAAAACAGGAAAAGGCTCTGAAAATCTGACTGATACATGCAAAAAAGGTGTTGCAAGCGGCTAAGGCTGACATCGTCAAATGTATGGAGCTGCATCGAAGGCTGTAATGAATAGGTCATCCGAGTGTGTGGGGGTCTAACTGTAGGGCCACCCCCTCATGAGGGCTGAGACATCTTACACACACACAGGAATCATCGATGTTAACTACTACATCACTGAACCATCGAGCATATGGATCTCGATCATGCTGAAAGGAGCTGGAGCTGAGAAACAATCAAGTCAAAGGGAAATAAGGAGTCCCTTTTTCTGATATGAGGCACCGAACAAGAGTGGAACCTGGAACCAAGGTACACCGCCCTCTAGACCTGTCTTCTGGAATGAATGAGCTGATGTCGATAGAAGGAGGTCCGCCATAAGTGAGGAAATAAGGGATCCTCAACTAAGGCACGAGAGAAAATAGTAGAGTGACTGACAGACTGACACCAATGATGATGATGAAATGGGGGGAATTAAGTAGAAAATGGATGACTTCCCTTCTTAGAGCATAAATGGCATGGATGACCTGGCAGCAACTGACACAATATCATGAGGGATAGGGGACAGTGGGACTAAAGGCCATAATGTGCAACACGAGAGAGGGACCAAGAAATGAATGATGGAGGACTATAGCGGGATGCAAAGGGACTCAGGATAGACTCCATGAATGCAATGATGACTCCAATAGGATGCTCTAAACAAGTGTGACTCGATGGTGCTGCCACATATGTAAAGGGTCCGATGGGGACCATAAAAGCATGAGTACAAGATGGTAAGTCACGACGAAAGTCACACGAACGTGGACAAGTATGGAGGCAACATGGTGCCCCCAGTATGAGTGTTGCAAGTGAAAAAATTTGATTTTGAGGAAGGGTGAAGTGGCGCTTCTTGGACAAAACGTGTCCTGGTGATGTATACAAAAAAGAAGCTAATAGATACCCATTTGAGGGTTTGGTGATATCTTTCCAATGGTATATACGGTTTGTCAAATTGAACTACAGTTTGGTCGCAGTAAGTGGAAGAAAAATCATGGGTTTTCTTTTAATAAGGAATTTTCCTTCTAGATTCACTTATTTTCCGGTGGAGCTGTGGTGAATGTCGTGAGGAGAGAAGGCCTTAAATCTTGAGACAGTTGTAGCGAATAAACTGACCGTTGGAATTTGAGATATATCAATTGTAGGTAAGAGGCCTAATCCTACTCTTTCATTTCAGTGGATTGAAAGTTCAGTTTAGGTACCCAGAGCTCGTGAACAAGCCAGGTCACACTTTTTGGGGTCTATTCTGCGACTTAGGTAGCAGGTTCTGGGCAGAAAACTACAACCTATCCCAGGAAATGACCTGAACAGTGCGACCTATCAGAAAAAGGGGTTTTCAGTGCTGTTTTTGGCTGAGATCTGGGATTTTTGTGGTTGAGGGGCATAGGTGCCCCCAAGCATGTTGTGGACATGCCAAAATTTATTTAGAAAAAGGGAAATCTAAACACATTTTAATGATTGGTGTGCCATTTGCTTTCGGTATGGTTATGAAGTTTGAGAAAGGAAATAGACGATTACCAACCTCTTTTGGTACTGTATATATGAATCAAATGGACTTTAAATTTCTAGGTTGGCACACATGGTGCTAATATCCCAAAGATAGTATTTGGGATAATGAATTGATGTTCTCCCAGAAAACCTATAGTTTGGTAAACCACAATGTCTATGAGACTGGGTTGCTGATGAAAAAATGAAGGAATGATGAGGGGTATCATCCCTAGAGTGATCTTGAAGTGATATGGGACTCTAGAGGTTATTCTAAATGTGGAATAATGATGGGACTAGAGTCGTCATGACTAGATTCACGAGGAGAGTGGTGAAGAAATGCTTCTCCTGGTCTCTCCAATATGGGTGCCCCCCTTACCCAAACATTGGGTGTCAATGTAATGGCCACAAAGAGCATGTGGTTCGAATGCAAGAGTTCGATGTAAGGGGGATAGATAAAGTCAGGAGTGGTCGTTGCTTCCATAATGTCATCATCGTAATAGAAGATGGGGTGATTGAAGGAGGAAATACCACCTGATGTGGTGAAACGACCTTACTCCTCATCATGAGAGGAGAGGTTCATATGTGCATCGTCACAAGGGGTAGTGGGAGAGTGAGTAGACAGAGGATCCACTAATGTTGAGACTAGGGAGGGGGCTTAAGGGAGGTCAGGTGAAACATCAAGGGAGGTCTCATCATGGACTTCTGACCAAGGCCTCGTTATCTCAACATCATAAGGGGGAAAGTTAATGGGAGCATCTATGTCCTTGGGTGATGCCAAAGCAAGATGCGAAAATAAGGGAGAGGGTGACTTATGGCGCTCGACCTCAAATTGGCATAAGGTTTCTAAAGAGGAATGATACTCTTCAAGGTGAGGACACAGGTGAGTGTAATGGCCCATAAAGCACCAGGATGATTTGTGCGAAATGTTTTGAGATTCGGGATTGAATCAGGTATAGTGACATATACCTTTGGGATATCAAATTCCGGAAATGGCTCATTGACCATGGACTTGAGGTGAGGAAATTCAAGGCAAGTATGGGTGGCATGGCCAACAACGTCAGACAAAGCACACTGGATGGTACGCTTTGGAGGCTGAGAGGGGGCAAGGTTTTTCAGGGTAGCCTTATCCTTTGATGCCCCCTTGTGAGCTTCGCCCTTCTTACCCGAAGCAGTCGTAATGGGAGGTGGTTCCTGTTGAGGTGAATGAGGCACTGTTGCAGCGAGAGAATTCATAGGGACTGGTTGAACCGAGGTCAAAGCGAGATAAGGTTTAGGTTGACCAGGCGGGGAAGCGGCCGGAGAATCGAGGTACCAGACGGGAATCCCAACGGTCATGTTAGGAAGAGAGAGGGTGGCCATAACAGGTACTTTGGACACTCCTGTTGGGGGATCTAGGAATGGTATCTTACCAGAGGGGTAATGACCAGGCGGGACGGCTCCAAGATGGTTGAGGCTGGGAGGAACCATCCCAGGAGGGTAAAGGGGGTCATGAGTACCAACTGAAGGTGAAGGGCCGGGAGAAGAAGATTCAAAAGGCTAATCATAGGACATCATGAAAATCTGGTAATCGAGGGAACTAGATGGAAGAGGTTGAGTGGCTACTTGTCCTTCAGGTGTTTTGGTAGCCACAAATCCATGTTGAGGGAAAGGATTAGTAAGCATAGCCGGCTGACTAGGTGCGGGACCGAGAGGAACGGAAGGGGTGGCTTTCTATCCTCTCATTTTTTCTTGAGACTTCCATAGCTATCGCATTATTGTTTCTCATTAGCAGATTTTTTGGGCCACACATATTTTTTCTTTTTTCTTATTGTTTCTCATTTCTACAAAGATCAAGAAGCACCAAGCCGTTGTAGACATAATTTTTTGTGAACCTTTTTCATTAAAAGTTATTTTGGGAAAAAGTTTTAGATTTTTTTTTTCTTACCATTATTGTGGCAAGGCTTTGGTACTCAAGTTTGAGTAAGGAAATAATTTTGTTATGAAGGAATTATTTTATGATTAAAATGTTAAAAAATGGATATTAATTTCCAAGGATTTTTTTAAAAGGTATTAAGAGCATTTATGAGCATTTGTAAATGATTCTTAGTCGAGAATAGCCTTATATTAATTTGGTTGATGTATTTGGTATCTTGACGATCGTGGGTTATGATATCATTTCTTGTTGGCTAGTGGTACAAAATTTGTTGAATTTATTTGATTTGTAGCATGTTTTCAAGTGTAAAGCAGTTGTTGTTGTCATCATCAACGTTGTTTTGTAGAAGTTTTTGTTGCTAGTGAAAACACAATTTCCAACTTGTGTTATCAAGATGGGTAAAAGGTTGTAGGAGCTTCGTGAGAAAAAGGGAGAAAAAGAACTTCGTAAAGAGTTCATTCAATTGTAGTCTGTGTTAAATCTATTGCAAGCAGAGAATGCAACTCTTAAGAATATGTTTCAAACTTCAATAATTGAGAAAATCCAAAATGTTAACCATCTAGATTCAACCATGGGAAAATACATCCAAATGCTTGTAAATGAATTTCAAGAGAAGATTGACTTCCTTGATGACTTGGAGGAGGAATTTGAGTATTTTTTTTACTCAAGAACAAAAAAAATGAAGAAGCGGTTGGAAGAGAAAAATAATAATCACAATATGGAGATTAATTGTTTAAAAGAAATGATGTTGGAATAATATCAATGTTTGAAAAAGGATTATGATGCATTGTCTCAATAGTTGATTCAGATGGATGGGTCGATGGATGGTCATGGTTTCAATTGAACCAATGCTTGCAGAATTGATATCATCATGTTGCATTAGTTTTTCATTTTTTATTGTCATTGGTCCCTCATTTGTGTTTCAGGGGGGGAAATTTGTTGACAATGGAGACTATTGATTCTCACTCCTTCAACATTTTTGTTTTAGGAGGGTGGGGGGGGGGGGGGGGGTTATTATATGGTGAAAAATATTGTTAATTTGATCAGTGTGATGGTGATGGTGTTCAGATAATTTCAAAATTGTTGTACAAAGTTTGACTTCAGATTTCCATACTTACAGGCCTCATTGTTTATTTCTTGGTTGACGGTGTTGCTTTTGTTTGAAGCCTTGTCCTGGTTCTTTATCGACACTTATTTTCTCTGAAATTTTTTTGGGAGAAGTTGATGACATGGCTATTAATGTCATTCCAGATGAAAATGTTGTGCCACCCAACTTTGAGTCTAAAAAAAAAAAAATGAACTATCTACTTATCCTCATTAGACAAAATTACCCAAGCATCAACATTCTTGGTCAATTACTAATCCTGAATTCAAATCATTACAGAAAAAACGTGAGAGAATGAATCTTGGACTAGTGTTGACTATCAATATCATTTGTGGATGGGTCGATGGATGGTCATGGTGCTAATTGAACCAATGATTGCATAATTCATATTGTCATGTTGCATGAATTTCGTTGTTGATTGCCATTGTTCCCTTAGTTGAGTTTCAGCCTTCAGGGAGGGAAATTTGTTGAAAATGAAGACTTAATTCTCTCTCCTTCCAGAGTTTTTTTTCAGGGGGGAAATTATACGGTGACACATATTGTTTTCATTGCTTTGTTGACAATTGTCGTTTTTTGTGTTTAATCGGTGTGATGGTGATAGTGTTCAGAAAAATTCAAAAGTGTTGTTGTATAGTGTTTGAGTTGAGATTGATATACTTATAGGCCTCATTGTTTGTTTTTTGGTTGATGGTGTTTCTTTTGTTTGAAGCCTTGTCCTGGTTCTTTAGTAGCACCTAGTTTCTATGAAGTTTTTTTGGGGAGAAGTGTTTGCCACATGTGTGCCTCTGAAACAATCCTAATTCAAAGATCTATTGACCTCATTGAGGTTTCATGGCTCACATCTTTAGAGTTTTGGTACTTCAGCATTTCATACTTATTGATTGGAGAAGGCCTATGTTCTTTCCATTTAGTAGATCATCATGGGATCTACAATTTCAACTTCATAATAATTTATCACTGAAACCTCTCTCTTTTTGGGGGAGTTTTTTCCTATGAGTTTTTCTCTCTTTCTCCACTCATGAGGGTTTGTACATGGGTATCTAATTAGGCCTTGTTGTCAGGACCCAAAATTTGTTTTATTTCTTCTTTAGTTACTCCCTATATTTTTCTTAAGGGGGGGTTCTAGAGTTCATTTCTTCAATGCCTCATTTCCCTATGAGCTAAGTATGGTGAGTTGTAAGCTCACATAGGAGACTTGCATATGTCTAGTTGTTGTAGTTATCCTTAACTAACACTGGGCCTCCTCCATTGCTATATAATGGAGGTATTCTATGTACTTTTACATAATATTGTGAGTAATAGAATACTTTTACAATATCCTCATTTTTTTAACTATGCCCGATTTTTTTTTTTCTAGAGAATATTTATTTTTATTTTAAAATTGATTCATGTCAACTTGAAATTGACTATGGAAAAAATTACACAACTCCCTCATATTGAGTTTTAAAATGTAATTTTCATCCTAAATATTAAGTAACATGTTCATTAATTATAAAAAAATCCTAAATTATATAACGATAAAAGTAATAAGAAGATAAAATTTTATGTATGGTTTAATGCAATACATACATAAAAAGATTAAATAGAAATTGTGAAAATTTTAAATACGAGTTAAATAAATGAATATATTATATATTATTATGGATTATGGTATGTTGTTATGAAAACCATTTAAGTTCAAATTATGACATATTTAAAGCTTCTTCGGTAAGGGGAATGGTTTGAATTTTTAAAAATAATTTTAATTAAAAAAATTATAACATATGTTTGGAAACTTAAAAATATTTTATTTTATGTAGTTTATGGGTGGTAGGAGGGGGTAATATGTAACTTTGATGGAAATTAGCAAGTAATCTTCGGATTGGGACAAAGAATGAATAAGTGGAGATGTATGGCTCACTGCTTGGCTTGATATTGGAAAAGGACATGCATTTTCCTAATATCATGATCCTAGGAGACTATCTCATTACAATCCAACATCTCCATAAAGGACCTTGGCACCAAAAAATTATTCTATGCTTCTGTTACAAAGAGTATTAAATATTTTATATGTCTTTAGACAACAAAAATTCTACCATGTTCTTAAATACCAAAACTATGAGGAAGGTTGTCAAGTCAATCGTGCTTGTCTTCTCATAGCTAGGAAAATTAAATTAATGGAACTTAGAGGTGGAGAGGCATACCTTGACCCCTCCTTCCCATATCCTAAGAATAAATCCATGCTTTGTGATCATTTTAATATCCACTTATCGCTAATTTTCAATCCTCACATTGGCATCATAGTTTTAAAAGGTGGGAGATGTTGGCTTGGTGTCATGCCATTTTTTGTCACCAAGATGCAAGCAATATACATTAACTCAAATCTCCCATATGAATTGCATACAAGGGGTTACGGTAGCCGGATCTTGGAATAGGAACCCCACCTCAGTGTTGATTTTTGAGTATCTTGGGAGGTACTCCAAGCCCTACGGTTCAAGGATTGGAGGGAAAAGTGCCTCAAGAGTCACTTGTGGGCTTGGAACCCAAAGTTGGGGTTTTGCACCAATCATGTTTGGGGCATTTCCATGGAGAAATTTGGACATGTGATGGCGTGAGAGGATAGAGGGCAGAAAGGAGAATCCAACACTTCGAGAATCATCTAATTATGAGTTGTCCTTAGTGAGATATGAATTTTTGAAGTTATTTGTTGGGTTTGCACATAAGGAGTCAAGGTCGACCTAATGTTAATTATGCTTATGACAACTGTTCAATTCCTTAGATGATGTTGGAGGAATCCCTTGTGTATGGTATATATACAAGGTGACATGAGGACTATATTATAACTCATCCATTTGTGCAAAAAACCACAAGAAGAAAGCTGCAACAATGAGAAAGAGTTTAGCATGGAAGAAAGAGGATTGTTTTAGGGCTTGTTTCAGGGTGAAGGAGGGATGACTTCCCTTGCTGGAGAGACGCAACCATAAGACAATTTTGAGGACTTTTTGGGAGGGATTCAAACCCTTGGAAAGGCAATGACATCCCTACACAGTTTTTTTGTAGGGTGCCGTAGCAAATTGAAGGCAAACTGAGGGGTATACAAGAGCTAGGGAAACCCATAACTGTAGCATCTGTCCTTGACCCTCAAGGAAGGAAAGCCACACCTATTAGGAGTGTTTTTAGGCACAAAAAGAATGTTGGTTAAGGGACAGTTGTGTGCCCTAATCAGGCCTAGTTTGTTGCAACCAATATGAGGTTGTATTAATGAATTTGAATATTTTTTTGGGTTTTGGCAGGTCAATTTGTTGAAGGTGGTCGTGTAGCTGCAATTTTCAGCCTAGCTAATTGAACACCACCCAAAATTAGCAGATTTTTTAGGGCGCACATCTTCTTTCTTATTGTTTCTCATTGCATTCGCTGGAAAGATCGAGAAGCACCAAGTCGTCCTAGACACTAATTTTTTGTGAACCTTTTTCATTAAAAGTTATTTTGGGAAAAAATTTTAGGTTTTCTTTTTTTGTTTCTTACCATTATTGGGGCAAGGCTTTGGTACTCAAGTTTGAGTAAGGAAATAAATTTGTTATGAAGGAATTATTTTATGATTAAAATATTAAAAAATGGATATTAATTTACAAGGATTTTTTTAGAAGGTATTAAGCGCATTTGTAAATGATGCTTAGTCGAGAATAGCCTTATATTAATTTGGTTGATGTATTTGGTATCTTGACAGCCGCGGGTTATGAAATCATTGCTTGTTGGCTAATGGTACAAAGGTTGTTGAATTGATCTGATTTTTAGCATGTTTTTAAGTGTAAAGCAGTTGGTGTTGTCATCATCAACTTTGTTTTGTAGAAGTTTTTGTTGCTAGTGAAAACACATTTTCCAACTTGTGTTATCAAGATGGGTAAAAGGTTGTAGGAGCTTTGTGAGAAAAAGGCAGCAAATGAACTTCGTAAAGAGGTCATTCAATTGTAGTCTGTGTTAAATCTATTGCAAGCATAGAATGCAACTCTTAAGAATAGGTTTCAAACTTTAATAACTGAGAAAATCCAAAATGTTAACCATCTAGATTCAACCATGGGAAAATACTTCCAGATGCTTGTAGATGAATTTCAAGAGAATATTGACTTCCTTGATGACTTAGAGGAGGAAGTTGAGTCCTTTTTTTTACTCAAGAACAAAAAAATGAAGAAGCAGCTGGAAGAGAAAAATAATAATCACAATATGGAGATTAATTGTTTAAAATAGATGATGTTGGAATAATATCAACTTTTGAAACAAGATTACGATGCATTGTCTCAATAGTTGATTCAGATGGATGGGTCGATGGATGGTCATGGCTTCAATTGAACCAATCCTTGTAGAATTCATATCATCATGTTGCATTAGTTGTTCATTTTTTATTGTCATTGTTCCCTCATTTGTGTTTCAGGGGGGGGGGGGGGTAATTTGCTGACAATGGATACTATTGATTCTCACTCCTTCCACATTTGTGTTTTACTGGGGGGGTTATATGGTGAAAAATATTGCTAATTTTATCAGTGTGATGGTGATGGTGTTCAGATAATTTCAAAAGTGTTGTACAAAGTTTGACTTGATATTTCCATACTTACAAGCCTCATTGTTTGTTTTTTGGTTGATTGTGTTGCTTTTGTTCGAAGCCTTGTCCTCGTTCTTTACCGACACTTATTTTATCTGAATATTTTTTGGGAGAAGTTGATGACATGGATGCTAATATCATTCCAGATGAAAATGTTGTGCCACCCAACTTTGAGTCTAAAAAGGAAAAAAATGAGCTATCTACACATCCTCATTAGACGAAATTACCCAAGCATCAACATTCTTGGTCAATTACTAGTCCTGCATTCAAATAATTACAGGAAAAACGTAAGAGAATGAATCGTGGACTAGTGTTGACTCTCAATATCATTTGTGGATGGGTCGATGGATGGTCATGGTGTTAATTGAACCTATGATTGCATAATTCATATCGTCATGTTGCATGAATTTCATTGTTGATTTCCATTGTGCCCTTAGTTGTGTTTCAGCCTCAGGGAGGGAAATTTTTTGAAAATGAAGATTTAATTCTCGCTCCTTCCACAATTGTGTTTCAGGGGGGAAATTAGATGGTGACAAATATTGTTTTCATTGCTTTGTTGACAATTGTCATTTTTTGTGTTTAATCAGTGTGATGGTGACATTGTTCAGAAAAATTTAAAAGTGTTGTTGTATAGTGTTCGAGTTGAGATTGACATACTTATAGGCCTCATTATTATTTTTTTTGGTTGGTGGTGTTGCATTTGTTTGAAGCCTTGTCCTGGTTCTTTACCAACACCTAGTTTCTATGAAGTTTTTTTTGGGAGAAGTTTTTTCCACATGTGTGCCTCTGAAACAATCCTAATTCAGAGATATACTGACCTCATTGAGGTTTCATGGCTCACATCTTTAGAGTTTTTGTAATTCAACACTTCATACTTATTGATTGGAGCATGCCTATGTTCATTCCATTTAGTAGATCATTATGGGATCTACAATTTCAACTTCATGATAATTTGATCACTGACACCTTTCTCTATTTTGGGGGGAGTTTTTTCCTATGAGTTTTTCTCTCTTTCTCCACTCATGAGGGTTTGTACATGGGTACCTAACCAGGCCTTATTGTCGAGAACCATTCTTTTTTTATTTTTTCTTTAGTTACTCCCTATGTTTTGCTTAAGGGGGGGTGCTAGCGTTCATTTTTCCAATGCCTCATTTCCCTATAAGCTAAGTATGGCGAGTTGTAAGCTCACATAGGGACTTGCAACTATCTAGTTGTTGTAGTTATCCTTAACCGACATTGGGCCTCCTCCATTGCTATATAATGGAGGTATTCTATGTAATTTTACATAAGTTTGTGAGTAATAGAATACTCTTACAATATCCTCATTTTTTTTAACTATGCCCGACATTATTTTTTTGTAGAGAATATTTATTTTTATATTAAAATGGATTCATGTCAACTTGAAATTGACTACGGAAAATATTACTAATCTCCCTCATATTGAGTTGTAAAATGTAACTCACATCCTAAATATTAAGCAACATGTTGATTAATTATAAAAAAAATCCTAAATTATATAATGATAAAACTAATAAGAAGATAAAATTTTATATATGGTTTAATGTAATAAACATATATAAATAAATAAATAGAATTTGTGAAAAATTTAAATATGAGTTAAATAAATGAATATATTATATATTATTAGGGATTATGGTATGTTGTTATGAAAACCATTTAAGTTCAAATTATGACATATTTAAAGCTTCTTAGGTAAGGGGAATGGTTTGAATTTTTAAAAATATTTTTAATTAAAAAAATTATAATATATGTTTGGAAACTTAAAAGTATTTTATTTTATGGGGTTTATGGGTGGTAGGAGGGTGTAATATATAATTTTGATGGAAAATTAGTTATCAGATACTCTTGGTCTTGGGACAAAGAATGAATAAGTGGATATGTATGGCTTACTGCTTAGCTTGATTTTGTAAAAGGACATGCATTTTCCTAATATCATGATCCTAGGAGACTCTCTCATTACAATCCAACATATCCATAAAGGACCTTGGCACGGGAAAATGATCCTACGCTTCTGTTACAAAGAGTATTACATATTTTTTATGTCTTTACACAACAAAAATTCTACCATGTTCTTAGATATCAAAACTCTGAGGAAGGTTGTCAAGCCAATCGTGCTTGTCTTCTCATAGCTGGGAAAACTAACATTAATGGAACTTAGGGGTGGAGAGGCATACCTTGACCCCTCCTTCCCATCTCCTAAGCATAAATCCATGCTTTGTGATCATTTTAGTATCCAATTATCACTAAGTTTCAATCCTCACATTGGCATCATAGTTTTAAAAGGTGGGATATGTTGGCTTGGCGTCATGTCATTTTTTGTCACCAAGATGCAAGAAATATGCATTAACGCGAATCTCCTACATGGATTGCATACAAGGAGTTAACACTAGCTAGATCTTGGCATAGGAACCCCACCTCAGTGTTGATTCTTGAGTAGATTGGGAGGTACTCCAAGCCCTATGGCTTGGGGATTGGAGGAAAAAGTGCCACAAGATTCACTTGTGGGCATGGAACCCAAGGTTGGGGCTTTTCACCAATCATGTTTTGGGGCATTTCTATGGAGAAATTTGGACATGTAATGGCATGAGAGGTGTTGTTGACAATTATTGTCTACCCTAGAGACAGCCTAGAGTTGCTGTAGACCAGTGCCTAGGACATCTTAGCATAGCAAGGAGCTCATAATATATCTTGGGTTGTCAATCCAAAAGCTCTCTTACTATCTCTTGTAAAACAAGGAAATTAGTTTAAATGGAACCAAACTCTCTCAGAAGCTGATACAAAGATAAGAATAATGTAGGAACAACATGCAAAACTCCAATACAAAAGCATCATACAGTTAAGAGACAGCTTACTGCAAAGAGGGCCAGTTCAAATAATATGCCACAGAAATCAAATATCAGAAAGTGGATGCAGTGAAGAAACATGAAGAAGATACTAGTTAGCATGAGGCTGATACCCAGATACACAACAAAACCACATACGGGCTTATCCAACTAAGAATCCATACATGACAATGGCATTTTAAAATCACCCTCCTCAAGTAACTAATATAGCAGAAAATATGAATGACATGAACATGGAACAGTATATCATGACTAGGCCTATTTAAAGCGCTTGACTAATCCAAGTATGGGCACCAACTAGGATAAATCCTTACTTAAGATCAGTGAGCCACTCGCATTCTAGAACATGATACAAGAAGATAAATGCAATGAAATGAGATATTATATTAACACATAAGAAAAGATTACATATTGTGGGATACCAAAGACCAGAATCCTCATTACATTTATAACTCCTCCTCACTGAGACCCTACGGGCTCTTAGCCTTCATACAGAAAATTTACAAGATGTATACAAAGCCTTTCACTGCACAGTTTGCTGACAGAATTCTGGAACCTCTACAATGTCTTATTTCTGGGTATTTATAGAAAGAACAGAAAAATCTAGAAAAACAAGGTCGGTCATGTACATTTAATTTGCCTAATTTGAATGAAATGGTGGAAAATATTCGCGCCCATACTACTCAATTAGTGTGATGTGCTGTATGTACTCTTAGGTCGGCTCTCTAAATTAAATGTTGTAGATTCAAATTCCTCCAGGGATAGGGTATGAAGAATAAAATATGAGACATTTTGTACTCTTCTGGGATGAAAATTTGTTGAAGTAGAACCTGGAGGATGTGATTTTATGCACCTGTACCCTTTGCCTTCTGGACGCTGGATTTCCTTGATCTTCAACTGATATTATTTGTTGTGAAATTAATGTCTTCAGCTACCAGAATCTGCCTTTTGAAATGCTCTGAGGTGCATGACAGATTTACGTCTTGTTTCATTAATGAAGGTCATGCCACAACAACTACCCTGGGTTTGTCTTCTTAAATTTTCCCTCTGGAAGCTGACCTTCTAGTACATCTTTGATTTTTATAATGGAGGCTGAGGTTAATGGTGATTCCCCGTCGTTGTATCCTGCAAAAACCCACAAACATGTTAAAGGAAACCTGGTACAGGGACAATGACGTGACGGGATACATGGACGTGGTGGTGAAGACTCGTAGGCATGGCGAAACAATGGGGGATGGTTAAAAACATAGAGGAATGGTGATGGACAAGCCGAGCGGAAGTTTGTATCGTAAAACGTTTAAATTTGAATGAAAGGTGTAATGGTGAATGAAATATGACAAATGCGTGGGGGTGATAACGTGGAGGAGTACGGGATTAACAGCGTGGCAGGGGAATGATCTGGGCCGTGCATTCTTGAAACAAGATCAACGGTTACAAAAGCATTGGGGCGATGTAACGGTGGGCCATGGGCGCGATAGACATGGGTTAAAACACTTGCAGCTTTGGGGAATAACCACCGTTGGATTAAAGGCGCAGGATCAGACGGCGATGATTTATTCCGCTGCACATCCTTTGGCCGAAATTTAATGCGCAGGGAGAGTGGAGGTCTGAGATAAAGCGCGTGCATCTTCGGGGCACGATGGCCATCGGATGGAGGCTCCGAGATCTGACGCCTGACGATGATTCCGCTGCCCGACCTTTGACTGAACAATAATGCGCGAAATGGGCGGTTTTAAAATCGTACACCCGGGACACGCGTCATGCGATTTGTGGAATCGCTGGCACAATGGGAAATACCACTCGCCTTGGGTAGGTGGTGTGGAATTAACCAGCTGATTTGTGAGTGGTAACTCAGGCATGGGGACCACTATGACAAGTAAAGCTCCGCTCTGTCGATTGGATTTGATCGGGCAACTCCAGACGTGCCTGAAAAATTTAACGATAGGCTCCTTTCCATCTGGCGCTTGGTCTAGCACCTAAGTCATATGGGGAACAAAAAAAGGGGGCTGGAACTACAAGGGCTAGGCCTGATAAATCTTATACTGCGATTTTTAGCCTTTGTACAGTGTATTTTTTGGGCGGAAAGGGTAACGACAAGCAGAATATGGAGGTTTTTGGCCACGGTAGTAGGTTTGAAAGGTTTATATGGGGCAGTAGGCCAAAAATTTGAATGGAGGGGTTGGCATGCACAACATCGGCTCCATCTGGGGACGGCATGTTCATCCTTGGACATGTCGAGAACTTGCAGACCATCTGATCATTTTGTGCAAATTCTGCTCTTCGACACCTCTAGTTTTCATTTTATAATTCATCAGCACATGCACATTATTAAAGGAATGATGAAAAAAAAAAAAAAAAAACTAATGTACAATATAATACACCAGGTTGTCTTTGCCTCCTGGGTCCCATACTTTGCTTTGCTGGTATCCATTAGTTGCATTATTCTTCAACTGTACCCTTCTATGTTTCCATATTTTGTTCTGCAACTTGCCTCTAGCTATGCTTTCACTTTCTGTTCTTGTTCTTCCATTGCCAAATTTTCTCTGCTTTCTTGCTGCTATCTGTTGTTTCTGAGACACCTTCATCATCAGTCTTCTAATGTTGTCAATTTCCATTTCCAGCTTTTCTTTTGTCTAGAACTTACTTTTCCCACTGTTGTCTTCAATATGGCTCTTGAAAGCCTGATTGCCTTCTTCTTGTATTTTGGAAGGTAGTGGGATCTCTTCTTTTTGTTCCATAGTAACCGCTTTGAAAAATTTTCTCTCTTCTGGCAATATGTTGCTAGAAAAGACCCTTAATCCTTCTTCAAATGTTTGCAGGAAATGCACATAAGGATCATGAAATGATACCTGGTTAAGAGTATCCGGCAGGCAAGCTTCAACCAGGATTTTATCTCCTTCCACTGGATCAAGAGGAAGACTCTCTTGAGATAGAGAATCTCCTTCATCTCCTTCGTTCTCTAAACTGGAGGACTCAATGTATATTGGAGTTGAGTCCTTTTGGAGCTCTGGTATATTCTGCGCTGATGTGCTGAGCTCCTTGAAAAGATTTATGTATTCTTGAGCAGGGGCTTGCTCCTTTGCTTCCTCTTTCTCAAGAGAAGGCTCGTTATTTTCAATCTGCTCAGGAATTTCCTCTTTGCTCTCTTCCTCTTTTCCCTGTATTGAATCATGTTTTTTCAACATAACCTCCAACAGCCTGATCTCTTCGTTACATGGATTAAAATCTTCCACCGAGTTTCCTTCCTCCTTTCTTGAAAAGGAAAACTGTTGGTTTCCAGTCTCGCTGATGATCTGTGATAAAGCAGAATGAGGATTCAAGGAATATTCATCCGCTATTATATTATCATAGCTCTCCTCATCCGTATCATAGATGGGCTGACTGGTTTCATTACTATTCTGAGATTGCTGGCCCTGGCTTTCCTTCCATGGGTCTACTGATGATGGTTCTTCAGACTCAGCCTCTCTCTGGAAACAATCATCATAAAATAAATCATAACTAGGATATTCAAAATCGTAAGCAATGTCACCAATCAAACCCGTCGGATTCTCAGCAGGTCCTTCTTCGTCTCGATCCTCAGAGGAGTTTCCTGGATCCGAATCATCAAACTCATAAGACGAATGGGCAAGAGTGTGCGTTCTATAAAAGATTTCTGAGGTGGATTGTTGATTTGATATCTGAGCGATTTCTTCTTCTATCAAAAGAGGTGTTCCCCTTTCAACATGGGCAAAAGAACAACAATCCCCTTTTTCTTGCATTAGCTGACCGGGAGGCGGGGTGTTCTCTTGAGCCTCCTCTTCCACATCAGAATCTGCCTCTTCTATGTGATCTCTTATCTCCTCAAGGTGGCGCTCCCTATTTTCCATTGCTATTAGATCATGATACTCTCTGATCAACATAATACAAGATGTAGGTAAGAAATCAGGCGGTTTCTGATCACTTTCCTCCTCATCTTCTATAGGTTTTAAAAAATCATGCGTGTCTCGCTCATTATCCACGTCTTGGGTTTGTTCTTGTGATTGCAAGAGTTTGATCTCAGCTTCATATCTTTCAACCATCACTCTTAGAAGGATTTTCTTAAGCACGGGTGTGCAACTTGGGATGAGAAGAGTAATTCGTGGGAGGTCCTCCACTTCCAGTTTTTCCATGCCATGTGATATTTCATCTCTACACTCTGCTATGAAACTTGGATGCATTTTTGCAAACTACTCAGAGTCTTCCACCAGTGGAGTCTTTTTAATCATTTTGGAACTGTGGGGTCGCCAGGTGGATGATTTAAGATCTTACAGTCCACCACAGTGATTTACCAAATCAAAGCCATCTTTCTTTTCCCCAGCGGAGTAGGGACTGCCAATAGATTTATCAAATAAAGAACAGTGGAGTCGCCAAGGTGAGAGATATACAACTCTTCAACTCTCTGTGCTCACCTGATTAGAGAGTGAATATGATTTGTCGAGGCCCAGGGAAACTGATATTCTCAAATTCGTCCCCGGCAACGGCGCCAGAAAGATGTTGTCGACAATTATTGTCTGCCCTAGAGACAGCCTAGAGTTGCTATAGACCAGTGCCTAGGACATCTTAGCATAGCAAGGAGCTCATAATATATCTTAGGTTGTCAATCCAAAAGCTCTCTTACTATCTCTTGTAAAACAAGGAAATTAGTTTAAATGGAACCAAACTCTCTCAGAAGCTGATACAAAGATAAGAATAATGTAGGAACAGCATGCAAAACTCCAATACAAAAGAATCAGACAGTTAAGAGGCAGCTTACTGCAAAGAGGGCTAGTTCAAAGAGTATGCCACAGAAATCAAATATCAGAAAATGGATGCATTGAAGAAACATGAAGAAGATACTAGTTAGCATGAGGCTGATACCCAGATACACAACAAGACCACATATGGGCTTATCCAACTAAGAATCCATACATGACAATGGCATTTTAAAAGCACCCTCCTCAAGTAACTAATATAGCAGAAAATATGGATGAAATGAACATGGAACAATATATCATGACTAGGCCTATTTAAAGCACTTGACTAATCCAAGTATGGGCACCAACTAGGATGAATCCTTACTTAATATCAGTGAGCCACTCGCATTCTAGAACATGATACAAGAAGATAAATGCAATGAAATGATATATTATATTAACACATAAGAAAATATTACATACTGTGGGATACCAAAGACCAGAATCCTCATTACATTTATAACTCCTCCTCACTGAGACCCTACGGGCTCTGAGCCTTCATACAGAAACTTTACAAGATGTATACAAAGCCTTTCACTGCACAGTTTGCTGACAGAATTCTGGAACCTCTACAATGTCTTATTTCTGGGTATTTATAGAAAGAACAGAAAAATCTAGAAAAACAAGGTCGGTCATGTACATTTAATTTGCCTAATTTGAATGAAATGGCGGAAAATATTCGCACCCATACTACTCAATTAGTGTGATGTGCTGTATGTACTCTGAGGTCGGCTCTCTGAAGTAAATGTTGTAGATTCAAATTCCTCCAGGGATAGGGTATGAAGAATAAAATATGAGACATTCTGTACTCTTCTGGGATGAAAATCTGTTGAAGTAGAACCTGGAGGATGTGATTTTATGCACCTATACCCTTTGCCTTCTGGACGTTGGATTTCCTTGATCTTAAACTGATATTCTTTGTTGTGAAATTAATGTCTTCAGCTACCAGAATCTGCCTTTTGAAATGCTCTGAGGTGCATGACAGATTTACGTCTTGTTTCATTAATGAAGGTCATGCCACAACAACTACCCTGGGTTTGTCTTCTTAAATTTTCCCTTTGGAAGCTAACCTTCTAGTACATATTTGATTTTTATAATGGAGGCTGAGGTTAATGGTGATTCCCCGTCGTTGTATCCTACAAAAACCCACAAACATGTTAAAGGAAACCTGGTATAGGGACAATGATGTGACGGGATACATGGACGTGGTGGTGAAGACTCATAGGCATGGCGAAACAATGGGGGATGGTTAAAAACACAGAGGAATGGTGATGGACATGCCGGGCAGAAGTTTGTATCATAAAACGTTTAAATTTGAACGAAAGTTGTAATGGTGAATGAAATATGACAAATGCGCGGGGGTGATAACGTGGAGGAGTATGGGATTAACAACGTGGCAGGGGAATGATCTAGGCCATGCATTCTTGAAACAAGATCAACGGTTACAAAAGCATCGGGGCGATATAACGGTGGGCCATGGGCGCGATAGACACGGGTTAAAACACCTGCAGCTTTGGGGAATAACCACCGTTGGATTAAAGGCGCAGGATCAGACGGCGATGATTTATTCCGCTGCACATCCTTTGGTCAAAATTTAATGCACGGGGAGAGCGGAGGCCTGAGATAAAGCACGTGCATCTTCGGGGCACGATGGCCATCGGATGGAGGCTCCGAGATCTGACGGCTGACGATGATTCCGCTGCCCGACCTTTGACTGAACAATAATGCGCGAAATGGGCGGTTTTAAAATCGTACCCCCGGGACACGCGTCATGCGATTTGTGGAATCGCTGGCACAATGGGAAATACCACTCGCCTTGGGTAGGCAGTGTGGAATTAACCAGCTGATTCGTGAGCGGTAACTCAGGCGTGGGGACCACTATGACAAGTAAAGCTCCGCTTCGTTGATTGGATTTGATCGGACGGCTCCAGACGCGCCCGAAAACTTTAACGATAGGCTCCTTTCCATCTGGCACTTGGTCTAGCACCTGAGTCGTATGGGGAAAAAAACAAAGGGGCTGGAACTGTAGGGGCTAGGCTTGATAAATCTTATACTGCGATTTTTAGCCTTTGTACAGTGTATTTTTTGGGCGGAAAGGGTAACGACAAGCAGAATATGGAGGTTTTTGGCCATGGTAGCAGGTTTGAAAGGTTTATATGGGGAAGTAGGCCAAAAATTTGAATGGAGGGGTTGACATGCACAACAAGAGGATAGAGGGTGGAAGGGAGAATCCAAAACTTCGAGAATCGTCTAATTCTGAGCTATCCTTAGTGAGATATGAATTTTTGACGTTATTTGTTGGGTTTTCACATAAGGAGTCAAGGTCGACCTAATGCTATTAGGATTATGACAACTGTTCAAGCCCTTGGATGGCGTTGGAGAAAGCCCTTGTGTATGGTATATATACAAGGTGACATGAGGACATTATGACTCATCCATTTTTGCAACAAAACAAAAGAAGAAAGCTCGTTGAGGAGGAGGCTCTTCTGATTTAGCCGCAACAATGAGAGAGAGTCTAGCGTGGGAGAAAGAGGATTTTTTTAGGTCTTGTTTCAGGGTGAAGGAGAGATGAGTTTCGTTGTTGGATATACGCAACCATAAGACAATTTTGAGGACCTTTTGGGAGGGGTGCAGACCCTTGGAAAGGCAATGACATCCCTACACAACCTTGTTGTATGATGACACAGAAAATTGAAGGTAAACTGAGGGGTAGTCAAGGGCTAGGAAAAACCATAACTGAAGCATCCATCCTTGACTGTAGTGAAGTATTAGGTGCCATTGGTCTAGTGGAGGGAAGCATGTTGGCTTCCTAAAGTATCCATTGACAAGTTATCTTGAAGTGAAGAAGAGGAGTTTTGTAGGTTTTAACCCTGAACAGAAATTATCTACACACGAATCTTATAACAGAAAATAAACAATAGCGAGAGAATAAAACATAAAATAGATAAACACAGAGATTTTCCCTTGGATCCAAAATCAGACAACCAAATTTTTGATTTTTCATTATATTCCTTTTAGTGTTACAACACATATATATATATTCCGAAGCATACATAAACCCAATCCATTAACCTTGGATTAGAACATAACCGTAGTTCCCTTGACCGGATCTACAAAATACCAGGGGCCAAAAACCATCGTACCCCAAAACCATGTGCAAAATCATGCACAAAACATGGGTGGGTCCACCTATGAGTGGGTCCGCACACCAAAAAAAAATTCGCCGAGGCGCTGCCTCCCCCCTTGTGACCCCCCTGCTGCGCCTGACACAACGTACAGTGTGTGGGGCTAGTCGTGGAAAGAATATAACACATACCCAACAAGTTTAAGGTTGCGTGAAGATTGGTGCCAAAAGTGTAACACTTTGATGGAAAAATGTCACTACCATCTTGGCAGATTGGAGCTCAGGAAGTGGCCAGCCTGGAGAGCATATTGGATCAGCCCCTATACACCAAGCATAAGACTTGCATTAGTTTTATGAGGCAGCCCTCTTGGAGTCTCGATGTGTTTTCCTTTGAAGGACTAAGGGGAAGCTAATGAGCAGTACAAAAGGGAAGGACCGACAAGAGAAGATACGACATCGAGTCTGGTCAACAAAGTTTGTCATTGTATCTTGTATTCCATAGACTATTGTATTATTCAGATTGGTTTAATATAACGAAGATTGGGTTGTACATTATTGTAAAATTTTGTTAAAAATTGTGTATGCTGTAGAAAATACACATAGATTCAAAAGATCTTGTAATATGATAAAACAAAATACTTAAATATATTCTACAAATTGCAGAAACCAATTACGATCGCACAATCACATGAACAAAAAAGAGAAACAATTTCAATCATACATCACAAAGATGTATCTGGGGAAATACTAAGCTAAAAACCCCACTATCTGTATATTTTATAAAGTTAAGAATATGAAACAATACAATGCTTCTCTCAGTCTTGAAAACTCTCTACACTATCTCTAACTGTCACACTCTAATCCCAACAAGTTTGGTCCAATAACCAAAAACTTGCCTCTGGCTTTCTTAACCTTGCTTGCACATTCCTAAGGGAATTAAGCCCCTATTAATGAGGAAATTCCAACTAATTGATTGATTGCGCAATACATCCAAGGTATCCTACTGAATCCACGCACTCCTATACAATTTTCTAATTATACAACTGGTAGTACACTTCCCTTTAACTCCAATCTCAACTAGTTCTTCCTCGGAATTGACATGCAACAACTATTTAGAGTAAATTATCAGTTATTTTAAGACTGTGGAAATTCCGAGTTTTTTATCTCAAAATCTACACTACAAAAACCTCCAAACTATCAGTTATTTGATTGATCACTGCATGTGAATTAAATTATATTTAATTCAATGGACCTCTCACTAGTTCCTCCATCAGTTAGAACAAGTTAAACTAATTTTAACTCAAATAAATTGAGTTAACTAATTACAACTCAAAATAAACTAAACTAGGGCTCCTATAATGTAGGAGGCACTCTACATGCCTCTAGTTTGATCCTCAACTCGAATTGACTGAGCTAACTAAGTCTTCGTGACTAAAATAACTTGTACAAGTTGTCATGTGATGTGGAATTACAATTTAATTCTAATTTAATTAAGGGAAAATTAAATTAGAAGCTCTTTTGATGCCATTTTCAATATTTCTTGTTGCAAATTTCAACACTCTCTCTCAACAAGAAATGAATTCAACTCTATCCTGATCTAGTACCTTTGGAATGTTCTGCATGCAACACTTCTCTCTAATGTTGTTGTTACTGTAACTTTTGAAACTGAAAAACATCCAAATTGAATAAGTATGATGCATCTGTCACCAGAGTCTTTGACTTCTACTAGATATTTCACTATATACTGAAAACTTTGTGTCATTGCTGACTCTACACTGTTTCATCTACGTTGCTTCCAACTCTGTGCTACGCTCCCTAGTATCTGATTACTACTAGTCTCTGCATATGCCACTATGACATTTAATTGCATCAATCGCCACTGATCCATCCTACTACTGTGTATTGTGTTCTCTTGTAGAAATGTAATGATCCATGAGAAAATACATCTCAATGGATGATTCCCAAATTCTGTACTCTTGGGACTATTACTTCACATCACCTCACCTCTCACCTGGAGGTATGAATACATGTGCTCCTCCTACCCACTTGGCTCAAAATTTTACCCTACTGGAGATCTCTTCTTGAGTGGATGCCTCCACTCAGTTTCCTCTCTGCTTCCCTAATTGTGGTTTCTCCACAACTTTCTAAGGTTTCTTCTAAGGCTGCATGTTGAGAGGTAATTCATGCTCCCTCTCAACCACCAAGTCTCTAACCGTTTCCTTTCTCCCCAAGGCTTTGCATGCATCTTCAACCTTGAGAGAATACATGTTCTTGACTCGCACACTGATTTGTTTCACCTGTCCTGTGGCGATCTGTCTAAGGAAAAGCTTTCGTTTTCAAAATATCACATCATAGCCATGGTATTCCAATACCGCTACGGAAACAAGGTTATTCTTTAGTCCTGGAATAAGAAAAACATCTATGAGTATGAGAAGGGAGCCAAACTCCCTCTGAAAGGTAACAGTACCAATACCGGTTGCGCTATACCTCCCATCATCTCCAAACTCTATGTTTCATTTGAGGTCTTTCTCCTTCAAGTCACTAAAGAAATATCTATTCCCCGTCATATGGAAAAGGCACCACTATCGAGATACCATGTACATCCCTTATAGTGTTGGCCATTCATGCCATGAGAGTAAAATCAAGATCGAATTTTGAATCTAGAGTTTCACCTATTGTTGCAACTGCAGGCTCCTTCCTACTTGCCTTCTGTGGACATTTCATGGCGTAGTGCCCAAGATTGTGACAATGAAAACATTTGATTTTGGACAAGTATTTATTCTTTCCATCTTCACCTTGGGAATTTTTTCCCTTGGATTTCTTTCCTTTGCTAACTAATTCAAAGTCTTGTTCTTTGGAAGAGGTCTCATCTTTGGTGTTTCTCCTAATCTCTTCTTGCACCAAGTCAAACCACAATCGCTCCCACTATGGTAGCTTCTCCCTCCCATTTACCGAATCTTGGTAGTTATGTTAGATCTTGGGAAGTCCTAGAAGAACTAGCCTCACCATATCATCCTCGACAAACATAACACCAACATTTCCAAGCTCATTTCGATATTGTGTGAACTTCGTCAAGTATTTTGGTATTGTGTCGCCTTCCTCCATCTTGACTTTTATGAGCTTATCCTTCAAGACCAGATTCTTGTGGTCACTGCTATTCTAAAAAAATTGTTAAATATTTCTACATTTCATATGGAGTTTCCTTTCCATGGAGGTTCGAGACAATATGATCTCGAACTCCTTCTAAAATTATCCTTCTCACCTTTTCTACATTCTTCTTCCATGCATCAAGATTTTGAGCATCTGTTGTTGTAGGCCTGGGAATATCACTGCCTATGAATTCCTTTAATCCATTGTCCTCCAACACTGCCTCCGTCCTGTCCTTCTGAGCTATGTAATTTGAACTACCCTCAAGGTAATATTAGAGCCTCAATCCACTGAAAGACATCTTGATCTGTTGCCAGTCCTGAAGAATAAAACTTTAAATTTGATTCACCTGTTCAAAACAAACTCTAGTTCTTCTATTCTATATCAATTATTGGTTTGATACCATGTAGAAAATATACATAGATTCAACTAATCTTTCAATATGCTAAAACAAAATACTTGAATCTATTCTACAAATTGCAGAAACTAATTACGATCGCATAATCACATGAACAAGAAAGAGAAATCATTTCAATTGCACAAAACAAAGATGTATATGGGGAAAGCCTCGGCTAAAAACCTCGTTATCTTTATATTGCATTAAGTCAAGAATATGAAACAATACAATTCTTCTCTCAATCTTGAGATCTCTTTGCACTATCTTTGACTATCTCACTCAGATCCCAACAAGTTTCATCCAATATTTAACCAAAAACTTCCCTTTGGGTTGCTCATAATTTATTACACATTCTTGAGGGAATTGAGCCCCTATTAATTATCGAAATCCAACTAATTGATTACGCAATACATCCAAGGCATCCTGCTAACTCCAGACACCACCTATACAATTTTCTAATTATACAATTAATAGTACACTTACCTTTAACTCCAATCTCAACTGGGTATTCCTCAGAGCTAACATGCAACAACTATTTAGAGTGAATTATGAGTTATCTGATTGATCCCTGCATGTGAATTTAATCAGATGTAATTCAATAGATCTCTCACTAGTTCCTCCATCATTTAGAACTATTTAAATTGTTTTAACTCAAATACACCGAGTTAACTAATTACAACTCAAAATAAAATCAACCATGGCTCCTATAATGTAAGAGACACTCTACATGCCTCTAGTTTGACCCTCAACTCGAATTGAATGAGATAACTAAATCTTCCTAACTTAGTTAACTCATAAAATTTGTCATGTGATGTGGAATTACAATTTACTTCTAATTTAATTAAGGGAAAATTAAATTAGAAGCCCTTTTGATGTCATTTTTCAACATTTTTTGTTGAAAATTTCAACATATACTTGTGCATATGTGATTTACTTCTTTATATTTTTCCATTGTGCAAAGTAGTTCTAGTTGAGATTCTTGGTTTGGTAGCATCAACAATTTTAATGCTTTATCCTAGACCAAAGATCATGGAAAGTCAACACTCACCGTGTTATTGTTTCTATGGAGCCAACCATTATGAACTGTCATAGCGATAATAAAAGCCTCACATGTGGGATGACCTCTTTGGCGATTGTAACAATGGCTCTCCATCCACCCAAAGATGATTGAATTTCCCTTCCTGTCTCATGGAGGACTAAGCTTTATTGGTGTTGGTATAGGTTTTTCTTGTCCTAATTGAGCCCTGTGTAGGTCTCTTCACCTCCACTTGGTTACTTGATCAACTTGTTTGGTTGCAACCATTTCTATCACAGAGCTCATCCTATTCATGATTCTATCAATCGATATTTAAGGAGGGAACCGATGGTCATAATTAAATGCGACCTGGATTTCAAATTCCATAGCTTCAATCCCACCTCTTCAATCAAGCTCCCTCCTCCTCAGGTTGGTCCGCCCCCTGATCCAGGTGGATATTGGTGGCCACCCACCTATTCCATTTGGACCCCCACCATCGGTTCTTTCAGTTTTTCAGTTTCAACACATCTTACTATTTTTAGCAGTTTTTCGGGTCCTGAACTTCTGGAGTCATTTTGAGGCCCTAAACATAGTTTTTTGGGAAAATCAAAAGCAACGTGTATGTTCCTTTGATGTTTCTCATGTCAAAAGGTGTATTCCTTAGATATATATTTCCAACGAGGTATTGAGCGCGTCAAAAATAGATCATATGCCAAAGTTACATCCCCAGGAAGTGGATGTACCAATTTACCCAAATGGGGCCCATAGTTTTGGTGCTTCATCTCTTAGGGTTATGTTTTTGGATGTTTAGGGTTTTCCATTATTTCTTAACAATAAATAGGCATTTGAGCCTCATTGTAACACATTTCAAAGGCATGTAGCCACCACATATCTCCTCAGAGATAAGCTACCAGCACCCTAGCTAGTTTATTTTCATTATGCCTGTAAGCATATTTCTGTTATTTTATATTAATGGAATGAAGTATTATTTCCATTGCATCTTTATGTTTATGTCTATTTCCATATTTTATTGTGTTCCTGCATAAATCCTGATCAATGGTATTAAAGTGGTTTTCTCTTTCTCTGTTTTTCTTTGCATGTTCCCAACAAGGTCAAGGTTTAAGGAGTTAGGGCTCGATCCGGTAGAACCCTTGCAAGATCAGCCTTGCAAACTCGATGACCTCCCATGCCAAAAGAAAATACAGATGAGGGAGCATGAGATCCTATAAAATTATTGATTGATGAGGCACTCGAGAAACAAAGGAGCACGATGTTGGATAACTTTTCCCAGATCCTTCAACGACTGCCCACTGACGGCGCATCTACATCTAGTAGCCACTTTGGAGGTGCCTCTCCTTTCAAGGTACATGTCAACTTTTAAATTCCTGTATTTGAAGGCTAGATAGATGCAAACATCGTATATATATGGTTGAATTTGCTAGAAGGGTATTTCTTGGTCCCTGATTTCTCTGACCGAGAAAATTTCAATACCCTGCTCACACAGTTGAGTATTAAAGATTCAAAGAGGCATTTAGTTCTCAAGTACCACAGTTGTTTGCATAGGTAAATTCAAGAGGAAATTGATTTCCTTGACATTACCTCTCTTGGCTTGGCATATTTCTATGCTGTCAAGATCGTGCATAAATTTAAGCAGAAGAAGTGAGATTTTGGATCCGCAAATCCGAAGCCAGGTAAAGGCACCCCAAAACCATAGAAAAAGGGTAAAATCGAAAGCGTGGTTACTCAGAACAACAACAAAAATCCAAATAATGACATGGGGAAGTGGTGTGAATTTCATAACAACCCCACTCACAACACAAACGAATTTTGGGCCAAACAGTCGCTGGTGGTCTAATTGAAGGCACCCGAACCAGATGCATGTTCTGATCTTGAGTCAAAACCAAAAAAGGGAGATGAAAAAGGGAAGAATATCATTGATGCAGATGACAGTGCCACTTTTTCCACCACCAAGATCTAGAGGGAGGATCTCGAGGATCCATAGGAGGGGGAGCGCCACTTCCATTCACAGATGTGGGTGAAGTGTTCTCCACTGTAATTCCTTATCGATAGTGGATGCCAAAAGAACCTCATTTCAGCAGAGGTTGTGAAGTGGCTTGGCCTACTGATCATAGCACACCCACATCCATATACCATTGGGTGGCTTCACCGAGGAAGAGATCTCCTCGTTCACCAGCAGTGTCACCTTCCATACAACATCAAGCCATTCACGGATGAGGTACAGTGTGATGTTTCTCCTGTTGATGTGTCTGATGTATTATTGGGCCAACCATACTTGTGAAAGAGACATGCTATGTATGAGTCTAGGCCTCATTCTTTTGTTATTACTTTGGGAAATAAATTGTATAGGATACTGGAGGTAGTACCGCCTCCTGGCATCTCTTTGACTACTGCAAAACAATGTAGTAATATTGTTTACCAGACCAGGAAATTTATTTTCATTACAATTCGCCCACAGGGAAAAAATAATATTGCGGCCACAACCTCGAAATAGGGCTCCCCTACACGACAGTAGCAGATGAACAAAGTCGTGGAGGAATACGAGGACAATTTCTCCTCACCCACAAAGGTTCCTCTACATTGTCAGGTCAAGCACTCCATTGATCTGACCCCAGGCGCGTCACTGTTTGATGTTGCCATACCTCATGCCACCACACAGACAAAATCCACACATGTACTATCTAAGGCTGATAAAGCAACTAAATTTATTGAAATCATCCAACACGTCAGTCAGCAGGTCCATGACATCTTCGACAAATCCAATACCAAGTTCAACAAAATTTTCCTCGTCTCATGGAGGAACTCAATGCAATGGGGACCATTACTTCCTAAGGGGGGAGGAATGGTCTAGGTGGATATTGGTGGCCACCCACCTATTCCATTTGGACCCCCACCATCATTTCTTTCAGTTTTTAAGTTTTAGCACAACTTATTATTTTTAGCATTTTTTCGGGTCTTGAACTTTCGGAGCCATTTTGAGGCCCTAAACGACGTTTTTTGGGAAAACCAAGAGAAACATGGAGGTTCCTTCAAATTTTCTCACATAAAAATTTGTATTCCTTGGATAGATCTTTCTAACGAGGTATTGAGTGCGTCAAACGGAGATCATATACCAAAGTTACATCCCTGGGAAGTGGATGTACCAATTTACCCAAACAGGGCCCATAGTTTTGGTGCTTCATCTCCTAGTGTTAGGTTTTTGGATGTTTACGGTTTTCCATTATTTCTCAACAATATATAGGCCTTCGGGCCTCATTGTAACATAGTTCATAGGTCTGTAGCCGCCACATCTCTTCTCAAAGATAATCTACCAATGCCCTAGCTAATTTATTTTCATTATGTCTGTAAGCATATTTTTGTTATTTGATATTAATAGAATGAAGTATTATTTTCATTGCATCTCTATGTTTATGTCTATTTATTTATTTTATTGTGTTCCTGCATAAATCCGGATCACCCCCCCATTGTCTAGCAATGTTGTTTTTCCTGACCAATTGACCTCCCAAATCCCCTCTGGGTACCTCGGGGACCTCCTCTGTTATTTTATTTTCTTTCTTTGAACCTTTGTATCTTCATCACCCTTTTGAAGGGTGCAAAGGTCCTTTTGGTTTTCCTTTCTCAACTAGACTATAATGTGGGTTAACAGAGAAAATCATCATGGAAATGGGGGGAAATTTTGGTGTAGAAATTGCACTCACCATATTAAATCCTTAAAAATGGACATCCTGGAAACTAACTGAAACTATAAAGAGTAAATGAGGACCTCTATCAATCTTATTGAGGAAATTCAGGACATGAAATGAAAATTTTCCCGTTAAGTAACAATATAGACACCCTTCGACCACAAATTGAAGGACTGCAATTTTAGCTATCTATAAGGGCAAGTAAAAATTATAATTCTAGTGGATCTAGTAGGCAAGTAGGATAACCTCTTCCTGACCTCAACCGGCCTCAGAACGAGGATCCACACTCAACTTTTGATGTAATCTCTCTGCAAATGTGCTCTTTTTCTTGGACAGTTTTGTAAGCTTTACTCTTTCAATCATAAAGTTTTAGTAGTCTCTATAGATAGTATTTTTCGATATCAATAATCTTCTGCTTAGAGGATTAGCGCACAAATGTAATCATAAACCTCATTTCTTGAGTAATCATTGTGTCTAGGTGAAAATTTTAATACAATTCCTCCCCATTTAAAAAAAAAACATAAAACAAATATTAAAATAATATCTTAATTTTTCAATTATCTTCTAATTTATTATTATAATAAGTATTAAAACAAATAATACTTTGTAAATCAGTTTTAACACCGATGTTATAACCAATACTAAAACTAATAATATATTCAAATTCTTTAAACATTCGATAAAAAATGAATGGGGATATTTCTAAGTGACGGTGTCTCTTTATTTGTTAGGGAGAGTTCATGTTTGTCTTTACAATTAACGTTGTCAACTAAGCCTAATGGAATTTGCTTACATTGGTCTGGTTTCAATTTCCAATAGACTATACTTTTACATTTTATTTAAGGACCTTGGGAATGACATGTTATAAGAGTGATAATTTTGTTGTTTTAGTAGAGGAAATAAATCCTTAACTTTTGCTTAAAAAATAAGGTGTATTATTATGAAAATTAAAAGGCATTCTCAATTAAAATTTAAAATTTGGATCTAATGGTGGAAAATATAGAGTTTGCCATCATTATCTTAGGTTCAATTTCCGTAAATAATAGTCTAGACCCTTAAGGTGGCTATGAGTTTATTTGATAGTTGTGGTCGAATATATATCTATATATATATAACTCAATTTTAATTTCATTTAAAATAGTTTATTATTCTAATTATAAAGAATTATTAAGCAATCAAAAAATCATAATATTTATCCTAAAACAAAAAAGTCATTGGTTACTTAACCCAACTTTGCCAATGAAAAACTTATAATTTTTTTAAAACAAACTCGTCATTTTGTTATTTAACTCATGGCGTATTTGAATGAACTTTTCACTTAAATCTACCATGTCGAGGTTTAACACTATCAAGTTAAAATGAGGAAAATAAAATTAAAAAGGATTGTGGATACATGTTCGACAGCTAATTAAACATATAGTAAACAATTTATTTTATTTGGCATTTAAGAATGGAAAATTTCAATTTAAAAAACGAAATTTTTTTACATCATCAATTTTGATATTGAAAATGGATCTTTCGATTCTCATTTTTATCGAAAGAAATTCCATATTACAATTTCAACCAGCATCATTTAAAATTTGAGATTTTTGTAATCAAATTTTACAAAATAAAAAATAAAAAACAAAGGGAAAAAAATACTTTTATTATAAATTTAACTTATTCTAAATATTCCAACCAACTTATAAAATAATCATACCATAAATACGTGTTCTTTGTTGTTGAGAGGTATCGTGGTACCATTCTATATTCCCCTTGGGATTACTATATTTAAAGGCTTCGGTGTGCTCATAAAATATCTACAACCGAAAGTGTAATATTTAGATTTTGTTTTAAAAAAAAAATTTCTTTATTTTTTCAATATAGGTAAGTCTAGATCATCTAAATTAGTTTAAATTTATATCATGATCAATTCTGATGGAAGAATGTTTTTTCTGATTATTACATACTATCATGAGGTTCAATTGAGCCAATTTGTGTTTTCCATATTTAATTCTTACTCTCAACCCTTTCTCTAAGATTTAAATTTAAATTTGACACTTGGTAAAACTAAACCTCATATAAACCAATTGATCATTATTCCATAAATTCCTAAACAAATATATTGAAATAAATAAAATTAAATAATATAAAAATAGTATATTATAATATAATAATAGCAAGTTATTACTCCATAAAAATATTAAAAAATGTGAATAAAATAAAAAAAAATCAATTTTATTATTACTATATGATAATAAAATCATATAGTTTAAGATAAGTTTCTTTCTCGCATATCTCCTCTCTTTTTTGGGGGGGTGTATTTAAAAATCCAATTAAATACGGTCAAGGTCATGTGTATGACCTTGTTATATATTTATTAATGATTTAAACAAGTCAATAATGATAATTAAGAAAATATCCTTTATCGATGTCAAATCAAATGAATGGACAGGGTTAATTTTAATTTAGTTGTGTATTCAAATAATAAAATATATTAATTATATAATTAATAAATTGATTTTTTTATTAGTGTATTTATGTGATGTTTATTGATGAATATAGTATTGATTTGGAAGGAATTAAGAGGAGTTTGCAAGATATTATTTTTGTAAATTTAATAAGGAGACAAATGGTTATTTGGTTATGGATTGTGACTATGCAAAACATGTGTGGTTAGAAGTGGAGGTACTAACAGGATTGAAAAATGTTTAGTTGAGGGATTTTATTGATGTAGGTTTGAGGGATTGAGCGGGGAATCCACAAATTTTTTTTTATAAGGCTCCTCCATTAATAGTGGCATGTGGGATATGGTTGACTAGGAACTTTTTAATTTTTGAAGAAAAACACAGTCTTCTAATAAACTGTTCTACCAATGAACTCAACATGTTGAGTCATTTCCCATAGGATAAGGAAGAAACTTAGAGAAGGTAGAGGTTCAAAATCAAATCGATAAGATATTTCCCTAAACTTTTTTTTAACGAGGTGTCTCGTGGAGATCCTACTATATGTTGGGGGGTAATTATATTATTTACATAATCATTTCATTAAATTTAGAGCACGATTTGGGGAGGGATCTAATAATTATGCATAATGTTGGCACTAAAACTAGTATTGTTGCTAGCAAATGAAAAATAAATTAATAATTTACATGTGTTCAGTGATCCTCTAGTTTTCATCAAAAGGGAAAACAACAAACAAAGATGTCACAATGTGTTTCTAAGTTATGTCTTGGAAGAGGTCAAATGTTGGAAAATGTTTTTCAACCATCTTACTCTTCAACATGTATACACCGAGAGAAATACATAAGCTAATGATTTATCAAAAATTAGAATTCTTATATGATAAATAATACTTGGATGAAAACATAAAATAGGAAGGGGACATTTTGACATATTATCACCCTCTGTTTCATGAAGAAATGGTAAGAGAGAAATATTCTAGTCTAAAAAACAAATTATCTTTCATCAAGCTTGCTCTTTATCAATTTTTATAATTCTATTTACTATATTTCTAGATATTAAAGTCATATCAATATCATAAAAAGCATATACATTTTTTAAATATATAAATAGAATTTTTTCTTAATTCACTAAATCTAATAACATAATAAAAAAATAATTACATATTTGAACTTTCTTTAAATTTTCTTATTTAAAGCTGTAAAATGTTACAATTAAAAATAATTAATAAAACATATTTGAAAAAAAAAATATAAAACATAACTTTATAATATTTGAAAAAACATATAAAAAAATATAACTTAAAAAAAAAATGTTTTTTAAGTAATAAAAAAAAATAATGCATCCAATTCTCAAACATGTCATTAAAATAGGTCCACAAAATGAACATCTCCAAAATAAGCTTCCATCTCTATCTTTTATCATTTAGAAGCTTTACCACCGTTTTAAACCCCTCCAAAATTACGTTCGTAAAATCAACATTTAGAGCTTTTGTAATACCATCTTGTTTAGGACTATGTTTGATTTTTTTCCTTCTTTCTAAAGTTGAAATCCATGATATGTAAGTAATGATATTTGGACGTAACGTGTGATTTTCGTGTGATTTTACACTCGGAGCAATATCAAATTTGAACTTAAATTAATGATTAAAGTGTGTGTTTTTTTTTTTTTAGAATTTTATGTATTTTATTTGAAAAATCTAGATGAACATTTCATCTATTTTCAAAAATAAAAAATCCAAACTTAATAATAAAAAAATCACCCAAAAATTCAAACTCTTTCAACAAAATACATAAAATTCCAAAAATTATCATCAACTTTATTTTTTTATTTTAATGAATAAAAAAAACCACATTACCAATATTAAATTTGAATAATTAATTTTAATTTTTTATTTTTAAATTATATTTTTAATATTTATATTTTATATATTAAAGCAATATAATGCCCAACCATACGAACTTGAAGAAAAAAACAAAGCTCAGAATGTATCCATATGACAAGTGACATGATTCTCACATCCTTGCGTAGGTGGGAAACAAACAATATTTTAAGGGCGTGAAACAAACAATATGGTCCTTACTGCTTTTCCATTTTGTACTTTTCAAACCCAATAGATACGACACTCATCCATTTTGTACTTTTCAAACCTCGGTGTTGAGAATGAGTCCAAATTGGACCTAACGCATAAAAGTGAGACTTGACTCTAGTGTATCCTTCCTTTTATCATTATGATTCAAATTTGACATTATTGACAAAATAAACAAATAGATAATTTTTTTAATTTTATTTATTATATTTTTTAATTTTTATTTTTGCTAGGGATTATAGCAATTACTTTGTGGTCAAAGTCTTTTTTATTTTTATTAATTTGTCTAATTTTTGTGATTTTTTTAGTAACTTTAAATAAAGTTTTTGAAAAATGTTTAATATTTGTATTTTTTCATAAATAAAAAAATATTTTTCTAATTTTTGAAAATCATATTTTTAATTTTGGATTGGTTTAACGAGTTTTGATGTGACGTAATTTTCTTGGTGGAGGGAAATTTAATTTCGGTATTTTTCATTGCCTAACAAATCATTTTAAAATGAAAATAAGACTAGTTTTGTAAATGACCATTCCATTGGTGATTGCTCTGACACTGAAATTAACACAGTGCTCTTAGTAGGTCCTTTACATAAACAAGGAGTGGGGGGGTGTCATTCTGTTGGTGAGTGCATGAGAGAACATGTGTATGGAGTCATGAATGTGTGTAGAATGAAGGATGTGCGGGAGAATGAGGGTCCAAAGGGAACTTTGTTCTGCATACATGAAATTATTTTAAGTTTAAGAAGAAACTTAGTATCCAATATTAAATGAAGTGTCTTTTTAATGTGTTTTAGAAATAAGTGTTGTGCAGGAGAATCGGTGTGCAAATCAAGGAACACAAACTTTCATCCGCAATGTTTTGCATCTCCACATACAATTCCCCTTCACACACTTCTTCTGCACACCTGTCTCTTGCACAACACTACATATTAATCAATTAATTAATGGTATTGGCTTATTAAAGCTTGGGGCATGAAAAGTTTGGTTTATGTGTATATCGAGTGCAAAATAAGGATGGGATATTACCTGTCCCCACTACTATGTCAACATGGGCTCGTTTGATTTGATATTGGGATACAGAGGAGTTGTCGCAAAAATGCTTTGCGCATGATCCGATGTGCAGTTTTCAAAACTATGTTCAATGTCTCTGATCATTCCACAGTAATCAATGGTTGATATCGAGTGCAGGGTCCCTTGTCTAACCTCAATAAACTTCCTACGTCGCAGACTAGCATATATTTGAATGTAAGTCTTTTTGGCATTTATTTGGCGAATTGATGAGTAATCAGGACATCGTTCAAGTGCTTAATAGCATTTACTCCGATAACTTATTTTGTTACCAGGTAATGTTTTACTTTGACTAGATTTTTGTTCAGTGTTTATATGTTTATTTTGGTGCTTCTAAGTATTATCCAATATTGAATGAAGTGTCTTTTAATGTGTGTAAGGAAGAAATCACTTGTACAGGAGAATGGTTGTGCGAAGCAAGGAATACAAACTTTCTTCCACATTGTTTTGTACCTCCACATATATTCCCCCTCCACACACCTCCCTCCCTCAAAACAATACATATTAATCAATTAATTAGTGGTTTTGGATTATTAAAGTTTGGGGCATGGAAAGTTTTCTTTACGTGTATATCAGGTGCAACATAAGGGTGGGCGGTTAACTATTCCCACTACTATGTCGACCTGGGATCACTTTATTTGACAAGTAGAATCTACGAATCTTGGTATCTACGGTTCCCGAATACTAAGTGCATTTGTGATTTTACATTTGGAAATTAAATACTTATTATCCAATATTAAATAAAGTATATTTTTAATGTATATGAGGAAAAATTGTTGGTTGGGAGAACGAGTACATGCGAAGCAAAGAACACAAGATTTCTTCCACAATGTCTGACGATATCAACCAAGGACATTTGCAATAACAAAATTCAATTTGTTTTGTCAGAAAACTATTTCCAATACTGAATATTCATAATAAATGTACATGTTGTGCCACTTGTATCTGTTTTAGTAGTTATTGAAGCCATTACAATAGAAAAGGCACAATTCATGCATTATAATTATATTTTTATAATTATTGGAGATTTCAATATTGACATCAATTGAGTTAACAAAAGAAGTAGATATTTATTAGATTACATGCACTCAGAACTATTACAAGTAACAAGAAAGTTTATTCCTAGGAATAAAATGTTTATTGATCACATTTGGACAAATTTTCCTATTGAACAATGTCATGTCCATATTTCACATTCATCCTGGAGTGATCATGATGCAGTTCATGTTTTCTACACTTTATGTGATTGTAATGGTTCATAAACTATGCTTTTTTTGAAGTCGTAAAGAGTTTCACTATCTATTATTAATGTAGTACAACAAGTGTTTGTAAAGCTTTCATATTTCACAGAGGCTAGAATGGTACATTTGTTTATTTGTTTTGACCTAGAGTTGGGAATAGAGAAGCAATTAATTTAACTATGACAATGCAATAAGAAGTGTAGGTTGCAGGAAAAATGAGAATTAATAAGCTAACAAATTTAGTTATCGTGAATACTTTTAAGGTGTGAGTATTCTTAAATGTTCAAGCATATTTTTTCCTCTCCAATATTTTATTATTCAAGTTTTTTTTATTGTGTTATCATGGCTTAAGAAAATTCTTTGCTACAATCTATTGAGTGTGGGGCCCCTTCCTTGTGATGTCAATGGAAAGTGCGGAAAATGTAGAAGTGTTGTGCAAGATATGCAAAAATGCAAGTATCTCTTCCGCATCTTGCTCCCTCTGCAAATATTCATCACTTCACGCATTTCTTCTGCACACCTCCATCTCACACAACAGTTTTATCGCACATTCATGAACATGAATTTGATTACTATAGCATAGGACTCTAACAATAGGGAGTAGGCCTTATGCATATATCTAGCTAGATATCCTTGAAATTTGTGCAAACTCCGCTTAATATCCTACAAAATAATCATGTTATGCACATAAATCATGAAACATCTCATTAAACCTCCCAAGAATACATTGAGCTAGGAAAGTGTTATTAAGTGAAAAAGGGAAGGTTTAATGTAGCCTTTATGTGCCCATGAGTGGTTAGATGGACCTTATGTTTTATCTATTTGGGAGACCCATCACCTAGTATCACCTCAGGATTCCATATGGACTTAGATTCCACATCAAATGAAATATTGGCACCCACGTCAACTAATATATTATCTTTTCTTAGGTATTTCTAAATATTAGAATTTAGTAGTTGTTTTGAGCCCTAAATAAGATTTTATTTTTTCAATTTCTTCTTCTTTGTATAAGGAAATTTAAGACTTAGTGTATGAATACACACAGTTATTACTATTAAACTTAAATATCTAGTGAGAGATTTCCAACAAGATATTATTAAGTGAAAAACTAAGTTGGTATGCAAAATTTGCACCTAAAATGATGTAGAAAATGGAATATATTACTAAATAACTTTTAGGAGGCATAACCCCTACTCGAACCTCAAAATTGAGCATGGGATAATTTAATCAAAGGCCCTTGAATAGGAGAATCGATCGTTGAATCAAGATTGGAATTTGGGCACCAAATTCTCAAGGAAGTAGTAAAAAGATTCATGTAGCATTAAAGAGGAATTAGAGTTATGCTAACAAGCTTTAATAGGCCATAACATTTATCCTTGAGGTCATCTTTGGGAAATTAGTAATCATTGGAAACCTTTAGAATAGAATTCATTCATAAATTAGAAAAAGGAATTAAGTAGCATAACTCTTCAAAATCTCCAAAGAAGGCCACATATAGCCTTAAATAGTAGGAAAACATATATATAATTTTCATATATAAATATATATATATATATATATATATATATATATATATATATATATATATATATATATATATATATATATATATATATATTGTTTTTGTTTTTGTTTATGTCTAATATAATTTAATTATGTGCACATTTTGTAGAAGTAGGGATATTAGTAGATTATTATTAGCTCATAATTATAAATTAGATACATCGATGAGGAATGAAGAGTTTATAGTTATGAGATAGAAGCTGAATTCATAAACATTAGTTTTGGTAATGAAGAGATTGAATATAATGGGCATAGCAGCAAAGTGTAACCAACCAACTTGGTAGATACTATGAGGAATTTGAGAATAGAAGTACAGAGATACAAGGCTAAAAAGGAAAGAATAATAAGAGCACGGGAAGAGAAAAAACATGTAAATAGTTGGTTTTTATGAAGCCTAAATTAGTTGCAAAATAAAGTAAAGAATAGTTTAGGATCAGGACATGAGGAAGAAGGAAAAACTCATGTAAGGAGGAATGTATATAGAGGATACAAGCACTCGAGAAGTGATATCAAAACTCAAAGATATCACTACTCGCCCACTCATGCATCTGGGAGGTTACATCCATATGAAGATTGTAGGAGTATCCCAAAAGTGTTTGGTGTTGGGAATAAAAGAATAATATATGAGTTCGACAACTTGCAAGGTGAGCTTGGGAAGTTTAAGCCACATACCTTTGTTGGTGAAAATAGAAGAGGAGATGATGCTAAGATTTGGCTTCTTGGAATCAAAAAGTAATTTCATTTGCATAGATACTCATATAACTTGGAAGATAGAATAACCATATATCATTTGCAAGGAAAATCCTTTATGTGGCAGGAGTAGCTGATGCAAGTAAATCCCATTGATGAGAAAAGAATTTGTTGGAAGTAGTTCAAGAAATATTTCCAGCAGCAGTATCATTCAAAGCACTACAATGATAAGAATATGAAGATTTATTTGAACTCAAATTGGGAAGCATGAACATGGAGGGATATGAAAGGAATTTCTTGAAGCTACTAAGGTATGTCAGCTTCGTCAAAGAGGAGAAGGTGAAAATTTATAGGTTCTTAAGTGGATTTCCAATATAGGAATTTGGATGAAACTAATAGAAAGGCCAAGTACTTGTATTGCCAAACCAAAGGAAAAGAGACTTATAAAAAATCTTGGAGGGATAAGAAGGAGAATTCAAGTCATAGAAAAAAGGGATTTAAACCACCTTTCAATATAAATAGTCTTGAAATATCTCGGTGAAATCAACATGCTCAAGATGAATCCAAAATGGAAGACTCCTTGAGAAAACAAGGAAGGCCACCAATCAAATGCTGGGGATGTAAACTTTAAAGGAGATAACCTAGATAAGGATTTACCTAAAAGATATGACAAAATGAGGACCATCCACAACATTCAATAGGATACAACAATGGAAAGCATGGGTAGATTTATTTTGAGAATATATCAACTCTAAAGGATTAATAGCTAGAACATCAATGCGAGAAGGTAAAATTGTACATTATCTTGTTGTTATTTTCATTTATTCGAGATCAAGTTATCGTTACATTGATATTAAATTAGTGGATGTATTTCATTTGATGAAAAGCAAGCTTGAAATATCATGATTGGTTTAGCTAGTCATTGCAACCAAAAGAAGGATTAATGAGATTGTCAAGGGATGTCCAAAAGATCTAAATTGAGCAAATACAAATGGAAATTTGAATATCATAACATTGGGATATATGATATCCTAATTGTAGTGGATTGGTTGGAAAAGCATCATGTTGTCCTATATTTCCATATAAGACATTTTTGTTTATTGATGAAGAAGGAAAGTAGAAAATTGTGCAAGGAATTCCAAGACCTATTTCTTTAAGAAAAATACAACCTTATAGTGGAAGAGTTGTTTCATGAAAGGATTTCACCTATTTGCAACTCATGTAGAAGAGCAAGAGAAGTCCAAATAGATAAGTCTCGAATATTTTCCAATGTTACATGAGTTTGAAGATGTATCAAGTTTTCCACCAAAGAGATATATATATTTCTCTTTTGATTTGATGCCTATAATTTCTCTAATATCAAAGAATCCTTATAGAATGAATACACCAAAATTAAAAGAGCTACAAATGTAGTTAGAAGAATTATTAATGAAAGGGTACATATGCCCCAATTATTTCACCTTGGGTAGAACCAATATTTTTTATGAAAAAGAAGGATGAAACATTGTGGTTACGTATTGAATTTAAACAACTAAAAAAAGACATTGTAAATAAAAAATGCCCTCTACTGAAAATGATGACATCTTTGATCAACTAAGAGGAAAAAATATATTTTCGAAAATATACTTGATATTAGGATATCACTAGGTGAGGAACAAGGAAGAAGACATATATAAGATAGCTTTTAGAAAAAGGTATGGGAATTATTAGTTTGTGGTGGTTCCATTCAGACTAATAAATTCACTAATTGTCTTTATGTGTTTAATGAATGGTATATTCAAAAATTATTTGGAAAAGTTTGTTATTGTATTCTTGGATGACATATTGATTTATTCCAAAACAAAGGAGGAGCATGAACATAATTTAGTATTGGTACTACATTATTAAGGGAACACCGGGTGTATACCAAATTGAGTAAGTGTTCCTTTTACCAAGAGAAAATTCACTATTTGGGGCACACCATTTCAAGGGATGGCCTAGGAGTATATCCAAAAAATATTGAATACATTAAGGGATGGCTAACACCAAAGTATGTTTTAGAAGTTGGATATTTAATGGGATTAGTTAGATATACAAAATATTTATAGTAGGTTTTTTAATGATTACTCATCATATCATTTCTTTAAAAGAAGGGAACTAAATTTTAGTAGATAGTAGAATGTGAAGCAAGTTTTCAATTATTGAAGAAATTACTTACAAGTACACTAATATTAAATATTTTGATCCAAATGAATATTTTGTGGTATATACAGATGCATGAAAAGGATAACTTCGTGGATTATATTGGAAATATTGGCATTTCCAGGATGGATAGAGGTAGTGAGTGTGTTGGCATTGTCTAAAAGTTGGCAAATGTGTTGGAATTGATGTCGACCAGATGAGAATTGAGGCTAGTGGAAACAGATCGTGGCATTGGTGTGCATGGTGTATTGAGCTCATGGGGAGTCCCATGGTTGATGTAGTCTCTTGTAGATAATCATCATAGTATCAGGCTTATTAGAGAAGCCATAATATGATGATTATGATGGTTGGGAGTCCCAGGATTTGAAGCATTTCTTCCTTAGAATTTTTTCTCAAATTCTCTTGAAAATGACATAGTTGGCATTTGCTTGGAAATAGTTTTCCAAAGGTATATTGATGTCCACAAATGTCCTAATGGATCAAAATTTATTGAAAATAAAATTCATGACCCCTAAAGTCATATTTGTAGTTCCCGAAAGTCCGGAAGCCCAAAAGCCAATTGACAACATGTGGTAACAATACCCGGAAGGTAACAATGCCCCAAAACTTAGAGGTTTATTAATAAGAAGCAAGGGATAGAATGGACCCATGCTAGCATAGAAATACAATTGATGGACTGTAAATCGAGCGAACCCATAACAGAGATTTATTGGAAGGTTAAGCCTAGAAGAAATTGTAATTAGCCATCAGGAATTTCTAGTGGGGCTGACAAGTAGAGACTAGATTGGTGTACAAGAGGCTGACAGGTAGAAAGTGGGGCAAGCTTAGAACCTCCAATAATAGCACGCAAAGTAAGAGGTGCGGGAATTGGAAGTGGTTCATACAAGTGGGCCAAGACGGAATCCCACAAGCCTATAAGGTGTATGCAATTCATTTTAAATAATTTTCGTGCACTAGGGCATCCAAGCTTCAAATTAGCAAAGGAACATGTATATGAGTGGGGGCCATTGAAATGTATAAGCTATGGATTTTACATTTTTTGGTGACCAAGAGTCGTGTGTGATACAGGTCTAAGGCCTTAGCACCTGCAGATATGAACAAGAAGTTAAATTTGGAGATGAGTCCATCCATATTTGGCAGTTGTGTAAAATTGGCCATTTTCCATGTTTGGGTCTGGAGGGCATTCAAATAACATATGAGCCAACAACTCTTTATCATTAGGAGTTAGGCCTAGAAATTCTGTCGTATTTAGAATTTTCTACAACTTTTAGAAGAAGGATTGAACGGGTAGGCAACTACCTAGAAAAATGCACTATAACTGGAGTTACTTCATATATGGAGGCCTGCCAGAGTTGGACTTACAAGAATATCTATATGGAGTTAGAAAAGGACCATGATTTTAAAAAGTAATAGTTTACTCTAGAACAACCATGTTTGATCTCTCTTTCACACTAAGAATAATTGAATTGAAAATATGGCTAGGTGTAGAATCGCCATACGTCAGTACTCCTCACATCATGAAGAGATAATTGAGAAAATTGATCTTGGAGTAATGGAGATTAGACCAAACTCAGTAATTCCTTTTAAAAGTACATCTTGAGAGTTGGAGTGTCATCTCACTTGTATAGGAAAAATTCAATAGAGCTACTCCTTGAGTGTGCAAGTAAGATTGAGATTTAATTATCAATATGGAGAATCACACAGATGCCCATTATATGATTTAATGCAGCTGGTTGAGTGAACAAGCCCATTCCCGACATTTATTGTGGCTGCAATATTAAGGCAATTAGATGCAACAAAAGGATGGAGAGCTATGTAGGAGTACATTTGTGGAGTGTGAATGGTAGAGTGATGACTGATAGAGACAACATCAATCACTATGTTTCAGTGAAATAAAACCTAGGTGTAGTTGTGCAACATGGGGTGGGGGATGCAACATAGTTGTGTGAGATGAGTGGAGAGATATGAGGTGAGTGTTGATAAGAAAAAAAGGGCAAGTGCGTTGATGATGCGGTGAGAGAGGCTTAAAGTGTACTTATGCTCTTGTGAGAGGTCGAGAGAGCATGTGGAATAGAAGGGGTCAAGTGATGAGTATATGATATTGTGAGAGGTAGAGAGAGCATGTGGAATAAAAGGGGTCGAGTGTTGATTATATTTTGATAAGATCAGAAGGCTAAGAATAGTGTGCTACTGCAGAGTGAGCTGAGAACAATGTGTTGCTGTAGAGTGAGAAAATAACAATGTATTGTTGCAGAGTGAGTAGAGAACAAAGTGTTGCATAGGATGCGAAAAGTGAAGGCTGAAGAGGAGAACAAAGAGTTGAAATCAGGCAGAGTGGTTGCCAATTACAAATAACATAGTTTTCCTTATTGAGTGTGGGTTGGAGCCTATAGACAAGGAGTTGGAGCTTCCATCTTAGTGGATTTCTAAGTAGAGCTTGGGGGTTGGTGCTTCCTAGAAGTTGGTGCTTCTGGTAAGCTTATCAGGTGTCTACAAAAGGGACTTCGTGCTTCCTTCTAGTGGGTTTTAGTAAACAAATAAAGGGATTCGATGCTTCCTATGAGTGGTGGCTAAAAAAAATTGATGTAATAGTGTAGGAGCTCATATTTATATCAAATAAAAAACAAGCTTTGGTGGTTTTTTTCTCGGAAGGGTTTCCACGTTAAAACTATATGTCTCATGTGTGTGTTTCTCATTATGTGTGTGCTTGTGTTGTTTCATATGGATGCTATTGGAGCAGGGTCTCCCAAAGACTATGAATTTTGTCCATTTTTGCCTAATTTTGTATTATTTAGTCTAACACAGGGGTTTTGGGGTGGGTCAAAGCCCCTAACACATTGTAAATGGGTCAAGGGTAGACCAAGAGTCCACAAATCATGGTTTGCGGACCATTGGATGCGTAGGCTAAATCGCTATAAATAGATGAACCTTTTTTTAGTCATAGGTAGGAATGAATAGAGATTGATGCGAATTACAAACTACTAGATCTGTGGTAGGGTTGTTTGGGTTAGGACTCCTGTTGGCTGTGTGCGCGGAGATCCTCTGTCTTGTTGTGTGCAAACCCTACTGGCTGTGTGCGCAGGTGGTAATTTGGGAATGTAAGAGGATTTTTGGGTAACAATATAGATGTGCGAAAGTTTTGCGGATATTTGATGTTATCTAGACCTGATCTGTTATGGTTGATGCAGACTTGAGTTATATGATCTGTTGGTAAGCTACGAATTGTCTATGTTTATGGTAAATGCATCTATGATCTGTTAATCTGCTGTGAATATAATGTTCTATGATTATAGCTAATAGTACACACATGGATGCGAGCTTGTTAATTAGATCTGATAACTGTATTCTGATTATTTATTGTAACTCGTGCAAATGACCTCTGGCCATATAGATCTAATAATTGTGGACCGGCTTGACATACCTGCTCTCTCCCAGGGTGCGGAAACCTAGTTCCAGCACCCTCCCATACTGCTTCGGGTGAGACTTTGGCCTGCGCAAGAAAGTAATTGCCGAAAGGGCCAGTATTATAGGGGTTTGTTGGTAAACCTTAACCTTCGAACCTAGGTCAGGACCCCTCGAGCCAACAAATGGTTCCATTGCCAGGACCCGGAGCATTTTGAGAGAGATCGGGTAATGCCAAGGCTGTATTGGAAACCTGAAAGAAAATAAATTGATGAATTATTTGAAAAACAAGTTTAGGAGTTTACAGTAAAATAAAACTGCAGTAAGAAGTTGACCACCGAAGAGTGGAAGAATAAGTACATTTTCACGAATATCTACGAGATATTCTTTATAAAAATTGTGATCGAGCTCCAAGAATGGCTCGCAAGGCTAGTCAAATTTTAGAAGTGTTGGAAAGATGAGCGGGTCACCCAGTGGACCCTAGAACGGATCTGGCAGCTGGAAGAGACCGACAAAACCATTACTCACATGGTTGATCACTGGGTGGACAGTGTGATAGGAGGATTTGTGATTGAATTTGCAGTCGATCAATTTGTATCTTACTCAGAAGTGGAGCAGAGGTTCTTCAAGGGGTTCCGGGGTAAGTTTTTGAATACTTTACCATTACTGATTAAAATCTTGTTGTGTGAAAAAATAATTTCGTGTGGCCATATGGAGTGAATGAGCTCCGACTAGATCGAGGGCACAACGCGCAGTGGTAAGTACTACAAAACTAACCAAGAGGGGGATTTATCTATCTACAGTCCAGTAAGAAATTTTTCTATGCATATCCCTCCATCGACGCCACTGTCAAGCCCTCATAGGGGTAAAAACTCACCTCCACCCCCACCAGAAGATGATATGGTTGCGCACATGAAGCTACCTAATTTCAAAAGCGTGGGCGATGAGGACATGGATCGGTTCTGGTTTGTTGCAGGATTGGTATGGACTACACAGAATGTAGTAAATGATGTAGTGAAACGGGCACAATTATCCCTTGCTTTTGAAGGGAGAGCCCTGGACTGGTACATGGGATACATTGACCAACATGCGAATGCAAGTATTGAGGAAATTATGAATGCGTTGAAACAATAGCTCAAGAAACCTAAGTCCTACTCTCAAATGGTAAATGAATTGAAGGATTTCAAGCAAGGACCATCTGAGTCTGTATGGGAAGTTGATTAGTAATTAAAGAAAGTGATCGGAGAAGGAGGATTCCAGTATGATGACAGGTAGCACATGGAGTGGTTCATTGCTATGTTTCTGCCCCACCTGCACGTACCTATGGGTCACCAAGCTATTGAAACAAAAAGAAGGCCCTGGAGGTTGTCATGAAGCTGGAAGCTGCACCAAGAGATGATACCTAGTTAGGAGTACATCAGATACAAGGCCAGCTAGAAGCAATGCACATGGAGATTCAGAATCTACGCAAGGAGTGAGGGATGGAGGCCAGCCCCGAAAGATGGTGCATATGATGCAGGGTGAATGGCCACACCAAATATAATTGTCTGCTGCTGGAAGACTACATCCAGGCCGGGGGAAGTTGTGGGATCGAGTGGGCCGATGCTATGGTGCGATGATTGTTGCGTTGCAGGACTGCACGATATCAACCATTGCTTCCACCTTGCTACAAATATCCCTGAAGTAAAACAACAGTGGTGTAGGTTTTGCAGATCTGTAGGACATGACGAACAGAATTTTTGAACGTATGATTTGATGATCAACTGGGGCAACCTATATAGGGTACAGTCAGACCCCTCATCACCTATATTCCCCGTAGGAATAGGAGGGTCCTTGGCCAGGGGAAGAGGAGGGGGACGAGGAGGAAGTGCAGGCAGGGGTAGAGGCCAGTTAATCTACTATAATTGCAGGGAAATAGGTCACTTTGCGAGGGACTGCACGAACCCAACTCAACAATCGTGCAGATATTGTAGAAATTTGGACCATGTGATTGAGGATTTCCTGATTCTGATCACCAAAGTACAGGAAAATCAGCACAATCCTACACATAATGTATAATGAGTGAAGGCGGAACCTCGTGAAGAGGATCTGAGCATTAATGTAATAACACGCAGCGGTACGACCACCAAAGGGTCTGTGGAAAGAGCGGAGACAGAGTCTCTGATCCGTAAAGCAGCTATTGAACCAGAATGTGTGGGCCCCCAGAAGGAGAAGGAGACCCCTGTCGGAACCCAGCAAGACTGGGCTCAAAACGAGACATCGACTCCAAACAGTGGAATCGAAGATGGGGTCAAACCATTCTTGCAGGCATGCAAGAAGCTGCTACGCAACTAGCAAGCGATAGACAACATCCAAGCCCTACTTGATGGTTGCGCAGAAAAAGTAGCCCCAACCACGAAGATTAAGGATGTGAACAAAATTTACGAGCAGAAGAGGTGCACTGGGCACAAAATGCGATTAACTGCGCAAATTGGTGATTATGAGATGGACCAGGTAATTCTAGACCTAGGATCTGATGCGAATATACTACCTAAGCGGACTTGGCAACGAATGGGGGAACCTAAATAGAAATGGTCTACTATCTAGTTGCGCATGGATAATCAACAGGAGATCATACCATTGGGGAGATTGTCAAAATTGGTCGTAGATATCACCGGGGCTAAGGTACGAGTTGACTTTGAATTCATTCAAATTGTAGAAGATGCAGACCCTTACCCAGCACTCTTGGGATTGGATTGAGGCAAAAGGGACAGTGACCACACAATCCCATATACTAATCGAACGATCTCAGGTGTGAAACACGATTGTGCCACCATGGTGAGGGAAGGGTTGGCCCTGGCCTATGAACTACAGAAGTATCAACGCCCTTTGTTAGGATGCCATTGTAAAATGACTGCAGATCATTGGGTTTTAGAATGCCTATTGAATGTGACTGTGTTGGGGGAGGAAGTCTGCAGGTGGCAACTGCTTCAGGAATATGATATTGAATTCATCGTTGAGCCAGGAAAGTTGAGTTCGGAGCGGGCTCACGTGTCCCGAGTTGAGACGGGCGAGGAAGAATTGCCCGATACGTAGCTATTCACAAGTAGGGTTGTGGATGCACAGTTTACCGAGATCTCTCCGTTCCAAACCAGAGGTATCGTACGTGCCAAATATTTGGTACGAAAAAGAAAGGAGTTTGCACATCAAGCGGTGGACTTAATCAGCATTGCACCTCATGAAGTATTGTGCAATGATGGCCTGAAGTATATAAATTATGAAGATGAAGCAGTGGGTCACTACGCAGGTACAACAACGACACAAGAAGTCTGGAAGGCTGGGCCATGACAACATAGAATTTTAGTTGAAAGGAATCCCAACAGAATAAATTTAGTGCAGCGGGAACGCGGGAGGATTGCTCAGAGTGCAAGGATACACTGGGATCATAGGGGTACACTGAGCGCACCCCGGGTGCGAAAACTAGCCATTGAAACAATCAAATTAGGTAAAAACAACAAATTACTGTTGGATGGAGCAGACGGTCGGCATTTAATGTGGTGATTTTGGAAGATTTTTTACCATTTACTTGATGGTAAGTCTCGCGTGAAGTCTACCCTACCATTGGGTGGTCCTCAAGGCTATAAAATAGGTGAGATAGATCAGACACAGGTTCCGTATTGCTTAAATAGCTTGCACTTAGCCTGGTTGTCCTGGACAAAGTTGTGTTGTAAGAAATTCTGTGCCACTAGCATCTTATTCATGTCTAAGAAACCTGCCCCCTCTGACAGTAGCAAGCCTGAGTTCATATTTCGAATCAGAATGACGGCCATGAACCCTGAAGAAATATCAGAGCTAGTAACCTCAGTAGATCAAGACACTGAGGAAGTGGTGGAGGTCGAATCCGAAGTTGAAGAAATCCTCTCCACACCCAACCTTACCACCCGGAAAGGAAAAGAAAAATCTCAGGGCTCAGGCAAGCCACTAAAGCCTATGAAATGGGCCGCAGGAAAGCTTCGTACCTCCCCATGACACTTGAAATCCCTAAGGGCTGTGCAGGAGGAGGCCCAGTCTGCCAAGACGATCAACTGGTTGCCCCCCTTCATGCACCCACACAGGCCATCAACGTGCACACCAAAGAACCTCAATGGCTTGATCACCTACCTACAGATGCCATTGACCCCAGGGGAGGTCCCTACCATAGGAGAACCTTTTGGTCACCTTCATGAAGTTAAGTTCGATGACCATGATTTGGCCAATTTTGAGGCCTTCCCTGAGCTCACACCCGAATTGTACCTTGATACAGTTCATGGTGACGATGGGGTCAAATTTGTCCCCCAATGTTGGGTACATGGTTTGGTGGGGTCCGGGCTCCTAAATCTGCTTCAGATGCCCCACTTTTCACACTACAATGTAACGGACTGGCTCACACGACAATTGCTCACGCTAATTCATGTCGAATGTCTATAGATCTAGGACAGGATCCCCATTGACGCTGCACTCGTGCATCAGATCACTGGTCTTCCCATGAGCGGCTTGAACCCCCTGGAGCGCGTGGGTAAGAAATATGAGGCGGAGACTACTGATTTCGTGCGCCAAAAGTATCATGTGGACCATAATACTCGGGTATTTATCATCAAGACCGTTAGTGACCAAGGTACGTAGTTGGGAACCATGTTGTTAGCATGTAAAATGATGAGGAAGTGTTGGGTCACCTCTGTTCCAGCCTATGTCATTCGGTTAGTCGACTAATTTGCGAAAGGGGTATGTTTTAACTGGGCATAGTATTTGTGCGATGATTTTATAACTAACGTTCATGAGTCCTAGGAGCAGGGCCACACCTTTTGTTACTCTTGGTTGTTATTTCTTATAACAGTGGTTGCCTGGGAAGCTCCTGTAGAGTCCGTCCTCCTTGAGATTACCCCGGACATGTGCGAAGGGGCTCGCTATGCACACTTGTGGGATTCCATGGATCCACAACAGCTCGAGGACAACCAGGTGTTCTGGGTCCTCTTTCAGAGTAGTGTAGCCGCAACTATTAATTCCCAAATGCAGTTGTCCCCTACCATGTACAACAGATACAAGGGCGATGTTGCATTCCAGGTCACTCTTCACAATGTTCAAATTAGAGCGCATAAAGAAAAATCATGGACTTCACTTCCCTACATGGTGATGGATGAAGAAATTGACAATTTCATTGCGCTCTACCCCCCTAACTAGAAAATTGGCTTCAAAACTAGCACGAAGAGCATTGGAAGCACGAGCACATCCCAAGTCAAACCCCCTATCATCAAGAGTACCCGATAAGACACCGGTGTGGCCACTCAAAAAGATGCGCAGCAGCAGAAGGATGTCGAGGCATAAACCCAAACGGACCCACGAACCGGTTTGGGTATAGAAGATTTGGGGATCGATGGACCTGGCTCCCCTCGTGCCATGAAGTGCACGACTGAGCCGGTTAGAGCACCCCGTAAGAAGCAGTGATCTCAGCTAGCGGAACGTGATGAAAGAATCACACTGACTAATAGAGACCTGGAACAAATCACCGATGCAGTCACTCTAGCCATAGAGGACAGATGGGTTGCCTTAGAAGAACAGGGGCGGGCCGCAGTCGACACAATTCAGGCTAAGCTACGAACGCTCTAGTTAAAAGCAGACACGTTGCCAATTAGTGCAACCCCGATATGCCCACCCTCTGTCGTTAGTAGCACAACACTAGCTATAGATGACAACCGCTGATGTTCTCTCCCTGGTGCAGCTCTGGTCCTCAGTCCATCCGACCTCGGACCCCAAGTCTAGACTCGTGCAGAAATCCAACTGAACTTAGCTCAGCTACCCCATGAGACCTTGCAGGGTCTCCACACTATTGTCTTTTAGGAAATTCACCATCGAGACCAACAGGTGCACCAACAGCTCGGGGATTTGAGAAAACCATCATTGCAAAGGAGGTGGAGGTCTTTCTCGCCACCGCCAAGCACACAGAGCTCTAAAACGCAATTCACCGACTTTGTGTGGATGTTCCCGCAGGGATTCTGTCCTCATCTACCCCTCAGGAAAAAGTAGAAATACTAGTCGCAGCGCTCAAGGCTTCCTAGGATGAAGTTCAGGCGGTTAAGACACACATGGAGTAGCAGATCGCAGATCTATAGGCTAAGTTACAGCCTGAAACACCCTTGGAGGTCCGGGCCCAGCAAACTGCGCTGGCCATTGTGGCAACGAATTTTATCACAGGGCAGATCGTGCAAGGAGCCCAGCTACTAGAGATCGCCATGCAGCTATGGACTAAGGTCCAGCGCGATCCAATATTGCGAGGGGTAAACCAGGACCTACGGCGAAAAGGAGAGGACTTTGAGACAATTGAAGCCACCTTGCTCACTTTGGTGCCTGGCCAGCACTTGCAATGACTGCGCAGCATCCAAGCACTCCAGGCAGATATTGAGGACTTGCGGCAAAAGAAGAAGACCCTGGGTGACTGACTGAAGCCGTGGGCAGGACGAAGCCCTCAAACTGTCACAGGATGCTGATGTTGCTATTAAGCAACTGAACCAAACTTTGGAGAGTGTTACCACCACGACTGAGGGACCACTATCAGAAAAATTGGTCGACATTGCACAGAATGTAGCTGTCCAAAGTGAAGGTGTGCTGCCTCCATTATCCGAGGTGATCAAAGTATTGCAAGCACAGGTTGAAGCCCTACCGACATAGTGACTCGGGATGAGTTAGAAGATTGCGTTGGGGGACTATTGGAGTAGGGTCTCCCAAAGGCTATGAATTTTGTCAATTTTTGCATAATTTTGTATTTTTTAGTCTAATATAGGGGTTTTGGGGTGGGTCAAAGCCCCTAACGCATTGTAAATGGGTCAAGGGTAGACCAAGAGTCTGTAAACCACAGTTTACGAACCATTGGATGTGTAGGCTAAATCGCTATAAATAGATGAACTTTTTTTGAGTCCTAGGTAGGAATGAATATATATTAATGCAAAGTACGAACTGTTAGATTTGTGGTAGGGTTGTTTGGGTTAGGACTCCTATTGGCTGTGTGTGCGGAGATCCTCTGTCCTGCTGTGTGCGGACCTTGCTAGCTATGTACGCAGGTGGTAATTTGGGAATGTAAAAGGATTTTTGGGTAATAATATAGATGTGTGAAATTATTGCAGATATTTGATGTTATCTAGACCTTATCTATTATGGTTGATGCAGACTTGAGTTATATGATCTGTTGGTAAGCTGCGAACTGTCTATGTTTATGGTAAATGCATTTGTGATCTGTTAATCTGCTGTGGATATAATGCTCTGTGATTATAGCTGATAGTACGCACGTGGATGCGAGCCTGTTAATTAGATATGATAACCATATTCTAATTATTTATTAGAACTCCTGCGAATGACCTCTGGCCGTGTAGATCTGATAATTGCGGACCAGCTTGACTTACCTGCTCTCTCCCAAGGTGCAGAAACCTAGTTCCAGCACCCTCCCATACTGCTTCGGGTGAGACTTTGGCTTGTGCAAGCAGGTCACTTCTAAAAGGGCTAGTAGTATAGGGGTTTGTTGGCAAACCTTAACCTTCGAACCTGGGTCAGGACCCCTCGAGCCAACAGATGCTATTATGATTTGTTAATGGTTTCTCACATAATGAATGCCAATTTTTAATGTTGTATATAAATTGGCACAAAAGTTAAATTATCCTTAATACTTGTTCACCCCCCACCCCTTAGTATTAACATTGTTTCCAACAATTGGTATCGAATCTTAATTCCTTCGGGAACAACCTTACCACTCAAAGGTAGATCAAAGGGTAATAATGGCTAATCAAGTTCGGATAACACCAAAGGGAGTTCCATTTTTTAATGGATCAGACTATGAGCTCTGGAAGATTAGAATGGAATCATATTTGATGGTAATCAATGAATATATTTGGTTGTATGTGGTATATGGAGATAATAATGGGTTTAATACAAAATCCAAGAGGGTTATCATGAAGGGGTTGTCAAAGGAAGATGTTGATAATATGAGGAATTGTGAGATAGAAAAGGAAATGTTGGACATATTTCAATGTCTATATGGAGAAGTTAGTAATGTGGCTCAATAGAAGGCCAAAGAACCTTATTTCTCAAGTAGTGAAACATAACATGTAGTTGTTGGTGATAAGAAGAATAAGGCATCCAAGAAAATAGATATTGAGAAGATTGAAGATCTTCCTCTCAATGCACAAAATCTTTCTCATTACTCTTGAGAGGATGATGAAGATTCACATGAGAGACTGTGTTGCTCAGAAGTTAAGCTATTTCTTTGTGATAACTGTGAAGAGATAGGTCACTTAGAGACTAGATGTACATATTCCATTTTTGAAGATAAATACATTCATACATCTATTTGTTGAGAAGAGAGACCTATATTTGTAGAAATAGCTAATGAGGGTACCTCAAAGGAAGAAAGGAGATCCCAGGTGTTCTCATCCATAGAAGAAAATAAGGATACCCATGGTAGTGATGAAGAAGGGATACTCCTCACACCTCTAGAAGAATCCATGGACATGGAGATGAATTTGAATCTCTATGGTGAGCTCAGCTAGCTCTTTTGATAGTGAAGAAATGGATCTATATGAAAGGACATATTTTAGAAAAAATTGAGCTTTGCTCTAAAAAGATCAAGGAGCTCTCAGAATAAAATCTCAAGGAAAAGGAGTAGTTGCACAAGTATGAGCTTGAGAATGAGAAGTTGAGAAAAAAATTATTTGACATTAATGCTCAACAAGAATATGATATCAAACTGAATGGGATGTTAACCATTCAACTAAATTAAAGAGAAGCCCATAGTGAGAGACTATAAGCTAAAGTAGTCTCATTGAGACATGAACCAAAAAATAAAAATAAAGAGTTGTCTCAATATCAGAAGCTTGAGGAGACCAAAAATGCCTTGGATGACATCCTTGTAAAGTAGATATTCCCTCTTATCAAGGCTGGTTTTGGTACCAAAAACAATAAAGTAAAATAAGTTGTTCGATTTTAGCAACAATGAGGAATGCAACAACATCAATAGAAGAAAAGGAAGAAACAATGTAGAGAGTAGCAAAAGAAATCTAAGAAACAACAAAGAAGAGTGCAAGGCATTAATTCTAATGAACATAGAGAATGCACAAAGAAACTGTAAAGGTACTTTCCCCCTCAAGGATAAAGCAAGTTCAGGTATCAGAGGCTCTTTCATGGTTATTGTTTTTCTTGCAAACATTATGGGCATAAATCCATAAACTGTAAATGGAATGCAAGGAAGCAAAGTTTTATGGGGGGAAGTGACCCATGAAGGCATAATAATCCCAAGGAAAAGCATGCTGGAAATAGTAATGGGTTTTACCAGAATGATGTTAGATATAAAAATCCTTTTGCCCCATTCCTAAGCTGGCATATTGAATTCTAAAATTGTGGAAATTTTTTGCGCAATGCATCATGTTGTTGATATGAGAATACAAAGCTTTTTTCTCGACATATGCATGAAAATGTGATAGCTCGGGCTTTGAATATGAAAAGGAACGATAAAGGAGAGGAATATGAATTTGTCTTCAATTATCTGTGTCAAAAGGACCTACTGAAAAGAGGAGAAAATAATATGGGATCCCATTTTTCTCCTAATAAAAACCAACAAAAAATCAAAAGGGATAACTAGGCTAGTATTTCAGTAATGGAGTCCTTTGTAACTGTCATCCGCAACGAATGCAAGCCTCAAGTGATGAATGGGAGTAGTATACCAATAAATTATATCATGAAGGTAAAGAAAAGTGGCTATAAAAAATAATGTTTGGGTAAAGAAAGAATAAAATGAGGAGTGCCATCCAACCATGCACAACCAAGATAAAACCCAAAAAATGGTAGAGGAGAAGCTGGAAATAAATGTTGTTATCAGGACTCGTCCAAAGAAGGTTTGGATGAAAAAGGAGGACATTCCTACTCAGGTGGAGTAGATCCTTTGTTTCTCTTCATTGAAGGAAGAGAATGGCCTCAAGGGAGGTCAAATAAGTCATATGCAAGCATAATAAAGTTTATTAGAGTGATGCATATGAACATTGGAGGTATGATTGAGTCCCTATGCTGATTGCAAGTATACATTTCTTTATTTTAAATGTATCCGCATTGCAAGAGAAAGGAGAGTTCAAAAATCATGGTTTCAGGGGGAGTACACAACAACACTTTATGTTGTGAGAAAAAGGATGAGCTACAACATAAGTGTGGAATTGAAAAAAGCCCACGATTAAGTCAAGTCTTGTAGTATGCCTAGGGGGGATAATATGGGGTATAGAGTGTGGTACCCAAGGGAATAAATATGATGTAATAATGTAAGAATAATAAATAAATGGGTCATAGTTAATAAATAAAGTGGTTAACTTACATTATGCAAGGGACCACAAGTAGTTAGGGAATAAAGTGATAAGCCCATTGTATTGGATGTATGGTATTGAGAGACCCATGGTAATCACCCATGATATTGTATGTGTGAAGCCTATTGTTACACTAAAATTTGTCATCATGACTGTCGATTCAGATATCTTGCCATCTAATGGAGTGTCTCAAGTGAATCCCCTATTAAGATTTAAGTAAAATAATACCAGGGACAAAATGAATTTTGGTTTTCACTTCTTAAAACCCATCTTTGAGCATCTGCATAATTTTCCTAAATAAAACCCGCGCATGTGCAATTTCTTCCACTATAAACTGCATAGACGTGTAGTTTCTTACACTATAAATTGTGCATGTATGTTCATGTAGGTAAAAATAAAAAAGTAAGCTCTAAAATCTTTGGTTGAGGAATATTATCCAAATTAGAAAACTCGAATCACTACATACTTGTGCCTAATCCCTTGGTACATGGAACCAATCTCCTCTTTTTAAGACATCATATCCCTTGAGAAAAGGAACTAGAAACATACTCATCCTTCCTATAAATTCAACATAGGACTAAAGGAATGAGGGACTTGGATTTTTAAACTCATGTTGTTGGTTTTGGGTTTGAAGAGATTGTCATCAAGGGAAGGAAAGGAGACTATTGTAAGAGGCTTGTGACATCAAGGCAACCAAGTTGTAAGCTTTTTTTCCCTTTGAATTTAATATAAAGTCAATTGTTCTTTCATAATTGTGTCTATTTTGATGTTATTTATGGGATTCCTTGATCACTCACATGGTTTATAACTGATTGTTGATTCATTTATATGTTTTATAGTAGATTAAGGATTAGATTTACCTTTTCTTTCATATGCGAGATGCTTTGATCCATTTGAATGCCTTTGTCTATGAAGATCTCTTTTGGAGCATCATGGAGAAGTTTTGGAAAGCATTCGGAAAGCCACTAAGGCATTGATGGAACATGAGTTGTAGAAAGCGTTGAAATAACTTCTACAAGAACTTAATTAATAGGTAAGTGATCCTTCACATACTACATGTTTCATGTTTTGGTTATAGGCTAAGGAAAGAGTTATTGTTTCGTTTTTTTGTTTCTAGTTTTTATTTAGGATTTTATTGAGATTTCTTTTGTCCATAGAAGGGATTTATCTGTATAACACCTATATAGAGGTTAGATACTCTCCATTGAGACATGTCAAGGATTGTTTTGTATTGACAAGCATATGGCTTGTGGAGTGTTCTCCTTCCTTAAGGAGTGATTGTATGGTGTTTCCCTACCTCAAGGGTTTGATATTAACAAAGATACGAAGTTATATCATCTCTATTATTATCTCTTGGGAATTTTTTCCATTTCAAATATATTTGCAGGTCAGATTCTCTACAAGTGGTATCAGAGCACTTTCTTGGGCAGAGTTGGGGAGATTGTTTTTTCACTGTTTGCAGGAATTGTTTGGGAAACGTGTTTGCAAAGCATATCTGAAACATTTGGTGGAAATTTTTCAGAAACAAATAGAATATATTTATTCCTTGAAAAAAAATACTCAATTTAAAAAAAAAATCATTCGAATCAGAGTCCGAATGAGGGAGATATCACTGATTTAAATTCACCAATGTTCCAGAAATTCTTCTGCCGACAATTCATGGACAACATATCTCATGTATTTTTTTTGCAATTTTTTTGCAAAATTTTGGAAAAATTATTATATATCTGAGATCCTCTTGAAAAATCATCCAATTTCAAAAAAAATATCATTCAAATGAGAGTCCGGACGCAGGAAATATCGATGATTTAAAATCAACTATTTTTTCAGAAACTTTTGTAACGACGAGACAGTTGCAGCACAACACTAAGTTTCTAGAGTGCTTAAATCAAGATTTCAATCATATGGGAAGCTGCAGAATGGTCATTCTATTTCCATAAACTAGCTATAATAAGTATTCTGAGTTATATTGACCAAGTTATGCCCATTTTTAATTTTCACCCAATAGTATGTAATTTCTAAAGACCGTCACTCTATTTCATGGGTTCTAGAAAGATATATTTTACAGGAAAAGATGCTGTCCCAACTATTGAAGAATTTATACAATATCAGAAGTCTCAATCCCAAGGTTTTTTGACAATCAACTTGAATTGGTTTATTAATATGTTTTCATACCCATAATTTTAATCTACAAAAATTTTGTACTTAATTCAATACTAATATTTATAATTCAAATTCCAGACTTTCTGTACTTAATTCGGTACCAAGTAGATTAGGGTATTAAAAAATATGTAATTTTTCAGTTTAGGATTCTTTAATTGATTAGATCTTTGAAGTCACTTGGTAAAAGAGTCCCACAAAAAATAAGAACCTACAATATATCCTTATGACTCTATGCCTGCTTAGCATTTATTTTTGATATTCACAATCATTGTAGTTTATTTCCTTGTCTTATTTACTTGCCTCACACACTTTTGGTTATAGTTTTCAACATTTAGTTTTCTGCAATTTACTTTTTTACAACATTTTTAATGAATTTTTGTATGCAACACTATAGGATTATAATCACTGAAGTCTCAAGTTCTAATAAGATACATAAATAAAATGACATGAAAATTGTCTATTGGTAATGAAAGATTGTGGCTCAAAACCTGATAAGCATTAGAGTCCCACAGTCCAGTGATAACTTATAATCCTTAGTGGTTAATTATTTCTAGTATTAGTTGTTAGCAAAGGTTCATTAGGGGAATTTTGAGGTCTAAAATGGGCCTCCTAAGAAAATTGTACAACCAATATAAAATTTATAAGAACCAATAAGATTCAATATGATGATGTCAACCATGGGGGATGATTCACCATTTTTTAATTAAAAGGGTGAAAAATTTTAAAAATAATAAAATAATAAAACTACTTTTTTAACTCGTATTTTCATCTTATCTCCCAAATATTTTGCTCAAATTTCGAGCAGTAGTACTCGTTGGATGCAAAGTTTAATTCCTCATCTAAGGAGTACCCATGTTGCATACTTTCGATGGACCCTGCTATGCGAAAAATGAGAAATACATGAAAATACGTGATTACAATCACATTTTTCATGTATTTCTCATTTTCGTTTAGCAGGGTCCATCGAAAGTATCCAACATGGGTACTCCTTGGATGAGGAATTCAATTTTGCATCCAACGAGTACTCCCGCTCAAAATTTGAGTAAAAAATTTGGGAGATAAGTTGAAAATACGAGTTGAAAAAATAGTTTTTTCTTTTTTCCCTCTAAAATTTGATGATGTCATGAAATCTTATTTTATTATTTGTACTATTATTTAATAATTTCCTTAGGAGGCCCATTTTAGACCTCAAAATTCCCCTAATGAGAATAGACTATAATCATGTATTTCTTGTGCTTGCATATCTCAGTCTTACAATCCCGGATTCGATAATTAAATTTTTGAATTATAATACATATAATTACACCAAAAATATTCATGGGCCCTACTCCCTAATATAGAACACTTCCAACTTGGCTAGTCAAGGATAATAAATACTCCTTCATGTTACTATTTTGTTATCCAGGAAACACGATCCAAACTTTTAGGAATTTTTGAGGGAAATTAGTACTCTCCAAAAGGAGGCTAATCCCTACCCATTCTTTATAAATAGAGGGCTCAAGTAGCCCAATAGAACAAAGTAGGAAGAATCTATAAATTAGAAACATAAGAGTATTAGGAGAAGTTTAGTACAGTTCTATAACTTTTTCCATATACAAGATTTTTTTTTTATTAAGGGAAATAATATTTGGTTTCAATTCTTAGCTTGATTCTCTTGTAGGGTTATGAGCTTCCTTGGGTTAGGGCCCACCCCAGGTGCTTAAGACCTCTTCAGTACCAATATTATTTATGCATTTTTTTTTCTATATATATTTTTTAAATATTTCGTTTATGGATGGTTAATTAGATGATTATGAATAGTATTTCATTACAAATAATATGAGAATTATATGGTATTATGTATAGTGGTGACATATGCCAAGTAGCATTCTTTTTTGGGCATTTCAGGTGTCTTTGGTTACTTTTATTTTTTTGTTGTCCATTATTTATTGTTTCATTGTGTCTGTGCAATCCCCTATTTTTTAGCTATAGGAAACCCTACAACCACATATATTGTTGAATAAACCCTACCACCACTGATGTGATGTCCTGGAAATGTGTTCCTCATCATTTCTTATCCCTTAGCTTCTTTTTCTTTTGAAATTTTTCTTTAGTAAATTTTTATGTTCACTAGACTATCTCCTGTAGCAAAGCAAAGACTCATGCAACAATTTTCATTTTTCTTTCGAAATTTTCCAAGCTTTACATCCAACTCATGATTAACCTTATTCGATGTGTTACAATTTCCTTGGAACCATGAATATGGAATTTATAAGTGGTGAGACCAATTAATTTCCTTGACCTAGATCACTATAGAAATTGCTTCTTTCTTACAAAATGAGGGTTTAATAGTTGCAAGATTTTATTTTAGCGGTGTGTTTGATTTCTTTGCTCAATAGAGTAGATATGCTTTCATTTTAGTACAATTAAGATGGTTTTCCTTCCTTCATTACAATTAGCATAGGTTTGCTTATTTTCTTTCATTCCCTACAATTTCAAGTTTTCCTATAGAATAAAACAATTAGAATGGTCTTTGTGTAGCCAAATTTCATCTCAATACGTCCACCTATATAAAATTCAGTGAAAGAAAGAGATAGTGTTAACTTCACATATAGTGTCGATCCCTCTTAGGTTTGTACGAACCTTAGGCTGAAAATTGAAGCTAAGACCCTTGGGAGTTGCATCATTGTTGTTGCAATACTGAGGGTCATCACTTTCTGGCATCATTTTCAGGGAGGTGTCAAAGTATGTACTTTCTTCTTCCCTACTTGACTTTCTCTTACTCTCATTTCATTTTCCGCAAAAAAAAATGGATTAGCATTTTTATTTTTATTTTTTATTTTTTTTATAAAAACATAAAAATTGCATTAGTGTTTTCATTTCATACAAAACAAATTACAAAAAGATAAAAATATATCCCTTTATTTTATGCCTAAAAAAGTTATGGATAGAATAGGAAAATTATTACTAAAAAACCCCACTTCCACTAGCATCCAACTTCTTTTTGGTAATTGCAATCTCCTACCTTGTCCACAGGGACTATTGAGACCTTTTTTGGTGAGCAAGTGAGGGTATTTGATGAGCTTGCAGAAGGAGAAATACCTTCACATCCCATCAGTACCATGGTTGAAAATATATAACTAGTGTTCACATTTCCCATTAAAGAAACAAATGGAGAGGCCAAAATGAAAAACACCAATCCATATGTTCTTTCACACTTCTATGGTATAATAATAGAATAACCTAATACTTTCATGTTTGATTTTGTTTTAGTATGAAGGACTTATGACTACACAATTTATGAGCATAAGCTCAAATTCTTCCCTTCCAATCTTAAGGATGCAACCCTTCAATGCTTCATGAGACTAGAAGGGGAAATCATCACCTCATTGGAGTAAGTGCAACAAGATTTCAACAACAAGTAATGGGATTATTGAAGAACAAGAGACATTAGAGTTGAGATATTCAGAATCACTCAAGGAATAGATGAATCTCTGGAATATTGTGAGGAAATATTTCAGTTGAGTTACAAAAGAGAACATGACTACACTTTAGATCCATATTCCTTGAAGTTAGTCCTACTACAAGGAGTCAGGGAATAACTAACGGAGTGTTAGGTCCCTATAATACTAGCGTAGCCCCTTATTATTATTTTTAGTGTAGCACCCTTATTTTTATTTTTGTGCCCATGTAGTCTCCATATTGTTATTATTGTGCCCCATAGAATCCCACTATTTGTATTGTTGTGCCCTTACATTATTATTTTTATGTAGGCTCGGATTATATTGTGACCCCTTAAACTGTTATATATAGAAAGGAGGTTTTGTCATTTGAAGCATCCAAGAATTGTTCATTTATGTGATATAAAGGAGTATGCCCTTGAATAGGCTATTTTTCATGTAGTTGATCTATCTTTTCTTCTATTTTCTGAGTTGGTTGCATAACATTTGGTATTAGAGTTTTGGATTCTAGGGTTTTTCTTCTTCAAACAGGTAATCTTGGAAATTTTGCTATAAAATTTTTTCTATGAGGATTCAGAAGCTGAAATTTCGACCACGTAGAGCTGAAATCTTGTTGAACTTCATGTAAATATTTTATATATTGGTTTGCTATATTTTCTGCAATATGATCCAGGGAATTTATGGTTTTTGCAGGCTCCAAAATTTAGTCTCAAGCAGGTGACCTAGGGAAAATCGTCATAACTTTCGTTTCAGGAATCATATTTGAATTTTGTAAAAAGTGGTTGAAATTGCACAGAATTCGTTTTTTCATGTAGCAATTTTAGGGATGAAGGTATAAATAGAGACACGTGGCACGTAATACAAGTTCACTCTACTGAACTAGCCTATAATCAGGTCATCGTGGGATATCAGACATAACTCTTTGTTGAAGACTCCAATCTCAGTATGACTAGTGGGGTTGGAAGGAAGACTCAATGGGATACCACAGGACGAAATTTTAGACCTTGGAGATACAAAATTATAAATATACAATGAATTCAATATCGAGATCCTACAAAGCAAGAAAATGTGTGTATTGTTTAAAAAATTGCATAAGCTTTGTTTGAAAAATCATCTTGAAGTGATTCAGGGGGCATAGTGAAACATAAATATCATTGTTTGCTTCCAAAATGACTCAAATAAAGAAAATATAAAAACCTAGTAAGAAACCAGAAAGCTCTACTATAACATATGAAGAAGAAGTAGAAATGCAACATGATATATCAAAATTACGAGACCAAGTGCAACAAATTTCTTTCTCGCAAAGAGTAACCAAAAATGAAATGGGCGCTAAGATGGATGGTTTAAATAATGGTTTAAAATCAGACATGGAAGGTTTAAAGGGTGGCATGGAAGCTAAGATGGATGGTATAGAATAAAAAATGAAAGGAAACATGGAAGATTTGAAGAATGGTTTAAAACCAAACAGGGAAGGTTTGAAGGAAGGTTTGACAAAGTCACTACAAGAAATGCTTCCTACTTGAAAAAAGGTATTAGATTCAAATCATATTGAGAATAAAATAAATTTTAATCATGATTTCATAGACTAAAATTCTGGATTGAAGACCCATCATATTCCAAATATCAATATAAGGAAGTTTGATGGAAAGGATCTAGTAACATGGATACTACAGATGGAGCAATATTTTGATCTCCATATTGTGCAACACACACAAAGGTACAGATTGAAACTTTATATTTAGTACCCAATCAGTTTGTATGATATCGATGGATTTGTTATCGTAAATTACTTATCACTTGGTCAATTTTATGGAGGAAATGATAGCACATTCTAAGGATACAAATATCAACACCTTTTTCAGCCAATTGATAAATCTCAAACAAAAGGGTTCAGTTGCAGAGCACATTGAGGACTTATGAAAATTGAATATAAGGGAAAATGAAGCATAGGATTGATATCTTCATAGGGACTTTAAAGGATAACATCGAACATGAGTTTAACCTTTGGGAACGTGATTCATTAGAGAAGGCATTCAGGTTGGCAAGAAAAATTGAAAGAAAAATTATGGCAACAAGGAAGCCTACCACTCACAACTATAAAGATGGAATTTTTGTTTCTCCTAGCCTTGAAAAACCTACAAGGGTGGCACCACAACAATTGGAAGAAAAAATAGCAAAAGTGCTTTGTTACAATTGTGATAACAAATACACTAAATGTCATAAGTGTGTTGAGAAGAAATTATTTTACATAGATAAATTCAAAAGAAGAGGATATACATCAAGAACCAACCGTAGAAAAAGAAGAAATGAATCTAACCATATCTTGTAATGCATCGGCAAGAATTACCACTCCTAAAAAACTTAATATAGAAGGACATGTCAGGAAGAAAAAGGTAATAGTGTTGATTGATCTGGGTAGTACGCATAATGTTATTCATTGTAAGATAGCCAAGGAATTGAATTGCTTCCTATATGCAACACTAGAGTATCAAGTGATGGTTGCAAATGGAAGAAATATAAATTTCTTTGGAAATTTCCATAATATCAAGCTAACCAAGGGGGAATATGTCTTTAATAGTCCAATTCTTTCCATTCCAACAGGTAGTGATGATGTTGTACTAGGAGTCCAATGGTTACAATATTTGGGTATGATAGATTTTAATTTTCAATAACCTTTTTTAAATATTTTTTGGGAAGGAAAGGAAGTTGAATTAAGGGATATCATAGGGAAACTAGGAAATATAATCAACTCTAATGGCATGACAAAGCTTCTAAAGAAATAAAAATGGGGCGTAATTGCATAATTATTTTCACTAGAGGTTCAAACATCAAAATCATCTAATTCTCTAGATATCCAAACTATCTTGGACAATCATTCCAAGGTATTTCAGACTCCCAAAGGCCTCCCACATATTCATGATCATGATAATCCCATTCATTTTATTCCAGGAAGTGTTCCTCCAAACATCGGGCCTTACAAACATCCATATTCCCAAAAGAGTGAAATTGAACATATGGTTGCAGAAATGCTAGAAGCTGGTATAATTCAACCTAGTCAAAGTTATTTCTCTGCTCCAGTAATATTGGTGCATAAGAAGGATGGATCATTGTGCATGTGTTCAGATTATAGGTAGCTCAACAAGATCACTATTAAAGATAAATTTTCCATTCTTGTCATTGATGAATTATTGGATGAATTACATGGAGCAATTTACTTCACCAAGTTGGATCTTTGTTCAAGATATCATCAAAATAGAATGAAGATTGAAGACATCCCGAGAACAACATTTGGAACTCATGAGGGTCATTATGAATTTTTGGTCATGCCTTTTGGCTTTACTAATGCACATTCTACATTTAAAGGTTTAATGAATTCCATTTTCAAACCCTTCCTCAAAAATATTATGTTAGTATTTTTTGATGATATACTAATATACAACAAGTCTTGGAAGTATCATGTTCAACATGTTGATAGGGTGCTCAAAATATTGGAGGAGAAACAATTATATCGAAAAACCTCCAAATATCTCTTTGGAGTATAGGATGTGGAATATCTGGGTCATATTGTATCTCATGGGGGTGTTAAGGTAGACCCTAAAAAAATTAAATCGATTAAGGAATGGAAAATCCCCACAAACATAAAGCATTTGCGAGTATTTCTCTGGTTTACATAGCATTATTACAAGTTTGTTAATAACTATGGCAGAATCACAACACCTATAACAACATTACTAAAGAAAAATTCATTTTCTTGGACTCCAGAAGCAACTAATTCCTTTGAACATCTTAAAGAGGCAATGTTCCAAGCACTGGTCTTAGCTATGCTAGACTTCACAAAAAAATTTATTGTGGAATGTTATGCCTTGGGAAATGGAATTGGTGTTGTTTTAATGCAAGAAGGAATACCCATTGATTTTGAAAGATATCGAATCAAAGGATAGTACCTACACAAACCTATTTATGAGAAATAAATGTTGGAAATAATACAAGCACTAAATTGCGACCTTACCTAATGGGAAGACATTTCAAGGTAAAAATAGATCATCATAGTCTTAAATACTTTTTGGAACAAATATTATCTTCATAAGAGCAACAAAAATGGGTTACAAAGATGTTGGGTTATGACTTCAGAATCATCTACAAAAAGGGGGGAAAAATGTTTTTGCATATGCACTCTCAAGATAGGATGAGGATGTGGAAACATTTATTTGTTCCATTTCTATTATCCAACTAGATTGGATAAGCAACACAAGGGATGAATGGAAGGATGACGATGAAGTGTGGAAACTCATTCAAAAGTTGCAGCAAGATTCCAATACATATGATAGATTTAGATGGAAAAATTATTCATTAAGGTACAAATATCGCTTATATATTTGTAAGAACTTCCAACTCAAACAAAATATTATTTTGGAATAACACACCTCTCACTTAGGAGGTCACTCAGCATTTTTAGAAACTTACCACTGGGTCAAGAAGCAAGTTTTTTTGGATGGCCTTAAATCTGATATTCAAAATTTTGTGACAAAATGTTTGGTTTTCCAACAAAATAAAGTTGAGACAATTAAGACCTCGGGTATTACTACCTTTAGGCATTCCAATTCAATGTTGGGAGGAGGTATTAATGGATTTTATCATAGGTTTACCCAAGTATGAAGGAAAGAGTGTCATCATGGTGGTAGTTGATAAAATTACCAATTATGAAAACTTTTGTGCATTACCTCATCCTTTTAAAGACAATATTGTTTCTACTGCATTTTTGGAAACAATTCAAAAGCTACATAGAATCCCAAATATTATTGTAAGTGAAAGAGATCCCATTTTTATTGGAAATTTTTGGACGAAATCATTTTTTTGTCTTGGTACTTAATTAACTCATAGCTCATCTTATCATCCTCAATCTGATGGGAAAACTGAGATAGTAAACAAATTTTTGGAAGTATATCTTCATTGCTTTGTATCTGATAAACAAAGACAATGGGTCAAGTGGTTACCTTTAGTTGAATGGTGGTATAACACTTCCTTCCATACTGCAAAAAAAATGGCCCCATTTATGGAACTTTATGGATATCATCCATCACATCATATTTAAGAGAAAATTTTAAGGTTCAAGTAGTGGAATATCACATTGAGAATAAAAAAAAAATTCTCCAACTCTTAAAGGATAGCCTCACTTTAACGCAAAATCGAATGAAAAAATAGGCATATCAACATCATAGCGAAAGAATTTTTAAGGTAGGTGGCTGGGTATTTTTTTACTACTACAACCATACCAAGAAATGTCCCTTAATAAAACTAAGGAGGATAATAAATTATCACCAAAGTAATATGGTCCTTACAAGGTGTTGCAAAATATTGGTACTATGACATATAAATTGGAGCTTCCTGCATCTTCTCAAGTGCACCCAGTTTTCCATGTTTCATGCTTAAAGAAGATTATAGGTGACCATATCCTAGTTCAAAAAATATTTATAAAAGTTTACAAGGAATGAAAAACCATATTGAAACCTGAAGAAATCAAGGAAACAATAACTTTGTAGCTACAAAATCGATCAATTTCATAGTATTTCATCAAGTGGAAGAACTTACCTGTTGAAGATTCCACATGGGAGGATGATAATTTTATATGGAAGCATCCATAACTACTCAAGCATTGAGGACAACATGGTTTTGGAGGATAGGGGCATGTTAGGTCCCTATAATACTAGTTTAGCCTCCTATTTTTATTGTTAGTGTAGCCCCCTTATTGTTAATGTTGTGCCCATGTAGTCCCCATATTGTTATTATTGTGCCCCATAGAAGCCAACTATTTTTATTGTTGTGCCCTTACATTATTATTGTTATGTAGGCTCTGATTATATTGTGACCCCTTAGACTCTTATATATAGAAAGGAAAGTTTTCATTTGAATCATCCAAAAAATGTTCATTTATGTGATGTAAAGAAAGTTTCCCTCTCAAAGAGGCTATTTTTCAAGTCATTGATCTATATTTTCTTATGTTTTATGAGATGATTGCATAACATGGAGACACTCAAATTTCTAGCCAATGGATACATATACCAACTCATTTACAATGATATCAAAATAATGTTAAAAAATCACTCAAGGGTGGCTAGAAAAGTAGGTAGAGAAAACATAAGTTTTGTAAGTACCTCTTCCTCCTCCTTGATTACTAAAAATGAGATAAGAGGTATGATTTAGGATATGAATATCAAAATATTACATACATTTTCCATGAAGATTGAAAGCCTATATATCAATAGAAAACAAGAGGAAGATGAAAAAGCATTAGCCATATTTTTCCCTCAATGCATAAAAAAGGCATCCTAGAAATGAATGCCCTTTAAATGTCATATAAATATGTTATGTATGCCAAGAAAATAATTCCATTGATAATCATCCATATTTTCCAGTTTTGAAAGTTTTATACCAAGGAGAAAAAGGGAACATGGAACAACTATGCTTTGTTAACGAAAAGAGGCCACAAGCCCTCGATAATTTCAACAAGGTATGAAATTCCCATATCCTTTCAATGAAAATTAAAATTCTCATTTATAACCCTTGATATTCTCCTTAACCTTCTCCCTAGCATATTCCCACTCCTTATCCATATTCTCTTCAAAATATTACTCCCTCCTTTCAACCAGACCTTAATAAACCTTGTCAATGGGGTAATCCATCACTGGGATGAAGGCCTTAGGTGGCCCAACCACTTACCCTAATGTATCCTCCTTATAAATAACATGTACCCCAAAACATTCCTCCAAATAAAACCACAAGTTACTATCCAACAAAATCCAAATCCCAACCAAAATTAGGCTCATTCGATCTACAATGGAGAAACCACTTACCAAACCTATGTTGTAGATATCAAAGAAATCAACCTTAGTTCTAGGAATTTCCTGATAGATGTTCATCCACATCTTGAAAAAAAGAATATTGAGTTAGATAAGGAATAACTTGCACCTTTATTCACCCAAACAAAACCTCCCTATCCTGAAAGGTTGAAAACCTGCAAAGAACACACCCTAGAAGAAGTTGAAATTCTAGGAGAACTTAAAATTATATGTGTCAACATCCCTCTCTTTCAAGCCATCGAATATGTTCCTATTTACAACAAGTTCATTAAGGAATAATTTCTTATAAGGTGAGAGGAAGAAGAGGAAGCCCCATCATAGGGTAGCTAGTTGATATTATGTTGAGGAGAGTAATCGTACCCATGTACTTAAACCTTGGGAGCCCTGTAGTGGATGTACACATCAATGAAATGTAGTTATAATCAATCTCATTGATATGGGAGTTGCAATAAACATCATGACCATGGAAACCATGCTCAAAATAAACCTTCAAGTATCTCTAAGGAATATGTCTACTATGCTACAACTTGCTGATAGATCCACGAGAAAGCCTAAATGTTTCATAGAGGATGTAATAGTCTCCACTGATTCCTGGGATCTGTTTCGCACTAATTTTATTGTCATTCAACATGAGTAAAAGTTAAATGGCTACCCACTCATCTTAGCAAGACCCTAATTAGCAATTGTTGATGCATACATCATATATAGGGTCAGGAACATGACCATCACAAATGGGAAATCAAGAAAACACCTTGTATTATACCCACCATCTCAACCTCTTGTTGAGGATGAATTTACAACATGGGTGGAGGAAGAAGAAGAAGAGGAATATTTATTATCATCATCTTGCCCCATATGTATATTAGAAACCACCATTATCAACAAGAAAATTGATGAAGATAATCTGATTTTTCCGCAAAACCAGTACTATGTTTCCATTAATATTAATGGCTTAAAAGAAGATGCATCTAAAAGGAAAACTAGTTGCTCTCAAGAAAATTCATGGGAAGATTTGATAATTATTGGTTCGTAGCAAAATAATGTGAAAATCATAGAAATTATCCCTCCAAAACCTTTAAAATCATTCCCATTCTCTCAAATGATCAAGAGGACCAACTACTCACTATGTTGAAACAAGATGATATATATATATAATCTATCCAATCTCGTATAGTGAATGGGTGTCTTCCCTAGTGATTATCCCTAAGAATAATGGAAAATGGAGAATCTTTGTACATTATAGAGAACCCAACAAAGCCACTAGAAAGGATCATTTTCCCTTTCCATTTATTTACCAAATTCATGATTCCCTTGCAAGGAAAAAGTTCTCCTTTTTGGATGGGCTCAACGGATACAACCAAATCCAGATCTACCCTGAATATCAGGATAAAATCACCTTCACATGTCCATGTGGAACTTTTGAATACAAACTTCTCCCATTTGGTTTGTGCAATGCCCCTGCCATCTTCATAAGGGCTATGTTGAGTATATTATTTGACCTTGTGCATGACTTAGTGGAAATCTACATGGTTATTTTACACCCTATGGGAATGATTTCCAAGAGACTCTCTCAAACCTGTTCAAATCCTTTCAAAGGTGTAAAGAAATGAACCTCTCCCTGATTCATCAAAATTTCTTGTTTCTGATGAACGATGGGATTTTCTTAGGGAACTTTGTCTCTTCAAAAGGAATCCAAGTGGATACTAAAAAAATAGCCATCATAAAAAATGTTCCTATTTCTAAAAATTATAAAGATGTTAGAATTTTTCTAGGCATTGCTGGATATTATCACAAATTCATGAAAAATTTTAACAGAATTACTTCTCCTTTATTTTCATTACTAACAAAATACGTTGAGTTTTATTGGAAATATTTATGTCAAAAATAATTTTATGAAAATAAAGGAAAAATAATGACAACACATGTCCTCAAAGGTCTGAATTTGACCCTTCCCTTCCATATCCATAAAGATGCATCAAATAAGGTGACTGGGGCAACTCTATAAAAAGTCAAAGTTAAACTCCCTTATGTAATATATTTTATTAGCAAATATCAATCCAAAGTTGAGCTCAACTACACGATAACTAAAAGCTAATTTCTTCTCGTTGTACATTCTTTAAACAAATTTAGACATTACATAATTGGTCAGCAATTCTTCATGCACACTAACCATGAAACAATAAAATAATTAATGAATAAACCAAATGTGGATTCTCACAAAATTAGGTGAATATTATTATTGCAGAAATTTGATTTAACTATTGTTAAAAAACCTATCAAGGAGAATGTTGTTGCGTATTTTCTATCAATGCTAACCTTGTCTACAAAGGAAGAAGTGGTAGTTGACCAACTCCCTGATGAACATATATTTTCCATATCACTCTTGTCTCCATGGTTCATTGACATAGTTAACTTCCTAGCCACTAGCGAGATCCCTCCACACCTATATTCAAAGGATAAAAGAAAGATAGTCAAAAAGAGAGTCTATTACACTTGGATTGGGGAAAACCTCTTCAAGTTGGGGCCTAATTATATTTTGAGAATATTTCTTAAGGAGGATGAATTTTATGACATCCTCTCAACTTTCCATGATGGACCCTGTGGTGGCCATTTTGTTGCAAAGGTGACAACTTACAAAATATTGCAAGCATCATACTTCTGGCCAACTCTTCATGGATTGTTGGGTTTGTGTTATATTATTTTGTTGACTATCCTAAAGCGTGAAAGGGTGAAAATTCCCCCTATTCGTTGTGTCGGGTGCAGCCCCCCTATTGGGGAGTTTGTAGGGGGGTGGTAGCCTTCTTGCATGGGGTCCAGGGCAACGACCCATTTTTTTTTTTTATGACCCTATATTAGGTGGGCAGACCTACCATGGTTTTGTGCATGGTTTTCTGCACATGACTATGTTCTAATCCAGGGTTAATGGATTTTGGCTTATCAATGCTTAGGAATGTATATATATGTATTGTAACATTGAAAGGAATATAATGAAAAATAAATCTGGTAGTCCTAATTTTTGGATCCAGGGGAAAATCTCTGTGTATATTTGTTTTATGTTTTATGTTATCGCAATTGTATATTTTCTATGTTAATAATTCGTTTGCAAGTAATTTTTGTACAAGGTTAAAATCCACACAGATGCCCAGAGATATACTTCCCAGTGTGATGAATTCCAAAGAAAAGGTAAACCTATGTGGAAGGATGATATGCCCCTCCAAAATCAAGTGTCTTTTGATCCACTTAAGAAGTGGGGCATGAACTTCATTCGTCCTATTGATCCTCCATTCGAGTAGAAGAAGTACATCATTCTTTACACAAACTACGTGAACAAGTGGGCTGATGTAAAGGAGGTAAAAGAAGCAACAAAACAAAAATTAATTGAGTTTCTTAGAGAAAATATATTTTACAAGTTTCTTTCTCCAACGGAATCAGTGATAGACCAAAGGATCCCAATTCACCTAAGGGAATAATGAAGAAACACCAAATCTGAAATCGAATGTATACTCCATATCACCCTCAAGCAAATAAACAAGTGGAGGTTACCAAAAAAACATTAGAAATCAATCTAACCAAGGTTTTCAACAACATGAAAAGCGATTTGGTAGAGAGACTTGTTGAAGCCATTTGGGCATATAACACCATTTGGAAGACCACTATTGGATCTACTCCCTATGAGCTAGTATATGGTAAGAAAGCTTTGTTTTCAATTGAATTTGAATATAAAATCTTAAGGATGGAAACCTATCTTGATATTTATCTAACTGAAGCACATAATGAAATATTGAATCAATTAAATTCACTATATGAATACATAATTCAAGCCTTATTGCACACTAAAGTATTCTAATTGCAAAGAAAAGTTTGTCATGTCAAGCACATCAAAACTAGAACCTTCCAAGAGGGAAATTGGCCCCTCTTGTACAAATCCAAATTTAAATATTTCAATGGTAATATCATAAACGAATGGCTAGGGCCTTATCTGGTTGAAAAGTGTTATGACAATGGCTCAATAAAAATTATGAATATTGATGAAGAAAATTTTTCACTCTTTGTAAATGGATACCAATTGAAAGTCTACAAGAAGCCCCTCTTGAGGGTTGAGTTTACTAATTCAATAAGTAGGGAACTGAATCTAGTTGAGAGAATCAAGGATCCTAAACCATTCATTCCTTAACTATAAAATAATAATAATAAAAGAGAAAAACATAACCTGAACCAAAAACCTCCTTTGAAGCACTTGAGACAAACTTGCTAGCTAAAAACCTCCATAATGTATCATGTAAGTATGAAAAAAGAAAAAAAGGAAAAAATATAAAGGACCCCAAGTGAAAACCTATTCCAAGGCACCTAGGGAAAACACATTGGCTAAAAAATTCCATGGAGCAGACAATAGGCCTAGAGAGAGAGAGAGAGAGAGAGAGAGAGAGAGAGAGAGAGAGAGAGAGAGAGAGAGAGAGAGGCAGAGAGAGAGCGGGGGAGAGAGAGAGAGTGCGAGAGAGAGAGGGAGAGGGGGAAAGGGAGAGAGAGAGAGAGAGAGAGAGAGAGAGAGAGAGAGAGAGAGAGAGAGAGAGAGAGGGAGAGGGAGAGAGAGAGAGAGGGGGAGAGAGAGGGAGAGGGAGAGGGAGAGAGAGAGAGAGAGAGAGATAGAGATAAACCCAGAAAGAAATAATGAAATAAGAAAAAAAAAAATTATCGTATAGCATACACAAATCCTATCGTCGTAGGGAAGAGGAATTACTAGGAAAGAGGTTAAAGAAAAATTCCCCTGTTTTTATGGGCACCCTAAAATTTTTTGAGAGATGAATTGAAAAGTTGTAGAGAAGACAATGATAGGATTGTCTAAGCACAATAAACACAAGCATAGGTGAATGCAATGATATTACAAAGTTTCTCATAGTTTGTCATAACACTTATACAAATTTGATAGGTATAATCCACTTTGGCTAAAATGTCTTCCCACATGTGGGAGGGTGAATGAGACAAATCCAATGATCATTTAAAAAGGTTAAAATTTCCATATCTAGATTGAAAATAAAAGTGAAATATGAGCCACAATGGTTGATAAGGGGTAGGTGGGACCAGTTAGAGTAATGTGTGTTGAGATTGCAACAAGATGATCAGCTTAGTGGAAAGGAGTCGCCTTCACTAAGTGGGCCCGCAAGCTATTTTTGGCGCAAAGTCTATTTTTAGAATATGTCTATTTTTAGACATATGGATCATGTTCTATGAGTTGCAAGATGCTATTTCTGGATGGTTGGTCAAGTCAGAAAAAATAGATGGACTTCTATTTTTAGACATATTGGGCAGAATCTATTTTTAGATTGCCAGTCTAAAAATAGATATGTCAAATATTATTAGCTCTTAATAATATTTAGAATCTAAACATTATCTTATTCTCTTGGAGCACTTCAGTTAAGTGCACAGATGTGGCACAGGAGCTGACAGAAGGAATTACGCTATTCCTGAGGGTTAAGTGGAGCTATTGCATGGATACTTCAGTTAGAACTCATGTGAGAGAGTTTGGTGGAGTTGATTGAGGAAGTTAGTGGAGTTGTGTTCAGTTTAACTAATCTAAACATAGTTGAGCTATTTGTATCTAGTTTAACTGATTGATACAATTAGTGAGAGTGGTGTGAATTAATTATTAATTAATTCACTAATTATAAAGTCATAAATCAACTAAAGAATGCATCAGTTAACTTCAGTGCATGGACAGTTTTAGTGGAGACCAGTGCAGAGATAGGTGAAAGAGTAGGTTAACTATCAGTTGTGACTATACAGTTACTATTTGCAACACACAGATAGGTGGAGTAGCCCATGAGGATTGCGTAGTTCAAGCCAGGTGGTTTATCTATTTAATGAAGCCATCCCATAGCATTAATTATGCAATAGAGGCTGGCTATCAAGTGGCAAAAGATTGGAGCATGTGTTTTGCTAGATCTAGCTTGATAGTGTGTAGCAATTGGAGGTAGTGCATGAGAGCTTGTGAGGAGCTTTTGTACTATGATTGTTACATGATCTCCATGACATATAATATACAGATAGTTGGGGTTTTTAGATTTAAGCTTTCCAATTAAATACTGTGTTCATATGTGTGATTGTTTGTGGTTTTAATGTATGCATGCAATTGATTTTATTTCTGCATGTGATGATCAATGGTAGAAGAGATTCTGTATTATGCATGAAGCTAAAATAGTGTGTGATCAGGAGAATCTCGGTGAATAATATCTCAGTTATTCAAATTTCTACAATGTGTGTTGAGCTCTTTTCCATCCACCACTTGGGATCACTTCCACTTATGTGAGGTATCAACTCATAGTTCACCACCTATTCCTTCTCCAATGTCTTGCATGCAAATAAGAGTTAAAAGGCCGATGATAGGATTTCCCTTACTACAGGAAACCAGGCTATTGGATAGTGAGTCTAGAGTTTTAGAGCTATAGGAACATATTGTAAGAAGTGACATAAGGGAGGGTTTTGCTACAGAAAAACATGGCATTGCTGAAAAAAATTCACAAGGACCCTCGATGATCTATAAAATACGATGGATATTCCAATAGAAAATTTGTCACAACAGAACTAATAAAATTATATTTAAAATATGAAATTATACACTATTACAATTTTATTCCTAGAATATTGTTAATAGGGCATGCATGTAAATTAAAAATTACATAAAAAAATAGAAAATAATGAAATAAAAAATCACACAAAAATTTGACACAAGATATGACTTGGGAAACCCTTTTGGGACAAAAATCCAGCTCGAAGGTGAGGTTTCTCCACTCTCTTTCACTGAATGGAAATATGGCTGCAAGTAAAAAGAAGTATGGCCTGTGGCTCATGGGCTTCTAAAATGCACAAATTATCTATGTGTGCTCTATCTCATATCCCTCTTGGCTATTTTTTCTCAGGTATGGAACAATTGTGCTCAAAAGAATGGAACCCCTTTTCCTCCTAGTGGCTCAATTATAACAACACCTGATAAACTACTAGTGGTTAGGTTTGACTACATCAAATCTTAACTAGATTTACAATATAGACCCTTATAGAGTATTCTATATCATAATCACGTGGGTATCCCCATTTTCATGAATAACTGGGGCCGATGTGGTATCCTCTCGAATTATGGTGGTGAAAATAGGAAGGTCAAATTTTCAGTGGCATAACTTTCGTATACGAACTCCAATTGACATAATTTGTGCATAGTTGGAAAGGTATATATGTGTAGCATAGAAAAAAAATTTATTATGCAAAAGAATGAAATTTTTACACCAAAAAAAAACATCATTTAATGCCTCAAAATGCTCCTGAAATGTTTCAGACCCCAATTGTCCAAACTAGGTTTTGTCGGTAAAACTGGTCCTAATAGTTGATTCCTCCATTTTTTTGACTTTAAAAGACTCGATATGGATGAAAGATAATGTAATGTTCCAATATATATCACCCTATAAGACCACATAGGATAATTTTAGTTCAACATCAATAAGTCTAAGCTCCTACCCTCATTTTCATTCACATTTGGCATCGTGTCTATTATTGAAATTACTAGCCATTATATTTTCTATCTCAAAGACTAAATTAATAGAGGAATAATCAACGACTTTTCATTTCCAATCTTTTCCTCTAAACACACTGGATGGTTTGAATTGGGGAAATAAGTAGTCAATTTTGAATGTAATTGGAGGAATCTACATTTTTTTTCAAGGCATAATCACCCACTACAATAGGAAATCCTGATTCCTATAGTAAAGTATTTTCCCCTGCCTAAACTTGTGAAAGAAACTAATATTACCCTATAAAAGTTGGCATACACCATGGGATGGGGATTCAAACAAAGAGAACTGATTTATACCACCCAAATTCATCATAATCCCGAATTGATTTCCATTTTAGAAAACTTCCAGTGGATGAGCTTCTTTGAAAAACTCAGAAAATATAATGATGAAGTTTCTCTAGAGTTTTCCTTGAACTTACAACACCCTAAGGTCTAAGAATTAGTCACTACAGTCACTTGGTTGGTAATATATATTGTTGAAGACTCAACTAGTAGGGTTATCACCCTTCCAAAATGGATACAATGGAGTAAAGAAGAAATGAAGAAGCTATCAATGCAAATAGAGGATTTTTCCTTCCTAATGAGTAGCCATATGAAGACCAAAAGGGGATCATAAGGGAACGATTACTTTACCCCTAGGATGCAATCACGATGCAGCCTACCATTTCTTAAGTATATTTATTGTGAAGGAAGGTTAAGCATAGTTTATGCTTATCAATTTAAACTCATCTACCAATTAAGATTTCAAATTGATCTACCAATTAATGAGTTGTTAAGTGTCCTCTAGATTTCCTCCTCCAAACCCTAAAAGAGATGAGCACCAAGGTGAATGATAGTAAACAAAATTACATGGCCCATCACGACTTGATTAGATTAACAGTCATGGATGCATTAGAACATCTTCAATTCCCCATTCCCTAGGTAGAATTTGTTTACAGTGCACAGTCAAGCCTTCTTAGAGGTCTAGGATGAGTTAGAAAAACATTAAATAAAGTTGGTAAAACCTCAAAAATAATTGGCACAACCTCAAACAGAGTTGGAAGAACCTCAAAAAAAATGTGTAGGACCTCACGAATAATTAACATAACTTCAGGCAGAGTTTGAAAAAACAAAAAAGAGGCAAAATAAAAAGAGGAAAGAAGGGGCACTAGCAATATCTGTAGTAAAAATAGAAGGAGAAAAACTCTTAGAAGAAGAAGAAAAGGAAATTGAAATTATATTGAAAGAACTTAGTGCTATCACAAATCCAAATACAAGTAGAGCTGCCCCATTTATTTCTTACATTAGGAGGAGAAAAAGCATCAGATTATGTTATAGTGGCATTCCAAGACCTCATTCTCCCACTTCTACCACTATTGAAGAAAACCAATAGCAGAGAAAAATAAGAGCTTCAGGATGAAAAGAAACAGAAATTAAAGGCACTAAATGTACAAACAATAGAAATACAAACACCTCATGAGGAAATGAGGCAAAAAATATAGTCATAGGGGAAATATGCTCAGCTACATGAGCATGCTTCCTACAACAAGAATGGCCTGTATAATTACAATAGGTTTAAAGGAAACCAAAGAAACCAAATCCAAGGATATATGTATCCTTTTATCCTTGGAATGAGGTAGGAAAAATGTTTCTTGTGTGCCTAGCACCACAAATATTCCTCGCAAAAGAGTAGAAGAAATTTGAGACTCACCAATGGAAGAGGATTACCCAATATAAATGTGTCATTTATATCACCAAGATGGAAGATTAGATGAAGGGAATGAGAGAATAAATGGAACTCCTAAGGTTTGATGAAGCAAATAGAAGGGAGCACCTGGAGAAAGAAAACGAGCAGTTGAAAAACCAATTGCAGTAAACATAAATATTCAAAAGAGAGGGGAACTCAAGTTTCAACCTTGGAAACATCTTTGGGCACCATGACAACCTATATTTACAGATAGTCAATTGCAGGTAAATTTCAAATACCTACTCCTTATTACCGAAAGATAAATGGTTTCAAGTTTTAGATAAACATGCTTGCACAAAAAGGGGCTCTCCTTCTGCAAGAAGTTAGGGACTTCATTGACTTATGTTTAAAATGTAGTATAAAATAAAAGGACAAGGTTGTTGAATTTTACTTTCATAACCTTGTGCTTCCAAATTTCACCATATGGGACCCAACCCCATATTTGCATGATGCACAATTATTGGCCCTAGCATATTGGCTAAGGCATGAGAAGGTTAGAGAGGAATAAGTAAACAAGACTATGGATGGAGAGATGAAGGAGATACAATGGATTATACCTAAACATCCAAATCCATCTACCTTACCTACACTTATGCACTCTTAGTAGAGGATCCTAAAGTAGTGGAAAATTACAAATAGAGGAAAATGGAGGCCATCTACCACTTTGAAGATACTTTCAGGTTATTGGGAGAAGAAATATCATAGGCTTGTTAAAGGAGATGGCAAGCACTACTTCACAAGATGATAATTAGAGAATATAATTCCCTTTATAGATTACACGTTGCACTTTCCAAAAATCCTTTGTATAAGTGGATCATTCAGAGGCTTGGGGTCTAATGGATTGGACTTAGACTCAATCCACCCCTGCTTTTAGGAATTTAGGAGAATCAGAGTTAGTAAGAGGAGTCAAGGAAGTGTTTATACATTGAAGAGAATGTAGGTTTCCATTCAATAAACACAACCACCTCCAGCTTAGCATGGAATGTCAAACAAGTTATCAAAGAAATAAATGAGGGAAAATAGAGGGAGGAGGAGGAGTAGGTTGCTCAATGTGTGAGAAAAAGTTTCAGTAGGGGATTTGATGGGACTCCCAAATCGGTAAAACGTAAGGCCCATATAACCACTCTTAAACCCACAAAGGCTACATTAAACCTTCCTTTTTGCACTTAATAACACTTTCCTAGCTCAATGTATTCTTAGGAGGGTCAAGGATATTTTTCATGCTTTATGTGCCTAACATTGTTATACGTAATTCTAATCTACAGATAAAATAGATTCCCTAAGTGTGGTGTTCCTTCACTCAGAACAATAAAATAAAGACAACTATTCTTTTCTCTAAGACAAATAGATGGACAGAAAGGAAAGAAACCTACTTGTGATCATTTCACTCTCTTTTTCCTTCTTCTTTTTTCCGTCGCTCTCAATTGAACTAAAGCTGCTAGATTGATACCTGCAATCAAAGATAGAGAACCAAAAAAAACATACAAATGTACAATTATTTACTTATCTTAACCAAATTGAATCGATTAGATCTGAGAATACATACACAATTGAGAATGTAATTCATAAGATATAAGCATACATATGAGAAAATAAACAAATATCTTTATTAAGAAAGTAGGAGGAGAAGATTACAACCAATAGATAGATTCATCGTCAACCTACTCCAACTTCATTCTATCCTTATCACACCAAGCATCATCTCAACAGCATAACAGTACTCCAACTCTCATCAATTGAGAATCCAACAACATAACACTACACAAATTTCTTCCTCCCTAACACTTAGATGAGTGCTCAATTTATAGGGAAATTGAAGGTAGTTTCTCAATAAATGGAATTGAATGGCCTTCTAATAATAGGTGAGACATGTTTCCAAGTTTAGTGGTGATGGATGAACACTTGTATTGAAAGTATGACACCTATGATCTCTTCTAGAAGGCACTGGACATGTGGAGATTCCCAAAACAATGATGATTTCGCTCCTAGGAGACCAATTCACCATTAAGTGTCAAGAAGTGCATTACAGTGCACCCTTGCATGGAGATAAGTGATTTTCAACGCACTTAGGCCCATTTAGAGGAGCACTGATGAGTCAATGGGTCATATAATCTATACTTCAAACATTGGAAATCTCAGAATCAAAGCCATCAATGGAATGACTTCTCTTAGGGAATATAGCAACTGAATTAGGGGATGATAGACCATGTTCATACTGGTCTTAGGTGATTATGCCCAATTTGACAAGGTCTTGGGGGATGATTTCCGAATTGACCTATAACAACTGCCCCCTAGAGCATGAATTCAAAATAATGATAATATTTGGATGAGATGCTTTACGATGTGATGAGTAGGATCTGAAGCAGAAAGTGACCTGCATCAATTTGAAATACATTACATCATGATATCTTACATCTTGGACATGAATTGTTGAGGGAGGAATACCCATGCTCAGCACATAAACTATCATAAGATGTACATAATTCAAAAAGTCATCTACAAATATAGACATGCCTACAGATATAGGCCCATGTTCGGATGATCATCTGTATGTAAAGCCATTGTACGGATGATGTGGTACAATTCTTGAAATCGCAGCTCGGATGGATGAAAATAGATACGTGTTATTCTTATCTCGTTCACTCGATCGTTCAAGTACAAGTCTAACCATGTGAATATATGATCTGAAGTCAGACATGGGAAGACATTGCCTGATTACCAGCCATTGATGTAAGCTGTTAAAAAGATGTAAGAGAAACCACCATTGATGTTAATGGATCTCAAGGTATTAAAACACAATTTGCAAGGTGTGAATAGATTATTTGATGTCGAATTCCTAAACAAAATCTTTCCATCGAAGGTCAAATGATGTCAACCCATTTTCGGAAGCGAGAAGCTTGCCGATGATGTAGCAAGCTCCAAAGCACTAGAAAGATGTTTCTAAATTAACTTCATGGATGATGAGCTGATGTCGACAGGAAGAAAATTTATCACGAAATGGGAGTAATGATTTTAGAGATAAAATTTGACTTGATGTAGCAATGTTCAGGGATGGCGGTCATGAAAATGAAGGTTTATGAGTATTGCAGAAGACGAGGAATTACTGGATGACTTCTCTTGAACACATCAGCAACACTGAAATGAGTTGGCAGCATTGACCCAAAATTGAAGTGATGGTATGATGGACCATAGGTACAATAGACCATCAAGAACATCACCCAACCCAAAATTCATGGTGATGAAGTGAAAGTGTCATGTTCAAGAGCAACTTGCTACCATAAAGTGTGTAGTTCTTTTTTCGAAAATTTCCCTAGTCATTGCTGAACAATACCTATTTATTTTTTAAAAATCTTGAGGAGGGTAACATATGCTTGATCTATAATTCGACCCTTTGGGTGAATCCATCGCTATTTAATGATTTAACAATTCTAGCGATCATGAAACTCGATCTTTCCATGATCTACAAGTCCGTCGCTATTTATGTTTTAAGGAGTCTAACGACAGTGAAAACCTGGTCCTTTTTCATGTTTAGAGAGTTTGAAAAAGGGACAAAAAGAAAACTCCATAAGTCATTTTTCGTAAATTTGTCGCACTGGTCTAAAAAAGTGTGAAAGGATACCTGAGAAAAACTCTTAGCCATGTTCGACTAAGGTGTTCCTTTTTCATAAATAATCTATCTTAGTCCATAAAAGGGTTAAACTTATACTTAGTAGATGTCGTTTCATTTACTTTTACGAGCTCAAAAAGACAAGTGATCGACAATATTTTCACATTATCAGAGTTTGAAAAGAGCTAAAAGAAGACTCCATGGGGTTCCTTTTTCGCATTTATCAAAGCTCAAAAAGAAGATAAAATTGCACTTTAATTCCTTTTTTATTTTTATCAAAGCTCGAAAAAAGAGGATAAAAGTATGCTTTGTGGTCAAATAATTTTTAATAGTTGTGCACTTTAAACTCATTGTATCAGTTGTGAAACCTATTCAGAGAAGCATCAATTGGATTAAAAATATCTGTTTCATATTAAAAATGAATGAAAATTATAGTCACATCATTAAATATGAATAAAATAATCAAAATGACAATTAAAAATTAGTTTTTACCATTTCATTTTACCATTCCATAGTTACCATTTTAAAATTAGGAGCTTTGAACCAGTTTTTCCCTCGAACTTCAGCATTTTATTGTGACAGTTTCAGTGGACGATTTATCTCATTGTTTGATCGAGGTTGGAGCTATGAACCTTATCTTTCTTTTAGTATCATTTATGTGCATTTCATGGTAAATTTTTATGCTTTTGAGCCCCTTATGGTAAATATATTATGCTCTGATGGCAACACACCCTTGAATGTCTAAAGGTGCATTTTAGTGCACTGGAATTGAAGTCCAGGTGCATGCTCAATGATCTGTTCATTGACCTGGGGTGCATTGGGCGCATTCTTCAATTTTTTTTCATGTTGTATGCTCAAAATTTCCCAAATTTTTTGCATGAAATGGATCTTAATGAAGATTATGGTTGGCTTTCAGGTGTTGATCAGATCAAAATGACCATTACGTGGTGAGAAAGAGAACCTGAAGAACAATATATGTTCACCCTAAATGATTCGAGTACTGTAAGAGTCCTCAAAGATTGTGGTTGCTTAAATACTTTAGATTATCAGGGATGCGACAACATATGGAACTATTAGAGTTCCTAGTTCATTCATGGGATCCAGTATTGCATGATTTTCACATTGGGGACAAAGTGCTCCCAATATTGGTTGAGGATATTTAATTTCTCATGGATTATTGAGGCATGGTTCTCCTATTTCCCTTGCAGGATTTTCTCTTGGAGGAGAGACAGTGAAGGATTACATACAACAGTATTGTCAACCAGGGACTGAACCAAGTAAACATGGGAAAATAAACATATGTGATGTGCCTGATTTTCCTTTGAGAACCATCCTCTTTACTATTTAAAATATGGCTAGTTCTATGACACTACATGTTGCAAACCAATTATACACATAGTATGCTCTTGAGTGCCTAGAACCGACAGTGTTCAACTGGGCTGAAGCAGTACTCTTTTAGATGAAAGAAAAAATGACTAAATAAAAAGGAGGCAGGAAGAATACTTTTAGTTATGGCTCGATCCTGATTTCCTTTATTTTAGAGCGGGTTCCATTGATGCAGCTGCAACATGTTACACTGAGCATATCTGGTCCCAGAGATCCTCGGATGTAGATATGGGTTGAATTGATCGCTAGAAATGCTGGTCAATCGACCATCATATTCTCTACTACATTCTTTTCCTAGTTTAGAGGACAAATGATCGCCATAGAAGAGTATCCCTATGCAGGCGTAGATTTCCGAGGAGATCCAGACTTGATTCTACCAGATGGTGCTCAATGGGGTGCAATAGGTAAAAAATGTTTTGACCATGTTTTTTGATTTTTTTAAGGTTTCTACATGTTTTTGTATTTTTTGTCTTTCCCAAGACTAAAATAAAGTTTTGATATACATAGATGTGGGTTGCATTCGACCAGTGGGTCAACCAGAGCCAATAGAGAGGACTATCGGGAGAGAAGTCCTTCGGGATTTAGATTTGACCGAGACACTTGCTGAGCTACAAGAGCCCATTGATATATTCACTCTTGGGATACCAAATTTCCAGATCAAGGAGTTACCTATGAGACTGCAACACCATACTATTGGTGTTCCTAACTGTTGGATGCAGTTATTGTGCAAGATACCTAGAGCAGTTGCCTGTTATCATGAGCATCACTAGTTTTACTTTGAAATTCTTGCATTCATTTTGAGGTTAGTTGACCAATGTGTCTTTGGCACAAATTTTGTAAAAAGCTAAACTATCTATTTTTTTTTCAGTGTTTTCCTATGTTTAATGCACAATACTATTGAATTATGTGATGTGAATTGAAAATGTGTCTTTACATGTGTTGCAAATGCATGTTTAAAACATAATTCACTAAGGAATCAATTAATGTGTTCAAATTTCTGGAAATGTGTTGATATTGAATGTAATCAAAATATCTTTCCAAAAGTCAAAATCTAAGGAACATACAATGAAGTGTTGGATTTCAGACAGTATAGACACTAGTAAGTTGTAGTACGAAAAGTAGTGAGGCTAACCTAATGATGATACAGTTAATACCAAATGAAATGACATCAGAGAGAATTTCAATCAACACACTATACTCGACGATATTGTTTGTGGATTGACCGATAAAAATCCCTTGAAAACTCACTTACTCGCCTCCTGGAGCAAAAATGGCCCATGTTGCAAAGGTTAAGTTATGCATACTATGACTAGCACCATCGGCATACCCAACGAATTGTTCCAAAGATTCAGTCATTTGTGATTAAATGTAAATTGGATTAATAACTTCAAGAAAACTCTAGAAAAACAAACTAAGAAAATAAATTCAAATCAAAGTATATATACAATATAATACAAAAATTTACTAATCTCAATCAAGCATAGTATTGTTTAAGATACAACCCATTTCGAGGTTGCGCCAATGTAATTCCATCATAATCAACTAACTCATAGGCGCCCTTAGCCATAACTCTTTTAAAAATGTAGGGGCCATGCCATAGTGGCTCAAGTTTTTGTGTTCCTATCAAATCATCTTCCTGATCATAAAGCAAGACTAGGTCTCCCTCTAAGAAAATGTGAGGCTTGGAATGTTGGTCATATTGCACCTTGATTCATTTCTTATGCGCTTCGTTTGCCAATGGTGCTTCATGACGTGTTTCATCTAGATGGATGAGGTTAAAAAGACATGGTTATTCATTAGAGGTGTCAGGTAACAAGTCAATAGCGAGTTTTAATGACAAAATTTCACATTGGATTGGTAAGATAGCTTCCAGACCATACACCAACTAAAAGGGAGTAAATCTAGTTGCATTTCTCATCGAGGTTCGATATGCCCACAAAGTCGAGTATAGGATTAAATGAAAATTTCGTTCATGAACCCATATCATTCGTTGAAGCATTCACTTAAGGATTTTGTTAATGGCTTCAAATTTTCCATTAGATTGTGGATAATAAGGGGTGGAACTATCATGTGACAGTCCTAATTTGGCAGTCAACTCATTCATCATGTTATTGCAAAAATGCTTACCATGATCTGTAACTATAGCTTGTGGTACACCAAACCGAGAGACATCATGATTGAAAAATAACAATGTAGTTGTTTTTCCTATGTTATTTAATGTAGGCATCGCTTCGACCCACTTGGTAAAGTAGTCGACTGCGACAATAATATAACCATGCCCCCTAGTCGAATGAGGGTTACAAGTCATGAAGTCAATGCCCCATTTTGCAAATAATCCCACAACGATGACAGGATGCATTGGTGTTGGCGGCATGCGGATTTTATGATCAAATATCTAGTATGAATGATAAATTCTAACCGCGAGGATGCAGTCACGAAATATTTGTTGGCCAAAAGTAACCAACCCGAAGAATCCTCTGTGTGGTAGAATATCCAGACATGTTTCTGCCACAATCACCAACATGAAAATAATTTAAAACTTTCTCGGCCTCCTCATGAGTGAGGCACCTCCTTAAAATGGTATCGACACCACGACAATAAAGTGTATCACCGACGATCAGATAATCTTTGGCTTGGTATCGAATATGTCGTTGTTGTGAGTGAGAGGTATCAGGCCAGAAATTTTAGGTTTTAAGATAAATGATAAAATCCCCATACAAGGGGTCAAATGACTCGATCAGAAACATAGACTCATCTATAATTGATGGTTCTCATGTAGCTTTGGTACTATCAGAGGGAAGGTCGCAGAGAATCTCAACCAAAACTAAAGACTTATTTGACTTGTATTTGATGAATTCCAAATCAAATTCCTGCAAAATAATGATCCATTTTGAATATTTCCTCCCCAACAATTTACGTGACAAAATGTATGTCATAGGGTTGCAATTCGAAATGACAATGGTCTTTCAGAGCAGGATATAATGGTGAAATCATTGGACAACTTGAACGGCTGCCAAGGTGATATTTTCGATGTATGAATACTTAACTTCCGTATCATTGAGATTGCTACTCAAATAATATATCAGATGTTCTATCCCATCTTCTTCTTCAACCAAAACCATAGCAATGGTCGTATCTGCTGCAACGATATGTAGGAAATATTCACTCTGATAATTATGGGGATACATTAATTATGCTTGGATCAGGGTCACTTTAAGAGCATCAAAAAAATATTGCGCAACCTTATCCCATTGGAAGGGAATCCCCTTTTTCTAGAGATGAGTAAATCCTTTAGCCATTTCGGCGTAGTTGGGTATGAACCTCCTTAGTAAGTTAGCCTTTCCTTGAAGCTTCTATAACTGAAGTAATTTTGATGGCACATGCAAATCAAGAATGGCCCATAAATTCAGTGGGTCGATTCGAATTCCATATTTTTGAGATGACGAATCCAAGAAAACAACCAGAACCAACACAAAACACACATTTGTATGGATTAAGTCATATCTTATAGTGTCAGAAATGTAAAAATATAGCTCTCAAATGCGTCGAGTGATCAATATGTTTTCGTGAATGCGTGGGTAAATCATCTCGATAAGGTTGAAAAATGTGCTTAATGTCACTGAAAGAATAATACATTACTCTCTGAAATGTTGCCCCAACGTTCTTTAAACCAAATGGGAGTTTATGATAAGCGAATGTGCCCTAGGGACAGATGAATGTTGTCTTATATTGGTCCTCTGGGAAGATATTGATATGATTGTAACTGGAGAATCCATCCATGAACAAAAATATTTCATAGCCAACACATTCGTCAATAATTTGGTCAATAAAGGGAGTAGGATAGTTGTCTTTGGGACAAGAAAGATTGATATCATGATAATCAACGCACACTCTAATTGTCCCTTATTTCTTCATGACAGGAACAATGTTGGAAACCCAATTAGTAAGCGTAACAGGGTAAATGAAACCAACACATAGAAGTTTTTCTTCTTTAATGGAAACAACCTTCTTTGGATGAACAGGATGAAAACGTTGACGTACCGATCTGAAATCGGAGTACATTTTAATTGTGTGTTCAACAATAATAGAATCTATGCTTGGAATTTCCTCATATGACCAAGAAAAAACCTCTCAGAATTCACGGAAAAGAGAGTGATAAGTATCGAGTTTGGATGGATAAGACACACTGACATGAATGTTTTCTACAATGCCAAGTTTGGTCGAAATATTGATAGAAATTGTTTCTTCAATATTTGATAAGTTTCACTCAAATTCGATGGCATTAATTGGAATAAAATTTGAAAATAAAGTAGAGATTGTAGGGTGATATAGTTCAATAATATTATCTTCATTGTAATATTGAAGATGGGAACGATGATGATGATCTTCCCATGGTTCTCCTTCTGGAATCATGGATTCCACAATGCTCTCATCATTTAAGAATGTGAATGAAAAAGGATTAGAAGGAGTACCAAAATATAATGAACGATCGACCCAAACGATCGGTGACGATGAATCATGATGCGCCGACCATGCCAAGTAAATTGATTGCTATGCCAACTCAATTAGGCTTGGTGGCAGAAATTCATCCAGTGTATCAACTTCAGAATCAATGGTAATCTTCCTTAAGTTAGATGAAGTGGAAGTTATCATGCAGCAGGTCTCTATTCTTGTTATTTCCACCGTAGTCACAGGTGGTGGTAATGAAAAGGTGCCCATTAGGGAAGAATCATTTAATATCCCTACACCAATGTTTTGAAGTGATATATGGGGTGCGTGAACTAATGGAATGATTCCAGATACCTCGGAACTACAGGGAAAGAAGGAGAGTTGATTGATGACTGTGGTAACACCTTTATGAGGGAAGAAGATCATCTGAAAGTATGTAGAGATGATCACAGTCATAATGTAAACCCATGGCCTTCCAAGTAAAATTTTGTAGTCAAGGGGTCATTCAACAACCTCAACTTCAATAGTTACAATTGTGCCCCCTAGTTCAACATGTAGGTTATTGATGATACCACAAGGCTTATATGTACGATTGTCAAAAGCTTTCAATGTTGTAGGCGATGGAGATAATCGAGGCGAGTCAAGTGACTTCCAGCAATTGAGAGACATAATACAAGTAGATGCTCCCTCATCAATAATAGTGCGATGAACGAGGTGATTTATAACATTTAATTGGATCGAGAATGCTAATTCAGCTGGTAATTGCGGCACATAGCCCATGTGATTAAAGACTACAAGATTGGAATCTATTGGGCCGATTCCACCAATTGCGGACAACAAAGCCTACTTCTGGGAGAATTTTTTTTGAAGTACCTCAAGTGTCAACATAATTGAAGGTGACTAAGCCAAATCTTCAAATATATTATAATTTTTACCTACGCGGGCTTGAGGATTGAACGTTGATTTGTGGACGAATCCCTTTGGTGGCTTTATTGTTAACTCTGGAATAGCAGTTGGCGGAATTGATTCAGTGGATGGATTCATGGTTGAGGTAGTAGGTTGATCAATAGTCTGAATACCATAATATTTATTTCACATAGACACCAAATCATCAATTTTTGTCTTGGTGACAGATATCATAAGCACTTGTGAACTAGAAGCGAGATCTATAGCAACCATTTTTATGTCTGGATTCGGAAAAGGATCTGTCAACACAACAGATGCAGCTAAGGTCTTAAGAAGTTTTGAGACTTTGGCACGGTGAGGATAGTCTTGAACAAAGTGCTCCTCATTACATATCAAGCAAGGGTAACGAGGTTTTCGAGGATTTCCATATTGTTGATCAAATGATCATTCCTGCAGGGTTGAATTTTTCTTTTTCTTCACTTTCCCATTTTTCTTGCTTCCAGGTTGCTTGTCACTTTTGCCTTTGTCAAATGAAATGTCATTAATTTCAGAAGAAGGTGCAGGATTAGATGCAGTAGAGTTGTGAGTGTTTGCAGAACCGATCATACCTCCACCGGCATGAGAGTCCTTACCAGATGGAGGAGGAATTGTAAAATTTGATCGCAACACGTTTGGAATTTTCTCATAGAGCATGCCAGACTGAGAATAAATCAAATCTAAGTACTAGGCACTAGAAATGACCTGATCTTTAGTGATGACGCCTCCTTTAGCTACATCCTCGGTGATAGATGGTAGTAAGGACTTAATAAACCACTCAGCCAGGAGCTTATCATGAACAAATTTTTTGACCATACGACGACAACGACGCCACTCATGAATATGATTAGAGATGTGACTAGTAGTTTTATGTTTAAAATTGGTCAGCAGATCCGTTCCAGTTTCATATCATAAGGGTAACTTGAAGTGGGTTAAAAAGGTAGTGGCTAAGGTAGTGAAGTTATCAAATGAAGCTCATGGTAATTCAACGTACCACTTTGCGGTTAGACCAGTAAGCATATGTTAGAAAAGACGTAGTATAATGGAGTCATCATTTAAGGAGTTTCATGAACACCACAAATGATAAGGCATAACATGCATTTATGGGTCTTCTCTAGGGTTTGCATTGAATTTACTAATTTTGTAGGGTAATCTATGTGGTATCACAGTCCACCAAGGAGAATAGATAATGGGTTCATTGATAAGCCAGTTTAAATCAGGTAATTCTAAAGTTGCATCAAAGGGCAACTGTTGATTCAATTCAGGTTGAGCATAACCAAGATATGATGGAATTGCTTGGGAAACAGGCATTTGAGAACCATCATAAGGAATTTGTTGATGGTAACCCAGATAGGGGTTGTTTTGATGACTAAACGCTTGAGGGATCTATTGACCAAGACCTGGGTAAGCTGGTTTTTGTGGGAATTGTTGTTGTGGAATTTGAGGTTGTGGCTGCCAAGATGACTTTCCACCAAGATTATAGCCCAAACCATAATAGCTTGGACCCGGTTGTGAATAGGTAAGACCGGTAGGAGCTTGTGACATTCCATAAAAGGGTAATCCATCCTATGGTTGTAAGATGCAAAATACAGGTGGTTGTTGTAAACCAACCGAAGGAGTTGGAGAATGGAGGCCCAATACTTGAGGGTAATGGGTTGAGGGACCCACCTAAGATGGTTGAGGTACAACCAACTGTGCCTTAAAAGGGGTAATGAGGTATTAACATATGGGGTAGATGTAGGCACAATAGGTTGAACCGGTTGATATGAATACACAACCATTTGTGGTTGAATGAACATGATAGGTTGCCACTTACAAACAATCATTCCAACATTTGGGTGACCATAAAACGACAAAGTACTGTCAAAATGGGTGACCATAGGTTGCCCCCTAGCATTAGGAGTATAATAATATGGAATATGTTGTTCTCCAAATGGTGGGAGTCCAGTCGAGATTGAATTAGATGGAATGTATCGAGATGGACCAGCTTGATGTTGCACTGAAGATGTGTATAAAGGATCAAGCCGTTTAGTACTCATTAGAGATGTACTAGATAAAACACCAGAAGATGACATGGGTGAATTCCATGGATTTGAGGATGCACCAGAGTAGGTTCTAGATAATGATTGGTAGCTTGGTGGGACGGACGAACCACCATAAAGATGTGACTCTCGTGATGTGGTAAACATTGATGGAGTAGAAAAAATAGATGTTGTCATGACTGTAAAAATGGTACAATTGGAGATGTTGACTCAGCTATGGTCAAACAACCAAGTGTATACCCTATATGATCTACGAGAACTTGAATTGAAACATGATAAAAAAAAGTAGTGTAATTCAATTGATGAATATACTCGTAAATATAAAGTCCCGACCCAAAATGAGTTGGAGTTGTAGGATGAGTTTCTTGTTGAGGTTCTTCCTCAATCTAAATCAAACCAGGTGGAAGGATTTCGCTGCCAGGCTTGAGATATATTTCAGGTGGTTGACTGTGCGGAAGGGAATACTCAATGGCTACAATCAACTAAGGAGTGACTGATACAGGAACAACTTCTAGTTGTTTGACTTCGGGATCTAGATGTTTTGGTAAAAGAACGATGGGATCCGAATCAACTTCTAGTTGAAAAACGTCGGGTTCGGGAGGTATGGGCTCAAAAATTGGATGCACAATGTCCACAGGTAGCTGTGAGGACTCCATTTCAATGACATTGGATAAATGAGGATGTGTAGAAATGACTCGAGACGACTCTGGTAGATGTGATGAAGATGATGCACCAAAGGTACTGATGGTACTAGTTTCAGTAGAACAAGGTTTCCTTCGCCGACTAGAAATGGCTTCTGATGGTAAAGGTGGTTTAAGTTCTATTCTACGCGAACGACGAGGAAAGGGATTTTATTCTTCCATGATGAATGATTGATTTTATTACAAAAACAAATAAACAAATAAAAGGGTAATACTAGGCAAAAGGTTTACCAAGTAATTGTGAGCTGCAGAATACCTCCAGGCGAACCAAGAAGTATGGGCAGGTAATCTCCCCACATGTTGTGTTCAATGTACCAAAAGTTACAAGGTGACCGACTTGGTTACCTATGGATGGTAAGAAACCTAAATTTGTCCTCCAAAATATTCTTGAAGGTACGTGGAGGCCCAAGTCCATATTAGTATTTTCTAATGTGAAATCGCACAATGAGAGCACCCCCTTATACTTTTCATACTAGAACAATGCCCTGTATACCCGAAGGTACGTGGAAGAGCTCTGATATGCTTATGTTATTGGAGTGGGATTACACACTCGGAATGTATCACAGACAAGTTAGCGAAAGCTACTATGTTTAACGACGTCGGAACACGTCCTCTAGCCTATACCTTATAAGTGTTATCGTTAATGTTACAATGCTTTATTAGGTTGATTGAGGTGAATTTTATGTTGATCTTGTTTAAAATTTTATCTTTGAGGTGCACTGTGTGATGTAATGGGAAATTGCTAAAATGCAAACTAAATGAGAAGCAAACTTTTCAATTCAGTTTTTCAATGAAAAATATTAGCTACTAAGGGGAAAGACAAATCATATTTTTGAGCATACAACAAAGAGCACAAACTAAATGCAAGTTTCCCTATTCTATTCCTATGAAACACACACAATCTATAAAGTCACATGCATGTTTTTCTTTTTAGTTTCCTTTAATGTGAATGAGTAAAAATAAACTAAATGCACAAATCAGTCAAACAAATGTTTTCTTTTGAGAAACGAGGAATGGAACAACAATTTCTCTTAGGAAAATTAAGAATGGAACTAAAATTTTCCTACAAGAAATGAGGAATGAAACAACAATTTCCGTTTCGAAAATAGAATTGATCTAATGCATAACTGAACTAATTTGAATTTTATTTTCCAATGATAAAGAAAAACACTAATGAAACATTGAATAAATTACTTTTCCAAGGAGGAAGAACAGGAAAGTTTACTGGTCTCTAAGAGCAATCGAAATCCAGAATACAATAGACAATGGATGAAACTAAATTACAAAGACAAATTTTGATGGAATTGACAGCTCGAGGGGGAACGCACCGTATGCGTATTGCATTGTAGAGCACCCCTAGAAGGGAGACAGTGATTTGTAGAGCACTGTACCCTCACCAACAATGCGTTGGGCACAACTAATTTTGGAAAACAAGCAGATTAAACACACTTCTAAGGAAAAATGTTCATTCAAATGAATGATAAGATGAAGTAAAGTATGTTGATGATGGTAAATAGAGACAAAAACACCAGGAATGATAGATTGTTCCCTAGCAGAGTCACCAATCTTTTATTCAGAATTCTAATCTATAGATAAACTAGATTCCCTAAGTGTGGTGTTCCTTCACTCAGAAAAACAGAAGAAATACCACTATTCTTTTCTCTAAGACAAATAGATAGACAGAAAGGAAAGAAACCTACTTGTGATCCTTTCGCTCTCTTTCTCCTTCTTTCATTATTGTCGTCACTATCAGTCCAACTAAAGCCACTAGATCGATACCTGCAATCAAAGATAGAGAACAACAAACAACATAAAAATATACAATTATCTACTTATCTTAACCACATAAAACCGATTAGATCTGAGAATACATACACAATTAAGAATGTAATTCACAAGATATAATCATACATATGAGAAAATGAACAGATGTCTTTATTAATAAAGGAGGAGAATATTGCAACCAATAGATCGATTCATCGTCAACCTGCTCCAACTTCATTCCGTCCTCATTAGACCAAGAATCATCTCAGAAACATAATAGTACTCCAACTCTCATCAATTTATAATCCAACAGTATAACACTACAAAAATTTCTTCCTCCTTAGCACTTAGATGAGTGCTCAATTTATAGGGAAATTGAAGGTAGTTTCTCAATAAATGGAATTGAATGGATTTCTAATAATAGCTGGGACATGTTTCCAAGTTCTGTGGTGATGGATCAACAATTTTATTCAAAGTATGACACCTATGAGCTCTTCTAGAATGCACTGGACATGTGGATATTATCAGAATAATGATGATTTCGCTCCGAGGAGACTAACACACCATTAAGTGTCAGGAAGTGCATTTCAATGCACCCTTACATGGAGATAAGTGCTTTGCAATACACTTAGGCCTATTCAGAGGAGCGTTGATGAGTAAATGGGTCATATAATCTATACTTCAAACATTGGAAATCTCACAATCAAAGCCATCAATGGAATGATTTCACTTAGGGCATATAGCAATTGAATTAGTGGATGATAGACCCTATTCATACTGGTCTTGGGGGATGATGCCCAAATTTATCTGTAACAAAAATGATTATTGTGTAGGATATTAAGAGGATTTTTCACATATTTCAAGAAGATCCAACCAGAGATATTTCTGGGGCTTGCTCCTTGCTAAATAATACCTCCAACTTAGCTAGATGAGGATAATAAATAATCCTTCATACAGTTGTGTAATGACACGGGAAAAATGATCTATATTTTTAGGGATTTTGGAGGAAAATAAGACATCTCCTCAAGGAGGTTGATCCATAACCATTTTTTATAAATAGAGGGCTCAAGTATCCTTGTAGAAAAAAGTAGGAAGAAACTATAAAATATCAACATAAGAGTATTTGGTAAAGTTTGGTACATTTTTGTAATGTTTTCCATATACAAGCATATTTTTTATTAATGGAAATGATATATGGTTTTAGTTTTTAGTTTTATTCTCCTTCAATATTTTGATATTTCTTTGGTTAGTGACTACCCTTAGTGCTTAAGACCCCTTCTGTACCATTACTATTTATGCATTTGTTAATTTATGTTGTTTATTTCTTAATATTGCTTTTATGCATAGTTAGTTAGATGATTTATGATTAGTACTTTTTTAAAAAGCATATGAGCATTAGATGATAATATTTATAGTGGTGACATATATCAATTAGCCTTGTTTTTTAGGGGCATTTCAATTCAATTTAGTTTCTACTATTTATTTTTTGTCGATCATTTATTATTTCATTGTGAATGCATAGTCCCCTTTTTTGCAGCTATAGGAAACTTTATAGCCACGTATCTTGCTAAATAATCCCTACCACCACTGATATGATGACTTGGACATGTGTGCATTATCATTTATTATCCTTCCTTAGCTTATTTTTCTTTTCAACCTTTCCTTTAGTACATTTTTCTACACTAGACTATCTCTTGTAGCAAAATAGGGACTCTTGTCGTAGTTTGAAATTTGCTTCCAAAAATTACCCAGATTCACACCCAACTCATGATTCACCTTATTCGATGCATTACAAAGTCCCTAGAACTTTAAATTGGAATTTAGAAGTGGAGAGACCAAGTAGATTCCTTGACCTCGATCACTGTAGAAATTTCTTCTTTCTTGCAGAATTAGGGTTTAATATTTGCAAGATTTCACTCCAATAATGTATTTTCTTTCTTTTAACAATAGAATATATATGATTTCATTTTAATACAATTAATATGGTTTTCCTTCATTGCAATTAGCATAGGTTTTCTTATTTCCCTTCATTCCCTATAATTTCAAGTTTTTCCTATAACATAAAACAATTTGAATGGTTTGTGTATAACTAGATTTAATATCGATACCTTCACCTATAGAAAAATCAATGAAATAAAGAAATATTTCTTACTGTACATATAGTGTTGACCCCTCTTAATTTTCTACGAACCCCGTGTTGACTATTAAAGCTTGTTGGGTGTGGAGCCTGATTATTTTCCTTATTTAGATGTATCGCCACATTGGACCCCTATTCTTAACGAGGTGAAAATGCCGCTTGTCGTTTGATCATCGTCAGGGGGGTCCAGGGGGGCGATAGTGCCATTTTGGAGCCCCCCCGTTAGCTTGGGGTAGCACCCCCGAAGCTAAAAACAGATGCTAAAATGGCATTGTCAAATATTGTAATTTCATAGTCAATTTGGGCCGTTCATTAGGCAGATGATCTAATGGTAGAATTTATGTCTAATTTTGGATTTTTTTTCCTCTAAGGCAACTATTCTATTGTAGGAGGGTTTTTTATTGTGCTTGTGTATCATGTGCATATTCTGAGCGAGAAATAGAAAGAAGGACTGTGTGAGAGAGAAGAGGATATTACAGTGAATCTAGTGTAGGTTGTGTCTCTTCATTTTGTTAGATAATTTGTTTCCATGGACGTAGCCCAAGTTGGGTGAACCACATATATTTGTGTCTGTCTTGTTTTATATGCTTTTTGTGCTTGTTTTTCCGCATATTTTATGTGTTCCATTGCTCTGTAATATATAATTTTCTAACAAAGTTGAGCCAAAATTATTGAGAGAATAATAACCCTCTAAAAGAATCAACCATTCCTCCAAAGAATCAACATCTATTTGGAATTTTTTATGAATAAAAATTATATAATAATAATAATAATAATAATAATAATAATAATAATAATAATTAACTAAATAATTATTAGTATAGAAGAGGCATGTCTCTAAGGACATAAACATTCATGAAGGGGAACCTACCTAGATATATAAGTGGGCCCTCATTTGTAACAATCGTATGTCATATCTAATATTAATTCTATTAAAACATTCTTATATAAATATATTATTCATTCCATGATGGAAATTATTATATATATTTTGCAGCGTATATGGAACTTTTCGACCATCTGGCTACCTCAACTGTTGCATAAATTAATTCTGATCTCACATTTGGCCAAAAAATCTTCATCAAGTTCATTGTAGTTAGATTATGGCTTTTAGTCATAATTTTAAGAGATTCTCCATTATTTTTTTAGGCCTTTGTCCATTATATTATATTATATATATATATATATATATATATATATATATATATATGAGAAATAAAACAAAATAAAAAAAACCAAAAAAATTAAAAGAGATTTGATATATATATAAATAAAAAATAATTGGCAAAATATTTTATTAAACAAATAAAAAACTACCTGGTCGACGCTCTAACAGCCACTACGCTTCACTGACCCATCGAACTTCACCACTACCATCCTTCTACCACTGGTTCCACCCATTGTCAGCCATCAACCGCCCTCCACTACAACCCATGATAGTCCAACACCATCCATGACTCGAGTTACTGCCATTCTTTTAACATTATAATAACGGCCATCGTTTCCACCATAGCATGCCACAACCATCTTCCCTAATAACCTATCCATATGCTCACATTGGTACAATGCCACATCTATCCCTATTCGTGCCACTTATCACTGACCGTTTTGTTTGCACTTGCCATAAAAGCACAATCGTATGATTTTTTTCCAATAACAACATCCTGAGGAACATTGGGTTCTAGTGTTGAAAACAAGGCTAGCAAAGAAATATGCCATTACACCTCCATTTATTCAAACAACTTGAATTATTTGTTATATAGTCTAACTCAACATTCCAATGTGACTACCTACACAATCATGTTCGCCCTTGAAAACCATTCACATTCTATAGTTACGTCCGCTCATTGGAAGGCATTAGGATTTGGAAATTAAGGTGATTAAATAAATAAATAAATTATTATATAATAAAATCCTTGAATTTATATTTCTTATTTAAGTTTTAAGGGTAAGATAATTTTTATTAAGTTAAAAAGCAGATATTTATATGGATTATATATACTTAAACTAAATTATATTTCAATAAAAAAATAAGAGGAGAGTACTTAATTGAATTAAAAAAATAGGGATGAGATATATTATGTGATCATATATACTTTAAATTAAAGTATTAATATATTATATATTAAAAGAGAAAAAAAATACATAATTATTAAAGAGAAAGGGTTATATATATATATATATATATATATATATATATATATAAAAGTGGTTACATCAAAGGTAAAAGTAATTAAAAAAAAAAAAACCCTAAAACTGAATTCAAAAGTTATTGAAGATGACAAAAGAATGATTTTCAGAAACTTCATTTAGTTACATGATTCAATGTTATTTATAATCAAGGGGACTCTGGTAGGAAAATATGTTATTATTTTTATCTCTCCTCCCAAAAATAAGAATTATATAATCCATTAACTTGCTAACCAATTGATGATTCATGAGTCAAATATAATCGAAAAAGTAGACCATTGGGATAAAAAACAATATGACATAAGTGATTTAGAACTAAACATTAGGGGGTTATACATTTATATCACAATTCTCTGTTCGATACCTATGGAGTGACCAAGGTGAAATTATTGTGGGTTCACCCTCGATGGAAACACTATGATTCTTCATCCTTAATATGAAGAAGAAGTTTTTAACATTTTCCTACAAAAAAGAGAAAAATAAAACTACAAAATGTTACATTGAAATAAGATTCAGTATCACCATAAGACGTACAGGATATCTAAAAAATAATAATTCAAGAAATTCAGCCTATTCAATGCAAAAAATGCAGAAGGAAGTTGACAAGATTATCATAGGAAAAAATGAAGAAGTTTCTCACCTCAAGGACAACAATGAAAAATTTCTTTCATAGGTTAATAAGTCCAAGGCTAAGACAAAAAAATTGAAGCAAGAAAAAAATGTATCAAGAAAAAAATCAATGAGAATCTATCAAAGGAAGAAGAAATTTTGCGCTTAAAAGACCTTAATTAAACGTTAGTATAACAAATAACTGGTTTAAATATGAAAAATTTTGAACGTCAAAACACTGAAAATAAGGTTGATGAATAAAAAATTGAAGAACTCTTACGTCTCAAAATCATAATCAAAGTCTCCTCACTCAAATTAAGAAACTTTAAAATGATAAGAAATAATTTTGAAAAAAATTAGAAGAACATATCAAGAAAGAAGGATCTAAGTCTTCAGACGTAATAGTCCAAGTTGAAGAAAAACCAACAAATACAGATCTAGTCAATATCACACCTCGAGAAGAAGAAAAACCAATTGAATTAAAAATATATTCAAATGTTGTAGTTCAAACAATGAAAAATCCAAGTAATGTTTCTATAACCAACTCAACAACATTAGTACTTCAAGTAAATCATGAAATTTTTATCAACATCCAAATCACAAGAGAAGACATCTCAATCGGTCTCTATATCTGTATCACTCTAAATAGAAAAAACAAACTTATTTTCTAAAGAATATTAATGTTAGAATGATCCAGTCTTATGATAACAAATTATCCAAACTATCAAGTAATTTCGAAGCTCCATAAAAGATTGATTTAGGATGGTCAGATCCATTCTCAGCTCGACAATTTTATTTATCAGTCAAAGTATCCTATCATATTGTATCATCAAATATGATATTCAAATATTTACGAAAGTTTCAAATAGATTACAAGACAGGGAAATAAATCACATGCCTTGTCAGCAATAATCTTTGAGGAAAAATATTTTTGAAGAGGAGGGCAATGTTATTAATATAATTTATATAAAAATAATCTAAATAATAATAATAATAATAATAATGGTTTTTATATAATAGGAATGTCTCTGGAGGCATGACCATTCATGAAGGGGCACCTGCCAAAGTATATAAGTGGGCCCTCATTTGTAATAGTCATATCACATATTTCATATTACTTGTATTAAAAAATTCTTATATAAATATATTATTCATTACAGGATGGACATTATTATATTCAAAATATTCTGAATATTTCATTGCGCATGTGAACCCTATTCATTATAGCCTTCAAATACATGGATATCAATGTTAACTTGTAACTTGAATGGTGTTGCACCTGTTAGGGTCCTATAATAATAGGGTTCATAAATTTTGAATTGAATTTGATAGTCTTGTAAATATGTACATACCTTGCTTTCTGCAAGTTGTTTTCCCATATTTTGAAAAAATGAAAAATAATAAAAAGCCAAAAAGAGGGTAAAAAGTCCCAAAAGAAAGATCCAAGGACTTGGAAAAATATAGAACCCAAAAGAAAAAAAGAGATAAAATAAGCCCTGAAATTGAGCAAGTCCAAATGCCACTACTTTTACTTTTTACCTGCAAGAAAAATGATTATGTGTAGAGTGTCAATAAATGCCATAATCCATGATCAATTAAATAGTTTAATGTTAACTTTTCATGCTTTCAATTTCATGTTTTAGATAGAGAATAAAGATATGTCAAACAGTTTAAACTTGACAAGTTAGTAGATAGGTAAAGAATAATGAGGAGCTCAACAGTTTAATCTAAGCCCTTGGATGAAATAAGGTAGACTTAGATAGTTTTATGCTTTGAAAGAAAAATGTTTTAGGGTTGCAAGCCTAAATGCACCCATGAAAATGAATTAAAAATGTTAGAAACAAAGATGGGTAGGTAGAAGCAGTTGAGAAATCATGTAATAAAGCATCGTTAGGAAAAAATCACTAGTTTCCCCTCCCCTCCAAATATTCAGTATTCTAAACTATCAGTCAAAAAGGCTCAGAGCATTTCTCTGAATTTTGTTGGGACCGGACCCAAAGCTCGATGACTGGTTAGTTAAAAAATATTGAATTCCCACACTAGACTCATATTCATCAGCATTTACCCTTCATTCATAAATCATAATCCCTTTTACCTAAGTAAAACCCATTTTTACTTTGTAAAATTAAAACCCTAAATAACTAACTTCATTTTGTTTCAAAAATCATTCATAAACCCTAAAAATACATTTTTCCTAAGTTAAAGTGTAAAATAATACAACAAGATAAAATATGCTTATTTGCACTTTACTTAGAGTTAAACATGTATTTTCATTCATTACATTATCCCTTTTTCATATTAACTTCTAACTTATTCTATTAAATCCCTAACTTCACCCACCCGTATATTATTAAAACCCTTTATTTTAAATAAACCCACAAACCCTCTATTTTAAGTTTAGACCAATGTTTAATACCCCATGTGCGTAATATAAAACCTCGCCCTACTATCCCATTGGTCTAACCCTATCTATAAGAGCTAATCCCTACCCCTATGGTATTTAGACAGTTGTTAATATTCTATTATACCATATACTATAACACGTGCTCAGATATATTTGAAACATTTCTTAATGTTTCAATTGATTCTCTCATATAAAACTTACTCGCACATGTATTAGTTGAAACAATCCTAATGTTTTAATTAAAACATACATTATATTATTCCCCCTGCCACATCATTTAAACCTAAGGTTTTAAAAATATTAAAATGCTTATTTCTACATTTTAAAACCCATCCTCGCATATAAATATACCCCGGTCCCACTCCCCATCCCAATGCAACTTCCCTATCAATCTGGGCCGTTCGCATTGGAACCCCAGATCTGATGGCTGAAAAAAAATATTGCACGAAAAACATGCGCAATCACTCCCATCTCATTTCTGCGCGAAATAGGTGGTTTTGTGATTTCCTCTCTCCTCCACGTGCTTAATCCTCATTGGATCGTGTTCAATTGATTCAAAACCATTAACCTTCGAAAAGGCACGCAATAACCACTCCGGTTTTAGATTTTTTTGAAGCCCGAAACCACCATTCCCACCTGATGTCACCATCATTCATTGCAAATTTAATGTAACCAAGAATTCCTAATAAACATACGAAAATGCGTTCATTTCCTCTTCTATTGTGCATAAAATCTATATAAGCCCCTGACTGTTAAAAATAATCTTTTTACATAGTTTTCGATCCACAAAGCCTACAAAACTCAACCAGCAGCCAATTGAAGATCATTGAGGAGCTCTCCATTGCTCCAAATATTAGCAAGGAACTATCCAATCTGTACAAAGATTTCAGAAACTATTTTCGAAACCCTAGACCTGCAAATAACATGTTTTTATTCCAAATTAAACCTGTTTTCAATTTGAAAATCCTTTTAAAGAATATTTTCCCATTCAGAAATTGAAAATTAAGAAAAGAAGCCATCAAAAAGACCAAAATCTGTGCCAAAAGGCCAAACCCTATCAATTTTTCTCAAGAAACCCTTTTTTACTATTGCCTACTACTTTGGAGGAAAATTGTGAGTTTTTATAGTTTTATGAACTATTTTAAGCTCTAAAATTAGTCAGAAAACCTCTGAACGTATCTTAAACCTTGCGCCCATTCTCAAAAGACTCTTGAACCGAATTTCAAGAAAAGACTCAAGAAACCCTGAGCTTCATGTTTAAAACCAGCTCAAAAAGCTGTAAATCCTATTAAAGATTCACTGTAGTGCAGGCATACTATACTTTTCCGTTTTATCTACATACTGCTAAAAGTAAAACTTTTGCAAATTGTCTAAACTTTCAGAAAGTAGCCAAAGTGCCTAAAAAACAGAGCTCTAGCAATCTCGAAGCTTCCAAAGTGCCAAAATCCACTCCAGCCATGTCTTTTAAGACTACTATTGTTTTCAATCCTTTACAACCCCCAGTCATAGACATTAAACACATTCCATTGGCTGATGTTGATTATAAGATAGCAGATCCCATTGTTGAATTTAACTTGCTAGATATTCATAACTAATGTTATGAAAATTCCTTAGATAATGAAGAAGAAGTTCATATTTGGGAATCCCACTTGACCAAATATGTTGTCCCATTAACTCACCCATGCTAGGAAGTCATTAGGCTATGTCAATAGTATTATGTACTTGAGTAAAAAGCCATTGTAAATGCCAACAAAGAAGTGCTTTTCACCATTATTGATGAATCAATTAACCAGATGCTACAACTTCAACCTAATCCTCAAGTAGTCCCTTTACCCATAGAGGCCCTTACCAATTTGTATATTGGCCTTGATTTTCCCAAGAGATTCATGATTTTCCAGACATTTATGCCCTCACATGTAGAAATTCCTAAACTAAATCCCCCATATTCTACTGCCAAATTCCTAGAAGGTTCAAGAAATTTGATTTCCATGCTTTCCTTCATCCTAGGATATTTTACTGATGAACACACAGATGAGTCCATCTTGGGGTTCTTACCCACTTTTACCCCAAGGAAACCCCCATCAGTAATCTTTGATTATGCTGGTTTCATTGCAGATAATATAAATTATCAATTGATCAATTTTCCAATTGAAGGAGTGTTCAGATATACTTCCTTCCTTTTCCATATGTTTTTATACTTTCAATTAGATAATTTTCTAGTTACTTTCCAAAAGCTTGACATAGAGAGAAATCCTCTTTCTGTCATTTTATGGACATCTTTGCTCAGGAAAGAATGTACAGATTTCACTTATGCAAAAATTTTAGAGTTATTCCTACATCTAGTGATTAGAGTGTTAACAAAAATAGAGCAGCCAAGGATAAAAGAAGAAGAATGAAGATATTGCAGCTTTGAGGAAACAACTTAAACTTCCTCAAAGTGAACATCCTCAAACAAAAGAAATAATAGAAGGACAGAAAGAAAAAGATGACATGATGAATTTGATTTTTCAGTTGACAGCCCAAATCAAGGAAATAGAGATTCAGATGGACAAGCTTGTCCAGGAGAAATAAATACCAAAAGTACCTGAAATTCCTACAGTTATTCCTATAATCACTACAACAGTGCCTTCAACTTTAGCTGAAAATTTGGCACCCAAAGAGTCACTGGCCATTGCAGTGCCAGTAACTTCATCCACAAACTCAGCTACAGAATCATCAACATCAGCAGTTCACCATACAGATGAGGCTGGAAAATTAATGAAAGATATGGAGGAAATGTCTCTTAAGACAAATGAAATCAGAATATTGAAACAGGTGGTAGAAAATCTTGAGAAGTCAAACAAATTGGCTCAGATAAATGAAAAAACACATGAGAAAAATTCCATCAGACTGAATGAAGAATTGAAGAAATTACAAAAAGAATTAACCTTAAAGGAACAAATATCATATATCAAAAAATATCTTTGGAACAATATCATTGAATCCATCCATGATGTATGGCCTTCAATTTAGGTGATATTTGAACATAGAGAGCTATTACTAGCAGCCCAAGCATAAATTTAGAAGACTCAAAGTGAACTGGCTAACAAATCAGAGCAAGCTTTAAAGCTGATCACATTCCTTAATAGCAAAAACAGACAAGAATTAGAAGAACTCAAGATTACTGACAGGACTGAAACTATCCTAGAAATTAGGAAAGTCACTACAAAGAAGAATCTAATGAAGTAACTGGAAGAAAAGTGTGAGAATATGAATACTTCCATAACCAGGTTTATGGTCAAGTTTACAAATTTGAGGCAAAAGGGACTGCCTGTCATTATGGTCATTAATGATAAATTGATGCCTCATAATGAATATGATAAAAGGATCAAAGAATTTTCAAAGGAATAGGTAATTAAACCACCAATACAAGGCATTCCAATAGGAAAATTATTACTCAAAAGTTTTGAAGACTTATTCTATTTACAACATGAGATAAGACACTTGTTTGTCATCTAGCCAACTTTTTCCAGATACACTGAAGCTGATGAAAACTTTAGGAAATTAAAGAAGATAAAAATTCCTAAAAATGAGGATTGGCAGTCACTCACAGATTTATTATGAAAGATAAAAAGACAAACATATGAAAAAAGAATTTTTTTTTTGTTGATTTACAGTCAAAACAGACTTTTTACAATAGTAAATAGTTTTGACTATGGTTAAAGAGTATCCGAGTGTAGAGAGTATCAGTGGAAAAAGAGAATTAGAGAAAGAGTATCAGACAAGGTAGATCAGATTCCAAAACAAATTTAAAATATCTAAAGCCAGCAAGGAGAACACCGAGGCAGCCAGCTGCATCTTATCCCCAAAGAAGTTTCTATTTCTTTTGAATAGATAAGACAACTTGCTGACTTGTTAAGAAGTTGTCTCTATTATTGTTTTAAATATATTTTATTTCCCTTAAATAATTCCTAGAAGCATTCTAGGATATTTTGTAAACAATTATGTAAAAATTATTCATCTTTAGAAGTATTTTATGTGGAATAAATTGTTGGAGATTACTATAGTCATTTGGTTGGATTTGAATGCTTTTTTGTTTCAAATTTCGAGTAGCAGACTGGATCAAACCAATTGGCATCATACTTCAGGATTCCTATGATGAGCTATTTGGAGTGAAGTATTTCCTTACTTTTCATTTTTATATTTCTTTGCTACATGCATCTATCTGTGTTTGTTCTAAATTTGAATGAATAATTAGGAGTATTACTACAGGATTTTTCAAGAGCACCATGTTTTAATTAGTTATCAATTGTATGTTTTCTTATGATTTACAGTGTAAGGAACCCTTAATTTCTCCCTCTCTCGTTTGACCTCTGCCTACTATTTCCTTTTCCGGATCAAAGGATTCTTAATTTCCCTTTATCCAGATCATACCACCTCACAAAAACAACTTTCCAAGATCTTCAAGGGTTATCTATCTTGCCCTGAAAACATTTGACTTTTTGGCCTTGATCCCATTTCTGTTTGCTTTATTTTGACTCTTTAGCCCAATTTACAAATACATCTCCCACTTTCCATCCCTTCTAGTGATTTTTTCCCACCAAATCAATCAAAACCAAACCAAAGCTGCACATTCATAACTAGTCTAATATTTACAAATAAAACAAAGTTAAATCTTAAAGAGAGAGTCCTCTCTGAACCCTAGGAAGGTTAGATCCTAGAGTTTGAAGTTGTTCTATGGTTACCTCTAGTGTTCTTTGACTAAAAACCAAAAATCTCACAACTTTAGAATTACTAGATTGATAACAACACCTACAAAATTTCCACTGGTTGAAAGTGCCTTGACTATTGTTAGAAGTTGTCAAAGGATATTTGAAACTTTTTCCATCATCTCATTCCTATATCACATGAGTTCTTCCTCAACCAAAAACTTGATAGGATCTCCCACTCCATAATCTATATTGTATTCCACCATGGGAGACTACTTGGGTTGATGAGGGTGATTGTTCCCAAGTGAAACTAGCTCGAGACTACACTCTTTCTACCCTAACCTCGTCAGGTACATGCACTAAGAAGTAAGAATGAGTAGCTTTATCTAATATCATTTATCCAAATTGTACAAGGAATGAAATGAAAGGTAATAAAGTAAATGGAACAAGAACAAATAAATATAATAGAAACCACAATGATATAGTGAAAATGAAACCTATACTAATGAATTAAATAACATAATACTTTAGAATTTTTTTTTAGTAGAATGGTGGTGGCTACCTTTGAACAAATAAAGATGGTGGCTATGTGAATTCACAAAAGATAGTACAAGAGGCCGAAAGAATGACCTTTTAACATAAATAAATAACCACATAAGTAAAAAAACCTAACCCTAGAAGATAAAATTCCAAAAGTGTTGTGGGCCTTGAGGTGGTTGGTACATCAACTTCCTAGGGGCACAACTTTTGGATATAATATCCAATTGGGGTGCATAATATATTATTGGAAAGAACTCTCCGAGGAATACAACTTTATACTAGGGAAAGGGTATTGCATGACAACCCCCATCCCCCAAAATTTCCAATAAATGTTGTTTAGAGCCTCAAAATAGCCTCGAAAGTTTGGGACCCAAACATCATAGAAAAACTACCAATAATAGAGAGAACCATTGAGATATTGGAAGAGGTGGGTGGCCACCGATATCCACATAGATCAATTTTGGTGGTTAAAAAAAGCACCCATATCTTCAAAGTGTAGAGAGGGTATTGGGTACACTATAAATTACCCCACATAGTGACGACATGCAATAAGTAGCCTTATTAATGATGTGCATTGAAAAACTCACATCTAAGAGTCACAAGTTAAGATAAACTACCATAACATTAGCATGTCCCCCTAAACTTGACTTCGGACAAAGAAATAAAATTGGTAAAATAAGAAAACCATTTCACATAACATGCTAGTCATTAATGGTGTTGACTCATGTATTTGATGAAGTGGATAAGCATCTAAAGATACCCACTTATTTTTCACTTGGGAAAGATCTAGGGAAAAATTGACTAATAAATATTACAACCATCCTCCTTAACATTTAATTAGGTAATGATTACAATGATGAAAAAAGTTTATTTCATCCTAATGATGTAAAGGTGCATATAATATTGAAATAGAGAGACATTGATCATAATTGTAAACTTCAAGAAACTAAAAAACTTCACCGAGACCTCTTCATAATTGGTGAAGCAAACAAATTTTTCCACAAATGAGCATTGGTAATAACAAATAAAACTAGTTTTGTAAAAGAATAGTCTCCATGACATAGGAGATGGAAAATCACATGATAAAGCTAAGAGCGATGTGTAAAATATCATATGAAGATAATTTCTAAATAATATAAATAAAAGTGCACCAAAACAAGAAAAATAAGAGACTTGACCATGGACTAATTAGGTCAATGATTCTCCTCATAACACCTCCAAGTAAAAATATCCTTCAACCTAATATACTACCTACTTAGATAAAGCATTTTACTCTGCATATGTGTTTGAGAGAGGTATCATCAAAGGAATTTGCAGAAATCTTCAATTATTCGCAAGGGACCTGAGAAAATTATTTGACAAGTCTATGTTTGTTCATACAATGAATAACTAATCTTGAATCTCCAAACATCCATATATGGTTTATTTTCATCACCTTTGCACATCCTAGAAGACATCAAATGACCAAAAATTAATTGTGTCTATTAAATCCATTACTCAAGAATTCTTTGAATTTCACAAAATGGGTATTAGAAAGATAAAGAAATCCCCTCTTCTCCATTGAGCATATAATGCACCAAAAGTGGGTACCCCTATGAGAACTTTTCTCGTATCATATTCTTCTAGTCGGTAGCTAATATCCCCTAATAACCACTTTGTAGTTGATGTTATGTGTCATTCTACCTCTGCCACCTGCATTAGGCATATGTCTCCTCACCCATTTTTCAAAAGCACATGTTAGGAGGTTGGAAATATGACCCAACATTTATGTTAGTCATTGTAAAATTAGGTGCTTATGCTTGTTTTTCATTTGGGAATTTAGCATGTATTATTGGGTGACTTGGAAAAAGGAATGTTTTTCACCTTCGATTTGTTCCCTCACCTTAAATGAGTGGTTAATATTCAATCCTAATCCAGTGGTACCTACCCTAATGGTCCATGGATTTAGGAAGGGAACTACTTGGGAAACCCCGATTGAGATAGTGTGGTCCCATTTTCCCCATTGCATAGTTATCACTTCCCTTCGTAAATTACAAGCTCTGTACCCCACCTATCATCTCCAGGTCCACATGACCATGGGTCCACTGGGTTCTAGAGAACCCCCTCCCCTCGTCCACATATCTGGTTTGGGCCTTGAAACTTTTCCCTAGGAGGTTGACAAAGCTCAAAGAAAAAGAAGAAAAACGTATCATGGCCACAAGCAAGAAATGAAAGAAAAAGAAGATTATAAAATGAAAAAGATGAATGACATTATCAATAACACATGGGAAACAACCAAGCATGAGCTCTACCCCTTATCATTATGGCCATCACCTACTTCCTAGGGCCAATATTTCCTTCCCACATCAGAAGGAACCCTTGCATGCAGTTCCAACCCATGGTGGGAAATGAATTTCTCAACCTTTAAGGCGATGATCCACTGCTACACATCATTCACAACATGATCTCATTCCCTAGAGCTTGGATCAATCTATAAAGAAAAATAAACAAAGGGAAAAATGAAGTAAGAGCGGTGGAAAACAAATGTCAGGATAACTCATGCATCCATGATTGCTCCCTCCTCACATATGTACACCCAGAATGTGTATTTCCTCATCATTTATACCACTTTAACCATGACATATGGCCCCAAGACCCCTTTTCCACTATGTTCCATCATTATTCAAATGAAATATATTGATTGAGGGATGTATGAGGGATCTTTCATTTCCCTTAGGGGTTTGGAACATCTAATAGGGTTGTCCATTAGCTACTCCTACGTCAGGAGGTAACACTATTACGTAATAAAAGCCCCAAATTTGAATGGGAAGCCCTGTATGAAGTGTTAATTTTCCCATAAGTAGAAATATTTGTACACTTAAATGCATTTATGATTATTGTACCTGATGGTGAAGATGAAAAACTGGACATTATGTGTGATTGGCAGGTGGTTTTCATCATGGGATGGGAAACTTAACTAGGGCCCAAGTCCACTATAAGAGAATTCTAACACCCTACAAGTGAAGCGTTGAGAGCAATGGGACACCTATCACTTGGAGAGCATCATCCCATTCCATGGGAACTTGCAACACCCCTACAAGTATACATTTTTCCCCACATTATTCAAGAGATGATGAACTTGGACCAATATGGCCCATCTGGCTTAGTAGTGTACACATGGTTTAGCAGCTGATCTGAGGCCTAGATGAGGTTTATCTCACCCTTTGAGACATGGGAGAGCTAGCACCATCCTCAAAGCCCTCAACTTTGGAGTAGAACCAATCTATTCCACCACTGAGAGAGCCACACAACCATTTTTGAGCCCCAATTCTCAAACTAGGGTCTATAGGAAGATTTGCATGAAATTCTAGGGGATAACCCATAGGTCATGATTTTTGGAGCCCTCTACACTCTGCTCCGCACCAGAGGAGACCAACATATGCCCTAGAAGTGACTACACATGCATGAAATCAACATTTCAGCCTCTTTGTGTGTTAATTGTTATGTTTTTGCATTGGATATGAGGTTGTCTTGTAACCTCACTTAGTATTTTCCCATTATTTTATAACTTGAGGGGATATTAGGCTAAAATTAGAGATCATTGAAAATTTATATATTAGATATATATCATTTCATCTCTCATCATCATAAAATTTGTAAAATTTTGACCTCTTAGAGAATTCACACTTGCTTCTTGTGAGTGATTTTGGAGATACTTGGATGCCTTTTGATATATGGAAGCTTATTTTGACATTATTTGGAGTTATTTCATGGTATAATGGAAGGATATACTAAATTTTATCTTGTAGGTTGAACATTTTGTTGAATATTTTTTTCTTAAATGCACAATGCATGGAGTTATTGATTCTAGGTTGAAATTATGTGCCCTAATTTGCTGAAGATCAATTTATTGAAGAATATTTAGATGAATGTTGTATGAATTATTCATTGTAACAAGTAATGTATGTTCCTAGTGGAGTGCTTCTTGTTATTCTCCTTAAAAATCCATTATTCATGATTAAGTGGGTAATTGTTGAAATTGTTATAGCTAGGAATGAAATTTCAACATCCTTAGAAAGGAATTAGGCTTATCTAGCATATCCTTGACTGCATATCCCCATAGGATAAGGCACTAGACAATCACTTTATGATTAAACTTAAGTTTTCTCCATAATTTTCTCTTCTCAAATTCATTCCTTTTAAGGTTGGGGCAAAAATATAGGTCTTGAAGAGAAATTTTAGGGAGTATTTTTCATGATTTGAGAGCCTAAAAATCAATATATAAGTTTAGGTTGCATAACCTATCAATTTGGTGGGAATACACTCAAATTTCATCCATAAAATATCTTTCCCTAGGTGTTTCTCTAAGAGGGAAACCTTATTTTATTTTCCCCTCAACTTGACGACTTTCTTGAGGGTTTCATGAGCCTCAGATTAGATGAAAATTATTGTAAGAAACCCTTTTTCCTCAGACCTCGACCTTGTGAATAAATATTATCATCAAAAAATTCAAAACCTCAGGTCTTGAGCCTTATTTTCAAGAGCTTTTCTTTGAAGGTGTTTTGATTCTTTGAAGCCTCATACCATTATTGTGCCTCTCTGTTGAATGAGTTATAGCAAGGTCACTTCGTAGCTTATCATTATAATATCTATTTAAAATGATTCCTCCTTTACTGGGACTCCTCCCATCAATGAAAAACCATAAATACCAGGTGGTTTTGATTGAGGTGACATTGAGCATCTACCCCATTTTTATCACTTTGTCTAGCTCTTGTCTAGTATGGTTTCCCTCTCGAAGGATTGCTATATTTGGTCGTAATAGAGCCCATTAGAACCTCAAATAGATACATCAAACATACCCAACCCTTTTGGTTTATCTATAATTAAATTCGCAATCCACTTGGTATTATTTGGAATATCAACTCTATGGTCTCACTTGATATGAAAATTAAAATGGAGGGATATTATTTTCTTAAAAAAAATGGGATTTCCTAGCTAGTTAGATTCCCCAATTTAAAATGCTTATAAAATCCCTAGATTTATTTCAATAATTTTCATATTACCACTTCTTCAAGCAAGAATTTAGAGAAAATACCCTACCTAAACATTCTTGAGGCCTACAATTTGTTCCACTTTGAACCAAATTTTAATGGGGAAACTCGAATTTAATAAAAAAATGAATTATATTTTCTTGATCACCCCTACAGAGAATACATATGTGTGGCCCATTTAGATTTACCCTTTCTAGAGCTTCTAAAATTAGAGCCTTGTATTTTATAACTAGCCATATAAAAATTATGGATTTCTTGGGAGCTTTAACTTCCATATTTTACTTCACCACCACTATAGTGTATTTCCAATCCTTTTTATGAAAAATAAGGAAGAAACATTGAGGTTATGTATTAACTTTAAACATATTAACAAAGCCATTGTAAAGAAAAAATATCCTCTACCCAAGATTGATCACCTCTTTGATCAACCAAGAGGAGAAAATATATTTTCAGTACAAGGAAAAATACTCAAGTAATATAGATTTTAGAACAAGGTATGGGAATTATGAGTTTGTGGTGGTGCCATTCAAACTAATAAATTCACCAATTACCTTTATGTGTTGAATGAATAGTATATTTAGAAAATATTTTGACAAGTTTATTATTGTATTCTTGGATGACATATTTGTTTATTACAAAAAAAAGGATCATGAACACCATCTAATATTGGTACTACAAGTATTAAGGAAACATCACGTGTATGCCAGGTTGAGTAAGAATTCCTTTTACCAAGAGAAAATTCACTATTTGGGGCACATGATTTCAAGGGATGGCATATCATTAGATCCAAAAAATATTGAATCCTTTAAGGGATGGATAGCACCAAAGAATGTTTCAAATGGTAGACATTTAATGGGATTAGCTATATATACAAAACATTTATAACAGGAAATTTAACGATTTATCTTCACATTATTTCTTTAAAAGAAGAGAACTAAATTTGAATGGATAGTAGAATGTGAAGCAAGTTTTCAGTTATTGAAGAAATTACTTACAAGTACACTAATCTTAAATATTGTTGATCCAAATGAAGATTTTGTGGTATTTACATATGCATGCAAAGGAGGCCTTGGTGGATGTTAAAATTAGGCAACTGCAGTCAAATTTCACTATAGACAGTTCCGATGGTTGAGATTATAATTTTTTTAGATTCCTATTTTTGAGAGGACCAAAATAGACCTATAAATTGCTCCAATCCATTAAGCGAAAGTTAAATTATGAATTAATTTATTTATTAAAGTGAAATGGAATGGGTCCACCTAGCCACATGTGGAGTTATCCTTAACCCCACGGGGTAACACACGAAAGCTATAAATAGAGGTGACCTCAAGTTCATTTGCACACATTCGTTCATGAGATATTCTTCATGCTCTCTTGGTTTTGGTTCGTATTTTTCTGTCTTGGAATGCACAGGTACGTTAGGATAAGATCGTGCAAAGGATCAGAATCACAGACATAGGCTCTCATTACATTTAGGTGTTTTGGGCCATAACCACGAGCATTCCATGGGCAAGTAGCATTTGAGTTGGGCCAGAACCATGGGAATGCCTTGTTAAGACCGTGATTGAGCTAATAGAACCACGTGAAGACATTTTTCGGGGCGCGGTTAGGGTGTCGGGCTGATCATTCTCTCAGCCACAGGCACATATCATTTAGGTCGTGGTTAGGGCTAGTATAATCGTGGGCTCATAGTGTTAAGCCCATAGTTGAAGAGTTTTATGTGCATATCTATTTTGAATCATAGTTAGTAGTTTTCATAGTGTCTCCATTCATCTGTCACTCAGCCACAGTCGCCTCAGAATAATAATTGATAGTGGACTAGACTCAGATCTAGGACTTGGCAGTTGAAATCACTTGATGATCCTTCAGAACTGTGCTCTTGAGGTTTTAGATTTATAGATTTGTATATATGATTTATGTATTTATGCTACAATATGTATCTATAGTCTTCACTCAATATCAGCAGTATTATTTAGTATGCCTCAGCCATTATCAGTGCATCTCAGTTCTCAGAATCAAGTTTTGTCAGTAGAGATATGTGTAAGATCACATTATGCATGTGTTAGTTGTTTTCTGCATTATGAATATATGGATCTATGGATCTTTGTACTCTTGCTACTGAATCATTTGATGGTGACCTAGAAGAATAATTTGCAAGGGTTTTCCCCGTAGTAGGTTTTTCCCTGGTATCAGACCAATTCTAGTGTCTCTATGTGTCCATGCTTCTCTTCCTTTGATATTTTACGTTCTATTACTTAGATTATGATGATGATGATGATGGTATTTTTCTTTCTGCATAGTTTCATATTATGATGGTTAATAATGTAGATCAGTATAATGGTATAATGATTTGGGGTGAACTTAAAATATTATTGAATAAATATAACTATCAAAGAAAATAACATTGTTGCTCTATGAAAAAATAACATGGTATCAAAGCCAGGTTGAAGGAAAGCCATGAAGATCAACCCCATGGAGAAAATTTTATGGAATAATGTAGAGGGTTTTAGAGACCTAAAATAATTCTAGGGTATGAAGAAAACCCTAGGTAGTTAGTGGATAAGGATGTGACCATGAGGGTTTGACAGAAACCCTGGTTTATGGTAAGAATATTCAGATGTGATCAATGTGAAGTACTTAGGATAGATTTGATAGGTGACCTTGTCATTGATAAAGTTATGGATTGAAGGCAACATTGTTTTATGGTTTATGGATGGATCTTGAAGGTCAGTTCAAGTGGGAGAGGATCATCTCTCATTGACGATAATTATTCCTTGGCTTATGACCTTACTCTTTTTTATCCTCATGGGTTTTATTATTGTTTCTATTCATTACTTCCTACATGTATATTTGAGCACCTGGATATTTCTAACCTCCATGATGAGATGTGATGTGTGGATCCCTCTCAAGGATATTTTGAAGTGCAGGAAAGATGGATAGATCTGGAAAAGGTAAAGAGGCACTTGAAGCTGTCTACATGAAGGTACACATGTAATACCACAAGGCATGCATGGTATATTGTTTGTAATGTTATGTTTCAGCTATAACATTGGATGGCTAGGTAAGCTCTATGGTATGTTGAGAAAGTATCTTTCGCAAATGGCTCATGCATGCTTATGAGACTGATTTGGATTTATGATTCCTATGATTAAATGGTGCACCTGTTATTGAATGTTTTTTTTATCATGATGATCTTCTCAATTATGCAAGGCTAATTACTATTAATTTTGTATATATTTACATAGATTGATGTTTGGCTAACATCTATTATTTTGAGACTCTGATCTAGAATATAGTAGATGGAACTCTTGACTTTTGATAAGAATGTTATTGGAAACCATGATGATAGAGAAATATCTATGAGATTTATTTTTCAGATCTCTGACTTCCTATGGTTACAGCATATGGTAAAATTAGATGCTTTAACTAGATGTATTGTTCATCAGGTTATATTATCACATCAACCTGCTGCCCTGATATTTTCAAGTCCATCCCTTGATGAAAGAATGATGACATGATGTTAACTATCATGATAGCTATGTTTTTATGATCTAACAGATGTGCTATTGCATGACTCCAGTAAAGACAGGTTGATGACATGACTAAAAATGAAATTGAATCTTATTCTATTATTTATGAGTGTCTTCCATTGTTGATCTACAACAAAGGTTTTAGCCTCTCTCATGCAAAGGAAGACCTATATATTTGACCATGCCTGACAGACACAAAATTGAATTTTTGTACAATGAATTTGGTATATACTATGAATCGAGGGTTATCTGACATGTCTTACCATTGTAAATTGATTTTTGGAATTACTGGAATTGAGCATGAAATTAGATGGTCACTTGGAAGATGTCAGTTATGCAGATGTATTTCAAATAGAAGTATGATATGTGAGAAGATAAAGTTCATATTTTTGAACTGAACTTGTGTTTGTAGGTGACCAAGCCATTCATATGGATATGGCAATATGTTTTATGATTGTGCTACATGTTTTAGCTGATTGATATTGAAACTATGTTTGGAACGTTTTACATGATGCTTAATGATTGATATATGTCTAGAATGATGTATCTTACCACGATTGCACATTTGGATTTGACATGATTTGATCTGGAAATAGTTGATTTTCCTAGATGACAATGCTATGTGGGCATAGTGACCTTCAATGTCGTATGTGAGTATTCATAAGTATGGCTATGTATTGGTCTCCTTGTTCCTAGCACAATGGTTGTTCTGACTTGGTATGAACATGCATGATTTAACCTTGATGTGTAGGCACTAGCATCTAGTGATGAAAATGGCCTATAATGACATGTTAAATGATAGACTTGATGGCTTGAGAGTAAATTAGTTCAAGACTTGACATGAGAAGTACCTGTCACCTTGTTGAAAGAATTGATACTATGGAATCAATGTCTTTGATAATAGTTTTGGTTTGGCTTCTAAACTATGATAAACTGACTTCGTTGACACAACCTTGATTTTTGTAATGCTGCTTATGTTAGCATTGTAAGGAATTATTCTTGTAGAGAGTTTTGTGTGATGCAACCTCCTCGATTCATATTTGTCAATGATGAAGTCAATATAATGAGTTCCAAGCTAAGGCCTTGATTCTGATTATGACTTTGGTTTTACATACTAATAGTCTACCCTTAACAGGTGATGAGCCTATGAAAATCTAATTAAGAGGGATATGGCTTTTGAATCTTGTAATGAAGTATCATGGTATGATGAATCAATTTATGGATTTTGGGAAAGAAATTCCATATTGAAAGAATGTTGAAATGTCTTTGTGCAATGTAAATACATGGACACTCTGATTTTAAGTTCAAATGTTGTTGAACATGACATGGCATATGTTAGTTGATTCAAGCATTTATGTTCCTTCTTGAACATCCATCTATATATGATGTGTATAGAACATGATTAAATTGAGGTGATTCATTCAGAACTTCCACCAAACATCTTTTGAAATACCTACATGAGATATTCTGCTTTTAAAGGTTGAGATATTTCTCTCGTGATATGTAGTTGCATGAATGAACTGATGATGTTTGGGATTAGTATTGATGAGAAAATTTGGATGCTTCCTTAGTATGAGATCTGCCATGATATCTTGGATGAGAGTTCCATAGCACGACTAAGGTCGGATACAATGCTGCTAGAAGGCTAGCTATGAGGCATGATGTAGAACCTCCTTAGAGAGCTATCTGAGAATGATTTGGATAAGACATTGATACAATGTGATGATAGAGAATACCATATAAATATCGTTGGGACTGTGATTTTTCCAATGATTGTGACAATGCTACTATTTGAGACAATCTTAGGCTTCTGATTGACACCTCCTTGAGAGGGAGGATGATTATTGTTTCCATGTGTGATTGACACCTCCGTGAGAGGGAGGATGATTATTGTTTCCATGTGTGATTGACACCTCTGTGAGAGGGAGGATGATTATGGTGTCTTGTTATGATTATTATCTTGTTGTGATTTACATTATTATGTATGTTGTAACATAACACTTTATTTTATGTCCTATATGAACATGAATCAAACAATACGAAAGGAGAGTAGCACTAACCAAGGACACTGAGCCAACTCTTCCTCCCTATTTGATCTCCCAGGACCAGGAATTGAGATAGAGGGATCTTGGGGTTGAGGGAACTCTGGAAAATAAGGTTTATTCCCTATATGTTACCAATAGGGTTGAGATGATTCTCCCTTATATTTATAGGGTCGCATAATATTTCTCCACTAATTGGTCTTTGTAGAGTATACCCCATTTGGCATCATACCCACAAGCAGGGCTTGTCAGAAATGCCACTCCTCGTTTGGAAAACGAATTGAGATTGTAATTAGGTGTAAAAACCAAGGAGATTATGATGCAGGTGTTATACCACATGGATATTCAGGGTCACCGATGGAAATATCAATAGGCAATAGGATGGGTTGAGATAACCCTATGCGGTTCCAATTTGAGAGTGAGTTCCTCGATGTAATCCCATGGTCTAGATGGGCTCCACTGCATGGATAGATATCCTATTGCTATATATGGGGTTGTAGAGGTATATATCCCCCATGATATTCTGGGTCGATATGCCCTCCCCTATGAAATTGCAGGTCAAGATGTGCTCCCTGATGATATGCTCTCTGATGTTTATTGATGATGATATTCTAGGTAGTATCCCACAGTCATAGAATCTGAGATCATAGCCTGATGGATGAAGGGTGGTAGCCTAAGATCCCCTCCGGTGACAAATTCTTCTTCTACATCTGAGAATGTTCAACATATAAGCATTAACAATTAAGATATAAGCATGAAGAGTACATTGATGATTTTTAATGAGAAAGGTTCTTAGCATAATGACTACATGACAAAGATAATTAGTGATGATATATGATGATGAATGAAGATAATATAATTTCATATTGATCGATGAACATATATTAGTAGGTGGAATTCTCCCTAGTTGAGAGGGGGTGTTAAAATTATGCAACTATGGTCAAATTCCACTATGGACAGCTCAGATGGTCGAGATTATAATTTCATTAGACTCCTCTTTTCGAGAGGACAAAAATCAACCTATAGATTGCCCCATTTGGTTAAGCAAAAGTTAAATTATGAGTTAATTAATTTATTAAAGTGAAATGGAATGGGTCGGCCTAACCACATGTGAAGTTAGCCTTAACCCCAAGCAGTCACACACAAAAGCTATAAATAGAGGCGACATCAAGTTCATTTGTACACATTCTCTAATGAGAAATTGTTCATGCTCTCTTGGTTTTGGTTCGTATTTTTCTGTCTTGGCACGGACATGTACGTCAAGAGAAGCTCATGCAAAGGATCGAGATCATAGACAGAGGGTCACATTAGATCTCAGTTTTCTGGGCCATAACCGTGGGGAGGCCTTGTTAAGGTCGTGGCTGAGCTAGCAGAACTACGGGAAGACCTTATTCAGGGTGTGGTTAGGGTGCCGAGTTGATTACGCCCTCAACCGCAGGCACAGATCATCTACGTCGTGGTTATGGTTAGTATAACTGTAGACTCACAGTGTTAAGGCTGCGGTTTAAGAGTCTTATGGGAAGGTCTTATTTGAATCATGATTAATATATTGTGCAGTGTCTCCACTCATCTGTCGCTTAGTCACAGTCGCCTCATAAAAGTCATTGACAACGTCCTAGACTTAGATGTAGGACTTGGTAGTTGATATAAATTGATGATCCTTCAGATTCATGATCTTGAGGTTGTAGATCTGTAGATATTATCTATTTATTTCTGATGTAAGATGTATCTACAGTCTTCACTCAGTATCAATATTATTATTTAGTATGCCTCAACCAATGTCAATGCATCTCAGTTCTCAGAATCAAGTTTTGTTGGAAGAGATATGTGTAAGGTCACATTATGCATGTGTTAGTTGTTTTTTACATTATGAAGATATGGATCTATGGATATTTGTACTCTTGTTACTGAATATTTTGATGATGATCTAGAATAATAATTTGCAAGGGTTTTCCCCGTAGTTGGTTTTTCCCTGGTCTCAGACCAATCCTAGTGGCATCGCATAATGATATAATTATTTTGGGTGAACTTAACATATTATTGAAAAAATGTAACTATCAAATAAAAGAGCAATGTTTCTCTATGAAAAATTAATAGTGGATTCTTAATCAAAATTGAGATTTCATTAGGTATGAGTACACAAATCTTAAATAGAATAAGACAAATTATGCCTCACATGATGCGGAGGTTGCCACTATAGTACTTGCATTCAAAATGTGGAGACATTACATAATGGGAAAGAAATTTGAATTGAAAACAAACCATAGTGGTTTGAAATATTTATTTGAGCAACCAACCTTAAATAACAAGAAAACAATATTTTTGGAATTTTTAAGTGAAAATTATTTCAACATTAAACACATCAAAGAAAAGGAGAAAGAAATTGTTAATGAACTTAGTAGAAGGGCACATATTATGCATGATACATCCATTAATATGCATACTTTAGATTTAGAAAGTATAATTTTACACATCGCTATTACAGACCAACATTACCTATAGGAAAAATAATATATACAATGAGTACTGGAAAAATCTAAAGTGTACAAGCTACAAGAAGATGGCATACTTGTGATAGCCCCTTTGGGAAAATACCTCTCCTATAAACATTGAAATAATGATGTAAATAAAAATATATATGGTTGACATGGGGCATATATTTTAGAGCTCGGGGAGGAGATTGCTTGGGATTATGGGGGATTTTTTACTTGTTTAATGACAACCATGGAAGGCTCATAGGTGTGCACATAAATGGACTGGTTAGATCAATTAATTGAGAATGAAAGAAGGATAGAGGAGCCATGCCTGCCTTAGGTAAATCCACAAGGCAGAAAGGACAAACTTCAGAGTGATGCACTACACTGGCATGAAGGGGATAGCTTGAAGTCAACCAACAAGAACTGGAAGGGGGAGCTGACATAACATCGTCCCCGTGACCACACGAAGAGATAACCACCATGACCGAGATTGAGCAGGGGATGGAAAGGAGTGTACACCCACGCAAGAATATATAGTTGCAATGAAATTAGTGGGAATATTATAGGATAAAATGAGTATTCCCTACACACGAAAAATAGGGGGGGATATTAAGGAGAAGACAGTCTAAGGAGGAGAGGTGAGAGCATAGAGAGGGGAAGAAATATTTGGAAATAACATGCAAAGAAAAAGAGAAGGAACACAATGTTTTTTTTCCAGGAAAAAGGTATACCTAGCAAGAAGAGAATAGGGAGAAGCACCTAGGGAAACGAGCCTAAGTGTAATAAGGGCAGGATGATATTGGAGAAGAGACAAGGAAAACTTTATTTCACACTACAAATTGGCAGTGTTCCAATGTTCCCTAAGTGCCTGTTTTAGGCTGGAGACACTGAGGTGCAACTTGATTGGTTGTTGGGTGGAGATAGGAGGATATTTTGATTCCTAGTGGTATTGAATTTTTGAGAATCTCCTTTGAGCACTCTTCCTCAAGCTCGGGGGTGGAAACTGCAAGAAATTTTGGTTGCAACTCATCTAAGGTTGGGTGGAGAGTTAGAATCTCAATCTTAGTTGCCAAGATTCTTCCTTACCAGATAAGTAATAATATATATTTTCATGCATGTAAACCTTATAACCTACCCTATTATGTTATTTATCTCTGTTATCACACTCAAAATTTTCAAAATCATGTTTATCCTAAGCCCAAAACCCACATATATAACCTTTCGAAGCTTATCACTTTATAAGCCCATCTATTATAAAATTTTGGACTTTATGTTATAAGCTCTTCCACCCATCGAAAATTCGTGTTATATAAAATTACCATTATATATATTGAATATCATATATATAACAAAAATCCACTTAAAACATTGGTAGGACCCCTTGGGCCTTATCACATATCACCATCACAAAGTTTTGTTACACAATCAAACACTAAACTTATAAATCGCCGATGCGATATGATGTGGGACCCTTTCCCCACCATGCTTCCTTTTTCCATTTCATTTTCCTTTGGAATACATTGAAATCTTACCTTTTTCTGACCTTTTGACTTTACCCTTCCCCCTTCACCGTTTCATTGATTTTAATTCCCCGATCGCGATCAAAGTGGGGCCCTCATCGCATTTCGCAGCTTTTATGTGTTTTCGCATTGGCAACTAAAACTTAAAATATTCGATCAATGATTTTGAAATATCACATCGCATTTGAATTAACTTTGTGAGTGCCCGCAACATATTTATTTTAATTGCGATGCGGTAAGTCAAGCCCCACCTCAGCAGTTCCGCCCCTGCTTTACAACCGTTACAATACTTTGATATATCGTGATATCACATAAATTCTATAACACTTACCTCTTTAAACCTTCCGCCGATTCATAAAACTCCGCCATATGCCAGTGGGTCCCTCTTCCCCGTACATCACAAATTATAAAAGTTAAACCCCGCATCTTATAACTAAAAGCTAAAATCTTCGATCTACGTTGTGGTTCGGTCCCACTTCTTCCATGCCACGTCACTCATTCCCTCCCTCATGCATCGCACTTTGCAGTGTTTAAACTTTATATCCTCTGTGCTTATAACTAAAGATTGAGAGTTGTGATATGCACTACGGTCAGGTCCCACTTACCCTCCACGTCACCTACCTTCCACGTCACTTCCCCTTCGTATCGTATTGCAGGTTATATTATTTATAAAATAAATAATAAAGGTTGTGAAGTGCGCGGATGTGATGCACTTAAGAATTGAAATTTGAAAATTTTTAGGTTCGGTATATCGGTTTTTCATGCTATTTTTCTTATAAAAAGGTTTTAACACAACAAGGGGGTTTTGGGTAATACAACAATAGAAAGGTTGATGTTGGGAAGCAGAAGCATTCAGTACTCCATTTTCATAACAAATTTGTCAGCATATCAGTGAATTGAGTTCCACGTCCTAAACTACCCCTCTACATCAACAAATTAGCAACAACACAGTACAGGAAAAGAGAGTTGATTCAACACAGCAATCAGCAAATGCCATGTCATCGTTTCCTTAAAAATAGGATGATTGTTTTGTAGTTTCAGTAAGGGCATTTATTATTTTTTATGATCGATAATGCCATTCGAGCACTTGATCCTTATCTATGTAATGATCCCACTATTAGATAAGTGGAGGAAATAAATGTAACTAGAATCCTATCAGGAGATAAACTCTTAAAGTGAATAGGTGTATTTTTATGTTACAGAAATAGAGTTGTCAATTATGTTTAGTTGTCAAAGTTAAGGTTCGATGATCCAGCATCCTATGTAATGTAAAAAGAGTCTATTTATAGACAGAAAATCAAAATATCAGAAGGAGTTTGGAGAATCATTTTGACAGCTACTATTGTAATTTCTGATATCATTAATAGATAGATAGTGAATTTTATTGCTTTACCTGAGATTCTTGATGTGTTTCAATGGACTTATGTGTCTCTTTTATATCTTTCTTCCATTAGTATTGATGCTAAATTAATCAGAATTCATATCATATATGCTCTGAATTCCTTTTAGCATTGAGTTACTGATTATTCCCATGTGTTAGTGTTGTTCTATCATTGAAACAGAAAAAGCCTCAGCTTCCATAAGTAGGAATTCTTGTCATTGATTTCCTTAAACTGACTCCATAAGCCCAATGGTAGTTGAATCTTCCTCATTTTTCACCTACAGACACATACACTAAAAACCTCATAGAGTTAGCCATCTGTTTTAAGACCTAATTGAGTAAATCCTTTGATAAGTTGAGAGAGCCCTCTCAGGCTAAAGAGGCTAATCTTCAGTCAAAAGTTGGTTTGAAATAGTTACTCCAAGTTGACCATTGAAGCAGCCCAACAAGACTCAATTTGGTGATAACATTTTATGTTTGATTCAAGTGACATGAAACCTCCAAGAAAGCCAGTCATTGAGCTGATCTTATACTTGAACCCCTTGATTGCACTTGAACCAAAAGCAAACTGTATCCTGAAATGATAAAGGTAAGAGAAAATGGGTTTGTTTTTCATAGTGAAAAAATATTTGAAAAGTTGGACTATAGAACTCTTCCATGTAATCAACTATGGGATCATAGAATACATAATTTATTGATATCCCTTTTAATCTCTCAATGACAAATTTATCCTGGATATCCTTTTCATTTTCTTCATCAATACTGAACCTTGATTCCAACTCTACAATATCAAGCTCATAACCACATTCGTCTTTTATCTGCAAGTAAATGGTATAACAATTTCCTCCTTTTTTGGAGGAGCAAGACTTTCCAAGAACTGTTTAGGATATTGGAAATCATATGATCCAATTTGAACATCCAATAGTCCAATTTCATTTTCTATTTTTTAGCAGCTAAACCAAGAAAACAATTTTTTTTTTTTTTTTTGCAGGTGTGAGTCGATTGGATTTCAAACAGAGGAATACTATTGTTGAAAATTTTTCATCTTTCTGAAATTCTGCTAACTCATCCCTTACACTTTGTAACATTTCATCATATAATGGGTTTTCCACATACCTGTCATCTTGGATCACCATGAATGTTGTGAAATCTAGATTCTTCCCAGTGAAGTCACTCTGAACTTTGAAGCTTGGGATCTTGAACAATGGAGTCGCCAGGTGAATGGTACAACCTTCTTGTGTTTGGCTTCTGTTCACCATCAGAAGTAAAATCTAAACCTTGTCATTCTGCTCAGAGAAAATTTTCACCTTCGTGTCCCGGGCAACGACACCAAAATGTTATCACCAAATTGAGTCTTGTTGGGCTGCTTCAATGGTCAACTTGGAGTAACTATTTCAAACCAGCTTTTGACTGAAGATTATCAGAACTAGATCATGGACCTAAATGATAGCTCAAAGTTCAAAGTGTTTGGAATTGTGTCGAACCTGAGTAACCGGATAGATTTTGTCTTGATGATTCTGGTGTCATGAACGGTTCGAAAAACCGACACCGTATGAAGAAGTTATCGCAGTTTGAAAAGTACAGTAAACTGCAATTTTTTGACTTTGACTAGGTTTGACTGGAATTTTGGGAAAATTAAAAAGAGAATATTCCAGGGAATATTACTAGAATATTCTAGTAAATATTCTTGGAATATTCCTCATAATATTCCCCAAAATATTCCATTTTGACTAGTCCAATTTTGACAAGTGGTAGGTTTTGATTCATTGTTGATTGTATGATGTTTTGGTTCGGACCAATCATGGGATGCCACGTGGTGGCCTTGAATGCCATGTGGTAGGCCCAAAGGCTACCACGTGGCCTAGTTATGTGGAGAAAAATTTTTATTGGGATCCCCGGGGATCGACCCTGAGACCTCCTGCTCGCAGACCCATGCCTTAACCACCTCGTCTACTGATTGGTTCATACCCCTATAAGATAGCGGAAATATTTACGTGTTAAAATACTTTCACATGGGGGTTTTCCACATGGGATATCTTTCAATCGTGACATATGTTGTTACAGTTAACGGTTTATAATTGTTCACTCTGGCATGGACTAATCACATGGAAACTATTTTATTAACGATCAACGACAGTTTGTTAACCAGACAGACTCCACAATTTTGTGCTAAAACTTATCACATGTAACATTTCAAATGGTTATATATTCGCGTGGTTAAATTCCATCTCTTTTAGTTTTGTTAACCATTATGAAGACCACGAGTTTTGGGGGACCTGTGCCGAACACCCCAACAGTAAAATTTAATGCTACAGTATTTTAGGTGGAGATTTGTGGAGCGCACCCAACTTTGGCGGTGAGTTCCATTTTAAACTCCAGCTAACTGTAGTTTCTCCACATTTAGTGCAGCTTTTTAGGGGTCACTGGACAAATTGAGTTTAGGCTCTATCTTGTGCTAGATTCGACCAATTTTGGAGTGCCAATAGTCAATTTCGACTATCTCAGACATTCAAAACTCATTGGTGAGGGTTGCAATTCCATCAGAGGAATTTTGAGCATGATTTTGCTTCAATAAAGTTCTAGGGGCCACTAGGGCCAACATGGGCCAACAGCAGTTTAAGGCCTAGCCAGAGCCACTAGAGGCCTTATTCAGAAATCTAATAGTCAATTTTAAATATTTCAAATGTTTTGGAATGAATGGTGTGGTTTTTAGAACCTTTAGAGGAATTTTAAAGGCCGATATTCTTTATTAAAGTTCCAAGGGCCACTAGGGCTAGCAAGTGCTAGTAGTAGTTTGGGGCCTAACCAAGGAAGCTAAAGACCTTATGCAGCAAATCAATAGTCATTTCTGATTGTAATGAGCATTATGAATCCATTGATGGAGGTTTCAGAATATTTTGAGGACTTATAGAGGTCGAGAACACAAAGAGAATTTTTCTTTGACCCTAGAGCCAAGGGGTGTCGATAGGTGTTGGAGGCGAAACCAGAGCTGCCAGAGGCCAATTTCAATGAACCAATAGTATATTATGAATATTTTCAGAATTCTAAATCCATTGTATGGATTTTAAGAGCCATTTGAAGAATATTGAAGGTAGAGAACCTACAGGGAAGTTTTCGGCAGCCTAGGGAAAACCGTGGAGGGAGGCCTAGATTGGGGATGCAGTGCTCTTTTAGAGAAAATGATCAGTCCATTTTGGAGGTCTGACATGTGCTGGAGATAGTAGGTGAGTTTTCAGGGACATAAAAATAATTTTGGAGTTAGTGCCATATATAAGCTCAGTGTAGCTCAAGAGCACCGATAGAAGGAATCAAATCTAAGGGAGCCTAGATTTATTTTTAGAGTTATGAAAACCATAAAAGGGATATAAATTGTATTCTAAGCCCATTTTTTCAGTTCAGTAACCATTGGATTTAAGGATGGAACTTGTAAAAGATATTTTTCCATAATCCCAAAGAGCCAAGTCAAGATGACAAGAGCTCAACGAGAAGTAGCCCATGATATTCAGGTGAACTCCTAGATTAAATTTTCTATTATGTGTGAATGTTTATGTGCTACATTATATTGTTGTTACACATGTTTAATTTCAGAAAAAACAAATGGACTTAAAGCACTTAAACAGTTAAAAATCATACACCTATTTCAAGTAATAATTCCGCAAAAAGTCAAGTACAAGCTAGATATTTTATTTTTTTAACTGAGTGGGAGATTCTTGAAAATAATAACAAGTTATCCAACCCATTTTCAAGTCAGGATGGTATCATAGCACTTGGTTGCTTTATTGAAAGAGCAATAGCTTGCTTGTTTGACTTGAAAGGTGTTTAACAGTGCAAAGGATTTGATTGTTTACAAACTGACTGTTGTTTGAGCTTCTAGAGGTGAAGGGAAAGCTATTGATAGCTAAGTCCAGGAGAGTAAAATAAGGAATAAAGGGCTGAAGGAATATTCCTTACCTAAAGGACCTCAAGGCAACTCTTGAAGCACAAAAGGGTTTGTTTACAAAAGGCTTCTTGAAGAAGAGCTTGACTCTACAACCATTTTGTTTTGAAGCTCTGTCAATTGTGTTTTGAAAGATTTGTGAATTTTGTTGAAGTTCTTTTTTTCATTTTCATAAGATGACAGCTTCTTCAAGTGAGGTTTCAAAATCCTCCTCCTTCACAATATTCTTTGATGAAGACATGAAGCAAGACTTCTACATGTTGAAGGACATGGTGCAGATTATGTTTGAATATAGAAGAGAAAGCACTATACTTCATGAGAAATTGGTTGCTATGAAGTAAGAGAAGGAATAAATTATTCAATGAATGCATGAGATGGAGATGCAACTCTATCAAGCCCAAGAGGCTTTGACAAAGAACATGCGTGAAGCAGAGGTAATTCACTCAAATTTGTCTTCAGTTTCCTCTTCAGAAAGATGTGTTGGTTCATTTGAAAAGCACACTAGAGGTATAGGGTCCAAGTTAATGTATAAAATGGGATACGAAGGCAAGGGTTTAGGAAAACATGCACAAGGCATGATTGATCCAATTTTGGTTGAGGAACGACCTAAGAAATTTGGACTTGGTTATGTTCAATCTAATGGCGAAAACTCCAAAGCCATGAAGGCATGTGAGGCAATTTCAAAGAGAAATTTTGTTACAAGGTCTAAACCACAAACATGTCAAGTTTGTTTTCAAGTTTATTGCCATTTTCTAAAGCCTATGTTGCAACAAGCATATTGTAGACATGTAGCTTATGGCGAGCATGCAAGTTCAAAAAGTTATCAAGACATGAACACTGATGTTAGTCTTCAAGAGAAACTTGGAACCTCTACTAGTTCATCTCCTCATGAAGGAAAAAAGGATGGACATGCAAGGCAACATTTGAGCTATAATTCTTCCCATATTCAAGTTGATTATGTTTCTGCAAAGCATGAAAATTTGTTAGGTCCTTATATTACTAGTATAGTCCCTTATTATGTTAGTGTATACCCCCTTATTATTATTCTTGTACCCCTGTAACCCCCATATTGTTATTATTATGCGCTTACATTATTATTGTTAGGTAAGATAGGATTACATTGTCGCCCCACTAGGATTACATTGTGGCCCCATGGACTCCTATATATAGAAAGGAGTTTTTTTCATTTGTATCATCCAAGAATTGTTCATTCATGTAATGTATTGGAGGTTTCCCCCTCAAAGTGGCTTATTTCTAAGGCGTTGATATCTCTTTTCTTCTATTTTCGGAGCTGGTTTCACAACATTTGGTATCAGAGCTTTGGATTATAGGGTTTCACTGCTCCAAATAGGTCATCGTGGAATTTTCGCTATAAATTTTTTTCTACCATGGTTCAGAAGATGAAAGTTTTAGAGTGCGAAGAAAAAATCTTGAGGAACATCGTCGCACAATTTCAGATCTTGGTTCACAATATTTGTGGAGATATTATATTTGGACGTTAGGTATTTTTCAGGCTACCGAATTTCATCTCAAAGAGGTGATTATGGGAAAAGCTTCATAACTCTCTCTTTGAGCATCAGATTGGAATTCTGTGAAAAGTGATTGGAATTACATGGAATGTATTTTCTTGTCTATAAATTTCAGATCCAAAGGAGCAAACAGTGACATGTGGCAAGTCATACAAGTTCACTCTACTGAACTTTGTCTTGAAGAATCCAAATCAAGTCAGACCTATGGCATTTGGAAGAAGCTTCAGAGGAATACTACAGGGCTGAATTTCAAATATTGAGGATCTGCAAGTATATAGATAAGTCAATTTCAATATTGAGCTCCTCAAAAGAAAGTAAAAGGTGTGTATTTTTTTTTCCCGAATTGCATAAGTCTTGTTTGAAGAATCAAGTTGAATTGATTCCAAGGGCATATTATAGAATAGATATCAGTATTGGATTCTCGAATGGCCCCTAAAAATAATTCAACACACATTAAGCCTTTAGAAGGCTCTACTATGACTCATGAAGATGAAGAATGGCAACATGACATATCAAAATTACAAGAGCAAGTGCAACAAATTTTGCTCTCGCAAAGAGAAACAAAAAATGGATATGAGGAAGTTTGATGGAAAGGATCTTGTAACATGGATGTTTAGTCAATTTAGTGTCTTAAATTGCTAACATAAATTATCGACCAGGTCTAGTAAACTAATGAAGTGTGATGCACTATATGTTCCTAAGTATCCATTTTTCTTACTTCATTGTTTTTAGTGTTTTATTGATGTTTTGGGGTTTTTATGTGTGATGCTTAGTATGCTACTCTATGCTAAAAAGATGAAGTTAGATCTATGTCAAAAGGGAGAAAAGGAAATGTTAATAAATGAATTAAAATGGAGTTTATTTGCAAATTCTGTTCCTAACTAGAAAATGATGAAAACAGGGAGTCCTAATCCATGGATATTATAGCTTCTAAATGAAAATTCATGAAATGAAAAGTCACTCAAAACACTAAAACTTAATCTGATTCATTTAGTTAGAGATTTTTTGGAAGAGCTTGTGAAAAAGATTAATTCTAATGCAATGAAGATCTCCTAAAACATAAAAGGAAACGCTGAAACAAACCGTAACTTAAAAAATTATAGTGAAATCTCATTCATTTGATAGAAGTTTATTGGAAGAGCATGAGAAAAAGATTACTATAATGTAGTAAGGATCTCCTATGAAATTCTGAAACAAATTATAACATTACAATTAAATCTCATTCATGAGTTAGAGGTTTATTGGAAGAGCTTTTGAAAGAGATTAATCATAATGTGATAAGGATCTTCTATGAAGCAAAACAATCAATAACTCACAATATTACAACTTAGTCTCATTCATGAATTAGAGGTTTATTGGAAAATATTTTGAAAGAGACTAATTGCAATATAATGAGGATCTTCTTTTTAACTAAATAACAGAAAATGAAATGCTAATAACTCAGAATATCACAATTGAATCCCATTCATTTAATAGATATGTATTGGGAGAGCTTGAGAAAGAGATTAACTGCAATATCATGAGGATATTTTATCTAAGCTAATGGCATGAAACATAATGCTAAAAGCTATGATTTCAGAAAACAATCTAAGTAAGGAAATATGACAAAATAGAATTGAAAATGACTTATCTAGAAAACATGCAAAACCTCCTCGAATAGCAGGGGCCCTCTGCTACCAATTTGGTGAAATTCTTCAGCTTCTTAAAGTTGTAATCAAAATAGCATCAATGAATTGAACTTCTTTATTGATAAATTCACAAATATACATCCCATTCCATCTTAAGCTTTGTTAAAAAACACTCTCTAATCCTTTCTCTTCTTCTCCTATTTTTCACTACTCTTGATATGAAAAAGCTTCCCCTATTTTCACTACTAATCTACAACAGGTATTGGAAGGATCATGTTCAACATGTTGACAAGGTTCTCAAACTATTGCAGGAGAAACAATTATATGCAAAAACATCCAAATTTTTCTTTGGAGTACAAGAGGTGGAATATATGGGTCATATTGTATCTCACGAGGGTGTTAAGGCAGACCCTAACAAAATTAAAGCTATTGAGGAGTGGAAATTCCCCACAACCATAAAGCAGTTGCGAGGATTTATCGGGTTAACAGGGTATTATCACAAGTTTGTTAAGAATTATGGGAGAATAACAACACCTCTAACAACATTATTGAAGAAAGATGCATTTTCATGGACTCCTGAAGCAACTAAGGCCTTTGAACATCTTAAAGAGGCAATGTGCCTAGCACCGGTCTTAGCTACGCCAGACTTCACAAAAACCTTTATTGTGGAATGTGATGCCTCAGGAAATGGAATTGGTGTTGCTTTAATGCAGGAAGGAAGACCCATTGCTTTTGAAAGTCGTCCAATCAAAGGAAAGTATTTACAGAAACCTATTTATGAGAAGGAAATGTTAGCAATACTGCATGTACTAAAGAAATGGCGAACTTACCTAATGGGAAGACACTTCAAGGTAAAAACTGATCATGATAGTCTTAAACACTTTTTGGAACAAATACTATCTTCAAAAGAGCAGAAAAAATGGGTCACAAAGATGTTGGGTTATGACTTTGAAATAATCTACAAAAAAGGAAAGCTTAATGTTGTTGCAGATGCACTCTCAAGAAAGAATGAAGAGGTGGAAGCATTGCTTTGTGCCATTTCTATTATCCAACTAGATTGGATAACCGAAGTAAGAGATGAATGGAAGAAGGACAAAGATGTATGGACACTCATTCAAAAGTTGCAGCAAGATCCTAGTACATCTGATACATTTAGTTGGAAAAATGATTCCTTATGGTACAAAGATCGCTTATATCTTAGTAAGAATTCCCAACTAAAACAAAAGATTCTTCTGGAATTGCACACTTCTCCTTTAGGAGGACACTCAGGATTTTTAAAAACTTACCACAGGGTGAAGAAAGAATTTTTTTGGGATGGCCTTAAATCTGATATTCAAAAGTTTTTGGCGGAATGTTTGGTTTGCCAGCAGAATAAAGTGGAAACAATTAAGACCCCAGGACTTCTACAACCTTTATCCATTCCAAGTCAACGTTGGGAGGAGATTTCAATGGATTTTATCACAGGTTTACCTAAGTCCAAAGAAAAGAGTGTCATCATGGTGGTAGTTGATAGACTTACCAAGTATGCACACTTTTGTGCATTATCTCATCCATTTAAAGCAAGTACAGTTGCTACTACATTTATGTACACAATTCAAAAGCTACATGGGAACCCAAGGGTTATTGTGAGCGACAGAGATCCCATTTTTACTGGAAATTTTTGGACGGAGTTATTTTCTTGTTTGGGTACTCAATTAGCTCATAGCTCATCTTATCATCCTCAATCTAATGGTCAAACTGAGTTAGTAAATAAATGTTTGGAAGGATATCTTCGTTGTTTTGTATCTGATAAACAAACACAATGAGTCAAGTGGTTACCTCTCGTTGAATGGTGGTATAACACTTCCTTCCATACTGCAGCAAAAATGACCCCATTTATGGCACTTTATGGATATCATCCACCATCCATCACATCATCTTTAAGGGAAAATTCGAAGGTTCAAGCAGTCGAAGATCACATCGAGCATCAGCAAGAAGTTCTCCAACTCTTAAAGGATAACATGAATTTGGCACAAAATCGAATGAAACAACAGGCAGATCAACATCGTAGCGAGAGAAGTTTTGATGTAGGAGATTGGGTATTTTTACGGCTACAACCATATAAACAAATGTCCCTTAAGCAAGCTAAGAAGGATAATAAATTATCGCCAAAGTACTATGGTCCTTACAAGGTGTTGCAAAAGATTGGTACTATGGCATACAAATTGGAGCTTCCTGCTTCTTCGCGAGTACATCCAGTTTTCCATGTTTCATGCTTAAAGAAGGTTATAGGTGAAAATCTTCCAGTTCAAACAATATTGCCAGAACTTGATGAGGAAGGAAAATCATATTGGAACCTGAAGCGGTCATGGAAACAAGAACTCGACAGCTACGAAATCGATCAATTTCAGAGTATCTCATCAAGTGGAAGAACTTACCCACTAAAGATTCTACATGGGAGGATGAGAATTTTATACAGAAGCACCCAGAGCTACTCAAGCGTTGAGGACAACACTTATTTGAAGGAGAGGGGCCATGTTAGGTCCCTATATTACTAGTGTAGTCCCTATTATGTTATTGTAGACCCCCTTATTGTTATTATTGTACCCCTGTAACCCCCATATTGTTATTGTTGTGCCCTTACATTATTATTGTTAGGTTGGCCAAGATTACATTGTGGCCCCACGGACTCCTATATATAAAAAGGAGTTTTTGTCATTTGTATCATCCAATAATTGTTCATTCATGTAATGTATTGGAGTGTTTCCCCCCTCGAAGTGGCTTATTTCTAAGGTGTTGATATCTCTTTTCTTCTATTTTTGGAGCTGGTTTCACAACACAATTCTGCATAGTTGAATGGAAGAAAGAGTTTTTGTGCATATTGTGGTATTTTTAACCATGATGTTTCGAGATGCTGGAAGAGGAGGAAGGCATACAGGAAGTACTTGAGGCAAAGGAAACTTACAAACAAGTTGCATAAGACTTGTTGACAAGGTTCTCAAACAGGTAGTGAAAATAGGGGAATCTACAACAGGTATTGGAAGGATCATGTTCAACATGTTGACAAGGTTCTCAAACTATTGCAGGAGAAACAATTATATGCAAAAACATCCAAATGTTTCTTTGGAGTACAAGAGGTGGAATATATGGGTCATATTGTATCTCATGAGGGTGTTAAGGCAGACCCTAACAAAATTAAAGCTATTGAGGAATGGAAATTCCCCACAACCATAAATCAATTGCAAGGATTTCTTGGGTTAACAGGGTATTATCAAAAGTTTTTTAAGAATTGTGGGAGAATAACAACACCTCTAACAACATTATTGAAGAAGGATGCATTTTCATGGACTCTACGAAGCAACTAAAAGCCTTTAGACATCTTAAAAGAGGCAATGTGCCTAGCACCCCGGTCTTAGCTACGTCGGACTTCACAAAAACCTTTATTGTGGAATGTGATGCCCTCGGGAAATGGAATTGGTGTTGTTTTAATGCAAGAAGGAAGACCCATTGCTTTTGAAAGTCATCCAATAAAAGGAAAGTATTTACGAAACCTATTTATGAGAAGGAAATGTTAGCAATAATGCATGCACTAAAGAAATGGTGAACTTACCTCCTAATGGAAGAAGACACTTCAAGGTACAAATTGATCATGATAGCCTTAAACATTTTTTGGAACAAAGACTATCTTCAAAAGAGCAGAAAAAATGGGTCACAAAGATTTTGGGTTATGACTTTGAAATAATCTACAAAAAAGGGAAGCTAAATGTTGTTGCGGAGATGCACTCTCAAGAAAGAATGAAGAGGTGGAAGCATTGCTTTGTAGCACATTTTCTATTATCCAACCAAATTGGATAACCGAAGTAAGAGATGAGACTGGAAGAAGGATGAACAAGTGTGGACACTCATTCAAAAGTTACAACAAGATCCTAGTAAATCTGATACATTTAGTTGGAAAAATGATTCCTTATGGTACAAAGATCACACGTATCTTAGTAAGAATTCCCAAATAAAACAAAATATTCTTTTGGAATTGCACACTTCTCCCTTTAGGAGGACACTCGATATTTTTTAAAAACTTACCACGGGGGTGAAGAAAGAATTTTTTTGGGATGGCCTTAAATCGCGATAGATTCTAAAAGTTTTTGACGGAATGTTTGGTTTTCCGGCAGAAATAAAGTTGAGACAATTAAGACCCTGGGTCTTCTACAGCCTTTATCCATTCCAAGTCAATGTTGGGAGGAGGTTTCAATGGATTTTATCACAAGTTTACCTAAGTCCGAATAAAAGAGTGTCATCATGGTGGTAGTTGATAGACTTACCAAGTATGCACAATTTTGTGCATTATCTCATCCATTTAAAGCAAGTATAGTTGCTACTACATTTATGGACACAATTCAAAAGCTACATGGGAACCCAAGGGTTATTGTGAGCGACATAGATCCCATTTTCTGCATGGAAATATCTTCGGACGGAGTTATTTTCTTGTTTGGGTACTCGATTAGCTCATAGCTCATCTTATCATCCTCGGTCCCAATGGTCAAAGCTCGATATAGTAAATAAATAGTTTGGAAGGATACCTTTGTTGTTTTGTATATGATAAATAAAACACAATGGGTCAAGTGGTTACCTCTCGGCCCGGAATGGTGGTATAACACTTCCTTCCACACTACAGTAAAAATGACCCCATTTATGGCACTTTATGGATATCATCCACCATCCATCACATCATCTTTAAGAGAAAAATCGAAGGTTCAAGCAGTGGAAGATCACATCGAGAATCAACAAGAATTTCTCCAAATCTTAAAGGATAACATGAATTTGGCACAAAATCTAATGAAACAACAGAGCGATCCAACATCGCGAGAGAAAGAAATTTTTTAGATGTAGGAGACAGGTATTTTTACGGCTACAACCATACACATAAATTTCCCTCAAGCACAGCTAAGAAGGATAATAAATTATCGCCAAAGTACTATGGTCCTTACAAGGTGTTGCAAAAGATTGGTACTATGGCATACAAATTGGAGTTTTCAAACTTCTTCACGAGTGCATCCAGGTTTTCCATGTTTCATGCTTAAAGAAGGTTATAGGTGAAAATCTTCCAGTTCAAACAATATTGCCAGAACTTGATGAGGAAGAAAAAATCATATTGGAACCTGAAGCGGTAACGGAAACAAGAACTTGACAAATACAATCAATTTCAAATTATCTCAGCAAGTGGAAGAACTTTCCTGTAGAATATTCCATATGGGAGGATGAGAATTTTATACAAAAGCATCGAGAATAATGCAAGCCTTGGAGGACAACACTTATTTGAAGGAGAGGGGCATGTTAGGTCCCTATATTACTAGTGTGTAGTCCCTTATTATGTTAGTGTAGACCCCATTATTGTTATTAGTTGTTCCCTTACATTATTATTGTTAGGTCGGGCAGGATTACATTGTGGCACCTATATATAAAAAGGAGTTTTTGTCATTTGTATCATCCAAGAATTGTTCATTCATGTGTAATGTATTGGAGGTTTCCCCCTCGAAGTGGATTATTTCTAAGGTGTTGATATCTCTTTTCTTCTATTTTTGGAGCTGGTTTCACAACAAAATTCTGCATAGTTGAATGGAAGAAAGAGTTGTTGTGCATATTGTGGTATTTTTAACCATGATGTTTCGAGATGCTGGAAGGGGATGAAGGCATATAGGAAGTAGTTGAGGCAAAGGAAACTTACAAAGAAGGTGCATAAGACTTGCACACATTTCCAGCGAGAAAAGGGACATGTTGTTTCCCATTGTTGGGATATTGTATCCAACTAACTCTGTCCCCAAGCACATGAGCGAAGAGGACGAGAAAGAGGCTGGAAAAAATTGGAACCAAGGATTCCATCATTGATGTGAGAACAGATGTTTCACATGAAGAAGATTTGCAACAACAAAATTCTCCGTGGAAGTGGCTTGGTAAGAAATGGTTTGACTTCTTGACACAGTAAGACATACATTCATTTGTACATATAGAAAATTGTCTATGTATGTACATGTTTCATTGTAATCTCTGTTGTGTTTGAGCCACCTTGGATTGATGATCAAGGAAGTGATGTTCAGCTACTCTTTCGGTGAAATTCTCGCCGAGGAAATTTATGAGTGAGTGCAAGGAAGACGAGTTCTTGATAGGAGGACAAGCACATCCGGGGAAGGGAAGTGTTGATTTCTACCTCTCAGAGCTTTTTGGTTCAAAGCGCACTAGCCACATGCAAGGCAAGTGTATGGAGGCTTAGATAGATGGTGTTGTGTACTCTCATCTCTTGTACATATTAGTATATCAATCTTTTGGGGTCCAAAAGATTCCTAATGGGGAGGTGTGATTAGAACTGGATCATGGACCTAAGTGATAACTCAAAATTAAAAGTGTTTAGAAGTGTGAAAAACCTAAGCAACTGGATAGATCTCCTCTTCCTAATTTCTATGCATTCCGTAAAACGGTTCAAAAAACCCGACAACGTATGTAGATAGCTATCGCAGAGTTTTGAAAAGTCCGATAAAATGCAATTTTTGGAATTTGACCAGGTTTGACTGGAATTTTGGGAAAATTAAAAAGAGAATATTCCATGGAATATTCTTGGAATATTCCTCAAAATATTCCCCAGAATATTTCATTTGGACCAGTCTAATTTTGACAAGTGACAGGTTTTGATTCATTTTTGACTATACGATGTTTTGGTTTAGACCAATCACGGGCTACCATATGTCAGGCCTAGAGGCCGCCAAATGGCCCAGTTCGTGGACCAAATTTTTTATTGGGGTCCACGGGGCTCGACCTCAAGACCTCTTGCTTGCAGGCCCATGCCTTAGCCACCTCGTCTACTGATTGGTTCATAACCCTGTAGGATAGCGACAATATTTATGTGTGAAAAGATTTGCACATGGGGGGGACCGCCGGTGGCCCCGTTGGTATTGTTCACATGCGATACCTTTCAACTGTGACATATTTTTTTACAGTTAACGGTTTATAACCGTTTACGCTGGCGTGGACTGATCACATGGAAACTGTTCTATTAACGGTCAACCGATGGTTTGTTAACCCGAAATTCTCCGCAATTCTGTGCTAAAACTTATCACATGTAACGTTTCAAATGGTTATATCTCCATGTGGTTAAATGCCATCTCCGTCAGTTTTGTTAACCATTATGAAGACCACGGGGTTTGGGGGACATGTGCCCAACACCCCAACTATAAAAATTTACATGCTACGATCTTTTAGGCGAGTAGATTTTTTGGAGCTCGCCCAAATTTGAGCGGTGAGTTCCATTTTTAAAAAATTCTAGCTAGCTACTTGAGTTTCTCACATTCGCATGGAGCTTTTTAGAGGGTCACCGAAATTTGAGTTATTTAGATCTCTATCATTCAAGCTAGATTCTACCAATTTTGGAGTGCCAATAGTCAATTTTGACTATATCAGACATTGATGCAGATCTCATTGGTGAGGGTTGCTAGTAGCCATCAGAGGAATTTTTTGAGTAGGTTTTTGCTTCTCATTGAAGTTCTAGGAGCATTTTAGGGCCACCATGGGCAGTGAAAGTTTCGAGCCTAGCCAAAGCAGCTAGAGACCTTATTCAAGAATCCAATAGTGAATTTTTTATTTTTCAGATGTTATGGAACTAATGGTGTGGGTTTCAGAGCCTATAGAGGACTTTTAAAGGCTGATATGCTTCAGTGAAGCTCCGAGGGCCTTAGGGGCAATAAGTGCCAGTAGCAGTTCGGGGCCTAGCCAGGGCAGCTAAAGACCTTATGCAGCAAAAAAATAGTCATTTCTAACTATAATAAGAATTATGAATCCATTTATGGAGGTTGAAGAAGATTTTGAGGACTTATAGAGGTTGAGAACCCATAGAGAAATTTTCTTTGACCCTAGAGACAGGGGGTGCCGACAGGTGTTGGAGGCAAAGCCGTAGCTACCAAAGGCTAATTTCAGTGAACCAATAGTCTATTATGACTATTTTTGGAATTTTGAATCCATTTTAGGGAATTTTAGAGCCATTTGAAGACTTATGAAGGTAGGGAACCTACAAGGAATTTTTGGGTATCCGAGGGCAAACCGTGGATGGAGGCCTAGATTGGGGATGCAATGCTCTTTTGGAGAAAATGATGGTTCATTTTGGAGGTATGATATGTGCTGGAGACATTAGGTGAGGTTTCAGGGATAAAAAAAGAATTATGAAGGAGTTAGTTCCATAGATAAGCTCAACGTAGCTCAAGAGCACCGACCGAAGGAATCAAGTCTAAGGGAGCCTATATTTGTTTTTAGATTGATGAGCCACCATGATAGGGATATAAATGGTATTAAAAAGCCCATTGGTTTAGTTCAGGTAACCATTGGAGTTAGAAGTTTGAAAACTTTTAAAGAATTTTTTTCCATAATCCCCAAAGAGCCAAGTCAAGATGACAAGAGCCCAAGGAGAAGTAGACCACGATATTCAGGTGAACTCCTAGATTAAATTTGATGCTATGTGTGAATTTTTATTTTCTACTTTATATTTTTGTTACACATGTTTAATTTTAGAATAAAAAAATGGACTTAAATCACTTAAATAGTTTAAAATCATACACCTATTTCAAGTAATAATTCAGCAAAAATCCAAGTACAACCTAGATATTTTATTTTTTTAACTGAGTGGGAGATTATTGAAAATAATAACAATTTATCCAACCCATTTTCATATCAGAATATTAGCCTCTTCAGTCTAAGAGGGCTCTCTCAACTTATCAAAGAGTATATACTGGGCAATTAGTTCTTAAAACGAGATAGCTAACTCTATGAGTGTATTTAGTGTATGTGATTGCGAGTGAAAAATGAGGAAGATTCAACTACCATTGGGCTTATGGAGTCGGTAAAATGAAATTAATGACAAGCATTCCCTACCTATGGAAGTTGAGGATTTTTATCTTTCATATGATAGAACAACACTAACACATGGGAATAATCAGTAACTCAATGCTAAAAGGAAATCGAGAGCATATATGAAATGAATTCCGAGTAATTTAGCATCAATACTATTGGAAGCAAGATATAAAAGAGACACATAATTACATTGAAACACATAAAGAATCTCAGGTAAAGAAAGAAAATTCATTGTCTTTCTATTATTGATATCAGAAATTACAATGGTAGCTATGTGAAAAGCATTCTCCAACCTCCTTATGATATTTTGGTTTTTTATCTATAAATAGACTCCTTTTACATTGCATAGGATGTTGGATCATCGAACCTTAACTCCTATGACTAAACATACATCCGATAACTCTATTTCTGGAACATAGACACCTATTCACTTTAAGATTTTATCTCCTAATAGTACTCTACTTACATTTATTTCCTCCACTTCTCTAATAGTGGGATCATTACATAGATAAGGATCACGTGCTCGCATGGCATTATCCATCATAAAAAAAAAAAAATCCCTTACTGAAACTACAAAATAGTCATCCTATTTTTAAGGAAATGATGACATGGCACTTTCTGATTGTTGTGCTAAATCGACTCTCTTTTCCTATACTGCGTTGTTGCTAATGTGTTGATGTTGTGGGGTAGTTTAGGACATGGACCTCAATTCACTGATATGTTGGCAGATCTGCTCTAAAAACGGAGTATTGAATGCTTTTGCTGCCCAACATCAACCTTTCTATTGTCTTATTACCCAAAACCCTCTTGTTGTGTTAAAACCTTTTTATAAGAAAAATAGCATGAAATACTGATATACCGGACCTAAAACTTTTCAAATTTCAATTTTGAAGCACATCGCATTTGTGCACTTCGCAACCTTTATAGTTTTGTTTCTAAAGAATACAACCTGCAATACGATGTGAAGAGGAAGTGACATGGAAGGTAGGTGACGTGGAGGGTAAGTGGGACTTGACCACAGCGTATATCACAACTCTCAGCCTTTAGTTATAAGCGCGGAGGATATAAAGTTTAAACACTGTGAAGTGCGGCGCACAAGGGAGGGAATGAGTGACGTGGCATGGAAGAAGTGGGACCGAACCATAGCGCAGATCGTAGCTTTTAGCTTTTAGTTATAAGCTGCAGGGTTTAACTTTTATAATTTGCGATGTGTGGGGAAGAGGGACCCACTGAAATATGGCGGAGTTTTATGAATCTATGGAAGGTTTAAAGCGGTTTAATTTATGTGATATCACGATATATCAAAGTATTGCAACGAATGTAAAGCGGGGGAAGAACTGCTGAGTTGGGGCTTGACTTACCGCATCGCAATTAAAATAACTATGTTGCGGGCACTCACAAAGGTAAGTCAAACGCAATGAAATATCACAAAATTGGTGATCACATATTTTAAGTTTTAGTCTCCAATGCGGAAACACATAAAAGCTACGAAATGTGATAAGGGCCCCACTTTGATCACAATCGAGGAATGAAAATCAATGAAACGGTGAAGGGGGAAGGATAAAGTGAAAAGGTCAGAAAAATATAAGGTTCCAATGTATTTCAAAGGAAAATGAAATGTAAAAAGGAAGCGTGGCGGGGAATGGGTCCCACATCATATTGCATCGGCGATTTATAAGTTTAGCATTTGATTGTTGTAACAAAACTTTGCGATGGTGATATGCGATAAGGCACAAGGGGTCCTACCAATGGTTTAAAAGGATTTTTGCTATATATATGATATGCAATATATATAATGGTAATTTTATATAAGACGACTTTTCGATGGGTGTTGGAGCTTATAACATAAATTCTGAAACTTTATAATAGATGGGTTTATAAAGTGATAAGCTCCGAAAGGTTATATATTTGGGTTTTGGGCTTAGGATAAACATGATTTTGAAAATTTTAAGTGTGGTAACAATATCCATTTTTTAATGTGTGTAAAATATCCCTACATAATATTGGGAAATGGTGCGTTCTATGTGATTAATGAGAAATATTTTGATTCCTAGCCTCTATGTTTATGTGTGCACTTAAATGGTATAGTATCAATAGGATTGAGTTGTGTATTAAGTATATGTGTTGAAGACGAACGATATTATGTCCTTTATGAGGATGAGGAGTGGTTGACTCCTACACATTTTATGTTTTCATGTATGTTGATTACCCTATGTGTTGAATATTACATAATGGTTACAACGCTGATAAATCACTCATGTTAATAGAAAAAGAATGTATATTGTCATGTTCAATTTGTGGGGTATGTTCAGTTCCTATGTTTGTTTTATAAGCTATAATTTTATAAATTATTAGTTCTTACTAAGATGCAAATCTATGTGTGATTACAAGCCTAAATATAGTCTAATTATTATAGTATGAAAGAGATGGGTGAATCTCTATGTTATGGCTAAATCCTTGCACCTAAAATGTTTTAATAACAAGCTTGAGTATGTAAATGTAAAGCTCAGAAGGAATAACCTCGTGTTAAAAGTAATATTAAGAGGGACAACATTATGTGTGTGTGTTTGTGTGTAACTATATACATATGCGCTCATATATATATAGTAATGTAAGGGTTGGTCTGAGGGATAGTCTTGTTGATGCCAAGATGTAGGCTATATGAAGGTTTTCATACATATGTATATAATTACAAGAATCTCGAGAGTGATATATTGATATTTATTTACATACATACATACATATGTGTGTGTGTGTTTGTGTGTTTGTGTGTATATACGAGTGCACATCGGGTTGAGTCTTGCAATCTCAATAGCCAAGACATTTTATATGCCCAAGATAAAGTCCCTTTTGGACTAATTATATATTCACATATATGTAATACAAGCTCTAGATATTTAGGCTGGGGTTGAGTATTTTTATCACTGAAAATACCTCTACATCAGCTTAGAGGAGATTATTTTTCCTTTTTTCGAAGTTCAAACATTTTCTCTAGAATCCTTATGACTGGAATGTGCCCTTTTTTCTCAGCAACACATGCTATAGTGGGCGTCACTTACTCTGCAAAAATTTTAACCCTAGATTGTAACATAATGTCTCTTTCAGTTAGCCCCTGTTGTGAAAAATTTCCCAATAACGAGCGTAAAATATCGAATTAACTATTTTTTACACTGTCATTCGTGATTGGAAACTACCACACGATGGAATGCGGAAACTCGACCTTATCTTCAACTTTTTCCTATACAAACAAAGCACCTAAAAGCAGATTAAATAATTTTCTATGAGGAAACATCACCCAATCCAAATATTTTTCCCAATTTTTACTGGAGAGAAAGTGACAATCCTCATAGCCTTCGTTTACCTATAAATTGAGAGCTTTGTCATTGAGAAAAGGATTATAATTTAGAGTATTGTTATGTTGTCGAGATCATTACTAGGAGAGAGTATTGGAGCTAGGAGCTAGAGGAGGTTATGTTGCAACTTTGACATCTAGTTGTAAACTTCATTCTTATTTATAATATATAGATCGAATTCTCTTCCTTCCAAATCACTATTCAATGTTCATTCCTATTATTTTTAACTAATAATTATTTTGAAGCTTGAGTTACATTGATTCATCCAGTAATTATTATTTGTTTATTCATTCTGATCTTGATTGATAGAATTATTATGATGTGAAAGGATTGGTTTAGTCTTCTTTATGTGCAAGACCAGATTTTGGAGCTAGCCAGGAGCATCTCCCAATTACACTAACAACTCCATTAGATCTGTACATGAGGAAAAATAGGTCCATCCTTTTCATTTTCTTGTCAATCTTCATTTTGATTCTTGTATTATTGAATGAATCATGTTTTAGAATAGTCGATCCCTTGTCCTATATGTCTCGGGTTTCCAGGAAAACCTGAGAGGTTTTGTTTATTCACCCAAGCAATTATCCCTATAGTATAATTGGGGACTCCACTGGGGAGCATCTTCCTTCCTAATTATATTTTCATTCCTATATCCGTGATCTCCAATCTTGTCACTATTTTAATTCATGTCATTTACATTCATTCTAGTTTAGTTTATTTGATTTATTAATATTGATCCATACTGTCTTTTTTTCTAAGAAAAAATCCTGTAACGCACCCTGTGAGTGGAAACAACTATATTATAACACATTATGTCCCTTATGTTCAGTGTGTTACCTTTGGGTATAACGCACTATCTCTATCATAGCACCTACATTACTGTCTTAATCTTATATTTTTCCACCCTTGTTGTGGAATTCCCTGTGTGTGTTTTCCCCGTTTTTGTCTTGGAGTCTTTGTTATCCTGAACTCTAACTACTTTGTTGCATTCATTTTTATTTTGAAGGTTGGATTACCTTGCATTGATTTCATCCTTAAAATAAAATAAAAAACAATTTATTTGCTAATCTTCTTGATTTTTCATTTCAGATTAGTGTGCATTTAATTTTGAGCGTGATTATCTACATTTCTTAATCATGTTGGAATTTTCATTGTGTTTATTTACTTTAGGAAACGAATTGTGTTTCTCTCTCATTGTAGAGCCATTCTTCACTAAAATAAAATTTTAAGAACATTTTGTGCATGGTTTGATTTAGATTCATCACAAAATTCATACGCCAAAATCCCTATCGAAGACTTTTAATAAGTACACTAAAATAAATCATGTTAACTAATATTGATTAGCAACTCTTTTAGTAGGGAAAACACATAGTAGTCTAGGCTAGGGCATTGGGTTAGGTTGTGACTGAAAATATTGTTTCACCCTCATTGACTAGGACCACTAATCTCACATAGGAGTTAAGCACAAGGCAGCATCAAGTGTATGAGAAGGTGGCTTGCCTTTGAGTGCATTTAGGTGGACATTTCACGTACTAGGGATTCCTTGAGGAATTTTGGGGCTGATTTGAACTCATGTGCCCTACCCACATGATGTGTTTCTTATGACCATGACCCACTCGGTTGTGACAGTGATTTTTAGGTAAAGTTTAGTTGCCAAAATTTTAGGGAAAATACACAAGGTGGACTGGGGTGGGATTCCCTGGTACCTTAAGATATAAAAACCTAATTCGTCTTCAGTTTGTTAGGAGGGCACATGTATCTATGAGAGTGCTTGCACCCTTCACACTGATGCTTGAGTGAAGCTCAAGATTAATCATTACTATCTCGATCCCAAATCAATGGCTTTTCTCATAGTCTTTTGATGCTGGGTTCCATCTCCAACTAGTTTGACTATTGGAAGAAGTTTATTTTCTTGTTGATATCAAAATTATTTTTTCTTTCTAGGAGTGCATTATCTATCATTGAGCCTCTATATAACCATTTAATAATAAATTTTTGAAATATATATCATTCTACATGGCTACTATAGTACCTCATTAGTATAGACGCCTGTGAGGCCTTCACCCACTCATTGTGGAGGAATAAACAAGTGACCCATATTCCCCCCTACTCAAGGGAGTTAGTCACCAATTCCAAACCCTGAATTGAACCTTACTCACCTAAAATATCTCCTAATAGAGAATCCATTTACTCAAGGATTTGTACCTCCATATAATACCCCTCTCACTGACCCTCTTGGGCCCGTATTGATTCAAGTCACTCCTTTTCCTTCTGTGACTTATCCAGTTTCCCATTTAAATGCCCCAATGACTATTAGTGAATCAAGGTCCTTTTTTTACAACTTTTATCCACCTCTACCTGACCCACATACATCAAGTTACACACGTTGTTGGTTATCTCACTATACAACCTATGGTTACTCTAAGAGCCCCAACTACACCCACTTTTGGTGGTGCTCAACAATTCATTATTTCCATTGCTCCAACTCTTTTCGTGTCTAATCCTGCTCCCTCGGCCCCCATCCCATTGGGTGTTCCCAATTCGACAACCTTCAACAAATCTTTTTGTTAGAATCCATTACTTAGCTCAGCTCCCCATCCATTACAAAGTGGGGGAAACATTTATAGCACCCATTTTCCTATAGGGCCATTCCTAACCCCATGCAACCTTTGGTACAACCAGGTCCTTATTTGATTAACATATTTCCTTTTGGTCATTATGTCATAAATGGTGGTCCTTTATGAAGTCCATATTATGTGGTCAATGGTGTCTTATTCTCGGACTTGCTACATCTCCTTAGGGCCTCCTAGAGTCAACCATTATTACTTATTGGGGTAAAATTTTATCCTGGTGGGGACTAGTTCAATGGTAGCCCTCCTCATGCTAGGGAAATGCCTTATGGCCCATCAATATATTCAAATCCACCACCACCACCTCAAGATAAATAATATCCTTCATAACATGTGTACCCTGCTAGAAACTCATTAATGGGAGGACCTCTTGGTCCCTATAGTCACCTATCTCTTCCATGGTTTGATCCAGTGGCACCTACTCCACTGCCATTCATGGATACTCTTACGTACTAGATCTATATATGTTGACCAATGATCCCATAAAACATAACTCACTTTGGCCTCCAATATTGCATAAGATTCCTACATACATTCCTAAGTTCAAGGGAAAACAAGGAGACGATCTTGCTACACATGTCACCACTTAGCACATTTGGTGTATTTATAAGTCAATTATTGATGATAATATCTAGCTTCAACTCTTCCCATGCACCCTAACTAGAAATGAAGCCAATGGTACATCTAATTTTTTCATGCTTCTATTAATAACTTTAATATCCTCACTGTGGAATTTTTAGATCACTTCTATTTGTTGATTTGTTATGAAACTGGAACCAAACTCTTGAATAACTTACGATAAAACACCTCCACTCAACATACTTGATCATATCCATGAATGGAGATGCATATTAAAGTTAGTAAAGGCCCCTTTTCTGGATTACTTACTAGCTGATTAGTTATGTAAGTCCCTCCTACCTCTTATTATGAAGGATGTTTCCTTGTTTGGATTTCTTATTGAGGACCAAGTCATTCATCATGCCCAACACTTCAATATCATTTATTCTTAGTCGGGTACACTTTATGACCTTATCCCTAATGCTTTTCATATTTAAAATACTCTCATTACACAACAACCTGGTCCACATGTTAGTTTTCTCATCAGTGCTACCTATGGAACTGTTGTCAAACTGTTGAGCGGATAAACTACCCAATTATATATTATTACTACCCCCACCTCAATTGTTCCTGCTCACACTACTGATCCTCCATCCACTGTAATTAATTTTGTGCAGTCTACACAGAAACCTAGCAGAAATAAAAATAAGAACAAGAAAAATACCTCTCCTTCTGAGGAACACCCACTTGCTATGAACATTAAGGCACAAAATTCCCCTACTACTACTAGTTTTGGCCCACGGAAAGAGAAAATTATGAATTTTCATTGTAATATTTTCTCTGAGAACCATTTAACCTAAAATTTTCCTCACCTTAAAGAGTGCTTATGCAAAAGGGCACTCCTCGGACTCATGTTTCCTTAAACAATTTTTTATTTGCCCAAAATTAACAACAACAACAACATATAGTTGGTAATCCACCTCCACCCCCACAATGGGGAAATCAAGGTTCACATCCCCCTCCTCCTAGAGAAGGATCATCTACAAGTTATTCCCTTAAGAATATAGTTAGTTTAAAAACACGAGCAAAAAACTATGGCAACCCTATCCCATACACTTTGGATAAACTGTCAACCTCTACTCTCTATCCACCAAACAATCTTCATATCGAGAGACATGTTTTCAACCCTATTATTAGCCCCCCAAAAGGGGCACTCTAACACTCTCCTACCACATTTACCCAATTTCACTTGTCTACTACAGTAAACATGTGATGAAGAGTTACTATGATATGACTCAACCTCATAGACATAATTAAAAAAGTAGGGCTGACAACCAGAAACTTACTGACCTTCCTCGGGAGCTACAGGACCCCGAGATCTTAAAAAACACTCCAGATGCCCTAAACTTGAGCTAGATTGTTTTTAACTGACATGGAGTCCCAATCACATGCCCAATCCTACATCCATTAAACTATAGGCCTCCAGTCACATGCATAAACCTGTAATATAGCGTAAGTAGTGGACCCAATTTCTAAGTTATGATCCTGCAACTGCAGAATTAGTGCCAAATTTTTAGGGATAGACTCCAAATCACTGCCCAAAACTTGATGATAATTTCCATAACCATGAATGAAACAAATACAAAGCCTCTAACAAAAAACTTGATTAATGAATTGACTTGACCAAGCCTAACCATGTCAAAAATTTCGTCAAACATATAACTAACATGTAATCTACATGTCATGAATGCATATCTAAACATAAGGGTCTAAAAATTATTTTAGATTCACCAATAAGTTCTAATATCCTCTCATAATAGTTGCAATAACAATTTTTATCTCATACATTCATTTACCAATCAATAGAGAAACAACTCATGACAAGAGTTGGCATAGAAGATACACATCATATGAACAACATATAATTAGAAATTAACCAACATGTAAACCATGGAAACTTAGCCATAATATCACAAACATATTTCCAGCATATATACATGAATCAAAATAGAATAATAACTCTTATTAAGATATGGAATTACCAACTAGGTTAGTGACTTCCACATACCACTCGACCATATATTAGGCTGAACCAAATCTTTTTTTCAGCCAATCACCCCCATGCCATATTCCAAGAGTGAATGTGGGATCTCATGGAATAAAACAAGCAAGACCAAACCAGGGATCCCAAAGGCCAAACCACTTCAACCTTAAACCAGTGATCAAAATTCATGGTCATACATCGCTAACTATCACCAGATTGGTCTCTAGCCAAGTTTTCTAAGGCTTCAGAGCATTTGTTCCAACGTGGCTCCATGAATAGTAACTCAACCCATAGTTTCCAAATGGCTACAAAGAATTTTTCCAACAAGGGCTCCAGGACTAGTAATTCAACCCACCAAGGGCTCCAGAGCATTTTTCCAACCAAGGCTCTATGACTAGTAACTCAACCCAAGTTTTTCTAAATATTCTAGAGAGTTTTTCCAACCAAGACTCTAAGAACTAGTAACTCGGCCCACAACCATAAGTAACACGAGCACCAATCATCATCAAAAAAAAAATGAAAACCCAGAACACCATGGCTATCCCTGAAATGGAAAGGCTAGGAAAAATTTCTATCAATCCAGGAAATACTCCATGCCAATGACATATCATAACCAAATAATCACATGCATATACCATGTATGCCAAAAATAGAAAGTAAATCATACATGCAACTCAATACCTGCAAAGAAATACTACTGCAACTATTGATCTCGTTGTTCCCTTCCACCTTCTCGCTTTCCTTTTCCCTATTTATCCAAATCCAATGAAACTAGAGTGCTCCAACAATGCTCCAATATTTCTCTATGTGTGAAAGAGTATGAGAGAGAAAAAATATAAGAGAGCTCCAAGCTAAAACTGACAAAATATTTCCACTGAAAAAAGCCGTGAAGTGATCCTCAGAAGCCTTTTTATCAGTGAGGCCTCTAATTTCTTCATTTTCCTTCATTTTTCCTTCAATTCACTACAAGGAAAAGACCCTCTAGCGAAGGTTATAAAGGAGGTTTTTAGTGCTATAAAGTTGGCCAAAATCGTCAAAAAAATATTTTCTACAACATCGCGCTTTTTGGTAACGAGGTTTGGCGAAGCTAATGGAATTTCAACACAACTAAAAAACGCACAGGCAGGCTGGAGAATATTACAGATGTTTTTTCCATTGGTGCACTACTAAGGTGTCAACTCACCGGTGCATGTCATATATATGGTCGGCCCGGGGTGGGAAAAGGTGCATGCACTAGGCCGTAAAGGTTTAAAACCGCACCAGGTGCACTGTAGGTGATACAACACACGAGGCCATTCTTATTGGTATTGGGATTTGTTTAGTGCACATATTTTGTATCAACGCATCGGTACGTAGTCTTATATAAATGCACCGATGCACAATGTCATAAAAACGCACCACTTGTTCTAATTCGTATTAGTATTTGTGCAGTGCCCATAGGTCATACAAACACACTGGTGCGTAGTCTCACATAAATGTACCGGTGCACAGTATCACACAAACGCACCAAGATTTATAATTGGTATTCGTATTTGTGCAGTGCCCATAGGTCGTAGAAACGCACTGGTGCACTATATCATACAAATGCACCAATGTATAGTAACTGACATGCACCGGTGTTCATTTTGTATTTTTTAGAAACATCGACACATCGTGACAGTGTAATTATTTTGATTTTTTAAAATTCATTATTCATCAAAAGTCAACACATCTTATAACAATATTCATATTAATCAAATTTTTATTAATGCATTTGAATGTGATGTTTGAATTAAATTGTTATATCATATTATAATCATTGTGATTTTTTTAAATTCATTATTCATCAAAAGACGACACATATCTTATAACAATATTCATATCAATTAAATTTTTATTAGTGCATTTGAATGTGATGTTTGGATTAATTTGTTATAATATCATATAATCAGATTTCACATCTCTTCATTATAATATTTAATCATCCATAAATTTGATCAATGGTGTTACATTTCACAGCGACAATGAAGAATACAATAGAATAAATTAAAACACACACACACACACACACATATATATATATGAATAAGATAGTCTTTGTCATACAGAATGGAAAAATTATTGGTATCCCTTTATCTTTCAATTGGGACACTATGTCCATTACATTAAACAAAATGTCTGATTTCAAAGACAAATATTTCAAAAAATACAATGCCTTGATTTGATATCCAAACATAATGATCATCATTCTTCACTTGATATCTGTTGCCATTGCTCGAGCTACTTCCATGACTTGGGTTATTTTTAGGAATGTTTTGTTCACAGTGTTGATTGTTTTCTTCTTCTTCACCTTCCATCTATAAACATAAATATAAACTGTAATGAGTGTATATACATTTGTGATAATAATGAAAATTGAAATATTGAATAATATACATCAATGTAAATCGAAAAGAAATGGCGTACCATAGCAAGAATTGAATCATGAACTATACACATTATTTGAAAACCATATAGTATGCCATCTATCAAGATTTCATCTGTTGGCATATTTCAATACTTTGTTTCCTGCAAGTTTTATACCCCGTAACAAATCATATATTTAATATAAAATATTTTTTGTTCTATTAATTATAGATGGAGCTAATTAAAATTTGATCGATAGATGCTTACAAATTCGACAATTAATTTCCGATATGCCAACATATACTCACAACCCCATATTTAACAGCAATGTACGATTAATTCGTCGATGGTTCTTCTTTGTATATTGCACTTTGTTTGAAGACATTCAATGATGATTTTTGTAAAAAAACTTAAAATATACAAAAAATGAAATCTAGTTGAGTTGTTATAAGAAAGTAACAATTACTCACAAACTTAGATATCAAACCTTTTCTTCCTTGTCATCCTCGTTTTACGTGTTGAATGGGTTCCATTTTATTTTCTTTTTAAAGTCCGCAAGAAAATACTTGAAAAATTAATATTTAATGCTAAATTGTTCATTTATTGTACCCTAATGATCGAAAAAATTCAATGATTACATATTACATTTGAAGCACGTTGTTGTTGAGATTGCTCCTCCTGTGATACAATTTTGTCCATTTCTTTGACCATCTCCTTGTACACCTTTTTGGACATTCCTAATGGCATATTTATGCTATCGGCTAGTTCATCTTTTGAGATTTTCATAATATTCCTGAAAATGTAACATGACGATAGAACTATTTAACTTTTTATATTGATATATGAAAAGTAAATATAACAAAAGTGATATTTATAAATGATATTTATAAATAATTCTCGAAAAACATTTAAAGGAATATTACTTTTTCATTCCTTATTTTTTGTTGTTGTACGTTTTTCCTATTAAAAGTATGACATGTCTCATTGACCAATTCTCTAGAAACTCTTCCTGTAGTTTAGATAAAATTTGATTCTTGGAATCATTGGATTGATTTTTGTATTGTAAGTGGAAAGAACGTCTATACATTCGTTTCACTAGATCCCTCAAACTTTTGAAAAAAAATTCCCCCCTTTCGTTAACCTCCAACACCACTCCAAATAAGCTAAGGAGAAATTCATTTTCATTCTGCAGTGTTCTATTTTCTTAGAACAACATTGCTTTTACGAGTTTTTGGTCCCCTGTAGAACATTAAAACATATGTGAATTAATAGATTGTTTTGAAACGAGTTTATCTAATAATTTTAAGTATATTATTAATGAAAATTTAAAAAAAAGGAACTCATATTGGATCGATAGTATTTTTTTTCCATTCCCTCTGATTCATCCTTTTCCAATTTTTTCCATCAAGATTTTACGCTCTTTCCGGTCCTAGATTATAAATAACCTTACTTTCGAGCTTCGTCATTTTGTGGCTCGCATGATACACGATAAAAAAATACATACTAGTTGAACTTACACATAGTTCAAAAAAAAAAAATGTAAAGAATTTACAAAGAACTTGTCTTTTTTTCTTTTCTTGATGTGTTATCAGTATTTTTTTTACTTGATCTCTTGTCATCCATTTCTTTATCAACATGAAACCTATACCATATCATTCATTAATAAATTTTATAAATAAATTGTAAACTTTTCAGGTAAAAAAATATATCAAGAAACCAATGCAGTTTTCATGGTGTACACACCGACGTCAGTGCGTCATGGTCTTATAAACACATCGCCCAAACAGTATAAAACATCGTACGGTGCTCTATGCCAAAAATGAGCACTCGTGCATTACATGTTAACCACCACACTGATTAACACAAAAAAAATAATAAAAATTGTCTAGTGTTAGTTTTTGTAGCATATGGTGTCGTTGAGGGGGCAGTGCGACCTATTCTTATAAATGCCCTGTGCAAAAAAGGGACCACCATATGGTGCTCTCTATCAACTAGGAGACCCTATGTGTTATATGTGACATGGTGCACTGATTAATACAAAATAATTTTATTTTTCCAAACAATACGTGAGAAGTGCATTATAATGAAATAGCGCACTAATGCCCTATTTTACATATGACACACAAATTAAAAAAAAAAAAATTAAATTTTTTATCGGACAGTACGTGTGTGGTGTGCTGGGATAAGCTAGCGCACCAGTGCGCTAGGTTACGCAGGGCCCATTGATTAAAAAAAATATGTTTTTTTAAAATTCACGCAAAGGCCGACATGGATTGGGATTTGACTATGCAATTTGTCCTGTGGGTTGGATGTCATAGGCACATATATATAGCAATACAAACCCTATAAATGTAAAATGAAAATCCCTAATTCTAAAATCACAGAAACAGGAAGAAGAAAGGGAAGAAACAAAAAGAATGAAAGGTTTAGGGTAAAAATGGATTTTTTTTTTTTTTTTGGAAAATGAACAAAAAATTGAATTTTTTTAAGTACTATGTAAAAAATACTACAGAAAATGTAAAAAAAACCAATAAAATTTAATCGACGAGATCATACGAAATTCTATGCTACGGGGGTTTAGAATCACCGCGAGGTTTGGAATCTCCCGATTGTACGAATAGTTATGTCTTCGAAAGTATTTCACCTGGCTCACAATTCTCTTGTGCTCTCTTGCTCGAAATGTCTCGTGCAAATCTCTGGCTAATTTTTTTTTCAAAAATAGAAAAATAATGAAAAGTGTTTATTATTTAAAGAATTGTTTTATGAAATTAGATTTTTGAAAATATTTTTCCGCCCATTTTTCAATTTACCTCTTTTATTTCACTTTAAAAAAATAATGTTGCATTTTTTTTTAATTGTGGCTTTTCATCACCGATGCGCCAATTAATAACATTGCACTGGTGCATCAGTTAATAACATGGTACCGGTGTATAGTAAATAAAACAACATTTCGATGCGGTTATACGTGACATAAGCACGATATGCCAATAAGTCCATTTTTAAGGCACCGCAATTACTTTTAGTGTGTGTACTAAAATTTATTGTTGATTTTTCTCAAATGTAGAGAGAAAATATCATAATTATATCAAATGGAAAATTCTTCAAAGTCGAGCTCGTTCCATAATATTTCTCAAATTCTATCGTGGAGTTCTACCTATCCATCTCGAGAAGTAATATTTAATTCATATTTTATTTATATTTTCATTATCTAATTGAGTTTATGTTTTTTATCCATGTCAATCAGCTTAATAAAATTTATAATGTATACAAATTTACATGATCACGCAGATTCAGAATCGTGTTTAGATGCACAAAATAATCAAACAACTCCAAAACGTCGGAAGCTCTTACCAGGAGCAGCATACCACAAGGCGCATTTGATAGATGAAAATGGACAACCACTTCACTTTGCCAATTGTAACAATATTGCATCTTCTAGCCACAATCCTAGGACAATGATGGTAATAATAATTGTTTGATATATTAATGTAATTATTTCAATGCCAAACAAATTAATCATGCATTTTCAACGTTCTTACTAATTTATATCATAGATTTTGTACTAATCATGCTCAAATATTTTTTTTTAAATTATTAGGATTCTAGTGATGATGAGCGACCTACCTACCGTCTTCTGTTGCACCCCATGACAATGTCAAATTGAGAGAAGGTAGAATTAAGAGAAAAAATTGGAGAGGAATAATACCAAGAATGGTTGAATCAACGACCGATTCAATTCTCGCTATGTCCAGATTCACCAATTAGGAATGACTACAACAATAGTAGTTCTTCACAAGCTGGCAAAGGAGGAAATCAAATAGAGGTTGGTATGGATGATTACTTAGGGGATACAACTACCATGGATATAATGTTGTTATATGCATTCCAAAACGACGATCAACTATGTCGAGATGATTCTCATATCCTTGACACCTTTTTCAAAAGCCTTAAATTTGCTTTCACCACCCCTCTCTTTGGACCTGGCGATCAGTCAAAAGTCTACCTAGTTCGGGACAATGATGTTCTTGTGGCCACAACTTGAAAGCAAATTTTGGCTTGTCAAATGCGAGTTTATCGGAAATTTTGGGGTAAGTTACCATAAATTCCTCCCTTATATAAATTTGAGAAATATAATCAGACAATGAACATTACAAACGGTCAATTTTATGAACATTAATAATTATATCAGCATTAATGTACATTTAATGTTTTCCATGATCACCAACTACATGATATTCAAAGATAAGGTTCTTCCGAGTGATAATGTCTTTCCCAGTAGCTGTGAAGAGGAAAAGAAATTGTTGAAAATGTTGGGTGTTGAGTACTACATATCATATCATGCATGTCCAAATGATTGTATTCTATATAGAGGAGAATATGCAGACAAAGAGATATATCTGAAATGTGGGCATGAAAGGTATGATAAATAAATAAAAAAGGGTAAATCACGTGGTCCTCCTTTTAAGATATTGAGGCACATGCCAATTATCCCAAGGATTCAAAGGCTCTTTCTTTGCAAAGAATTAGCTATGTTGCGAGGGGATGGAATGCCTCACACAAAAGTGAGTTGGGAATTATGCGAATCCCAAGCTGATTCAATAGCCATGAAGCATATAGATAGGATACATGGCCCGAAAAGACTCAAGGATGAAGTACGAAGTGTACAAATCGTGCATAGCCATGGATGGCGTCAACTCCATATCTCTCCCGAACACCAAATATTACGTTTTGGCACGTAGTAGTGATCAATAACGATACTCATGGTTTTTTCGTGAAGAATGAACATCTTCTATTGGCTCTCATAGTCCCTCGTAGAAGACAAGTGAAGAATATGGATGTCTACTTAGAACCACTGGTAGATGAATTGAAATAATTATGGGATGGGATAAATGTATACGATCTATCAAGACCCATCACAGCAGAGAGGAGTTTTACGTTGTATGACATATGTGCTTACACGACATATGATTATCCAGGCTTAGGAGTTTTCTCTCATAAATTACATGTTTATTGATTTGTTTATATACATAACAATATTCTTTTGCATATTAGTTATTTAATTTGTTGTAATTGTTCTGATATTCATGATATTCTTTAATTGGCCATGCATATAAATTGTATACAATAATATCGCAAATATTGTAACAAAAGGGTATTTTGGATGTAAATGTTGTGGACCTTCTCGCGAAAGCTGTTAGATGGTCCAAGTGACCTACGTAAAGCCGGTGTATGATTTCTCCGCAGTATTCTCTCCTAAGAGCACCCTTACATAAGAGCATCATCCATTTTCAATGGTAAACGAGAGAGAACCCAAACGTCTCTAATAACAACACCAACTGAATAGCTTAGATAATATGAGAGAGAGAAGGACAAGAATTTCATAGAAATGTTCGATTCAAATGTGGAGCCTATGTTTGATGATCCAGAATTCTTCGACACCTATGTTGAGAAATTTCCCAATGGGATGAAAAGGAAATATATCTTTTACAACCTCCCATATTGGGATCATATTAAGATTACCCACTTATTAGATCCCATGCATATATTTAAAAATGTTTCATCTTCTTTATGGAGGTACATACTGCATCAAAAAACAGTGACAGCATTGGGTTGTTAGAAAAGATCTTATTACTTCAAAAGCGAAAAGAAACATTGGCCAAGACAATTAGAAAGCTACGGGGATCTGTAGGCAGTGTTGATCCCTCCTGATTCATGGTATTTCAAAGAAGGTGATGTCCCATGGATTTTAAAGAAAAAGCATGATATTTCTTTGGCAAAGGAAGTTATAATGGGTGTGAGGGTGCCATCTTCATACGGGTCTTCACTACGGTGTTGCTTCACCGTGGATGACCATTTGTCAGGGTTGAAATCACATGACCATTTGAATCTTCTAAGAGTACATATAATGTCAAAAGCATGATTTTATTATTTTTAATATTAATAGATTTTATCCCATGCAAGGATCATAAAACATAACTAATTTTGTATATTATTGCACGTGTTTATACCTTTGCAATGTCATTATTCTTTGTTCGCGCGTGGGTGTGTGAAACATGAATTCCCTCAAGACCTAGGAAATGCCATATCTAAATTAGTCTACATTTGTACGTTGGATCACGTCAAAGGAGATTCATGTGGCTATCATTCTACGGTGGCATCAAGAGATAGTTGATATTGCTGTGTTTGTTTTGAGAAGGAGCGCTACGAGTTTCATACGGACTTGTGTAGGTTCATCTTCTAATCCACCTAGTAGATGAGCTTGAATTAGTTGGGGTGGTTTCTTGTCATTGTATGTTCTTCTTAGAGAGGTACATGAAGAAATTGAAAGGTTTTGTTCGAGAATGGGAAAAACCAGAGGGGTCTATGGCAAAGGGGTACATATCGTATGATTCTTTCTCTTATGCCAGTGATTACATCAAGCAGATGGAAAATAGACTAGGTGCGGTGATTTGGGATGATGAAAGGGATGAAGACAAAAGAGAAGGGGAGTTTCTCAAAATGAATGGAAAAAAGCGCTTGATAAAGAATAAGGGACTTATAATTTTTCAAATTTACACAAAGTAAATATTCATGTGGAACTTCGATATAATGTATATTTTGATCTCTATGTACTATATAATGTCGTTTTGATTTCATCAACGAATGTAGAAATTGAAGCAATCAATAAATGTGTTCTTTACAATTCCGAAGCGACACAAATGTGGGTCGCATTGTACGAACAAAAGAGGATGATGGATAGTGACAGGAAAAAATTTAGATGGTTGAATGGTAGAATTGTGCCTTATCCCAATCATTTAAAAGAAAATATGCCAAAAATATGCCCCAACAAGTTGGGTTGTTTGACTAGTCGGAGAGAAATACGGTGCAACCGGTTATTTACCCGACATCTTTTGAAGAGGATGCGCTAAACGTAGGGATTGGGTGCAGCAATCAGTAATACTATATTTAATTTATATGTACATTTTAAACTTAATAATGTACCTTTCAAATGTAATTACATCTATATTTCATATTTTAACTATTGGGTTATTATAAGACACGTGACACTATGATTTTCTAACTTTTTTATAGGCGCATTTTCTCCCATATATGAGGGCATATGGACACCATTTTCACAGAGAAAATGTCGATGATGGACACATCACACAAGATTGGCGAGTGGAAGTCGAGTTCGATCAATCTAGTCAATCTAGCCACTATGATCAAAACCTAGTACGAGTTATGTTAGGTTACATCGGAAAGATACAAGGGATCATTGAAGTGGAATTCTCTTCTTTCCAATGTGTTATTTTTAGGTGCAAGTGCTAGGACACCTTTGATCATAATAATGTAAAGGAAGATCGCGATAGTAGGTTGATATGTATCAACTTTAGAAAGATGTGGGATGAAGCTAAGGAGCCTTATATTTTCCCCAAACACTGCAACCAGGTGTTTTTTTACCCAGATGTGTTAGATAGGGATTGGTGGTTCGTATTGAGACATGACCCTAGATAAAAAAATATTTTTGAGAACAATAGTGTTATCATGCCATGCGAGTTGGAGGATAATGAGGGTGATCATGAGAACCGAGAGTGATATGGTACATGTGTTATTTCATCAATATTTATAGTTTTTAAGATGGGTTTTGATAAAGAAGAGGACTTAAATACCTTATAACTTATAAGCTAACTCTTTTTTTTGAAACATTATAATATGTATTTTTAATTAATTGGTAATTTATATTGTGTTAATGTTAAAATCAATATTTCACTTGATAATTTGCAATTATGTTGATCTAAAAAAATGGTGTATTTTATAGAGTTGTATGTAAGACTCATAATAAAATAATGTATAATTCTAAAGTACATGAATTTATTTGCATTATTTTCTAATTTATTATTATGTTAGAAAAATTCTCTATATTATTCTAGATTTATGTATTTTACAATTATTTTCAAATTTTTACATATTTAAAAATTTTAATAAAATCATTTCACATTAATACAATTAAAATTTTACAAATATTTTACATACCATTACAATTAAAATTAGAATTAGAATTAGAATTTTACAATTTCACATACAATTACAATTAAAATTACAATTATAATTTTCAAATTTTATATACAATTACAATCATTTCACAGTAATAAAATTAAAATTTTACGAATAATTTACATACAATTAGAATTAGAATTAGAATTAGTATTAGAACTAGAATTTTACAATTTCACATACAATTACAATTAAAATTACAATTACACTTTTAGAATTTTACATGCAATTACAATTACAATTTAAGAATTTCACATAAAATTTACAATTACAATTACAATTTTAGAAATTTACATACAATTAGAATTACAATTACAATTTTACAATTTTTCATATATACAATTACAATCATTTCACAATAAATTAAATATTACAATTAAAAAATTAAAATTTTACAAATATTTTACATACAATTACAATTAAAATATACAATTACAAATAAAATTACAATTTTTAGAATTTTACATACAATTAGAATTACAATTACAATTTTACAATTTGTCATATATACAATTACAATTACATTCATTTCACAATAAATTAAATATTACAATTACAATTAAAATTTTACAAATATCTTATATACAATTACAATTACAAATACAAATACAATTTTACAATTTTACATGCAATTAAAATTAAAATTACAATTACAATCACGACATAATATTTAATAAATATCATGGTCATTTAATATTAAATTAAATAAACATCACGATCGTGATAACCATCATACAAACATCATATTCGACTAAATAATGCATTCAAATCCACTAACATCATCGTGATCATGATCATCTGACAAAACACAATTAGCATTGTATAACATCATCACAACACAAACATCAAATAATGCAAGTTGCACATTAAATGAACATATCTAACATGACCTAACAATATACACATCATGATGATCACCAACATGTAAATTAAGTACAACTGCAACATGAACATAAAATACATGGACCATATATATATATATATATATATTCACGAAAGGACTTTGTACCCAAAAGAAATGAACGGTCCTAAAGATTCGGGCAAGTGGGGACAACCACTTTTTATCTCGTCCCTTGGAGGCTAGGCCATATGGGGACCGAATCCGACATAATATAATTAGTACAATAATGGCCGGAATCTAGGACATTGGCTCTTTTTAAAAGTGATTACACAGTGGAGATTTTATTCGGACTAAATCCCATGGAAAACCATAAAAGCAATATATATTTACAAATAAAGTATGAAGTGTAAGGATATCATGTGAGTAAGATCCTTACAATCAGTCACTATTTGCCTTATCATCATAATCATGTTCATGTATGTTTAAAGTCGCGCTTGATTCTCGTGATCATGCCTCCGAAAATTGTTCAAGTTACGCCAATTCATCATTATTTGGAGCAAGTGCCTCATATGGTATTGACTCATAGTAGCCGAGTATGGAGCATCCCTCTCTTGTACAACAAAAGAAAAGGGAAATTATACATGAATGGAGGTCTATCTTGTTCGTCTACGTACATCAATCCTCCTCGAATCTAACAAAGAGTTTAAAATGATTCATCCTCTTCATTAGGAATTACAAGCATTTTTCGATGAACAAATTCAAACTCTAACAGAGATAATCATTACGGACCGCAACATGCACATTTCCCAATGTAATATTCTAACAAACTCAGCAAAACTCCTATAAAAAATATTACGAGCGCGTGGCAAATATTTAAACATGAACAACCTAAACCAAGGACTCCACCAATTATTACCCATCTCAGAACTCTGGTGTTGCCTTGTTCTAACAACTTTTTGTTTGCCAGGATACTTTTCATATGCTTCAAATGTCTGCTACGACAATAAACCTGGTGACACTTTTCAAGAATAGGCGAAATCTTTTGATGCCTCTTTTATCTTGTAAGTATCTCCTTATGTGAAGAGGTATACTTCTTTTCTTGTGTCATCAAAAGTACTCCGAAGAATAGGCACACACAAGTTCTTTTCTTCCATAGCTGTGCAATGTCAATCATCATGGCCCAAGTGTGATCAAAAGCATACGGTTTCAAGAATAAAGGGAAGATTAGTATCACGGGAAGTTTGAGCTTTGGAAGATGACTGAATATTACTTCTTTTAATACTTCTGATCGCTTCGTCATTTTCTTCTGTCACGTGGTAGACATTTTTCTTCAATCTATTCGAGAAAGATTTTTTGTGTCTTCATCTGTTTCTCATAAAAATTTCTTATGTAATTCAAACATCCAAGAAACCTTTGAAGCACCCTTATGTCAGAAATAAAAACAAATAGAAACTTTACAGCATGAGTCAAGACATGAGGTTGAAGTCTCTACATGTCCTTGTTCTATGTGCGAGTCCCAAATAATCTATCCCCGACTTTTACCAATATCGAAACTTTTCTTCGACTGCGAAAGAACTAACCCGAGTGCTTATAAGCAAGGTCGATAAAAGCATGTCTCAGATGCAGTTGTGACTATTTACATCTTTGCTAACACAAGCAAATCATCTATATATACAATGATATAATCTACCCCTCCAAAAATGTCTTCCATTCATTTACGAAACCCGTAGAGGAGCATTTTTCAAACCAAAAGGCATCACAGGTCCATTGATATTGACTCATGAGGAATTTCGTAAATGTTGTCTTGTGCATCCGTCATTAGGAATTAGTACCACTGCGTAAACCACTTTTAGATCAGACTTGCTAAAAACATTAGCATTAGCTATTTTATCGAAAGCAACAACTCTTTATTAGGTAGAGGATATCCGATAGGCAAAAAGAGCATCATTCGAAGGCTTTATAATTTATCACAAGCCTTTTCTTGCCTCTTTTTTGTTCACTATGCTTATTACCATAGAAGGCTCGGACGGTGCCCAAGGGCTCTTTGCGAGGTCTGATAAGCTTTTGCTAGAGGAGTTGTCCAATTTCTTCTTTACACAATTCCCTGTTCTTTTGGACTCTATATGATTAGCACTAGCTTTACGAGGTACGGGAACAAAACCTTCTCTGTAGGGAAGTGCTACAAAATACTTCTCTTGGTTGAAAAAAGCATCCCGACCTATTGGCGGTGCAATATTTTCTAAGTTTGTCGAAATATTTTGAAAGGTTTTCGGACCATGAAATTCAACATTTCTAACAATATTATTGATCTTGGATAGATCTTGCAAAATGTCTTGAACCAGATCTTCCACTTGAGAATTTGGACATTAACTTTAAAATCATTTGAAGCGAGGGAACGAGTGACCAAACTAGCTTTTGTAGCGAAAAGTAACGAGAATCTTTACCAAATGTCAACGGCAAATATTTCTTCAAGAAATCTTGTCCCAACGGGACATCGGTGCCTCGTATAAAAAATGTACAAAGTGACATAAAATTGTACATTATTTAACAAAATAGGAAAATTCGGGGGGCTATGTAATTAATTTCCTTCGCGATCTTTAGTAATAGCCCTGAACCGTAGTTTAGTAGGCTGCCAATAATAAGATGGGATGGCTCCATATATTTCGCAACAACTACTCATTGCTCCCGAGAATCAATTTGTGCATCCGGTAGTATGCACTTGATCTTGGGAACTTTAATCTCAATGGGAATTATCACCCTGTCTCCTATCCTCCATAACATTGATCAATTCTGATATACGATTTTTGGAATTTTATCTTACGGAACATTCTTCATCAGCATATTGACTAATTTAGAATTACATTCATCATAATATGAAATTAATGAGCTGAAGTTTGGAAGACAATTGGATCATTTCGACCTTGTATGATGAATTCGAAGATTCTAAATCTGAAATTTTTCTCTTTAGAGTATCGATTTTATCCATACCTGGAGATATTGTGATCTGTAAGGGTTTGAACATTGAATCGAACTCTTTTTCAAAGTTTTCCTCTTCTTATGAAAATCTTTCTTGTTTCTTCTTGGTAGGCAACTTCTTTTCTAGATTTTCAAGCTTTTCGTTCAATCTTCTTCTTCTTTTTAGTAAATCGACTTGCGTCAAAATGTTGTAGCCATTTCGGCTGCTCACGTCAATATTTCTGCAAATCTTCGAAGAATTGAGTCGGAACATTTTAATGTCGGGAATAAAAGTCTCATATCCGAATCGGATGAGATAGAATTCAATTCTAACTTTCCAATTTTAGGAATTTCATTATCTTCGAGTCGGAAAAGAAGAACTAGAGACTTCAAAATATTCACCATCTGAATGGGAAATAAGATCCCAATCTTGTGGATTATGGACAGTAGAAAAGATGTCCACAATTTTCATTTGCTTCTTGTCTTTCATTTCTCTGCAAGCATTAGCATAGTGACCTTCTTTCCCACAAACAAAACAAACAACTTTTTTAGAAGGTTTTTTCCTTTTCACCGAATACTATCCCTTCTTCCTTGTAAGATCTCTTTGAAGGATAATATTTCTCTTCTCTTAGGCACATATTTATCGGGCTTGCGAGAACAAGACTTTTTTAGAAATTGTTTTGGTACTTTTCTTATGACATCCAAAATCATAAGTTTCTTTGAAATTATTGCAGAATTTTTTACTAAAGTGCATTTGTTTCTTAAAATTCTTCTTAGCTTTGTTTTACGCACATTCCTTAAGTTGCAAAATTGTCACTATCAGACTAGTCTGTATAGATGCAAAATATTGGCCTTCCAAATTTACTTTGTGAGTCTCGATATACTAGTTAATCGGATCGGGAATTTTTTTACGGCATGGTATGTGTAATACCTTAAATATGCCACATTATGAGTATCATTTGCCTGGTACAATAATTTTTTCATAACACAAAACTATTCATGCAAATGGTCAATATTACATAGTTTTTGGGAGAAAAATATTTGTGCATGGTGAGATGAATCCTCAAGCACTAATCCAACAAATTCGTGTTTCAAAGCATCAAACAAAGCTTTCAGAGGATCATCATGTTCAACTATTTGCATCTTTCTCATCTGATGAGTTTTTCCCACCATTGCTTCAATATACCGGTAAAAGACCAAATAATCCGAGTCACTATATTCGACCATTCGACTTTTTGTTTCGGTATCTACTGTAGGGCCCAAGCATGTACATTATGCAACACGAGAAATGACTTCATTATAATCTATGACAATCAACATTTACAACAATGAATTCCCATATCCTCTCAGTAGTAGTGATTGTGCAGTGCTTATTGGTGTGGACTAGAGATTCTCGGTATATCTACCAAAAGGGCTTTTAGCGAGATGCTTCATGAGCAATAGTCCCCATCGGAATCTCTCTTTCCTTTATGAGGAAAATTAAAAGGTTCACTCCTATCTCTTTTGTGAACTTGGTTCACCATTTGTGCGGGTTCACCGGGGGTTCTACGAGAAGAATTTACTCCTTTGATATGGCCAAAATTGTAGGAGCGAGATGGTTGGCCATTTGTTTCATCAAAGATCTAAGATTGACATAATTCTTGAGATAGGTCTTAAACTTTCTCAACGCAGGAAAATTCTAGGTTAGTCTAGTTCTCATCAATTTTGTATTTTTCTCTAGCTAAGGTTTGATTCCTTTTTGAATTTTCTCAAGTCTAAGTTTATCCATATTCTCTACCCCTTTAAAAATAATGTGCTTATTCTCAGTCGGGACTGGAAGAGAGGATTTCAACTTAGAACTTGATGCGGCTACTTCTCTATAATGAGGAGGAGAAGCGAGGCCCGAGAAAGTGCATCTTTAAGATGTTCTAAAGATTTAGAGATAATACCCATATTTGATTGAACATCATTACAATTTACGGGTATGTTCATTTTGTATTCCCAAAACTTCATTATAGTACGCTATGCATCTTCTTAATATGCTCTTTGATCTCAGGGACATCTTTGGCTATATCATCTATATTACGCAATATACAAATTATTCTGGGTAATTTGTATAATTATGCATCTTTTCGGAATCTTTACGCTTAGGATGTCACATCTTTCATGTGTAACCATTGCATCTTCAGATTTTACAGTTTCCATTCTTAAAAATTCTCTTTGGAATTTCCAGGTTCAAGATGCCTTTCGCTATCTTGGCAACTATTTCTTGCGTGAGCTCTAGGTAAGGACGGAGCTTTTGACTACCGGAATGAAAAATTTCTCTGGTTAGGAGGCTGCGAGTGAAGGTCTCTTTCTGAAAATTCAGAGGATGAAGATGGTATACAAAGGCGACAATCACCTGAGTTTTATGTGATGAAGATTCTTTATGAAAATTATTTGGAGCGGTTTGTCCAGCGTATAGGCTTACGGGAACGGATACGAGGGGTACGTGAGGATTGTGGAAGAACTAATTTATTTCAGGGAGATCCCTACCCCCAGAAAAATACAGATGTGAGAGCGAGAAGACATGGAGCGGGTTATGGATGGAGTAGTGAACCGGAGTCCAGAGGACCCATCAAGATGTTGGATGATGAGTGCATCATGAGCGTTCTTTAGATGTTTGCGAGTTGAGGATATTTACGAGAGAGTGGAGTATAAGTACTATTCCATTCTTCGGGAGAATGCATTCTACAAAACTCAACTTGTAAAGGAGTAGTATTACTAGGGCCAACTATTACTCCTTCTTTAAGTGCTCTATCTTTTAGCCTTGGATTTATTGGAGGCATAGAGGTAGATACAAAACGTAAGCTAAATATGAAGCATGAGTAGGGCTATTTGTGAATTAGGAGAAACATCAAATCCATAGAATTGGATATAGGCATTTAAAACTCATTGATGTATGGGTATGTCAAAGAAACTTGATATTTGGGAATAACATAAGACCAGAAAGGTCCATTTTTTAATGGACTTTGAAAACCTCCTAGTAAAGCATCATGAAAATTATTCAATTGAGTATGTATCCAATACACGAGGTTAGACGAGGAAGTGTTTAATCCGTATTCGACCGATGTACATTTGCATTCCAAAGCTGAACCATTCCAATATGAACATATTTATAACCATTCTCTAATCCCCATTCAACATCATCTTTCTTGATCAAAGGAATTTTATAAACGAGACTAACCAGACTTTGTAATTGGAATATTAAACGAAACAAATATGAATAAGCCAGAAAGTTTCGCTTTAAAAAGCGAAATAATCGGCATTTTATATAACTTATCAACATCAATCTTTGGCAATGTCCAGTTAGGGTTGTGGCTCAAATTCTTGTACTAGAATCCTTTTTCATCATACAGAGTATCATTTTCTTGAGATTTATTCAAATATTTAGATAGAAAAATTGGTATCGAAAGCCATACGGTTCTTTGTCCCGCGAGTTATACGTATTGTCTCAGTTTTCCTATTGAGGAGAGGTATTTGTCCGAGCTACTGTCCACGAGTCTAAGTTAGAGGTAAGGTGCTGGTTGAGAGCTATGAAGGTGAAGTAATGTCGTGTTTTCTTTCCTGGTGCACAAAGACTTTGTTTCTCCTCTGTTCATGTGCTTACTCATACTCTTTTCAATGGTTGGTTATATGAATGAGTTTTGTGTTCAGAAACCCGAAGACAGAAATATAGCTCATAAGAATAGATGGTCTTTTCTATCTAAATATTTGAATAAATCTCAAGAAAATGATACTCTGTATGATGAAAAGGTTCTAGTACAAGAATTTGAGCCACAACCTAACTGGACATTGCCAGAGATTGATGTTGATAAGTTATATAAAATGCCAGTATTTCAGTTTAAAGCAGCTCAGTTATTCAGATTTGTTTCAGTTAATATTCCAATTACAACTGGTCAGTCTGTTTATCAAATTCCTTTGATCAAGAAAGATGATGTTGAATGGGGATTAGAGAATGGTTATAAATATGTTCATATTAGAATGGTTCATTTTGGAATAAATCCACTGGTCAGACCTGGATTAAACACTTCTTGTCTAACATGTGTATTGGATACACGGATGAATAATTTTCATGATGCTTTACTAGGAGGTTTTCAAAGTCCATTAAACAATGGACCTGTCTGGTCTTCTTTTATTCCCAGATATCAAGTTTCTTTGACAGACCCATACATCAATGAGTTTTTAAATGCCTATATCCAATTCTATGGATTTGATGTTGCTCCTAATTCACAAATAGCCCAGCTTCATGCTTCTATTTGCTTACATTTTGTATCTACATCTATGCCTCCAATAAATCCAAGGCTAAAAGATAGAGCACTTAAAAAAGGAGTAATAGTTGGCCCTAGTAATACTGCTCCTTTACAAGTTGGTTTTGTAGAATGCATTCTCCCTGAAGAATGGAATAGTACTTATACTCCACTCTCTCAGAAATATCCTCAAATGCAAACATCTAAAGAACTCCAGCAATTATCTATCATCCAACATCCTGATGGGTCCTCTGGACTCCGGTTCACTACTCCATCCATAACCCGCTCCATGTCTTCTCGCTCTACATCTTCTTTTTCGGGGGGTAGGGATCTCCCAAATAAATCAGTTCTTCCACAATCCTCACAGACCCCTGTATCTGTTCCTGGAAGCCTATCTGCTAGACAGCCTGCTCCAAAGAATTTTCATAAAAAATCTTCATCACATAAAATTGATGATTTTCAGTTTTGTATACCATCTTCATCCTCTACTTTTCAGACAGAACCTTCCTCAGAGCCTCCTAACCAGGAAATTTTCATTCCAGAAATCAAAATTTTGTCCTTACCTAGAGCTCAGCAAGAAATAGTTGCCAAGATAGGTGAAAGGCATCTTGAACCTGGAAATGCCAAGAGAATTTTTAAGAATGGAATTGTAAAAGCTGAGATGCAATGGTTACACATGAAAGATGTGACAGATCCTGAGCAGAAAGATTCTGAAAAGATGCATAATTATACAAATTACCAAATAATTTGTATATTGCAGAATATAGATGATATAGCCAAAGATGTCCTTGAGATCAAAGAGCATATTAAAAAGATGCATACAGGCTATAATGAAGTTTTGGGAATACAAAATGAACATACCCAGAAATTGAATGATGTTCAATCAAATATGGGTATTATCTCTAAATCTTTAGAATATCTTAAAGATGCACTTCCGGAGCCTGCTTCTCCTCCTCATTATAGAGAAGTAGCTGCATCAAGTTCTAAGTTGAAATTCTCTTCCAGTCCTGATGAGCATAAGCACATTCTTTTTAAAGGGTTAGAGAATATGGATAAACTTAGACTTGAGAAAATTCAAAAAGGAATCATCTTAGCTAGAGAAAAAATAGAATTGATGAGAACTAGACTAACTAAATTTCCTTCTGTTGAAAGTTTAAGACTGCCCAAGAATTATGTCAGTGTTAGATCTTTGATGAAACAAAATGGCCAACCATCTGCTCCTACAATTTTGGCCATATCAGGAGTAACTTCTACTCAGAGAACCCCTGGTGAACCTGCACAAGGTGAACCAAGTTCAAAAAGAGATAGGAGTGAACCTTTTAATTTTCCTCATAAAGGAAAGAGAGATTTTAGTGGGACTACTACTCATGAAGCATCTGCTACAAGCCCTTTTGGTAGATATACTGAGAATCTCCAGTCCACACCAGTAAGACTAGACAATCCTACTACTAGAGGATATGGGAATTCATTGTTGGTAAATATTGATTGTCTAGATTATAATGAAGTCATTGCTGTGTTGCATAATGTACATGCTTGGGCCTTACAGAGAAAAGCTGAAATAAAAGTTGAATGGTTAGATATAGTGACTCAGATTATTTGGTCTTTTACTGGTATATTGAAGCAATGGTGGGAAAAACTGTCAAAAGATGAGAAAGATCAAATAGTTGAACATGATGATCCTCTGAAAGCTTTGTTTGATGCTTTGAAACACGAATTTGTTGGATTAGTTCCTGAGGATTCATCTCACCATGCACAACTATTTTTCTCCCAGAAACTATGTAATATTGACCATTTGCATGAATACTTTTGTGTTATGCAAAAATTATTGTACCAGGCAAATGATACTCATAATGTGGCATATTTAAGGTACTACATACGGTCCATGCCAGAAAAAATTCCTTATCTGATTAACCAGTATATTGAGACTCACAAAGTAAATTTGGAAGGCCAATCTTTTGCAGCTATACAATAGTTGATAGTGACAATTTTGCAGAAGGAATGTGCAAAAAACAAAGCTAAGAAGAATTTTAAGAAACAAATGCACTTTAGTACAAAATTCTGCAATAATTTCAAAGAAACTTATGATTTTGGATGTCATAAGAAAAGTACCAAAACAGTTTCTAAAAAGTCTTGTTCTTGCAAGCCTGATAAATATGTGCCTAAGAGAAAGAAATATTATCCTTCAAAGAGATCTTTTAAAGGAAGAAGGATAGTATTTAGGAAAATGACAAAACCTTCTAAAAAAGTTGTTTGTTTTATTTGTGGGAAAGAAGGTCACTATGCTAATGCTTTCAGAGAAAAGAAAGACAAGAAGCAAATGAAAATTGTGGACATCTTTTCTACTGTCCATAATCCACAAGATTGGGATCTTATTTCCCATTCAGATTGATTTCCCATTCGGATGGTGAATATTTTGAAGTCTCTAGTTCTTCTTCTGACTCTGAAGATAATGAAATTCCTGAAATTGGAAAGTTAGAATTGAATTCTAGCTCATCTGATTCAGATGAGACTTTTATTCCTGACATTAAAATGTTCAGTTTCAATTCTTCAGAAGATTTGCAGGCAAATATTGCAACAGTCAAAGCTGAAATGGCACAGCTTGACCCAGTCTAGTTTACAGCAAGAAGAAGATTGAACGAAAAGCTTGAAAATCTAGAAAAGTAGTTGCCTACCAAGAAGAAACAAGAAATATTTTTAGAAGAAGAGGAAAACTTTGAAAAAGAGTTCGATTCAATGTTCAAACCCTTACAGATCACAGTATCTCCAGGTATGGATAAAATCGATACTCTAAAGAAAAAAATTTCAGATTTAGAATCTTCAATTCATCATACAAGGTCAGAAATGATCCAATTGTCTTCCAAACTTCAGTCATTAATTTCATATTATGATGAATGTAATTCTAAATTAGTCAATATTCTAATGAAGAATGTTCCAGAAGATAAAATTCCAAAATCAGATATAGAATTGATCAATGTTATGGGGATAGGAGATAGGGTGATAATTCCCATTGAGAATAAAGTTCCCAAGATCAAGTCATATACTCTGGATGCACAAATTGATTCTGGAGCAATGAGTAGTTTCTACAAATATGGAGCCATCCCATATTATTATTGGCAGCCTACTAAACTACAGTTCAGGGCTATTACTAAAGATCTGATGGAAATTAATTACATAGCCCCTGAATTTCCTATTTTGTTAAATAACGTACATTTTTATGTCACTTTGTATAGTTTTGATACAGGCACTGATGTCCTGTTGGGACAAGATTTCTTGAAGAAATATTTGCCAGTGACATTTGGTAAAGATTCTGTTACTTTCACTACAAAAGCTGGTTTGGTCACTGTTCCTCCTTCAAATGATTTTAAATTTAATGTCCAGCCTCAAAAGGAAGATCTGGTTCAGCACAGTTTGCAAGATCTATCCAAGATCGATAAGATTGTTAGAAATGTTGAATTGCATGGTCCGAAAACCTTGCAAATATTTCTGACAAACTTAGAAAAGATTGCACTGCCAATAGGCCAGATGCTTTTTGGACCAGAGAGAAGTATTTTGTAGCACTTCCCTACAAAGAAGGTTATGTTCCCAGACCTCAGAAATCTAGTGCTAATCATATGAGTCCAAAAGAATAGGAATTGTGTAAAGAAGAAATTGGACAACTCCTCCAGCAAAAGCTTATTGAACCTTGTAAAAGCCCTTGGGCCTGTCCGACCTTCTATGTCAATAAGCATAGTGAACAGAAAAGAGGCAAGAAAAGGCTTGTGATAAATTATAAAGCCTTGAATGATGCTCTTTTACCTATCAGATATCCTCTACCTAATAAAGAGTTGTTGCTTACTAAAATAGCTAATGCTAATTTTTTTAGCAAGTTTGATCTTAAAAGTGGTTTCTGGAAGATTGGTATAATTCCTAATGACAGGTACAAGACAGCATTTACAGTCCCTCATGGTCAATATCAATGGACTGTGATGGCTTTTGGTTTGAAAAATGCTCCCTCTGAGTTTCAGAAACGAATGGAAGACATTTTTGGAGTGGTAGATTATATCATTGTATATATAGATGATTTGCTTGTTTTTAGCAAAGATGTAAATAGTCACAAACTGCATCTAGAACAGTTTTATCAGCTTGTTTATAAGCATGGGTTAGTTCTTTCAGATTCAGAAGAAAAGTTTTAGATTGGTAAAGTCAGGATAGATTATTTCGGATTGCACATAGAACAAGGACATGTAGAACTTCAACCTCATGTCTTGACTCATCTGTTAAAGTTTCCTGATTTTATTTCTGACATAAGGATGCTTCAAAGGTTTCTTGGATGTTTGAATTACATAAGATATTTTTATGAGAAACAGTCTGAAGACGCAAAAATCCTTCTGAATAGATTGAAGAAAAATGTCACCAGCTGGACAGAAGAAATGACACAAGCAGTCAGAAGTATTAAAAGTAAGATTAGTGATCTTCCAAAGCTCAAACTTCCAGATACTAATCTTCCCTTTATTCTTGAAACAGATGCTTCTGATCACACTTGGGCTGCAGTATTGTTGCAAAAGCATGGAATAAAATAACTTGTGTGTGCCTATTCTTCAGGTACTTTTGATGACACAGAAAAGAAGTATCCCTCTTCACATAAGGAGATACTTGTAGTAAAAAGAGGCATCAAAAGATTTCGCCTATTCTTGAAAAGTGTCAGGTTTATTGTCAGAACATATTTGAAGCATATGAAAAGTATCTTGGCAAACAAAAAGTTGTTAGAAAAAGGCAACACCAGAGTTCTGAGATGGGCACTATGGCTTGAAGGTTTTGATTTTGATATAGTCTACAAGTCAGGTGCAGAGAATTATCTTGCAAACATGCTTACAAGAGAAGTTGCTCAGGAAATCAAAGAAATAAAAATGTTCAGGCCACTTCATCAGGGTGAAGCATCTTCATCCAGTTCAGTTCAATCCAGTCTGGTCAGTCTAGTCATAATCTGTAGTAATTGTCATTATGAGTTTTGTTGGGAGTGTCTTGCAAAGAAATTTGCTATATTACCATTGTGTCTTAGGAAAATCATACTAAAAAAATGGTTTGATTCTGAAGAGTCTAGATGGCCATATTCTAAAGAGTTACCCTATAGGATTAGGCCTTGGCGTGTATATTATGCATTGTCTAGAGAACCAGACCCTGTTTATTTCGGATGTATCTAGAATACTGATTGGACAAGGGCAGATTATTTTTCTATTCATCAGAGGGCTAGGATACATGGTTCAGTTAAGGTCATATTTTATGCTGTTGCAATAGACCCTGGTAATAATTGGTGGAGTCCTTGGTTTAGGTTGTTCATGTTTAAATATTTGCCACATGCTCGTAATATTTTTGATAGGAGTTTTGCTGAGTTTGTTAGAATATTACATTGGGAAATGCATGTTGCAGTCCAGAATGATTATCTGTTAGAGTTTGAATTTGTTCATCGAAAAACAGTTGTAATTCCTAATGAAGAGGATGACTCATTTAAACTCTCTGTCAGATTTAGAGGATTGATATCAGTAGACGAATAAGATAAACCTCCATTCATGTATAATTTCCCTTTCTTTTGTTGTACAAGAGAGGATGCTCCATACTGGCTAGATGAGTCAATACCATATGAGGCACTTGCTCCAAATAATGAGGAATTGGCAGAACTTGAACAATTTTCCAGGCATGATCATGAGAATCAAGCTGACAGAAACATACATGAACATGATTATGATGATAAGGCAAATAGTGACTGATTGTAAGGATCACTCACATGATATCCTTACACTTCATACTTTATTTTTAAATATCTTGCTTTATGGTCCGTGGGATTTAGTCCGAATAAAATATCCACTGTGCAATCACTTTTAAAAAGAGTTGATGTCCTAGATTCTGGCCATTATTGTACTAATTAGATTATGTCGGATTCGGTTCCCATATGGCCTAACCTCCAAGGGATGAGATAACAAGTGGTTGTCCCCACTTGCTCGAATATTTAGGACTGTTCATTTCTTTTGGGTACAAAGTCCTTTCGTGATAGACATCTTGCATGATGTTCTAGCCGAAAGTTTATCCTTTTGATTCCAAGTTCCCGGTAAAATTTTTAACCGGATGACCTGCTAGAATGTTATAAATACTAGCATTGTAAGTTCATGAGGCATTTGGAAATTTTGGGAGTCTTGTGTCTGTCTTGAGTCTGAGTCCGAGTTTTGTTTCCCTGCTCTGCATCTGCAAGAAGTTTTCTCGATCTGCTTGCATCACGGAAATCTGACTCTGAAGTCTGTAATACATATCCATGAAAACTATATAATATGAGCTGTGAATATTTCTGTGCGATTTGTGAATATTTATGAGCTGAGAATATTTATGTGCGATCATTGTGTTGTGACTATATATATATATATATATATATATATATATATATATATATAATGTCAAAAATATACAACTGTAATATAAATGTCAAATATCAGCTGGTGGTACATCATCAATAGCAATATTATTCGAGGCCTGCTCAGTCAATGATGCAGCCTCGACAAACTTAGATACATGTTAATCATCACGTGCCTGTTGATCTGGTACTGGTGCCTCATGCTTATCAGGATCAACTGTCGGCTGCTCATCGTGATGACTTGACATGGTCGATGGTCCATCCTGCTCATGATCATGAGTATTGTTAGATGTTGTAGGTTGCTGACTCGACATGGAAGATGGTCCAACCTGCTCTCCATCATGATTGTTGGTCGATGATACAGGTTGCTCATTTGGCGCGACATGAGGTGAATGATGATCACTCTCCTGGTTTTGATCAGCAAATGATACATCGCTGTTTACAAATTTTTGACATGCTGCATTTCGACCACACCTATAACGTCGAAGGGCACTCCTCAACCGCGTAACTAAGCTCATAGCTTCTACGACATGCTGGATCAGGCTAAAAATGTCACGCCGCATACATCTCCACATCTGTACCAGCCTAGCATCAGCTTGTATATCTCTCATAGTGGTGGGCCTGCTCCCGCCTCAACAAGAAATGCACAGATTTGGTTGCCCAAATCCATCCTCAATCTATGGTCAAGCCTACGCCTAGCAACAGGTAGTACCGGCGCACCATGAGGAGCAGGACTATTTGCACTGGCCTCATGATCCTCAGCATCTTCCATATCCCGATCGTCATCAGGATCCACACTTGGATCATTTGGTGGCGCTAGCATCTCATCGCCATAAAAAGACCCAATGTCTGCAAAATATGTATAAGTACACAACAATAATTAGACAATTTCATTAAACAATTTAATGAAAACTAGTTAAAGAAAATGTTAGAATAAATTTAAATAAAACATTAATATTACCTCTATCATCCGATGACTCATCATCTATGAAGAGGATGTTGGCACACCCTCTCCAATCCAAACCGGCATAAGGATAGGGGACCATAACGAAGGGATGTTCATCAACATTGGCTAGCAACTCCAGTGCATCATGCGATATCCTCGCAGAAAACTCATACTCACCCCTCTTGGGCATCATCTATCCCCACATGTGCATTCATACATTCAACATCGACCTACGAGGCTGCCGAGAAAAACTAGGCCTCATCTCTGGAAACCTCTCAAAAAATAAAAAAATAGCTCTGAAGAAAAAGGAAATTTGACCCTCCCTTGTGCATGAGCACGACATCTATCTAAATTTGTACATAACTACCGCAAAAAAATGGCAGACCACCTCACAAGTCGTGGCTCTTGTACTAAATAATAAACATAAAATAGAAGCGGTCAACTAATGCATTTCCCATCACTAGTGTTTTGTGAAATGGTCTAAATCAAAAGTGAGAGGCACCTCACCTCCTCACTACCAAATGAAGCAATACGTAACTGACCTCCAGAGACCTGAAAATCTGAAGGAGACAATATATTCATGCTAATGTATCTCTGGGAGTAAACCAACTGACTCCTTGCTGCATAGCCAACTGGAACCTCTGGGAACGAGGGAAAATCCACCCCTCTCCTCGATAGGTAAGTAATGAAATAGATGTCCTCCTCAATGGGTGCGTACCACTGGTTAGGACCAACCCGGAAAGCTTGTAGGTGGGCATTCCACCTGTGGATAAGATGTCGCAAAAACACACCATGGCCCTTTAGGGATGTAGCCTCCTCATAGAACTTAAGGAGGCCTACCTGCCTTAGGAGCCACTAGGTAGCTGTTGTAATAGGGCGAGGGTACGCATTTCTCTCTCTGTCTCGTGCCTCCCATAGGTGAACCATGTTATACTGGTCCGTCTGTTGTTGATGTTGTTCCCTCTCTTCTCTCCTTTCACGTTGCTAAATGATTGACATACTAAATGAGACATGTATTTAGGAATATACATATATATTTTTTTTTTGAAAAAAAAATAGTCGGTGCGACACAAAAAACAGGCATGCACCGGTAACGGTGCATCTTTTTTTTGTCGCACACCGAAGGTGGTGCACCAGAAATTTTTTAGCGCACCGGAGGCGATGCACCTGCAAATTTTTAGCAGACCGCCCTCCTGGCATTGTTCCAAAGTCAACGGTGCGGTGGTATAACAAACCACACCGTTGACTATGGACCAGTGTTAGGAGGGCGGTGAGCTGACCAAACTATACGACTAAGGGCTTATATTCTGGTCAGCACACCGCCCTCCTGACATCACTACATAGTCAACGATGCATTCGTTTACCGAGCCGCACCGTTGACCATGTCTAATTGCTCAAATGTAGTGCGTTGAAAAAATTACCTACCCTGAGGCGAATATTTCCATCAACGCACTGCATGCCCACTATTTGACAGGGTCAACAGTGTGGCCAGGTAACTGAACACACGACACTTTTTTTAAATTTTAAAAATCACGGCGCGTCGTTTCAGTATCGCCCCAGAACCGGTGTATATACTATTAGCACTAGTCGCAGTGGGACCTGTAAATTTACAGGCAGCACCGTGACCTAGTGCGGGCCGAAACGGCTCGAGTGCACCACATGAGAATTTCTTTCAATTTTAAAATAAGGTAAATTTTAAGCTATTATACAAAACTAATCTGCTAAAAGGTTTAATTATGGAAAAAAAAAGAAAATAATTGTACATTTGGCCGTCGAGGAGGCATATTGGCTGTAGAATTTTCAAAACTAAATTTTCCCACCATTTTGCAAAATTCAAAATGGAGATGGTGGGAAATGGATAGCAGGAATGTGTGCAATGGGAGCACCGATGGCAGGGTGCCTCACACAAGGTAAAGTTGCACCGGTGCTTGAGATTTCTAGAGCACTGAAAAGTGAAAAATGTGGATTTTTGGCCATAATTTTTTTTTATTTAACCATGTTCTAGTGCACAGGTTTTATAGTCACACCAGTGTGATTTCTTAAAACCACACTGGGTTGTTTCAGTTTTGGCGCAGGGTTTTAGGACACACCGGTGCGTAATATTTGTAAAGAGTCGGTGCACTATAGTAATAAGACGCACTGGGCGGGTTTGTACCGAGCGCACGGTCTCCCGGTGTGCCAATGTTTTGTGCGCACCGATGCTGCCTCTAGTTGAATGCATCAGTGTGGTTTAGGATGATAAACGCACCGAAATAAAAAAATCCACCAAAAACTCTACCTGCCAACTTCCTCTAGTAACCTCCACTACAAACAGATGTCTGGGGTATTTTTATAAGGGGTTCCTCAAAAACATCCGCTAGAGGGTATTTTCCTTTTAGTGATTTCCTTCTCAAGAAAATTAGTGACCTTTCACCTTCCTTTTCTCTTATTTTCCATTATTTTTATAAATAAAATAACAATTAATGCCTCTTTTCCTTTGCCAGCGCCTTTGCCAATTTCCTTAGCCATAATAAACCAAAATTGGCACCCACTATGATTTTTTCCCCACCATTCAACTTGAAACATGTATCCCATGAACTTGGTCTTATATTTTTTTACATGGAAAATCAACCATGGGTTGTTACAAACCCCTCCCCCTTAGGGGAACACCATCTTAGTGTTCTATGAGACCTATAACCAACAAACCACTAAAAATAAAAGATACTTCCCATGGATTTTTATAACACAACTCACTACAGTATTTATAATGACATCCTTTTGCAAACATGACAATCATATTGTTTACAAGAGCTTTATAGCACAACTCATTACAGTATTTAAAATAAAAACCACATATATACTCATACACATTTTCTTCAACCATAAAATAATCATACTATCTATGGAGTTTTATAATCCAGTTCATTGCAGTATGTAATACATATACATATGCACATTTTCTCCCACCAACAAATAGAAGGATACGATTATTGCATTAATCAACAAGGGAATATAGAGGTTCACACCTCCACCCTCAAAATAATAACAAGATTCACCTCCTTTCGAGGAAGTCTAGAATCCACTGCCAAAGTCAAACCTGCATCCCATGTACAGCGTTACAATCTTGTGCTACCTTTTCCCTTAGGGAACAGTTACCAGCTCATTATTCTCATTATTCCAAGGCACACTCCCAATGTGCATCTGATTCCATCTGGAAATGATAATAACCAAAAAAAATGTACTCCCTGGATTTCCCTTCTCTACTACACAGTTCCTTGGGAATTTTAGTCACCCCTTTTCATGTAGTTACTCACCTTCCAAGTTCCCCAACATCCACTTCTCGAGTGATCCTTCCCTTGGAAATGTTTCCCATATCGAAAGGTCAAAAAAAAAATGAAAATCCCCACCTCAAAACCATAATATCGGTCATAATATGCTCATGGAAATAAATAGAAACTATTGGGTAGCAGTGTCCCATAATGGCCCTTATCCCGAATGCTTTTCTAACATATTGTTTCTGGTTCCAATTCCTTTTTTTGTTGCTAAAATTCTTGCAGTCAGATTCAACCACCCCAAACCAGACATTTAAACCATGTTTTCTTGTACCAAGCACATAACCACCATTATATTAAAAATAAATTGAAAAAAATTCACATCATACCTCATCGGTGGCTCGTCAATAAGGTACACTTCCAATTATGTTCACTTCTTGTAACAACAAGTCAAACTTGTTGTTTGATCAAATCATCATGAATAAACATATCACATTTGGTTAGCTCAAAACTCAACCACCATAAATCAAAATCATAGATTACAAACATAATCAATACGAAAATAAATTATGGATACTTATCATTCAAATGATTATTTGCTTCTTCCTTTGTTCTTTGTCTATACACAAGCTGAATCGGTTTCCACACTCGACAAGTACTCAGTGCCTCTCTTCCCTTCAATCACATATGCATACACAATGTAAATCATAACACTTACATCCACACACAGCATATGACACCACACAATACATACACCTACATCTGGTGTACAACACAACACCTACACCCGATGTACAACACTACATATACACCTACACCTGGTGTAAAACACAACACATACACATATACCCAGTGTACAACACAACACATACACCCACACCTAGTGTACAACATAATACATATACATACACATATTACAACACAACGAATACACATGTCACGATACCACGACTACACAATGTGCATACATGTGTATGATACAACATGTACATAGCACCATATGTACACAAAATCGCATATGAAACATGTACATAGCACCATTTGTACATAGCACCACATATTCAACATGCACACAACACCATATGCACACAATGCCACATATCCAGCATGCCCACGGAATCATATGTACACAACACGACATATCCAACATGTACAAAACACCATATGTACATAGCACCACATATGCAACACATACACAACACCGTATGTACATAGCACCGCATATACAACTTGTACATAGCACTGTTATACAACATGTACACATCCCCATATGCACACAACACCACATATACAATCATGCACATAGCACCACATGTACAACATGCACACAACACCTTATGTACACATAAATTCATATACAACATGTACATAGCACCATATGTACACAAAATCGCATATGAAACATGTACATAGCACCATTTGTACATAGCACCACATATTCAACATGCACACAACACCATATGCACACAATGCCACATATCCAAAGAGATGCCCACGAAATCATATGTACACAACACATATCCAACATGTACAAAACACCATATGTACATATGCACATATGCAACACATACACAACACCGCATGTACATAGCACCGCATATACAACTTGTACATAGCACCGCATATACAACTTGTACATAGCACTGTTATACAACATGTACACATCGCCATATGTACATAACACTGCTAAAACATGTACAAATAACATATTTACATAGCACCACATATACAACATGTACAACATATATACAACAACAGTATTGCACATCCAAAGGTCACACTTACTCTACCAAGCAACCTTACTTCTAGTCTCTTTCCACTATTCATGCTTATCACAACATACTACAAATCCCACTGCTTTCATTCCATTGAAGTATCCCTCGGCGTTACATGCCATAGTATAAACATAGGCATAGTACAAACAATGATAATATAAATTCATATACACAGAATAGTAATCACATAGATATTTCAGGGCTACTCTTCCAACTTTATTTCTCATAAACTAGGAACCTCTTCATGCCATTCACCCACATAAGAAATCATTCCTCCACAAGAATTATCCCCGACGACCCTGTGAGACTATGACATACATGCATACATATATACATATAAACATGAACATAAACCAATCATGATCCCTGACGACCCTGTCAAACAATGACACACACACACACACACATATATATAAACACTAGCATAAAACAATCATGATCCTTGACGACCCTGTCATACATACATACATACATACATATATACATATATATACATGTAATCATGAACATAATCATGATGACCACATAATTACCAGATATCATAAGGTTAAGGTTAATATAACTCCCATTATCTGTGCACAACATGGAGAACAACAGTTCCCAATATATCCAAGGAATATGGCACTTCAAATCCATTCACTTTACCTTTCCTAGTTACCTTCTCATCACTATCCTACCACCATCTATTTATCCTAATGGACCCAACCAATACCATTGGTTGACATATTATTGCCTTCAGTTTCTCTTATACATGCACTGAGCTACATCTGGGTCTTACATTACCTGTTTGGTTTCATTCAAATGTCCTTGAGATCCATTAAATTTCCCCAACTAATATCCAAGGCCCTCAAAACATAAAAGAAAAGAACAAGAAACAAAAAATAAGAAACCCATGAAAACAAATAAAAATAAGACACCACAAACAAAGTGGCATGGCCATGCACCATACATAAACAAAAGCGAAAATCAAGCACAAGAAAATCACAAAGCACCGAAAGTAAAAAACTAGCAACAAACACCATGACTCAATCCCCATGGTTTCCTAATTATTCCAAAGGAAAGCTTAACCCAACCCTTCTTCAAGATTGTATGGTAGTCTCTTTTTCCATGCAATCCCCTCAATCACACTTCCAAAAATGCATAACTGTCAGTCTATAAATAAATATAACAATATGCCAGTTATCATACCTTTCTTTTCCAAGCGCATTTCCTTGTAACAAAACACATCCATGCCATCTCTCAAGGACTCCAATTCCCTTGATGGATCCAGCTATAACTAGAAACTAGCTAATATACCTTTCAAATACATGTTCATGAATATAGCACATATCCCCATAATGCCAGACAAAATCGAGGTTAAAAAGACTTATTGTATTCATGAAAATCACTCAATCATGTGGAATTATGGTTTCCAAACATAACCAAATTAATTCTCACCCAATTCCGTTATTTTAACTTTTCTCCTTGCTGCAATTGAGTCTTATTAAGGGTTATCACATCACCTAGTTATTAGTTATATAAAAAAATTAATTGTTGCCTTGTCATGTTAATACCAAGCATGTTTCCATGCAATTGTTCACACATTTCTAGTCACATGTTCTAAATATCAAGGCATCATGTCTATTATTTTGAAGTCAACCTTTACCAAGACTAAATACCATGGCATAATCAACTCACAATCATTAAGAATAATACTACACCTATCACCCACTTTCACTCAAGTACATATCAATTTTCTGAGAAAATACTATGTTTGTATAAACATCTTAGAACAAGATCATTCCTTCATACAATCTTATAGACACATACTCAGATCATGCAATTAATCAAAAATTCAAACAACCTATAAAAATAAAATGTTAGATAAACCAAGTATACAACATAATAAAACTCATACCTCAATGTATCTTAGGGGGGCTATCACATCTGCACAAGTCAACCCATATTATTATGACACAATATCACAAATATATCAACTCATACCTAATTATCACAACCATAACCATCTGCATATGCCAACCCAGATTAACATGATACATGTAACATCAAGATCTTAGCTGCAATGACCATAATCATCATGCATATGACCACAATCAATATAATAACAAGTTACTATCATTCATGACTATCTGATGCATGTGCATATGACCGCACTAATTAACTAGCATCCATCATACATGTAACCATAAAAAAATTAGATTAACAACCATCTATATAACCATAACACACATAACAACCATTAACCATCGTACTTTTATGCCAAACATAAAAACCTATATGACAATTTGTTCTTACCCGAGGTACAATGTTGCAATGTCGCTCTAATAATATGCATCTCCAGCTCCACCTTAGCCAAAATACCAACATCATAACAGACCAAAAATATTAACCTCTACATGATGACACTACTGCAACGGTGACTATCACAATGCATGCATAACGAACACAAATACAACTGACATGCATGCATGAGAAACACATTCTATCCATCTAGTCTAAGTGTTGAACCATGATTTGATACCACTTTGTAACACCCTCCTCCCACATTTACCCAATTTCACTGGTCTACCGAGGAAAAAATGTGACTAAGAGTTACTAAGATATGGCTCTACATCTTAGACATAATTAAGAAAGTGGGGCCAACAATTAGAAACTTATTGAACTTCTTCAAGAGCTACAGGACCCCCAAAAGATAAAAAACCACTCCAGTTATCCTAACCTAAGCTAGACTAATTTCCACTGACTTAGCTTCCTATTCGCATGCATAATATTGTATCCATGCAAATGCAGGCCTCCATTTGCATGCATAATCCTGCAAGGTAGTGACTGTAGTCCCAATTTCTTAGTTTTGAGCCTACAACTGTGGCATCATTGCCACCTTTTTTAGAGCTAGAATCTAGATCATTGCCCAGAACTTGATGAGACTTTCCATAAAAATGAATGATGCAAAGACAAATTCTCTAACACAAAACTTGATCAAGGACTTGACCTAACCAAGCCTAACCATGACAGGCATTTCGTCAAACATATTGAAAACATGTAATCTATAGGTAATGAATGAATATCTGAACATAGGGGCATGAAACTTATCTGAGATCCACCAAGAAGGTCTAATACCCTCTCATAATATATGAAATACTTTTTTTATCTCATACATTCATTAACCAATCAATAGATAAACAACTCATGACAAGATTCATAGAAGATACACATCATATGAACAACATATAATCATAAATTAACTAGCATGTAAACCATGTAAAATTAGCCATAATATCACCAAAATATATACATGAATTAAAATAGAATAACATATATTATTAATGTAGGGAATTACCAACCAAGTCATGGACTTCCACGTGCCACCCGACCATAGATTGGGTTGAATGAAATCTCTCTTTTGTACAATCACCATCATGCCATATTCCAAGCGTGAATGCGGGATCTCATGGAATAAACCAAGAAAAACAAAACCAAGGATTCTAGAGGCCAAACCACCTCAACCCTTAACCAGTGATTCCACCTCACGGTCAGAAATCACTAACCATCACCATATCAGACTCTGCCCAAGCTATCTATGGATTTAGATCCACTTTTTCAGTCCGACTCCAATACTAGTAACTCAACCGACAATTGTCTCGGGGATCCAGAGCACTTTTTCAAATAAGGCTCTAGGACTAGTAATTTAACCTACCAATGGCTCCAGAGCGTTTTTCCAACCAAGGCTTCAGGACTATCAACTCAACCCAAGTTTTTTGAGGGCTTCCAGAGTGTTTGTCCAACCAAGGCTCCAGGAACTAGTAACTCAACTCATGTCCATAAGGAACATGAGCATTAATCAGAAAACAAATGGGAAAACCCAAAACAACATGGTTATCCCGGAAACAGAAAGGCTAGGAAATACCATTGTCAATCTAGGAAATCCTCCCTACCAATGGCATATCATAACCAAATAATCACATGCATAGGGCCATGCATGCTAAAACTAGTAAGGAAACCATATATGCAACTTGATAGCTACAAATAAATCCCATAGTAGTTGTTGATCCTATTATTCCCTTTCTCTTTCATTCTTTCATTTTCCTTATTTATCCAAATCCAATCAAGTTAGAGTGCTCCAAGCATGCTCCAACAATGCTCCAAGATTTCTCTGTGTGTAAAAGTGAGAGAGAGAGAGAAAATAGAAGAGAGCTCCAAGCTAAAACTGAAAAAAGGTTTCCACTGACAAAAGATATGAACTTATCCTCATAAGTCTTTTTATCATTTAGGTCTCTAATTTATTCATTTTCCTTCATTTTTCATTCAATTTCCTTCTCATGCAAATCTGTGATCTTTCACCTCCCTTTTCTCCTATTTTCCATTAATTTCATAAATAAAATGTCAATTAATGCCTCTTTGTATTTTCCAATTTCCTTAGCCATAATAAACCAAAAATGACACCCACTTGGATTTTTTTCACACCATTCAACTTCGAATACGTGTCCCTGACCTTGTTCTTATATTTTTTTACATGGAAAAGAAACGATGAGTTGTTACAGGAACTTCGTCGAAATATGCATAATCCTGCTACCCACGCTATCAAAAACTACATCAATGTAGTAAATATCACACAGGCTCCTTGTGATATGTCTTCCCTTGAAGTCTTAAAGATTTTTCCAGTGCAACATAAATATTTACTCTCGACTATAGGTGAGGTCGACCCCTTGGATTCAAATCTAGTCATCTTTCACATGGAGAAAATTACACCTTGCCTCTCACACCAGCTTTCCTTTCAAGTACAGGTTCAAGCGAGAGGAAAATCCATTCACCGTACTATCATTTATGAAGGTGCACCCACTAGTGTAATGGATACTTCTTGGTGGTTGGCCCTTGTTTTTCCCACACTTACTATGTGATGAGCACCATCATTAGGTACATTTTAAGGGGTTAATTATCACCTTTTTAGCCTAATTATTCTCTCTTTCTCACATTTAATTGAATTATAGTCATATGTTGCTTACTGTAAATGGTGTATTAAGGGTTTTCATACTTCAAAGGCCTAATGTGGTTTAAATGTAGGAAAATCAAGAGAATACTCCATTTTTTAGGAAGATTGCACAATTAGGGCTCGGAGTATACAACGAGTGATTGCAGGGGAGTGACCACCTCCTTAACTCCTAAATGCGGCCAAGATATCCTCAAGATTCTCCTCCAACAACTCGAAATCAAAGGCATCCAAGGAAGTGGAAGATCAAGGGGAGCTAAGCTAAAACTTCTCTCGAGTTCCAAGGAGACAAATCACCTACGTTTTAGGGAGTTGTTGGTAGCTACCCTTCAGGATAAATAGGCCAAAGCAAGAGCTCACTAGGATTCGATTTTTGGAGATAGATAGATAACCCTTGGCTATTGTAATAGATATTTGTGACTTTCATATGTGATGTACAAGACTGGTTATGAAATAAAATGAGTATTTGGTTTCTTCTACACTGAGTTAGTCTCAGGGAGATGAGCTTGTTGGTTAGGGCCCAATCCATTGGCCTAAGTCTCTCTTATATATTTTTTTTTTCATTTCATGTTGCAGTAGTTAGTTTCATTACATTCCATGGTTTTTATAGTTAGTATTTTTACATTTCATGTTGAATTAGCTATTTTCCTTACATTTCATGATTTTTGTAGTTAATCTCTTTTCAGTTCATGTTGCAATAGCATATAAAATATCAAAATTGTGTGTTAAATCCTCCCTCTCTCACCTTTTCCATTAGAGCTTGAGGAGGGTAGATCTTCACCCCAAACCCAAACTTGATTTCAGTTTATGATTTCTTGGAAAAGCTATATAGGTTGTTTTTCTTATCATGGACATGTTGTAGATGCAGATTTAGTTCTATGTTTCAAGTGCATAGGTAGGTTTACTTAAATTCAACTCATATTTTCCACCATTTTCATGATAGATTTTTCAATGATGAGTTCATGAACATGTAGTTTGATTTCAAGTTTGAGTAGAGCAGCAGAGGAGGAATTCCCCAACACCATTAGCTTCAGTCTCTACCCATCACCAACCAACTTCCAAACAAGTCGCCTTCAGCCCTATTTTTTGAGATCTCCACCACAACACTGAGAGCCACCTTGGAGGTACAAGACGAGATTTGATAGAATTTTTGAGCTTGAACAAGGGGTTGGCTACCCTTCATCTACCTAGATCCACCTTCATTCCACATCTCCTACCCCTTTCCTCACCATTTCTGGCCTCAAACTACCCTCAACCTATTTCTTGTAGTGTTTCAAGACATCTTGTACCTTCATGTTTGATTTGTTTTTGTTTTTAGTGCCTATGACTATGCCTCTCATGAGAAGAAGCTGATTTTTTCCCCTCTACCCTTAAATATGCATCCTTGCACTGTTTTATGGGTCTACCTGGGGGAAGCATCACTGCATGAGCCCAAATGCAATAGGCCTTCAAAAGAAATTATAGGGAATATTGTAGGTCCAAAGAAACCAATGAAGAAATCTTTAGGATGACTCTTGGACCAAATGAATCCCTAGAGGACTATGAGGAGAGGTTTCAACTCAATTATAGGAGGGCCAAATGTACCCTTGATCATGAATCAATCAAGCTATTTCTTATCTGAGGGATTAGAGAGGAAGTGTTGGAAACCCTCAAAATTTTGTCTGGAGGATATATCTATCAATTACCATATGATGACATCAAAACTATGTTCAAGAATCACTATAGGGCTACTAGGAAAAAGGGTAGAGCTAGTCAAGGCTTGGTCAGTTCCTCTTCCTCCAAAACATACATCAAGAATGAGATAGGGAACATGTTGGAGAATTTCAAGAGTGAAATGTTGCATACCTTTTCATTGGAAATGGATACCATGCAAATCAAGAGAAAGAAAGAGGAAGCAGAGAGGGCTCTATCTATTTTCTTACCTAGATGCACTAAAATATATCCTACGAATGAATTCCCATTAAATGTCATATAATTATTCCTAGTCTGTGAAGAAAGACATGCAACAGAAAAATTCCCCTGTTTTCCAGTCCTCAAAGCTATACACCAAGGAGGAGAAGGTGGGTCAGATCAACTTTAATTCATTAATCAAATGAGGCCTCAAGGACCTCAGTCATATCAACATGGCATGCAAGGTGCACATTGCTCTTATTACAATCCAAATCAGAATGCACCTTACTAGCCTTGGTACCCTTCCACTCATCCATCATGGTACGTACCTCCTTCTTGGCCTTATGCTTGTCCATATCATCCTCATTCTTTCAACGATAATTTTTAGCCATATCCTCCCTAATCCTCTCAATGGGGCAACCCATCACAAGGGTGGAGGCCTCAAGTCAACCAAACTCCTACTTTAATGCCTCCACCCCAACCTCAACCACATCTCACTCATCCTACTCCACCTAAGCAACCTCAAATTCCTGCTCAACCCAATCTAAACCTGAACAACAAGAAAGCACAAAAAGTCTACAGTGGAAAGACATATGATCTTGCTTATGCTGTGTAAATGTAGGAGACCAACCTTCATTATGGGAGAGTTATCCTAGATAATCACCCACTTTCTCTACCTGAAGAACTTTAAGAAGAGGAGGAGAGTGCTCCTCAAGTCAATCCACCTCCCTTTCCTTAAAGGTTGATCCACCATCGCCAGCACACCCCATAAGAAATTTAACTTATGGGATAATTGAATAATTTGTGTGTTAAGATACCCCTTCTCTAGGATACCGAAGATGTTCCCATTTATAATAATATTATCAAAAAAAAAGTTTCAAAAATCCTGGGAGAAGAAAAAGAGATACCCCCACCATAAATGTTGTTGGGGAGGGTGATCTTCCTAAAATACCTAGACCTTGGAAGCCCAGTGGTGGATGTGCACATTGATGGAATTATAGTCCTTAATAACCTGATTCCCTATAAGGAAAAGACCCTCTAGAGGAGGTTATAAAGGAGGTTTTTAGTGTTATAAAATTTTCCAAAATTGTCAAAAAAAAATTTGCTACAACATTTGTTTTCGGTAATAGAGGTTTTGATGAAACTTATAACAGAACTATAAAAAAATGGGCAGCCAGAGGTCTTTACGAATGTATTTCTTATCGGTGTCTGATTCATGTGTGAATACACCAGTGTTTTTTAACCTTTATGCACTGGCATGGAAAAAAAAATAGAAGCCTCGGGGTGTTTAGCAACATCCCAGTGTGTGTCACCAACAAATACGCACTGGGCTGATAGAAGGTGTATGCACCGGTATATTCGGATTATAGATGTAAAGTACTGAAGAATTTAATGCAAACAATACAAGTGAATTAAAAATACAAATGTACTAGTGCATTCACCTTCTATCCACCCGGTGCATATTTTTTGGTGACATGCACCGAGACGTTAAGGTGTAAAAATGCACTAGCATGTTAAAGGCAAACCATACCAATGCATGCAACACCTATCCACTTGGGTCTTAGTCATTGATAAAGTGCACTAGGCGTTCTAATTGGTATTGGTATTTGGTGCGGTGCTCATAGGTTGTATAAATGCACTAGTGTGCAGTATCATACACACACATCGATGTTCATTTTCTATTTTTTAGAAACATCAACCTGTGACAGTGCAATTATTGTTATTTTTAAAAATTCATTATTCATCAAAAGTCGACACATATCTTATAACAGTACTCATATCAATTAAACTTTTATTAATTCATTTGAATGTGATGTTTCGATGAATTTTTTATATCATCAGATTTTACATCTCTTCATTATAATATTCAATCATCCATATATTTAATCAGTGGTGTAATTTCACAGCAACAATGGAGAATGCAATAGAATAAATTAAAGCATATTTTATTATTATTATTATTATTATGATATATATATATATATATATATATATATATATATATATATATATATATATATATAAGACACTCTTTGTCATACAAAATGGGACAGTTATTGGTATCCCTTTGTCTTTCAATTGGGACACTATGTCCATTACATTAAACAAAATGTCTGATTTCACAGACAAATATTTCAAAAAATACAACGCCTTGCTTTGATATCCAAACATATTGATCATCATTCTTCGTTGGAACTATTGTCACTGCTTGAGCTACTTCCATGACTTGGTTTATTTGGAGGAATATTTTGTTCATTGTGTTGACTGATTTCTTCTTCTTCAGGTTCCATCTATAAACATAAAAATAAAGTGTAATGAGTGTATCTACATTGGTGAGAATAATGAAAATTGCAATTTTAAATAATATACATCAATGTAAATCGAAAATAAATGTACCATAGCAAGAACTGACTCGTGAACTATACATATTCTTTCAAAACCAAATTTCATGCCTTATTTCAACAATTCATTTGTTGGCGTGGCTCCATACTTTGTTTCCTGCAACTTTTATACCCCATAAGAAATCATAGATTAAATATACAAGATTTTTTTGTTCTATTAATTATAAATGGAGCTAAGTAAAAAAATATAGATACTTACGAATTCCATAATTAATTTTTGATATGTCAACATATACTAACAACCCATATTTAACCCAATGTCAATCAATTCTTCTGATGGTTTTTCTTTGTACGTTAGCACTTGTTTGAAGACATTCAATGATAATTGATGTAAAACAACTTAAAATATACAAAATTGAAATCTAGTTAAGTTGTTATAAGGAAGTAACAATTAATCACAAACTTAGATATCAACCCTTTTGTTCCTTGTCATCTTGTTTTTTGTGTTGAATGGGTTCCATTTTCTTTTATTTTCTGTGAGAAAATACTTGAAAATTAATGTTTAATGCTAAATTATTTATTTATTGTACCTAATCGAAAAATTCAATGATTACATACTACATTTGAATCACGTTGTTGTTGATATAGCTCCTCGTGTGATGTAATTATGTCCATTTCTTTGACCATCTCCTTGTACACCTTTTTGGACATTCCTACTGGCATATTTCTGATATCATCTCGTTCATCCTTTGAGATTTTCATAATCTTCCTAAAAAAGTAACATGACAATAAACTATTTAATTTTTATATTGATATATGAAAACTAAATATAACAAAAGTGATATTTATAAATAATTTCTTTGTAGTAATATATACATATAATTCTAGAAAAACATTTAAAGGAATATTACTTTTTCAACCCTTTTTTTTTTGGTACGTTTTTTCTATTAAAAGTATGACATGTCTCATGGACCAATTCTCTAGAAACTCTTCCTCTAGTTTAAAGAAAATTTGGTTCTTCGAATCATTGGATTGATTTTTGTATTGTAAGTGGAAATAACGCCTATACATTCATTCCACTAGATCCCTCAAAGTTTTGTAAAAATTTCCCCCCTTTTGTTAACCTCCAACACCATTCTAGATGAGCTAAGGAGCAATTCATTTTCATTTGAATGTTTCATTTTTTTTTCTTAAAACAACATTCATTTTTTTCGTTGTTGGTCCCTGTAGAAATTAAACTTATCTGAATTAATAGATTGTTTGAAACATGCAATCTGATATTTTTAAGTATATTATTAATGAAAATTCAAAAAAGAAACTCATATTAGATCGATAGTATTTTTTCATTCACCTGATTTATTCTTTTGCGATTTTTCCATCAAGATTTTACGCTCTTCTGGTCTTAGATAAGAAAGAATCTTATCGATATTCATCATTTTGTGGCTCTACATGATACACACTAAACAATACATATTAGTTAAACTTACATATAGTTAAAAAATAATAATTTTTGTACATAATTTACAAATAACTTTCCTTTTATGATTTTCTGGACGTGCTATCAGTATTTTTGTTACTTTAACTCTTATTAGCCATTTCGTTATCAATATAAAACCTGTACCATTCATTAATATATTTTATCAATAAATCACATACTTTTCAGGTAAAAAAAAAAATTCAAGAAAACGGTGCTTCTATCTAAACTAAATGTCTAGTGCGACTTTCACAACTTAAGCACCGATAATGGTGTGATATGTTCTTATAAATGCACTGCCACTAAAGTAGAAACAATGTACGATGCTTTTGTCAATAAGATACCTGGTGCGTTATATTAATACTGGAGCACTTTTTAACATAAAAATAAATGAATAAAAAAATTGTTTTTATCAAACAATGTTTTTTTCAATACATGCCCAGTGCGTTATACTAAAAGCGTGCACCGGTACGCTATATTAAACAATGTGCATTGATTAACAAAAGTTGTTTTTTTAAATCATGCAAGGGCCGACAGGGATTGGAATCCGACTATGCAAGTGGTTTCGTGGGTTATATATATACACACACACACACACAAACCCTACAAATCTAAAATGAAAAGCCCTAATTGTGAATTTTTGCAGTCACATAAATAAGAAGAAGAAATGGTTTAACGTGAGAATGGATTTATTTTTTTGTAAATTTTCATTAAATCTAAATAGGAATAGAGATTGTAAATGATTTTATTAGTAAAATGCAAAGTAAAATTTAAAAATTTTACTATGCATGTATTAAATCTAACAGAAATTGTAAAAGAAACAATTATTACAATAAAAGTAAAAATTTTTACTATACTATAGGGTTTTTGTGTGAATCACCATATGTTTCAAATTTTGATTCTCGGAATAGTGTTGTTGTTTGAAAGTATTTTTCTGCTCCACAAATCTCTCTTGCTCCAGGTATGTCTCTCGTGAAAATCCCTCCCTGAAAAATTTTGCAAAAAATAATGAAATAATGAATAGCTTTTACTATTTAAAACATTTTTTTTTATATTATTATATTTCCAAAAAAAAATTTCCACTCATTTTTCATTTTACCGCTTTTTTTCACTTCAAAAAGATAAAGTTGGAGTTTTTTTTCTCGATATTTGGCGTGTTTGTTAACTAACAACACCAGTGAATTTAGTAATAAAATCGCACCGGTGCGGCTAATAGTACATTAGCCCTGATAACAATAAATCCTTTTTTTAAGGCTCTAAAATTACTTTTAGGTATGTACACCAAAATTTTTGTTTATTTTGCTCAAATGCAGGGAGAAAATATCATAATTATATCAAATGGACGATCTTTAAAAATCCATCTCGTTCCATAATATTTCTCAAAGTCCATCGCAGAGTTCTCCCTATCCATCTCCAGATGTAATTACTTCAAATTTTATTTATATTTTCTTTATCTAATTGAATTTATTTATTTTTATCAATTTCAATCAGCTGAATAAAATTAATGTATACAAATTTGCAGGTTCATCCAGATTCAGAATTGAGTTCAGATGCACAAAATATTCAAACAGTTCCAAAACGTCGGAAGCTCTTATCAGGGGCAACATACCGCAAGGCACGGTTGGTAGATGAAAATGGATAGTCTCTTCACCCTGCCAATTGTAACATGCCATCTTGTAGACACAATCCTGGGACAATGATGGTAATAACTATTTGGTATAATGTAATTATTTCAACGTCAAATCAATTAATCATGCATTGACGTGCTTACTAATTGATATCATCGATATTGTACTAATCATGTTCAAATATATTTTTTGAAATTATTAGGGTTCTATTGATTATGAGAGACCTACCTACCATCTTTCGTTTCACCCCACGACAATATCAAATCAAGAGAAGGTTGAATTAAGAGAAAAACTTGGAGAGGAACAATACCAAGAATCGTTGAATCAACCACCTATTTAATTCCCACTATGTCCAGATTCACCACTTAGGAATGACTATAGCAATAATAGTTCTTCACAAGTTGTCAATGGAGGCAATAAAATAGAGGTTGGTATGGATGATTACTTAAGGGATACGACTGCCATGGAGACAATGTTGTTAGATGCATTCTAGAATGATGATCAACTAGGGGATGATGCTCATATCACTGATACCTTTTTCGAAAGCCTTAAATTTTCTTCGACCACCCCTCTCTTTGGACCTGGCGGTCAATCAAATTCTACCCATTTGGGGAAAAAGATGTTACTATATAACTTGAAAGAAAAATTTTTCTTTTCAAATGCATGTTTCTCGGAAATTTTGAGGTAATTGACCATCAAGTCCCTTATATTTTGAGAAATTTTGTCACACAATCAACATTAAAAATGGTCAATTTTATGAACATTAATAATTATTTGAATTTTACATTTAATATTGTCTACCAACTATAGTTTATTCAAATATAAGGTTCTTCCGAGTGATTATAATGTCTTGCTCGGTAGCTACGAAGAGACAAAGAAATTGTTGAAAATGTTGGGTGTTGAGTACATATCATATCATGCATGTCCAAATGATTATATTCTATATAGAGGAGAATATGCAGACAAAGAGATATGTCCAAAATGTGGGAATGAAAGGTATGATAAATCAAAAAATAAGGTTAAATCATGTGGTCCTCCTTTTAAGATATTGAGGCACATGCCTATAATCCCAAGGAGTCAAAGGCTTTTTCATTGCAAATAATTAGCTATGTTGCAGGTATGGCATGCTTCACACAAAATTGAGTTGGGAGTTATAGAGGATTTAGAGGATACATGGCCTAAAAATTTCAAGAAGGAAGTACGAAGTCTATGAATCAGCATAGCCATCGATGGCATCAACCCATATTCTCTCTAGAACACCAACTATTATGTTTGGCCTGTAGTGGTGATCAATAACAATATCCCCCTATGGTTGTCTGTGAAGAATGAACATCTTATGTTGGCTCTCATAGTCCTTGGTAGAAGACAAGTGAAGAATATGTATGTCTACTTACAACCACTAGTAGATGAATTGAAGTAATTATGGGATGGGATAAATGTATACGATGTATCAATACTCATCGCAGTAGAGAGGATTTTTACGTTGTATGGCATATGTGCTTACATGACACATGATTATCCATGATTAGGAGTTTTCTCTGGTAAATTACATGTTTATTGATTTTTTTATATATGTAAAATACTCTTTCTTATATTAATTTAATTCATTGTAATTTTTCTGATCTTCATGATATTCTTTAACGTGCCATGCATATTGTATACAATAATTTTGTAGGTCTTGTAACAAAATGGTATTATGGGTGTAAATTTTGTGGACCTTCTCTGAAAGCTAGATGGTCCAACGACCTACAAAAGCCAGTGTATGACTGCACAAGGGTATTCCTCCAAGAAGAGCACCCTTACAGAAGAGGAACATCCGCTTTCAATGGTAAACGAGAGAGAACCCAAAGGCCTGAAATAATGACACCAGCTGAATGGCTTATAGCATATGAGAGAGAGAAGGAGAAGGAGTTCATAGAAATGTTTGATTCAAATGGGGAGCCTATGTTCGATGATCCAGAATTCTTCGACACCTATGTTGAGAAATTGCCCATTGGGATGAAAAGGAAATACATCTTTTATAACCTCCCATATTGGGGCATCTTAAGATTACCCACTTATTAGTTCTCATTCATATATTTAAAAATGTTTCATATTCTTTATGGAGACACATATCATCAAAAAAGTGACAAATTGGTTGTTAGGAAAGATCTAGTTACTTCAAAAGCTAAAATAATGACCAAGACAATTATAGAGTACAGGAGAGGTTGGTTGGTATTTCAAAGAAGGTGATGTCCCATGGATTTAAAAAAATATATGATCTTTATTTGGTAAAGGAATTTATAATGGGTGTGAGGGTGCTACCTTCATATGGGCCTTCACTACGACGCTGCTTCACCGTGGAAGACCATTTTTCGGGGTTGAAATCGCATGACCATTTGAATCTTCTAAGAGTACGTATAATTTCAAAAGCATTATTTTATTATTTTTTATATTAATAATTTTTATCCCATGGGATCATAAAACATAGCTAATTTTGTAAGCATGTGTTTATAACTTTGTAGTTTCATTATCCTTTGTTCATGTGTGGTGTGTGAAACATGACTTCCCCAACACCTAGGACATGCCATATCTAAATTATTTTCATTTGTACATTGGATCACGTCAAAGGAGATTCATGTGGCTAACATTCCAATGTGGTGTCAAGAGATAGTTGAGATTGTTTGTATGTTTGAGAAGGAACTGCAAACGGGTTTCACGTACTTGCAGGTTCATCTTCTAATCCACCTAGTAGATGAGGTTGAATTATTTGGGGTGGTTTCTTGTCGTTGGATGTTCTTCTTAGAGAGGTACATGAATAAATTGAAAGGTTTTTTTTGACAAAGGGAAAAACCTGAGGGGTCTATGGCAGAGCGGTGCATATTGTATGTGTCTTTATATTATGCCATAGAGTACATCAATCACCTCGACAACACACCAAGTGCAGTGATTTGGGCTGATTTAAGGGATGAATACAAAAGAGAAGGGGATCTTATCCAAACAAATGGAAAAATGCGTTTGATAAAGAATAAGCGACTTATAATTTTTCAAAATTACAAAAAGTAAACATTCATGTTGAACTTCGATATAATGTATAGTTTGATCTCATATGTACTATATGTCAGTTTTATTTCATCAACGAATGCATAAATTGAAGCAATCAATAAATTCGTTCTTTACAATTCCGAAGTGACAAAACCGTGGGTCGCATTGTACGAAAAAAAGAGGATGAAATGGGATAGTGATAGGAAAGAATTCAAATGGTTTAATGGTAGAAGCATGCCTTATCCTGATCATTTAAAAGAAAATATGCCAATTATATGCCCCAAAATTTGGGTTGCTGACCAAGTCAGAGAAAAATACGGTGCAATCAGTCGTTACCCACGTGCTAAAGAGGATGCGCTAAACATAGGGATTGGGTGCAGCAACTCAGTAATAATATATTTATGTACATTTTAAACATAATAATGTACCTTTGAAATGTAACATATATATTTTATATATTTTAACGGTTGGGTTATTAGACACATGATACTATTATTTTTTTACTTTTTTATAGGTGAATTTGTTCCCTTCTATGTGGGAATATGGACACCATTTTCACACAAAAAATGCTAATGATGGACACATGACACAAGACTATGGAGTGGAAGTCGAATTTGATCAATCTAGTCAAGCTATCCATCGTGATCAAAACCTAGTACGAGTGACGTTAGGTTATGTTGGAAATAGACAAGAGATTATTGAAGTGGACTTCTCTTCTTTCCAATGTGTTATTTTTAGGTGCAAGTGGTGGGACACCTTTGATCGGAATAATGTAAAGGAAGATCACGATAGTAGGCTGATATGTATCAACTCTAGAAAGATGTGGGATGAAGCTAAGGAGCGTTATGTTTTCCCCAAACACTGCAACCAAGTGTTTTTTTACCCAAATGTGTTGGATAGGGATTGGTGGTTCGTATTGAGACATGACCCTAGATCAAAACATATTTTTGAGAGCAACAGTGTTATCATGCCAAGATATTTGGAAGATAATGAGGGTGATGAGAACAGAGAGTGATATGGTACATGTGTTATTTCATCATTTATACTATTTAAGATGGGTTTGTATAAAGAAGAGGACTTAACCTTAACTAAGACCCTTTTTTTACAAACATTATAATATGTATTTTGAATTAATTGGTTTGCATTGTGTTAATGTTAAGATCATTTCACTTGATAATTTGCAATTATGTTGATCTAGAAAGAAATCCATTGTATCAGTTATTTTTTTTCATGTGAATTCCTAAAATAATACAACTACTTGATTTCTTTAAATGTTTTTTCACTATATCATTACTTCAATAAATGCACCCTGTATATATATATATATATATATATATATATATATATGAATGATATCTTCAAAATTTTAAATTTTTTTATTAATGTATATTGTTATTTTTCGTATATAAGATCATAATAAAATAATGATAATTCTAAACATGAATTTATTTGCATTATTTTATAAACATTATTATGTTACAAAAATTCATATTATTCTAGATTTATTATTTTACAATTATTTATATTCTTACAAATTTACAATTTTACAATTTTACAATTATGGTAATTTAACAATATATACGATATGCATTTTACAATTTTACGATGATTCAAGTTTAAAATAGTTATGGTTCAAATTTGACAATTAATTGACAATTTTACATACAATTACAATTACAATTTTACAATTACTGATACATAATATTTAATAAATATCATGATTTAATATTAAAATAAACATCATAATCATTATAACCATCGTACAAACATCATATTCTAAAATACACATTCAAATTTTCTATCATATAATCATTGTGATCATGATCATCTAACAAAACAAAAGCATTGTATAACATCATCACAAGACAAACATCAAATATACATATGATGTCATATAACTACTATAACATACACATCTATCTACAAGCACATTAAATTAGCATTGCTAAGATGACCTAACAATATACACATCATGATGAACACAAACATGTAAATTAAGTACATAAACATGAACATAAAATACATGCACCATATATATATATGTGTGTGTGTGTGTGTGTGTGTGTGTGTGTCAAATATTTGGTTGTGCATCAATAATATAACTAGTGGAGGCTTGCTCAGTCAATGGTGTCTACTTAGGAGGTGCCCACTGAGATGTTGTATGCTCAAAAGATGTCTGCTCAGGACTAGATTCTGGTTTCTCATCTCTGCGAGGTGAAAAAGGAGGAGGAGGAGTACTAGAATGATCACTCCTCTCATGATCATGATCATTCGATGAGTTGCTACCATCGTGCATCTCCATGGCACCTATCCCTATTAGCTACCAATATCTTGGAAGCTTTGACGATATGATTTATAAGGCTCATCATATTGTGGGGCATGTCCCTCCAAAGCTCTATGAGCATACAATCAGCCTAGATGTCTCTAATCGTCGCATCGCGAACTCCCTCATAAACCAAGAGTCTACATAGTTGGTCTCCCAACTCCATCCTGAGTCGAATGCCTGCCCTATGTCGCATGCCCATGGGTATCTACACCTGAGGAGGTCTCTCACCATCCACCATCTCCTCGTCATCTACAAGATCATCCGGTGGGGGTGGAGGCATGTCCCCAATGAAAATGCCAATATCTACAAAATATATAGTACACAAAAATAATTAGACAATTTCATTAAACAATTTAATAAAGCAAGTTAAAGAACATGTTATAATAAATTGTATTCTAATTAATTAAGACAATAAAATGAAACTATATTAATTTAAAGAAAACATTAATATTACCTCTATGATCTAGTGGCTAATCCTGTGTGAAGAGGATATTTTTACACCCTCGCCAATCCAAACGCGTGCAAGGACATGACACCATCACTAACATGTGATCATCCACACTATCTAGTAGCTCCAGTGAATCACTAGAAATATTGGCCGGATAATCGGACATGCTCCTCTTGGGCATCATCTTGCCCCACATGTGCATTCGTACCTGTATCATCAGCTTACGATGCTAACGCACAAAATTAGGCCTCATCTCTGAAAACCTCTCAAACTATAAAAAAAAACTACTCTGAAGCAAAAGGGAAGTCCAACCTCCCATGTGCCGAGAACGAAATTTATCTAAGGCTATACAAAACCCGCAAAAAAATGGCAGACCATCTAAAAAGTCATGGCCTATAGAATAAAGAATCAACATAAAAAAAGGGCAACTAATGTGCTTCCCATCACTAGTATAATGTGCAATGGTGGTCAATAATAGTGAGAGGCACCTAACCTCCTCTGGACCAAAAGAAGAAATCTGTAGTTATCCACTAGACACCTAAAAATTTGCAGGAGAAAGTATATTATCCCTAATGTATCTCTAGGAGTACACCAACTGACTCCCTTCTGCATAACCAATGGATACATCATGGAACTGGGGAAAATCGACCCCTCTCCTAGATAGGATAGTAATAAAATAAATGTCCTCCTCAGTGAGTTGGTACCACTAGTCAAGACCGACACAGAATGCCCATCGGTGGGCATCCCACCTATAGATCAACTATCCTAATAACCCATTGTGCCCCTTTAGGGATGTATCCTCCTGATAGAACTTAAGGAGGTCTACCTCCCTTAAGAGAAATTAGGTGGGTGGCATAATAGGGCGAGGGTAAAAAAGTCTCTCCCTCTCCCTTGCCTCCCACTATGGTATCATGTTATAATTGTCATCCCTTTGCTCTTGTTGTTGTCTTTCCTCTCTCCGTTGACGTCATTGAATGATTCACATATTAAATACATCAGCCTCCAATATCATACATAAAACCTAATTTTTTTTATTAAATTAAAAATATATAAATATAAATTTTATCGAAAAAACAAAAAAAAACATTCGGTGCACCAAAAAAAATAGTCACGCACCACCAACGGTGCGTACATATATATCACGCACCATCCACGGTGCACATTTAAAAACCTCACGAACCACGACAACAAAAATCTATTACTTAAATAAATATTATAGATGGTGTGTTGACAAAACATATCCACCCCAGGGCATTTGTTATAGCGCAATGCACTGCCAGTTTGCAATATTTTACCACTCGTAGTGCGGTACCAAACACACTACCCCAATGCGGTATTTTTGACCGATGCATCGCCATAAATAAAATATTGCGATGTGTCCCAGTAAACTAATGCACTACCATAAATAAATTGTTAGTTTAAAAAGAAAAAAATTGTCGATGCGGCCCGAAATTGACACGCACCGCAGTATTTTATTTTTATTGTGGTGCGATTTGTCTTGGTACTACACCAGGCTGTCACATTAACTGCCTAGTGCGGTTTCTGTTAACACTATTCGCGACACGACCTATAAATTTATAGGGACCATCGTGAACGATGTGATATGGATAGCTTGAACGCACCGTGTAGGAAAAAAAATCCAAAGAAATAATGAATTTTAGCTCAATTTTAAAAATTAATCTGATAAAAGCTTAAGTTGGAGAGAAACAAGTAGATTACCCACACATTTTCACGTCAAGGAGGCATCTTTGCAACGGAATCCTAAAAACCAAATTTTCCCACCGTTTTGTAAAATTCGAAGTCCACACAGTGAGCAATGGATGGAAGCAATGCGGGAAATAGGAGCAATGATGGCAAGGTGCCTCAGAGAAGGAAAATTCACACTGGTACTTGAGAGCTCTACAACATTGTAACAAGTAAAATGAAATTTTTGCAGCCGGGATTTTTTTTTAAATTAACCCTTTTTCAGTGTGCTCGATTATTAGATGCACCAGGCGGTTGTATCAATGGCACATCGCACTTCTTTACGGTGCGCTGGATTACTAAGACACACCGAGTCAGTGTTTACAGAGAACACAGTGATTCCTTTAAATAAAAACCATATGTCAGTGTGTCGTTGTACATAAATAGCACAGGGACGTCATTTTTAGTAAATAGCACTGAAATGTTGAGTGTCTCAGTGCGCCATTTTATAGTACACACTAGTACGCTTTATATGAAACGCATCAGTGCGTTGTATGTATGAAGTGCACCGTTGTTTTTGTAGTACTTAAAAATAACTCTGCAACGCTTCTTTAGCCTCTACTATGCACCAGTGCATCACATATATATCAAGCGCATTGGTGAGTGTTAGGATTATAAACGCACTACAAAAAAAAATCCGCAAAAAACATCCACCTGCCAACCTCCTCCAGTGACCTCCGCTACAAACAAATATCTGGGCTATTTTTATAAGGGATTCCTCAAAAACATCCGCTAGAGGGCCTTATCCTTGTAGTGATTGATCTTGGAGATGCAATAAATGTGATGAATAAGGATACCATTCTAAAGTTAAATCTTCAAAGGGCTTTGAGGAATACCACCATAATGTTGCAGCTTGCAAAAAAATCCACAGTAGCTCCTGAGGGAATCGTTGAAGATGTTATGGTATACACTGAATCTTGGGAGTATCCTATTGATTTCCTACTTCTCTAGCCAAAAACCAAGTTTAATGGCTATCCTCTCATCTTAGGAAGACCTTAGTTTACCACTACATCAATCCTTAGGGGTCACAACTAGACATTTCCTTTCCATATCCATACTGATGCATCAGACAAAGTTGTGGGGTAAGACTTGGGACAAGTAGAGGATAAAATTCCTTATGTTATCTATTTCATTAGTAATAATATCTCTAAATTTGAGTTGAATTGTACTGTCATTGAAAAATAACAATTAGTTTTAGTACATTCTTTGAACAAATTTATGCGTTATATCACTGGATATCAAACTTTTTTTCATAATGATCGTGCAACCACTAAATATTTTATGAATAATTTTTATGTGAATGATAGGATAATTAGATGGTTGTTATTGTTACAATAGTTTGATTTGACTATTATTGAAAAAATAGGGAAATAAAATGTGGTTGCATATTTATTTTCTAGACTAACCTTGCCTACAGGTAATGAGGAGATGGTGGATGATCAACTTCTAGATGAACACCTCTTTGCCATCTCAGTACTGCTTTCTCCTTGGTTTTCTGACATAGAAAAATACTTAGTTGCTAGGAGGTTTCCTCCTAATCTTTCACCCAGAGATAAAAGCAATATTGTAAGGAAAGTGCTCCTTTCACTTGGATTGGGGGCAATATTTTCAAATTGGGACCGGATCAGATCTTGAGGAGATGTGTATTGGAAGATGAAGTCATTGACATCCTCTCAGCATGTCATCATGGACCTTGTGGGGGCCATTTTGCTGCTAAGAGGAAAACCTTTAAATTTTTACGAGTTGGTTACTATTGACCCACTTTACATCAATATGCATAGAGATACACCATGAGGATGTGATCAGTGCCAAAGGATGGGAAAACCCACACCCAAGGATGATATGCCCCTACAACCTCAAGTTTCCTTAGAACCACTTGAAAAGTGGGGCATGGATTTCATTGGGCCCATTGATCTACCATCAGGAAAAAAGAGATACATCATTGTGTGCACTGATTACTTGATTAAGTGGGCTGAGAGAAAGACTATCAAAGAAGAAACTGAGCAGAAAGTGGTTGAGTTTGTAAGAGAAAACATCTTATACAAATTTGGGTATCCAAGAGAGGTAGTCATCGATAAAGGAGCACAATTCACATCAAATATGATTGAGGATCTCATGAGGAAGCACCATATCAAACACAAGACATCCATTGCTTATCACCCTCAGGAAAATGGGAAAGTAGAGGTCACAAATAGATCTTTGGAGAGCATATGCACCAAGGTTGTTAGAAGCAGTGGGAAATATTGGGAAGATAAACTAGAGGAGGCCACTTAGGCCTATAACACCACTTGGAAAAACACTAGTGGGTTAACTCATATGATTTCATTTATGGGAAGAAGGATTTTATTTGTATTGATTTTGAATATAAAAATTTGAGGATGGCAACTAAGTTGGACTTAGACTTCACTTCAGCAAAACAAGAAAGGTTGCTCCAACTTAATGGCTTAGATGAGTTTAGGATGCAAGCTCTCCTACACACAGAGGTCATACAATTGCAATGAAAGTTCTGGAATGACAAGCATATCAAGGAAAATACTTTTCAAGAAAGATATTGGGCCCTGTTATATGATTCTAGGTTCGAATATTTCAAAGGAAATTTAATGACAAGATGGTTGGGGCCATATCTAGTGGACAAGTTTCATGAAAATGGATTTTCTAGATCATAACCATTGATGAGGAAGGTATTCCCCTACTTGTAAATGGTTATAGGCTAAAGTTATATAGAATACCTCTATCCAAGGAAGAATTAATCAGTTCAGTCAACAGAGAATTGAATGTGATTAGGAGTTTCATAGCTTCTAGTCCACAGTATTCCTAAAAATTTTTAAAAATTAATAAAAAGGCCTATATTAAAACATCTATGAGGAATCTACGGCCAACTCTAGGGTTGAAAACCTCTTTGAGGCATCCCAGGAGCAAAAAACAATAAAGAAAAATAAATATCCCTAGGTGAAAACCTCATTTTAGGTGCCTGGGGCAGGAATGTAGGATGAAAACCTCCACAAAGGAAGCTTGCTTGTCTAAAAAAAACAAGAAAAAAAAAAGAGAAAATATAAACACAAGCTCACACCATTTTTGCTAACCTTTTTCTTCTTTTGCAAGATTGCATACACTTAGTAGATTTTATGGCTATAGGAAAAAACCTACAAGCTTGAATCCATCCTTCCATCCATACACCTCATCTCCATACTCTCCACTCATATAACCATCTCTCTCCACCCTCCAATCAACCATAAATTCGAATTTCACCTCCTCATTCTGATGCGACAAGAAGGTCCTGTAATTCTACAAGAGGTCATGTAATGTTGCAAGAGGAGCTTGTGCAGCTACAAGAGGGGGATCTAATGATAATAACATCTCAAAAGGAATGATTCCTCTATGAAATGATAGAGTGGGTTTTCCCATGATTTACTCGCCACCCATCCATTCAATTTCACCAAGGCTTGCTCAAAATTTTCACTTTTTCCTACCTCTAAAAAACCATAGAGTCCATTGTTCTCTATTTCTTTGATCTCTACACTACTTCCTCATGAATCCAACCTTTCCACATGGATTTTCATCATCTTCCTCAACTCCATCATGCAAATTTAAGATTAAAAGATTTCTACAGTAATAAACTCCTCCTGTAGCAACCTATGTAGTCACAAAGAAATCTCTGGGATATTTTTTTCCCACCAAAAAGGAAGCATGAGGGATCCATGTCTACACCCAATAAGGGACACATCACCCTCAGGAAATCATTCCACCACCACCAACAACCTAGACATCAAAGATACACCTACACACACAGTAAAATTATCAATCGAGGTATAATTAAGTTCTGAAGACAAGCACGAGGAACAAGGAAAAGAGTCAACTCCCTCTGAGAAAATGATATTATGTGGATCACCTCCAACATGCAATCATCTCCAACAATATGATCCATAGTTAGGATTAGGTATGGAAGCCCTCACCTCTTCCCTATGCATAAAATGAATAAAATTTGTAATGGTAGAGAAAGGAGTTTTAATAAGCAGGAGGTGGCCGATGAACTTGGCCACCCTCGGCTATTAAACTTAAGTTGTTGTTAGTCACACATGCAACATGGAGATGTCAACTCAAAATGAGATAGTGTCACAAAGAGTGGGGTGATAATAACAAGGAGAGGAGAATTCATTATAAAGAGTGGGGACAACGGTCCAAAAAAGGAAACTCATGTAGATGCCATGTCACCACAGTGCTCCAAGCTTTCACCTCAAAAGGGAATATTATGTATTAGGCTCGACTTATTTTGCACCATCGCTCATTCCAAAAATAATTATAAGGAGGGCAAGCTATTTTACGCCATTGAGGATTTTAGAACCCTATCTTCCATAGATAGAGGAGGAAGCTACATGCAAGTCTGCAAGTGCTACAGGAGGGTCAAGAATCAGCTATAGGAGAAATTAAAGGGTAAAAAGGGAGCCACAGTGGTTTAAAATTGACTCAAAACCATCATATACATTCAGAGTTTAAAAAAAAAAAATAAGTGACATCCACCCTCCTTCTTTTTGCATCCAATTTCTTGAAAATTCTTCTTGAAATTGATAGCCTGTAGTAGTCAATTAAGCAATAGGAGGTCTTTCTGGAAGTTTTTGGGGCTAGAAACAAGGAAAATAATTTATTGATAGGAATTCGAACATCCTTCTCCCTCACTTCTACCAAGAAATTTAAAATGGTTCACCACTGATATTGTTTAAAAAAAAATTAAATCCCACACCTAAGTAGCACCAAGGAGGGATAATAGAATAAATTGGGGGGGGATTTAACATAAGTGAACCCTCAGACACCAAGAGGATTCACCAACACCCTCTTGTAGTGAAAATTTTTATAAGACACCAATGGTTGGGTTTATTTGAGTTGTTGAAGGGGTATGATGATTACCTCACTCATGAATTTTCTATGGAATTACATTCTCAAGCAAAAGACAGTGCCACCAATGTTTTCATAGGGTTGGCTATCTCTCTCAACCTTGAAACCATTAGCAGAGTGACCACCCTACCTCTAGGGATTTTATGGAGAGAATAAGGCAAGGAAGTGAGTGTCACAACTAGGAATAATTTCTTCATTTTGAAAGAGAATCATGTTGAGGATAAGCATTGAGTTAGAAGAGAAAGTATACCTTACCCCTGGGATGAGGTGGCTTACCATATCCTCAAGTGTATATCTTGTGAAAGGATATTGAGTGTGGTATATTCTTACCACTTTATATTTCTCCATCAGCCGAGATTAAAGGCATAATTTCCTCCCCCTCAAAGGCTTAGTGTTCCATGCTTCCTCCTACATTAAATATTTGAGATGAGTCAACAGGTGAGGGAAGGTAAGCACAATCACTTAGCTCACCATGGCCTCATCAAGTTAATAGTGATGGATGCTTTGATCCACTTAAATATCCATGTCCTATGGACTAAATTTGTGGAAATGGATGGGGAAAATTTCATAGAAACCCAATCCATCACACCTAGAGAGATACTAGCCTCTAGCATTGGAGGTAAAGAAGGAAAAACATAAAAGGAAGAGGCAGAAAAATAATAATAAGAGGAAAGGAAAATAGAGGAAACAAAGGCAGAGGAAGGAGAAGAAAAAATCATGGGAGAAGAGAGGGAGAAGCAAGTAGAAGGAAGATTAATCCCTAAGGTGACTTCTAAACCCTAATAAGAAGAGAAAAAACCACCTAAAACAAGTATAATACCAGGGGATATTGAACAAGAAGTAGTTGCAACATTAGCTACATTGGGCACACCTATCAAGCTCAAAATGAAGCAATCAAGACAAGGTCCCCTATATTTCAAGACCAGGAAGAGCATAATAATTTAACAAGGGAAAACACAAACTCCCACAAGGGTCCCTGGCATTATTGATGAATCACCAAGTAAGAAGGGAGAAGTAGGACCCGCTGAGGGAAATATTGAGAAGGTCACTTCTCCTAAAACCAAAAACAAGTCACCTGTAACATTTGTGGGTAGGCCTGCCACTAGGTCAGTTTCCCTTAAGAAACCAAAGACACAAGTTGTTGTTGAAAAGCAGAAAAGAGAAGTTACAAGAGGGGCATGGTTTGCTACAGAGAGATAGATTTTGCTACAGGAGGAACAAAGGCAGCTACAGAAGCATAAAAATGAATTACTAGTCGAATCTTCCACCTAAAAAAAATTAAAAGGACCTCAAGGAGCTCCAAGATCCTGATTTACAGCCTATCTTGGGGTCCTACTACAAATTCATTGAAGGAGGAAGGATTATCCCTGAAAAATTGCCATCCCACTCCTCTATGAGTTGGAGATAGAGAGAGGCGGAACCCACAAGTGGATGTAAATTGTTAAATCCAATAATTTGGAAGATGTGGGACTTATGGAGGATAAATTCATTGCAATGGGAAAATAATTAGTTGATTTGAGACTCAGGGAGTCTCTTATGAAAGAACATCTACATGCAGAAAACACAAGCTTGAAAGAGAGGCTATAGGAGAAAGAAACATAACTTGACACCATGGAAAGTCTCTCTATGGAAGCCATGTAATGCAAGCAGCCTTCAAAATATTATTCTCTCTTCCTCAAATAAAATTGGATGCAGTTACAAATAAATACTCTAGCATAATATGGTTCTCGTCCTTTTCAATATTGCAAGCATTTTATTGAGTTTTGCAAACAAATTAGTATTGAATACAAGGAAAGTTAGTTGAATTCTACATGCACAATTTCATTTGGAAAGATCTAAATTTCTAAGATCCTAATTAAAGATTGGGATACATGCAACTCATGTCTTTAGCATCTTGGTTGTCTCATGAAGAGACAAGGGTTGAGGAGGTGAAAAAGGTAATGACACAAGAGGAGAAGGAACCCTTGTACATTAGAGAAAAGCTAGTGAGCCCTAAGGTTGTCATTAGAAATCATAACCTCATATCCTCTGATGCTAATTTAGCACCCAAGTATATTGCAACCCAGGAGAAAGCCATTCTACACTTTGAAGACACCTTTAGAATGCTTCGAAGATAAAGTCCGCAAGATTTCTATAGAATATGGCATGCCTTACCCCAAGATCTACAAGTCAGAGAATATCACTCTCCTAAAAAGCTAAGGAATGCCTTGGAGAAAAAACCATTTTACAGGAGATTCATGTAGAGGATGAAAATAAATTGGATAGGACTAAAACTCAGTCTGCCCCTGCTACTAGGCTTACAAGAAGGAAAGAACTAAATAGAGGAGCAGAAGGAATGGACTGAGATAGAGACAAATGCAAGATTTTACTCACTAGAAGGCACACCATTTTTATCAGTGTTGTTATCAGCTACCCACTAGAACTCACTAGAACTCACTAAAAGGAGTTGTTATCAGCTACCCTTTTTTATAAATAAAAAAGATGAAAATATCATGAGGATTTGAAGTTTTGATTCAGCTAGGAGTAGAGATTGAGCTCGGAGCTTGACATTGTTATTTTGAACTTTTATATGATGTATAAGAATTTTTCTTTATGATAATGAGAATTCGGTTATTAAGTTTCATCTAACTTAGTTTCAGATGGCTAAGACCCTTGGGTTTGCGCCCAACCCATTGGCTTAGGTCCCTCTTGTGTACTTGTGTTTCATTCTTAACTTCAAGTATTTCATATATTTATTTCATTTTAGTAGAGTTTGAGCTATAAAAATATGTGATTGGAAGCTTCTACATCACCTCTCTTGTGGGATAATGGTTGGAAGGATTCACAATATTAGTCAAAAAATATTTCTTTTATGATTCCTTGGAAATATATGAATTTTAGTTGTCCTTATTCATGTTTTATTTAAGTAGCTCAGAAGTCATTTTGGTGATCAGAGTAGGTTTAGAGCATAAAATAGATGTTATTTAAATTCAACTCATCTTTTCTATCATAGTTCTTATCACAGTGTTAATGATCAATGAATGTACGTATATGGTTGATTGTATGTTTTTATTAAGCTGAAAGTAATGGCACATATTTCACCTCCATATTGGACTTATCCATATTCTCTCTCCATCTCTCAAACCTATCTCTAAAACTATGCTTCCATATTCATTCTACCTAGAAAATTTAGGACATCGTGGGCATTCATCATTGTGCAAGATAGACCTCTAAGAGTTCCTAGGATTGGATAGGAGTCTTCCCCAACCTTCCTTCACTCTCCCTAACCTTTATCCACCTCTTCATGCCTTTAATACTTCATATCCACCCTAAAAACACCCTCGTAACCCCTCTTGTAGAATTGCAAGACCTCCTATAGCAGCCTCCTAAAGCATGCATGTAGCACCACTTTCCTTCACTTTCTTTTCTCCCCACTATAAACTTAGCTCAATTAGGATGAATAATTACCCCCAAATGTGATTTTATGACGAAGAGAAGCTCCTAGACCACTCCAACCATCCATTTTCCTCACTGCAAAAACAAAGTAGAATTAGTCTTCCAATTACAAGAAAGACACAAATTAAATTATTTATTTTCCCGCATATGTGAAGTAGATAGATGATACATGCAATTTTGTTACTGATTTGATGAATAATGCAAGGTAGAGTATGTTTACTTCTGCAAGTATATTATCTTTCTTTCCCCTTCATGAAATGATAGTTAACATCTACAAATTGAACAAATGGCATATTTTCTTTCCTAGTTAGAGTTAGTTTTCAATTTCACTTTCATCATCAAGTTTTCATTGCATACAAGTAGGAGGAATGGTCTCTCAAGAATACGATCTAATGTCATAGTTGAGGGTGGAATGAGTGGAATCAAATCTACTGTGCATACAGCACGGTCGCCTCTAAGTTTGTACGAACCTCAGGTTGATAATTTGAGTTGAGGAGCCCTTGGAAGTTGCAACACACTTGGTGCAATACCAGGGCTCACCATCCATATCAATTTATAACTCTCTATCCCCCACCATTAACACTCTATGATGTTCATCCCACATCTAAACTATGGTTTCCAGAATATATTCTTCTACCCTCATCAGTTGTGTCTGATCATATTTCATAATCCCACATATTCTCAATGTTGTTAAGCATGTCAGATCATTTATCATTTTCATTTCTACTTTCTCATGGAATCTTTCCCTCTATGTCATCATTTTTATAGGGCTAAATTGCACCAAAAACACCTTGTATCAATTTCCATCCAAAATGGTAAGCCTAAAAAGTGAAAAACATTTTTTCCACCACGTTTGTCACAGTAATGTGGGTTCACACTAACTATAATAATGTTGTAACGTGGCTCCCTCCTTCAAGAATTGTGTTATAACATGCCATTTTTCCTAGGTGACTTTATTACCTAGACCAATCATTTAGGGTTTTCCTATAAATCTAAAATTTACGATGAAAACTGAAATAATGTGAAATAATGAAGAGTGTAGGTTCTTGTCTCTTGCCCGTAATTGGTGGAATCGTAAATGTTTGTTGGGATCATGTATAAACTGCCTCATAATTGTTGTCCTCTTTCACCTCAAAATATCTCTCCAAACACAAATGGTGCAAATGAGCAGCCCAGACTCCAATTTATAGCATTGGAGGTGTGCCTAACCACCTAGTTTTTTAATTTTAATACAATATTTCTAATTTTATCACCTTCCATTCATGTAAGTGATTTGCAATTTATTTTAATTTTTTGATGTTGTATTCGAGTTATTTTTTGAAAAAAATTAACTGCTTTGCACCCAAAAAAATAATTCTTTTTATGGTCATTTTCTCGCTCGTAAATTGAAAATATCTCGAGTTTACTTCTTTGGGCTTGTAAAACTCCCACAAAGAAGGTCGAGCCATTATTTTTCTATATTTTTCTTGCTCGCCAATCTAAAAAAAAATACCCCAAGTTTTCTTCATCTGACTCATACAAATATTTACGAAGAATATCGAGTTTATTTTGTTCTCTCTCATGCTCATAAAAAATAAATGAGGAGAACATCTATTGAGCATAATTTTATCTCTTTTTCCAGACTCAATGGACTAACTACGTCAAAAAAGGAATTGCGTCGGGTATACTATTATATCTTTGTCGCAGCCAGTCATAAAACATGACAAAGATCCCTCTTGGATTCTTCTTTAAGCTCTTTTCAAACTCTCTAAATATTAAAATACCATGTATTACTATTTCTAGACTCGTAAATAGAATGGGGAAAAGATGGAAGAAGAACATTCAATTCTATCTATCTGAGTTCGAAGTTTTATGGTGGTGGTTTATTGTCCATCCCTTGAACATGGCACTCATCTAGCATTTTCACCCTTTTTCAATTCTTAGCTTCTCTTTGAAACCTACCATATTATGAGTCTTTCCTTGATGCCTCGATGTATTTTCATACTCATGCCCTACTCTTTCTCGTGCTCTTGAGTTTATGTTTCCTGGTATCCTCAGTTTCATGTCTTTCACTATTCAAGAGATTGTCTATATATTGGCCTTCTCAACCACACTATCTTTCATGTGTCCATTTGTCCTAATTCAACCTCCTTTTTTGTTCCATATCACTTCAAAATAAATCACTTTATTATTTTTTCGTGACAATTGATGTGGGACTCATCATTTACCTCCTTCCAAATATTCATTTCTATTAACTTCAACAAATTATCTAGGAAGTGGATTGATAAAAAACATAGTACCTTGGAACTTTCAATCATCAGTGGTGGGTTTATTTGTGTTTGAATTTGATTTTTCATTATTGACAGCGAATTGAATGATTCTATGAGTGTTTGAACTCAACACATATATTGACACTTGCTAGATTATACTAGGAATATTGAAAACCATCATCCTTATTGGTGGTCTTCTTCACATCTGTTAATGGTTGTCAATATTGAATGGTAATCAGACGAATCCTCACATGTTTTATATCATCTCATCCATTCACATGTGTAGAATTATGGCATTTCAGGATGGTGATGAAGACTCTGGGAAGAGGCTTACATCACTCAGCCTTGTTTCCTCTCCCAATATGTTTATTTTTTTTCTGGCTATGATCTTCTCTTACTACTCGACACAAATCCAATGTTTCCTCTTTTGTTGTCGTGATATTTAATTTTCTACATGGATCAATAATGTATTGTTAGGTTGTCATTCTTTGTCTTTATCTACTTTTCATGGGTATGAACAACTCAGGACATCATCTATATGTGGCACATGTTTGTTGTTGTTTGTAGGCCTCCTTCTATCCCGACACTCTTATTACTCTCTCTCTATTTTTTTATAAATTATTTTATCCATCACTTTCTTCTCTGACCTCACACTTTAAGGGAAAGTATTGTCAATGAAAATACCTCCTCGTCATCTCAGAGGAGATCATTATGCATTTGGAAAAGTTTCGACCATTTTCTCTGGCCTCCTTATGAATGTAATGTGCCTTTTGTTCTCATCAAAACACATTATAATGCAATTCACTTACTTTGTATAAAACATCACCCTGGATGAGAACGCATTGTCTCTTTTAACTAGCTTGTGTTACCAAATAAATTTCCCATTCACGAGTGAAAAATATTGATTTAACTAAATGTGACACTCTCATTCATGATTGGAAACTCTCACACAGTGGAATATGGTCTCCTCAACCTCATATTCAGCTTTTTCCTATACAAACAAAGCACCTAAAAGTGTTTCAAAGAATTTTGAATGAGAAATCATCACCCAATCCAAATATTTTTCTCAATTTCTACTTGAGAGAAACTAGAAATCCTCATAGCCTCTTTTAACCTATAAATTTAGAGTTTTTCCATTGAGAAAAAGATCGGAATTTAGAGTATTTTTATGTTTTCGAGATCATTAATGAGAGAGTATTGGAGTTAGGAGTTGGAGGAGGTTATGTTGCAACTTAAACATCTGGTTGTAAAATTTGTTCTTCCTAATAATATATAGATTGATTGATATTCCTTCCAAATCATTGTTAAATGTTCATTTTTATTATGTTTAACTAATAATTGTTTGCAAGCTTGAGCTACATGTATTCTTGAGTAATTCTTAGTTTTTTATTCATTAAAATTTTGATTGATGGAATTATTATGATGTGAAAGGATTGATTTAGTCTCTTTATGTGCAAGACTATATTTTGGTTCTATCTAGGAGCATCTACCAGTTACACTGACAACTCCAATGGATCTACACATGAGGACAAGAAGATTCATCCTTTGCATTGCCTTGTCAATATTTAATTTTCTTCTTATATTGTTGAATTAGTCATGTCTTAGAATAGTTTATCCCTTGTTTTTTTTCTCAAATTTCTAGGAAAAAAATGTGAGGGTATTTTTTTATTCACCTAAGTAATTATCCCTATAGCATTCCTAAAAATCCTCGGTGAAGTCCTATTAACTGTATGTATTCAGGAATAATCTCAAGAGGAAAGGTGTCATGGCTGAGTGATATGAATATTGGAAAAAGGGGTTCCCTCATTTAAATTTAGGTAGTTTTTGTCTAACACTATAGGAACTGATGCATGGAGGTTGGAAGCCTGGAGAAACCCAAGTAAAAACTTTGACAAAAAATTGGAATTTTTCAAAGGCCAAGGCTAGTGGGACCCAGTCCGTGACTGTAGAATTACATTGAGTTAGAGGTGAAGTGGTGCCCGGTAGGGTTTCCATGTGGCAAGTTCTAGTGACTCTTTGGCAAGTCCAAGTGTTCCAAAAATAAGTGGCAACCGAAACTCCCAGATGAGGCCACATGGATGGCATGATGTTAACATGACATGGAGGTTATGTCGCCCCTCCATTTCTAAAAAGAGGACAATGAAAAAATATTAGGGAATTTACATTTTTGGGTATTCACATTTCAAGATAGGAATACACTTGATGGAAAAAATCAACTTAGACATGAAGGTAAGAGACTGGTGGGACCTTGATGATGTGGTCGGTGACATGGAACTAGGTTGACGCAGTTCCATGGTGGCAAGACCTATGGTATTAGGATTTGGTCTTTTGGAGGGGCGACAGAAGCCTAATATGCATGACATGTGGCACATGTAGAGGTGGCCACATGGTAGGATGACGTTGGCATGAAAAGGGGATGACATCACCCCGACGTTTTCAATAGGGGGATAGTGAAAGAGCCCCGGGGAATTTGTTGGGAAAAATACTGAGAGGGGGGGTGAATCAGTATTTAGAGCTGACTGAAAATTTTTACTTTTTCTTTCTCTTAAAACCATATGTTACATTACTGCATCCAACTTGCATGTCTATAGATCTTATTATGTCTTTACTTAGATCATTGCATCATTTATTCATTAGATAAGCAGTAAGTATGAACAGAAATAACTAAACAAACCATAAAACATAAGCAACACATATGAAAACCAGGATTTAAGGTGGAAACCCAATTCGGGAGAAAACCACCGTTGTTGTTATCTCAGTCTTCAATATTTATTATAAAGAAAATTTCTTACAATTTTATGCTGGCGCAGACTTATACCAGCATGCAGGCACCCACCTGTAGAAGGATACAACCTTCTCTCGTTTAGAAACCTTTCCTGGAAGGGAGCTACAACCCCCTGTTTTTGTTTACCAGCTACCACTGGAAGGGAGCTACAACCCCCTCACTGAAGGCTTCGACCCTCATCACCACTGCAGACCATGTTTCATCAAATTTCACACTGAATCCACCAGTTTCCACATGACATACGTTGCAGGCCACCCGATTTATTCATTCAGTACACTCACACCTGTTCTTCATGATTTCGTCCATCGTTCAAACCAGAGATTCATCATCGTCAGATCATTATATCCATGGGTGCATCGTAGATTCAGATTTATCAGTTAAGAACAGAGTTCGCCCATGCAGATATTCCTTAGAGAAATTTATTCATTCACAACCCTTACCCTGCACCCTTCATACTATCATTCTCATCACCTTATATAGTTTTCGCCTTTATTAAAACCATGAGTCAAAACCATTCAATTACTAATGGTATTCCTGGACGGGGTCAAAATAGATAATCCAGCTGGGTCTCCATAACTCTCACTGTTCTATTGATCTTGGTAATTAAATAATTAATTTAATACTTTTGAACTTAACTTTAGGATTAAGGTTAACCCTTCGCATTTTAACACTTTCAAACAATATGATAAACCTTTGACCCCGGGCCCACAATATAGTCAATAGCCAGTCCAATATGCGCATGGTACCATAAGTAAATTTCTTGCAAGTCCAGCGTCCGATCACCTTTAGATTAGCAAGCTTCCAGATCAACAGCGTATATGCATATCGCTCGACCTCTGATGCCGAACGTTAACATGCGATGGCCCGCCGTACCTTGGTTAATCTTCGCGCACCTTCAACAAATGACGACCGTCCGATGACCCCTTCCCAGATCAACGTCGCTCAACGATATCGCTGGGCATCCTGGGTAGAGCTATAACGCGCAATGGCGCACAGTGACAAGCATTTTTCCATGGGTCTCCTTGCCACGTGTCGAATGATTTATGGAATCGCTCCCAACTCCTCAAATACCACTCACTTCGCATAGGTGGTGCGATGAAAACCATAAACCACCTTCACTGTTCACTTGGTCATGGTTCTATTCTTCCATGCAGGGTTCCGTCGCACTTCCTTTTGTTACATTTTACCTCTTTTCTTCCAAGTTCCATTCATGATTCCAAAGGGTTAGTCTGGGTTTGCGCTATAACTCTGGTCTATCTTTGGCAGGATTTCCAATAATCAACGAACAAATGTAGTTCTCTTCCGACGGGATTTCCTCACAAACATTAACTTGAAACAATTCAATGTCATTATGTCTTCAATTCTGCTATAATATGTCAACCTTTCATTTCTGCAACCATTAATTCCTTCAATGGATTTCTTACTTATAACGGATTTCATCAGGGTGAATTACCATTTACAAGAACATACACTTATTCTTTTCTATGAGATGGTTGTTTTCTCCTACTCTGTCTCTGGAAACTTCTTGCTTTAATTATGCATTCTACTTCTATTCACTGTCTCTGTGTTGTTTGCTGCCTCAGTTCCTTATCTGCCTTGCTTCCTCTCCACTTCTTTGTTCTTTCTGTTGGTCTCTTTGCTGCTTCTGCTATCTCCCTGTTACTATCTCTGCTTCTTGTCTAATGCTGCTCCATGCTTCTCTCGTTGCCTTGTTTCTATTTAGATGCTCCTTCTTTGCCACTTCCATTGCCATCAATGACAACATTTCCAACATTCTCCCCCTTTGGCATTGATGGCAATAATCTTCCTATGTTTGTCTTATAGAAGACCTTTTTGCGTTTCCTCCCCCTTTGACATCAATGGCAAAGAGTTGATCAAGATTCTTTGAACCAACAATATCATGCTCCCCCTAAGATCATGTTGCATCTTCAAACATAATATGACCAACAATTCATCCTTTTCATATGACCAATGCTCCCCCTTAGCCTGTACATTCAGAGATGCCTAACAACACCTCACAACCAATTTAATCTTTTGAATTTAAGTAGACCTGATCCTCTACATGGCAGAGACTACTCCCAATTTCTTTCTGAGATATTCGAACGCTTCCCTGGGTAGAGGTTTGGTAAATATATCAGCAACTTGTTCTTTTGAGGAAACATACTCCAATTTCACTTTTTGTTCAAGCACTTGTTCACGTAAGAAGTGATATTTGATGGGAATGTGCTTGGTCTTGGAATGCATAACATGATTCTTTGAGATACTGATGGCACTTGTATTGTCACACATAATGGAGATAGGAGGTGAAAATTTGATTTGAAAGTCTTGTAAGGTTTGCATCATCCAGAGAAGTTGAGTGCAACATGATGCGGCAGCCACATATTCTGCTTCTGCTGTAGATAAGGCAATAGAGCTTTGCTTCTTGCTGAACCAAGATACTAACCGGGGCCCCATATAGAATGCACCACCACTAGTGATTTTCCGATCATCAACATTTCCAGCCCAATCTGCATCAGTGTAAGCATGAAGAGTAAGATCAGCATTCTTTGGATACCATAGTCCAAAGTCTTGAGTTCCTTGTAGATATTTGAATATTATTTTCACAGCCTGAAGATGAGACTCTTTTGGATTAGCTTGAAATCGTCCAACAATCCCAACTGCATGCATGATGTCTGGTCTTGTCCCAGTGAGATAAAGTAGACTTCCTATCATAGATTTGTATTCTGGTTGATTCACCATGGGGGAATCATCATTAGAACTAAGATTACATCCGGTTATCATTGGTGTACTTACAGGTTTGCAGTCTTCCATGCCATACTTCTTCAGGATTTTCTTGTGGTATTTTGCTTGTGATAAGAATATGCCATCTGTTGCTTGTTGCACTTGCAAGCCAAGAAAGAATGTTAGTTCCCCAAGTAAAGACATTTCAAATTATTGCTGCATATCAGAAGCAAATGTCTGACTCATAGACTTTTCATTAATTCAAAAAATGATATCATCAACATATACCACCACAATCAATAGTTTGTCTTTTTCAGTTTTTGTGTATAAGTTGCTATCAGCAGACCCCTTTGAAAATCCTTGTTGATGAAGATATTTGTCAAGACGATAGTAACATGCCCTTGGAGCTTGTTTGAGACCATATAGAGCCTTTTTAAGTATACAAAAAAAAATTTCAACATTTCCTAGCATGAATCCTTCTGGTTGTTCTATATAAACTTCTTCTTCCAGATCACCATTGAGAAAAGCAGATTTAACATCCATTTGATAAACTTTGAATTGTTGGAAGCTTGAAAAAGCAAGAAACATTCTTATGGCTTCAAGGCTGGCTACAGGAGAAAAAGTTTCTTCAAAGTCTATACCTTCTTGTTGAGCATACCCCTTGCAAACAATTCTAGCTTTATTTCTTATCACATCCCCATTCTCATTTAACTTGTTTTCGAATATCCATTTAGTTCCAATGACATTTTTGTCATGAGGTCTTGGTACTAATTCCCAAGTGTGATTCTTTTCAATTTGATCAAGCTCTTCATTCATGGCTTGAATCCAACATTCATCTTTGCTAGCTTGAATAACATTGTGAGGTTCAATAGTGGACAGAAATGCCAGATTGCTAGAAGATCCCACAAGAGTCCTTCTTGTTTGTACACCTGATCCCTTTTCTCCCAATATTTGAGATTTTGGATGATTCTTTTGAACATATCTGGATGGAGCCTTTTCAGACAAATCATCTTCGGGTTCTTCATTGGGTTCACTATTTGTATCATTACTATTTGATGTAGAAGGATATATGTCATCATCATCGTCTTCATTTGTTGTTTGTTTTTCTTCTTTTTGAGCTGTTGGAGACTCATCAATAACAACATCTATACATTCAACAATCTTCCGAAGTCTTTTATTGTAACATTTATATGCCCTACTCCTAGAGGAGTAACCAAGAAATATTCCTTCATCTGCTCTGGGTTCAAACTTGCCAAGTTTTTCATCATTATTTTTGATAAAACATTTGCTTCCAAAAATTCTAAAATGCTTTACAGTGGGAGAATTACCATACCAGAGTTCATATGGAGTTTTATCATTATTTACACGAACATGTGCCTTGTTAAGAATATTTACTGTTGTATGTGCTGCTTCTCCCCAAAATGTGTCAGGTGTTCCGGAATCATCAAGCATAGCTCTAGAAAATTGTTGAACTGTTCTGTTCATTCTTTCTGCTACACCATTCTGTTGTGGAGTGCCAGCTACAGAAAAATGCCTTTTTATGCCATGTTGTTCACAAAATTCAAGGAATTCATCTGATTTATATTCTCCTCCTCGATCAGATCTGAGGCACTTAATTTTTAGATCTACTTCATTCTCAACTAGTTCTTTGAATATCTGAAATTTCTCAAATGCTTCATCTTTGTGTTTAAGCAGCCCAATCCAACACATTCTAGAGAAACCATCAATGAATAAGATATAGTATTCTTCACCACGTGGTGAATTTTTCCTCATAGGTCCACATATGTCAGTATGAATGAGTTCAAGAGGCTTACTTGATGATCCTTCCTTTGCATTAAATTGTACTCTGGTTTGCTTACCAAATTGGCAAGATTTGCATATGATATTTTCAGGTAGAGTAATATTGGGAAGATCACGAACAGCTTTAAGTCTGCTTGATTTGTTGATTTGAGAGAAGCTCAGGTGCCGCAACCTTCTATGCCATAGCCAATTTTCTGAAGATTTACTCAAGTAACATTGTTCTTTGCAGTTCTTCAATACATACAGGTTGCTTGGAGTTATTTTTCCTTTTATAATTGCTTTACTTGTATCAAGATCACGTACCACACATTCTTTTGAACTAAATACAACTTCAGTTCCTTGATCATACATTTTAATTACACTTAACAGGTTATGCTTTAATCCATCCACATACATAACTTCATTAGCTTTCACCTTTTCTTTTAGAAAAACAGACCCTTTTCCCTTAATGACCGCAGGAGTATCATTTCCAAATGTAACATTCTTTTATTTTTCTAAAGCACTATATGCTAGAAGTTTGTTTTTGTCACCTGTCATGTGTCTTGAGCATCCACTATCAATGTACCATTGGTTTTCTTCATCTTCTACAAATAACGCTATGCCACAATTTTCAACCTGTAATTCCTTCTTTTTCCATACTTTGGAGCTTGAAGGAACATGTTCTTTTGGCTGAACTTTTCTCCTACATTCTAATTCTTCATGGCCAAAGTTATTGCAATAAGCACATTCAGCTTCATTTTGAAGAGGAGAAAAGTGGTTATAAGTATTCTTCTTTGTTTCAATATCAATACTTTTCTTTCTTGCTTCTCTTGTCATGATGGTTTTATATGCAACACATTGAACAACTTTATGACCAAAATTGTGACATGAGAAACATTGTCCATTAAAGAAGAAATTTATGTGATCATAAAATCTTCTACTTGAATTTACCTGTTGATTGGTGTTTCTTTGAAAGGCATTCCTGTTAGTGTTCTTTGAATTGAGATGATCATGCTTTACCTGTAAAGATTCTTTATTCCCTTGCTGAGTGGCAGCATGTTGTAAGCCAGCTGTAACTGCTTTTAGATAATTTGGTTCTGAAGCCTAAGAAGATTCTCCGATATATCCAGGACCTGTCTTTATAAGAGGATAACTTTGTACCTTGATAATCTCATCTAAGGTTTCAGATCCTTTAGCAAATCTAAGATTCAGAGTCTTTACTTTCTCAAGTTCTTTTCTTAGACTTACTACTTCACACTCTAATTTCTCATTGTGTTTCTCTTTTTCTTCAAGCTGATTTTTTAGATTTTCTATAGTTATTTTACTCTCTTCTAAGAAAATTTTGAGATTATTGTTTTCATCAAGAAAATCACCGTCTTCTAGAGCATCCACAAAAGTATCCTTTTCTTCTCTAGATTCCTTTTCAAATTCCATGAGAAGTCTAAGATCTTGTTCACATTCTTCCTCACTATCAGATAACCCATCACTGTCTTCATGAGTATAGTAACTCTTTCTAGTACTAAAACGATTCTTATTCCTTCTTGCTACTTCCTTCCCCTTTTTATGTGTTTCTTTATAAGGACACTTAGCAGCATAATGACCAACTCTTCCACAATCAAAAAATTTGAAAGGAAGCTTACCTCTGAACCGTCCTGTTCCAAGTTGAAGTTTCTTTACAAAGTTTATCTCATCTTCTTCTGAGATATATCCTGATCCTTCTGTTTTTTGTACTTCCTTCCCTTTTGTAGAAGTTCTAAAGACTGCTTCTTTGACTTCAGATGGTCCTCCTCTTCTCATCTCATATGCAGTTAGTATTCCATGAAGTTGCACCACAGTAAGATTTTGAAGATCCTGCTTTTCTTCAAGAGCAGAAACTTTTGACTCAAACTTTGTCGTTAGTGACCTTAAGACTTTCTCAACCAAAGTAGATTCAGTTATTGTTTCTCCCAGATTTCTCATACAATTTACAATGTCATCAAGGCGTAAAAAGAAATTGGCAATGCTCTCCTCATTATCCATTTTTAGATTCTGATATTGAATTCTGAGAGTTTGGAGTTTAGCACTTTTTACCTTTTCATCACCTTCATAACTTAGAATGATTTTGTACCATATTGCCTTTGTTGTATTCAACTGCATGAATTTGAAAAATTCTGATTTAGTTAGACTTCCCAGTAGAGCATTGACTGCCTTTGCATTTGTTTCATAATTCTTTCTTTCCATCGGATCTGTTGGTACTGCAGTTGGATATTGATATCCTCCTTCAAAAATTGCTCATACCTCTACTCCCAGAGACTGAAGATAGGATCTCATCCTTGTTTTCCAGAAGATTAAATTATTTCCGTTAAAGAGCGGAGGCCTGATAAATGTTGTTCCATCTTGATTGCTCATCTTGCTTGATCTTCCTTCTAGCGGCTAAGCTTTTTCAGAAGGACCTCCCTCTGATACCAATTGTTGGGAAAAATACTGAGAGGGGGGGTGAATCAATATTTAGAGCTGACTGACAATTTTTACTTTTTCTTTCTCTTAAAACCATATGTTACATTACTGCATCCAACTTGTATGTCCAGAGATCTTATTATGTCTTTACTTAGATCATTGCATCATTTATTCATCAGATAAGCAGTAAGTACGAACATAAATAACTAAACAAACCATCAAACATAAGCAACACATATGAAAACCAGGATTTAAGGTGGAAACCCAATTCGGGAGAAAACCACCGTTGTTGTTATCTCAGTCTTCAATATTTATTATAAAGAAAATTTCTTACAATTTTATGCTGGCGCAAACTTATACCAGCATGCAGGCACCCACCTGTAGAAGGATACAACCTTCTCTCGTTTACCAGCCTTTCCTGGAAGGGAGCTACAACCCCATGTTTTTGTTTACCAGCTACCACTGGAAGGGAGCTACAACCCCCTCACTGAAGGCTTCGACCCTCATCACCACTGCAGACCACGTTTCATCAAATTTCACACTGAATCCACCAGTTTTCACATGACATACGTTGCAGGCCACCCGATTTATTCATTCAGTACACTCACACCTGTTCTTCATGATTTCGTCCGTCGTTCAAACCAGAGATTCATCATCGTCAGATCATTATATCCATGGGTGCATCGTAGATTCATATTTATCAGTTAAGAACAGAGTTCGCCCATGCAGATATTCCTTAGAGAAATTTATTCATTCACAACCCTTACCCTGCACCCTTCATACTATCATTCTCATCACCTTATATAGTTTTCGCCTTTATTAAAACCATGAGTCAAAACCATTAAATTACTAATGGTATTCCTGGACGAGGTCAAAATAGATAATCCAGCTAGGTCTCCATAACTCTCACTGTTCTATTGATCTTGGTAATTAAATAATTAATTTAATACTTTTGAACTTAAATTTAGGATTAAGGTTAACCCTTCGCATTTTAATGCTTTCAAACAATATGATAAACCTTTGACCCCGGGCCCATAAATATAGTCAATAGCCAGTCCAATATGCGCACGGTACCATAAGTAAATTTCATGCAAGTCCAACGTCCGATCATCGTTAGATTAGCAAGCTTCCAGATCAACGACGTATATGCATATCGCTCGACCTCCGATGCCGAACGTTAACGTGCGATGGCTCGCCGTACATTGGTTAATCTTCACGCACCTTCAACAAATGACGACCATCCGATGACCCCTTCCCAGATCAACGGCGCTCAACGATATCGCTGGGCATCCTGGGTCGAACTATAACATGCGATGGCACACAGTGACAAGCGGTTTTCCATGGGTCTCCTTGCCACGTGTCGAATGATTTATGGAATCGCTCCCAACTCCTCAAATACCGCTCACTTCGCATAAGTGGTGCGATGAAAACCATAAACCACCTTCACTGTTCACTTGGTCATGGTTCCATTCTTCCACGCAGGGTTCCGTCGCACTTCCTTTTTTTACGTTTTACCTCTTTTCTTCTAGGTTCCGTTCATGATTCCAAAGGGTTAGTCTGGGTTTGCACTATAACTCTGGTCTATTAATCAACGAACAAATGTAGTTCTCTTCCGACTGGATTTCCTCACAAACATTAACTCGAAACAATTCAATGTCATTTTTTCTTCAATTCTGCTATAATATATCAACCTTTCATTTCTGCAACCATTAATTCCTTCAATGGATTTCTTACTTATCACGGATTTCATCAGGGTGGATTACCATTTACAAGAACATACACTTATTCTTTTCTATAGGATGGCCGTTTTCTCCTACTATGTCTCTGGACACTTCTTGCTTCAATTATGCATTCTAATTCTATTCACTGTCTCTGCGTTGTCTGCTGCCTCAATTCCTTATCTGCCTTGCTTCCTCTCTGCTTCTTTGTTCTTTCTACTGGTCTCTTTGCTGCTTTTGCTGTCTCCTTGTTACTATCTATTCTTCTTGTCTAATGCTGCTCCGTGCTTCTCTCTTTGCCTTGTTGCTATTCAGATGCTCCTTCTTTTCCACTTCCATTGCCATCAATGACAACATTTCCAACGGAATTTACATCCTAGGGAAATGAGAAATTTTGCAGCACTTGATGAAAAATGTAATTATGTCCTAGTTCTATCATATGTACAAAGGGGAGGACACATGGAGTATGCGAGTATAGATGGGGTTAGGTGGCATTCCAGGAAGGGGAATGACATCACTATGGAAGTATTTCACCTCAGATATTTATATGTGCACCCATTGAGTTTTTCCTGGGGGAAAAGGGCTAGGGGTGAGGTGAAAATCCACATATATGTGCCATGACAACACCATAATGGCACCACTATGACAAGCTCAGGAGAAGTAGCTGAGAAATTTTAGATTCCCAAGAGGAAGGTCCTTTTGGACTAATTAAATATTTACGTATATGTAATAGAAGATCAAAGAGTTAGGCCAAGGCGATGAAGTCATATTAAATGTATGTATTTGAGTGTAAGCTCAATAGGAATGGTGCCATGGCTAAGATTTGGGAGTCTCGGCAGAAGGGGTTCCCTTGTTTAAATTTGGGTCATTGGTGCTTGGCATTAGAGGATCCATCATATGGAGGCTCGAAGTCCCGAGAAGCCCAAGTAAAAAATTTGATGAAAAACTAGAATTTTTTCCAAGGGAAAGGCCAATGGGACCCGATATGTGATGGTAGAATGCCGTGGATTTAGAGGTGATGTGGTTCCCAAGAGAGCCGCCACATGGAAATCATTATTGACTTGTAGTCAAGTCCAAGTGTTCCAAAATTAAGTTACATGTGGCACCCCCAAAAGAGGCCACATGGATGGCATGATGTTGGCATGACAAGGAGGTGACATCACCCCTATGTTTCTAAAAAGAGGAAAATGAGAAAACCTCGGGGAATTTACGTTCTAGGGTATTCAAATTTCAATATAGGGAGGTACTTAGTGGAAATATTCAACTTAGATGTGAAGTTAAGAAACTAGTTGGACCCTGATGACATGGTCAATGAAATGAAATGAGGTTGATGTGGCACCATGGTAGCAAACCCTGTGGCAGCCAGATTTAGTCTTTTGGAGGGACCATGTAAGCCTAATATGCATGATACATGACACACCTAGAGGTGATCACATGCTAGGTCAATGATGTTGGCATGATAGGGGGATGACATCACCACCGGCATTTTCAAAATGGGGACAGCAAGAGAGCCCCGAGGAATTTACGTCCCAGGGAAATGGGAAATTTTCCAGCACCTAACAGGAAATATAATTTTTTCCCAGTTCTTGCATATTTACAAGGGGTAGGCCACATGTATTATGCGAGTATATATGGGGTTAGGTGGCATGTCACATAGGTGTGTTAGGTAGGGGAACGATGTCACCCCAACAGTACGTCACCCTGGATATATCTACTCACACCCATTGAGTTTTTCTTAGGAAACAAAGGGTCGCAGTGAGCTGAAAAGCGACATATAAGTGCCATAGTAGCACCATAATGGCACCATTATGACACAACATCAAGACAGAGTACCATGTGCGTTTCATGTGGCAGAACATGGTGATGTTGTAAAAAAAATTTAATCAAACTTTCAATGGCCATAACTTTTGATTTGGGAGTTCGATTGAAAATTTTAAAAAAGGTCGAAGAATTTTATGACTCCATTTCCATAACATGACATTGGAGGTCATATAAGTCATAATAAATCCCTCCTTATGCCCTTAGTGTGGACTATGGGTGGTAAGGGGGTGTGTTACAGAGTGGTGTCAAAGAAAAGGTTAAACTCTATACCTTTGGGAATCAATTGGTGCCCTATTAAGAATTTAACAAAGAAAAGGTTCAATGCTTGGACCTTTGGAGATGAGTGGAGCTCTAGCTCCACTCTAAAAAAAAGAATTGTAACAAAACATTAATTCTTATAACATGTTGTTTGAGGGATATATTGGTAATGCATGTGTTTACTGTATTGTATCTTGAAGTTTTGTACAACTTATTGTTGTGACCTTGGTTAATTTTCATATTCTTTAAATTCTTGTAGAGTTAACTATAGGTTTTTGCACATGATTGATTGTAGTGTATTAGCACTACTGGTTAAAGTGGTGTATCCTTACACACTTGGATTAAGTATGTATGAGAATGTTTATGTGATATGAGGGGTTGGGTAAATCCTAGTTTTTCTTGTACTACATAGCATAGCTTGTTTCTGGTTGATTATATATGTGCTTGTGTTTATGATTAGGATGTGAGAATCCCACGGTTTACATGTGTGAGTAAAAGAGCCTCGGTGGATTGAAGTCATGAAATTTTGTGACCCTATCATAGAGTGATGTGTTTCGATGATTTCTTGTTTGCTATTTGTTATGTCACTATGATTATGGATTATATGTTGGGTTTATTGTTTTTGCAAGTGGGTGCTGAGTGTAGCATTGTGATTGAGAAGTTATGAGTTAAAAACAGAGTGCATGCATATCTATGATGCATCTATAAATGTGATAATTAAAACTTATAAAGATGGTAGATGTTGACATAACATATGGATTTTAACTGACCTTTTGAGATTGAATGTTGGCCTTGGTAAAGACGCTTAATTTAATGGCTATTTTTTTCCTTAATAAGAAAGATAATATGTAAAATTGATAATGTTGGATGATAAATAAATCTGACTTTTGAATCTTACAAGTTGAGTTTTAAACTTTTAAGTTGATTTTTGAGCTTGATAATGATGGTTGATTTTAATATATGTTGATGGTCTTGCTAAAAGACTGATCTTTCAAACTTGAAATGGAATGATGGTAATTATGTTGATATGAATATATAGACATATATGTGTTTTTGAATTTTAAAATTGAGTTGGTGTATATGTTTAATTGTATCCTGGTTAAGATATGTGATGGCTAATTATTTTGGAGATGTGTGAATAGCTACAAGGTAAAATGCTCGGTGTTAGCATGGCTAGGTAATAGCTAAAGTTATTATCTCATTTTATTTTAAACTAATAGCTAAGTGTGTATGTGATAGGACATAGGATGAGATAAGACAAGATGAGAAATTTATGTGGCAGTAGGGAGAAAAAGGACATGGACAGTGGAGTCCATCGTGAACTGGAGAGAAGAACCTTTGATGAAATAACAAAAAACTTCAAGAGCTTGAAGGTTAACTGGAGATCTACAAGTAATAAATAGAAGACTCCTTAAAGGGAAAACAAAGTAGGCGAGACTAAGCATACATTAGGGGAATTTTGAGATCTAAAATGAGCCTCCTAAGAAAATTATAAAATAATAGTGGAAATAAGAAAAAAATATTAGATTACATCATCAAATTTTAGAGGGAAAAAAAAGAAAAAACTATTTTTTCAACTCATATTTTCAATTTATCTCCTTATGGGTTTACTCAAATTTTGAGCGGGAACACTTTTTGGATGTATAATATGATTCATCATCCAAGGAGTACTCATGTTGCATACTTTCGATGGAACTTGCTACACAAAAAATGAAAAATACATGAAAAATGTGATTGCAATCACATTTGTTTCATGTATTTCTCATTTTTCGTGTAGCAAGTTCCATCGAAAGTATGCAACATTGGTACTCCATGGATGAGGAATTAAATTTTACATCCAATGAGTAATCCCACTCAAAATTTGAGTAAAACATTAGGGAGATAAGTTGAAAAAGTAGTTTTAATATTTTTTAATTTTTTTACCTTTTACTCCAAAAATGGTGAATCATCCCCCATCCTTGACATCATCATATTTAATCTTATTGGTTCTTAAAAATTTTAGTTTGGTTGTACATTTTTCTTAGGATGCCATTTTAGACTTCAAAATTCTTCTAATGATGTTGATACAGAATTTGTCATGCATACTAGGGTTATTGCAGCATGCATCAACCTCTTGAGATGTGGAAAAAATACATGTTGAAAAGGCCAAGAAAAGACCTCAAAAGGTTGAAAAGGAAAAGAAATTGTTTTCCTATTGGCATTGTAGAAGGGAGCACTTGAAAATGGATTTTTCTATGATGCAATATGTCAAGAACGAGGAGGGGGAATCCCCTCAAGCTTTGTGATATAAATATATGAAAATATTTCCCTATGTAATACCGTGAAGGAATTGACACTTAAAGGTTGTTGTGCACCTTGGGAAGGGTCTCAGACTCATTTTGCATGAAAATGTGTGTGTGTGTGTGGATAATGGCGAAGGACCCCATGAACATTGGGACCATGGTGAGAGTATTGCATGTTCACACTATTTTCATGAATTCAATGCATACATTATTTTTGCTTGTTTTGATTTTTGAATTGTTCATGGACATGTTGTTTTGTTGGCATTTTTATGATTGTTGTTGTGAATTTCATTCTTGTATTATTTCCCTTCATTTCTTTTTTAAATTCCCTTTTGATTTTCATGCTTGGGGCCTTGGGACAAATTGATTAAGTGTGGCAGGGAGCCCTATGGCCTTTCATGCTTGGGACCTTGGGACAAATTGGTTGGGTGCGGGAGGGAGGCCACAGGGCTCCCTGCCACACCCAATCAATTTTTCCCAAGGCCCCAAGCATGAAAATCGAAAGGAAATTTAAAAAGAAATGAAGGGAAACAATACAAGAATTAAATTCACAACAACAATCATAATTTATATATATATATGAGACCTGAGAGAGGCCTTGAGCATAAATAAATCACATGAATGAAATGAGGAAGGTTGGGAGTGGGAAATACATGACTGACATAAATGATAATAGGACGAGTGGGTTCCAAGTAACGATGAAATATAATTTGGGTGATGGGTTGGGAAATGTCAACATTGGTGTATGTTGGAACATCACACCTAAACATGATATCAAGCATAAATGAGGAAATGTAAGTGGTTGGAAATTTCATGTGCATATATTGTTAACAAAAATAGCTGAAAGCATTGGTAATCAGAGCAAGGTGGAAAAGGTAAAGAGGGGGGGATTCTGGTAAAACAATTCCTGTGTTGATGCATACCTGGATTAAATTCAAGGAGTAATCTAAACTATGACTTTATTTGGCATGTGTCAGTATGTGTTATGTCCATGACCTAGTGGACAACAATATGACATCCAAGTGGGCTAGTTGGGTCAATGGGAATAATGGAAATTGAAATGGCATAAAAAAAGTTCTCTAAACCTTGAATTTATTTGCATATGTAATTATGTGTTGCACTCATGATCATGTTGATATATATATATATATATATATATATATATAAATTCATTGTGTCTAACAGGGTTTTTTCAAGGGTCATTCTTGTGGAAGAATGATTGTTTATTGTTTAAATTTATTTAATGAAGATGTGAATGGCATATAAATATTTTCGGTTGCTTGAGGAATTAATTGGGAAAGAAGTATCCCTAGTTAATTTATGATTTAATATCATGTGATTATAACTCTTATATTAGTGCCTATTTTTACATTATGAATATAAATGTTAAAGGATATTATAGTAGGTATGTTAGCAACAAACTATATGCTTGTCTAAAGGATGATGATATGTTATCATTTAAAATATATACAGGTTTACCACCCAGGATTGGGGTTTTCCTAAGCTTGGGATATATGATGGAGGTTTGATGATGGGGAATTCATGGTAATGTGTAAAATGTCCCTTGTGTATTTGTGTGTACCTATAGTGTTGTAACATGTATATGTATGTGTGTTGTGTTACACTATGTATACGTGCATTTGTGGTGTAATGTGTTGGGACAAGAAGGTATGGGATTGTCTAGACCCGTGTGTATTATAATGTGGAATTTGTGATGATAACAGAGTTTTGATGGAAGGTGTGATGGTAAATAGTATACCTATCAACAAAAAATTATCGGTATTAGTAGTTCCCACACTCGCATGGAAGTGAGTGAGAGGGGGGGGGAGGCTTTATTATTCATACATATACATATATATACCATAGGGTGCTTACCATATTTGGGAATTGATCCAGTGTGTGGAAGTCGAAGAGAAGAGAAGGCATTGGGTGCTTGTGAGGTTTGACAACAAATCTAGTGTGTGTACGAAGTTGGAGAGAATATAAGGCATTAGGTTCTTGCTGAGTTTGGAAAATAATCCATTGTGTGTATGAGAAGAGAGAAGGTCATTGGACACTTGTCGGGTTTTGGAACCGATCCAGTGTGCCTAAAGAAATATTAAAAGAGCGATTCAAAGACAAGTATTGGTATTTCATTTAATTTCTTGAAATTATACCTTATGAACATGAATTTATTTATGATGTTTTGGTTGTAAGCTAATATGGTTTTGGTCTTTGGGGGTATGATGGTTTTCAAAGGTAGAAACCCTAACCATGGCGGGATGGCTTGTCTCTGGTGGCCCTGAGGTGGGTTGTAAGGCCCAATAGTGAGGCGAAATATGACGTGACGGGTGTCCTAGCTTTTCAGAGTCGTGCAGACACCAAGGATATCTACAGTCGGCCACACAGCATACAAGTTTTGATATCTTTGGCATGGGTTAACTGGGGTTAGGATGGCTATTTTCACTTTCATTAACCCTAACCTCCTCACTAGTTGGCAGTGTGAGCACGAGATGTTTGGTTTGTTGGCGTTTATGTGGTGTCAAACATGTGGTTTTAGTCCTAAAGCACTGGGAAAAAATGGGTTTGAATGGGATTCTGTGGATATTGAGCCATCACTAAAATATTTGCTCGTTGTCTAGGGTTAGGAGGTGTCGGCGAAGAATTTGGACCATTTTTTTCCAGCTTTGGGAAATTTTTTTCTGAAGAACAAGGCTCAAGAAGGTGCTTGGGGTTTTTTGAACGGAACTGTATTACTGAAGGAAGGTATACAGAGCACGTTCATTTGTGGGTGGAATGAAGGGTTTGCTCATGGTTTAACTCATCCTCCTTCAATCCCTAGGAAGATCGGTGGTGATCTACACCAGCTCCCCCAACAAAATGTGTCTCTACCAAGTATGTCATCAATCCCTTTCGTTCTGGTGGATTGGAAGACATAGTAGCTATTTGTTTTTTTTTGGGCTTTGCTAGACTCAAAGCCTTCTTGGGAGAAATCCACATAGAGGCGGATTGGGGTAGGGGGCTTCCTTGCAAAGTTTCTACTGTGCAGAGACACCCTCCCTAGTGGCAGGGCATTTCCTTCCTTGAAAAGTATCTCCTCTCGTAGGGTAGTGAAGCGGAAAGCTCGGGGCTGGAAGTAGTGAAGGGTTTAGTTAGAAACCCTAGAGGGCAGAGACAATCATTGCTGGGACAAACGGGATTCTGTCATTCTGTTCACAAAGAGGGGAATCAGGGGGGGTTTCAAGCTCTGAGGAAGTAGAAAAACACAAGGAGGTTCATGGGTCTATTAGACCTCAAGAAGGCCCTAAAGGAACTGAAGGATCTGACTGGAAGGGTTTGAATCATCTTGAGGAAGGGCGACCTGGGTCGTTGAATCTTGAAGCTCCAGATGTGATTGAAAGGACGTTGGAAGGCAAGGAAGGTGAAAGAGGTAAGGTTGCAGGAAAGAAAAGGACAAAAACTAAGTTGATTAGTATATTGGAAGAGTACCCATGTTTTTTTTTCGGTGTGGATATACTTATTGACGAATTCATGGAAGCAATGGAAACTATTCTTGTCCCCAGAATCAGAGGCAGGAAATAATCAGCAAGTTACATCCCAGAGTGGACAGCCTCGAAATGGTCTTATGCCCTAGGACTCCTAAGGGGTGGTTTATGATAAAATTCAAGAAGAGTGAACACCTAGAATGGGTGCTAGAAAGGAATTGGAATTTTGGGAAGATACTTGTCTTACTCAGGAAATGGACTCCACTCTTTAATGCGCATAGGGAAAAAATCGAAGACGCCCCAGTCTAGGTTAAGCTCTCAGGGCTTCCTATACCTTTATGGATGGACTCTTCCTTCTGATCTATTGGAAACACATTAGGTCACTATCTAGAAGCAGACATGCCATTCCAGCAGACCAAGGATCTGAGCGCAGCAAGAATCTTGGTCAACTTAAACCCTAAGGAAGGGTTAGTAGAGGAAATGTTCCTAAGATACAAGGACTATGAATATTCTCAAGTATTGGATTACGAACACATGTCGTTCAGATGCCACTGCTGCCATAAGTATGGCCATCTAGCAAAGGATTGTCCGTTGGGGTACCAAAGAAAAGAAAACAAAAAAGGATAATCGAGGGCCTATGAGATCCACGGGGGCTGAAGAGACTAAGCATTCTGGTGGGGAAATGATGGACGGTGTTGAAGGTCCCGACGCCACCAAAAATTTAATCCTTGTTGTGACTCAATAGGCAGCTCAACCCCCTCCTGAAGCATTAGCTCATGTTCAGGCTCCACCTCTCATAGCCAAACCTCCACCTAACACTAGAACCATTGTAGCTTCTCTGGAGGGTATGCTTCTGGTCTTTTCTCCTTCCCTTTTATCCTCTTTATGCACTTTTTTTTTTGCTTATACAAATCCTGGTCCTTCCATGCCTCCTCAAATGGAATATTTTCAAATGCACAATGTCATAGAGTCCCTAGATAGCATTATAACATCGGCCCCTCACCCTTCTGTTGACCCTCTCCCTGAGGCTATTATCGGTTTTCCCTCCTCTCTCCCTTCTATCCCTAAGAAACCTCCCTATAACCTTTGATCCTTGATGAAAAAACCTTGGAAATGGGAGACCATTGGTGTTCTAGAGTCTAACCCTATATTGGTTGGACCTAGAAAGATGAGAGGTAGGAAAGCTAACCTCTCTAAGTCTCAATTCAAGGCCAAAATAGATATTGCCGATGGGAAGCATCTTTCCCTCTCCGAGGTGCTTAGAGCAGGGCATACCCCCTCCCTAGGTTCTAGATGATCATTCTCTCCTACAACTGTATGGGTTTAGCTATTCAATCCAAAAAAATAGCTTTGCGGGAGGTCATGAAATCCTATGTACCTGAATTCCTTATGCTACAAGAAACTCTGGGGCTAGGGACTGAAGTGCTAGGATCCCTTTCAAGGATGTTACCAGGTTGGGGTTTCTAGGCGATGGATGCCCATGGTAGATCAGGGGGATTGGCATTGGGCAACAAGTCTGGGCGGTTGAAGGAAATTTCCTCATGGGGCTTTGAAAATGCCCTGGCCATGGAAATATACTCAAATGAGCTATGTCACTCTGTCTTCCTTCTTAATGTTTATGGACTGTGTCTAGAGAGGATGCAATACTAGAATAATATATTTGCAAAATCTTGTATCTATAACCCCAACCTCATTCTGGGGGGAGACCTAAATTTCTCCCTAGATCTGTCGAAATCTTGGGGTCCATCTACTCGTGCTGATCCTCTTACAGATTACTTCACCAACCATTTTTTCTCCACACACCTGGTGGATGCAACCTTTATTAAGCCTTGACCTACGTGGAAAAATAGACGAGTAGGGGAGGAAAGGGTGACCAAGAAGCTGGACCTCTTTCTCCTTATTGAATATCTGGTGGCTAGAACCTCAGTTTTTAGGCACTGGGTAGGGGAGGGTGGGATATCTGATCACTTTCCCATCCTTCTTAAAATCAAAGGTCCTCAAAAGAAGCCTGGGGCTCCCTTCAAGTTTAACCCTACATGTCTTAAAGATGAATCTTTTGCATCCCTATTCCATGCCACGTGGAGAAGGGATTGGCCAAGGGAACCAGGAAATTCGAGCAGGAATTTTATGGAGAACCTCAAGGAAATGGAAAAAGCTACTCTAGAATGAGAAAATGCTAAGCAAATTAAGGAGGAGGAATAACTTCAGAAGATAAATGAAGAATCATACTTTCTTGAAAGTCTAGAGAGGACTGGATATGTCTCTACTAAAACAAGTGATTGCATAAAGTGTCTTGAAGAATCATGGAAGAAAATTATTTTGGTTAGGGAGGAGAGCTAGAGCCTTAAGAGTAGGGCTATTTGGTTGCAAGTTGGCGATGAGAACACAATTTTTTTTAGAATTATGCAAAAGGAAGAAAAAACATCAATACAATTTGGGGTATGCAGATGGAAGAAGGAGAGCAGGCTCGCTCTTTTGAGGCACTCTCAACCCTTGGAGTGAAACACTTCAAATATTTGTTCAGAACCCCTACGAAGGCTTCCATTGCTGAAGTTATGAGGGTGGCCCAATTTTTCCCCAGATACATAGATGATGAAGGAAACAATGGCATCACAGAACCTGTTTTTAAGGAAGAAGTGGAGGACATCCTTAAGGCTATGCAGAAGGACAAGAGCCTTGGTCTGGATGGTTGGACGGTGGAATTCTTCCAATAATTTTTTGAATTCTTGGAGGATGAATTACTGGAGGTGGTGGAAGAATTGAGAAGTTCAGGATCTATATATCCACCTTTCAAGTCCACTTTCTTAGCCCTCATTCCCAAAAAGGAACACCCGAAGTCGTTTGATGACTTCAGGCCTATATCACTCTATACCTGCATCTATAAAATCATTGCTAATGTGATAGCAAAATAGCTTAAGCCTTTCCTTTCCTGGAATATTTCCATGGAGCAGTTTGGCTTTCTGGATGGAAGACAAATTAATGAGGCAGTGGGGGTGGCCCAAGAAACCCTCCACAGTTTTAAAAAGAGAAAAAAAAAAGGAGCTATAATCAAAATATACCTCTCCAAGGCTTATGACAAAATCAGTTGGATGTATATTCGGCTCCTTCTAACCCATATTGGATTCTGGATTGAATTCATCAACCGGGTAATGGGGTGCATTTCCTCTTCAAGCATAGTTTTCCTAATCAATGGGGCGACCTTGACTTTTTCAATGTTCAAAGAGGACTTCATAAGGGATGCCCTCTCTCTCCACTACTCTTCCTCCTGGCAGTAGAAGGACTCAGCTTGATGACACATGATATAAAATGAAGGGGGGTTCTAAAAGGAATTTAAGTAGCTGTAAACCTCAATGTCACCTACTTAATCTTTATCTATGACATCCTTCTTTTTAGCAATTTTAGCTTGGAAGATAGTCATCGTCTAAAGGAGGTCTTGGACCTTTTTTTTAAAGCTACAGGTCTATGCATTAACCAATAGAAATCTACAATCACAACAGCTGGCTTGTCAATAGCAAAAGTGGGAAGAATCTATAAGGTTATTCAGTTTGAATCAAATACATTGCATGACCCTTTCAAATACATGGGCTTCTTCCTAAAGCCAGACTCTTATCGCATTCAGGATTGGCACTGGCTAATTGCCAAGATTGAGACAAGGATGAAACACTGGAGTTTTAAATGGCTCTCTAAAGCTGGGAGGCTCATGCAGATCAAATCTATAGCCCTGGCTATCCTAGTCTATTGGGTTTCTCTCTCATGTGTTCCTAGAAGTACTCTTTCCACAATTAAAAAAATCTATAGTCGGTTCCTATGGGCTGGATCAAAGGAATATCATGTTATGCCATGGGTATCTTGGGAAAAAATAGAGTGCCCAAAAGCTTGGGGAGGTTAGGGAATTAAGGAGCTCCCCTCCTTCACGGCCTCACTTGCAGTGAAATTGGGCTGGCGCCTAATCACTTTGAAAAATCTCTGGACAACTGTCATCAAGAGGAAATATATTGATCCTATGCCAATTCTGGAATGAATTCGGATGTCGAATAAGAAAAAAAAATGCATCAATTTTTTGGAAAGCCACTGTAATTTCAGCTAAGATCATTGAATAGGGTCTAGCGTGGCACGTTGGGGATGGTTCTCAGGTAATATTAGGTCGTGATCCTTGGGTGGGATGCTCGGGGAGATACGCACTGTCTAGAGATCTCATTGACCATCTGGATCAAAGTGGATTCAAAACTTTAAGTCATATTGCTATCCAAGGCCAGCCAACGACCTGGAGGCAAGCATGGTTGTTAGGGGAAGCCCTTCAACTCGAAGACAGGTGGCTCGAAGAGTGGTATGGGTTTATTAATGATATTCAAAACTCCAATATTTGGATTCAGGAGAAACGGGATGAAATCAGATGGGTCCATGCTCCATCAGGCCATTTCTCCCCAAATTTTGGATACAAGTGGTTAATGACTCAGAAAGGCTGGGGGGATTCGGAGTGGTGGTACAAATCCCTGTGGGCCCTCAAGGGTCTGGCAAAAACAAAGCTATTTTTCTGGTGCATCCTCTAGAACAAGGTCCCCTCCTGGGAGTTTCTACAGCACAGGGGAAATATTTGTCCTGGATGGTGCTCTCTATGTAAGGCCAATTTGGAGTCTCTTCTACACATCTTCCTTACCTACCCCTTTAATATACGGCTCTGGAATGAAACCCTTAGGATTCTTAATATTTCACAAAAATGGGAAGGATCTGAAGTGAGGGAGGCTTGGTTGAGATGGTGGTAAGCCTCTCCAAATGATAGGGTCAAGAACCTTCCTCTACTTGTTTCTTGGGGAACTTGGATAGCAAGAAATTGAATCATCTTCCATGATAACCCTTTCCCTATGAATCTTCTTGCAGCAGAAGGCGCTTCCATCTTTGAATACATTCCTTTCTCGACTCTATCCCATCAACCCAGAGTCATTCTTTAGGAGAACATCAGGGAGGATATTCCATGGGCCTACTTCGATGGGGCATCTGACCCACAAAACATATGCGAGGCAGGCCTATCCATACATGAACCTTGAAGAAAAAATTTTAAAGCATCAATCAGGCTTGGTCAAGGGACAAATAATTTGCAGAATTAAAAGATCTACACCTTTTGTTGTGTTTTCTATCTTCTCTGAAGATGAGAGATGTTCAAATATTTGGGGACTCTATGAACATCATAAAATGGTTTAATGGAACTTAGAGATGCCAAAATTTCATTTTATCTACTTTGCTTGATGAGGTGAATCTTGTAAAAGCCTCTTTTAACCAGATTTATGCTTGTCATATTTATAGGGAACAAAATAGTGAAGCAGGCCTCCTATCTAAGGAGGGTGTTCATCAAGATATGGGTCACTGGTTGCTATAGCAGTAAAAGGAGGTCATATCCGAGGGATCTAACAACCTCCTTCTTCCCACTAAGTTCCAGCAGCTCCCTACTACTGCACATGATGTTCATGTTCATATTTTATTTTCTGTTTGTATAATTTTTCTTAAAACTTTAAACATGTCTATACTCTTTGTCTCTGTTTCGGATTGCTTTCCTCACTGAGGAGATCTGGGAGACAGGTTTTTTTCTTTGATAAAACTTATGTCTCAAAAAAAATTGAAAATTGGAGTGGTGTCTACCACCCAATTTTTGACTTTTGATGATTTTAAAACAGACACAGTCTACGCTAATCCATGTTTTAGGTTTTTCCTCTACTAAAGTGGGAAGCTTAGGGGCTAAATGCAGACGTCACTTGAATGATTTTTGACAAATTTGGGAGGATCGATACATACATCTCCTCATCAAATTCATCTCCATTTTTCCTTTGCTTTAGAAAGAAAGGAAAAATGCAGTTCATTGAATGTTATATGCATATACTATGTAACCTTCTACTTATTTAATGGATGGTTTGATTTTTTCTTTGGAAAAAAAAAAGCTAATATGGTTTTTTTGTGACAGGAATGAAAGTAAAGTTTCAAGTTCACCTCATGAATAAGCTCTCAATGAGTTATGATTTAAATTTATTGCAAATCCTTTAGGATGAGTATAATGGAGATTTGTGTGTTTTGATGTATGAAAGAATGGGAATTTCCTAGTGAGGGTGAATGGATTTGGTTGCAAGGTTAAATAGTAGAAACTACAAAGGTCTTAAAGCATGCAGTAGTGTGCTGGTAAAATATTTTAAGTTTGGGGTCATTATGGGACACTAGCACCCAATAGTGTCTACTGATTTCCATGACCAGTATGAAAGTGTTGAGGAAGGGATTTTCCTCGATGTTGAGATTATTTTGAAGCAAGGAAATCTTGCAAAGAAATGGATTTCAAAAGGAATTCAAAATCATAGAGGGGGATGCATGAACTTGGAAGATGAGAGATTGCACAAAAGGGGGACCAAATCACCGAAGGGACTGGGAAGTAGAGAAAGGGGTGACGAAAAATAAATTGGTTTTAAAGGGTCATGAGCATGGATTTTTAGAATCAGAAACACATTGGGGTTGTTATGAGAATAAATGGGTCAGGAAATGTTCATTGAAGGAACAAGGAGCAAAAAGGACAACAGTGTTGGATATTGAAGGTAGGGAGTAATCCAAGAAAAGAAAAAGGCTACCAATTTTCATTGTGTGCAGCAAGAGTGCTAAGAAACTGCAAAAAGGAGCCATGGAAAGTGGTTGATCCAATGAAAATTTTTATATCTATTTATTTGTTGGGTAGGAAAATTGTATAGATGTAAAATGTAATTGTAATTGGGTTGCATTATAAATATCACAGTGACTTATGCTAGGAATAAGCATGTTTTTCACTATTTTTAGGATTATAACATCAAGTACGGTGTTCCTCCAAGGGGGAGGGGTTTGTGGCAACCCATTTAGGAAACCCACTCCTATAAATGTTGTAAAATTTTTGTAAATAAAAATATAAAAATTTTATATGGGACATGAATTTTAGAGTTTGGGAAGGAGATTGCTTCAAATTAGAATAAAGTTTGAATTGTTTAATGACAGTCATGGAAGGTTGGAATGTGTGCACTTAAATGGACTAGTTAGATCAATTAATTGAGCATAAAAGAAGGATGGAAGAGCCATGCCTACCTTGGATAAATCCACAAGGTAGAAAGGACTAACTTAAGATTGATGGATGGCATCGATAGTAAGGCGGACAACTTGAATTAAACCAACAATAAGTGGAAGGGGGGGATGGCATAACAAAATCCACATTACCACACAAACAGAGAACCATCATGACCAAGATTTAGCAAGGGGAAACAAGGAGTGTACGCCCATGCAACCATAGATAGTTGTAGCAACATTAGTGGGAGGATTATGGGAGAAGATGAGTACTCCCCACACACGAAATAAAAAGGGGTGGGAGAATAAGGAGGATATTTCCTGAGGAGGAGAGTTAAGAGTGAAGAGAGAGGAAGAAATCCTTGGAAATAATAGGCAAAGAAAAGGAGAAGGCACGCAGAGTTTTTTTTTCAGGAAAAAAGAATACTTGGGAAGAAGAGCAAAGGGACCAGCAAAGAGGGAAAGGAGCCTTAGTGTAGTAAGGATAAGCTTCCATTAAAGCAGAGATGAGAAAAACTTTATTTCACATTGCATATTGGAAATGTTCCAGTATTCCATAGGTTCCTAGTTTAGGGAGGAGACAATTGTGTGTTACTTTATTGGTTTCTAGGTGGAGATAGGAAGATCTCTAGATTCCTTGTGGTATTGAAGTTATGAGAATCTCCTTTGAGCACTCTTCCTCAAGCTCTTAATCTAACTCGATCATGAGAGTTGCAAGAAAGTTTGGTTGTAGCTCATCCAAGGTTCGGTGGAGAGTTAGAGTCCCAATCTTAGTTTCCATGTTATGAAACCAACTCCAAAAATAGAAGAGAAGAGATATCAACGCCTTAGAAATCAGCGACTTCGAGGGGGCAACCTCCAATTCATTAAATAAATGAACAATTCTTGGATGATACAAATGAAAAAAACCCCTTCTATATATAGGGGTCCATGGGATCACAATATAATCCTAGCCAACCTAACAATAATAATGTAAGGGAACAATAATAACAATATGGGGGTTACAGGGGCACAACGATAAAAATAAGAGGGCTACACTAATAAAAATAAGGGACTACACTAGTAATATGGGGACCTAACATGTCCCTCTCCTTCAAAAAAGTGTTGTCCTCAACGCTTGAGTAGCTCTGGATGCTTCTATATAAAATTATCCTCCTCCCATGTAGAATCTCCAGTGGGTAATTTCTTTCACTTGATGAGAGACTTTGAAATTGATCGATTTCGCAGCTGTTGAGTTCTTGTTTCTGTGACTGTTTCAGCTTCAAGTATGATTTTTCCTTCCTCATCAAGTTTTGGAAATATTGTTTTAATTGGAATTTTGTCACATATAACCTTATTTAAGCATGAAACATGGAAAACTGGATGGACTCGCGAAGAAGAAGGAAGCTCCAATATGTATGCCATAGTACCAATCTTTTGCAACACCTTGTAACGACCATAATATTTTGGCGATAATTTATTATCCTTCTTAGCTTGCTTGAGGGACATTTGTTTGTATGGTTGTTCCCATAAAAATACCCAGTCTCCTACATCAAAAATTCTCTCGCTGCGATGTTGATCTGCATGTTTTTTCATTCGATTTTGTGCCAAATTGAGGTTATTATTTTAAGAGTTGAAGAACTTGTTGTTGATTCTTGATGTGATATTCCACTTGCACCTTAGAATTTTCTCTTAAAGATGACGTGATGGACGGTGGATGATATCCATAAAGTGCCATAAATTGGGTCATTTTTGCTGCAGTATGGAAGGAAATGTTATACCACCATTCTGCCATAGGTAACCACTTGACCCATTGTGTTTGTTTATCAAATACAAAACAATGAAGATATCATTCCAAACATTTTTTCACTATCTTAGTTTGACCATCAGATTGAGGATGATAAGATGAGCTATGAGCTATTTAGTACCCAAACAAGAAAATAATTCCTTCCAAAAATTTCCAGTAAAAATGGGATCTCTGTCGCTTACCATAATCTTTGGGTTTCCATGTAGCTTTTGAATTGTTTCCATAAATGTAGTAGCAATTGTACTTGCTTTAAATTGATGAGATAATGCACAAAAGTGTGCATACTTAGTAAGTCTGTCAACTACCACCATGATGACACTCTTTCCTTTAGACTTAGGTAAACCTATGATAAAATCCTTTGAAATCTCCTCCCAACGTTAACATGGAATGGATAAAGGTTGTAGAAGACCCTGGGTCTTAATTGTCTCAACTTTATTTTGTTGGAAAACCAAAAATTTTGCCACAAACTTTTGAATATCAGATTTAAGGCCATCCCAAAAAAATTATTTCTTCACCTTGTGGTAATTTAAAAAAATCTTGAGTGTCCTCCTAAAGGAGAAGTGTGCAATTCCAAAAGAGTCTTTTTCTTTATTTGGGAATTCTTACAAATATATAAGCGATATTTGTACCATAAGGAATCATTTTTCCAACTAAATGTATCAGATGTATTAGGATCTTGCTTCAACATTTGAATGAGTGTCCACATTTCTTCGTCCTTCTTTCATTCATCTCTTGCTTCGGTTATCCAATCTAGTTGGATAATATAAATTGCACAAAGCAATGCTTCCACCTCTTCATCCTTTCTTGAGAGTGCATTTGCAACAACATTTAGCTTCCCTTTTTTGTAGATGATTTCAAAGTCATAACCCAAAATATTTGTGACCCATTTTTGCGTCTCTTCTGAAGATAGTATTTGTTCCAAAAAGTGTTTAAGACTATCATGATCGGTTTTTACCTTCAAGTGCCTTCCCATTAGGTAAGGTTGCCATTTCTTTAGTGCATGTAGTATTGCCACATTTCCTTCTCATAAATAGCTTTCTATAAATACTTTCCTTTAATTGGACGACTTTCAAAAGCAATGGGTCTTCCTTCTTGCATTAACACAACACCAATTCCATTTCCTGAGGCATCAGATTCCACAATAAAGGCTTTTGTGAAGTCTGGCGTAGCTAAGACTGGTGCTAGGCACATTGCCTCTTTAAGGTGTTCAAATGCCTTAGTTGCTTCAGGAGTCCATGAAAATGCATATTTATCCAACAATTTTTTTAGAAGCACTGCTATTCTCCCATAATTCTTAACAAACTTGTGATAATACCCTATTAACCCGAGAAATCCTCGCAACTTCTTTATGGTTGTGGGGACTTTCCATTCCTTAATGGTTTTAATTTTGTTAGGGTCTACCTTAACACCCTCGTGAGATACAATATGACCCAGATATTCCACCTCTTGTACTCCAAAGAAACATTTGGATGTTTTTGCATATAATTGTTTCTCCTCCAATAGTTTGAGCACCCTGTCAACATGTTGAACATGGTCCTTCCAAGACCTGTTGTAGATTAGTATATCATCAAAAAATACTAGCACAAATTTTCTAAGGAAGGGTTTGAAAATGGAATTCATCAACCCTTGAAATGTAGAAGGTGCACTGGTAAGGCCAAAAGGCATGACCAAAAATTCATAATGACCCTCATGAGTTCGAAATGTTGTTTTTGGAATATCTTCAGTCTTCATTCTAATTTGATGATATCCCGAATGAAGATCCAACTTGGTAAAATAAATTGCTCCATGTAATTCATCCAATAATTCATCAATCACAGGAATGGGAAATTTATCTTTAATGGTGAGCTTATTGAGCTCCCTATAATCCGGACACATTCGCCATGATCCATCCTTCTTGTGTACCAATACTACAGGAGCAGAGAAAGAACTTTGACTAGGTTGAATTATACCCGCTTCTAACATTTCTACAATCATACGTTCAATTTCGCTCTTTTGGAAGTAAGGATATCTATAAGGCCTGATGTTTGGAGGAACACTTCCTGGAATCAAATGAATAGCATGATCATGATCACGAATAGGGGGAGTCCTTTGGGAGTTTCAAACACCTTGGAATGATTGTCCAAGACTTGTTGGAGATCTGCAGAAATAGATGATTTTGATGTTGGAACTTCTAGTGAGCATAATTGTGCAATTACGCCTCGCTGTTCTTTCTTTAGAAGCTTTGTCATGACATTAGAGCTTATTATCCTTCCTGGCTTCCCCACAATACCCCGTAATTCAATTTCCTTTCCTTCTGAAAAAAATTTCAAGAAAAGTTCTTGAAAATTAAAAGCTACCGTCCCCAAAGATTGTAACCATTGTACTCCTAGTACAACATCAACACCTCCCATAGGAATGGAAAGTATTGGACTAGTCAATACATATTCCCCCATGGTTAGCTTGATATTATGGCATTTTCCAGAGCAATTTATAGTTCCTCCATTTGCAACCATCACTTGACATTCTGGTGCTGGGTATAGGAAAAAATTAAATTCCTTGGCTACCTTACAATGAATAAAATTATGGGTACTACCTGAATCAATCAACACTATTACCTTTTTCTTCTTGATATGTCCTTCTATCTTGAGAGTTTGAGGAGTGGTAATTCCTGCCAATGCATTACACGATATGGTCAGACTCATTTCTTCCTCTTCTTGGGTTGGTTCCTGGTGCATATCCTCTTCTTGTTCATTTTCTTCTTCCTCTTCACAATCTATGTAAAATAATTTCTTCTTAGCACACTTATGACCTTTAGTGTATTTTCTATCACAACTGTAGCAAAGCCCTTTTTCTCTTTTTTCTTCCAATTTTTTTGGTGTCAACCTTGTAGGTTGTGGAAGTATAGGAGTAGCAATACTTCCATCTTTATAGATGTGAGTGGTAGGATTCCTTGTCACCATAATTTTACATTCAATGTTTTTTTCCAACCTGAATGCCTTCTCCAATGAATCAGGTTCCAAAATGCGAACTTCATGTTGGATGTTATCCTTTAAAGTCTCTATGAAGACATCAATCATGTGTTCCTCTGGAATATCTGTTACCCTTATATTCAATTTTTGGAATTCCTCAATGTGCTCCACCATTGAACCCTTTTGTTTGAGATTTATCAATTAGCTAAAAAAGGTGTTTCTCTTTGTATCCTCATAATGTGCTATCATTTCCTCCGTAAAAATTGACCAAGTGATAATTTTTTTACGGCAGTAAAGACATCGATACCATACAAATGTATTTTTTTCTAAATGTAAAGTTGCAATGTGTACCTTTTGTGTGTTTTTCACATTATTGAGATCAAAATATTGCTCCATCTGTAGTATCCATGTTACGGGATCCTTTCCATCAAACTTCCTCATATCCATATTTGGAATATGGTGGTTCTTCCATCCAACATTAGAGGTTATGAAATCATGATTAACATTTATTTTTTTCTCATCATGAGCTTCCTCTACTATCTTTTCGGCATTAGGAAACGTTTCTTGTATCAACTTTGTCAAACCTTCCATGTGTGCATTTAGATCATTCTTCATGTTTTCCATGTTTTCTTTCATGTCATCCAACTTAAATTCCATGCCAGCTTCCATGCCATCCATCTTAGCTTCCATGCCTTTCTTCAAAGCTTCCATTTCATTTTTTGTTGCTCTTAGCAAGAGCGAAATTTGGTGCACTTGATCTTGTAATTTTGATATGTCATGTTGCAATTCTTCGTCTTCATGAGTCATAGTAGAGCCTTCTAAAGGCTTAATGGGCGTTGAATTCTTCTTAGGAGGAATTTTATAACCAAATACTGATATCTATTCTACAATATGCCCTTGGAATCAATTCAAACTGATTTTTCACACAAGACTTATGTAATTCGAAAAAAAAATACACACCTTTTTATTGATTTTGAGGAGCTCTATATTGAAACAAAATTATCTCTATGATTTTGGATCTTCAGTATCTGCAATTTGGCCTTATAGTATCCCTCTGAAGCCTCTTTCAATTTCCATAGGTCTCAACTAATTTGGATTCTTCAAGACAAAGTTATGCCCAATCTCCCACAATGACCCAATTATAAACTAGTTCAGTAGAGCGAACTTGTATGCCATGCCACGTGTCATTGTTTCTTCCTTTGGCTCTGAAATTGATATAAAGGAAACTATATTCCATTTACTTGTGGCCACTTTTTATATAATTCCAATCCGATGCTCAGAGTGAGAGTTATGATGATTTTCCTAGGGTCACCTCTTTGAGATGAAATTTGGAAGCCTGAAACAACACTAACTTCCACAAATCATATCTCCTAAAATATTGTGAATAAAGCTCTGAAATATTTCCATGACATTCCTCAGGATTTCTGCTTCGCTCTAGAAAAATTTCAGCTTCTGAACCCTCATATAAAAAAATTTATTGCAAAAATTCCACGATGACCTGTTTAGATTAAATTCAGGAGCCTGCAAAAAGCCCTAACTTCCACAGATCATATCTTCGAAAATGTTGCAAACCAAGATCTAAATTTTTTCCACGCCGTTCCTCAGGATTTTGGCTTCACGCTATAAAAATTTCAGCTTTTGAACCTTCGTAGAAACAAAGTTATAGTGAGCATTCCATGATGACCTGTTTGGAGCAGTGAAACCCTAGAATCCAAAGCTCTTATACCAAATGTTATGAAACCAACTCCAAAAATAGAAGAGAAGAGATATCAACGCCTTAGAAATCAGCCACTTCGAGGGGGAATCCTCCAATATATTACATAAATGAAAAACTCTTGGATGATACAAATGACAAAACCTCCTTCTATATATAAGGGTCCATGGGATCACAATATAATCCTAGTCGACCTAACAATATTAATGTAAGGGAACAATAATAACAATATGGGGGTTACAGGGGGACAACAATAACAATAGGGGGCTACAATAATAAAAATAAGGGACTACACTAGTAATATGGGGACATAACATTCCAGGATTCTTCATTACTAGATAAGTACTCAGATAGATTTGTATGCATGTAAACCTCATAAGTACATGGCCTATTATGTTTACTTGTGCACTTAAATGGTATAGTATTTATAGGATTGTGTTTTGTATTAAGTGTATGTGTTGAAGACAAAGAATTTTCTCTCCTTTGTGAGGATGAGGAGTGGTTAACTCTTGTACATTTTATGCATTAATGTATGTGTATGCTCCTATGTGTTGAATATTACATATTGGTTACAGTGATGATAAATCGCTCATTTTAATAGCAAGGAATGTAGATTTTCCTATGCTATTCATGGGGAATGGTTTATTCATGTGTTTGGATAATAATATAGAATTTCATAAATTATTAATTATGAGTGAGATGTATATCTCTATGTGATTACGAACCTAAATATAGTCTACGTACTAGTGTATGAAATATATAGGTGAAACTATGTCTTATTGTTAAATCCTTGCGCACCTAAAATGTTTTAATAATAGGTCTGAGTATGTAAATGTAAAGCTCAAGAGGAATAGCCTCATATTAAAAATAATCTCAGGAAAGAAAACATTATAGACACATAAGGACTAGGTTGAAGATATACCAAGCACAGGGGGGATAGTCTTGTCAATGCCAAGATGCAGGATATATGCAGGTGTGCATACATATGTATATGATGGCAAGAATATCAGGAGTGATAGCTTGATACATACATACACACACACACACACACACACACAGATATATATATCTATATCTATATATATATATATAGCTGTGTGTGTATGTGTGTGTGTGTGTGTGTGTGTGAGTGTAGGCCAGAATGAGTCTTATAAGCTTGGGAGAGGTAGCGGAGATTTTTTATATTCCCAAGGGGAAATTCATTTTAGAATAAATATATATTTACATATACATAATACAGGCTCAGGAGATTTAGGTTAGGGCTTAGTCCTGATAGACCTCGGTGAAGTCCCATTAACTATAGATATTCAAGCATAAGTTCAAGAGGAATGGTGCCATGGATAACTATCGGGGTCTTGGAAAAAGGGGGTCCCTCATTTAAATTTAGGCCATTCGTGCCTAGAATTGGAGGAACCATCAAATGGAGGTTTGAAGCTCAAAGAAACCCAACAAAAAAACTTGACGAAGAATTGGAATTTGCACCAAGGTCAAAGCTAGTGGGACCCAATCCACAATGGTAGAATGATGTGGAGTTAGAGGTGATGTGGAACCCAAGAGGACCACCACATGGAAAGCGCTAGTCACACATGGTAAGGTCCATGTGTTCCAAAGATAAGTGACACATGGCACTCCTAGAGGAGGCAATGTGGATGGCGTGACATCAACATGACAGGGAAGTGAAGTCACCCTAGTGTTTCTAAGAGTAAAATGAAAAACCACCAGGGAATTTACATTCTGAGGCATTCATGTTTTGATATGGGGTTGCACTTAACAGAAAAAATAAACTTGGATGTGAAAGTAAGGGCCTGGTGGGACCCTGATGATGTTGAACCAAGTTGACATGGTGTCATGGTGGCAATCCCCATGGTAGAAAATTTAGTCTTTGGTGGGACCAAGTGGGCCTAACCAATGTAAACTTTGAAACGGGAACTGAAACGAGTACCCGTTTTTTTTAGGTAGCAAAAAGTCATTTGATTTTGAAAAGTGTTGATTCATAATACACCTTTTTTTTGAGGTAGCAAAAAATCATCTGATTTTGAAAAGTGGTGATTCAAAATACACCTTTTTTCTTTGAGATAGAAAAAAATCATCTGATTTTGAGAAGTGTTGTTTCAGAATACACCTTTTTTTAGCATATTTTTGACACTTTAAATTTTCTTATGTATCAAGTAAGAATATTTTTTTCTCAATGCTAGTGATTTTCTTGCTAATTTTGAAAAGTGTTGATGCAACAATAACCCCTTTTTTTAGAGGGATTAATTTCGACACTTCAACTTTTCTAATGTATGAAGCATGGATTTTGTTTTTAAATGTTGGTGATTTTCATGCGGATTTTGAAAAACATCAATAATTTTTTTTAAGGAATATTTTTAACACTTTAAATTTTCTTATGTCCTAAGTAAACATAATTTTGTTTTTAAATGTTGATTATTTAACCATTTTTCAAGTTGTCCAATTTTTTGTTTTTTGTTTTCCTTTACAGTGTTTTTTTATAATGAAAATTTTAATTTTGTTTCCAAAGTATAAAAAAATAGTAAAATTAATATATTGAGGTTATGATTTCTTTTATATTTATATATTGTTAATTAATATTTCAATACCAAAAAAATAATTGTTACTAAAAAATATTAATTTAAAAACTCAACAAAAAATATACATTTTGCATATACATATAATTAAAAAATATGTATTTTAGGACATTTTTGCTAAAAATAATACATTAAATTAAATTAAATTATGGAAATTTTGAACAAAAATAATTGAAAAAATAACAAATTTTATGAAGTTAATACAAAAAAATGTTGACATTTGAAAAATAAAAGATTCACATAAAAAATTTAAGTATTAAATAAATAAACATACAGTTAAAAAAAAAAAAAAAGAGACATAAACAATAAAATTTTAAAATGAAAATTATAATTAATTTATAAAAAAAAAAGACATTAAAAATAAAAGAATAATAAATAAAAATAAAACTTTGAAAAAATGGCAAACATTAAAATAAGAAAAAACAAATTGAAAAATAAATCAATTAAAAAAATTTAAACATATATATATATATATATATATATATATATATATATATATATATATATTTAAATTATTAAAAAAAATAAACGTCTGAAATTCCGACCCCTAGTGCCACTGGGTAGGCTGAAAGCCAATTCTCAGAATCAGCTTTTAGCCCAGCTACGCTAGCCCAAGGCGGAGGCCCATCGGGCCACCTGACGGGATGAAAGTCAATTCTTAGAATCAACTTTCAACCCACCAGCCCAGGGTGGAGGCCCCTCAGGCCACCTGACGAGATGAAATTCGATTCCCAGAATTGGTTTTCAACCCGTTGGATGGCCCGAGGGGCCTCCACCGTGTGTTGGCAGAGCTACAGAGATCCACCAGCCTAGGGTAGAGGCCCTTCAGGCCACCAAACAGGCTAAAGGCTATGACCAGGTGGCTCGAGGGGCCTCCTTCCTGGGCTGGCAGAGTTGTGCAGCTCTGCCAGCCTAGGGTGGAGGCCCCTCGGGCCACCCCGCGGGTTGAAGATCATAGTCGGTGGCCCAAGGGGCCTCTGCCCTGGGCTGGTGGAATGTCATTCCTAGTGATTCCTTAGATTTGGGTTTTTTTGGACCAACGTCATCCTTTCATGAATGGATTTTAGTTGTAGGTACTTTATCTTATCATAAAAATATGATGATCGAGGAAAAGGAGAAGGAGACCATCTAGAAGACACTTATGGAGTGGAAGATATAAGATGATCATCAGGCGAGAAGATGAAGGAACACCCGAGTACAATAGAAGAACAAAGATCAAGATCACATTGAAGACTCCTTATCGTCAAGCCACGAGGAGGAGGAAGAGGAATCCAATGTTCCATATCTCAAGAAGATAGAAATAAAGAAAAAATAAAGAGTGGCCTAACATTTCCTTGTCATTGTGAAGCCCATGTCATCAATTTCATGTCATGTCATGTCATGAGTCATCAAGTGCCACATGATTTTGTGGATGATGTAAATTCAATATTGGAGGAAGGTAATGTAAATGGAATTCCAAGAGTGATCTATGTAATTTGAAAAGTCATGTAGGAAGTCGAAAGGTCATAGAGAAGTCAAACATTCATGAGGGTAGTCCAAGGGTCATCCATGTAATGTGAAAAGTCATGTAGGAAGTTGAAAGGTCATAGAGAAGTCAAACATTCATGAGCGTAGTCCAAGAGTCATAAGGGAGGTGAATGATCACCCCATTTGTTATATATAAACCCTCATAGCACATGCAAAGGAATTTTCACCTTGGATCCTCCTACCAGGAATTATAGAGGAAGATAATTGTTTTAAAGGAGAAAGTGACTGCTCTAACACTCCATTGTTTGGGCTAGTGGTGTTCACTATATTGATGTATCTTGAAACTTTTACTTAATTCAGAAGCTTGTTGAGACAACACACTTTCATGCATATGTCGTGAATATTGTAAGGTTGTTCTTTGAATTTTTGTGATGTATGTTGTTTCATCTGTATTAAGTAAATTGAGCTATTTCAGTGGCTTTGGAGCTTATCTTGTTGAAGGTGTATTTCATTTTATTTAACAATCATTACCTCCTTGTGAACTATTTCGTTGGTTGATAAAAAAATCATCCATATGTATATGCTCGTGTGCCTTTTCTATATTAGTACTATTTCTTATCTTTGAAGGAACCAATTTTATCTTCCCTTTTGGGGGAAGGACCTTGATACTTTCTGCAAGCGAAAATTTCACAAGGCATACTCATTTTATAATCCAAAGATCCCTGTGCATTACTCTCTTGTGATGAAATTTGTAGGAAAGGAAAATATACAAGAATACATGGCATCCAGGCCGATACTCGGGATGGGGATCCTACTCCAAATGGTGTGAGTTCTAATTAGGATTTCACAGCAAGGAGACCCTCTTGGTCGAAGGATTTCTAGTACCATCAATATGTTCTTAAAACTAATATGATCAACTATAGGGAAAAAATGATTCTCACATCCTAGAGGTCAAGTTTTATTACATCTACCAAGAAAATAATAAGAAAATGGATTATCAGGCTAATATATCCATTAGGGGAAAACAATTATTCATATAAAAATTGTCTTGGGTAGTCCACTAGAAAGTTTGTCATTATACATATGATAAAATTATATTTAAAATCTGAAATTCTACACTATTACAATTTTATTTCTTTTTTAGATTTTTGGATCTATAGAATATTTTCAATAATGCATGCATGTGAATTAAAAATTATGTAGGAAATAAATAACAACAAAATAAAATCTCACACACACATTTGACATAAGATATGACCTTGTAAATCATTTCGAGAGAAAAATCGAGTTGAAAGGTGAGGTTGCTCTGCTCTCTTTCTATGAATGGAAATATGGTTGCAAGTACAAAGAAGTGGGACATGTGGCCCATGGGTTACTATAGTTCAAAAATCCTCTTTTTGTGCTCTATCTCCTACCCCTCTTGGCTATTTTTCTGAGCTATGGAACAAATTCACTTGAAAGAACAGAATCCCTTTTCCTCCTAGTGGCTAAGTTATAACACAACCAAAGTTAACCAAAGTTACAATATATACTCTTCTAGAGTCTTCAACATCATAATCACGTGTCTAGCCCATTTTTCATGAGTAATGGGAGCTGACATGGCATCTTCTTGAATTATGGTGGTGAAAATAGGAATTTCAACTTCTAAGTGGCATAGCTTCTGCATACAAACTCTAATTAACGTGATTCTTGTGTCGTTGGAAAGGTATTTGTATGTAGAATAGGATAAAAGGTTTTTCATTTATGAATAAAATTTTTGGCCCCAAAAAACATCATTTAATTCCTCAAAACACTCCTAGAAGGTTTAAGACCCAAATTTGGAAAATTCGGTCCTGCCGATAAAATTGGTCCTGCAAGCTGATTCCTCCACATTTTTCACTCTGGAAGCATCAAGATGGATGAAAAAAAGTATAATTATCCAATATAGATGACACCTCCCCATTTTTGGAGGATTTTTGTCCCCAAAATATCATATTGAATGAGGTGAGGAAATATTTCCTCTATCTTCTCCCATGTGTACCATTTAGCTTTGCTTGGAATTTGTCCTTTCAAACCAATATTCCAAAGGTATTGTTGCCACTGTCTTGAACTTATGGACCTCTTCTAAAAAAATATATATTTTTTCAACTCTACTTGAGCATCTGGTACCTAATCCTCCACATAAGGTAGGACTTGTTCCCCTTCCTAATCTAGCATGGAAGGCTCATAGAGTTTCAAATTCTCTACATTCACAATTGAGTAAAAGTTCATGTATGGTGGTAAATTGAGTTGATATGAATTATCACCAACCTTTTTTAGTATCTCGAAGGGACCATACCTCAGAGCCTTCATTTTATTACCAGACCTCTGTAGCCTCTCCTTGTTCAATTGTAGCCATACTCTATCTCCCACCTTAAACGATTTCTCTATTCTATGTTGATCGTGTCTGGCCTTATATTTCTATTGTGACTTATGAAATTCCTCTTGTACCTTTATATGGATATGCCTGATCTTTTCTATAAAATTTTCAGCCCTCAATGTGTCTCTTGTAAGAGGTTCCCTCATACCTCCTTGTTTCCCAAATAAAATTTCCAAAGGTGAAGGAAAAAAAATCCAAAACAAGTCTAAAATGGGAACTTTCTAGTAGAAGTGTGGATTTATATATTGTAACAATGTTATATATACACCATATTTTCATCCCAGGTCTTTAGGCTCTTCTGATTATATTCCCTTAATAGTTGCACCAAACTCCTATTGATTACTTCTTTCTGTCCTTCTGTCTAGGGATGGAATATTGTAGACCTCTTCAACTTTGTGTCCATATTCTCCCATAGTGTCGTAAAAAATGAACTGATAAATATTGTGTCCCTATATGAAACGATCCTCCTTGGTATCCCATAATGCACTCAGACATGTCCAAAGAACACGTTTTCTACTTCTTACCTACTAACACTTTTCTTGTAGGGCATTAGAATTCACATCTTGTGGAACTTGTCAACTACCATGAATAGGTAGTCATGTCCCTTCATAGTTGTTGGTAAGCCTACCTAAAATTCAATGGAAATGGTTTCCCAAGGATGAGTGGGTATAGGAAATGGATGATATAGACCTCATTTGCTAGGTTTTTTGGTACAATAAATCATGCATCCTCCTATGAACCTAGCTACATTTTCTTGCATCTTGGGACAATACACATACCTCTGCATGTTGGACGCAGTCTTCCCTACACCAAAGTTCCCTGCAACCTTGGAGGTGTGATACTCTCTAACCAATTGCAATCACTCACCTTTAGGAACACATAGCTTATAAAACTTGTAGATTAAACATCCTGAAGGTGGTAGTCAATGATGTTGTTGCCATCGTGCACATGGCTCTGAATCTACAACTATTGAAACATCTCCTTGAAGTTTTCATCCTTTGAATATGCATCTCTATGTACATCATGGGTAAATGGCTCCATGTGCTTAAGAGTTCCAAAACTTGTGATATTTGGTGTGGGTGGCCTTGAAATAATGGTATCCAACTTGTTTTTGTTTCCCTTATTGCACGTAATCACTAAATGAAACTATTGTAGAAACCCCATCCTTGTAATTCCTTATCTACTATAGCTTACTCTGGACCTACAAGTATTGTACCAGATAGTGATCTATATGGATTATTGTCTCCTTTACCATCAAATAGTGCTTCCACTTCTTCACATCTTTCACCAAAGCATAACATCCTTTTAATAGGTAGGGTAGTTAATAATTCCCCCATGAAATACTTCAGAATGGTAGCATATATACCTTTCTCCCTGTATCAAGGCCACTCCCATAGCAAACCCACTTGCATCTATCTCCACTTAAAAGGGCTACTGCAAGTTTGGTAATTTTTGAACTAGTCCTTGAATAATATTCTTCTTTTATCTCCCTAAATTCCCTCTTTTGAACCTTTCCCCACTGGAAACTCTTACCACTTTTTGTTATGACATGGAGTGGTATCCCTATGACTGAAATGATTCTATTAATTTCTTTAGGTACTGTGTCACCCCAATGAAAATCCTGACCTCATAAACATTAATAGGAATCAACAATTTCATGATGGCCTCCATCTTGGTAAGATCTATCTTCAACTCTCATCCATCTATCACATAACCCAGATACACCAAAAATTGTTGTGAAAACTCACACTTCTTGATATTTGCTATAATTTGGTGCTTCTTTAATGTATTCAACACCTGTGTCAAATGTGAGATGTGATCCTCCCACGTAGCACTGTATACTAGTATGTCATCCAAATAGACAACAAAAAATGAATCTATAAAAGGTAACAATACATGATTCATCAATCTTATAAACATATTTGGTGCATTACATATGATAAATGACATGAATAACCATTCATACAAATATTTTTTGGTTTTGAAGGTGGTATTCCATGCATATTCTTCTCTAACTAGAACCTGGTGATATCCATGCTTTAAGTCCATCTTGGTGAAGTATTTTTCTTGTAGTAACAGATCCATTAGATCATATATCCTAGGTAGGGGGTACCTATTATTGAGCATGATTTTTTTCAATTCCCTGTAATCATATCACATCCACCAATTCCCATCCTTCTTTGGCATAATTATGATGGGTGACCCACATGATGTTGTACTCAGTCAAATGAAATCTTGTTCTAGTAGCTATTGCAACTGTTTCTTCACCTCACTTTCTTCTATAACAATATTCTTGTACAACCCAATGCTTAGTGTTATAGGCCATTTTTCCACATATGTTTAATCAACCTATAAATAGGATCAATCAACTTCATTTTACCCCTTGACATTATCATTTCACAAATCCCTAAGCATGACTCTCCTTAATCCTAAATTTTCTGTCTGAAACTACCTTAAATCGGCTTTTTTAAGCATCGACAGAGTCTGTAAGCCAGTGGACCTATGTTCACCTGTAGGTTGCTCCATGCTAGCCATGGTTGATCACCAATAGGTTTCCTTGTGTTAGAGTGCGTTGATTCTCAAAATCCAGGAAAAATAAAAATATTTCTTAAGCTTCCTCTTCCAGAAGCTTCCAAGAGTTGTTACAACTATTTACCTCAGATAAAACTCTTGAATCATATCTTATCCTACCTTGGAGTATCCATCCCTTATCCTTTGATCCCATCCTCCCATCAAGAGTGGATATCAAAGCCTAGATTGGTAAATGGATAAGAACTCCCAACTTACCATCCTCTTCTATATATTCGTGGCCATCCACAAGCTAGGGATTGGCTTTTGGAGATAGGTTCTACCCTCATGATGCTACTTTGAAGAGTCATTATTCCATGCATTAGGGTGATTAGAGGTGCACTTTCTGGAAACGAAGGAACAAGTCAACTTGGAGGAGCTCTTCTATAAGATCAACTCCTATATTTGGTTGTAAGTCACTCCATTTCTATTAATGAAAATATTTCTTTGTTTTCCTATATGATTTTATGGTTTCATGTATTTCAATGCCATGTTGATCCACTAAACAAAGTGATTAGATAATGCTACATAGCTGTCATAGATCGTTGGCTTGCGTTGTTTGATTGTGCAGGTTCTAATTATAGTGATCTGAGCTAGGATTGGATCATTCAAGCCAAGAGAGGAGTGAGGCATATGACAAATAATAGGTAGGCTTCATCCCATTATCTATTTACCTCAAGGGAAACATTATATTATTTGTCTTTATGTTGTTCTAGGCTAGGCCACTCAATCTAGGGAAGATACTTCTATCCACAGTCGTAGATTATGTAAAAAAAATTGGTGACTCATTTGGGGATCGGTGTATGCCCTTGGTGGTTTATTTTTCCTTAGTGTTTTTTTTACCTCTTCTTTTGACCTTCATTGTCTTACTCAGTCAATAAAATACCTAGGAAGATCTTTCATTGAGATTTACTTGCATTTTTTGTGTCGGAACTTAGTTTTCCATGATCACTACACTCTTTGTTCTAGAGACAGTGCGTTGTAGAGCACCCTAGCCTTCTCTACACCTGCGGTGCAGTGCAAGCTATCCCTTTCAGCACCTTCGATGATCCCCATTTGATGCAAAAAATTGCCTTTTGTGATTTTCTCTATGATAAAATTTGTTCCACTTGGTCCTCCTTGTGTGCCTCAGTGTGTCTTGGTCTCTCATAAGCCTTCATCTTGTTTGATTTTGGTTTTGAGTGCATTTGATAATAATTATTTTAGATTTTACTTTATTCTTGTCATTAGATCATTATAAAATTGAATTGTTTTAATATTAAGTACTTGAAAGAATTGGTGTTTTATTCATCACTTTGAATAGTTTCTTTTATCAATGATTACCCAAATATCTTAGTTTTCATCTGAAAATTATGTGGAATCCAAAAGAAAATATTATGCATCATGCATTGTATATAGGGATTTTATTTTTATTGGAATAGTGAAGTTGTAGAGATCATTTGTTGCATCACTTTTTTGTTGCATTATTGATTGATTTCTTCTTCCCCTACTTAGTTAGGCCTTTCATTTTTTAAAGGAAATCAAAAGAGTTATTTTTGTCATATTAGTTGCACCATAGGTGTGTTCATGTGACATCAAGTTTTGAGCCTCGAAACTGAAACATAATTCAAGTTAAACTCTAAAATTCACTCAATCAACCTAAGGATAATTTGTAACATTAACAGAAACATATAGAGGTCTAGGCTAGAGACATGTTCCAACTGTCTTTAAATGTTGAAGTTGTCGTTTTTTACAACATTTCATTCTAGGGGTGATATCTCATTCCACATATGTAAGTGTATAAGATTGTTCTCCATGTACCTTTGGGTATATTGGATGGTGCTCCATGCATGATAAGTATATGGGAACACTCTCATCGAATGGTTACATATTAGACAACACTATTATAAACTACACTTCCACATACCATCGAGCATATTTTGAAAGTCCCCTATAGGTTTATATCCTAGCCATAGGTAATCGAGTCGTTTTCCTTGTATACTGTGATACACCGAACATAGCATTTGAGGAGATTGACCGCTCGTACATAAATCCTTGATTCCCCAAGGTGGTATATTTTAGTTCACAATTACTTGGTAAAGCCTTTTGCCTAGTTACCCTTGTTTTGTTTTATTGTATGTCTTTAATTTCTAAAATCAATTAATTGACTGCAGAACAACATCTTCCCCATGGAACAACTCCTTAGTGGATCTTAGGTTGAGACTAATGGAAATATTTCCTGAGTTTACTAATCAAAGAAACTCCTCTAATGGGAATCCTGGTCTGTTTTCTTCATTTTGAAATATTAGTGCTCCTTATATGGAAATGTTTCCCCTTCCCATATTTACCGTTGGTTTTCCAGTTTGGTTTTTTGTGACCCCTACAATTTCGAATGTCCAAAATTCCTCCCAATAAAGTAGTTCTCCATTCCTTTCTTCCTCCTCGCTTGGTGAAAGTATTGATTCTAGTAATGAGGAAGCTAAGAAGAAGAATAAAAGGATGAAGAAGAAAAAGAAAAATAAAAAAGGGGGAAACAAAGTAACCATTGCTATGAATGCAACTAGTATGGATAAATCTTCCAATCAGCCCCATAAAGTTAAATTCTCTTGCAAGATATGTAAGGGTGACTACCTTCTTAGATATTTTCCTAGTATTCCCAATATATTAGAAGTGTGGTCCATAGGCTCACATTAGCCCTTTTCATCATCTTTTGGAGATCATGCTAGTGAAAAACCATCTACTAATGATAGTAAGGTTCAATGGAAAAAGTGTGACGTTAAGTTTCCCTGTAGTTTATGTGAAGTGAATCACCTTATTCACCTTTTTCCTTGTATGGATGAAGCCTCAAAAGTGTTTCAAAACCTTACATTTTCTTGGCCTCGTCTTCTGGCTAGTTATTGAAAACTTTCTCCTAATCCTCCACTAGTTGATGAATCTATTAATCAGAATCCAAATCCAGTCAATCCCAATCTCTCTGAATGTGATTCCCTTGAGTCTGTTCTTGACCAACCATTGGTTAAGAAAATGTTTGGCTCGATTCCACCTTCATTTTAAAATACCTTTCCCGTAGAGAGTTAAATTCATATGCTTAGGTTGTTCTCATTTTGATCAGGTTCCAATGAACAGGGGGAAATCCTCTTGCTCCCACAGTATAAGGGGACAATTTTCCTATTTCCATGGCATAGGGAGGTAATCCTCTCATTCCTACGACACATGGGAGTATTTCTCCCATTCTCATGTGTCGTAGGAAATAGGTTTGGTGTGAAATGTTTGCCAAAAAACCCCTATACTACTGGCCCTTTCGGTTGTGACCTGCTTATGCAGGTCAAAGTCTCACCCAAAGTAGTATGGGTGGGTGCTAGAACCAAGTTTCCGCACCCTAAGAAAGGTTAGGTAAGGCAAGCAGAGTTGCACTAGGCCTGTAATTCCAAGATTACCTTACTCTGCGTAGGGTTAATTAGGTCTCTATTCGCATCCATGTGCGCTAGATCTATAATTATATTCTTTTACGACAGTAGCATAGCATTACATAAACAGAACAGAATAGATCCAGATACAGAAACACACTTACACAGATTTTCGCAGCTTAAAGACAGGAATTTCACAATGCAGTAATTACCAACAATTTACATAAAAATTACTCACAGATTCAGTTCTCTATCAACCTTTCTTGCTCATTCATTCATCAATTCTTCCTTACAATTCCCTTCCCAACCTATGCACACAACAGCAGGGTCCGCACACAGCTGGACTTGGATGTCCGCGCACACAGCCAGCAGGAGTCCTTTCCCCAAAAACCCAAAAAGATAGCTTAAACCAAAATTCACATCAATAGCTCCTCATTCTTGTTTCTTACAATACAAAATGTTCCTCTATTTATAATAATCTAGCCTATACTTTCCTGTGGTCCGCAAACCATGGTTTTCGAACCCCTAGTTTACCCTTTTACCCGTTACAATGCTTTTGGGGCCTTGACCCACCCGAAAACCCCTGCGCTAGACTAAATATAGTCAAAAATATTCAAAATGGACCAGTTTCGCAGCTTGTAGGAGACCCTGTTCCAACAGTCCCCCAACACAATCTTGTGACTTGTCCCAAGTCACTGCGGTGGTGCGGCCTTGATCTACGCATGCAAGGTATCAAGAGCACTGCTGAGCCGAGGGAGTACATCCTAACTTTGAACTGCAGCATTCTGTGCAAGATCTACTAGCTTCTGGGAGGGCGGTTCGTCAGTGGCTAAGGTAATGCTTTCAAGAAGCTGATTAAGTCACTTGGTCGCGCCATCAATGTCTTGCGATAATCGGAGGGTTGTGGTAGTCCAAGGCTTCAGAAATCCTGCCATGATGTGTTGTTTATGCCGAAGTTTCTCAATCTTACCCTAGAGATCATTCCTGGTTTTTAATCGGGCCAAGCGCTAGGCAGGCACCAAAGTAGGCAGTGTAGCGTTGATCTGTTTGACGACTTCTTCCTTTTGTCATAAGTCCTGATTGATATGTTGGAGGACTGGATCGCACTGGACCCTAGTCCAAATTTGGAGGGCTAACTCCAGTAGCTTGGTGCCTTGAGCAATTTTCCCCGAAATAATAGCGGTCGCATCAGTGACTAGGGCGGTACACTGGGCGCAGACTTCCGTGGGTGTTTCAGGCTGTATCTTGGCTTGCAAATTAGATATCTCTTGTTCCAGCTATGCCTTGATGGTGTGTATTTCCATCCAAGATGCTTTCAGAGCGAAAACCAGTTTTTCCACCTTACCCTAAGGTGTATCTGCAACTGGGATCTCAGCGGTAACCTTCGTGCAGAGCTGGTGGATCACAGTTTCAAGCTCCACCTGTTGTGACCTGGCCAAGAGCAGATCATCAGCCTGTTGCACAATGGTGTGCTCAGCTGTACTAAGCTATTGGTGCACTTGCTGATCACGGGAGTGAAACTCCTCGAAGATACCGTGATGAAGGTCGTGTAAGGCTATGTGGGGCAGCTTAGCCAAGTCTAGCTGAATCCCTGTGGCGGTCGGGGGTTGCGTTCCTACCAAGGCACCGTTAGGTATATCCCAGAGATGACTGGCCTCCCTGAGGGGCACTGAACTGCTGTCAACTGACAAGGGGTGTGCCTGGCTGGTTGGGAGGGTATCAATTTTGATCTGGAGAGCATGGAGTTTGGCCTGGAGAGATTTGACCCGAGCCTGCCACTGGGTCTTGACAAATTCCCACTTATCTTCCGTAGCCATGGTAAATGTGTCCGCGATCTGTTCCAGGTCACCATCTGTTAGTGTGACTGTCACATCGTATTTTGCACGGCAGGCATGTTGTTTCTTTCTAGGTCCCGATGCCGATTCCCCTATCCTCTTAGTTCTTGGCGGAGGAGTGGTAGCTTTGTCGGAGCCTACCTGGGTCGGAGCTGCTGCGGGCTACTGCGGCGGGTTACCTCTAGGCTCGGCTGCAACTGATGCCTGCTGGTGGGGCGTCGTGGTCTCCCCAAGATTGTCGGTGAGGCCTTTTTTCTAGGCAAGGGGCCACAACGAGATCAATAGGTCAATTTATTCATCGGATACCATATAAGGGAGTGATTTCCATGTCTTATTGGTGAGGCTGCGAATCCGGACATGGTGCATGGTGATTTGGAATGCAACAACATTTTTGTATTTGTCATATCTAGTCGAGGATAACCGAGGTCGGGATTTTATGGCAGCTGCGACACTACTCTGGAAGAGGATCCAAAAGCCCTTGTTATCCTTGATGCGTTGCTTATCCTTAGAGTCCCATAAGTGAGCATACCGAGCGCCTTCGCACATCCCCTAAGGGAGCTCCAGTATGACTGACTCCAAGGGTTTTTCCCAGGCGACTAGTGCTATTAGAAATAATACCCACGAATAGAAAAAAGGTGTCCCTTTCTCTTGGGATTCACAGACATTAGCTAGAAATTATTCACAGAAGTATTGAGCCCAATTGAAAAAAACACCCTTCATGCACTATCTGGCTAGCTGGATTACATAGGTGGGGACAGTCACAACCTGGCACTTCCTCATTAGCTTGTAGGCTAAGAGCCGAGTACCCATCTGCGTGGCAAGGTCATTGATAGTCTGGATCACAAACCCACGCTGATTTTTTTGTACCGCATAGGTCTCCCAGACAAATGCAGCGGTAGTGGCTTCGTACTTCTTTCCAACCTATGCTAGCAAGTGCGGCCCTTGCATCAGAAGGCCTGTAATCTTGTGGATCAACGTAGCATCAATAGGGACACTCTCACGAATCCATAAGCAACCATCGTGAATGAGGGTGAGTAACTGGCGAGCCAACTGATCTATGACATTGTAATGGCCAAAGTGGGGCATTCGGAGCAGATTCAGAAGTTCGGATCCCACCAAGCTACATACCCAGCGCTGAGGTACTAACGTGACTCCATCATCCTTATGGATTGTATCAAAGTATAGTGCAGGGGACCAATTCTGGGAGGGCTTCATATTCTGCCAAATAATGATCATCAAACTTGACCTCATGGAGGCGTCCGTAGGGATCACTGAGGATGGGTACTTCTCCTGGGGTTAGGGGGGTTTGCAAGTAGGTGACCAAGCCATCCAAGTTTTTTTACGTTCATGTAGACGGCCTTCGTGGCCGAACAAAGGGGGGCAACCAATTGATCGGGTTAGCCGACAGAGCACCCTCTTGTTCATCTTGTTCTGAGGGTGGGGGCCTGGCATGTTTACATGTGAAATCATGAAATAGACATTTCACTAGATGAAATCATGAAATAGACATTTCACTAGATATTTCTGTAGACACCAATCAAGTGGTTTGTGTTCAAGATAATGGAGAAATATATTTTTGGAGAAAGTCAGTTCACTATTCTAACTTTCTCACTTGTTTGTAACCTATATATTTATAGGGTGTATTGATTTTTTTTTTTTTGAGCTTTCTACAAATGCAAATCTCTGGATGAAGCCTCTCACTTGTCATATTGAGCAGCTTGGGTTGAGTATCATCTAAACCGATGGGTTCTAAGTCCACAAGGACTACAACTCATGGTTCACAAAAATAATACAAGGAAAACCTTAAAACTTATGGGCCTATAGGTCCTAGAGGTTGAACCTTTGCTCTGATACCAAGTGTAGAGACCGACCCTATAATTTACTAGATGAGCGCTAGGCTTTACATATTTTTTTTTTTAACAGTAACTAGGAAATGAAACCATAATCATACAAGTTTAAAACTCAGGAAAATTAAATCACGCATATCAAGTCCATAATTTCAACTTCATAACACATACATATATTTAACCTGATTATAGGCACAATGAAATCATCATAATTAAAAAAAGTATAACTAACACATGTACCGTTCACCCTTGGACGAGAACCAAACTTGACTTGCCGCTACTTGATCTCCTTTGTTGTTGTCTACCTCCAAGCCTGAATGTTGTCATGCTTAATCCGAATGTAATGACCCACTGGTTGACCTCCCATCCTACTCCTTGGGTACTCTCCTTCCCCGCGGACCCCCGAGCTGTAATGGGGTTGTACAACGAAGGAATGTGCTAGTTGATAGAGATGAGCCCCTCTTGGCTCAATAGTCCCCTCTCTATAACACTCTATCCCACCAAACTCAACTATAGCTCATAACCACTCAAAATGACATAATCTCCTCCATCCAACAATAGGGTAAACCAAAGGTTCTTTTCCCTTCCATTTCCCTTTCTCTTATAGAAGGCTTCATAGGTGACACTTGGAATTTCATGCATAAATAATTGATTTTTATTAACCCAAAATTTGAATATTCACCCACCCATGTGTCACCCTCTCATCAAGACTCTCCAAAAATAATTTACTTAATTATTCATTTAAAATAGTATTTCCCTCAACCCAACAAGACTTCCTATTTCTTCTCCTAGTTGTCTCTTGATTCCCCCTTTTTACTCCTTAATTTGTGTTTATTACTGATGTTAATTGATAATTCTCAGATTTGGTCCCCTAACTACTTCAATTTGTTCTTTTGATGAATATTCTTATGTTGGCTCTTGCCACATGGAAGTTCTCTAAATTTCTCAAATTTTAATTTATTAATCTTGTTTTAATTCACCGCCCTCTTCTCTTAATGAAGTTTTTAATAAATCTTTCTACTTAACTCTATGTCCCTCTTTCCCCTTTTTTCCTAATTAAGTCTTTTGTACTTAATATTTTGTTTTAACATGGAAAGGGTAGAGCTATCATGGTAAATATTTTATCTCTTCTTATTCCTCCCTTATCCTAAGTTTTGTTCTTGATTTAATTCCTTTGGTTCTAACATCATATGTCACTTGACATGAATTAGTTGGATTTTCATATATTGATTATATTTATTAGTTTTGTCAATGATGTCGAGGGTGTCAAGTTGGTCATGCCCTTCAAGAACTTCCAATCGAAGTTCCAAGGGTGTCATGCCTAAGAATTTATTTCTGATACCAAGGGTGCCAAGTCGGTCGTGCCCTTCAAGAATTTCTCTTGAAATTCCAAGGGTGCCACACCACTTTCCCTTCAAGTATCCAGTGGTTATGAGGGTAAATTATATGTGCAATGACAACGAACTCTATCATCTCATATGTTGCCTGCTATAGTGAGACTAATGGTGTTGGGGATCAAGGAATCTGCCTTGATGTGCGCCCCCCAGAAAATCCTCGTGAGTGAACCAAATTTGGGACCTACCCTCACAACATCGTGATCTTCAAGGCGAAGGTACTTCGACCTTTCCAGCCTAAGTCATAGCGGGAGTGCTAGCGGGTGAGATCAGGAACACTGCTCCACCCCTCCCATGTTGTTCCATCCAATTGTACAACCCCATCACCCATATGTGAGTCATTCGGCCAAGCAACTAACATGTTCCTGCAACCACTGACATATCATCAGAGTGTATATATACATATATCAAGTTCCAAACTGAACTTATACTTTCAAGGACAAAATATAAATTCCTATCAAACCAGATGTTGTCAGCTCATCATATGTGAGTGCCTCTAGTGTTTTCCTGTCATACTCAATAATCATCAATAACAAAGTTTCTCATTGTTAGTCATTATCATAATAGCAACATCAACATGACTGTCATTCACATCATTGTTCATTTTGAATCATAACTAATGTAAGTAGCTAACATAGGGAACACATCCATCATGGTTATCATAACATCAATGGGAAATTAACATATCCATCAAAGCCATCATCATCGTAACATCAATAGAAAACATACCTATCCATCATCATCGTAGCATCAATAGAAAACATACCTATCCATCAAGTCTATCATCATCATGATATCAATAGAGAACATACATATCCATCAATGATGTCATCATCACAGTATCAATAAATAACATACATAACCATCAAATCCATTAATAATAGAGTCATGTGTTTGGATCCTCAACCTGAGGTCCTCAAAGAATAAATTATGAAGGATCAGTGTCCATCAACCAAAGTGGGGCACTACATCATACATGCCTGTAGGAAAGGTTTAACCTCCTCAGCTACCTTCCAGTCCCCAGAGCGGGTGGATGTAGAGGCTTTAGTCTCGAGGAAGTCCTTTCGAGCTTCCATAAATGGTTCCCTTGCTTTTTCCAGGTCCAACCCTTCTTGGTTGCTCACTACTCTATGGATCAGTGTTTCAGTTTCATCTTTCTCCTCGATTCCCCTAGTCACCAATCCATTGTGCATTACCACATTTACCTTCGGGTCCTTACCCCCTTAGCTCAGTCTAGACCCTTCACACCTTCTGTGTAGATGGGAGCTGCTTTTCCTTTATATTTTCTTTCAGAGCTAGAAAATCTTCTAGCGTATGGCCCAACTATCTATAATACCTGCAGGACTATCGTGTGGGGTCTGGGAAATCCTTCGCAAAATGCCCCATGCCTCCACAGTTATAGCAGATCAACTAGCCCCGACCCCGACCTGCACTTCTACTTTGACTCCTATCCCTTCCTTCAGAGGGGGAATCATCCCTATCCATGGGGGTTTTTGGCGAGGCAGGGTCTAACTGTTCTTCCGGCACCTTTCCCCAGTCTATTACTAAATTATGGATTCGACAGTCCTTCTCCTCATGGCCAACTGACTGGCAAAACCGGCACTAGCATTGCTTTGGTTCTAAAACATTAGTGCCCAGACAGGGGCAGCTATTGGTATTACGCAACCCCTCTACACGGCTATCCCCATACCAGAACGTAGATCCACTTGAGCTCTGTTGTTCTAGACTAGGCCCTCCTGATCCCGGGTGGGCTGGACTAGGTTCTCATCTTTGCAGGTGACCTGATGGTTGCCCTAGTTCTGTGCCAGCCTCTCTTCCTTTTTCCCGTTGCAGATCCAAAATCTCCCGATGCATAGCCCCAAGCTACTCATGGATCTATTGTACCTTTAATGCAGCATCTTTCCTAGATGTATCTTCTAGTTTCATGGCAGCTTCCAAAGATTTATCTTGTGAGTCAAAAGTCTGGTGACCCATAGGTATGCGTAGGTGAAGGAGTAGCATGGTGATGAACCATTCTGTAAGTTTTCTGTCATCATACTGAAATTCCCCTTCTCTGATAGCTTTTTTTAGGCATTGATCCGCTTCCCACATGGACTCAGTTGCTCCCTACTTGAAATATTTTATATCTGCTACAACCTAAGAGTAGGATTTAGGTTTCTAAAACTGTTTTTTTAGGGCGTCCTTAATGTTTTGAATTGATGCGGCCCCATTTTGGGATACGTACCCCATATACTAGTCCAAAGCTCTTTCTCCGAAGGCTAGGGATAGCTGCGTTTTTTTCAAAGTATCTCTCACCACGCGCTGCACAACCCATACTGATTCTGCCACAAACCAGAATTGATCCATGTCTTCATTAGCCGTGCCTTTAAAGGTAGGTAATTTCAAGTGCACTTCCATATCTCCTTCTTGATAGGTTTCCCGCATTTTTTTGTCAGTGCCCAAACCCTTTCTCAAAATTCTCGTGTCCCGGAAACAAAACCATTTTTTCGCTAGAGGGGTCCTGGCCCAGCTTTGGTGTGCAAGGTTTTCCAACAAACCCCTATAATACTGGCCCTTTCGGTAGTGACCTGCTTGCGCAGGTCAAAGTCTCACCCGAAGTAGTATGGGTGGGTGCTGGAACCAGGTTTCCACACCCTAAGAAAGGATAGGTAAGGCAAGCAGAGCTGTGCTAGGCCTGTAATTCCCAGATTACCTTACTCTGCACAGGGTTAATTAGGTCTCTATTCGCATCCACGTGCACTAGATCTATAATTATATTCTTTTACGACAGTAGCACAACATTACATAAATAGAACAGAATAGATCCAGATACATAAACACACTTACACAGATCTTCGCAGCTTAAAGATAGGAATTGCACAATGTAGTAATTACCAACAATTCACATAAAAATTACTCATAGATTCAGTTCTCTATCCAACTTTCTTGCTCATTCATTCATCAATTCTTCCTTACAATTCCCTTCCCAACCTGCGCACATAGCAACAGAGTCCGCACACAGCTGGACTTGGATCTCCACGCACACAGCCAGCAGGAGTCCTTTCCCCAAAAACCCAAACAGATATCTTAAACCACAATTCTCATCAATATCTCCTCATTCTTGTTTCTTACAATACAAAATGTTCCTCTATTTATAATAATCTAGCCTAGACTTTCCTATGGTCTGCAAACCATGGTTTTCGGACCCCTAGTTTACCCTTTTACCCGTTACAATGCTTTTGGGGCCTTGACCCACCCCAAAACCCCTGCGCTAGACTAAATCTAATCAAAAATATTCAAAATGGACCAGTTCCGCAGCTTGTATGAGACCTTGTTCCAACACCAAGTAGTATGGTCACTTCCTTTGATTGGAGTCGACTAGCAAGATCTCGTCTTCCTCCTTAAATTCCCTTCCAAATCATAGTACATGTTTATAACGTGGATGTACCTCGAAAAATCATAGATGAAGACGAATTTTTTAGTATTTTTTCCTCAACTACTTGGATATATTTCGTTTCTTTGCATCTTGTGCCCATTACCTAGAATTTTTTTGCTTTTAACAGAGGAACTAGTCAAACCATTAGGGATCCTTCTTAAGTTTCCTATTACTTTTGGATGAAATATTTTCTATATCGATGTGATGGTATTCCAAGGCCCTTTGAGTTTTAATTTACTCATTGGGTGTGACTGTTTTTATTTCATGGGAGATATTGTCTCTTCACTCTTTCATGTGATGTGTTTTCTACGTGAAGGAAGAATTGTGACCATTGACCAGCTTGCGTTCATTGGTCCTAATATGACTCCCAATATACCAACATCCTTAAATGGTCCTTATATGCAAGTGGTATCTCCCCTTCCACGTGTAAATTATGTGGAAACTTGTCCCATGCCGGTACCTATTGATGAATATGTTGCTTTCACTATTTACTCAACTTCTTTTGACCTAGATCCAATAGGTGATATGATGCATCATTTAATGGGGGAATTGGAGTATGATTTTTCCATTGGATCTCTTGATATGTATCCCTTCCAAAAAAAATTTCTTCCATATGATGAGAACCTCTTAGAATCCATGGCCTCTTGAAGGTCGGGATCAAGGTATTTGCAGAAAAGTTCATTTTCTTGTGTCAAGCTCCTTAAAAAATGAAACAAGGTGTTGGGGCAAAGTTTCTTTTCTCGTGTCAAGCTCCTTAATAAATGAAACAAGGTGTCAGAGAAGATTTCCTTTTCTTGTGTCAAGCTCATTAAAAAATGTAACAAGGTCCTCGAGATAGTTCCTTTTTTGTGTCAAGCTCGTTAAAAAAGGAAACAAACTCTTATGAGGATATTTCTTTTACTATGTCAACCTAGCTAAAAAATGAAATAGGTTCCTACGAGCATATTTTCCTCTACGTTTCAAGCTCGCATAAACATGAAACAATATTGAGCATAATTCCTGTCCCTGTGTCAATCTCATTAAAAAATGAAACATATATCCCCTTCCAATTCGAGTCTTTGATTAGATCTCGTAAATTCCCAGTCGAGTCTTTCACTTGATCTCGAAAATGAACCTTCATTCCATCCACCTGTTAGTAACCAGTAGTCTACTTAGGAGAATGAAATGAAGCTTTAGGGGCATGTACCTCGAATTGAGTCATTATTTTGGGGGAATGCATACTTATTTCAAGCATATTTTTCCTCTATTTCAAGCTTGTGTAAAATTGAAACCACTCTCAAGCATAGTTTTTCTCATGTTTCAAGCTTGTGATAAAAATGAAACCATATTTAAGTATTCTCAAGCATAGTTTCCACATGTTTCAAGATTGTATAAAAATGAAACCATTTTCATCCTATCTCTTGTGATTTCCATTTTATCAACCTATTTCTCCCATATGAGCCTTATTTTTCATATTCTATTGTCGCCATTTTCTTGGCCAATCGTACACTTTCACTTGGTTTTTTACCCTTTCTTTGGGAACCGATGCGAGCAATGGTCTTATTAGCCCACCCCTTGACCTCCAAATTTTTTGAGCAGTTCCATCATGAATGGAATCAATTGATACCTTTGATACCACTCATTCCCCCAGGAGGAGTCCTCTCTAAGCTCTTTTCTGACTCCCAAAATATGAAAATATCGTTGAGAACTTGTCTTTTCTAACTCGTAAAAGTAAATGAAAATTCATCTACTTAGTATAAGTTTAACCATTTTTTGGACTGAGATAGACTATTCATGAAAAAGGAATACGTTAGTCGAACATGGGTAAGAGTCTCTCTTGTGTATTATTTTCTTCCTTTTCGGACTTAGGGGACTATCTATGAAAAAGAAAATATGGAGTTTTATTTTTTTCCTCTTTTTCAAACTCTCTAAACATGAAAAACATGTCGAGATTTACCTTTGCTAGACTCATTAAAACATCAAACAATGATGGACTTTTCAAAAATGACGAGACCAAACTCGATGCGAGAGCATCGACATTAGCTGAGCAATGTGGAGGATTGTCCACATGTTGTGGTTAATCACGAGTAAAATTCATTGACTGTTTGGTTAAATTCGAGTTTACCGAGAGGAGTAGACTTCATGAATAGTTTGTTGTTATTGTAATAAATGAGATCGTTGTCTTAGATTAGAGATAATATTGTTAAACAGTGATCGAGAGTGATAAGATAGGATATTTAGTTGTTAAGATCTTTCGAGAAAATAAGAGATTTCGTTAGCTATTATTAGAAAATAAGCTAATCATAAAAATGTGATGAGGCGAGAGCTTGGAGTTTTTTTAAGGGGAGTGAGAGTGAGAGTGATTTTGTGTGGAGCGAGAGTAAGAGTGGTTTTAGTGTGGATCGAAAGCTCGGAAAAACGATTGATCGTGTGTCTGGTATGTAATAGAATTGCTCTTTTATGTAATCAGATAAAAAGTAGAGGTTATATTTTATGAATTAATTTCATATTGTGTGCGTTATTGTATGAGACATTCGGAAATATTATGTGTTGGTTTATCTTTGTAATGGTTGGAATGGTTGAAATCTATGTTTTATTTAAATCGTAAGGATTCATGTGAAGGAAATTCAAGTAATTGAGTCGTGTGCAGTGGAACTCATTTACATAGAAAACTCCGTGGAAAAAACCCTTTTTAGAGCTTTGAAATGGATTTGAATTATATGTTTTTTTTTATGATCTTTCGGTTCAGAAAATTCATCGCATCAATAGATAATAGATGGATGCAATCGGTTAAAGAATAGTTTAAAAGGAGATCGGGTCCGGATATCGCATCGGAGATTTGTAGAATCAAAGTGAAAAGTGAAAAAGTGCGATTCGCGATTAAGTCCACGATTGAAATTGTGATCTCAGATCTTCAATAACCATCGCATCGCATTGTAGAATGGGCGTTAGGTAAGTGGAATCTCATTTTTTGCGATTTGCGATCAATGCAGTTAAAGGGCTTGGCATTTGTGATTTGTGAGTATGTTTAAGGTTACGACAATATATATATATATATTTGTTATAGAACCACATAATCTTTGATTGCAATAATACGATTATATCGCGACAGAAAGCATTCAAACACATATAAAAAAGATTTTGGTTATTCAAATGAAAAGGTTTAGATCGGATTGGCATTTTTAGTTAAAAGGCTTCGGTTCCGATAGAAACAAGGAACGCTTGTGGGTTTAATAAGTTCCGGTTTGGATTTAAATTTAATTCTAGCTAGCTGTCGTTGCGTCATCAATTTTGGTATCGAGCTAAAGAGACAGGGTGTAAGTAAAAAATGCCACCAAGAAGGGGAATTGGGTCGAGGGAGACCATAACCAAATGTAGTATTGATAGAAGAAGTGCAGAGATTGTGTGAACGAATGGAGACAATGGAGACAACCCAGAGAAGAGCACTCGATGAGGGAGATGAAAGTTCTTTCGAAAGAATCTTCTACGAATGTGGAAGCAGAAGAAGAGAATGAAAATGTCAAATTCATCAAGATGTTGGAAAAGGTTGGAAGCAAACCCAAAATGGAGATTCCTATGTATGAAGGGAGTCCGAATGCCGAGGAGCTTATGGATTGGATCGAGATCCATAGATCAAGACTTCGATTATGAAGAGGTTGAGGAGAATAAGAGGGTGAATTTTGCAGGTCACCGGATCGAAGGGTCATGCGACCATCTCGGGTGGGATGAGAGTACGAACATCAAGAGCAAGGAAAGGAAAATCTAAGATCAAGCAAAGGGATAAAATGGTCGACAAACTAAAAGCCAAGTTTCACGCCCAAAGACTATCATCCGAATATTTTTAAGCGGATGCAAAATCTGAAAGCGAGAAGGAATGTCGGTTAAGGAGTATACGGAAGAATTCTACGGGTTAAGTATCGGAACAGAGCATGTAGAAGATGATTTGGAGAAAGTAGCCGGATATGTTAATGGGTTAAGGTATGAGATCCAAGATGAGATTAGCTTTGTTAAGTCTAAAAACCGTTGAGGATGCCTATCAAGCAAGCCTGAAAGCAGAGGAGAAAATACTGCGGAAACAAAATCAAAGAAACAGAGGGAAAGAACTCAAAGCAAGAGGTAGAGGAATTGGAAAATATAGAGGAACACAGCATCGGCAGGAAAACGAGAAGTTCAAGTGGCGAGCCACCACGGATGGGTGAATCTAGTAGAGGAAGATTCGCGCCTAGAGGAAGAGGGCGAGGAAGAGATGTTAGATGTTATACTTGTGGAGAATGGGGACATATGTCACGGGACTGTCCTCATAATAACTCGGCAAGCCGGAGGGGTGTAAATGTGGGTCGAGGCGTAGTCGAAACCACCTCGACTTGTAGAGAAGGAAGAACCACTCGAAGAAGGTGAATCACCGTCGCTTAGAAAAAATTTGCTTGAGATTAGAAAAGGAGATTGGAGAACCCTGCGTAAAAGAAAGAACTTGTTCGGGACTACATGCAAATCAAAGGGTAAGTGTTGTAAGGTTATAATTGATGGCGGGAGTACCGACAATCTTGTGTCTACAGAGATGGTGGAAAATCTCGGGTTAGCAAGGACTAGACATCCTCGCACCTTATAAAGTATCTTGGCTTCGGAAAGGTCATCAAGTCATAGTAACGGAAAACGAGTGTAATGTGGAGATGCGAGATCGGCACCTACAAAGACGTAATCCTATGTGACATAATGCCCATGGATGTATGTCATGTGTTATTGGGAAGACCATGGCAATTTGATCGGAAGGCGATTCATGATGGGAGAAGAAATACATACACCATAAAGGATGGAATTAAACATACGTTGTCTGCCAAAGTGAAGAATGATGTTGATAAAGAGCTCGCTGAAAATAGTATTATGTTGATGAGTGGAAAAGAACTACTACGGAAGGTTGATAAAAGTGAAGAAGTGCATTTCGCTATCGTGGGGAGGCCAAAGGTAATTTTAACCTCCACAAATTTAAATGACTTTCTCGAAGAAATTCAATCTGTGTTAAATAATTACATGGACATCATTGTGGATGAATTGCCGAATGAATTACCGCCGATTAGAAGTATAAGTCACCATATCGACTTAATACCAGGAGCAAGTCTACCTAATAAAGTCGCATATAGATTAACTCCTCAGAAAACGCAGAGGTTGCAAGACAAGTTCGGGAGCCGATTCGAGAAACTCGAGTCCGTGTGTCATGTGCCAATGGTGCTTAGTCCAAAAAAGGGAGGAGAATGGCGCATGTGCACCGATTCCGCAGCTATCAATAAGATAACTATTAGGTCATGATTTCCTTTACCCGCAAATGGATGATTTAATGGATCGTTTAAGTGGATCCGGGTATTTTACAAAGATAGATTTAAAAAGCGGATATCATCATATCAAAATTACGGAAGGCGATGAATGGAAGACAGCGTTCAAAACAAATAGTGGATTGTATGAGTGGTTATTAATGCCTTTTGGGCTCACTAATGTGCCCAGACATTCATGAGACTAATGAACGAGGTCTTGAAAGAATATACGGGTAAATTTTTTTGTTGTTTACCTTGATGATATTACGGTTTTTAGCAAAGTAAAGAGGAGCATTTGGAACACTTGAAGTTAGTTTTGAAAACTCTGAGAAGGAAAAACTACTAATTAATTTGAAGAAATGTAGTTTCATGAAAGAGGAGTCGGTATATTTGGGATTTGTGATTTCCAGAGAAGGTTTGAAAATGGATCCGGAGAAGGTACAAGAAATCGAGAATTGGCCTACTCCCGGGGAATGTATTCGAGGTAAGGAGTTTCCATGGCCTTGCTAGTTTTTTATCGGAAATTTATAAAGGGGGTTTAGTCAAGTTTTTGCACCAATCCTTGAGACAATCGAGGGGAGGTAAATCAGCCATTTCGATGGACGAAGCGATTGATAGGAGTTTTAATCTAATGAAAAAGAAGATAACGAGAAAAGCCAATTCTAGCATTGCCTAATTTTGAAAAAGTCTTTCAAGTGGAGACAGATGCAAGTGGAGAAGCGATTGGTGCAAGTGCTTTGAGTCAAGATCAAAGACCGATAGCGTATTTCAGAGAGAAATTAAATGATGTGAAAAGGAAATATTCTTCCTATGATAAAGAATTTTACGCTATTGTGCGGGCATTGAAAAAAATGGAGGCATTACTTGTCGCCAAAGGAGTTTAGTTTATATTCAGTACAACCATGCTTTGCGCTTTATTAATAATCAGCCAAAGCTAAATCGAAGCATGCTAAATGGGTGGAATTTCTACAAAGTTTCACTTTTGTGATAAAACATAAAAGTGGTAAGTCTAATAAAGTGGCAGATGCATTGAGCAGGGGTAAGTTTTTCTTTTGCAAGAATTTAAAGTGGGTGTTGTAGGTTTTGATGAAATGATAGAAATGTACAAGGATGATGAGGATTTTAAAGACATCTACACAACAGTTCAGAGTCCGGTGAGCCATAACAGAAGTCAGTGGATGGACTACCTTATTCAAGGAGGCATGTTATTTAAAAGCAACAAATTATGCATTCCTAAATGTTCCATGAGGGAGAATATAATCAAAGAGAAGCATAGTGGAGGATTGTCTGGTCATTTTGGACAAGATAAAACCTTCGCTCAGGTGAGTGCCTTTTATTATTGGCCTAAAATGCAGATTGATGTTAAAAAGTTTGTTGAGAAATGCAGGGTATGTCAATATGCCAAAGGAAGGAGTCAGAATACAGGTTTATATCAGCCATTGCCCATACCAGATCGACCATGGGATGCAGTGAGTATGGAATTTGTTCTGGGTTTACCAAAAACTCAGAGAGGAAACGATTCTATTTATGTTGTTGTAGACATATTTTCTAAAATGGCCCATTTTATTGCTTGTAAAAAAACTAATGATGCAACACACATAGAAAAAATATTCTTTTTAGAGATTGTAAGATTGCATGGTTTACCTGTAAGTATTGTATTAGATCGAGACACTAAATTTGTAGGGCATTTCTGGAGGACAGTTTGAAAGAAGCTGAGAACTAAACTCAATTTTAGTTCAGCCTACCATCCTCAGACGGATGGACAATCTGAAGTTGTGAACAAAAGCTTGGGGAATATATTAAGAATTTTGGTACATCACAATCCCAAACAGTGGGATTTGGCATTAGCTCAAGCTGAGTTCGCTTACAATGATACACCAAACCGAAGCACAGGAATGATTCCATTTCAGATTGTCTTTGGAATGCATCCGAGAGGAGTATATGAGCTAAGAGATTTGGGGAAACAAGAATCCAGAAGTGCAAGTGTTGAAGATTTTGTTGAACAAATGCAGAAGCTACAGGAAGAGGTTAAAGGTAAACTACAGGAAAGCAGCAAGAGATACAAACAGAGAGCAGATCTGAAAAGAAGAGAAAAAGAGTTTCAAGTGGGAGATTTAGTTATGGCATATTTGACGAAAGAGAGATTTCCTACAAAAAATTATAACAAGCTGAAACTGAAAAAGATAGGACCCTGTAAAATTAAAAGGAAATTTTCAGCCAATGCATATGAGATTGAGTTGTCGGAAGGGATCGGAATATCCCCCATTTTTAATGTTGTGGATTTGTATCCATTTAGAGAGGCAGAAACAGAGTTGCAGACTGAAGCTACAGGTGATGAAGTTAAAAATGTGGACTGGGAGGAACAGGTACCAAAAGCATCCAAGAAAGAAGTTGAAGCTATTCTAGATCAAAGAATATCCAAGAAAACTCGAGGACAAACATATTTCTAGTATCTTGTCCAGTGGAAGGAGAAACCAATAGAAGATTCCAGTTGGTTGACAACATCTGAATTGCAGAGATACGGAATAAATCCTGAAAGTTTGAAGAACAAATATTTTCTTCCTCGGAAGTCTGATGCAGGAGCATCGGCATTAGCCAGCAATGTGGAGGATTGTCCACATGTTGTGGTTAATCACAGTAAAATTCATTGACTATTTGGTTAAATTCAGGTTTACCGAGGAGTAGACTTCATGAATAGTTTGTTGTTATTGTAATAAATGAGACTGTTGTATTTAGATTAGAGATAAGATTGTTACACAGAAGTGATCGAGAGTGATAAGATAGGAGATTTAGTTGTTAAGATCTTTCAGGAAAATAGGAGATTCCATTAGCTATTATTAGAAAATAAGCTAATCATAAAAATGTGATGAGGCGAGAGCTTGGAGTTTTTTTTAAGGAGAGTGAGAGTGATTTTGTGTGGAACAAGAGTAAGAGTGGTTTTAGTGTGGAGCAAAAGCTCAGAAGAATGATTGATTGTGTGTCTGGTATGTAATAGAATTGCTCTTTTATGTAATCGGATAAAAAGTAGAGGTTGTATTTTATGAATTAATTTCATACTGTGTGCATTATTGTATGAGACATTCGGAAAGATTATGTGTGGGTTTATCTTTGTAATGGTTGGAATGGTTGAAATCTATGTCTTATTTAAATCGTAAGGATTCATGTGAAGAAAATTCGAAGTAATCGAGCCGGTGTATGTGGAACTCACTTACAAAGAAAACCTATGGAAAAACCCTTTTTAGAGCTTTGAAACGGATTTGAATTATATGTTATTTGTTTTTTATGATCTGTCGGTTCCAGCAAAGTCATCGCATCGATACAGAATAGACGGATGCGATCAATTATAGAATAGTTTAAAAGGAGATTGGGTCCAGATATCGCATCGCAGGTTTGTAGATCAAAGTGAAAAGTGAAAAGTGTGATCTTCGATTAAGTCCACAGTTGAAATTGCGATCTGCGATCTTCAATAACCATCGCATCGCATTGTGGAACGGGCGTTAGATAAGTGGAATCTCATTTTTGCGATTTGCGATCAACAGTTAAAAGGCTTGGTGTTTGTGATTGTGAGTATGTTTAAGGTTACAACAATATATATATTTGTTAAAGAACCACATAATCATTGATTGCAATAAGACAGTTATATCGCAGCAAAGCATTCAAACACCTATAAAAATCTTTTGGTTATTTAAACAAAAAAATTTAGATCAGATTGGCATTTTAGTTAAAAGACTTTGGTTCCGATAGAAACAAGGAATGCTTGTGGGTTTAATAAGTTCCGGTTTGGACCACTCCTTCTCAGGGTTCATTAAACATACTTGGACGGATTCATATGAAGGATGAACTTAAAAATCAAGCATATGTTATCCTTCTCAGACTTTTTAAAAAATAAAGAGGTATTGGCCAGTATGGTTGGGGAAATTGGGAAAATAAGGTACTCCATTTTTCAATGGCAGTAAGTTGCCCTTGAACATGACACTCTTCCACTTTGCCTTTGTGGTTGTTGGGTTGGGAAATCAGCTTGTCTTTTGGCTCATCATACCATTTTCAAAGCCTCCATTTTCATTTTTGGGTCAATGTTGCCAACTCCATTCATTGTTGTTGATGTGGTTAAGAGAAGTCGTTCAGTCAATATCTTCTATAATACTCTTAAGCCTTCATTCCATGTCTTCCATTCCAGATCCAGTTCTGTATCATCATCATCCTGTCTAAAATCATGATACTTGTTTCATGTCATTGATGAGGGATACATCAAGATCCTCCTATAACGGGTCGCTTCCTGTCGACATTAACTCATTATCCAAGAATTTGAATTAGAAACAACCCTTCGGTACCTTAGTGCTTGCATACATTAATGGCACATTTCATCACTCTCGGTGACATGTTTACATCATTGGGCTTCTACCTAAATATTTTTTGTGGTATTCGACATCAACTCATTCATTCACAAAATACAAATTGTACTGCACTATCTTGAGATCCATTAACATCATCGATGGTTTCTCTCGCAACTGTTAACAAATTACATCATTAGTCGATAATCAGATGGTATCTACCATGTTCAACTCCAACTCATTGATTCTCATGGTTAGACTCATACATTAGACGGTCATGTGAACAAGATAGAATACCCCAGATCTAGTTTCATCCATCTGGGATGCGATTTCAGGATTAATACAAGATCACAATGTATAATGGCTATGATCACCCAGACAGTCATCCAGTCATGGGTCCACCATTTTTCATCAGTGGACATGTCTTTTGATTATTGTACATGTAATTTTATATTATGTTTTGAGTATGGGTATGCCTCCCTCAACAAATATGTCATGATGTAAATATATTGTAACATAAGATGATCTTGTTGATTGTTCTTGATCCTGAATTTTCACAAAGTAAAGCACTTCAGTCATCAGTCGCCATTTCTGACTTTGTGCTTTATGGGGAAATCTGTTATAGGCCATTTTTCACATCAGGTAAATCGACGTATAAACTTGACCAATCAACATCCTTTTACCCCTTGACATCATCATTGCACAAATCCCTAATCATGACTCTCCTTAATCCCAGTTTTTCTGCATGAAACTACCTTAAATCATCCTTTTTAAGCACTAACGTAATATGTAAGCCTGTGGAACTTCATTCACCAACAGGTTGCTCCATGTTGGGTTGGGTTGATCACCAGCAGGTTGGCTTGTGTTGGGGTGTGTTGATTCTATAAATTCAGGAAAAATAAACATATTTCCAAATATTCCTCTTCCAGAAGCTTCCAAGAGGCTTTACAACTATCTACCTCAGATAAAACTATCGAATCCTATCCTATGCTACCTTGGAGTTTCCATCCCTTATCCTTTGATCCCATTCTCCCATCAAGAGTGGATCTCAAATCCTATATTGGTAAAAGGTTTTTGTGTAATCTTCACCAGCCCTGGGTTGGTGGAGAGGAAATTAAGGAAAAAGGTTTTTGTGTAATCTTCTTCGGGAGGTCATGTCAAATTTTGAGAGCATGTATATTTAACCTTGTGTTTTTGGTTGTTTGGTGGGGGGGAGGAGGATCATTCTATTATAGAGACCAATTGTTACGGGATATGTATATATCTTAATATATTTCTAGCATAGAAAAGACTCATAAGTGCATGATTGCATTAACATTTATGATGAAATTTTCCTTGGTTAAGAGTCTTTGTAGCTTCTAGAATTGAGATGTCCTTATTAGTAGCAATGGGGCCCTAGAGGGAAATGGACTAAGGGACTAAATTAAATATAAAGGGATCCCTTTCCTTTGTTTGTGTAATACGAAGGGGAAAGAGAGTTCGAAGTTGATATTTCCATTGGACTAATTTATTATATATTGAGTAATAATTATTTAATGTTGTGTGTGTGTGTGTGTGAACTAGAGTGGTGGTGAAGTAAAATATGGAATTTAAAGCTCCCAAGAAATCCATAATTTTTGTATGGCTAGTTATAAAATACAAGGATCTGACTTTCATAGCTCTAAAAAGGGGAAACCAAAATGGGCCATGCATATGCATATTCTGAATTAGAGAAATCTCGAGGTTTAAAATGGACCTCCTAAGGAATTTATAAAATAATAGTGGAAATAATAAAATAATATTATATTACATCATCAAATTTTAGAGGGAAAAAGGAAAAAACTACTTTTTCAAATCGTATTTTTAACTTATCTCCCTATACTTTTACTCAAATTTCAAGCGGCAGCACTCGTTGGATGAAAATTTTAATTCCTCATCCCAGGATTACTCATGTTGCATACTTTCGATGGACCTCGCTAAATGAAAAATGAGAAATACATGAAAAAATGTGATTGCAATCACATTTTTCAGGTATTTCTCATTTTTCATTTATCAGGGTCCATCGAAAGTATGCAACATGGGTACTCCTTGGATGAGGAATTAAAATATACATCCAATAAGTGCTCGCACTTGAAATTTAAGTAAAATTGTAGGGAGATAAATTGAAAATACGAGTTTAAAAAATAGTTTTTTATTTTTTTTAATTTTTAATCTTTTTACTTTTTACTCCAAAAATGGTGAATCATCCCCCATGGTTGACATCATCATATTGAATTATATTGGTTCTTATAAAGTTACTTTTGGTTGTAAATTTTTGTTTTGAGGCCCAATTTTTACCTCAAATTTTCTCTAAGTACCGGTGATGAAGAAACTACAATTCATTTTCTTATTAAATGCTAGTTTTCCCAATAAAAATTGGTTGAAAGTGGAAAAAATGATAGGCCTCAAGAATGTTTGGGTAGGGGTTTCTCTCTAAATTCATGCTTAAATAAGTGGTTATATAAAAATGACCTAAAGAAATCTATATATTTTCTAAGCACTATAATTTGGGGAATATATAAAGCCAGGAACTCCCATATTTATTTTAGAAAAGAATATTCCTCCATTTTAAGCTTTATATCAAGTGATACCATAGGATTGATATTCCAAATAATCCTAAGTGGATTTATAACTTAATCATAGATAAACCAAAAGGGTTGGGTCTTTTTGATAGACTTAGTTGAGGTTCTAATGGGCTTAATGGAGAAGAGGGGATTTTTTTTTATCTTTCTAATAACCATTTTGTGAGATTAAAAGAATGGTTGAGCAATGGATTTAATAAACACACTTAATTTATGTCCATTTGATGTCTTATAAGATGTGCAAAAGAGAAGAAAGTAAACCCCACACACACACACACAAATATATATATATATATATATATGGGGAGATTCAGGCTTAGTTTCATATAGAATATTCCTCCCTTTTAAGTTTCATATCAAGTGATACCATATAATTGATATTCCAAATAATCCCAAGTGGATTGATAATTTAATCATAGGTAAAACAAAAGGGTTGGGTCTTTTTGATAGACTTGGTTGAGGTTCTAATGGGCTTAATGGAGAAGAGGGGATTTTTTTATCTTTCTAATAACCATTTTGTGAGATTAAAAGTATGGTTGAGCAATGGATTTAATAAACACACTTAATTTATGTCCATTTGATGTCTTATAAGATGTGCAAAAGAGAAGAAAGTAAACCCCACACACACACACACAAATATATATATATATATATATATGGGGAGATTCAGGCTTAGTTTCATATAGAATATTCCTCCCTTTTAAGTTTCATATCAAGTGATACCATATAATTGATATTCCAAATAATCCCAAGTGGATTGATAATTTAATCATAGGTAAAACAAAAGGGTTGGGTCTTTTTGATAGACTTGGTTGAGGTTCTAATGGGCTTAATGGAGAAGAGGGGATTTTTTTATCTTTCTAATAACCATTTTGTGAGATTAAAAGTATGGTTGAGCAATGGATTTAATAAACACGCTTAATTTATGGCCATTTGATGTCTTCAATAGGATGTGCAAAAGAGAAGAACGTAAACCCCCCCCCCCCCCACACACACACACACGTATGGATATTCAAGCTCAGTTATTCATTGTATGAACAAACATGTCAACCTAGAAAATAATTTTCTGAGGCCCCTTGGGAACTATTGAAGCTTGTTGCATATTCATTTTATGAAACCTCTCTCAAACACATATGTAGAGGAAATGATTTTCTCTAAACAATTAGTTTATTAGGTTGAAGCATCTTTGTATTTCGAGGATTTATGAGGAGAATAATTGACCCAATTATTCCATGGTCAAGTCTCTTATTCTGCTTGTTGTTGTGCACTTTTAGCAAGTCTCTTATTTTTCTTGTTGTTGTGCACTTTTATTTATCTTAGTTGGCACTTATCTTCATAAAATATTTTCCATATCACTCTTAGATTTATCATGTGCTTTTCCATATCCTATGTCATGGAGACTATTCTTTAACAAAACTTGGTATTTTTGTTTATTACCTATGCTCATTGGTGGAAACATTTTTTTGCTTCACCAATTCTAAAGAGGTCTGGGTGAATTTTTTAAATTTCTTGAAGGTTACAATGAAAAATGTCTCTCTATTACAATACTATATGCACCTTTACATGATTAGTACGCATTCAACATTCCTCATCATCATAATCCTTACCAAATTAAATGTTAAGGAGGATTGTTGCAATATTTATTTAACCACTTTTTCCCTAGATCTTTCCCAAGTGAAACTTAAGTGGGGATCTTGGGATGCATATTCATTTTATCGAATACATGAGTCAACGTATTGAATGACTAGCATGTGATGTGAAATGGTAATCTTATTTAAAAAATTTAATTTCTTTGTCCCAAGTCAAGTTTAAGGGGGGCACACTAATGTTATGGTAGTTAAACTTGACATGTGACTCTTAGTGAGTTGTTTGATACACATTGATAACAAGGTCATTTATTTCATTCTATCACTATGTGGGGTTATTTGTAATGTACCCAATATCCTTTTTTCACTTTGAAGATATGGGTGCTTTTGTTAAGCACCCAAATTGATCCATTTGGATATCGGTGGCCACCCACCTCTTCCAATATCTCAACGCTTCTCTATCTTCCTAGTAGTTTTTCTATAATGTTTGGGTCCCAAAATTTCAACCCTATTTTGAGGCCCTAAACGAAATTTATTGGTAATTTTGGGGGCCACGGATTGTAATTACATACCCTTTCCATAGTCAAAATTTGTATTCCTCATATAGTTCTTTCCAACAAGCTATTGTGCACCCCAAATGGATATTGTATCCAAAATTTGTGCCCCTGGGAAGTTGATGTACCAACCACCTCAAGGGCCACCAATATTTTGGCATTTCATCTCCTAATTTTAGGGTTTTGGACTTATATGTTTCTTTATTTATGTTAAAGGTTCATTATTTCAACCTCTTGTAATATATTTTGTGAATGTGCATAGCTACCATATATATTTGTTCATAGAAAGCTACCACCATTCTAGTTAACTTGTGTTCTAAAATATTATGTTATTTCATTAATTAGTATAAGTTTCATTTTCACCATATCATTGTGCTTTATGTTATATTTTTTTGTGTGTGTTTTTTTTCCTTTCCTACCTTTCATTTCATTCCTTGTATAACTTGGACCAGTGGTATCAAAGCAATCTACTCCTTGTTATTTCTTGGTGCATGTCCTCGATGAAGTTAGGGTATGGAGAGCGTTGTATTGAGCTAGTTTCACTTGGGAAAAATGTTAGGTCCCTATAATACTACTGTAGTCCCTTATTTTTATTATTAGTGTAGCCCCCTTATTATTATTTTTGTGCCCATGTAGTCCCCATATTGTTATTATTGTGCCCCATAAAATCCCATTATTGTTATTTTTGTGCCCTTACATTATTATTGTTATGTACGCTCTGGCTATATTGTAATCCCTTAAACTCCTATATATAGAAAGTAGGTTTTTTCATTTGTATCATCCAAGAATTGTTCATTTATTTAATGTAAAGGAGGTTTCCCCTTTAAAGAGGCCCGGGAATCGTGAGTTTGAGAAAGTCAAGGTCCAGTGGGACCAATATAGCCCAGGTTCAGCTACCTGGGAAGATTCAGATGTTATTTTTAATGAATTTCCTTATTTATTTGATTAAATTGTGCGGTGAACTAGATAGGGGCGAATAATTTAGCTAAGTTATATACTTTTATGGACCCTCTAGATCATGTCTTATTGTTTAAATTTTATTTATACATCTAAATCTTACATTATGATTTCAGTTATGGTTTTAATTAATTGTTATGAGATGCATATAAAAGAATGATAAATAATTACTTCACCCAAGATGATGGATTGTAAGGAAATTTGAGTGGAAGTTCAGAAATGAAATATGAGATTCCTCTTTGTAGCATTAAAAAAGGTAAGAAATCAATAGATGCAATATCCTATTTTAGAACATAATGGAATATTTTGAAATAATCATAACTTTGTACTCTAAAGGTATCCCTTCAATGAACAACTCAGTGGAAAATGGTTGTGGAATCATAGAATTAACTCCATACGAGAACGTGATGAGAATCTCTATAAGGTCTAGTTAAGGATGATGCATACAAAGAAGAAAATATTGGAAACCAACTAATGAAGTGAATAATTATGGTAATAATGAAGGTCATTTTGAAGGGACTTGGGAAGTATGATAACCTAGATTAAAGAAGTAAATCCATAATAAAATTGATCAATTGAGGGAGATACGTTGTGGGCATGACAAACTCTATAATAGTTTTTCCCTTTAATGGGAGAGCCACATTATAAATTTTTCCATAGGTGGCTAACTATATGCATGAATTATGGAAATCAAGATGTATTATTAGGAAATTATATTATTTTAATTAATTAAAATAGGAAATGATAAGTGGGTTACATTTGATATCCACCTTATTAAATGTATTTATAGGGTATTACCCAATTTGGGGAATAGTAACTACATTTCCAAAGTGTATCAATGTTATGCATTTAATAGAGGAGGAAAAGACACCGCAATGACTGGAGGTGAGAAATTAAAGCCAATTTGATAATATGTTTCTAAAATTAAAGAAAGTGAATAATTTTTCATTATTGAAGCTAGTAGACATGGAATATTAGGTAAACGAGACTAGTGGAAAAATAAATTGTATCTATGAATATTCAATATGAGGAAGTGAAGGGGTGATTCCATCGGGAAGAAAAATCTCTTAAAGATATGATGAGTGGATTGATCAACATGATTGGTAAGGTTCAATTGATGAAATATAAATTTAGAACTGTCAAGTTAGGAATTTTTGAGCATTTGTAATTGGTGAGAAATGAGAAGTGATAAACTAGGAAAGTGTTTCAAGGATAATGATTGTTTAACTTTTGGAAAAATAAAGACACTATGTAGACTAATGAGAAAACATCGAGCATGAAGTGCATGAAGAAATACTATTGGAAATTCTATAATGATACTTTGATTACACATAATTGGTAGAAGAAGTGAGAATCAAATAATAAAGGTTGTTTTGAATAAATGTCACTCATGAGTGGATTGATGATCTAGTGTTACTTCATATAAAACAACTTACTAGTGTGTGTCATTAGTATTGAAAGAAGTTATTGCCAAAAAAATTGGGCATACCAAATAATTCATGGATGACAATGGTGCTAGTAGTTCCAAGAATTTCAAATTCTGAACTTAAGATTTAACAAGTGAGAATTACGGTGGAAGAATTCCTAGTCCAAGTTGAAGATGAGTGAATCTACGATAAAAGAGATCAAGAAGGAACTTGATGAGATGAGTAGGTATTTTGAGGATGTATAGTGATAATTACACGATGATGGATAAATCACTAAGGAACAAAAAATCCCTCTTGCAAGTTGATTAAGCATGATAACAAACTTAAACAAGTATATGACTAAGTGTGTGTGTGTGTCATTGAGTAGAATGATACAAGAATGGATAAGAAAAATATGTATAGTGATCATGGATTTTTAATTTTGATATTGATGATGTAAGGAATGATAGTACGTTAAGTAATATATTGATGATGTAAGGAATGATAGTACGTCAAGTAATATATTGATGATGAATTTCACTATATTTCCTTGGGAAAAGAGGAATACATGACTAGAGGTTGAGGCTCAAGATAATGAGATTCATTAAATTTTAACGATGTACCTAAATGACTATACCTACTATGTATATTTTCAACTTCATAGTTGAAAAAAGTGAAAATTATTATTGAAACATAGGTGGTATCTTGACAAAAACATAAAACAATGGTATTAATGAGATAACCAAGATCCTAGATGGATGTTGAATAATCCTAATTCATAGTTAGTATGCATTGTTTATATAAGTAAATGAAATTAATTCATGTTAAGAGTGTTTATAGAGTATTGTTGTTCTAGATTTGATACATATTGAGATGATTCTCATATTAATGATGTTTCATGATGGATGGTATGTTGTAAATGGATATAGTTCTGATGAGAGGTTGATGATGCATATGTGGTGTTTATTTATTTATTTGTTATGATAATAATGTTGTATGGTAATGATGGATAAGATATGCACAGGGATCATCATGTTAGGATATGATGTATATTGGCATGTTTTTAATTTATTATGTGATGTCATGATTCATATATGTTGATGTTATAACTTATGATGGTATTTCATGATGTGAAGCATGTGGAATCGATACAGATTTTGTGACATGCATGAGCATGCAGTTATTTACTATTTAGAATGTGGTTATTAACAATGATGTTCTATTATCATGATGAAATGCAAGTGTTGGCATGTGAAGTATTTTGTATGATGTTGTGATTATAACTAATTCATTTGATGCATGTTGAGATGGGATGAGAGGGTTGGTTTATTTGATGATCTCGTGGGAGCCCATACCTACAAGGGATAATAAGTAACACCATATGGGTTTGGGACATACTCAATCAACACTACATATTCTAGTGGTTCCATTGTCTTGTATAGCTCTTGATGGATAGCACTTGAGGGGCTATGGGACCATCATGAGGAGGCCAAGGGCTTGATATTGTAGGTCAAGTGCCTAGTATTGGATTGGGATGCCGAAGTCTAAAAGGGGTGTAAGGACGATGCTTTGGGTTGTGCACCTTAGTGAGGGTGGAGGGAGTGGGCCAACCTTACAAGATGCCCAGAGTCATTGAGTACTAGGACCGGATGCCTACCCCGGGGTAGATGAGGTCTAAGTCCGGCACCAGCCTTGGGCTATGGTACAGACCGATGAGGCTTATGCCTGGTTCTGAAAATGGGAACAAGGACATAGATTCCTTGAGATTTCCTAGGTGTTGTGGAAAATTTCAATGCCTGCTAGTTATACTAGTTCAGCAAAGGGTGTTGGGAAAACGTGAAATAATAAATAACTAAATAAATAAAATTTTAAATGACTCAACTTAACTTCGGGATGAAGTTCAAATAGGTCATCTTGGCATGGTGAACCTCATGTATGAATTTTAGATCTTGATTCACTATATTTCAGAGATATGATCTGAGGAAGTTAGGGTTTTTGTAGGATCCAAAATTTCATCTCAAACAGGTGACCAACGGAAAATCAACATAACTTTCCTTTCATGCATCAGATTTGAATTATGTAAAAAGTGACCAAAATTGCACGGACTGTAGTTTCTTATGTATCAATTTAGGGCAAAGATCAAAACAGTGGAACATGTCACACCGTACAAGTTCACTCTACTGAACGAGTCCATAATTAGGACATTGTGGAAGATCGGGCATAACGCTATTTTGAAGAATCCAAATTAAGTCTGACCTATGGCACTGGAAATAAGACTCAGAGGGATACTATAGGACTGAAGTTAAAATCTTGGGGATCTGAAATCATAGAGATACATCAAATTCAATATCAATCTCCCCAAAAGAAAGAAAAAGGTGTGTATTTTTTTAAAAAGTTGCATAAATTTTGTTTCAAAAATCAGTTTGAAGTGATTCCAAGGGAATATTGAACATTGATATCAGTATTGGGTTCTAAAATACTTCCCAAAAATAATTCTACACCCATTAAGCCCTCAAAAAAATCTACTATGACGCATGAAGAGGAACAGTGCAACATGATATATCACAATTACGATACCAAGTGCAAAAAATTTCTCTCTCGCAAAGAGTAACCAAAAATGAAATGGAAGCTAAGATGGATGGTTTGAAGAAATAAATAGATGATTTAAAGAATGTCATGGAAGCTAAGATCAATGGTATAGAAGAAAATTTGGAAGGTAGGATAGAAGACATGAAGAATGGTCTAAAAGCATACATGAAAGGTTTGAAGGAATGTTTGACAAAGTTGCTACAAGAAATGATTCCTAGTGGCAAAAAGATAGTAGATGAAACTCATGATGAGAAAAAAAAATGTTAATAATTATTTCATAGACTCTAATGTTGGATTTAAGACCTGCCATATTCCAAAGATTGGTATGAGGAAGTCTGATTGAAAGGGTCTTGTAACATGGATACTACAAATGGAGCAATATTTTCATCTCCATAATGTGAAAAACACACAAAAGTTACACATTGCAATGTTATATTTAGAACCCAATCAATTTTTATGGTATTTATGGCTTTGTTCTCGTAAAGCACTTGTCACTTGTTTAATTTTACGGAGGAAATGATAGCACATTGTGAGGATTAAAAAAAAAACACCTTCTTTAGCCAATCGATAAATCTCAAACAAAGGGTTCAATTGTGGAACACATTGAGGAATTTCAAAAATTGAATATAAGGGTAAATGATATTCCAAAAGAGCATATTATTGATGTCTTCATATGGACTTTAAAGGATAACATCCAACATGAGGTTCGCATTTGGGAACCTAATTCATTGGAGAAGGCATTCAGGTTGGCAAGAAAATTTGAAAGCAAAATTATGGAAACAAAGAAGCCTACCACTCACAACTATAAAGATGGAAGTGTGTTGCTTCTAGACTTCCACAACCTACAAGGTTGACACCACAAAAATTGGAAGAAAAAAGATCAAAAGGGCTTTGTTACAGTTGTGATAGAAAATACACTAAAGGTCATAAGTGTGCTAAGAATAAATTATTTGATATAGATTGTGAAGAGGAGGAAGAAAAGGAACAAGAAACTTCAAAAGAAGAGGATATACACCAGGAACTAACCTTAGAGAAAGAAGAAATGAATAATACCATATAATTTAAGGCATGTGCAGGAATTACCACTCCTCAAGCTCTCAATATAGAAGGACATATCAAGAAGAAAAAGGTAATAGTGTTAATTGATTAAGGTAGTAGCCATAATTTTATTCATTGTAAGATAGCCAAGGAATTGAATTGCTTCCTATATCCAGCACTAGAGTTTCAAGTGATGGTTGCAAATGGAGGAACTATAAATTGCTCTGGAAAGTGTCATAATATGAAGCTAACCATGGGGGAATACGTATTGAATATTTTAGTTATTTCCATTCCAATGGATGGTGTTGATGGTGTAGTAGGAGTTCAATGGTTACAATCTTTGGGTACAATAGCTTCTAATTTTCAAGAAATTTTCTTGATTTTTTTTTGGGAAGGAAAGAAAGTTGAAGCAAGGTGTATCACAGGGAAACTAGGAAAGATAATCAGCTCTAATGGCATGAAAAATCTTCTAAAGAAAGAACAAAAAAGTGTAATTGCACAATTATTCTCACTAGAAACATAATTATCGATCAAATAGGAACTGTTACCTCAAAACGAGAACTTTAACAAAAAAAAAACTTCAAAAAACCATGAAAAAACAACATGAAAACGAAAATTTGTATTCTAGAATAACCCTTTTTTTTTTTAAGTAAAAGCCAATTTTAAATGTGCAAAAACACCCTGAAAACGAAAAGTTGTATTCTAGAATAACCTCTTTTTTTTCGGGGTAAATTTTCAACATTTTTTAAAAATAGACGTAAAAGCCAATTTTTTTTGTGCAAAAAACAACCTGAAAACGGAAAATGTTGAAACAAAAATTTTAGAATAATAAAAATTTATATAAAAAAAGTAAAAAATGAAAAAAAAAAAAAAAAAACAAACAAATTATTTATATTTTTTTAAATTTAAAAAATTTAAAAAAAAAAATTAAGAAATAAATAAATAAATAAATAAATAAATATATATATATATATATATAAACATTTTTAAAATTAAAATTAAAATATATATTAAAAATTAAAAATTAAAAACAAAATAAAAAAGTTAAATTAGAAAAAAATAAAAATAAAAATTTAAAATATACAAATTAAATTTAAAAAAAAAAAAAAAAAAATTTAAAATATACAAATTAAATTTAAGAAATAAAAAGAAAAATTTTATTAAACTAAAATCGAAAAAATTTAAATTTTAAAATAAAAAATTTAATTTAAATTTAAAATAAAATTAAAAAATATTATTTAAATCAAAATTAAAAAAATATATAAAAATTAATTAAAAAATAAAAATAAAAAAATAGAAATATTAAAAAATAAATTAAATTATATATATAAAAATTAAATTATATATATATATATATATATATATATAATTTTAATAAATAAATAAATATTTGAGAGTGTAAACTTCTGTGGTCCATATTATATTAAAATAATTTTCCGGGAAATCACATGAGAAATTTTTGAACCCACGCGTTTCGAACTACAAAATGTAGTTCATAACTACAGAATGTAGTTCATAACTACATTCTGTAGTTCGAAATGCGTCAATTCAAAAATTTCTCATGTGATTTCCTGGAATATTTATTTTAAAATAAATAAATAAATAAATCTTCAAATAAATTAAAAATAAAAAATAAAAAAACATTTTTAGAATGAAATTTAAAAAAAAAAAAATTAAAAAAAAAAAATCGAAAAAATAAATGAATTAAAAAAAAACAAATTAATTTAAAATATAAAAATTAGATTTAAATTAAAAATATTAAATTTTATGTAATTAAAAAAAAAAAAAAAATTGAAAAAAAAATTAAAATGAATATTGAATTTAAATAAATTAAAAAATAAGAATAAAAAAATTATTAAATTTTATTCAATGAAAAAAAAAAATATATATATATATATATATATATATATATATATATATATATATATATATATATATATATATATTATTTAATATACTTTAAAAAATGTAATTTCGTCGTTTCTGTAGGTGATGGCGGGGTTTGACCAGCTGGGAGGGGAGGCTGCAATCTCGGCCTCTCCCCGCCCAACCGACCAGCCCCCGCCACCACTTGCTGCCACCACTTGGGCAGCTTGATTGAGTTTCTTTTTTAAATTAAATTATTTTTTTAATTTATTAAATTTTGATATTTTTTTAATTTATTTAATATTTATTTTAATTTTTTTTTTTAATTAAATGTAATACATCTATTTTTTTAATTTATTTTTAAATTTTAATTTTAATATTTTTTTTATTTAATGAAATTTAATATTTTTTTTAATTTAAGTTTTGTATTTTAAATTTAATATTTTTACCTTATTTATTTTTTTAATTTATAGTTTTTTTTTTTTTAATTAATTTTAAAAACGTTTTTTGTTTTTGTTTTTTTTAACTTCTATTTTATTGTTATTAATTTTTTCATTTTAAAATTTTAAAAATGGCTTAATTTAAATAAATAAAAATATTTGTTTTTTTTTCAATTATTTGAAAATGCTTTTTTCATTTTTTTTTAATCTTAAATTTTTTTCTTTTGAAATTTTGTTTTTTATTTTTTTTTTTTTAATTTAATTTTTTATTATTTAAAATTTTTATTTTTATTTTCTTATTAATATTTTTTAATTTTAATTTTTAAATTTTAATTATTTTTTTATTGTGTATTTTAATTTTTGCATTTGCATTTTAATTTTATAATTATAATTTTTTTGATTTGGATTATTTTTAAATTTTCTATTTAAATTTTTTATTTTATCATTTTTTTTTTCTTAAAATTATGTGTTTTTTTTAATTTTTCCCTCTTTTTATTTAATTAATTTATTTATTTATTTATTACAAGTTATTTTGTATTTTTTTTTTACAATTTTATTGGTTATATATATATATACTTGAGTTTTTTTTGTCATATTTTTCTTATTTTATTGCCAACATGAAAATCACCACTCTAAAAAAGAAGTTAGCATGAAAATCATTAACATTTAAAACAAATTTTCATACTTCATAAATAAATAAAAATTAAAGTGTCAAAAATATCCACCAAAAAAAAAGGGTGATTCTGCTTCACCACTTTTCAAAATCGGTTGTTTTTTTTGCTACCTCAAAAAAGTTGGTACCAGTTCAGTTACCTATTTGATCGGTAAATATGTTTAGAGTTTCAAACATCGAAATCATTTATTTCTCCAGATCTCCAAAAAGTCTTGGGCAATCATTCCAAGGTATTTGAGATTCTCAAAGGCCTCCCACCTATTCATGATCATGCTATTCATTTGATTCCAGGAAGTGTTCCTCCAAACAGCAGGCCTTACAGATACCCCTATGCCCAAAAGTGAAATTGAACATATGATTGCAGAAATGCTAGAGGTCGGTATAGTTCAAGTTAGTCAAAGTTATTTCTCTGCTCTAGTAGTATTGGTGCACAAGAAGGATGGATCATGGTGCATATGTCTGGATTAAAGGGAGCTCAACAAGATCACTATTAAAGATAAATTTCTCATTCTTGTCATTGATGAATTATTGGATGAATTAGATGGAGAAATTTACTTCACCAAGTTGGATCTCCCTTCAGGATATCATCAAATTAGAATGAAGACTAAAGAAATTTTGAAAACAACATTTACAACTCATGAGGGTCATTATGAATTTTTGGTCATACCTTTTGGCCTTACCAATGCACCTTCTACATTTCAAGGGTTGATGAATTCCATTTTCAAAACCTTCCTTAGAAAATTTGAGTTAGTGTTTTTTGATGATATACTAATCTACAACAATTCTTGGAAGGATCATGTTCAACATGTTGACACAGTGCTCAAACTATTGGAGGAGAAATAATTATATGCAAAAACCTCCAATTGTTTCTTTGGAGTACATGAAACAATGTTACCGATGAAATAGGTAACCGCACTGTCACCTACTTTTTTTTGGTAGCATAAAAAGCACCCGATTTTGAAAAGTGGTGATGCAGAATCACATCCTTCTTTTTTATGCACATTTTTGACACACTAACATTTTTATTTATGAAGTATGAATATTTGTTTTAACATGTCAGTGATTTTCATGCTAATTTTGAAACGTATTGATGCAGCATCAACTTTTTTTTTTAGAGGGGTGATTTTCATGCTAATTTTGAAACGTATTGATGCAGCATCAACCTTTTTTTTTAGAGTGGTGATTTTCATGTTAGTAATAAAACACAAAACTTAGATAAAAAAACATATATATAAAAACAATAAAAATGTAAAAATAAAAAAAATTAACTTGTAAAAATAAAAAATTTAAACAAAAATAAATAAATAAATAACAAAAAAAACAAAAATATTCAAAAATTATATCAAAAGAAATGACAAAATTTGAAGAAAAAACACATAATTTAAAGAAAAGAAAACAAAAATTAACCAAAAACCATCAAAAACATTTTTTTCCAAGTTATTAAAAAAAACCATATAATTAAAAATAATAAATAAAAAAAATAAATTAAATAGAAAATTTAAAAATAATTTAAATTACAAAATTAAAATTTAGATTAAAAAAATAAAATACAAAAAAGAAAAAATTAAATTTAAAAATTTAAATTAAAAAAATAATAATAATAAGAAAAAATATACAAATTTTAAAATTAACCAAAAAAAAACAAATTTAAAAAAAAAACACACACACACAAAATTTAAAATTGAAAAAAAAAAATTAAAATAAAATAATAAAAAAAAACTATCATTAAAAAACAAAAATAATGAAAAAAACCATGTGCAAATAACTAAAAAACAAATATCCATAAATTCACTATTTTTTTTAAATGAAACAATTTATAAATTTTAAAAATGAAAAACTAAATAAACTAAAAAATTAAAAAAAAATTAAATTACATTAAATTAAAATTTAATAAATAAATTTTAAATTTTAAAAAATAATTAATCTAAAATATTAAATTTAAAAACAAAATTTAAAAAAAAACAAAAACAAAAAAAATTAAGACAAATTAAATTTAAAATAAAAAATTTGAATTAAAAAATTCATAATTTTAAAATTTTTGAATTTAAAAAAAAAAATTTTAAAAATCAAATTAAAAAAAATATATTAAAAATTTAAAAAAAATTAAAAAAAAAAAAAAAAAAAAAAATTTGATTGTGGTGGCGCCGCCAATCGGCCTCCCGCACAGGTGGCGACGGAGATTCCCAGAATCGCCCTCCCACCGCGGCAGGGCGATCCCCGGAATCGGCAGGGCGATCCTCGGAATCGCCCTCCTACCGCGGCAGGTCGATCCCGGGAATCGCCCTCCCGCGGCGGCAAGACAATCCCGGGAATCGCCCTCCCGCAGCGCAATTCCCTGAATCCGGGAACGCTCTACCCGTGGTGGCACCTCGGAATCGCCCTCCCGCCGGCGGAGGACGATTCTCACGGAGGCGACCCCAGAATCGCTCCCGCCCGCGGAAGGCTAATTCCGGGAATTGCCCTCCCACCGCGGGAGGGCGATTCCCGGAATCGCCCTCCCACCGCGGGAGGGCGATTCCCGGAATCGCCCTCCCACCGCGGGAGGGCGATTCCCGAAATCAGCCTCCCGCCAGGAATCGCCCTCCCGCGGCGGGACGAAGATTCCTGGAATCGCCCTCCTACGGCGGGAGGGTGATTCCGTGGCGACAGGGCGATTCCGGAATCGCCCTCTTGCGGCGGGAGGGTGATTCCCAGAATCGCCCTGCCGCAGTGGGACGGCGATTCCCGGAATTGCCCTGTCACCACCCCTACCACCGCGGGAGGGCGGACCGAGCGCGAGCGCACGCACGCAGTCTCGCTCAGTGGCGCGGCGGAGGCCGTCGTCGCGGGGCGGGGGCGCATGCGCTCCCCGCCTGCCACTGCCTCCGCCGCCACCTGGGCGGCAGGCCGATTGGCGGCGCCACCACGATCAAAAAATTCTTTTTTTTTTATATTTTAATATTTTTTAATATTTTTTTTTTTTAATTTGATTTTTTTTATTTTTTTTTTAAATTCAAAAATTTTAAAATTATTATTTTTTAATTTTATTTCTATATTTGAAATTTAATTTGTTTTAATTTTTTTTTTTTTTTTATATTTTTTTTAAATTTTATTCATTTTTGTGTTTTTTTTTTTTTTTTTTCTAAATTTTGTTAATAATTTTTATTAAATTTTGTATTTTTTTTTATTTAATTGATTTTTTGTTTATTATTAAATTTTATGTTTAGTTTTTTCATTTAATTTTTTAAAATTTAATAAATTTTGTATTTTTTTTTTTAATTTATTTGAATTTAATATTTTTTTAACTTTTTATTTTTTTATTATTACTTTTTTAATTACATAAAAAATTTTATTTTTATATTTCAATTAAAATTGTGTATTTAAAATTAGATTTTTTTTTTTTAATTAAACTTAATATTTTCAAATTAATCTGTTTTTTATTTTATTTTTTATTTAATATATTTTTTTAATTTATTTTTTTTAATTTTTAATTTTTAATTGATTTTTAAAGTTTTTTAACTTTTTATTTTAACAATGTTTTTTCTTTTTTTCTTTATATTTAAAATTTATTTTTTATTTCAAAATTTATTTGTTTATTCATTTATTTATTAAAATTTAATATTTTCTTTTTTAAAATTAATTTGTTATTTTAATATTAATATTTTCTTTTAAATTTAATAAAATCTAATATATATATTTTTAATTTAAGTTCATATATATATATATTATTTTTTATAATTTAAATTTAATTTTTTTTTAATATATATTTTTTTAAATTTAATATTTTTATTGTATTTATTTTTCATTTTTCATTTTTAATTAATTTTTCTTTTTTTACTTTTAATTTAAATGATGTATTTTTTTTTTAAATTTTTATTTTAAAGTTTTAAATTTATTAAAATTTAATATATTTCTTTTAATTTTTTTTTTTTAATTTAATAAACATTTTCTTTTTCTTTTTTAAATTTAATTTCTGTATTTTATTTTTTATAATTTCTTTCTTTTTTAATTTAATATTTTATTTTGTTTTATTTTTATTTTTTATTTCTATACACTTTGAAATTTTAATCTTTAATGTTTTTTTTATTTTTTATTTATTTCTTCCTAAATTTTAGGTTTTTTTTAATGTTTGAATTAAAATTTTTATTTTGTTTTTATTTTTATTTTTTTATTCCTATATATTTTTAAATTTTAAGCTTTAAAATGTTTTTATTTTTTAAATTTATTTTTTTTCTTAAATTTTAGGCTTTTTTAATGTTTGAATTTTAAAAATTAAAAAATGTTATTTCTATTTTTAAAAATGTCAAAAATATGACACAATTTTTTTTTTGTTATTCCAGCATCAACTGGTTTTGTTTTGAGGGTGTTTTTTCAATCCTTTTTTCAAGAAACAATTTTGTTTTTAGCATAACTTTATAAAGTGTTGAAATTTGACCTTCAAAAAAAACCAAGTGCGTTTTGGAATACACTTTTTTTGTTTTTGGGGTGTTTTTTCATGTTTTTTTAGTCTTTTTGGGCTAGAGTTCTCGTTTTGAGGTCAGGTTACCTATTTCATCAGTAACAATGTTATGAGCTAGAATATCTGGGTCATATTGTATCTCATGAGGGTGTTAAGGTAGACCCTAACAAAATTAAATCCATTGAGTAATGGAAAATCCCCACAAACTTAAACCATTTGCCAGGATTTCTCGAGTTAACAAGGTATTATTGCAAGTTTTTTAAGAATTATGGGATAAGAGCAGCACCTCTAACAACATTGCCAAAGAAAGATGCATTTTATTGGACTCCGGAAGAAACTAAGGCCTATTTATGAGAAGGAAATGTTGGAAATACTACATGCACTAAATAAATGGTGACCTTACCTAATGGGAAGACACTTCAAAGTAAAAAAAAATCATGGGAGTACTAAAAAAAAATTTGGAACAAAGACTATCTACAGAAGAGCAACAAAAAAGGGTCACAAATATGTTGGGTTATGAATTTGAAATCATCTACAAAAAAGGGAAGATAAATGTTGTTGCAGATGCACTCTCAAGAAAGGATGATGATGTGGAAGCATTGCTTTGTGCCATTTCTATTATCCAACCAATTCGGATAACTGAAGTAAGGGAGGAATAGAAGAAGGATGAAGAAGCATGAACACTCATTCAAAAGTTGCAGCAAGATCCCAATACATATGATACATTTAGCTGGAAAAATGATTCATTATGGTGCAAATATCACTTATATATCTGTAATAATTCCCAACTAAAACAAAATATTCTTTTGGAATTACACACCTCTCCCTTGAGACCGGTCAAGATTTTTAAAAACTTACCACAGGGTCAAGAATTTTTTTTTTTGGGATGGCCTTAAATATGATATTCAAAAGTTTGTGGCAGAATGTTTGGTCTGCCAACAAAATAAAGTTGAGAAAATTAAGACCCCAGGTCTGCTACAACCTTTATCCATTCCAAGTCAACGTTGGGAGGAGGTTTCAATGGATTTTATCACAAGTTTACCCAAGGCTGAAGGAAAGAGTGTCATCATGGTGGTAGTTGATAGACTTTCCAAGTATGCACACTTTTGTGCATTATCTCATCCATTTAAAGCCAGTACAATTGCTACTGCATTTATGGAAACAATTCAAAAGCTACATGGAAACCCAAAGATTATTGAAACCGACAGAGATCCCATTTTCACTAGAAAGTTTTGTATGAAATTATTTTCTTGTCTGGGTACTCAACTAGCTCATATCTCATCTTATCATCCTCAATCTAATGGGAAAATTGAGATATGAACAAATGTTTTGAAGGATACCTTCGTTGCTTTTTATCTGATAAACAAAGACAATGGGTCAAGTGGTTACCTTTGGTTGAATGTTGGTATAACACTTCCTTCCACAATGTAGCAAAAATGACCCCATTTATGGCACTTTATGGATATCATCCATCGTCCATCACATCATATTTAAGAGAAAATTCTAAGGTTCAAGCAGTGGAATATCACATTAAGCATCAACAACAAGTTATCCAACTCTTAAAGGATAACCTAAATTTGGCGCAAAATCGAATGAAACAAAAGGTAGATCAGCATCGCAACGAAAGAATTTTTGATGTAGTTGACTGGGTATTTTTACGGCAACAACCATACAAATAAATTTCCCTCGAGAAAGCTAAGAAGGATAATAAATTATCACCAAATTACTATGGTCCTGACAAGGTGTTTCCATATATTGGTACTATGGCATACAAATTGGAGCTTCTTTCATCTTCCTGACTGCACCTAGTTTTCTATGTTTCATGCTTAAAGAAGGTTATAGGTGACAAACTCCCAATTCAAATAATATTTCCAGAACTTGACAAGGAAGGAAAAATCATATTGGAACCTGAAGCATTCATGGAAACAAGAACTCGACAGCTATGAAATCGATCAATTTCAGAGTATATCATCAAGTGGAAGAACTTACCCACATAAGATTCCACATGGGAGGATGACAATTTTATACAGAATCATCCAGAACTACTTAAGCATTGAGGGAAACACTTTTTTAAAGGAGAGGGGCATGTTAGGTTCCTATAATACTAGTGTATCCCCTTATTTTTATTTTTAGTGTAGCCCCTTATTGTTATGGTTGTGCCCATGTAGTCCTCATTATGTTATTATTGTGCCCCATAGAAGCCCACTATTATTGTTTTTGTGCCCTTACATTATCATGGTTATGTAGGCTCTAATTATATTGTGACCCCTTATACTCCTATATATAGAAAGCAAGTTTTTTCATTTGTATCATCCAAGAATTTTTCATTTATGTAATATAAAGGAGGTTTCCCCCTCGAAGAGGCTAATTTCTAAGTCATTGTTCTATATTTTATTCTATTTTGTGAGTTGGTTGCATAACAAACAATCACTCTCACTAATCCAAGTAGCCTCCCATGGTGGAAGAAAAGAGAGATGATAGAGTGGTATATCCTATCAAGTTGTTGCTCGAGGAAACACTCATTTGATAGAGGAATGACATGATACAAAATTTTCCTCTATCCTTCAATGACTTCCAACAATATTCAAGGCACCTTCAACCATCAGTAATTTTTTAGGTGAAACAATATTCAAGGTATAAGTTAACTTTTATATCCATGTATTTTAAGGCTAAATAGTTGCAAATGCTTTGGAGAAATGGTTGATTCTGTTAGAGAACTATTACTCTCTCCAAAAAAATTATGATAATGAAAATATCACCTTTTCACTCCTAAAATACCTTCCCCGTGTCAAAGATTAGGGGGGAGGACACTGGGAGAGATTAAGTGAAGATGAGTCTATGATATTCAAGTCAGGACCCAATTGCAAACATTTTTTTAATTCCCTTAAGAAGGAATGCTACCATATAAGGAACTACAATGAAGAATACATGAGATGGACAACCCTACAATAGGAGAGAGACTAGACAAGGTTGGGTACACCAATATTTTCCAAACCTTGCACTCAAAGCTAGGCATTAGATACTTCATGCACCACCTAGTTCTGAGTTACCACAATGTTCTAAATAGGTACATCCAAATGAATATGGATTTCTTGTACATCTCCTGACTGGGATATGTTTATCGATATTCTATCAAATATGAAATAAAATTGAAGAAAATGAATAAGTTGGAGTTCAAGTCTATAAATCCATTGTAAAAAAATCCTAGAAAATGTGGCTTGGACTCACAAAACAAGGGATAAAGCAAGGAGAACCAACCTTAAGGCAACCATCCCAAGTGATAGACAAATAAGGGTAATGGGAAGTCGAAAAAGGAAACTATAAAGTGTTGTGATTTCCACAAAATCACTTGGCACAACATCAATGAATGTCACTCGAAAAAATCATTACTGCTGGAGCTTACAGAAAAATAAATATACTTTAGGTATGATTTTGATTTATAGTGTGATAAAGGAAACAATATTATCAATTTAATACCTATTGCTACCATCACCACCATAAAGATCCAACCATAACAGCTAGATGTTAATTTTAGATAACCATGGTATGTTCTATGCTTAATGCAGTTTTACTTCAATCTTTCTTATTGGCCCAATTCAATTTAGAAATCACATAAACATGAAATAAAATGTTGATAGAACATAATAATATATCAACAAAAGACAATCCAAATAATATATCATAATTTGTAATTCTTCTTGTCCAACAAATATAGAGAGAAATGTTTGTTACAACAGTCAACGGGATGACGTAGCCAACAAAGACTTTGGCTGGCCAAACCAACTCTTCCAACATACAAGATCAACCTTCCTCCAAGATTCACACACACCCAAAGACAGCTCACAAATATTCAATGCAAGTCAATAGAAACCAGTCAACACTGGTCAACAATGCGGTCAACAGGCTTCAATCAAAGTCAATGTTCAGCCTCGATTTTTGTGCCTAGAAGTACAGCCTCCAAAAATTGGAATTTTTGTGCTAAAACCACATTCAAACTTCAAAGGTTGACCCAAAGTTAACAATGGTAAACATTGTCTAAAAAGCCCTAAAAAAAGTCTGCAATTTTCCAGCTTCAGCTTCACACGTGGGAGAGAGAAAGAAGCCTCCAAAGGTTGTACGAACCAATCAGATGAAGAGGAATTTGTGTGATAAGATGAATATTAAATGAGCATCATCTCTCTCCTATTGATATCCATCAATGAGGGTGTGTGACACATATTTTGGGACTTGTGAGCCTACATTACAAATCTGGCCGACCTTGAAAATTTGCACATGTCTGGAAAATAAAATCAAAATAAAGTTTTTCTCATCCAAACAAGATGATATTTAGATCAATCTTGCACCTCTCTGAAAGAGGAATCCAACAAAAATATCATCATCATCCTCATATGAGCAATGCAACATGGAGTTTGGACCTAGTTTCCCAAAATTAGCACTCCCTCTCAACTAGGGAGAACTCCATCTATCCACCTGTGTCATCATGTCATCTAGTACCACCATGTACTATCATCATCATCCTGCAATGCTTTTTCATCCTGTTGTAACATGATTTTCTAGCTCTTGGGGAAAACAAACGAGAGTGAGTCACAAAGACATCACATTCTATTGACCCAAAGTTATCTTAGAGTTTAAAACCTCAATCGAACTCAAGAGAGTCACGTATTGACTCGAAGTCAATTTGCAGGTAAGAACCTCATCACACTTGATCCCAGATCAAGGTGTTGGACACATCCCATCCTAGACATATAGAGTATGATAATCCCCAATGTGTCCATTGGTTAATCTATCACTCTCTATCCACATTTCCCACCTCATTTTCCAAATGAGAGGTACTTCCCATGATTCTAAAACTCTATGGGTGGGTTGCATGTAGGGCATAGATCAAAGAGAGGGTGAACCAGCTCAATATCATAACGGCGGGGAAGAATCACACTAGCAAGGTTTGGTGAACCTCGCCCTGTGGTTTCTTTTAGCTCCAAGAATTTATACCCAAGCCCCTTAGAGCTCCTAGAGCTCATAGTCCAACTCAAGTGGGACCCTAAAAATAGGGTCTGTCCATGATAGCAAGCTTCTCACGGAAGGTTAATAATTTGACCTTCCCCAGGCACTTCGTGAGAATATCTGCGACATGCTCATCAGTCCCAATGTTATGGATCCTTACGACACCTCATTGTGCCATGTCCCAAACAAAGTGGTACCTATATCAATGTGCTTGGATCGACCATAGAACATGGAACTCTCAGAAAGACGAATCCAACTTTGGTTATCACAAAGGATAACGGTGGTATCTAGCACATGTCCAAACAACTCACTGAAGAGCTTTCTCAACCAAATAGCTTCACAACAGGCCATACTCGTTGCAATGTATTCAGCCTCGGCAGTGCGCAAATCAACCTATTCCTACCTCATACTCATCCAAGATATCGAAGCAGAACCAAGAGTGAAGAAACATACAGATGTGCTCTTACGATCCACCACACTACCTGCCCAATCAAGATTGGTATATCCATGGAGCCTCATACTCCCGGTAGTGTATCTTAGCCCATGGGTGATTGTGCCCCAAAGATATCTCAAGTAATTCTTTCCACCAATCCAGTGAATGTGATGAGGGTCAACCATGTATTGACTCAATGTGTTCACTGCAAAACATATGTTTGGATGTGAGTTCACTAAGAACATGAAGGCCCCCACGAATTGAAGATACTCAATGGGATTTCCCAACTCGATCCAACAGCACTTCCACACAACTTCTTATAGTTGATTTCCTTCAGAGTCGTCACGGACTTGTAGTCCACCATCCCAAATCTCTCCAGTAGCTTCACGACATATTTTCCTTGAGAAAGGAAAATATCACCTGGCCTTTTCCAGACCTCCAAGCCTAGGAAATAGTGCATCGGTCCTATTTCCTTTATCTCAAACTCGAAATCTAGCTCCCTCTTACATTAATGAATGAGAGGCTCAGCACCTGTTAGGAAGAGATCATCCACATAGAGAACCAGAATGAGAGGCATTTCTTTATCAACCTTAAAATAAATGTTTAGATCAGCATCACTTTGAGTGAATCCCAGCTTCATCAAGTAGCTATCGATCCTCTCATATAAAGCCCTGGGGGCTTGCTTCAACCCATAGAGGGATTACTTCAACCTGCATACATATGTGTCTCTATCTTGGACTTCGAACCCCAGAGGTTTCTCCACATAAACCTCTTCCATGATTGAACCATGTAAAAAGGCAATCTTCACATCGATCTAATGGATACTCCATCCTTGTGTTGTAGCAAGGGAAATGATCGATCATATGGTGGTATAGTGGGAAACAGGTGCAAATATATCATCATAATCTATTCGTTCCTTTTGAGAGAAGCCTCGAGAAACAAATCTTGCCTTGTACTTTTCATCACTTTCATCGGATCCATGCTTGATCTTGTAGAGCCATTTCGAGGTGACGACAGATTTGTGCTCCAGTTTCTGGAACACATCCTAGACATCATTCTTCATAATGGACTCATATTCTTCGTGCATAACATCCTTCCAAATTCATGCTTTACGGCTTCTTCAAATGATCTAGACTCAGATTGTACAATAGTACTCATGGCTGCTAGGTACCCTTGGTACCTATTTGGCTTCTTACTTTCTCGGAATGTTCCCCTTGGAGCAATATGTCTCTCGGCATCTTCGAGAGTGTCTCTAAGCCATGAGGCTATCCTTTTATTTGAATGAGGTGGATCTATAGGATCCATCGGACCTTCAACATTGGGCATCGGTTCATCCTTTGGTTCTTCATGCCTTTCAACTTCTTCTTCTTCTTCTTTGTCTTCCTTTGAGCTAGGAAGATTCCCTAGTTTCTTGAGGGCAGCATCTTCATCGAAGGTGACATCATGGCATATCTCCACTTCTATTGAATGTGAGTATATATTTTGAACGTACACATTAGTGTTGGAAACTTCTCCCCATAGAAACTTTAGAGACCTTGGTCATAGAGCAAGGCATGGGCAACTTCCAAAATGGTTATATTTTTTTTTCAACAAGACCATTTTTCTTGGGAGTATACACAGTCATGGTCTCCCTCTTAATCCCAACTTCCCTGCAATAATCATTGAATTCATTACTCGTACTCGGTCCCATTTTCGGTCCTCAAAATTTTGATCTTCTTCCATGTTTCATTTTTAACCAAGGCCTTGAAGGTACAAAACCATTTGAATGCTCCATCCTTCTTCTTCAAAAAATATATCCAAGTCTTGCAGAAGAATTCATCTATAAAAGTGATATAATATAAGCATCCTCCCAAGGATGTTACGGGTAGCATACCAGATAAATCAAAATGTATCAATTGCAAAATATCAGATGTCTTCGTGACACTTGGGGGGAATGGTCCCCTTGTATGCTTCCCTTCGGCACAACCCTAACATACCCCTTCATGATCATCTTTGAATTCAAGCATCCCTGTCATCACCTTCCTTGCTTCGGGAAAGGATTTGAGATGAAAGTGTGAAAACCTTTGGTGCCATAGCTCAGATTGAAGGGTTGTGTCACATGTCATGGCCCCCAGTGGACTTCCACCAACCTGATAGAGTGTATCAACTCTAAAACCAAGAGTGAATGCTTATTTTAAGTTCCTCTTCCAAATGTGTTCCTTTCTATTGATGAATGCCACCTTTAATCCTTTGTATTCCATTTCCGAGATAGACACTAGATTTTTCTTCAATTCAAGTACGTACAACACATCTTGCAAGTGAAGGGCTTGACCTTGATTTAGATGAAGGGTCACAATCCCTGTCCCTTTCATGGGATAGGCAGAATTGTCTCGAATGATAATTTCCAGATTAGTATCATTTTCAATCAAATCATAGAGGGCTTCCTTATATCCAGTGAAGTGCCTTGAGGCACTACTATCAATCTGTTATCACCAAATTGAGCCTTGTTGGGTTGCTTCAATGGTCAACTTGGAGTAACTCTTTCAAACCACTTTACAACTGGAAATTAGCCTCTCCATTCTAAGAGGAATCTCTCAAAACATAAAAGATATTAAATGAGTAATCTTGAAAACAGATGACTAACTCTGCATTGGATTGGATGTGTTTTTGTGTAGGTGAAAGATGTGTTAGGTTTACTACCTTGGGCTTATGGAGTCGATATGAAAAAATAGGTCACAAGTAAACTTATCTCATGGAATCTGAGGCAATTGTATTTTTATTAAACCATGCATGAAGGAAAAAGCAGCAAGTTATATGCATACAGGAATTTGGAGCATGTCACCATGAATTTCAAGTGATTATACATAAGTAAACTACTGAATCTTGACAAAATAGCAGCCTAGGTGTAAACAGGAAGCTACAGCATGTGATCATGAATTCCAAGTGATTATAAAACTATAACACTGGAGAGAAATTAAAGTATTGATAGAGCAAATTTACATAAGAATACATAAAAAAATCTCAGGTCAATAAGCATGCTGCAACTGTGCATTTCTGATATCAAACTATTACAATAGTGGTAGTGTCAAGTCAACATCTCCCAACCCTTTCTAACTCTAAAACTCTCTCCTTTATAGAATGAGGACTCATAAAAATGATATTCCACCTTATTCCCCTCGAATTCTCACCTCAAAGACCTATTTCAAACATGATTCCATCACTTGGAGACTTCATAGGGATATTTCTATTTTGCAGAGTTTGAATACAAAAAGGACTCTTCTTTCATTAATATTTCAACAAATCAATTTAATAACCCTTATCAACTACAACCAACTAATTTTCAGAGTTCACTAGAGTGCTGATGTGTCATTATGCCATGTGTATTCTGATCTGGACCTCCTCCAAGTCGAATTTTTACATTTTTTTCACAAATCTGGTTAGTGAAAATTTTGAAAAATAGGCTTCAAAGATGAGTGTATAATTTCCAAAACTTGATGTCTTTGCAGAAAATTAGAGAATTTTTTGTATATGGACTTGTGTTGAAGAAAAACCTCTTTTATATTTACAAAATACTATTTCGTTTGGTCTGAAATAAAAATTTAAGTTGACTTCTAAAACAATTATGTTCAGAAATTTTAGTAGCCTGTTTTAGTAGCGTGGGGAAAATGGCTTTTCCATCAATCTTCTTGACTTCTTTGCTATTCTAACACCTTCATCATGTCATGAGACCTTGCAACCATTGATATCCCTCCTTAAAACATGTCAAAACTGAATTTAAATCCAAAAAATCACCTATGGAATTTCTGTAGTGTTTTTCTAGCTTCAAGCCTGAAGCACGCTACGAAAACACCTAAAAAAGGCAGAATTTGCAGTTTAGAAATGAACTCATATTTCCTAATTCTTAATATATTTTTCAAATATGGATGAGGTTTTTTTAGATCAAAATTTCTTTAAGAAAAACCTCTCTTTTTTTTTAAATACCATCTCTGACTGTCCAGAATATGTATTTGAAAAACATGTATAAAACAGGAAAACTCTATTTTCTGAAAATAGTGCCGAAATACATCCTTGTATCTCCCAATTTGTAGCACCTTTGAGAAACGTGAAAGAGGTTATTGTTATTTGATATGTTCTTAAAAATAATCTCTCTAATTTCTTAAAATACTTCTCTGTTTGCCTAGAAACCATCCTTGAAGTTGATTGCTCAAAAGTAAAAAACAGAGAAAGCCTTATATACGCTACGAAATTGTTAGGTGTTTTCAAAGCGTTTTATGTTGTTTTCCTATTTTAAACGCTACAAAAAGTTGTAAAACTGGCTTAAGCACCCTTTTTAAATTTAAATTCTTGGGGAATGAAAACTAACAACATATGATGACCGATGGGACATGACATGACCTAAATGGAGGTGGCCTCAAACCTTAGGATAGGTTAAATATGTAAAAAAAATGAAATTTTCCTATACCAACTTGAAAGGCTTACGAAGACCTTGTCATTTTGATAAATAAACTGTATGACCATGTGAATTAATGTTTCACAAAATTATGAGTGATAACAGTGGCTCCACATGGGATGGTGTGCCCCTGTGGTACACCAAAGAACCTATAGTTCCAGTGCCATCCATACTTTTGGAAATAAAAAACTCTGAAATTTTCCAATGGATTTTATAAGATGAATTTCCAGTGCCACCTCCATTGGGCTGCTCCCATCTTCAAAATGAAAACTTGCAACCTGTTCTGACTTGTATGGCACTGGAAAAAAAAAACCAGTAGCTGATAAAGAACTGAAAGTACACATGTTGAATTTAAACCTAAAACTGAGAAAATGCTTGATATTCAAGATATATACAAATGATCCTACTCTACTTGATTAGCATAAAAACTTAATCAAGTGATCTCACACTTCCAATGAAGCCAATCAAGAAGTTGAGTACTGGATTGGAATGGAAATTCCACTTCTCTGATCATAAAACCATTCCTGAGAGATGACAACTTGTTCCACCATCTGAATTTTTATACATAACTAAAAATCAGAATGAAATTCATTCCTATAGGAGATTCCAGCAGAGTTGCGAAAGGATATTTGAGAAAATGCACGAATAATTTTTGTTGATCAACAAGAAAGTGTGAGTAAATATGATCCTTTGATGGTGTTCCTTGTTTAGATTCTTCATTATAACCCTTGTGACCTTCCTCAAATAAAAAAGGAAAATTTTTTTGATCATTATTTTCATTTGAGATGAAGAAATACTTAGAGAACCCTTAGACACTTTCAAAATGAATTACCTCAGCATGTACCGCAGAAATTTCTAAAGGTAACTCTTCATATGATTTAACAAGCATACCCATCTAAATTTCTAAGATTTGATTTTCATAATTTTCTTCATTTGATGTAGGCTAATGCAAGGAATGACATGAAGAATAAATTTCTTACTTTATTTGAGGATTATAGAAATTATCTTCCAGTATTTCCTCTTGTTGTTTGAAATGATTCTCATATTCCTGATGATCAAAAGACTGACAAGTCTACTGCAAATTTTCATCAAACTCAGAGGATGTAACATGATTGTCATAAATAAACTCCTATTTGGTTTCATTTTCATCCAAGAGAGAGGCTACCCTTTCTTCTTTGTGATGAAAGGGATTGTCATGAAGGGCTTCTAAAATTTCCTCATTCATAAACTCATCATCTTCATAACAATTCTACAAATATTCAATAAAACTCACACAATGTTTACAGAAATGTTTGACTAGCAATAAGGAAGAATGACACTCTTTCATACATCTCACAAAATGCAACATGGAAATCAGCAAGAGAATATAATGAACCATTTGGCAGGCTTTCATACCAAGACCATGTTTTTCCCTCTAAAGTGACCATAAACATCTTCATGAGACAATCCTCAGGGAATTGAACCTTAAGTATGTGTACATGCATATGTAATCTAACCAAATGAAGAGAATCATTGTCTTTCTTTTCATCTTTAAATATAGGAATATTAGTTAACCAATCAACCTTTGGCATAGGATTTGGAAAACCAGGGATGTGATACCAATTCGTAGGGGCATACCTGGCATTTATTCTTGCAATGGAACTCATCTTGGAACTTCATCAAGCTACTGATCCTCAAGAAGTGGAGTCACCTTCCAATTGATTATTTGATGTGTGGATTCGCTAGAGCAGAAATACAGCCAATATGTGCCTAAGTGTCTGCTTCTCTCAGACCTTAGAACTAAAACTTTGTCGTTCTTCCCAAGGAAAATTTACACCTTTGGTCCCCAGTAACGGCGCCAAAATGTTATCGACAAATTGAGTCATGTTGGGTTGCTTCAATGGTCAACCTGGAGTAACTCTAAAACTCTCTCCTTTATAGAGTGAGGACTCATACAATTGATATTCCACCATACTCCCCTCGAATTTCCACCTCAGAGACCTATTTCAAACATGATTCCATCATTTGGAGACTTCCTAGGGATATTTCTTTTTCGCGGAGTTTCAATACAAAAAGGATTCTTCTTTCATTAATAGTTCAACAAATCAATTTAATAACCCTTATCAACTGAAACCAACTAATTTTATGACTGTAATAGAGTGTTTATGATTCATTATGCCACGTGGATGCTGATCTGGACCTCCTCCAAGTCGAATTTTTACATTTTTTCACAAATATGGTTAGTGAAAATTATGAAAAATAGGCTTCAAAGATGAGTGTTTAATTTCCAAACCCTGATGGCTTTGCAGAAACTGAGAGATTTTTTTGTAGATGGACCTGTGCTGAAGAAAAACCTCTTTCATATTTTCAAAATATTATTCATTTGGTCTGAAATCAAACTTGAATTTGACTACTAAAATAGTCATGTTCAGAAACTTTAGTAGTGTGTTTTAGTAGCATGGGGAAAATGGCTTATCCATCAATCTTCTTGACTTATTTAATGTTATAAAACCTTCATCATGTCATTACACCTTGCAACCATCGATCTCCCTCCTTAAAACATGTCAAAACTGAGTTTAAATGCAAGAAAGCACCTACAAGAATTTTCGTAGCATTTTTCTAGCTTCAAGCCTAAAGCACGCTACGAAAACTCCTAAAAAAGGCAGAATTTGTAGTTTAGAAATGAACTCATATTTCGGAAATCTTAATAGATTTTGCAAAACTGGAGGAGTTTTTTGTAGATCAAAATTTTTTGAAGAAAAAGCTTTCTTGGTTTTTTAAATACCATCTCCAACTGTCCAACATCTGCATTTGCAAAATATGTATAAAACAGGAAAACTTTTTTTTTCTGAAAATAGGTCTGAAATACATCCCTATATCTCCAAATTTGTAGCACCTTTGAAAAAATTGAAAGAGATTATTGTTGTTTGATATGTTCTTGAAAATAACCTCTCTCGGTTTCTTAAAATACTTCTCTGTTTTCCCAGAAACCATCCTTGAAGTTGACTGCTCAAAAGTCAAAAACAGAGAAAGCCTTATATACGCAAAGAAATTATCAGGTGTTTTCATAAGGTTTCCTGTTATTTTCCTGTGTAAAACGCTATGAAAATTTGTAAAACTGGATTAAGTGCCCTTTTTTAATTTAAATTCTTGGGGAATGAAAACTAACAGCATATGATGACTTATGAGACATGACATGACCTAAATGGAGGTGGCCTCGAACCTTAGGATAGGTTAAATATGTAAAAAAAATAAAATTTTCCTATACCAACTTGAAAGGCTTACGAAGATCTTATACTTTTGATAAATAAACTGTATGACCATGTCAAGTAATGTTTCACAAAATTATGAGTGATAACACAATCAATCAATTATCCAGCATATCGAAAGGAGATGCAGCAGAGAGGGCAGATATAAGAATATATTCATTTTTCCTTTCAACAACATCAGATTCATCATACCTGGAATTCCTTAACCTATTGAAAGGTTGCCCATTTCCACTTTGATCAGAGGGATCCCTCCTCTTTCCTTTGCACCTGTTTTTCCTTTGATATCCATTCCCCCTGAATTTGTTGTTGTCATCATCTCTGGGAGAGTCCCTTCTATTGGGGCACTCTCTTGCATAGTGATGAAACTTGTTACAAGTGTAACATCTTCCTTTTCTTCCTTTGGGAACCAATCTTCCATGGTTTTGATTTCTCGAACCACCATTGTTACTCCTCTTCGCATGAGCGGTGAAGGTAGTAGGGTCACCTCTATTCCCATTCGAGGGATGATCTCTCTCCATCATCCTTGTCTACTATTGAGTGCATCTCGTCAAAAATTCATCAAAATCAAGAATCACATTATTATTAAGAATCATAGTATTAAACACATACTAGTCTCAGGGAAGCCCTCCAAGAGTAATGAGGATGAGCTCTCGATCAGCTACTTATCTCCAATAGCTAGGAGATCATTCCTGATTTCTATGAGCCTCATAAAATAGGATTGAATGGATTCATATTTTCCCTTCTTGATATTCTTCAACTTGTTCTTGAAGAAGATAAATTGATTAGCATTTCTAGCCCTGAACATGCCAACCAACTTATCATACATCTCTTTAGATGTGCCCAACTCGGAGATATAAGCAACAAAGTGCTTATGTATATAATCCATGATAATCATCTTCGCTTTGGTTTCCCATTTTATATACTTCATCTTTGTGCTATCTAGTGCATTTAATCGAGGCTCATTTATCTTCCCCTACACATAATCCATTTATCTTCCAATACCAAATCCAAAGACATGTTCCAAGAATGATAATCAGACTTATCAGTCAGCTTATCATCAGATTTGAAACCCTTGTAGGTTGAGGTGGCCATTTGTCCTTGATAAGACAATTTCTCTAGCTTGGGCTTTGTCTTCACCTTAGCTCTGATACCATGTTAATTTTAGATGACCATGGTAAGTTCTATGCTTAATGGAGTTTTACTTCAATCTTTCTTATAGGCCCAATTAAATTTAGAAAACACATAAACATGAATGTAGAGTGTTGATAGGACATAATAATAGATTAGCAGAAGACAATACAAATAATATATTATAATTTGTAATTCTTCTTGCCCAACAAATATAGAGAAAAATGTTTATTACAGCAGTCAACAGGATGCCCTAGCCAACAAAGAATTTGGCTAGCCAAACCAACTCTTCCAACATACAAGATCAACCTTCCTCCAGGAGTCACACACACCTCAAAGACAAATCCCAAATAGTCAATGCAAGTCAACATAAACCAGTAAATGTTGTGATCAAAGGGCCTTTGGTCAAAGTCGACGTTCAGCCTCGATTTTTGTGCCCAGAAGTCCCGCCTCCAAAAATAATAATTTTTGTGCTAAAACTGCAGTCAAACTTCAAGGGTTGACCCAAAGTCAATGATGGTCAACATTTTCCAGAAAGCCCTAAAAACAGTCTGAAATTTTTCGGCTTCAGCTTCACACGTGGGAGAGAGAAAGAAGCCTCCAAAGGTTGTACGAACCAATCAGATGAAAAGGAATGTGTGTGATGATATTATGATGAAATGAGCATCATCTCTCTCCTATTTATATCCATCAATGAGGGTGTGTGACACATATTTTGGGGCTTGTGAGCCTACATTACAAATTTGGCCGACCTTGACAATTTTCACATGTGTGGAAATAAAATCAAAATATAAGTTATGCTCATCCAAACAAGATGATCTTTAGATCAATCTTGCACCTCTCAGAAAGAGGAATCCAACAAAATTTACACTAAAGGAGGTTAAATAGGGGGAGAACCTCTTCCATTCACAAATGTGTGTGAAGGGGACCCCACTACATTTCATTGTTGACAATAAGAGCCAAAAAAACTTTATATAATCCAAGGTCATCAAGAGATTGAAGTTGTCGATAGTACCACACCCAAACCATAGACCGTTGGTTGGTTGAGCCATGGATGAAGCATTTGTGTCAACCAGCAGTGCCTCCTATCCTATGACATCAATCCCTTCAAATATGAGGCATTGTGTAATTTTATTTTAGGAAAAATATTACATATGGAAATATCATGTTTTTTATGAGTCTCGTCCTCACAGTTTCATTGTTACTCTTACAGCTCAACTCTATAAGGTACCAAAGGTAGTTCCAACTACAAAAATTTGGTTGATCTCAAGAAAATAATGCTAAAAGGTAATCTCTTAGACTGCAAGGTTTCTCCTATTAATGGTTTGATAATAAAGTGAAAGGAATTTCACTACAACCATCAAAACCTCAACATGAATTCTCTCTACATAATAGAAGAAAGTGGACAATATTATAGAGATATACAGATATGTCATTGCTCGACTAGTGGGGGTGCCTCTGCACTGCTAGGTCAAACACTCAAATGTCTTGATACCTAGTGCTCCTTTACCAAATGGCCCACTATATAGATGCTCCCTCTTGGAGAATGAGGAAAAAAAATATTAGATTCATGAGCTCATCTGAAAGGGCCATATTAGACTAAGCTCCTCGCCTTATGAGAGTGTGTTAGTGTAAAATAAGGATGGGACATGGATACTATGTAATGATTATAAATCCCTAAGAAAAATAATGCAAGAATATATATCTTATACATAGGATTAAAAATATCCTTGACCAGCTAAAGGGTGTCAAATTATTTAGTAATATTGATCTAAAGTCAGGCTACCACTAGGTTCTAATTGAACAAACTAATGTATGAAATACAACCTTCAAATCTAAATAATTCCTTTTTGAGTGGTTTTTCATGCCCTTTAGCTTGGATAATTCTCCATCAATGTTCATGAGGATGATGGATGATATCTTGTGGTCATTCAAAATCTCTTTTGTGGTTGTATATTTGGATGTGTTGAGAATTTGGAGGGGTTACAATTAATACAAATTCTCTTCTTGATAATTACTTGTGAGCTAGCTTGTGTAGCTTATGTATTCTCTTAGTTAATATTTCATCAAGTCAATTATCAAAATGCATAGGACACAACTATTTACACAAAATTTATACTTTTATTGTAGGAAGGTAAATAACAGATTTACCTTCCTTACATTGCACTTCAGATCTGCACTTCAGCACTTCACTTGCCTTCAGAATTTAGCATTTACTTTCAGCACTTTGAGGTTACCTACAGCACTTCATATTTGTACTTCGGATTTACCTTCAGATTTTCGGACCTTCAGACTTTTCTTTTACCTTCAGACCTTCAAACATAAATTTTTCCTTCAGATCTGCACTGTTTCTTCCTCAATTTATACTCTTGAATCCACACCAAATTTTGTCCTTTAGATCTGTACTTAAACTCTAAAAATGCTCAGGCTAATACATAGATTTATTGTTCTCCAAATGAGCCGTAGGATAGTCATATATATAGATGACTTGTCCAGCTATTGGGCTGACCATTATATTGGTATTTAGGCCAACTAGGTAGCTTGCAATTAGGCTGACTTGTAGTTTATTTTCTCCAGCATTTTTATGAGGCATTACTTCACATATATTCCGATATTGTTGAAGGTTGTTTCCGCTATATTTTGAGCTTGTCTACCAACACTTTTGGAGGGTTGTTGAGAGCTTCTTTACAAGTTCTTGGAGCATATCCATCTAAAGTGGATCCTTCATGATTTTGACACTTAATCCTACAAAACGAGAACCTAATAGACATCAAGAAGAATTCTATCTACATAATAAAATCTTGCTCATGAAATCCATGAAGCAAGTACAACAAAATACATTTTATTATCTTTGTCTCCTTCTTTTCATAATTACATAGTCAACATGAAGACCGACCTAGTTACATTTTAGAACACTCCCTCTTAACTAGGGAGGTATTCATATAGTTACATGATCAATTTAAAACTAAAGAATCTCATATGAAAAATCGGATTGGTAATCGCATATGTATAGCATCATATCAACCAGCATTGTCCTAATGCAAGGCCTTGACTAACAGCTCCATCTCTTCAATGAGACAATGGGCTTCAATGCTAGCGAGACACATGACTTATAGACACCTTAGTCATTGTCTCTCCAAGGTACATACTCCACCTGGGTGTACCCAAAGTACAACCTTCTTGGACTATTCTTCTCTTGGGTAGCTAGCCCTCAAATAATATCGGTCCCCGACTACTCTTATCTTAAATACCCTATCACATTCTCAAAGAGTATCGAATGCCATATGATTACCCAATCATTCATTTTGTCTTCCCAAGACCAGAATGATGTGTCTATCTCTCCCTCTTAACCAGGGAGGACCTATTCCACAAGGGAATGTACTCATTCCTAAACAAGGAATGTACCTAAGGTCATTCTTAGGAATTACCAATTTTCTTCCAAGAAATAAACTTACCATCAGGCTCCCTCTTAACCACGGACCTCCAACAACAATGGTGAGACACCCAGTTTCTCATGAAGAATTCCTGTCCTCGGTGTCATGGATATTGATATTGAGGAATCTCCATCTTTTAGCTTCATAGGGCACAAATCATCCATCACTTTTATCCTGAGTCAAGTCAGCTATCATAAAGTGATTCATCAGACTTCCTTATCTGGTCCACTTATTATGCCATGCTTCTTTCCTTAGAATCATATCAAGGATCATTCATCCTTTTTTCTTTTTTTATGATTAGTAGCCCTGCACAATTTCATCCAGATAAGCATATACATGTGAACTTTTAAAACAAAAGTTACCTTAGTGATGATATTTCACCATGACATCTTCTTGTAGGCATCGACATCCTTTATACAGATTGACACATCTCCTGATGATATGTTTTTCCAAGGGTCTTCTTCTTTACCATACTTTAGTTAGAGTCTACATAGCTTCCCAGGAGATCTCCTAGTCACATCTTCTTGGCCTCTGGATGATAACTGCCTCTTGACATGGTTTCATTTCAAGATCTCTTCCTCTCTGCACATTATTTATTTCCAGGAAATTACAACCTTTCTAGTTTCTTGTTCATATACAACCACCTCGTATTTCATGAGGACATATTATGTTGATTTCATATGTGATTTTAACTTTTCTACCACCTATTAGACATTAATCATAAGACAATAATTTCCATACTTCCACCTCCATGATGCGCTCTTCTGCTACCTTGGCCACCTTTTTTTCTTCAAGAGAGCATGCCAAGCTTATCTGGGAGGTGCATTACAGTCGAGTGGTAGGGAAATTTATTATGGAGAAGATAGTAGTAATATTTTAGAATTATTTCTACCAACCAAATCTTCAACAAGATGTCCAACGACATATTATATTGTGCATTTTTTATTCCATTGCTAAACTAGCCATCAAGAATAAAGGGTCGTACACTCCTCTACTTTCCCCATACAAGCCCTTGGAGTTAGTATCCTTGGATTACATGTTAATTTGGTCATACACAAAACATGGTATTGATTTTGTGTTTGTGGTTTTCAATCGCTTATAAAATATGGCCATTTTGGCACCATTCAAGAAGAGTGTCACAGTTGAATCTAATGGTAAACTCTTTTTTGAATGTGTTTTGTTTCATTATGGGTTACCTCAAAATATTTTTTCATCATATGGTCTCTAAAGGATATTAGGTTGACAAAATCAACTACCTTTCATCCCCAAACAGATTGAAAATAGAAGTGGTCAACAATATGATTGTGCATATCTAATGCATGTACAAATCCAAGCATCCATGTACATGGGTTGAATTTCATCCATGTGTTCAATATAGCTATAGAACACCCTCCATGACTCTATTGGTTGCAATCATTTTCAGATGTTCTTGGGGTTCCAACCATTGGCCTAATTGATGTAGTGATTCCCATTGCATCTTCACCAATATAATCCTCCCATGCTCAAGTCAAGGAAAAAAGAGAAATCAAATTTGTTGGACAGATCTAACACCTACAACAATAGGTTCATGACATCATGTAAAAAACTAATTCCAAGTACAAGTAGTGACATGACCAACACAGGGTTCAACACAAGTTTGAAGTTGGTAGAAAGAACACCTCATAGGCCCCCATAGTAATCTTAGACCACTATGATATGAGCCTTACAAAATCATAATGGTTGTTGGTGAAAAGTATTTTGAATTAAGTATTCCTTATCCTTGGCTTACACCCGGCATTTAATGTGGAGATGGTTCAACCATATTTTCCACCTCTACTTGAGACCTCCAAGGCATCCAACCAATTGGACTCCACATAATTCAATCCTGACTTCATTTATCATGATACATTGGAGCAGATCATGGACATCAGTACAAAGGATACCCATCAATAGTACATACAAAATTATCGGGTTGTCAAAGTAGGGAAACTTATTCACCAAAGCAATTGGCTCACTCTTGATGGTGTTGGATATCACCAACGTATAGGGGGTCTCCCTAATGTGAAGTCAAAATTAGACCTCACACCGTTCGGAGTAGGAACCCCATCCGAAGTATTGGCTCAACCACCATAACTTAAGTTTTTCCTTGGTTTCAATGGGTAACATAAGAGGTTATACACATAACATTTGAACAAGAAAGTAAATTAACATTGTGAAACACCAATTACAAGGTGTAAAATGAGGCCTTCATGAGAGGAGAGACAAGAGTGAGTCTCTAGAAGGGAACTAATAGTACTATCCTAAGATAAGCACACAAAATCAAGGAAAAATTCGCTAGTTATCTAGTGAAGTAGTTCACATAGACACAACGATCATTAAAGAAAATACAACACACATTAAACAAGATTAGAACTTGAAATAAAATGAAGTAGTTCAATTTATTTAGTACATATTAACATAATATATACCACAAACATCTAAATAATAGTCTTTCAACATTCATGATACACGCATAAAAGTGTGTTGTCTCAATGATATTTTGATTATTAAGTGAAAGGTCCAAGTACACAATTGCAAGGGAGAGCCACTAGCTCCAACAATGGAGCATTAAGTCACCTCTTTATTTTCCCAATAATGATCTTCTGTCCTATGCCAAGTTGAAGAAGCGAAGGCTAGCTCTCCAAATTCTAAGCCTCAAAAATCCATTTCTTGAGTTATGAGGTTTCTTTTATAACAAAGGGAATGACATTTCATATCCCCTATGACTTTTGAGCTACCCTCATGACTCTTGGACTCCTAAATTACCTTTGAACTTCTATAAGACTCTTTTTTCCATTTGTGACTTTACATATTCCACATATGACTCTTGGACTTCCACCTCTTTTACGTTTTTTCATTTTTTGAGAATACAATAATGACATCCATAAATTATGTGACAAAACACATTGATGCATATGAAATTATGATAGCGCATGTACAAGACATAACTTGGAAATGATAACATGGAACTTCATGATCATGTGGAAATTACAAGTTGCTCTCCTTGCTACTTTGTCTTCAATCTTCATGAAAGATTTTATTTTTTATTCATCTTCACCCTCCAAAGGGTCATGGATTAGCATCAGGACCTTATGAGTCATCATGAAATTTCTTCAATATTTCTTGGTTCAAGATCTCTCCATGTATTCATGATGGTTATTCTTTGTGCTTCTTCTTTGCAAGTGCTTATTTTTTATTTCTCCTTCATCACACATTCCTTGATAATAAATTTGCATTATTGAGGAGGTACACCTTCCAATGAATTTCACTCATGACAAGGAAAAATCAATAATGAAATCATCTTATTCTATCTCTACCTTTTTCATGGAAGAAGTTGCTTGTGATAGGTTTGTGAAAGGACCGAGAAGGGAGGGCTTGATAAGGATGTCATTGTTAAACTCAATAGTGGTTGAGGACAGCACCACTACTCACTAGAACTACACCATGTGCTATGAGGAGAGGCTCTTCAGGGTCCAAGGTAGTGGGAAACTACAAGATACATTATGATGAGGTTTTTGACTGAAATTGTGCCATACGCTAAGCTCAAGGGAGTAGGAGACAATGATAGTGTAGTTCAGCTTCACATTTACTGAGGGAGGTTGTGATTATGGACTAGAAATGTGCCATGCACTCAGGAGGAAGGGAAAGGAAAGTATTGACGTAGTGAGGAAGTTTATTGGACAAGGGTTGAGGGCTTGCTAGCTAAAAATGCGTCAAGTGTTATGAATGATAGGCATGCTTAAGGGAAGGTGTATTTTTATTCAACAGTGATATACAGGAAGCTCCATTGTCCACTACAATTGTGCCATGCGCTGGGAGGAGAAGGAGGCTTAAGACTAGCACAGAGTTCTTTTGCAGTGGCTTATTTTTCATTAAAAGTGTTGCCTATGCCATATTCTAGCACATTTTGTTTCCATAGTGGCTGAATTTTCACTAAAAGTGTGCCTTATGCTCAAGAAGGCTCATTGGATGAGGAATTGCGTAGTTGGCTAAGAAAAGCAACATACGTCAAGTCACTTTATCCAGAGAGAGGTTTAATGAATTGTGAGAGGGAAGAGACTTTGTATGGCACAGTTTTATTTTCCAAACAGCCACAAGAAATGCTCCATGTGCACTACAAGGCAGAATTTATCAAAACTCAGTGCAGTGACTCAGTACAAGCAAGAAGGGTTCGGAGACTATGCTTTGAAGGAGCTGATATTGAAGAGGAATCACTGCACAATTCTGGGAGGAAGAGATATTCTCAATGAGGCTCATGAATAAGAAATTTTCATCACCTAGTGAAGGATTAAGCTTTCATAACTTGTACGGGGAAACAAGATGAAGAAGAGCTCCAAAATGGCTAAGTGTGGGATCAATAGAGTAAGAGATGGAAAATATACGAATAAGAAAAAAACATGAATAACACACTTGAAATACATCAATACAAGCCATAGAAATACATAGGACTCATGAGCATCAATCACACCTTGAAATGACAGAAAAGTGGCACTTATTTCTAAGTGTGATAGTTGAAACACCACTTTACGACACTTAAAATATAAGTTGTGACACTAGGGTCGAGTGTGACTAGAAAGTGTGCTAAGTTGTAGAAATGTGACTAGTCCATATTCTTATGATATGTAAGACCATATAATGCACAATAGTGCACTAGAGATAACTCTAGTGTTTTTCAAAGGTGTGACACATACAAGGGTGAAAATAGTTAGAAGCAACGCTTGCCAAAGTAAAAAACATGAAAATGGCACTTGAAAACGCTAAATAAATTGAAAGTGACACATGTCAAAGCGAAGATAACATGAAAACACCACTTTTTAAAGTGAAAGAAATAAATAAAAAATTCACGAACATAAAATTGAATCTTATGAAAGAAAAGGTGTGTAAAAGCGACAATTGGTAAAATTCACTGGAATAGAAGTACAATAGAAAACAAAGTGAGAGGGACGGCCAATGGAGAGTGTTCATTGGATGCCAACTATATAGGATTGCATAAGAAAGGTTTGCTCATGCATTTATCAAGGACCAATCCACTGTGATCAAGTGACTTTGACACTTAGAATCCGAGAAGAATACTTAAACACTTTTCAAAACATCTACTGACCATGAAGGGACCATCGAAAGATAGATCGTAATATTCTCAGTAAGCTCCAAAATTTAATTGTAGGAAAAATTTTGGAGGGTGTTGATTGTAGCATCAACACTCACCAGGAGCCAAATTTATTAGAATTTTTCCTATACAATGAGGTAACTTAACAAAATGGAGACCAATTATTCCTAAGGAGGGAGGATTGATACAAGTGGATATCGATGGAAAACTGCATCTTCCACTGTCTCAATGGTTCTCTATCTTCTTGGTAGTTTTCTATGATGTTTGGGTCCCAAACATATGAGGTTGCTTTGAGGCCCTAAATCATGTTTCTTGGAAATTCTAGGAGCCAGGGCTTGGCATGGCATACCTTATCCCTATTTAAAATTTGTATTCCTCATATAGTTCTTTCTAATGAGCTATTGTGTACCCCAAAAGGATATTGTATGCAAAAGTTGAACCCTTAGGAAGTTGATGTACCAACTAATCACCTCGAGGCTCACAAACCTTTTGGAATTTCCTCTTCTAGGGTTAGAGTCTTATCCCTTTAGGATTTTTTATTTATGTTAAAAGGTCATTCTTTTGGCCGCTTGTAATAGCTTTTGTGAATGTGCCTAGGAACGATCTCTCTCTATTCAGGGATAGCTACCACTATTCTAGTCAATTTGTGTTATATAGTATTATGGTATCTCACTAATTAATAGAAGTTAGGTTCTCACTATATCACTATGTTTTTTTTATATTTATCCATGTGTTTTTCAATTCCTTTCCTTCACTAAAATTTCATTCCTTGTACAACCTCGATCACAAATTCGCTCAAATTTACCAAGGAACCAAACTTAAATGTCTTGTTATTGCCTATTTACTATCAATAGGCATGACGTTATAGATTTATGAAACCTAATTATAACTATTCCATTATTCATGAGACCATAGATAAATATAAATGAAATATAACATAGGTAGACTGAAGAATGAAATAGAAATTAACTCAACCATGACATAATCACAGCAATTACATATTAAATTCAACAAAATTTCTAGATACATTTAGGAATGCTTATCTATATGAATTTCTACAAAAACTAGCTATAAAAAATGGAAATTACATCCAATCATAAGCTTGCTACTACACTATTACTCTAGGAAACAATGTCTACCCATGAACCGAGGCTATGAATCCTAAAGGGGCGCACCCTTCCAATGTTTGGATTTATCTTCTCACAACATAATTCCCATACTCATAATCGTTAATTACACTTACAAAAATTCATAATCCAAATGCATCTTCCCCATCAACCTACACAACTTGAGGAATGAGATCCCCTTCTCTACTTAACAATACCTCAAATTATCCCACTTCCCTCCAAGGATCTAGCTGATCTGAATTTGAACGTTATTTTTTCTGTGCTAATTTCAATTTCAGATATAAAACTTAGTTACTGATATTATGCTTGATGTACAGGTTCCCATGTTGCTTATGTGTGTTGAAGAGGTAATTTAAACTGAATTTTATGAGTATTTTTGAAAGAATAAAGCATGAATTTAAATGGTTGAATAGTAGAAACATAAATAATAGCAAACCATCACAAATTGATACATTAAAACATGGTTTTGATGAAGGAGTTCACCCCTCTTAGGTTACATCTCCTTGGTCCATCTCCATAGCTTGGGCCTTTGTATTAGCTCAATTGTGCTCAAAATATTGTTTACATGCATTAAATTCTCTTGGAACCTATTCCAGTGAGTTTAAAATGTTGAAATGTATCAGAAATGACTATTTATCTACTCAATTTGGTTACCAGATGCTTTGGGCATGGTCTTCCCTCCTGGTGGCCCTACGCTTCAAAAATCCTCAAGGCAACAAAAACCTCTATAGATGGCATCTTCTTCCTCTGCAACATGCTCCAATGACTCCAAAACATCAAATATACTAAGAATGACTCTTCCTACACCCCATTTGGTCGAATATTGCCTCAACTATGGAAAAAACCAATTTCCCTACAATTTCACCACTAAATCTGGAAACTGGCTAGCTAACTCCACTAAACTGGAGCTCCGCCGCATTTGGCGGACTCTGCCAAATCCACCGCCAAACTAAACACCCCATTAACTAATATATAATCTTGTATTTAAGTGTCAATTAATTGGTAGTTATTGCTAAGCACGTTTAAGCTCTAGCCCTCTGCACGGTCATGGGGTAGAGGTTGTATGGTGAGGGTTTGGCCGGTGGGCTGGCCCCTCAGTTCCCGCCACCAGAGCTTAATGCACATTTAATTACCAAATATGAGCATAGTTTTTCAAACCACGAGTTCATATAACAATGGTAAAGCACACCGGTGAAGAGGGGGAGATCTTGGGGGTCGAGCCCCGACCCCGCCCCTCTTAATAGATTTTTCACCATACGTTATTTGAAACCTTTGAAGCCTGAAATATTTTCACTCCAACATAAAACTTGCCACCATATTATATATTGGACTTTGACTTGAATACGTGGCCTCTGTTGCATTCACCAACACATATGTCGGCCCCACCATATTAATACTTTGCCAACGGTTTGTAATTTATCCACCGTATGAAATGCAGAATATGGTTTAGTTGATAAAAATATATCACATGAACTATGGTTTAATAATATATATGTGGATTTAATAATTGATAATTAAATTTTAAAATTGATATCAAATATTAATATATATATTACTAGCAATTGCACCATATGTTGCAAAATAAATGTCATAAGGAAATAGCATAGGAAAGAGTAGCGTAGAAGAAGAAGGATCCATCATGAAGGAATGAAAAGAAAATTTGCTTACATGGAAGCAGGTCGCGGTTTCAAAGATATTGATTATGAGAGTTATCAACCAGAAAATTTTGTTATAGATATTGAAATAGGAAATTGTGGGTGAAAATATATATGTAAACCAACATAATGAAATAATTTGTTGCAGAGAAGGAGCCATCATGAAGGAATGAAAGGAAAATTTTTCTTCCATGGAAGCAGGTCGTGAAGGTTTCAAAGATATTGATTATAAGAGTTATGAACCAGAAAATTTTGTTATAGATATTGAAATAGGAAATTGTGAGTGAAAACATATATGTAAACCAACATAATTTGTTAACACATATAAAAAATTTGTTATAGATATTGAAATAGGAAATTGGGGTGAAAATCCTTTGGTGATTAATAATCCTCTGAAACAAGCACGAAATGAGCATGTAACTAAAATACAATATTTCAAATATATTCAAGTACAATCTATCTAGCATTGATGTAAATAAAGAGAATTTTTATTAACAGAAGTAGAGTTTACTCCAAGTTCATCTACATATCCGAGCGCAAATTGCATGCTTGTCAGAAATTGTGTATGAAGAACAATAGTCTTGGTATACAAGAAAGTGAATGTCATTTTAATATAGAGACATTTTTGGAAGGAGATAGTGTTATTCATGTTATGGTTTATTTTCTTCACTCCAAACTTGGTTCAGTCTTTCTATATATACGCAAGGAAAAAAATACAAAGTAATTTCACAAATTTAAGTTATAGTTTTATATTTTATAATTACAAATCTAGTTTCTTATTAAAATATTTTACACACATTTATTCATTCAAAGAAATTATATTGTGAATATGTTTATCCTATTATTTTATTACAAAATTATTGTACTCACTACTAAATAAAACAACTTTATTAATAAAGAATTGAATGTCAAATTGAAATATTACTCAAGCAATAACTACTATAATATATAGAACTGATTTTTTGACGTATAAATTATTTGTTTTATATGTCATTCAATTTTCATTACCTATTATCTTCAAACCCCATGGGGAGGTATTGAACATGGGAGCAAATTTAGGTAAATAAGCATTCACATTGTCAAATTGGACAAAAAAAAAATTATAATCCTAAAATTCTCTCACCTAATCATCTTTTTAAGTATATAATTGAGTTTCATTTATTAAAAAAAAGGCAATATTAAGAACCTCCTAGAGTTATAAAAGGTAATTGACATGAAAAATAAAAAATTTCCTCATGACACCATATCTAAGAAATATAGTTCAATTATTGGGCATTAGAAATTCCAAAGAGGTGAAGGTAAATGAGTTAGTATCAAGAAATATGACATCAACCCCTGGAAAAATTGCAAAATATCAATATCAATATGGCATAAGTGCTAGTAGGGAATTATTGACAGGTGTTGTTGGAAAAATAACTACATCATATTGGTTGATGTCAATGAAAACAATAATCTACAAAACATTAGGCAAAAGTTTATGGAGGCATTAAAAAATTAGGATTCAATAACATGAGAATGATGAACTTGCATGTTGGGATAATATATGTAGGAAACCTTATCAAGATAGACTTTCGTATAATGTGAGAAACATTGTGAAAGAGTTTTGGTATTGGAATTTCCATGTGTCACCAAATGAGAAGAATACCATGAGACATTGTATATCTAGAGGGGTGTATTGAGATCATTTCCCCTTTCAGTGACTATTATTATTAAAGAACATTTCTTACTACAAAATATGTATAACTTGTATATATACGTATCAAAAAAAAAAAAATAGCCGTGCTGAATCTTATGACAATGAGGACAATATAACTAGTCCATTCATACAACTACCACATACTATCAATAGGCAAAAGGGTTTTCCTGTGAAGCGATATATGCATCTTCGTCATGCAAATTGAATCTCAACACTAAGGAGTCATCCTAAGATAAAATGTCATCATAGTAACTTTGATGTTCCAAAACCATCAATCATTTAATTATATTTCTCTAAATATCAACAATTGGACAACAATCACAATATGGTAATGCTTGGGGGGAATGTATATCCATATCATAGTATAACTGTATATACAACAACTTATCCAAATGATATAAAAATATTTCATAGCAATGCAACTGCTACATGAATTACTCACAATCTTTAATGATATACTCCAAGTTCTTCCACAATACTAATCAAGTGTCTAAAGAAGCCATCATCACTCAGGCACCATATAGGTAACACCTGGGGGAAATGTGTTAGAATTGTAGATAAAATAGCTCATACAAAGGATATAAAAATCTGTTATAAGTAATGCAATTTCTACATCAACTACTCACCATATAGCTAACGTCCTAGAGAAATGTGTTAGAACTATATATACAATAGCTTATACAAAGGATATGAAAATATGTTATAAGCAATGCAACTACTAGATGAACTACTCACAGTCCTTAATGATATAACCAAAGTTCTTCCACAATACTAATCAAGTGTCTAAAGAAGCCATCATCACTTCCAAAATCGCATATTTAAACATACAAGTTGTAAAAAATGATTTTGTTTCATAAATTTTAATAAAATCATGTGCTCAGATCTAAGATATAGTTCTTAAACTCTGAAGCCTCTTCTTGATTGAAAACACACTACACTGATACTAAAGAGAAATAATTTAAAATTTTCTTGGCACAATTGTTACATAATAATTTGATGCATAACTTGTATAGCAATAAATATCAGCTTGCAACATGTCCAAATAAAACAACTGAAGTAAATACTATTAATTGGTTTTCAATACATTTATGCAATTAAAATAGAGCTAGGAACTTTTGAAGACTACTTCATAGAAAATTAGAAGCATCTTCATGCCTGGTTTTCCAAGCTAGCCATGAATACCTCTCTAGATCCTTATAGCATTAGATATATTTTGTGAGAAAATGTGATTTTTTTTTTTGTCACAATGATTTAAAAATCAGTTATTATACCACAATATTGACTTTCTTATTGTTTGTTTTGTTTATGAACCATTTAAATAGACCACATGAACATTTGATTTTACATTGTGATCTCCCTAACATGGGTGGGGATTTAAAAAATTGGAGAGTAAATTGAGCGGTTATTGTTAGAAATTGTTGTATAAGATGGGAAATTTGGATGTTTTGTAGACAATATGGATGTCATAATAGATATCTGTTTTAAATTTTTTAGTGTCTCTAGCCACCATGCATCTAATATGATCCATTTCAACTGAGAAATTCAATAAATATTTTGAATTTTTTAGTGTCTCTAGCCACCATGCATCTAATAGGATCCATTTCAGCTAATAACTTCAATAAATCACTGTGTGAATGATAACTTGTGACATCCCTAGCCATTTTCTTTGATTGTGGAACTGGTTACAATCTAATAACTTGTAAAATCCCTAGCCATTTTCTTTGATTGTGGATCAGGTTATAAACTAGAATACACTCTCTCTTCAAAAGACTCTACAATATATATTGGATGGAGGGAATTGTGATAAAACATGTACAAAAAACTCTTTAGGGTTGTCTCAACGTACTCTATTGTTAATCACATAGTGTCAATTTGGTAAAACTATAATCTACAGTAAGGACTAAGTGGATTTTTTCTTTTATAAGTTTTGTTTGGAATTGAAAAATTAAAAAATTATAAAAGATAAAATTATGTAGTGAAAAACTTTGTTTAAAATTTCAAAATAAAAAGTTGAGTAATTTTGACATCATATAATGTGGGAAATTTGGATGGTTTGTAGACAATATGGATGTCATAATAGATATCTATTTTTTAGTGTCTCTGGCCACCATGCATCTAATATGATCCATTTCAACTGAGAACTTTAATATCTATTTTGAATTAGAACTTCAATAAATCACTATGTGAATGATAACTTGTGACATCCCTAGCCATTATCTTTGATTGTGGATTAGGTTACAAACTAATAACTTGTGAAATTAGCTTATGATTATAAAGTAAAAAACATGTAAGTTTTTTAGCGACAATTAGGTAATTAAAGATATGTATATAGTTTTTTTTTAATAGAAGAAATTTGATATTCATTAACAAAAAAAAAATTGAAAGAGTATGTATGTATTTACAAACTATTATGTAGTTACAAACTATTACAATTAAGTAATTAGAGGTAAATTTAGTGTTAATTAAGAAATGAGAATTATGAACATTCATCATTATTAATTTCATTTTTTATATATTAAGAAATACTACCCATGAATAATAAAACACTTGTAACATAAATAATATATAATGAAAAAAACCATGTATTTTTGGAATAATAAAATAGTTGTAACAAAAATAATATAAAACAAGAAAAACTATGTATATTTAGATGTATGAAAATTTAGATACATTTTATTAAGTAAAATTTTAAAAGAATAATGGTTATAAACAATTAAAAATAATTTTATTAAATAGTTATTTTAGATATTTTCCATCTTAATTTCCCCCTTTAAATAAACTATATTCCACACGAATACCATGGGTCAATACCATGGGCTGTTTTTATAGTTTATTGTTATTTTATTTTATTACCTAAATTCAATTTAACTTATTAAAAAGAAAAAAACAAATACTGGAGAGTTAAGATTGATCTAGGCCATCTTAATTTCCCCCTTTAAATAAAATATATTCCACATGAATACCATGGGTCAATATCATGGGTTGTTTTTATAGTTTATTGTTATTTTATTTTATTACCTACATTCAATTTAACTTATTAAAAAGAACAAGAAAAATACTATTAAAAAACACATAAAAAAATATTTACATTTACATATAAAAATACAAATTTTTAATAGAAACATTATAACTTAAAAGTCACCAAAACCTACATTCAATCTAACTTATTAAAAGAAAAAAACTAAAACTAACATTATAAAAAATATATATAAAGCTATTTACTTGTGGATCTAATGGCCTAAAACATTTCAATCATCTAACATTTGATCCAATGGCTTAGACATGGACACCCTAGCACCTAGGGGAGTTGTTTTCAAATAAGAATGCCTTACGGCATAATTACGGCATAAATATAATATATCATATGATATAAAGCATAATATATATTATAAATATATATAATAACATATATATCAATAAAATCTTAAAATAACAAAAAAATGATTTACATAAATCCATAAACCCAAATTCAACTTTAGAAGGTCATTGGACAAATTTTTCCTTCACAAACCAAACTGGCGAATCCCAGAGTGACACTTTTCACAGTCACATTGGACTAAAATTGAAGAAGATTCCTTGAATGTTGAATAGGCTTCCATGTCATCAGCCTGTACCTGTTCTGCAATTTTTTAATACGAATTTGTCTGTTCTGAACGGCGATCAGCAAACCGTAACTCCCTCACCCGAGCTCGATTTTCAAAGAAACGAGTTGCATTGGATTCCTTACAATGGGCTGATCGTTGTCTTTCTAGTTTCATTCAATTATGAGAACTTTCATTTTGAGCTAAAATACTGAGCCTCTAATCACCAACATAGGTTGGGAAAGAAAATTTATTGTTGGATTCCAATGAATTATCATCTATAGTGAAATTTCCTCAATTACAACCAACATCATTCCTTAAATCCATAATTATCTGTTAATTTATGGTTTTAGCTTTCATAGTTCTAATTCAACATACATATAGTAGTTGTGTCTATAGAAATAAAATCTTCCTAAAATAAAAGACAATTAACAAGGTGAATTCCCAATTTTCTAGTGATTTCAATTCTTTGATAATTAATTAAAAGTATATCTTTGAACTCCCATCTCCCAACCTTCAAAATTAAATCCCAAATATGCTAATTTTCTTGTATGGTAAAGGTGAAACCTTTTTAATTTCATGGGATGAAAAGGACATGTATTACCTTCATGCACTAACAACCCTCCCCGACCCCACCCTCCCCACCACCCCCAAGGCTTAATCAAACATTGATAGTTAATAATCAAGGACATAATTAAGTTTGACAAGACTTTGATTTAACTACCTTTCTAAGGCTCTTTCCTTAACCTACTAAACCACTATGTATTCCTTCTTGTGGTGTCATAATCCCATTCCTTTTACCCTTCTTCTCTACCACTAACATTGTAATTTTTTATTAATATTCAATATTGGGTTAAAATTACATCATTCAGCTTATAACAATTCATCATGTACTTACGCAATGTTAATTTTTCTTAGGGGTATATTTTTCTTTGCTTTACATAATTTAATTTACACATTTAATTCACCCCACAACATTATAACAACATTACGTCATATGTAATTATGTACAAAGAACAATATCATCAACAATGCAATGGAACATAAAGGAATAATAAAAGAAAATAATTCACACATAGAGACACCAGGATTGGTCGAAGAACAGGGCAAAACCCCACAAGGGGGAAAACCCTTTCAAATTTTTCTTCTTATTAGATTGTCATAAAATTTCTAGCAAAGAGAGTACAATAATCAATTTCTTCATTCATAAGACTATCCAGCAAGACTAACCAAATCGTAACCCGGAGATGAAACCTGCAATAATACTAGTCAAAATCATCATTCAGAAGCCTACGGTTAATTGTCAACATCCACGGACAACTGATGAAATTTGCGATCAACTATCAAAATGAAACCCTAGGTCCCAGCCACACGCAAAGAGAGTTATGTGTGTAGCTTGAACTTTATGGCCACATGGAGAGGCTTGCATGCGTGCGGTTGCAACCAAAATTTTCTTATGGAAACCTATGGTTGTGAACCAAAAACCCTAATCACATGTGTGAGATTGGAACCTACAATTTCGGACCAGTGCCAATGAATTTCCTGCAAACCAATATCAAAACTTTGCGATCCAAAACCAAGGAAGATAAAAGAAGAATGCTTGATAATTATCACCAAATGAGGGTCACTTGAATTATATTTATAACCTTCCAAGGGTGTCCAATTTATCTTTTGGGTTGACCTGCCCTTTTGTGCACATGTGGGTTTCCATATTAAAAATATATTTTTACTTAATCAAATTAAATTCTTTCGAGGGCTAGAAGGGATCTTCCTTGATGAGGAATATTGTCTAATGGAGGGAATTTGTTTCTGAGATGCCAAATTTACATTCCCTCTCATCTTGGGATACATCACCAAATATAACACATGTTCCATCATAAGTATCACAATATAATCAAATGTCATCTTTCTCATCTCTGCTCATCTCTACTTATATCTACTCATCCCTGCTCATATCTCTGTTTATCTCTGCTTTTCTTATGCTCATATAGTGAACACTCTCGAATATAAAAGAACAATAATTTGACATTGGAAGGGAGCTTAAGCTTCCACCCTAAATTCATATCAATAATATCAGAGATTTTTCTCAATCCGGAAAAACATCAGGGAGCCCTACTCCACCTAGAACCACATCGAGGAGCACATATCAACCTATAATCCATTGAAAATGAGGAAGGTCCTGTGGGACACTCTCACCTCATGGATATGACAATGGATAAGGTCCTATGGGACATTCTCACCTCATGCCTATGATAATGGGGAAGGTATTATGAGACACTCTCACCCCAATTCATCTCATAGAGGAGCATATGTCTTCCACCCTATGTCAAGGAATAGGTAAGATACAATATCTCATCCATCCTATTTCCTACTAATATTCCCAACAATGACCCTCAATATTCATGTTGTAGAACACATGCATCATAATCGAGCTTGGGTGAGATACCTGACTTACCAAAGGTAAGGATCACGCACCCCCAAGCTCCTCAACCCATTGGCTAGACATGGAGGGACAATCCCAACAATCCTATATTTTGGGTATGATTACAACTGGGGTATACTTTGCTAGACTGAGATAGGGGATCATATGTCTTCCACCCTATGAGTGAAAAATAGGGGTGATGCCCTATTTTCCAGAGATCCCTCAACCTCAGGAGCTGTACGGCTCAATTCTTCACCCTGGGATATCAGACAAGGGGAAAGAGCTATCTCAATGTCCTCAATCAATATTTCTCTATGTATATCATAAACATATCGACATGATCATATCAAACAATTCACTAAATATTTCATTCATATTGCTTTATGTGTTTCTTTCGAGCAGTAGTCCTCTATTTTATTGTTCATACAAAACGTCGAATCAAATATTATGTTAGAAAAAATACATGTCATAAAATTATACCTTATTCGTCTTTTCTTCCTCTTATGAAGTAGCAGCCACAAGCCTAATCTTGTCTCAAACAGAATCATCGTCTCAATACATGAAGATATCTTAGTCCCAACTATGTATAGGATTCTCTTCCAATCGAATATCGGTCTTATTATCGCAATGTATCACTATCATATCCAGATCTTGCTCAAACAAATCTCCAAATAGCTTCCTTAAACAAACTGTCTCATAGATAGCCATGCTAGCACCAATGTACTCAACCTAGATCGTACTTAAAGCTTGTAACTTATATTTCCTACTCATCAAAGATGTCATGTCAAATCCCAAACTAAAGCAGCACCCAATTGTGCTATTTTTATCAATAATGTATCTAGCCCAATCAGCATCAGTGCATCCATACAATCTTACATCTCTTGGAGTATCTCTTAAATCAAGATTGATTATATCATGCACATTATTTCAAAATGTGCTCAACATCAACCCAATTTGTATGAGGAGGCTTAAACACGAAATGAATCTTGGAATATATCCATACAGATGTTATCAATAAGCATCAATGCCTTAATTAATTTTCAGTATATAGGTGTCTTCCAAGTTAGGATTAACAACACCTTTGCATAATTTCTTGAAATTCAATTCCATCATGGTGGCCAAGGATTTGCATTTCTCCTTTCCAAATATTTCCACTAGCTTCATGTCATATTTTCCTTTCCAAACTTCCAATCCTAGAAAGCAATGCATCATCCCAAGATCCTTTATTTCAAACATCGAGGTCAAATCCATCTTACTTTTATTATCATAGGTTCATTACCTATCAATAATAGATCGTCAATATATAAAACCAAAATTAGAGGCATAACTTGGACCACTTTGAAGTATAGGTCCAGATTGGCACGACTTCCAACCTTCTTCAGGTACCTATCAATTTTTACATACCAGGCTTGGGAGCTTGCATTAAGCTATACAATGCTTTCTGCAAACATAAAACTGTCCAAACCAATATACCAAGCTTAAAACAAGTCAATACTATGCAATAAAATCAACCAAGTCTGTTTATCAAGCCTTAAATTCCAAACCAAAACTAACATCAAAGTCAGGAAAGTTTATGCCAATATCATTGTTAAACTTTTCAATCTAAGTTCCAAGTAGAGTTCACTCAAGTATCAACAATTTTCATTTATCAAGCAATATAAAGCCAAACGTCATCAAGTCATCCATATGATCATAATATGAATAATTTTTTACACTAAATTTGAATGCATATATCAAGTACAAGTGATATAAGTTTATTCCATTCATTCATTGTGAAATTTGTGTAATAACCATAATAGATATTACAACATTCTGAGGAGTAATCCTTTATTGTCATACTAGCTCCAATGATCAAATCAATACAACTAACATATTTATATGCATATTATAGTCCCTTGCAAACATAAGATGTGTTAAGATATTCACATTCTCTACAACATAAAGGACATAAGATAGTGATCATGTCAATTTTAAAATTTTAATAGCGATTATTCTCTAGATTTCAACCCTAAAACACAAGTAACAGTGGATTCCAAAAGGTAGCTCACTTCACATTTTCTGGAAGGTTCTTGCTATCAAACACCCTTCATTCTGATCCCTATAATAAGTCAAACATTATGTATATCTTACTATTCATTTTTTTTTCCATAGAACTTTCTATCATGTGCTTCGTGACAATAGGTTTTTCATACTCTTGGTTTCGTGCATAATATTTTAGTTTTTGTATCCTATAGGCTCAATCGCACGCATAGGCTTTCTTCCATGCATCTAGGAGGATTGAAGCCGCATCCTTAATTATTTCTCCTAGAAAATGGGGATTTGGACTAGGAGAAACTTCCTAACTCATATTAGAACTTTTCAAAACTAACAACATCATATGATCATCTATTGATGTCCATAAAACTTTCTTCCACAATAAAGAGTCTTCTATTTATTTACTAAAAATAATAATTGGTGTTGGGGTATCATGGAGAGTTTCTCCCTCTGAATGGGAAAGCTCTTCAATCATCACCAATCAAGACATCAACCTGTTTATCATAACATTGTCACGCATAAAATTGTTACATCATGAAATCAAACTATATCAGGTTTCCAAGCACATATGCATCATAGTCATAAAAAATCATGATCAGTCTCTTCATCATCACATATGAACATGTCATCAAACATTAACCAAGAGTTAGTGGCATATAATTAGGGAAATTGACAAGTGTGTCATCATACTTCAAGAATCATAATCACAACATCACTTCTTTTTCATATTACTCAATCACCAATTCATGGCATCCAATTTTGTCACATTGTCAAATTTACTAAGCTTATAAAAACCTATCTAATATCAATAAGAATATCATGAGTATGAATATTATTGTCACACTTTTATCATCAAGGTTACCATGCTTATCACAAGCATTCACAATAGTATCAAGTTACCATATAACAAAATCAAAGTTTCTATCCTTCTTTATAAAATCAGTAAATCCACCATATATAATAAAATGTAAGATACTATCCAAATATCACTAATATATCACATATACCATAAATCAAACTTATTTTCATATGAATTCATGAGTATTTTATGAAGGTGATATTATCGACATACCTCTTGTCATCCAATCTAGCAGTTAAATCGTAATATTGAAACAATATACTACACATACCTTGTAGTATTCATATACATTTGCAACTTGTAACACCTTTTTGTAATTGGAAGTTATAGTACTTGCATATTGTAATTTATGGATGTTGCTTTGAAAACTTTCAAAAACTTTCCTCAAGCACTTCTTTCCTTTTCCAACACCAGCTTTTCTTTTCATGCACTAACCCTCTCTTTTCCTACACCTTAGATGATCCTCAAGAAGGATATGCTTTTCTCATCTCATCTAGAGGTTATAAGTATTAACATACTCAAATATTCATGCATTAATTATAATAAATAAGTCTAATATCACAAATAAGTAACATAAATCTAAAAGGTACTTATATTTAACGAGAGGTGATCAGCTCCCTCTTGAACCAACCTTCAAGAGTTAGTATTGTCCATTATCCATGTAACAATGTTGCGTTCAATATTTCCATCGAATTCATCAGCAACCAGGCCTAACTGAGGTTATCCCATCTAGGGTTACACGAAACCTGTCACAACATCTTACTCATCATGCTAGGTTTTGAAGACTACATAACTCAAACCTTTATCATATTCCAGGGTTTTTTCAAACCCTAACCTTATGTAATCCATTGAACCCTAATAACTAGATTGCATATGGTTTCCTTCAAACCCTAGCATTATTTTAGGCCTTCTATGTCTTCTCTTGCTTCCATCAAAGATGTCTTCTTAGGATTGATCTCAATGAATTTTATCCAACCCAACTCTCATACCATGTTAATTTTTCGTAGGGTTATATTGTTCTTTTCTATAGATAATTGCATTTCATCATTTACACATATAATTCACCCCATATCATTATAACATCATTAAATCATATGCAATTATGTATAAATAACAACATCACAACAATGTAGCGGAACATAAAGGAACAATAGAATAAAATAATTCACACATAGAGACACCAAGATTGGTCGAAGTCCAGGGGAAAACACTAGAAGGTGGAAAACCATTTCAAATTATTCTTCTTATTAGATTACCGTAAAATGTTCAATAAAGAGAGAGTACAATAATACATTTCTTCATTCATGAGACTATCCAACAAAACTAACCAAATCATAACCCAAAGATGAACCCTACAATAATACTATTCAAAATCATGATTTAGAAGGTTGTGGTCAATTGTCAACATCTGCAGACAACTAATGAAATATGTGATCAACTATCAAAATGAAACCCTAGGTTCTAGCCGCATGGAGAGAGAGTTATGTGTGCAATTAGAACTTTCTATCTGCATGCAAAGGCTTTCATGTGTGCAGTTGCAGCTAAAATTTTCCTATGCAACCCCTGTGGCTGCGAACCAAAAACCCTAATCACACGTGTGAGCTCGGACCCTGCAATTTCAGACATGTGAGAGCGAATTTCCCAAAAACCAATATTAGTCTTTTGTGATCCAAAAACCAAGGAAGATAAAAGAAGAATGCTTGATTATTGTCACAAAATGAGGGTCACTTGACTTATATTTATAGCCATCCAAGGGTTTCTAATTTCTCTTTTGGGCCAGCCTATTATTTTGTGCACATGTGGGTTTCCATATTAAAAATATATTTTTCCTTATCCAACTTAAATGTTTCCAAGGGCTAGAAGAGATCTTCTTTGATAAGGAATATTGTCCAATGGAGGGAATTTGTCCCTGAGCTTCCAAATTAACACGCAATACTACACTGAGAATTAAAATTGGCACATTTCATAATTATTACACAAAATTTTTGGGATCTTAATTAGACAACAGTGTTTTTTAGGGTTAAGGTTAACTCATCTAGATATAATGCATAAAAAATGAGTTTATCTCCCTAATTGTAAACCAATCATGTATATCATTAATTCTTTATATCCATTTCAATTTTTGTTATGGTTTAGGTTAACTCATTTAAATTCAAGAAGGCTAAGAGTTTTAGATTTTGAATTTTTCCTATTTGTCATCACTAGAATATGGTCATAAAATCTTTACTAAAATTGAAATTTTAGAACATTGAATTTTTTTTTTATGCATAAATGGATTTACCATCATTGAATACCCCTACTATAGCATGATTTTTCAATGTTAATTGTTGACATTTGCAATTCCATCAAAAACCAAAATTATTCTTACTTAATTTATAACAAAAAATATTGATTTCCTTCTAATTATTTTGAGTAGTTGGAAATGTAACAACCCTGTTACTAAACCCAAATGAAAAAATATGATACCATTTAAGAATATATGACACGATAACTATGCTCATGTAACCAACAAAAAGTTTAAAATCATGAATGCACTTATTTAAGTATATGAAACACCATCTAAATACCCAAAGAACATAGTAAAATATTGCATTTTATCATAACATTCAATCATAACACTAATAGTGTAAATAGAAGCAATGATAAGAACACTTATCTAAAAAATACACAATTGGCTACATATTTTGGAAATTCCACACAACCATAGACTATTATGAACCTTGCACCTAAAAAGTGGTAAGAAAACAATAATTATAGTAATCTTTAAGAGGGAAACCTCCTTTTACAATCAATACAATGTACAAGACAAATTTGATGATCCTAAGTCTAGGTCTCCTTAATATATATATATAGGAGAAAAAGGGTATAATTATAATAGAATGGGACCATGAGAGGTTCTTGCCTACATAACTATAGAATAATAGAAATGTAATCACTCAAGATCTAGGGATTAATAAGGGGTTTTAGGTTAACATTGGCTTATATAGGACTTAATATTCCCCTCCCATTCAAATAATTGTTGTCCTTAACTCTTAACTATTTGCAGGTGTATGTGAACAACTCATATTCCCATGTCATTTGTTCCATTGGTAGGTTCTTCCATTTGATGAGGTGCTTAGTAATTGCTCAATTTCTCAGCTACTTAGTCATTGCTTCCAAGATTGTTTCTAGTTCTAGTATTATTTTCCCTTCTTCATTAATCTTTGGTAAAATAAAAATAGTCTGGACTAGGATTTTGTCACCAATTACCCTCTTTAATAAAGATACATGGAAGGATAGATGTACACGTGAAGATGGAGGAAATTAAAAATTTTAAGCCATACTTCCAATCCTATACACACCTTATAGTGGTCATAATACCTTAGTGCTAATTTATTTTCCTTATTTTGTTGCTTGAGGGAAATTTATTTATATGGTTGTAGTCTCATAAATACCCAATCCCCCACCTCAATTTCCCTTTGATCTACTTGTTGTTTCATCTCATTTTGTGACATAACTAAGTTTCACTTAAATAGTTGGAGAACTTCTTGTTGGTGTCATATGTGGTCCTCTATTTCTTAAGCCTATATAGTCCCTTTCATGTGATGGATGCAGGATGATATCCATAAAGTGCCATAAATGGTGACATTTTCTATGAAGTATGGAAAGATGTGTTGCACAAACATTCTACCAGTGCCAACCATTTGACCCATTATGTGTGTTTATCAGATGCAAAGCAACATAGATATTGTTTTAAACATTTATTCATTTTGTCCATTAGATTGAGGATGATAAAATGAGTTATGATCCAATTGAGTACCCAAATAAGAAAATATTTTTGTCCAAAAATTTCTAGTGAAAGTTGGATCTCTATCACTTACAATAATCTTTGGTATCCCATGTATATTTTGGACTATTTCAATGAATTCTTCTATCACTATACTTGCATTTAAAGGATGAGAAAGAGATAAAAAAATGGGATACTTTGTCATTTGATCTACTACTACCATAATGATACTATTTCCTTAAATTTAGGTAATCTATGATAAAATCTATTGAAACTTCATCTAAGTGCTAGCTTGGTATGGCTAATGGTCGAAGGATCCCTAGGGTCTTGATTGTCTCTCCCTGAAATTTTTGGAATGCCACACATTCTACCACAAAATTTTGCACATATTCTCTAAGACCTTCCCAGAAAAATTATTTCTTGATCTTATGTTATGTCTTAAAGAACTCTAAACGTCCTACTATAGGAAAAGTGTGTAATTCCAAAAGGAAATTCTATCTAAGTTGAGAATTCTTACATAAGTATAAGTCATCTTGATACCACAGCAAATCATTTTTCCACATAAATTTTTCTACTGCATCAGGGTCATTCTATAGTTGTTGAATGATCTTTCATAGCTTCTCATCTTGCTTCCATTCTATTATTGTTTCTTCCACCCAATCAAATTGTGCAATGAAAATATCACATAGTAAACCCTTTGTGTCTTCCTCTTTCCTTAAGAGTGCATCTACCACAATATTCTATTTTCCCTTTTTGTAGATAATTTCAAAATCATACCCCAAAATATTTGTGACCCATTTTTGTTGATCTTCTGAAGATGGTATTTGCTCCAATGATTAATTCAAACTATCATGATATGTTTTTAATTTGGAGTTTCCTCCTATTAGGTATGGATGGAATTTATTAACTGCATGTATTATGGCCAAAAAAAATTCATAGATGGGTCTGATTAAGTTATTTCCTTTTAAGTTTTCTACTTTTAAAGAAAAGGGGCCTTCCTTCATGCATAAAAATTGCACCAATTCCTTGGTTTGAGGCATCACACTCCACAATGAAGGTTTTAGAGAAGTCAAGTGTCGCTAATACAGGATTTCTACACATAACCTCTCTAATTTCTTCAAAAAGATTTTGTTTCTTATTTAGTCCAAGAAAAGGATTCCTTCTTTAATAATTTTGTTATAGGTGCTTCTATTTGACCATAATTCTTAACAAAATTGTAGTAATATCATGTTAATCCTAAGAATCCTCTAAGTATCTTCAACGTATTGGGTATTGGCCATTCCCTCATAGTTTTAATTTTGTTAAGATCTAACTTGATTCCCTCATGTGATGCAATATGACCCAAAATTCCACTTATTGACCCCACACATACACTTGGAAGTATTTTCATATAGTTGTTTCACTTCCAATAGTGTTAAGACCCTATCAACATGTTTTACATGCTCTTCCCAATATTTGTTGTAGATTAGTATGTCATCAAAAAATAATAACACAAATTTTGTAAGGAAGGGCTCAAAAATAGAATTCATCAAGTTTTGAAATGTTGAAGGTGCATTTATAACTGCAAATTTCATAACCAAAATATCATAATGGCCTTCATGTTTTATAAAGGTTTTTTTGGAATGTATTCTCACATAATTTTGATTTGATGATATCCAAAATTAAGATCCAACCTATTAAAGGGAAAATTTCCATGAAATTAGTCTAATAAGTCATCAATGATGGGAATAGAAAACTTATCTTTGATTTTCATTTTATTGAGTTTTGTGTGATCTAGACACATATGCCACGAACCTTCATTTTTTATAACCATTACCATTGGTGTAAAGAAAGAACTATGGCTAGGTTGAATGTTGGAATGGGGTCTCCTAACAAGCTGCGAAACTGGTCCATTTTTATATTTTTTGGTTATATTTAGCATAGCGGAGGGGTTTTGGGGTGGGTCAAAGCCCCGAACGCATTGTAATGGGTCAAAGGGTAAAATAGGGGTCCGAAAACCATGGGTTTCAGACCATAGGAAAGTCGAGGCTAGATTGTTATAAATAGAGATGAATTTTGTATTGTAAAGGATAGGAAATAATGAGCTATTGATGCGATCTATTGTTTAAGCTATCTGTTTGGGTTTTGGGGAACGGACTCCTGTTGGCTGTGTGCACAGAGATCCTAGTCCAGCTTTGTGTGGACCCTACTGCTGTGTGCGTAGGTTGGGAAGGGAATTGGAATTGTAAGGAAGAATTGATGAATGAATTAATACGAAAGATTGTTAGAGAATTGAATCTGTGAGTATTGTTATATGAATCACTGGTAATTGTTGTATTATGCATTTTCTGTCCTTAAGCTGCGAAAGATTTGTGTCCTGTGTTCTTAGATCTAGATCTGTCATGTTCTGTTTATGTATTGATGTGTTGATGATATAACAAGCATATAACTATAGATCTAGTCCACGTGGATGCCACTAGAGACTTAATTAATGTTGCGTAGAATAAGGTAATCAAGGATTTCAGGATCTAGCGCTGCTCTACTTGCTTTACCCATCCTTTCTCAGGGTGCGAAAACCTAGTTCCAACACCCACCCATAATACTTCGGGTGAGACTTTGACCTTCGAAATTAGGTCACTACCGAAAGGACCAGTAGTATAGGGGTTTTTTGGCAAACCTTGCTTACCGAACCTGGGTCAGGACCCCTCGAGCCAACAAATGGTTTTGTTGCTAGGACCGAAAGAAGTCTCAGGAAGTGATCCGGTACTAACAAGCAAACACTAGAGATCTGACGCGAATGTGAATGAGTGCTACTCTGGAGGAGAGTAAAACACGGAGCGGTAGATATTATCAAACCGATCCAGAAAAGAATCACTCTGTCCATAGCCCGCCAAGGGAAGTGACGACGCCAGGGTCGTCAAGCTCGCAGGAGGGAAAGCCCTCAACCATAGCCTTGTTATAAGGAGACGTGGAAGTACACTTGAAGTTACCTACCTTTAAAGGTGTGGTCGATGAAGATATGGATCTTTTTTGGTTCGTGGCCGACCCGGTATGGACAGCACAGAGGGTGGTAAGCGATACTATGAAAAAAGCATAGTTGTCCTTGGCCTTTGAAGATAGAGCACTGGATTGGTATATGTGGTACATATCTCAAAATGGAAGTGCATCCCTTGAAAATATTAAGGATGCCCTAAAACAACAGTTCTGAAAGCCAAATTCATACTCTCAGTTGGTAGTTGAAGTAAAATACTTCAAGCAAGGTACGTCTGAATCGGTGTGGGAGGCCGATCAGCGATTGAAGAAAGAAATTAGGGAAGGGGGATTCAATTATGACTACAGGCAACACACAGAATGGTTCATCACCATGTTGCTACCTCACTTATGCATACCAATGGGCCAGAAAACCTTCGAGTCGTAGGAAAAAGCCCTGGAAACCGCTATGAAGCTTGAAGCCGCACCCAAGGATGACACGTTGGGGGGAGTACAGCAGATTCAAGAGCGGCTCGAAGCCATTCACATGGAAATACAGAGCTTGCGGATGGAATGGGGAAAAGGAGTGAGTACAGACCTCTGGTGCATACGATGTCGGGTGTCTGGTCATACTAAGGACCAGTGTCCCCTATTGGTGGATTACCTACAAGCAGGGGGACCTAGTCTGCTGCGCCCCGAATCCGGCAGACCTGCGCTCTAGTGCGATGACTGCCGAGTAGTGGGACTACATGATACAACCCAGTTCCCTCGGTTAAGTATGGGTGATCTGAAGCAACAATGGTGCAATTTCTGCCGATTAGTAGGGCACGATGAGCATAATTCTAACACATATGAGCTATTGGTAGATCGGGGAAACCTCTATAGGGTACAGTCAGATCCCACATCACCGATATCTCCCGCGACTTTTGGTGTCTCCCCCGCAAGGGGTAGGGGAGGTCGGGGAGGGAGCACAAGATGGCATCGAGGGCAGCTGATTTGCTATAATTGCGGAGAAATAAGGCATTTCACAAGGGATTGTCCAAATCCCACCAGGCAATCCTGCAAATATTTCCAGCAGCTGGACCATGAGATTGAAGATTGCCCAATTTTAATAGCCAAGATGCAAGACAAGTAGCCCACCCCTACACAGAATGTGCAAGGGTTAAAACTGAGATACGCAACAGGTTGGTCACCCCAGGAGAAAAAGAGGAGCTTGCCTCTTGGGAAGGAGTACCCTTCAAAGAACAAACACCACTGACAGTCCCCACGCAGCTGCCAACGCAACCTCAGATAAATGAAGGAGTTGAGCCCCTTCTAATGGCATGCTTGAAACTGCTACATAACCCACCGGCTGTAGAAACTATTCAAGTATTACTACATAGCTGTGCAGTTCGGCCCAACACAATCCCTGAGACTCGAGGTGTCCACCGGCTATATGGCTACAAGAAACGCATCAGACAAGAAATGCGGCTAACTGTGCAGATTGGTGACTACTAGATGGACCAAGTTATTCTTGATTTAGGGTCGGATGCGAATGTACTACCAAAGCAGACATGGAAACGAATGGGTGAACCTAAGTTGGAATGGTCCACTATCCAGATGTGCATGGTGAATCAACAGAATATCATACTGCTAGGACGGTTGCCAAGAATCCTAGTAGATATCGCGGGAGTAAAAGTCCTAGCCGACTTTGAGGTCATTGAAATCATGGACGATGCGGATCCGTACCCTGCACTACTCGGGCTAGACTGGGCTATAGACATGGGGGGTGTCATCAATCTCAAAAAGCGCGCATGATGTTAGAAAACAACGGTACACACGTAATAGTACCACTAGATCCAGCAGAAGGCGCGTGGTATATAGAACCAGCCTACGAACGAGAGGAACTAGACCATATTTACAGATTGACTGTGCAGGATGAAGACAGGAGTAAAACCACAATAGATGGGATATTCTGGAGGGATAGTGAATGTTGTTCTGACATTGATGAGGAACTGGAAAGTTGGCAGAACTGGTTACATGAGGTTTCGGCAATGCGTTTCCCCACGGTTGCAAGAACCCTCTACTGCATTTCCTCATAGGTAAGAGATATACCCCACTTTGATGAGGCTAGGAATGTCCAGGAATTCCTAAGGACATTAGAAGCTAGGGTGCCAAGAGAATGACGGCTCTGGGCCTTTAATCTGGCCATGCACGGGACACCTACATGTTGGTGGGACACCCACAAGGAAGTGCTCTCAGATTGGGAAACGTGTCAAGAAAGGATGCTTCTACGGTTTGCCCCTCCAGCTGACATACGCACCAGGGTGTTCCTCGGACCCAAGGATCCCCACGCACATCCGTGTGTTTTGATGACCAAGTGGTCCGACCGAACTAAAAAAGAATGGGTCCATCTGTTTTTTCATGCCTTGGGCCCTATCCCGGCTGCTTGGTACTTAGACGCGGAATTGTACCAACGCACCCTCCACTGGGAGACACTAAAGGAGGACTTTGTCAAGACATTCAGATTGATTAGAGGAATAGAGACGCTCAAAAAAGCTCTATAGGACATTGATGCATTTGTCTTTAAGAGTACTCCCCATCGTGCCGCCCTAATGGTCTCAACATGGGACACGTAGATGCACGACATAGCCAATTGTCGTAGCTTGGTGATTGATGAGGACGAGGATAATCCTCGAAACGTTTCCGTCCCAAAATCTAAAGGAGAACGTGTTGTTATGGGGCCATCACTACAGAATCTTGATGTAACATACCCGCTTAAGCTGCGTGACATTAATATTAGGACGGAGGAACAACCTAAGTTGGCTAAAATTGGGGACTATTGGGATGAGGGGACTGTAGGTAAAATCGCAGAATTGCTCACAGAATATCAGGACCTATTTCCAACGAAGTTCTCTGAGCTTAAGGGCATCACCGGGGACCTCGGTACTATGCATATCACTCTGAAACCTGAGGCGCACCCCATCAAGCAGCGGTCGTACCGATTAAATCCCAAATACAAGCAAAAGGTCAAGGAAGAGCTGGATAAAATGCTTTTCGCTGGTATCATTGAACCAGTTGAGAAATTAGACTAGGTAATTCCAATGGTCATCCAGGAAAAGAAGACCAAGGGCGAAATGCGCATCTGCGTGGATCTGCGCAAGTTAAATTATGCCTGCGTCCATGACCCCTTTCCTACACCCTTCTCCAACGAAATCCTTGATAGCGTGGGCAAAAAGGAGGCCTATTCCTTCACCGACGGGTTCTCAGGGTACCATTAGATTCGGATTGCACCTGAAGATCACAGTAAGACTAATTTCACGACTGAATGGGGGTCTTTCCAGTATACGGTCATGCCCTTTGGTCTCAAAAATGAACCTACTATTTTTTCAAGGGTAGTAGTTGCTGTATTCAAGGAATTTATTCATAAGTTCCTGGAGGTTTATTTTGATGATTGGATGGTTTTGGCTTAGTCAAGGAACATGTCTCTAACCTGCGACTAATGTTGGATGCGTGTCGGAAGCACCAGATCTCCTTGAATATTAAGAAGTGAATTTTTTGTGTGCCATTTGGTATCCTGCTTGGACACATAGTCTGTCTACAGGGATTAATGGTTCATCCTGTGAAGGTAGTCGTCATTATAAACCTGGCAGTCCCCACAACAGAGAAACAACTACATTCTATTCTTGGACACACTAGTTATTACAGGAAATTCATTCAGGGGTATGCCCTGATTACAGCGCCTATGGAAAAACTATTTTAAAAGGATGTTTCTTTCTTTTCGGATGATGAATGTCAAAAGAGCTTTGAACTACTCAAAGAGAAGATGATCTCTGCCCCATACTAATATTTCCTGATTGGTCAAAGGAATTTCATGTACATGTGGATGCATCGAGTATCGCCTTGGGAGATGTTCTCACTCAACCTGGAGAAGGAGATATTGACCACCCGGTTTCTTTTGCGAGTCGAAAACTCTCGGGCATAGAACAAAACTACTCCACCACTGAGCGTGAAGGATTGGCTATGGTCTATGTGCTACAAAAATATCGGCACTATCTCCTAGGAGGACACTTTAAAATGTTCAATGATCATTCGGCTTTAAAATACCTGGTCAACAAGCCTGTGTTGGGGGGGAATATTTGTCGTTGGCTGTTGCTATTCCAGGAGTATGATGTTGAGATCATCGTCAAGCCCAGAAGGTTGAATGTTGGCCTGGACCATCTGTCTCACATCGAAACAGGAGAAGAGCCTACTAGTTTGGATGAAGGCTTGTCGGATGCACAGCTGTTTACCATTAAGGTGGTTGACACACGCTTTGCTGATATCATTGAGTTCCTCACTACAAGCATGGCCCCAATTGGATATTCAGTACAACAGAAGAAGGAATTGGTTACTCGGGCCGCGGACTTTACTATCCTCGCTGGTCAGTTATACAAGCTAGATGCCAACGAAATACTACGCAGATATGTCCTTGAACATGAACGGTCTTTCGTGTTAGCGGAAGCACATGAAGGTGTCACAAGAGGTCACTACGCAGGACGTGCAACCACACAAAATATTTTGAGGGCTGGGTTATGGTGGCCTACGTTGCATCAAGATTCATACACCTATTGTCGATCTGCGATACCTGCCAGTGCACAAGATGACCTCCACACCAAGATGAGATGTCGTTGTAGCCTCAAGTGGCTTTATAGGCTTTTGAAAAATGGGCCATTGATTTTATAGGACCCATCAATCCACCCGGATTGAAAATAGGCGCGTGCTACATTATCACTGCCATTGACTGCATCACTTGATGGGCTGAGGCACAAGTGGTAAAAGATTGTACTGCAGATACTGCTGCGCACTTCATCTTTAAGCAGATCCTGACTAGGTTTGGCTACCCAAAAATCCTAATGAGTGACAAAGGTACACATTTTTCCAACCAGACGATTCAAGCCTTGAATGAGGAATTTTGGATCCACCATGCTAAGAGTACCCCATACCACCCTCAGGAAAACGGGGTGGTTGAGGCTTTTAAAAAAAAATTGGAACATGCATTAACTAAGGTCTGCAATGTCGATCGCAGTGATTGGGATGTGCGCATTCCCTCTGTTCTATGCGCCTACCGAACGACCTGCAAGAAGCTAACAGGCAGAAACCCCTTCTGGATGGTCTATGGCAAAGAGGCCATTATGCCCACTGAATACGTTGTTCCTAGCTTATGCATTGCAGAATTTACCAATATGGAGGACCCCGATATCATAGAGGAGTGTCTTGCACAACTGGTGGCTCTGGAGGAAGATCGATTTATTGTTAATTTTCATCAACAGGTTCAACGACTATATGACAAAATTTGCTGCCAGATTCCTCAGACGAGTCACAAGATTGTGTTGGGGGACTATTGGAATGGGGTCTCCTAACAAGCTGTGAAACTGGTCCATTTTTTATATTTTTTGGTTATATTTAGCATAGCGGAGGGGTTTTGGGGTGGGTCAAAGCCCCAAACGCATTGTAATGGGTCAAAGGGTAAACTAGGCATCCAAAAACCATGGGTTGCATAGCATAGGAAATTCGAGGCTAGATTTTTATAAATAGAGATGCATTTTGTATTGTAAAGGATAGGAAATAATGATCTATTGATGCGATATGTTGTTTAATCTATCTGTTTTGGTTTTGGGGAACGGACTCCTGCTGGCTGTGTACGCGGAGATCCTAGTCCAGATGTGTGCGGACCCTGTTGCTGTGTGCGTAGGTTGGGAAGGGAATTGGAATTATAAGGAAGAATTGATGAATGAATGAATGCGAAATATTGTTAGAGAACTGAATCTGTGAGTACTATTATATGAATTACTAGTAATTGTTATATTATTCTTTTTATGTCCTTAAGCTACGAAAGATCTGTGTCCTGTGTTCTTGGATCTAGATCTATCATGTTCTATTTATGTACTATTGTGTTGATGATATAAAAAGCATATAACTATAGATCTAGTGCACGTGGATGCGACTAGAGACTTAATTAATGCTGCATAGAATAAGGTAATCGATGATTTCAGGATCTAGCACTACTCTACTTGCTTTACCCATCCTTTCTCAGGGTGCGGAAACCTGGTTCTAGCACCCACCCATACTACTTCGGGTGAGGCTTTGACTTGTGAAAGCAGGTCACTGCCGAAAGGGCCAGTAGTATAGGGGTTTGTTGGCAAACCTTGTTTACCGAACCTGGGTCAGGACCCCTCGAGCCAACATTGAATGATGCCAACCTATAATTTTTTTTGAAACATATGCTCAATCTCAGTCTTTTGTGTAAGTGGATACATGTAAGGCTTAATATTAGGTGGTACACTTACAATTTGAAAATGATTAGTGTGGTAATGATCTGAAGCAGGTGGAAGACCCTTAAGCATCTCTTCGAATACCTTAGAATGATTTTTTATAACTTTTTGGAGATCCACTAGAGCACAGGATATATATATTTAAACATTTAATTAACTAAAATTTGCAATGACACGTTGGTGCCCCCTTTTTTTGCATTTTTTTCATGCTATTAGAGCTTATCACTTTACTAGGTTCCCCTTGGATACATCTAAGATTTATTTCCTCAGCTTCTAAGGAAAATATTATGACAATATATTGAAAATTAAGGGTCATTGTTCCCAATGATTGAAACCATTAGATCCCTAATACAACATCGGCACCACCAATTTGGATTGCAATCCTGGGACTTTCCAATAAATACTCCCCCATATTTAGCTTAATATTATGGCACATCCTTCAACAATTTATATCACCTTCATTTTCAATCATTACTTGAACTTATGGTGCTAGATATACAAATCAATTAAGAAATTTCTTCCAAATTGTAATTGATGAAGTTACAGGTACTACCTGAATCAATCAATATTGTTACGTTTTTCTTTTTTATATATTCTTATATATTGAGGATTTTTGGAGTACTAATGTTGTCCAATACATGACAAGATATTGTTGGAGTAGTCTCTTCTATATTTAGATCTTGTGATGGTTGCACTTCTTAATATTCTTCATCTTCACAGTCTATGTATAATGATTTCTTCTTGTTACATTTATGCCCTTTACTATACTTGTCACAGTTGAAATACAGTCCCTTTGTTCTTATTTCATCCATTTGTTGAGGAGCCAACCCTGTTGGTTTAGAGGAGAGTGCATGATTTTCTCTATAATTATTAGTGACCAATTTTCTAGTGCCCATATTTTTACTTTCAAATTTCCTTTCTAGACTAAAAGCATACTCTATAGATTTAGGTTCAAAGAGATACACCTCATTTTGGATGTTTTCCTTCAAATTTCTCATAAATATGTTTAAGAAATTATCCTCTGAAATGTTATTTATCTTGAGACTAAACATTTGGGATAGTTTAATGTGCTCTATAACTTGACTTTTTTGTCAAATATTTACCAATTAATTAAAGAATGTATTTCTCTTAATATCTCCATAATGTGCTTTCAATTCCACTTTAAAAATGGACTAAGATATAACAAAATAAAATCCTCTCACAAATTTATTGATACCATACATGTTGGTCTTGTTCTAAAATGATGGATGCAATATTTACCTTTTGTAAGGCTACTACTTAGTGTAGATAAAATTATTTCTCCTTTTGAGATGTTCATGGTGTTCGATCATTACCATCAAAATTCCTCATATCGATCTTCAAAATTTAGTAGTTCCTTGGTGCTAGCTTGAAGCCTTCATGATGTGGATCTTATATTTAAAATTCATGACTATGGTTTTGTTATTTAATATTTGTGCTCTCCACTTGAGATAAAATATTTCTCATATGTGATTGAGTTCCAACAAAATGGTTCTCCTTATTTTCATGATTTACTTGTATCTCAATATCCATTTTAGGAAGCCTCTCTAAGATAATTTATTCCATGGCATTCATGGACTTTTGTATCTCTTCCTTAATTTCATTCATCTTCTTTTCCATGGTATTCATGGATTTTTCTATTTTCATTCGTCTTATTTTCCATTTCACTGATAAATTCTCTTTTAATATTTTCCTAAGAACCTAATAAATCCACTTTTTCCAACATAATACCATCAATTTCATTAACTTTCATCTCCAATTGGGAGAACCTAAATTGTAAGTCTTCACTTTCTTCATGAGTCTAGGATGAGCCTTCAAGAGGTTTAATTAGTGTAGTAGCTTTCTTTGGAGGTATTTTGGAAAATAATAATAGTAATCCTCTTTTTCAAAACTTTTCAAACACCAAAAAAATGGATCATGTATTCAAAATTCAAGGAACTTGTAAGTTATGTATCTTTAAAACGTTAATTTGGAAAATATATAAATGGCTGAAATTTTTATTGATATATCAATAATATTTGAGACATTTTGAATCTAAAACATTGATATGTAATATTTCTTCTATGAAATTTGACATGTTTGACCAAAATTTGATGTGTGAGGTGAAACTTATGGTAACTTTCCCAAAAATTGTTGATTTTTGGCCTCTTCCCAGGAGTAAACTTGTATAACATGTCGCGTGTCCATTTTTTTGTATCTAAAGGAATAAAAAATTGGGTTAGTCTCCTATTTTTCATGACATGGGTTCAATTCCAACCACTACCATTATAACCTCTATGTGCCTATCTATGCCCCTTCTATAGGCATAGATGTATCAGGAGGATTCAAACCTAGAACCTCCTTAACACTTCATTTTCATAGCCATCAACCCCCCAGGGGTTATCATGCCATGTTTCCTATTATTCAAATATAATTCTGAAATTTGTACCTAAGGTATTTTTGTATGTCTCTTGAGATCCCTGAAGATTTCATAATTTGAAGTCCCGGAAAGAATTTATAGCAAAAATAACGAGCTCGCTTGTTTGAAACTAATTTTAGGATCATTCACAAAACCTAACTTCTATGTCGTATATCTCTAGAAATATAATGAACCAAAATATGAACTTTAAAACAAATGTTACTAAATATTTCTCTTCAATAAGGTCCAAGTTTCACCATCTGAAACCTATCGAAAAAAAGAATTATTTCAAAAATCCCAAACTGACTTATTTGAAACTAATTTTAGGAGCATGCATGAACCCTAAATTCCTTAAAACATATCTCTGAAACTATAGAAAACCAAGATCTAAAATTGGAAAAACATGTTACCTATTATTTCTTATCAATGTGGTTCAATTTTCACCATCTAAAACCTCCTAAAAGAATTATAGAGAAAATTCCAAGTTGATCTATTAAAAATTAATTTCAGGAGTATTCAAGAACCCTAACTTCCTTAGAGCATATATATAAAAATATAATGAATCAATATCTTAAATTTGAATGAAATATTTCTCACAATTTCCCCCCAATATGATCCAAATTTCACTATTTGAAACCATCTACAATAAAATTTATAGTGAAAATGCCAAGACAACCTATTTGAATTAGAAAAACCCTAGTACCATGAGTTATAATACCAAATGTTATGAACAATGTTCCTTAATATTGATAAGAAACCAATAATTGCAATCCTCTTAGAGGGGGAAAGCTCATTTTACAATGAATACAATCGACTAGACAAGACTTGATTATCCTAAGACTAGGTCTCCTTAGTATGTATATAGGAGACAAAAGGTACAATTATAATAAAATGGGACAACGAGAGGTTCTATCCCACATAATGATATAACAATAGAAATGTAATCACTCAATATTTGGGGCTTAATAAAATATTGTAGGTTTAACATGAGCTTATATAGGGCTTAACATATACTCTATTGTTTCAATTGTATTAATATTAGGTCACCCCTGAGCTGGGTCTATAAATCCATAAGAAATGATGACTCTTATAGCTAGTTATTTTCCATTCAATGCCTAATACTCAGTATAATTCACAGGTTAAATCCTACAACAATTATAATCCATCTTCTCTCTTTCCCCTTAACCTACACAACTAAGGAATGGGATCTCATTCTCTATCATGCAATCACTCATGTTATCCCACTTACCATGAGGGATCTACCATAGGTTGTCCAGGAAATATTTCAACTAGGAACTCTATGAATTTCAATTGTAATAGGAGTGCTCAAAACAACTTTCTCGCATGCTCATATGGTTAATTTCTCAATAAAAACTCACTCACATGCATAACAATCTAATTCTTTATGACTTTTCTAGCTTCAGCAAGGTGTCTTCAATACCGTTATGGTTTCGAACCCCTTTTTTTTAGCACCCCCCTTACTTTTCCTCTCTCTTATCCCACTATAAAAACTACCTTTCCCCTATTGAAAATTCCTTCTCCCATGCATGTTTGACTCTCAAAACACGCCCAAAAGATTGTACACAATCCATGCTTTCAATAACTAGGGGAGAAAATCTTCCCACCAACCTCTTACATGCATTCAATGATTGAGTTTTGAAATAATAATAAAAGGAAATAAAAGGTTCATTACAAAAATGGCTCAGAAAGGTGATGGGATTATCAAGCATGTGGAATTTCCCTTCTATACCCATTTTATGTCAAATTCTTAAAACATTTAGAGTATGACCATCTAATTCTATACCTATAAAATGAAGTTCTCACCTTAATTAAAAATCACTTCTCTATATTATTCATTCTTGATCATCGCCTCTCATTTTAATAGAAAGATTACCAATTAAAACAATCTTGTATTAAATTCAATAATAAGAACCACGAGATTTATATGTATCCGTACTCTAATTAAGTTGTTAGACACTTTATTAATCCCTCTGAAGTTCTCACCTCAATTAAATATCACTGCTTTATATTTCATTCTTGATCTTTCTCTCTCATTTTAATAACAGGATTACCGACTAAACCAATCGTGTATTAAAGTCAACAATAATAACCAAGATATTTATACTTATCCTTCCTCTCATTAAGTTGTTAGACACTTTGATAATCCCTCTAGCTTTATTCCACTTTAAGCTTGTTTCAAGCCCACTAGGAATCTCAATTGCCCTTTAGTCATTCTAGTTCCATTTGCTTCTTTATACCAACAAATGCAGTTCAGTAACCTTTCTTTGTGTTAAGAGGTTCTCTACTACCTAGTATGGGGGAGATGTTGTTATGTCAAGTTATAAATAAAAATGAAAACTAGCTTGAGCACAATTGTGCACACACACACACACACATAAAGAATATCAAGAAAAATTTTCAATAACCCATATGCATGTCAAATAGAAGGCATTATTTTTCCTTTACAATTGATAATCAGATTGTGCTCGCCACTGGCATGCATAGTGACAATGGTTCAAAACTCCAAATCAATCTTGCAAATCAAACTACCAGCAATGCATCCATCTTTTCACACATTTTATCATAACAGACGGATTTCTCTCTTTCCTCAGATTTCAATCGCACCCGTAATCAACTATGGATTATCTTCCATGGTTCAACTAAAAAATAGTTGGTTCTCTTCCAATAAGGCATTTATTACTACCCCATAGCACCTCTCAACAATGCATAAAGCTATTCACATTGGCATTTAAAGTAAATCGAATCTACTTGAATAAAATTGCAACAAAACAATAATCATTCTTAAAACAAATATGATTAGCACAATATAGCACACTTCAAACTCCCATCAACATAAACAAAATAAAAACATTCCACAATCTCCATCTACTCTACAACTTGAGTTATTCGTCCACTCAATATATTAATTAAATAATATGCAAGAGCGGTTAAAATGAAAATTCACACAAACAAAAGAGAGAACATAGTTAGAAATAAAACAAAGAGGTGTGATTCCATCTTTATTTATGATAAATGAAATACATATGCTCCATTCATAACTACAAGGATTGTATTATAGTGTATGGTTAAAATCAATATAATGTTTGTTTTCTTAGAAGGCCTTCTTTTTCACCTTTAGAATTTGAGTGAGTTGAATGGTTAAAAGCATGTGTTTCCCTCTAAGAAGTCACAGGTTCAAATCTAGAGAAAAGTAGAGTATGTACATATCTATGCTTTTAGAAACCAAATCGCTATGTGGAAAGAGTCCCTTATTCCACAAACAAAGAAGTTCCTATACACCAATTTAGTGTATGACTTAGTCATAAACTTAAAATAGATTATTATCATTATTCCAACAAATTAAACATTTCATTTTCATCTTTATTTAAATAAAGAGTGACTTATCATGATTATATGTTGAAAAAAAAAAGAGAATAATGATAAACATAAAAGTCAAAACATGTTTTGGTTAATATATTGTTTTTATTGTTGTTAAGTAATTAAATGTCATATCAAGATTGTCTTTGAAAGAAACCCAGGATTTATTCGAACCTAAAGATTGTAAAAACATTAAATCACAAGCTTCTTTCAAAATACATAACTTTAAAAAAAATTAATAAAGCTTTTGCCTTTCAAAATCCTCTACCCCTTCAAAATCCCCTTCCCCTCATGATGTCATGCCTTCTTATATTGAATTTTCGTGAAGCATTATAAAGAAATTTAGGTGAGATAACATTGTCATATTTGAAAGAAATCAATAAAATGAAATCCGAGTAGTATCTATTTGTCTTAAGTTTACGAAATCCATTGCGTGTATGGAGTAATTGGAACATGCAAATTGACCAATTTTGGCATGTTTTGTTTATATTAATCAAGTATTTTTTGAATGTCATGGGGGGCATTTGTCCATAAACACCCTTTGTATATTTGTTAATAAGGACAGAATTAATAGAAAAAATAATGGTACACATTAATATTAAGTTAAATTAAAATCTCGATATATATAGATCTTTTAATACTTTAATAGCTAGGAAATGGATGGTTGAAATAAGTATGGATATGGAGTCCTCCCACTCTAATAATCTATTTAATAGTGCTAACAAAAATAAAATAAAGCATTAACATTATAAAATATTAAATTAATAAAATAAAATAAGGTAGTTGCATTTCCATGAGGTGAAGCAATGTGACAACTAACCAATCACATTCCAATATGAGTGAGCGAGACTCATTCATTGAAATTGTGGAGGATATAAAAACATTTGACACGTAACCATTTTGTTCCCCTCAATGGACACGACACGTGTCCCAACTCAATCATCAAATATAAACCACAAATTTGAAGACCTCGTAAACATTTGACTTTATCTAATTATTAATTTATTCATGTAAATATCACCCTTCTTAATACATATGGACATCCCAATAATTACATAGGACAAATAGCGTAAGTTCATTTGAACTATTAAAAGTCATCTTATTTTTTAAGTTCGGTATTTAGAAAGAAAAAAAAAAATTAACTTGGTAATTAATATAAATTTTTATTTTGGGTTTGAAGATTAAGGTTTTTAAAGCAATTTAAGGTTTCACCATAGCAATTTTAATGACAGATAAATGATTTTACAATTATAGTGAATCAAGGAGGGAGCATTGCTACCTCTTTATCTAATGTATTAGTAGAAAATGAGTTGAATCTTATTTTTGAAGTTTGATATTTGTAAAAAATATTTTTTAACTTGCCATGTAAATTTTAATTTTGGGTTGGCAGTTTAAGGTTTTTTAAAGAAATTTAAGGTTTTGTAATAGTAATTTTAATGAAAGTTAAATGATTTTACAATAGGAACTTCAATGATAGTGAAGCAAGGAGGGAGCCTTGCTACCTCTTTTTATAATGACCAAAGAGAAAGTAATTGGAATAATTGAATTGGGTGATCAATTTTCTTAACACAAAGGTAAATGTCCCAAAGTAGTCCAAGTTGGAAAAGATGCAACCATAGCACATTGGTATCTGTATTCTATAGGTAAACAACATTCCCAAGTACAAGATCGCCTCCTCAAGAAATGGGTGAGTATATTTAATATATGCAAGATCATGTGGTCATAGGAAAATTCATGGGTATTTGGCCAACAAAAAAAACCATGACCGGCAGATCAACACTTATTGGAAGCCAAAAGGACATGTAGAACTAAAGTTGGGCTCAAAAGGGTTCTTTACAAGCGTCTTTGACAATCTAAAAGATTGGGAAAAGGTATCTGAGAACCACCCTTATTTCTTCAATTCTACAAGTCTTTGTCTTCATTTTTAGATAGAAAATTTCAATATGGATAATTAATACCTTACAACAAATATAATCTAGATTCAATTATATTCTCTGCCTCAAGATTTCTAGGTTGCAAATATTTTGGAATGCATTAGCAATACCCTAGGTTCTTTCATCTAGATCTAGAAAGCCACAAAGAAAATTCAGTATACATCATATGCTTGTATTTGTGTTTATATGAATGTTTCTAAGCACCTCCCTGCTTCTATTTGCTCGACTAACCACAACTCTAATTGGTATCAAATCATAAACTATGAGTACATTCCCTTTCCTTGTCATAAATGCCATGAGCATGGTCATATTTTCAGAGAACACCCCCTCAGTGTTCCACCCTCGAAGGCCTGGGCAAAAGAATAACTTGAGGGTTTTGAGAAAGTATCAAGAAAAAAACCCCCAATTCATCTAAACCATGTAGGGATTAAAACCAATAATCAATTTGATGTTTTATCCAAGTGCTCACAAGAGACCCCAACTAGTACTGAAGCCCAATCTAGGGTTGAACACAAGGAAGATCCATGAAACTAGGAGGAACTAGAAGAGAAAACTAAAAGAAGGAAAATCCATAATGAAATTAATTCTCATGCAAACAACAATGATACATAAATGATCCTGGAAAATGAAGACTCAAATAACTCAGAGGAAGGGGAGGACATGGACCTAGGAAACCTAGATCTGCAAATAATTATAGCAACATGGGAGTGACAAGACAGAAATCTAATTATAAATCTACAATTACAACTACTTACAAGCCCACAGTAAGCACCATGCATCCTCGTCTTTGGGATTTAAAACAAACTCTTTGAAGGGTAACCCTAAAGTTGCTAAAGAGGAAAAAAAAAGTTCGACGAAGAAATAAGCAACTCCTATAAGAGCTCAATGAAATTTTGTTGGATTCTCGTAAAATGCCCTTAATGATAAACAAATTCCCACCCACTCCTTCCAATACCCAATGAAGATCCTCTTTTGGAATATAAGAGGCCTGAATGCGAAAAGTAAACACTGGCTTCTCATAAAAAAAATGCTTAAGGAGTAACTTCAAGGAACCATATGTTCAAGTGAATCACTCTCAAATATAGTTGCTTCTAGTTGGAATGGATTTTAATCAATAGCAATAGATGCTCAAGGGGTAGTAGGACGACTAGCTCTATTATGGAATCCTTCAAATATTTCACTGTCGATTATTTTTCCACTCAGAGAACATTGATAACCAAATTCCAATTGATTGGATCAGTGGAAACATGCTCCCTTACCAATGTATATCGGCCTCATTCCACAACTAAAATTATTATCTTCCTCAGATCTCTTCAAGCCACCCATCGGGTTCTGGGATACCACAACTACATAGTGGGAGGAGATTTCAATATGATTGAATCCCTTGAAGAAAAACTAGGTGGCATACGTCATGTAGACATAAATTCAAAATGCTTCAAGGAAATAATTCAAAAGTTAAACATGATTGATTTGGAAACCTCAAACGGAATACACTCTTGGAACAAAAAAAGGGAAATATTTGTAACATCATCACCACTTAGGCCACCATTAGAGAAATAATGAGGTAATTGTTTTTTTTGGTTAATTCCACGTTAATAGTTCCATATATGTGTGTGTGTGCGTGTGTGTGTATGGGTGTGTGTCTATATATATATATATGTATATGTATATGTATATGTATATGTATATGTATATGTATATGTATATGTATATGTATATGTATATGTGTTAGTATGAATCCTTTGTCGAAGTGTACGAAAAAGGACCACTTTAGCTACGCATAACTAATAGCCCTAACAACCAAAGTGGCTACCAATATCTTCAGATCTGCGGTTAGTTGAACAAGAAAAGAGCTGCAAAAACCAGATCTATGCATGGAAAGACATTAAGCAGTAAAAACAAGGGTTTGCTCCATATACCAATAGACAAGACAAGAACGATTTTTTAAAATAATTTTTGTATTAATAGGGCACCTTTGAGGAAAACAAGAAGGCGTATCCAATTCTCCTCAGTGGGATGGGTTCTTGGAAGTCCTCAGCACTTCAGATCTAATATTTCTCTCTCTTGTTGGTGCAGAAAACCCAATGCAAAGAAAAGAACTGAATGGGAGCTCACACAGCAAATGATGGAAAAATGTGACCAAGTGTATAGATCGAGAGTGATCTAATAGGCAACAAAAGGTGAAGAATGGTAGGAAAAACCCTCCTATTTATAACAAAATATTGGGTCATTCTAGATCTTGGTGCATGATTAAAATAATGTTAACCAAATCTAGATCCACCTTTTATGGAATATTTTATTATATTCGTTGGAGGGAAAAGGTATTTGACTTGGGTCAAATCCCTTGATTAGTCAAAAATAAATAAATAAATGATTTATTTATCTTTTTAAGGAAGTGGTTGGAAGATAATCAAATAAATAATGATTTATTTAATTATTTAAGGAAGTGGTTGAAAGATAATCAAACAAATAATGATTTATTTAATTATTTGTGGGTGATTTGGTCATATTTAACAAGGAATATTATCTAAATAAGATTTAAATAATTATTCCTAGAAAATAATAAGATAAATAAAGGTTTATCTATTTAATTTCTTTGTTTTTGGGTTAAACATGACTGGGAATAATAATTAAATTATGGTTTAATTAATTATTCCATGAGGAAAATCAAACAAATATAGGTTTGTTTAATATTTCCTTTTGGGGTTTCCTGTTTGGACCATAAATAACCTAATAAATGTGGTTTATTAAGTTATTTAACATAGTGAAGGCAATTTTACTTAGGGTAAATTTGGTCTTACATGGTGTACTTGGGTCCATCTAATGATAATAGGTTAGATGACCAAAAAATTGTGTATATATATATATATATATATATATATATATATATGTGTGTGTGTGTGTGTGTGTATGTATGTATATTTGTGTATGTATATATATGTATATATGTGTATGTGTATATGTATATTTGTGTATGTATGTGTTATATATATATATATATATATATATATATATATATAACTATTAACGAGGAATTAACAAAAAAAAAATTGCCCCTTTTCTTTAATGGTAGCCTGAGTGGTCAGGTGATGTTACAGATATTGCCCTTTTGTTGTTCCAAGTGTGCATTCCATTTGAAGTTTCCAAATCTATCATGTTTAACTTTTGAATCAATTCCTTGAATCATTTTGAATTTATGTCTACATGACGCATGCCACCTCATTTTTCTTCAAGGGATTCAATCATATTGAAATATCCTCCCACTATCTAGTAGTGGTCTCCCAGCACCCAATGAGTGGCTTGAAGAGATCTTAGGAAGATAAGAATGAGGCCCATATACATTGGTAAGGAAGCATGTTTCCACTAATCCAATCAATTGGAATTTGGTTATCAATGTTCTTTGAGTGGAAAAATAATCGATAGTGAAATCTTTGAAGGGTGCCATAATAAAGCTAGTTGTCCTACTACCCCTTGAGCATCTATTGCTAGTGATTAAAATCCCTTCCAACTAGAAGCAACTATCTTTGAGAGTGATTCACTTGAACAAATGGTTCCTTAAAGTTTCTCCTTAAGCATTTTTTTTATGAGAATCATGTTTTTACTTGTCGCATTATGGTCTCTTATATTCCAAAAGAGAATCTTCATTGGGTATTGGAAGGGGTGGGCGGGAATTTGTTTTTCATTAAGTCAATTTTACGAGAATTCATCAACATTTCATTGAGCTCTTATAGGAGTAGTTTATTGCTTCTTCGGCCTTTTTTTTCCTCTTTAGTAACCTTAGGGTTATCCTTCAAAGAGTTCATTTTAACAACAAATATATATATATTCTATGTATGTCAAAAACTCTAGGGTTTCTGCTCTTCGTATTGATCAAATGCCTTCCAGGTGGGTCCCACTATACACGTCACCCTGCTTTCTCTCTCTCGGAGGTTCCCAAACTATGTGCTTGGTTGTCTATCAGGCTCAATATTCTGAGCTTACCTGCAAGGCCCCTCTTTTTTGCCTCCTTAGTGGCGCAAGGCCTGCCGCCAATGGTTGTTGCTACTAGTTTGCATCATCCTGGTACCTTATCTTGACAGTTTCCCTTACGACGCCTCTTTATCCCACCGGGATCATGACATCGGTTGACCCGGTTGTGGGTCCCTTCCCTGCCAATGGTATCATCATTGGGCCTGCATGTGTATCTAGCACAATCGGCCCGTGTCATTCCCTCAAGCCCCTCCCGGCACACTCGAGAGAGAGCTCTATACCAACCACTAAACCTTACCATTGGGTTTGCGAGGATAGTGGGGCCGCTCCTTGACCAATAGTGAAATAGGAGGGACATGTAATCCTGATGGTTCTATCTTGGAAGTCTCCTTTATCGCTCTCCTTTATATTTCAACTTTATATTTTTGGGCTAACTTGGCAAGTGGGCCAGTCCCCAACCAATAATACCTCGTCATGTTGCGGACCTGGCCAGGGACCCCCTTACTTCATCCCACAAGGATTTTCTTGGTGTCTTCCATTGCGCTTTCCTTTCGTTCTTCTGGGATAGGCATCTAACTTATGTGGGTTTTGGGCCTCACTTCTTAATGACCCTCGCTCCATATTGGGACATGTGGTGGCATTTCCACGTCGCCCTACATTACTCGTCCCACTCTCTCCCACTTGTGCCCCATGCAAATACCTCAGGGTGGACCTAACAGGATGAACTATTAGGTGGGTTCAACCCCAAAGAATAGCATACTTATCAGGTTACGTGGAGGCCATCTTGGCCCGACACGTAGTCCTCCATGCCATCGCTCCTTGCATTACAATGATAATCGTTAGGACATAACTCCGGGAATGAGTTGTCCCATGGGTGCCACTCCCAACCAATAGCGGAACCCAATCAAACAAATATAGGTTTGTTTAATATTTCCTTTTGGGGTTTCCTGTTTAGACCATAAACAACCTAATAAATGTGGTTTATTAAGTTATTTAACATAGTGGAGGCAATTTTACTTAGGGTAAAATTGGTCTTACATGGTGTACTTGGGTCCATCTAATGATAATAGGTTAGATGACCAAAAAATGGTGTAACAGATTGCCCCCCAGCGTGCGAGTGTCAGGAGCAAATTGTATAACCGAAGTACGTTGTAAGAACTCAATCACTAGACAACAAAAGGGAAGTCAGAGAGAGAAATGCAAGGTAGATAGTGTGCCGAAGAACTAGACCCTGAGGAGACGAGACTCGCAGGTGCAACAAGTCTCTTTTTATGAGAGGGTACCTGTGCTGAAGGCGGCGGGGGAGGCATACCTATGCCCGCCGAGAAAAAGTACAAAAGAATAGTGTGTCCAGTAAACAAGGGACCGAACCATAAAGTACAGCTGGCATAATCATGAGCCAGATAAAAATACAATGAGGAATCCCACATACATGCTGTGCCTGGGATAACAGCCAGGACTTGTACAATAATATCCGAGTACATGAGATACAAATACAACCCAAATGCCCCCTGTAAATGGGGAAGGGCTCACAAAATCTGACTGATACATGCAAATCAAAGAGGCGCTGCAAGTGGCGAAGGCCAACATCATCAAATATCTGGAGCTGCATCGAAGGCTGCAAGGAGGAGGTCATCCGGGCATGTGGGGGGCTACCTGCAGGGCCACCCCCTCATGAGGGTTGAGACATCTCACACACACCCGGGAATCATCAAGAGCTGCTGCGGTATCACTGAACCATCAAGTATACGAATCTCGGTCATGCTGAAAGGAGCTGGAGTGGAGAAACAATCAAGTCAAAGGGAAATGAGAGATCCCTTTGCCTGATCCGAGGCACCGAACAAGAGTGGAAGCTGGAACCAAGGTACACCGCCCTCTAGACCTGGCTTCTGGAATGAATGAGCTATTGTCGACAGAAGGAGGTCCATCGTAGGTGAGGCAATGAGATATCCGCAACTAAGGCACGAGAGAAAATAGTAGAGCGACGGATAGACTGACACTAATGATGATAGTGAAATGGAAAGGACTGAGTAGCGAATGGACGACTTCCCTTGTTAGAGCATAAAGGGCATGAATGACATGGCAACAACTGACACAATATCATAAGGGATAGGGGACAGTGGGACTGAAGGTCATAATGTGCGACACAAGAGAGAGACCAAGCAATAAAGGAGGGAGGGCTATAGCGGGGTACAAAGGGACTCGGGATAGACTCCATGAATGTGATGATGACTCAACTTGGATGCTCTAAACAAGGGCGACTCGATGGTGCTTCCACACAGTAAGGGCCCAATGGGGGACCATGAAAACATGAGTACAAGATGGTACCTCATGACGAAAATCGACACGAACAAAGACAAGTAAGGAGGCAAAATGGTGCCCCTAAGTACAAGTGTCGTAAGTGAGGAAATTCGATTTTAAGGAGAGGTGAAGTGACCCTTCTTGGACAAAATGTTTCCTAGTGAAGTATCAAATCACAAAAAATTAACAGATACCCATTTGAGGGCTCGGTGAGAGCTTTCCAACGGTGCAGACGGTTTGTCAAACGGGGCTATGGTATGGTCGCAGCAGTCGAAAGAAGAAACAGGGGTTCTCTTTTAATAAGGCAATTTTCCCTCCAAATTCACTCATTTGCTATTGTTGTTGTCGTGAATGTAGAGAGGAGAGAAGGCCCTAAATCTTGCGGCGAGCGTAGCGGACAAACCAACCGTTGGAATCGAGATCTGTTAGTGGCAGGTAAGAGGCCTAACCTTACTCTTTCATTTCGATGGATTGAAAGTTCAGTTTAGGGCCCAAAATCTCAGAAACAGACCCTCCTTCATCTCTACGGCCAGGTCGCACTTTTTGGGCCAAAAATTGCGACCTGGGTCGTAGGTTTCAGGGCAAAAACTGCGACCTGGTCCAGAATTGGGCAGAAAACTGCGACCTGGGAGATGAGGGGGTTTTGGTGTTGTTTTATGGCTGAGAGTTGGGTTTTTGTGTTTGGTTATGGTATTCCCGATCTATATGCTGACAAAGATGATGTTTTTGTGCAGGTATGGTAGATTTACGGGTTAACTGGAAAGAGAGAGACCTGGGTACATTACGGGCAGAGATCCAGGCGGATCAGGGTGTCCGTCGTGTGTTGGCCAGGTTTGGGGTTCTAAATTTTTTGGAGAACCCTTTGATGAGAGCAGGAGAGCCTTTTTTGGCCCGGATTATCAGTTACTGGGATCCAGAGCATGAGGTCTTTGTAGTGCAGGGGCACAGGATCGAACTGACAGTCCAGGATGTGTATTTCCTGACGGGTCTCCCAGCACTGGGGATGGTGGGAAACACGCAGCCAGTATTACCGCGGGGGTGGCATATCATGGAGTTTGTGGAACGACATTGTCGACCGGGTCTCCAAGTCAAGGGGACTCGGATACCGATCGGGGATCTAGAGAGGCTAGAGACCCGTGCAGTGGCTGCAGCTGTGCTGCGTATCCTGGGCAACCAGGCGTTCCATCACATCACCGGGGGGCAGATGATGCTTGTAGAGAGTGTGTTGAGTGGGACCTACTATGGGTGGGCCCAAATGATGCTGGTGTCGTTAAATCGACAGTTGTCTCTCTACAAGTGGCAAGTGAACCACGATTTCTCGTATGGGACTTTATTGTGCGCCTTCTTCTTTGAGAAGATCCCGACCTTGCGGCCTCGTATACAGCTTCCAGATGGGGGCCCGAGAGAGCCCAGGATGCGCCGGTGGGGGCGGCTACTGTGCAGAGGAGGAGGAGGGGCGGTCGGGCGAGTGTTTCGACCTGAGTTTTTTTCCCATTGGGATCAGATGCCGTTATACATAGACGACTATCCCTATAGTGGGATGAGTTATTGTGGAGATCCGGACCTGCCACTTCCGCCTGGTCGAGTCTGGGGGCCCGATGGTAAGTGACAGATTGCTATTCTTGTATGGGCATGTTACAGTTTTTTGAATAGTAGCTAGGGTACTGATTCATGTACTGTTGGTATGCAGATATAGCGCCGGTAAAACCGGCCAGATATATGGGACGACCGGCAGTAGCTGGAGCTGCAGGTCCGAGTGGGTCGAGAGCAGCACAAAATGAGGATGCAGCCTCCCTTCTGGAGGACATCCACTGTAGATGCGAAAGGTTGTTGACCGGAGTATCAGAGCGCGGGTGGAAGGACTTAAACGACCAGTACATAGAGCCATGTATTGGTCTACCCTCGGAATGGCGAGGGGTCATGCGGCGCATGGCGATGGCTGGTCAGGGGATACGGGATCTACAGGCTGCAGGGGCAGAGCCATTGGCTTGGGATCCGCCAGATAGTGATTAGGTGTGGGGCATGTGGTGTCCCCTAGTGTGTATGTAGGGGCAGGTGGTGCCCCCAGTTTTGAGCTTTTTGTAACATGCTATGGGCATGTCATATGTATCAGAGTAGATGGACTCTAAACACATGTTTTTGCGACACATATTATGGATATGCATTGTTTTTAATGATTATGAATGTTATTGTCTTGTATGAAATGCGTGTGATAAATGCCAATCTAGAACATGGTTTGCAATACTATCTACATAGTGATTCTGTTCTCGAAGTACATGGTTGAAAGTTATGGTTTCAAATGCACGTATCAAGAGTTTCACTCGTAAATAGCGTCTAAACAACACAGGGTTATACACACGATAAACACCATTTAGTTGCATGACAAGAAGTAAGGAATCCAAACGAACGTGCAGATGGAGGATGCGATGGAAGAGGGCATCGGCTAAGAGACCACGCACTGCATCATATTCAGCCTGATTGTTGGTGGCAGAACCAATGCAGACCCCGTTGGAGAGAACAAGGGCATGCAAGGGGGTGAAGATGGCCCAACCTGCCGAGGCTAGATTCCGGGAGTAACGACTTGCACCATCGGCGTAACCGATAAAGGGTGTGGATGGGGGGTCCTGCGGAATGGTGTTACAAGACAACAAATGAGGGGAGGAGAGGCAATGATGGCAGCGTGAGTGTATAGAAGACATCGAGCGGAAACTGCGGTAGGGAGTGCAAGGAGCAGGATGACTATGACTCATATACAAACTAGAGGGTGGTATATGAGGGCTATCGGAAGTATGGTGAGGACTCGGGCTGCGGAGGTCAACAGAGATACGGGTGGAGTGATCTCGTGTATGGGTAGAAAAGAGGTGGTCAGGCGAGACAACGGGGGAGGATGCAGGGGGACTGGGCTCCAAGTGTCTCGCAGAGGAGGATAGGTAAAGAATGGTCGTAGTAGACTCCGTCATCTGAACATCAGGGGGGGGAATGTCGATGGGAGCGGGGGGATCCTCAGGCTGGCCTGAAGCATACTGCGCGAGGATGGGAGAGGCGGATTGATTTTGTTCAACCTCATACTCTCGGACTACCTCTAAAGAGGCGCGGTAATGCGTCAGGTGAGGACAATAGTGGGAGTAATGGCCATGAACACCGCACAAAGCACAGGGTTTGTTGGTGCGGAGAGTCTTGGGGTTCTTGGTTACGGACGAAGAAGGAATGGAGGCTTCAGGGACCGTAGACTCAGGGAACGCGACTTTAACCATGGGCTGGATATGGGGCAACTCGGGACAAGCATGGGTGGCATGATCGACGACATCACACAAGGCACAAGTCTTTGCGGGCGGAGGAGGGGTCGGGTCAGTCGTGGTGGTCTTGTCTTTGGGTGCCCCCTTGCGAGCTTTGCCTTTCTTCCCGGGAGCCATCACGATAGGAGAAGGGTCCTGTGGAGGTGCTGGGGGCACAGTGGCAACAGAGGAAGCGATGGGGACCGGTTGAACCGGTGTCAAAGCCATGTAGGGTTTGGGGTGACCAGGAGGGGTAGCTGTTGGAGGATCAAGGTACCAGACCGGTATGCCCAAGGTCAGGTTAGGGAGAGAGAGGGTGGCCATGACGGGGACAGAATACACTCCGGGAGGGGGAGCCAGGAAAGGGATCTGCCCAGCAGGGAAATGACCAGGAGGGACGGCTCCGAGATGGTTAAGGCCTGGGGGAACCGATCTGGGAGGATAAAGGGGGTCAGGGATACCAGCTGTAGGGGGAGGGCCAGAAGGAGGGGGTCTGGCTGGCTTAGATGAATGGCTAGGAGCGGGTTGCGGAGGGCGAGGGGGAGGTTGCTGACTAGCCGAAGCAGGCCGCTTGAGGGCAGCCTGAGACGATTGCATCATGCAAACATTCGATAAGCTGGGATCAGTGATAGGAGGAGGGGGGAGATTAGGAAAAGTTCCAAGTAGGGAGGAATCTTTGTAAACGTCGAGGGAGACACTGGTCAAGGAATCAACGGTTTTCTTGTTGGCCACAGAAGAGATAGTCGTCTCAGGTGAGGCCTGAGATTTTGGCTCATGATATGTCAACTGGTCAATGGTGACTATCTTTCCATTATGGGGGAAAGACATCTTGCGGAAAAACGCGGATGAGACAGCAGACATAGCATAGGTGTAGCTTCGCCCCAATAGAATTTTGTAGTCTAGCGGGGCGTCTATGACTTTGACGTCAACGCAAACAGTCTTACCGACAAGGGTGATAGGACAATTACGAAACAGGCCAATGGGCTGGGAGGCATGACCGTCTCACGCTCGAAGGGTGATCGTGGAAGGGGCCAGCTCAGGGGATCCGAGTTGCTTCCAAACCGAAGCGGACATCACGCAGGTGGATGCCCCCTCATCAATTATACACCGGGACATGTTGGCGTTCCGGATTTTGACTGGGATTTGGAAGGCGACGGAAGGAGGAAGAGGAGGATGGTTTGATTGAGTGGCGTTGAAAACAATCATTTGGTCATCAGCAGGATCTACAGCGCCCACGGCAGATAGTAGAGCCTTCTTTTGGGAAGGGCACGACTGGAGGAGTTCCAGTGTGGAAATGGCCGCAGGAGATTTTGCCAAATCATCGACTATGCTATATGAATGGGCAGCTCGACCGGAAGCAACGTTTCGACGTAATGGTCCCTTAGGAATCTTGGTATGAACCTCAACTTTGGGTTGAGGGATATGTAAGGGGCCACTGGATGTCGAAAGAGGCTCTGTAGAACCTGAAGAAGGAGACTCGGGGGCAGACTGAGCAGGAGGCTTGGGGTACTGGCGAGACCGAGTTTGAAGGTGAAGATCGACGGATGGGTATGGATCAGAGTTCATCATGAGGATCTGGTAATCATAGGAACTAGAAATAGAAGGTGGAGTGGAGACCCACCCGTCCGGTGGCTGGGTAGCCACGAATCCTTGCTGAGGGAAAGGATCAGTAAAAACAGCTGGTTGGGTAGTGGCCACATTAGGAGGAGCATGAGGGGAGGCGTGTTGTTCGCGCAATGTGGCTTGAGACTTCCACATCTGCTGCATCTGTGGTAAGAGGGGACAATCGTGGGTATAATGACCGTAAACACCGCAACACGAACAAGGCTTGTTGGTACGAAGAGGCCTGTCCGGCTTGGGTTGAGTGCCCTGTTGCTGGTTAGCAGTGTTAGGGTCAAAACCTTGAGGATTGGGTCCACGAGTACCCGGGGCAGATTGATTTGGATTTCCTCTCCGCCTTCTTTGAGAAGAAGGGGGGTTAGTGGCACCATGCTGTGCAAATACTTGCCCTGAAGGGGGCTGTAGGTGTTGTTGCTGGGGTTTAGGAGGCAAGGGAGGTGGAAGCACATATGTTGGAGGAGCGGGCATACCAGGCTACGGATAAGGGTAATGGTTAGGTTGGGAAAAATTGAGGTAAGCAGAAGGTTTGGCAAAGGGAGGAGGCATGCCGTATCCTGGGTACATGCTACCGGGAGGGGGAAGAGTGCTAGAGGTGCTGGCCCCTCTGGGAGGGAGACCGTAGCCCATAGGAGGTTGAGCATACGGATGGGAAAGGGCTCCAACGATACCGTCGGCAGAATGAGATGCCCCCGGGGCGTTAGCGCCATCGGGCCTGGGGAGGTCAGGAAGGACGGTATAAACATAACCAGACTGGGCGTAGATCAGGTCATATTTCAAGGCTATTTGGAGGGCGGCTTCTTCGGTTTGAGGGAAATGGGAGGTGACATCTTTGCCGATGGGAGCTAGGAGAGAGCGAAGGAACCAGTCCATATAGATCTGATCTTCGAAGGGGGGAGCTCGACATAAGCTGTGTCTACGTCGCCATTCCTGAACATGGGTGGAAAGGCGGGTCGAAGATGTTTGCTTAAAGGAAGTCAAGAGCTCCGTACCGGTATCGTATCGGAGAGGGAGCTGGAAGTAAGATAAAAAGGCTTGGGCAATGGTCGCAAAGGTGGTATGGGAAAAGGTGGCTTGGTCGACATACCATTTAGAAGCTTCGCCGGTAAGCGTGTGTTGGAACAAACGAAGACGGATGGAGTCATCGGTAATGGAATTGGAGGAACACCACATGTGGAAAGATCGGACATGATTGGTTGGATCTTCTCCAGAAAGGCCTTCGAACTTAGGGATGTCGGAGGGGAGCTTGGTTGGCATAGCAGGCCAACCAACATCGTGGCGAATAGGGTCATTGATCAACTGATTGAAATCGGGGAGGCTGAGGCCTGCAATGTACGGCAGCAAGGGTATGGCCGAGGTAGTTCCTGTGGCGGTTCCGCTAGTAGTGGTTCCGGCATTAGGGCCTGGAGCACCGCTAACGTTAGGCCCTGGACCAGACATAGTGAAGGTGGCAGGGGGAGAACCAGGAGGAGAGGGAGAACCCAATGAATCAGAAGAGGAGTTGGAGTGCGGACTCGGAGGAGGACTGGCTCGACGACGGCGGGACGGACCAGGTCGATCAACCGGAAACTGAGGGTGAAGGCCAATAAGTCTCCGGGAAAGGCGCCTTGGGGGTGCAATGATGACGGGAAGAAGGAAACCGACAAGGGAAAACAGGGACAGAATCAAGTGAGGTCGAGGGCAGAAAAAAGTGCAGTGACAATTGATTTTAGAGTCTTTGCTAGGCGGTGTTAACCAGGCGCTTCTTCACTTAGGGTCAGTGTGTGGCGTGCGTTAATTTTAATTTTTAAACCCTTTCCGTTTTGAGAGCAAGAAAATGTGTGTTGCGTAACTGAAAATAAATCTGCAGAGAACAGTATATAATGCTGAAATAACAGAAAAATAACAGCTACTATTGCATCGATTCAACCCAAGAAGGCGGGTCGCTCAAAACTAATCTAAAAAAGGGAAAAAATCTAGTCAAAACACACTTAAAAAGAGGCCAATAGATCTAGGGTCAAAAGGGACAGGGATCTAAAGGATAAAGCTGCTGAAAAGAGGTGCAGATCACAGCCAAGAGACAGAGGCAAGGTGGCTGGAAAAAGGGAAGAAATCAGCAAAAAGCGGAAAGGACAGGGAGGAGGTCCTAAAGAGAGGTCCAAAAAAAATGACAAGAGGTGATTTGAAAGGAAGGAAGGCTGATTTAAAGGGATCTGAGGAGGAGGTTCCAGATCTGAAAAAAGGAAGGCTGAAACTCTGAAAAACAGACGGCTGAAACAGCTAAAACTCTTCCACAAAAAGTGGAGGGTACTGAAGCCCTAGGGGGCTAGGTTCCCACTTAAATGAGTAAAAACAGATCAGAACTAGGTCAAAGCGGGGTGAGACAGAGGCTGGAGAACCCTGACAGAAGCTTCAGCAAAACCCAGAAAAATTGCAGAAAAACCACTGAAAAATTGGCAGGTCGCAGGTTCTGACCTGTTTTCAGTGCAGGTCGCAGAAAAGAGGCTGAAAAGTGCGACCTGGAGGTCCAGGTCACAGGTTATGGGCCAAAAAGTGCGACCCCCCATTCCGGTTGTCTCGGCGGCAGATTTTCAGAAAAGTTGTCGTCTCAGTTGCGGCTGGTGTCGCTTACCTGCGCAATAGGGCCAGAAACACACGGAAGTTAGAAATTTTGACATTTTAGGGTTTTATGTGAGAAAAAAAACATGAAAATAGGAAAAATAAACAGCTGAAAAGAAACCCTAGGGTCTGAAGTAGCTGGATATGCAGGAATATGAAAAACGACAGCGGTCGTAATTTAAAACACGTGTGGAGTCGCCATTTGTTAGTATGAATCCTTTGTCGAAGTGTACGAAAAAGGACCACTTTAGCTACGCATAACTAATAGCCCTAACAACAAAAGTGGCTGCCAATATCTTCAAATCTGCGGTTAGTTGAACAAGAAAAGAGCTGCAAAAACCAGATCTATGCATGGAAAGACATTAAGTAGTAAAAACAAGGGTTTGCTCCATATACCAATAGACAAGACAAGAACGATTTTTAAAAGAATTTTTGTATTAATAGGGCACCTGGGAGGAAAACAAGAAGGCATATCCAATTCTCCTCAGTGGGATGGGTTCTTGGAAGTCCTCAGCACTTCAGATCTAAGATTTCTCTCTCTTGTTGGTGCAGAAAACCCAATGCAAAGAAAAGAGCTCAATGGGAGCTCACACAACAAATGATGGAAAAATGTGACCAAGTGTATAGATCCAGAGTGATCTAATAGGCAACAAAAGGTGAAGAATGGTAGGAAAAACCCTCCTATTTATAACAAAATATTGGGTCATTCTAGATCTTGGTGCATGATTAAAATAATGTTAACCAAATCTAGATCCACCTTTTTATGGAATATTTTATTATATTTGTTGGAGGGAAAAAGTATTTGACTTGGGTCAAATCCCTTTATTTGTCAAAAATAAATAAATAAATGATTTATTTATCTTTTAAAGGAAGTGGTTGGAAGATAATCAAATAAATAATGATTTATTTAATTATTTGTGGGTGATTTGGTCATATTTAACAAGGAATATTATCTAAATAAGATTTAAATAATTATTCCTAGAAAATAATAAGATAAATAAAGGCTTATCTAATTAATTTCTTTGTTTTTGGGTTAAACATGACTAGGAATAATAATTAAATTATGGTTTAATTAATTATTCCATGAGGAAAATTAAACAAAATAGGTTTGTTTAATATTTCTTTTTGGGGTTTCCTGTTTAGACCATAAACAACCTAATAAATGTGGTTTATTAAGTTATTTTACATAGTGAAGGCAATTTTACTTAGGGTAAAATTGGTCTTACATGGTGTACTTGGGTCCATCTAATGATAATAGGTTAGATGACCAAAAAATGGTGTAACAATAGCCCAAACTCTGTAGTGCCTTTGAGGTATCTCAACACATGCTTTCCTACATTCCAAATGAGCTTGGTAGGCTTAACCATAGCTTGAATAATTTGGTTAACTGCATAGCATATTTTTGGTTGTGTGTTCACCAAATACATGAGTGAACCCGCAAGCTGGCTGTAGACAATAGCATATACTACTTCTCCTGAACTATCATCCTCCTTCCTCCAGTTTCCTGCTAGAGGAGTGTCTATGGTTTTGTTTCCATCCATGTGGAACTTCCTGAGAATCTCATTGGCATACTTTCCTTGAGATACAAATATCTCCCCATCTCTTTTCAAAATTTCCAAACCCAATAAATAGTGCAAGGGCCCCATGTCCTCCATCTCAAATTCTCTTGTAAGATCCTCTTTGCAAGACTTGATGACTTTCTCATCACCTGTCAGTATCAAATCATCGAAATAAAGTACAATGATCAGAAGTTTACCTTCTACCACAATATGTTAAAGGTTCGCACCTTCTTCACTCTTAGTGAAGCCTAACCCAGTGAAGTAGTTTTCAATCCTGGTGTACAAAATACGAGGTTCTTATTTCATCCCATACAGTGCTCTCTTGGGTCTACACACATGTGAATCTGTGTTGAAGGTCTCAAAACCTTTCGGCTACTCAATGTACACCTATTACTCAATCACCCCATTGAGAAAGGTTGTATTTACATCCATCTGATGTATCTACCATCCCATCTGCATTGAGATTGCAAGGATGGATCTGATTTATGAGTACCTTGCGATTGGTGCAAAGGTCTCATAATAATCAATTCCCTCCACCTAAGATAACCCTCTAGACATAAACCAAACTGTGTGCTTCTCCACACTCCCATATTTTTCATTCTTCACCTTGTAAATCCACCTAGATCCTACAATTGACTTCCCCTCTGGTCTTGGGACAACTTCCCATGCATTGTTTCTAATAATGGAGTCATACTCCTCAACCATGGCATCAACACAAATTGTTTTTTGCATTTCTTCCTCAAAAGAGGATGGCTCTATCTCTACACCTTTTCTCATAAGATCCATGTAGACAGTGTACCGCTTTGGGGACCTTCTCTGCCTACCTTGTGATGTGGGTGCTCCCGCATCCCCTCTAGCATCAAGCACCAACCTATCATCCTATCTGGTGCACTTCCTTTCGTCTCAGGATGTCTCCGCATGACTGGGTGCTTCCACTCTTTGCACCTATGCTTGTGGCTACTCCACATCTTGAGGTTCTTCTTTTAGAGCCAAGAGCTCCTCAACTACATGGAACTAAAGCTCCCTCTCAAGGGAAATTTTCATATCCTTTTCTTCATCAAATTCCACATCTCTTCTTATCAGTGTCATCATGTGTGCTAGAAAGTATACCCGATAGTTGTGGGTTGTATTAGTGTACCCAAAAATTATCCCCAACTGAGTTGTTGGCTCTATATTCTTCCTAACATCTTTGGTCACATGGAAATAAACTTATGAACCAAAAATTTTAAAATGTGACACATCTGGTCTCTTACCTGAAAAAGGTTCCTCTGGTGTACTCATCCCAAGTATCCGATGAGGAATTTTGTTCTGCACAAATATTTTTGTGTTGCATGCTTCCGCCAATGTATGAAACAGTAGGCCCTGATCATGCAATGTAGCTCATGTTGATCCCACAATAGTTATGTTCTTTCTTTCTACAACCCCATTCTACTGTGGGTTATGAGGTGTTATCAATTCCATTTGAATTCCTTCTGAAGCACAGAATTTCTTGAATTTTTTAGAGACATATTGTCCACCATTGTCTCTCCTTAGAGCCTTCACCTTCTTCCATGTATCTTTCTTGACAAGTTCTTTGAACTCACAAAACATGGAGAACGTCTAATCTCTCTTTTGCATGAAGAAAAATCTAACACTTGCATGAAACATCATCTACAAAAACTAGATAATACATGTGTTTTGTGTGGAAGCTGTCGAGAACGGTCCACACACGTCTGATTGAACTCTCTAAAGGATCACCTTTGCTCGGCTTTCCTTATCATGAAAGGTTTCTTTGGTATACTTCCCCAATGTACACCCTTTGGATGTATCTCACTACTCAATTTCACCCTTTGGAAGTCTGGTAGAAATATGTTGCATGATCTTCAAAGTGCCATGGTGTAGATGGCCCAATATCATGTGCCATAACTCACCAATGTCTCAGATCACCACTTTCTTTTCTTTCATGCTCAAGGAAGCACAACATTCTACATCCAATTTGTAGAGGTTCTTCATTCGAACCAAAATCTTCTTCACCTGTATCGTGGCTTTGTGATGAAGGAACGCCTTTCCTTCGCTAAATGTCATATCATAGCCACAAGCTTCCAACACAACAACAAAAACCAAAATATTCTATAAACGAGGAACATACATGACATATTGTAATGTGAGAGGAGTACTTGACTCCCTATGAAAGGTAACGGTACTTATGTCGGTAGTGCTATACCTCCTCCCTTCATCTCCCATCTTGATGTGCATCTGTAGATACTTCTCCTCTAGGTTACTGAATAATTCTTTGTTTCTGATCATATGGAATGAAGCCCCACTATCTAAGTACCACACAGAACCCATCACTGATGACACCATGCATGTGATGAGGGTGAAATCCAACTCGAACTGTGAAGCAAGTGCTTCACCTACCGCTCCTCTTGAGGACTTTTTTTTGGTATTCTTGTGTGGAAACTTTGTAGCATAGTGTCCAAGCTCGTGATAGTGAAAACATTTTATCTTTGAAAAGCCTCGCTTCTTTCCTGCTTGACAAGAATCTGATTTGGAATGGGAAGCCTTCCCTTTCACTTTATTCACCTTTCCATCCAAGTCGCAGTTCTCCTCATCGTCATTCTTTGATGAGGATCCATCTATGGTGTTCTACTGGATCTCTTCTTATACCAAGTCTGACCACAGTCGCTCCCACTCGGGTAGCTTCTCCCTCCAATTCACTGAGTCATGTTAGCTTATATGCCAGCTCTTGGGAAGGCCTAGTATTGTTATGATCACCAAATCATCATGAGAAACTGTCACACCAACACTTCCAAGATCATCTCGACATTTAGTGAACTTCATCAAGTATTTTGGTATCATTTCTCCCTTCTCCATCTTGATATTTTTGAGCTTATCCTTCAGTGCCAGCTTCTTGTGGTCACTGTTATTCTGAAATAGACCTTTTAAGACCTTCCACATAGCATATGGAGTTTCTTTTCCATGGAGGTTCAAGACAATATGATCTCAAACTCCTTCTAACAGAATCCTTCTAGCCTTTTCTACATTCTTCTTCCATGCATCAAGAAGTTGAGCATCTGTTGTTGCAGGCTGGGGAATATTAGTATCGATGAATTCCTTCATATAGTTTTCCTCCAACACTACCTCCATCATGTCCTTCCATTTTATGTAATTCGAATTTCCCTTAAGGGAATATTTTAGTCTCAATCCAGAGAAAGACATCATGATCTGTTGTTGGTCCTGAAGAATACATCTGTGAATTCAATTCACCTGTTCAAAACAAACTCTGTTTCTTCTCTTCTATAGTGATTCCTACTCTGATACCATGTAGAAATATCTAAATATATTCAAGTGATCTTGTAATATGTTAAAACAAAATACCAAATCAATTCTACAAATTGTGGAAACTAATTACGATCGCACAATCACATGAACAAGAAAGAGAAATAATTTCAATCGCACAACACAAAGATGTATCTATGGAAACCCTCAGGTTAAAACCCCCCTATCTATATATTGAATTAAGTCAAGAATATGAAACAATACAATGATATTTCCCTTCTTGAGAAACCTCTACATTATCTATGATTGTCTCACTTTGACCCCAACAAGAATGGTCTGATACTTAACCAATTTCTTACTCTGGGTTTCTCAATCTTGCTTATGCATTCTTGGAGGAATATTCCCATATTAATTAGGAAATTCCCAATAATTTATTGCGTAATTCATCTAAGGTTTCCTGCTGAGCTCATGCATGACCTGTACAATTTTCTAATTATACAACTTATAGTTCTCTTCCCTTTAACTCCAATCTCAACTAGGTCTTCCTTGGAACTGAAATGCAATAGCTATTTATAGCGAATTATCAGTTATCCGATTGATCACTGCATGTGAATTAAATCATATTTAATTCACTTGACCTATCACTAGCTCATCTCTCAGTTAGAACTAGTTAAACTTATTTTAACTCGAATAATTGAGTTAACTAATTACAACTCAAAATAAACTACAATTCAACCCCTAAAACTTAGAGAGAACTCTACATGCCTCTAGTTTGACCCTCAACTCAAATTGACTAAGCTAACCAAGTCTTCCTAACTTAGTTAACTCGTACAATTTTTCATGTGATGTGGAATTATAATTTGCTTCTAATTTAATTAATGGAAAATTAAATTAGAAGCCTTTCTTATTGCCAATTTCAACACTTTATATATACAGCTCTTTACCACATTTACATATATTTACATGTGACACATTCACATTTACGTGCACAAAAAATAAGAAATTATAAAAGAAAATTCCAATCAGATCAACCACTTTTTGTGGCTCTATTCGATTTCCTGGTGCTTTTGTTGCAACAAATTCAACTTGAATTTTTTTCCTTTTTCTGGAGGGTAGTATGCCTCCAATATCCAACATTGTCTTTCTTTGCACTCTTGTTCCATCAAAAAAAATTTCCTAGATCAGTACTTCCCAATACAACCCCAATGTGATTTTGATCCCAATCAACTATGCTCATGGCCAAGAAACCCAATTCATTTTCTGGCCTTCCCTTCTCTGCTTCTCAGACCATCAGGCAATTCAATTACCCCCTCTTTGTGTAATCACTCACATTCCAAGTTCAGGAATCCCCTACTCTGCTTCTCAGTCCCTTAGGTGATCCATCCCTTAGAAAGGCTTCCTCACATCAGAAGGAGTTAAAATCCATGGCACATCCTTGCCTTCAAAACTACCATACGATCATAGCATGATTCATGGTGATCGATTGACATCATTGGTGTTAGTTTATCACAATGGCCCCATTCTTGAAATATTTAATCTACATGTCACTGCACATTTGATATGTTTCAACTGCAACTACTTATCTTGAATCCAAGTCCATCCACAAAACTAGGTGATTTCATGCTTTCATGCATCATATCACATATGTCTCGATAAGTTCCATCATTAAGGAAATGCGATCATTTTAAATCATAACTCCCTAGAAGTTCGTTCATGAGTGAAATTTGAATTATAATTTAATTCCTATCATGGAAAACCAAGTTAGATCATTTAATTTATATTCACAAAACAAAACATCAAAGTCATGAAATATTGATACTTATCTTGGTTTCCTTCTTTTTTTCTTGCTTTACATACACTTAATCGGTAGACAACACGGTAAGCACCCAGTGCATTCTCTTCACTTTGATCATGTACAAACACTAGATTGGTTACCTATCGGAAAGTATACAATGCCTTCTCTTAACTCTGACCATGTACACACACCAGATTGGTTACCCATTAGCAATGGTCCAGTGCCTTCTCTTCACTTTGACCACATACACACATCTGATTGGTCGAGTTCCTTCTCTTCTCTTCTATTTGATTTAACATTTATTAAGTGACTCATTGACCTCAAGATGATCACCTAAGCCCAATCGCAATCCGAAAATTATGGGCACTACCACTTGGGCAGAGTTCTATGGAAAGGAATGTAAGTGTGTTTCACACCTGTGGAGGCCCAAGCATCCCCATACCTGCATGTGTGTGGAACTACACATTAAGAGGCCCGAGACAACCCCATAATTGTCTAAATAATTTTCCACATACACAACACACAATCCCATACATGTCTATCTTGAACACACAAACACAATGCACAGGTCCAAAAAGTCCCATACATGTGTATCCTAAACACACAAACACAATGCACAGGTCCAAGCAGTCCCATACCTGTGTATATTAAACACACAAACACAATGCATAGGTCCAAATAGACACATACCTTCCTGACCTTAACACTTTTTGCATCACACACTTATAGACATGGTACGACACAACGCATGTAGTACAAGTTTACCCCATTCCCATGCACAACACATGCATGTGTAAAACAAAAGCACATATACACATAGCATATCAAATTACACAATATCACAATAATCCAGAGATCACCTTGTCTCTCGTGTCATATCACCATGTCACAATTAATCCATAGACCACCTTATCTCCATGCATGTGAACCAGACCATACTGCATCATTTTTTTTCTCATGTTCTTAACCTTGTCATGGGCATAATATAAGAGATATGTTCACATGATTATAATTTTAATAGAATTATATTTTCTACCCAATAAATTCCTCATCACAATGGGAATATTTTTGTTCCATCCATGTTTTCATTAAATAGTTTTACATAATCCATCTTCCACAAGAAAAGTCCCTAGAAAAACCCTATTAGACAAAATGGCATTCTCATTTGTATAAACATATACATCAATCAACATGAGAATGTATGCAACATAGCACCATACATTATCATAATCGTGGATGCATCATATAAGTATCCATCAGCATAATCGCATATGCAATATATAAGTATCCATCAGCACAATTATGTATGCAGTATATATGTGTCCATCAGCATAATCATCTATGCAATATATAAGTATCCATAAGAATAATCATGTTTGCAGTATATAAGTATCCATCGGCATAATCATGTATGTAGTATAAGTATCCATCAACATAATCATGTATGCAGTATATAAGTATCCATCACCAGAATCATGTATGAAGTATATAAGTACCTATCAGTATAATCATGTATGCAATATATAAGTGCGCATGTAGGTATAGTCAAGGGTTAAAAGGACTCCCTTCTTTCCATTTTCCTAGATGCACATATCTCTATCCATTATTCTCATGGAACCATTATTCTTTGGCCCATAAGGTTTTTACATTACTTAATCATGGCCATAGCATCCATTAGCTTGTGTCAAATAAATATAGGGTTTAAATAACTCCCTTATTGAGGCCAAGCATGTGTTATATAGTCTCTTCACATTGTTATTTTTTTCATTCTTACTTGCTACTATATTCATGTCTTCTTTCTAATAGCATTCCATTCTACCTGGAAATTTACTCGTCATGTTCTCCTTCATGCATATCCAGCACTTCCATTTTTCATGATTTCTTGGTCTTCCTGCCACTCCAACCTCCTTATTCGCAGATCCCCAAACATGCAATTTGAAATTTAAAGATCAAAAACCAATGGAAGAGGAAAAAGAAGTAAATTATTGAAAAAGGACATGAAATTCCCGCAACAGTCATTCACAGCAACAATATGTATTAAAACAATGTCATAAATAGGACAAGGATTGTTGTCAAGATAAATCTCCTCTGCGAATAGAGGCAATCTCTCTAGCCCTAGAGTGGGTTAGAAACATGAGATAATTTATAATGCAAATCTCTCTTAACTAACATTCACAATGCCATAAGGAAAGAGATAGAAGTACCTTTTCCCCCAATGCTACATTTGAATCTGTTGATGATGACCTTGATCCACGATCCTTTTAGGCTCACTCCCTACTACTGATGGCACATGAATACATGTGGATGATCAAGAGGCAAAAACAAACGTAATGCAATACATAATAATCATAAGCATTAGCTATCTAGAAAATCAAAGAGTACCAAAACATTGTCATAAACAATTAGACAAATATAGAAAGAAAACATCAAATGTTTTATTGATAAATATAAAAGGAAGAGCTTACAACCTAGACCTTGATGTTGGAGGCCTCCTTTGGTGAAAATCTAAGTCCTTCACTAAAGCTTTAAATCATTCCTTCTCCCGAACACTTAGGCATTATCACAATATGAGGATGCAAAGGGAATGAGAGTTCATAGTAGCCCGACAATGACCAACTAGAATAACCTTATTGGAAGGAGGGGTATGAATTTATAGGAAGGGAGAAGAGGTTGGGATCCCATGAAAGGAGGAGGAAGGCCCACTTTCTAAGGTATAAACCCCCATGGATGGGTTCAAAACTCTAAAATCAGAGAGCTCGACTCTATCACCATTGTTTAACGACCAACACATCATCCTGGAACTTCTAGAGGTCAAAGCTTCTCCTCCATTTGAGGAAACACTACCAGAAAGGGATTAGTGTAGTTTTCCAAGAAATAAGGGTGTTGGCAGCACTAAGCTAGAAATGTGAATATGACACCAGGAAACGTGTTGACCTAGGAAACTAGGAGTTTGACCAAGTTTCTTCGGTAATATTCCAAGGCATTTTTCTTAGAATATTCAGGGGATATCTTAACATATTTCTTCATGGTGGAAACATTGCACAGGATCTGTCATGGGGCATTTCAGGATCAAGGACAGGAAAATGAAAATGGTGACAAATTATAGTGTAATAGATGCCCCCTAAATTAGCATGAAGGCAGAACAAGGAGCGATGGTAGAAATGCTTTATGAACCAAGGAAAAGAACGCAGACCACCTCCAGAAAACCTGCCAAATAAAACATATTAAAATATATGACATATGTGGTATGAATATGCCTAACCACATAACTCTGCACTATGAATCAAATAACACATGAACCCATGGCATGGTCACATCCATCCGTATAAAGAGATCTTAGAAATGGATTCGCGGTATGGACGAAACCATCGATATAGATAGGATCATGTATACAATCAGGAATACTTAATAACTCCCTGTAGCCTAGATCAAAAATCAGATGTGACCTAGGGTCTTCACTGCGATCTCAATCAACCCAATGTACGAATCTAGCCATTTGAATAAATGTGTTGGTGTCGAACATGGTAGAAACCACCTGATTACCGATTAATGATGAAATCATTAACAGGCACGAGAGAGACCACCAATAATGAAGATGGATCTCAAGGTACAACAAAACAATGTACAAGTGTGAATAAATGTGTTGAGGTTGAACACTTGCAGAATCATTCGATCGAAGGCCAGTGATTTGAACCTATCGTTGAACATGAAGAACTTTCCATTGAGGCATGCAAGCTCCAAGGCACTAAAAATAATTTTCTAAATCACCTTCCCAGATAGTGAGTTGAAGTCGACAAGAAGTGATTCATCAAAGGAGGGCCATGATGATACCCACATTATTTACATGAAACAACAGATATATTAAGATGATAGGAGTGATTCGAGATTGTAAAAGAGGAGGTTAGATAAGAAAAGGATGTTTGAATAAAAGGAATTCTCTTGAATACATTGGTGACATGACTCCGGAGTGTGGCATCATTTGACTCAAATAGGATCATAGGTCATGTTGACAAAATTGGTAAAAAAATGAGAGGCAAATGGATTTCCCAAACCCCTGGAGGAAAAGTGATGAATGTAGGATGTCCCCAACCCGATGCGAACAACAGATGAGTGTCATGTTCAAGAGCGACAAGCTGCCCATATACACATAGGATGTTCACTTTCAATTTTCCCCTATTATTCCTAATGAGTACCACTTTATTTTTTATAGCCGGCGTGAAGAGGATAACATATTTTGAGTGTGTAAGTTCATTCTTCGAATGAATCCATCCTAGTAAGTTTAACGAGCCCTAGGAAGGAGGAACTTGGTCCCATCATAGTGACAAGTCTTTCGTCGTTTAATATTTAATGAGTCCAACGAATGGGTAACTTGGTAACTTTTAACGTTTAAGGAGTTTGAAAATAAATGAAAATAAAAATCCATCGTGTCCCTTTTCGTAAATCATCTCTTGAATCCAAAAATGTAGAAAAAAATATTCAAGAGATCACGTCCTTTTTCGTAAATAGTAAATCTCGGCCTGAAAAAGGGGTAAATGTATACTGATATCACGTCAACTCATTCACTTTAACGAGTTCAAAATGACAAGTACTCGGAAATCTTTTCATTTTTCGAGAGTCAGAAAGAGTTGAAAGTTGACTGCAGGGGGGTTCCTTTTTTGTAAATGTTTACCAAGCCTGAAAAAAGAGATAAAATACAACTTGTTTACATCAGAAATAATCACCAACAGTTTGAAATTCCTGTTATTGCAAAAAAATGGAAAACATCACTAATATTGAGGAAAAAATTATAAAATAATGGCGAATTTTTTTCAACAATCTATAAATAGACTAAAAACTAAATTCATTTTCACCTTTATATTTTGAGAAGTTCATTTTACCCATTTTCCCTCTGAATTCTAAATATGTGGTACGAACGATTCAGGACACCATTCACCGATCTGTTAGCATCAGGTAAGAGCTCTAAGCCTCATCTTCATTTTAATTCCATTCATTTATCATTTAGATTTATAAATAGGGATATTGGGGGGAGGATTTTAAACCTCATAATCACTTGACACCATCGCGGTTTCAAGCTATCAGACCCGCATTGGTCATGTTTAGCATGTTAGGGTAGTGCGCCGCCAATGCTGAATTAATTCAGACAGTCGTGCTGGCCACAAGGATGGTTAAGAAATAATAAATCCACCCATATCTATGGATAATTACCAAAATTACTCCGATGAAATCTCATAAATTCATTTTAAACATGTTTTGCAGGTGTTTCCTCAGATATGGAGATTAAATGGAAAGAATGAGGCCACGAGGTGGAAGACCACCAAGCACTACAAGACCAAAATTGCTTAAATTCATTGCGCGACTGTGGTTTTTTGAAATTATTCCAAACATCATGGTTGAGAGCTCAGTTGGAGCTGCTCCAATATTTTATTGGTTTATGGGATGTGGATCGACAAATATTTGTCATCGGGGACCAGGAATTGAAACTAGATGTGATGGACATCTATTTCATTACAGTTTTGTCCAGGAGAGGAGAGAGAATCCAAATCTTCAAAGCTCGTGTAGGGGGCGAGAGTACTAGTATTCTCATCCAGAGATACTATCTTGGAGCTCAAAAAACTTAGAGAGGGAAGATAGATATTCCCTCTATCAGAGTGCTTCATTTGTGCACAATTCTTCACTGCATAACTAGAGTGGCAGGAGCCTAGGAATTGCATGAAGCAACGAAAACTCAATTCTAGTACACGGTGGAATTTTTGGCCCCAATGATGTTTAATTGGTGCGAAAGGTTACTGGCTAATATCAAGAGCCAGTTGACCAAGTGCAAGACAAGGTGGATGAAACAATTCGGGTACGGGACCATCCTGGTGACCTTCTTAGAGAGATTACCATTGTTTCAATACCAGCGGTTAGAGAGCCATGATCCAACCTTGAGAGACTCGAGGCAAATGAGATGGTGCGATATCATGCCCCAATAAGGTTGGGGCCAACAAATGCATTTCTCGATAGCCTTTTTCAGTTGGTTGCATCGTCAACTTATCATAGTTGAGGACTTCGCATATGCCGACATCGATTTCAGTGGAGATCCGGATCTTACCATTCCACCAGGCACACAGTGGACTGATGTGGCTAAAAAAAAAAAAAATTACATTTTTTACTTTTTGAATGTTTTTGTTATGTATTCTAAAACGTAAACTTATGATGTTTTTATAGATATGGGTCTTCAGAGACTTCCCGGTATGTCACTGATTGCGCAGAGGGTAGCTTGCATGGTAGAGGATTCTCCTTATGAGGAGGGAGCAGATACACTAGTCAAGTTAGAGCGGAACTTGGTTGGCCTTACGAGAGGCATCCCAGAGTATGCTACCTTTAATGAGCCTTTGCGCCTCTAGAATCATACAGTCGGGGTTTCGGGAGACTACGTCAACTACTCTAGTGAGTGATTCGAGCAGTCACCTGCTATCATGAGGACCATGTGGGTGAATACCAGTCCTATTTTTACATTTTTTGTACTAATGTAGGCTCGGAGAGACATTTTTGTAACAGAACAAATATTTTTTTAGAATTTTGATGTAACACACTTGATAGACCCGATATTTATTGATTACTCTGGAAAGAAAAATGGAAGAACCCTAGCCGTTGGCGGATCCCTAGTTGCGACATCGACAGCTGACAACAGCTACAGGGAGGTTACATTTGTTCTAAGACCGTACATGGAAAATGGGGTCATTGAGGGCAGACAGGTGGCAGTTACAGGCAGCAGGCTCGAGGCAGGGGTTTATCTCGTTCTCTCACAATGGAGGGTGAGTAATTTATCATTTATCTTTCAACCGTCAGAGTTTTTCCTACTTTACCATTCTCAGTAAATTCTAGAGGTTAGCTATTTAGACCACCAAGAGCACGTGCTTGGGTTTAGGAGAACAGAGGAACAGATCTCTGCCGCTGTCGACAGGAGGGCTCGGACAACATGGTCAATGAATCAGAAAGGGTGGAGGTGGATCCCAAGCCAGGTGATATGTTATCCATCTGGGTTTTGGAGGTCACAGAACAAAATTCGTGGGAGTTCATTGATATAGCTGGAATGCGCTCCTGGATCTCTGGAGGCTCAGGGATGGAGAGGTAGAAAGGAGGCCTTCTGGTTTCTAGGGAAGATGCCCTCTCAGGTATGGGGAAGGTGTCACTGTTAGCCTTAGAAGGACCAACAGGAAGTCAAGAACAGTCTACATGTCACGAGAAGGAAGTCAGAAATCAGCTGGTAAACAAAAATACATTTGAATGGCATCGACCCTTTCTTCGAATAGGGGGGCTTGAGGACATTGTCCAGAGCTACATACCTTGGAATCATCAGGGACAAGTTTCGGGCTTCTCAGGATTGCAAAGGGGCTCTATGGGTTTGGAGTCGAACTTAGAAGGAGCAGCGGAGGATTCGGGGGTACACAGTCCTCCGAGAAACCCAGGGGAAGGGGAGAAGAAACTGTAGGTTTTTTTATGGGGGAAGGGTTTGGGATACATAGCGGATGCCATTTCTGATGAGAGGTGGGAGGGGGTGTACATTTAGAGAAAGGAAGAGGGGCTCATCTTAGAAGGGAGACTCTCAGGGTTAAGCTCCAGCCATGACCCCTTTAAGGATCCTCCTCATCAATCTAAAAGGTCTTTGGAAGGGATCACCCCGAACCTGCCTCTGTTGCAGCCAGAAAATCCAGGATCCACTTGTATCAGGGAAGGGGAATAAAGAGAAATATCTGCTCCAGAATCAAAATTCATTGACAAGTGAGGAAGTCAGGCCATAGAGAATGCACAGGACTCATATTTCCCACGAGACATCAGGAAGAAGGTGAAATCAATTAGGAGGAAGGACAAAATCCCAAATCTGGTTTTGGGGATAGACATCTCGGTGGACAAAGCGATGGAGACTGCGGATCTCACCCTAGTAGGGAGAGCCAAAGGGAAGAAACTATTAGCTTGCTACATAAAGGAATGGGCGACAAAGGCATGGTTGGAATCTCCCGATCTACGATTTGAAGTGGTAAACTTGATTGATGGTTGGTTTATGATTAAATTTAAGTGTAAGGAATCAATCCAATTGGTTCTAGATAGTAATTTGGGTTTCGAACAAGCTCCCATATTGTTCAATAAGTGGAGTCCTCTTTTCGATGCACAGAGAGAGAAGGTTGTTGGTCTTCCAATTTGGGAAAGGCTCCCAGGCCTTCCACATCCCCTATGGACAGAGAATGTCTTTAGGGAGATAGGGAATGAATTAGGGAAATTTCTAGAGGCCCATATGTCCTTCCAACAGAACGGGGATCAAGGAATTGCAAGAATTATGGTGCGATTAAACCCGGGAGAGGGTTTATCTGAAGCAATCCAACTCCACTATTGTGATTGGGCCTTCTTATAGGCATTGAATTATGAACAATTTCCATTCCAATGTCACATATGCCACCAATATGAACATCTGGAAAAGGATTTTCCCCTGAGTATTCAAAGAATAAAGAATCATTGCAAGGTGAAGAAAAATTCAGAGAAGGAAGATAGGATTCCGTGGGGGCAGGCCACCATTAGAGACAAACATGGTAATCAAGGATGGATTCCCCCTTAGAGGGCAGCAAAATGGGATCATATCTTGCTAATGGAAATAGCAGACGATCAGGCACAGGTGATGGAGATGGAACTATGTCAACCCTTGTCGTAGGAAATTCTGGAGGCCTCGGCAGCTCCTTTGAATGAGGGTACTAATTCCATTCCCACTCCCTCTCTTTCTGTTACTATTTCAGATTCTATGGAAAAGTTTCAGGGGCCTGGTCCTTCCAGGTCTACACTTTTAAAGTAACTTCAAACTCATGAAATCAATTTAAGTGAAACGTTGGACACTATCATCACCTCCATCCCTGAGCTAAACCTGGATCCTATCCCTCCACCTTTCCTGGGTTTGTTCCCTAAAAAATAGGAAGGTGAGAGAAGCTCGTACAATCTAAGACCTCATGACAAGAAATAAAACCTGTTGGAGGTGTTTGGGTGTTTGGGGAATTCTAGGGATCCCTCTCCTGGGCCAAAGCTAAGGGGTAGGTATTCCAATTTATCCAAAGCCTAGATGAGAGCCAAACTGGACATAGATGATGGTAAGAAGAAATTATTAACCGGGGTACTTAGAGTAGTGAATACCTCTGAGAAGGTGAAATAATGATTATCATGTCCTTAAATTGTCGAGGGTTGGCTAGTAAACTATTGTGTAACCAGCTCCAAAAATAGAAGAAAAGAGATATCAACACCTTATAAATAAGCCACTTCGAGGGGGAAACCTCCAATACATTACATAAATGAAAAATTCTTGGATGATACAATTTAAAAAACCTCCTTTCTATATATAGGAGTCCATGTGTATAATGTATATGGTGAGTGAGGCCTGATGTAATCTAATGAACCTGCTTAATAATAATTTAAGAAGAATTGCAGTAACAGCAAAATGGGGGTTACAAGGGTACAATAATAACAATAAGGGGGTTACACTAACAACAATAAGGGACTATACTAGTAATAGGGACCTAACATGCCCCTCTCCTTCAAAAAAGTGTTGTCCTCAACGCTTGAATAGCTCTGGGTGCTTCTGTATAAAATTCTCATCCTCCCATGTAGAATCTTCAGTGGGTAAGTTCTTCCACTTGATGAGATACTCTGAAATTGATCGATTCCGTAGTTGTCGAGTTCTTGTTTCCGTGACCGCTTGAGGTTCCAATATGATTTTTCCTTCCTCATCAAGTTCTGGAAATATTGTTTGAACTGGAAGATTTTCACCTATAACCTTCTTTAAGCATGAAACATGGAAAATTGGATGCACTCGTGAAGAAGCAGGAAGCTCCAATTTGTATGCCACAGTACCAATATTTTGCAACACCTTGTAAGGACCATAGTACTTTGGTGATAATTTATTATCCTTCTTAGCTTGCCTGAGGGACATTTGTTTGTATGGTTGTAGCCGTAAAAATACCCAATCTCCTACATCAAAACTTCTCTCGCTGCGATGTTGATCTGCCTGTTGTTTCATTCGATTTTGTACCAAATTCAGGTTATCCTTTAAGAGTTGGAGAACTTCTTGCTGATGCTTGATGTGATCTTCCACTGCTTGAACCTTCAAATTTTCCCTTAAATATGATGTGATAGATGGTGGATGATATCCATAAAGTGCCATAAATGGGGTCATTTTTGTTGCAGTATGGAAGGAAGTGTTATACCACCATTCAGCAAGAGGTAACCACTTGACCCATTGTGTTTGTTTATCAGATACAAAACAATGAAGATATCCTTCCAAACATTTATTTACTATCTCGGTTTGACCATCAGATTGAGGATGATAAGATGAGCTATGAGCTAATTGAGTACCCAAACAAGAAAATAACTCCGTCCAAAAATTTCCAGTAAAAATGGGATCTTTGTCGCTCATAATAACCCTTGGGCTTCCATGTAGCTTTTGAATTCTATCCATAAATGTAGTAGCAACTGTACTTGCTTTAAATGGATGAGATAATGCACAAAGTGTGCATACTTGGTAAGTCTATCAACTACCACCATGATGACACTCTTTCCTTCGGACTTAGGTAAACCTGTGATAAAATCCATTGAAATCTCCTCCCAACATTGACTTGAAATGGATAAAGGTTGTAGAAGACCCGGGTACTTAACTTTCTCAACTTTATTCTACTAGCAAACCAAAAATTCTGCCACAAAATTTTGAATATCAGATTGAAGGCCATCCCAAAAAAATTCTTTCTTCACCCTGTGGTAAGTTTTTAAAAATCCTGAGTGTCCTCCTAAAGGAGAAGTGTGCAATTCCAGAAGAATCTTTTGTTTTAGTTGGGAATTCTTACAAAAATATAAGCGATCTTTGTACCATAAGGAATCATTTTTCCAACTAAATGTATCAGATGTACTAGGATCTTGCTGCAAATTTTGAATGAGTGTCCATACATCTTTTTCCTTCTTCCATTCATCTCTTGCTTCAGTTATCCAATCTGGTTGGATAATAGAAATGGCACAAAGCAATGCTTCCACCTCTTCATTCTTTCTTGAGAGTGCATTTGCAACAACATTAATCTTTCCTTTTTTGTAGATTATTTCAAAGTCATAACCCAACATCTTTGTGACCCATTTTTGCTACTCTTCTGAAGATAGTCTTTGTTCCAAAAAGTGTTTAAGACTATCATGATCAATTTTTACCTTGAAGTGTCTTCCCATTAGGTAAGTTCGCCATTTCTTTAGTGCATGCGGTATTGCTAACATTTCCTTCTCATAAATAGGTTTCTGTAAATACTTTCCTTTGATTGGACGACTTTCAAAAGCAATGGGTCTTCCTTCCTGCATTAAAACTGCACCAATTCCATTTCCTGAGGCATCACATTCCACAATTAAGGTTTTTGTGAAGTCTGGTGTAGCTAAGACCGGTGCTAGGCACATTGCCTCTTTAAGATGTTCAAAGGCCTTAGTTGCTTCAGGAGTCCATGAAAATGCATCTTCTTCAATAATGTTGTTAGAGGTGCTGCTATTCTCCCATAATTCTTAACAAACTTGCGATAATACCCTGTTAACCCGAGAAATCCTCGCAACTGCTTTATGGTTGTGGCGACTTTCCATTCCTTAATGGCTTTAATTTTGTTAGGGTCTACTTTAACACCCTCGTGAGATACAATATGACCCAGATATTCCACCTCTTGTACTCCAAAGAAACATTTGGATGTTTTTGCATATATTTGTTTCTCCTGCAATAGTTTGAGCACCCTGTCAACATGTTCAACATGATCCTTCCAAGACCTGCTATAGATTAGTATATCATCAAAAAATACTAGCACAAATTTTCTAAGGAAGGGTTTGAAAATGGAATTCATCAACCCTTGAAATGTGAAGGTGCATTGGTAAGGCCAAAAGGCATGACCAAAAATTCATAATGACCCTCATGAGTTCGAAATGTTGTTTTTGGAATATCTTCAGTCTTCATTCTAATTTGATGATATCCTGAACGAAGATCCAACTTGGTAAAATAAATTGCTCCATGTAATTCATCCAATAATTCATCAATCACAGGAATGGGAAATTTATCTCTAATGGTGAGCTTATTGAGCTCCCTATAATCCGGACACATTCGCCATGATCCATCCTTCTTGTGTACCAATACTACAGGAGCAGAGAAAGAACTTTGACTAGGTTGGATTATACCCGCCTCTAACATTTCTGCAATCATACGTTCAATTTCGCTCTTTTGGAAGTAAGGATATCTATAAGGCCTGATGTTTGGAGGAACACTTACTGGAATCAAATGAATAGCATGATCATGATCATGAATAGGTGGGAGTCCTTTGGGAGTTTCAAACACCTTGGAATGATTGTCCAAGACTTGTTGGAGATCTGCAGAAATAGATTATTTTGATGTTGGAACTTCTAGTGAGCATAATTGTGCAATTACGCCTCGTTGTTCTTTCTTTAGAAGCTTTGTCATGCCATTAGAGCTTATTATCCTTCCTGGCTTCCCTTCAATACCCCGTAATTCGGCTTCCTTTCCTTCTGAAAAGAATTTCAAGAAAAGTTCTTGAAAATTAAAAGCTACCGTCCCCAAAGATTGTAACCATTGTACTCCTAGTACAACATCAGCACCTCCCATAGGAATGGCAAGCATTGGACTAGTCAATACATATTCCCCCCATGGTTAGCTTGATATTATGGCATTTTCCAGAGCAATTTATAGTTCCTCCATTTGCAACCATCACTTGACATTCTGGTGTTGGGTATAGGAAACAATTTAATTCCTTGGCTACCTTACAATGAATAAAATTATGGGTGCTACATGAATCAATCAACACTATTACCTTTTTCTTCTTGATATGTCCTTCTATCTTGAGAGTTTGAGGAGGGGTAATTCCTGCCAGTGTATTACACGATATGGTCGGATCCATTTCTTCCTCTTCTAGGGTTGGTTCCTGGTGTATATCCTCTTCTTGTTCAATTTCTTCTTCCTCTTCACAATCTATGTAAAATAATTTCTTCTCAGCACACTTATGACCTTTAGTGTATTTTCTATCACAACTGTAGCAAAGCCCTTTTTCTCTTTTTCTTCCAATTGTTGTGGTGTCAACCTTGTAGGTTGTGGAAATCTAGGCGTAGCAACACTTCCTTCTTTATAGAATTGAGTGGTAGGCTTCCTTGTCGCCATTATTTTGCATTCAACTTTTCTTGCCAACCTGAATGCCTTCTCCAATGAATCTGGTTCCAAAACGCGAACTTCATGTTGGATATTATCCTTTAAAGTGCCTATGAAGAGATTGATCCTGTGTTCCTCTGGAATATCAGTTACCCTTATATTCAATTTTTGGAATTCCTCAATGTGGTACCCCACTAAACCCTTTTGTTTGAGATTTATCAATTGGCTAAAGAAGGTGTTTCTCTTTGTATCCTCATAATGTGCTATCATTTCCTCCGTAAAAATTGACCAAGTGCCAATTTTTTTACGGGAGCAAAGCCATCGATACCATACAAATGTATTTGTTCTAAATGTAAAGTTGCAATGCGTACCTTTTGTGTGTTTTGCACGTTATGGAGATCAAAATATTGCTCCATCTGTAGTATCCATGTTACAGGATCCTTTCCATCAAACTTCCTCATATCCATTTTTGGAATATGGTGGTTCTTCCCGCCAACATTAGATTTTATGAAATCACTATTGACATTTATTTTGTTCTCATCATGAGGTTCTTCTACTATCTTTTCACCATTAGGAAACATTTCTTGTATCAACTTTGTCAAACCTTCGATGTATTCTTTTAGATCATTCTTCATGTTTTCCATGTTGTCTTTCATGTCATCCATCTTAGCTTCCATGCCAGTTTCCATGCCATCCATCTTAGCTTCCACGCCTTTCTTCAAACTGTCCATCTTCACTTCCACGCCTTTCTTCAAAACTTCCATTTCATTTTTTTTTGCTCTTTGTGAGAGTGAAATTTGTTGCACTTGCTCTTGTAATTTTGATAGATCATGTTGCAATTCTTCATCTTCATGAGTCACAGTAGAGCCTTCTGAAGGCTTAATGGGTGTTGAATTATTTTTACGGGGTATATTTTAGAACCCAATACTGATATATATTCTACAATATGCCTTTGGAATCAATTCAAATTAATTCTTCAAACAAGACTTATGCAATTCGCAAAAAAAATACACACTTTTTCTTGCTTTTGAGGAGCTCGATATTGAAATTGGGTTATCTATGTAATTACAGTACTTCAATATTTGAGTTTTGGTACTGACGTAGCCCTCTGAAATATATTTCGAATGCCACAGGTCTGACCTAATTTGGAATCTCCAAGACAAAGTTGTGTCCAATCTCCCACAATTACCTAATTATGGACTGGTTCAGTACAGCGAACTTGTACGACTTTCCACGTGTCACTGTTTCATCCTTCGGCTCTAAAATTGATAGCCAAGAAACTACAGTCCATGTACCAGCAAAACAAATTTACGGCACTCCAATCTGATGTTCAGAGAGAGAGTTATGAAGATTTTCCCATGATCACCTCTTTGAGATGAAATTCAGGAGCCTGAAAAAGCACTACCTTCCACAGATCATATCTCCAAAAATATTGCAAACCAAGATCTGAAATTTTTTGAAGATGTTACTCATGATTTCTTCTTCGTACCCTATGAATTTAAGCTTCTGAGACTTCGTAGAAAAAAAATTATAGCGAAAATTCCACGATGACCTGTTTAGGAGCCTAAAAAAAGACCTAACTTCCACAGATCATATCTCCGAAAATATTGTGAACCAAGCTCTAAAATGTTTAGAAGATATTCTTCAGGATTTTGGCTTCACACCCTAAAAATTTCAGCTTCTGAAACTTCGTAGAAAAACATTTATAGTGAAAATTCCACGATGACCTGTTTGGATCAGCGAAACCCTAGAATCCAAAGCTCTGATACCAAATGTTGTGTAACCAGCTCCAAAAATAGAAGAAAAGAGATATCAGCGCCTTAGAAATAAGCAACTTCAAGGGGGAAAACTCCAATACATTACACAAATGAACAATTCTTGGATGATACAATTTACAAAACCTCCTTTCTATATATAGGAGTCCATGTGGCCATAATGTAATCCTAGTGGGCCACAATGTAATCCTAGCCGACCTAACAATAATAATTTAAGGGCACAATAATAACAAAATGGGGGTTACAAGAGTATAATAATAACAATAAGGGGGTTACACAAATAACAATAAGGGACTATACTAGTAATATAGGGACCTAACATAAACCCAAAAAACTATCTCTCAAGGCTCTTATTCATAAATATGAGCCGGATGTTATTATGTTCTAGGAGACTTTGGGTGTTGTAGAAGAGTTCATGCAATCACTAGCCAATATTTTCCTGAGTTGGTGTTTCCAGTGCCTTGACACTAAGGGGAGGTTAGGGGGACTAGCCAAAGGTTTTAGGGAAGGAAAAACCAAGCTTATAAAAACCTGGGGGCTAAATCAAGTCCTCACTTTATAAGTCTACTCCTTATACTTCTGCTCAAAGTTCCTCTTTCTAAAAATTTATGGGCCATGTCAGGACCAGATGCATTTGTAGAATGACCTTTGGGCTAAATCCTTCATGGGTAGTTTAAACCTCATCATAGATGGAGACCTTAATTTTTCTATAGGGAAGGCAGAAACGTGGGGACCAAATGCTCAAGCTGACCCCTTGTCGGACTTCTTCTCCTCAAAAATTATTGATGGTAAGATGATGGATATAATTCCCCTGAAGATGCGGCCTACCTGGCGGAACAAAAGAGTTGGCGAACCCATCATAGCAAAGAGGTTGGACATATTTTTAATCAAAGAGGAGCTTGTGGACATCATTCCACTAATCCAGTTATGGATTTGAGAAGGGGAAGAATCATATCATCACCCTATCCTCTTAGAAATCAAAAGAAATAATGCCAAACCCGGCTCCCCATTCAAATTCAATCTAGGGTGGCTAAAGGAGGATTCTTTCAACTCCATATTCAAAGAGACATGGATTCCCACAGGAGCTGAGGAACACCATAACAAAGTTGGCTCCTTCCTGGAAAACCTTAATAAAATGAATAAAGTCACAATTGATTGGGCAAAAAGGAATAAATCATTAGAGGAGGAATGGCTAAAATGGATAGGTGAGGATTTGGTCAAATTGGAAGGCCTAGATGAATATGGGTATGCAACATAGGAAAAAAGAGATTGTATAAAAACCCTAGAGGTTGAAAGAATGAAGTTCCTTCTAGGAGGGAGGAACAGTGGAGACAAAAGAGCTAGAGATGAAAACTCAAAATTCTTCCACAAGTATGAAAATGGGAGGAAGAATATAAATACAATCTGGGCGATGAGAACAGAAGAAGGCAGGACAGCAAAATCCTTTGAGGACCTGGATTCCATGGGAAAGAATTACTTTAGGAACACCTATAAAGCCCCTGTGGAAACTACATTTTCAAAAGTAGTACAAGTGCTACAACTCTTCCCAAGATATGTCGATGAAGAGGAAAATGAGATGCTTATGAGCCCGGTGACTAAGGAGGAAGTCAAAGGATTTCTAAAAGAAATGCAAAAGGACAAAATCCCTAAGCCAGATGGGTGGACTGTGGAATTCTACCATCATTTCTTTGAGTCTCTAGGGGAGGACCTTATAGCTGTGGTGGAAGAATAAAGAATAAAGGGAGCTATTTTTGAACCTTTGAACTCGACTTTCATTGCACTAATACCAAAATTGGATGAGCCTGGATCTTCTGGTGACCTTCGCCCCATCTCTCTTGTAACTGTATACTCAAAATCATTGCAAAGGTTATAGTTGTAAGACTAAAACCGATTCTCTTTAAGAACATCTTGAAGGAACAATTTGGCATCCTAGAGGGTAGACATATCCATGAAGCAATTGGAGTAGCTCAATAAGTAATGCACAATATGAAAAGGTTCAGGAGGAAAGGGTTGATCATAAAGATCGATTTATCAAAGGCCTATGATAAAATAATTTGGATATACATTAGGTTGTTGCTGACACATTTGGGTTTCCACTATGAATTTATCAACTGGGTGATGGGTTGCATCACTAACATTAGCTTTGCAGTCTTGATCAATGGGGCAGCATCCCCTTTTTTAAGAGCGAAATAGGGCTACACCGGGGGTGCCCTCTCTCTCCATTACTCTTTCTGCTCGCAGCAGAAGGACTAAGTCAGATGATACTGGAAGCTAAAAGGAGAGGGGACATCAAAGGGATAGAAGTGGCTACAAATCTTCACATTACACATATTTTGTTTCTGGATGTATCCTAATGTTAAGTGATGGAAGTAGAAGAGACATCTCTTATACCAAGTCATCCCTGGACCTCTTCCTTATTGCCACAGGTATGAGTATTAATGTCCAAAAGTCATCCATTATCTCTTATACCAAGTGTGAATAAATGTGTTGAGGTCGAACACTTGTAGAACCATTCGATCGAAAGCCAGTGATGTGAACCTGTCGTCGAACATGAAGAACTTTCCATTGAGGCATGCAAGCTCCAAGGCACTGAAAAATAAGTTTCTAAATCACCTTCCCAAATAATGAGCTGAAGTTGACAGGAAGTGATTCGTCAAAGGAGGGCCATGATGATTCCCACATCATCCACCCAAAACAACAAATATCTTAAGATGATATGAGTTATTCGGGATTGTAATAGAGGAGGTCAAATAAGAAAAGGATGTTTGACAAAAAGGACTTCTCTTGAACATATTGGCGACATGACTTCAGAGTGTGGCAACATTTGACTCAAATAGGAATAGAGGTTATTTTGACAAAATTGGTAATCAAATGAGAGGTAAATGGATTTTTCAAACCTATGGAGGAAAACTGATGAATGTAGGATGTCCCCAACCTGACACGAACTGCAGATGAGTGTCATGTACAAGAGCGACAAGCTGCCCAAATCCACATAGGATGTTCACTTTCAATTTTTCCATGTTATTGCTAATGAGTACCACTTTATTTTTTATAGCCAGTGTGAAGAGGATAACATATGTTGAGTTTGTAAGTTCATTCTTCGAATCAATCCATCCTAGTAAGTTTAACAAGCTCTAGGAAGGAGTAACTTGGTCTCGTCATGGTGAAAAGTCTTTCGTCCTTTAATATTTAACAAGTCCAACGAAAGGGTAACTTGGTAACTTTTCATGTTTAAGTAGTTTGAAAAGAAATGAAAATAAAACTCCATTATGTCCCTTTTCTTAAATCGTCTCTTGAATCTGAAAAGGTAGAAAACAATATTCAAGAGAACCTCTTGACCATGTTCGATCAAGGTATTCCTTTTTTCGTAAATAGTAAATCTCAGCCCAAAAAAGGGGTAAACGTATAATAAGATCACGTCAATTCATTCACTTTAGCGAGTTTGAAATGACAAATACTCGGAAATATTTTCATTTTTAGAGAGTCAAAAAAGAGTTGAAATTTGACTCCAGGGGGGTTCCTTTTTCGTAATCATTTACCAAGCCTGAAAAAGAGATAAAATACAACCCGTTTACATCATAAATAATTACGAACAATGTGAAAGTCTTGCTACTGCAAAAAAATGGAAAACATCACTAATATCGAGGAAAAATAATAAAATAATGGCTATTTTTTTCAAAAATCTATAAATAGACAAAAAATTAAATTCATTTTCACCTTTCTATTTTCAGAAGTACATTTTACCCATTTTCCCTTTGAATTTCAAATCAGTGGTGCGGATGATCCAGGACACCATTCAGCGATCTGTCAGCATCAGGTAAGAGATATAATCCTCCTCTTCATTTTAATTCCATTCATTATCATTTAGATTTAGAAATAGGGAGATTGGGGGGAGGATTTTAAACCTCATAATCACTCATGACCAGCGCGGTTTCGAGCTATCGTACCCGCGTTGGTCATGTTTAGCCCGTTAAGGCAGCACGTCGCCAATGCTGAATTAATTTGGACAGTCATGCTAGCCATGGGAATGATTATGAAATAAGAAATCCACCCATATCTATGGATAATTTCCAAAATTACTCTAGTGAAAGCTCCTAAAATTCCTTTTAAACATGTTTTTCAAGTTTTTTCCTCAGAGATGGTGATTGAATGGAAAGAACGAGGCCACGAGGTGGAAGACCACCAGGCACTACAAGACCAAAATTGCTTAAATTCATTTCACAATTTTGGTTTGTTGAAATTGTTCCAAACATTAAGGTTGAAAGCTCAGTTGGAGCTGCTCCAATATTTTATTGTTTTATGGGATGTGGATCGACAAATATTTGTCATCGGGGACTAGGAATTGGAACTAGATGTGATAGAAATCTATTTCATTACATGTTTGTCTAGGAGCTCATGCAGGGGGTCAGAGTACTAGTATGCTCATCCAGATATACTGCCTTAGGGCTCGAAATACTGAGAGAGGGAAGATAGATATTTCCTCTATCAAAGTGCTTCCTTTACACACAATTCTTCACTGCATAACTAGAGTGGCAGGAGCCCAGGAATTGCATGAGGCAACGAAATCTCAATTCCAGTACGCGGTGGATTTTTTGGCCCCGACGATCTTTAACCGGTGTGAGGGGTTACTGGCTAATATGAAGAGCCAATTGACCAAGTGCAAGATAGGGTGGCTGAAAAAATTTGAGTACGGGTCCATCCTAGTGACCTTCTTCTTAGAGAGAGTACCATTGTTTCAGTATCAACGGTTGGAGATCCATCATCGAGCCTTGAGGGACCTAAGGCTGATGAGATGGTGCGAGATCATGCCCCGACAGGGTTGGGACCAACAGATGCATTTCTCGATAGAATTTTTTAGTTGGTTGCATCATCAACTTATCGTAGTTGAGGACTTCTCATATGCCGACATCGATTTCAAAGGAGATCTAGATATTCCCATTCCACCACGCACACAGTGGACTAATGCGAGTAAAATATATATATATATATATATATATATATATATATATATATATATATATATATATATATATATATATATATATATATATATATATATATATATATATATATATATATTACTTATTGAATGTTTTTTTTATGTATTTTGAAACATAAACTTATGATTTTTTTAAAGATATGGGTCCTTAGATACTGCCCGATATGTCATCGATTGGAGGGTAGCCTGCCCGGTAGAGGATGCTCCTTATGAGGAGGGAGCATATACACTAGCTGAGTTAGAGCATTACTTGGTTGGCATTAGGACAGGCATCATAGAGTATGATACCTTTTATGAGCCTCTAGGCCTCCAAAATCATACGGTCGGGGTTCCAGATAGACTACATCAACTACTCTAGCGAGTGATTTGAGAAGTCACTTGCTATCATGAGCACCATGTGGGCAGATTTTTTACAATTTTTTGTCCTGATGTAGGCTCAAAGAGCCATTTTTGTAACAGAACACATATTTTTTTAGATTTTGGATGTAACACACTTGACAGACTCGATATATATATACGTATGCATGTTTCTACAACTATTTTTGTATCATAGTGATGTCTTGATTTTTCACATATTGTGCAAATGTCAATCTAATACATGATTTGCTAATGTATCTGTTAAATTGTTTAAACATCTTGGAAAATGTTTATATGTGATAAAATCAAAATGCCTTTCCAATAATCGAACACGCAAATACATACGCAAAATTTGAGGATTTCGTATAGAATAATGGCCATTTAATTGTAACAAAACGAGTTGTGAGTCTAACTTAACAACAAAATCTCTAATACCAAGATCAATAGAATATGATAATTTCTCAATTACCACACTATATTCTGCAATAGTGTTAGTTGTTTGACCCAAAAAAACACCTTGTAAATTAATCAACTCGCCATTAGGGGCAAAGAGTTCCCATCCCGCGGAAGACAGGTTCTGTTTATTATGGAAAGCACCATCAGCAAAATCAATGTAATGATTCGAAGACATCTGCAAACCATGTGGAACACATGGTGAGAAGAGGAAACATGGTTGCAAAGCAAACAATCACATGAAAAATCAACTCAAAGCACACTAATGAATAAAATACTAATGTACAATGTATGACACTTATGATTAAGCATAATATTTTTTCAGATAGATCCCATTTCGCTCAGCCAATGGATTTCCTTCATAATCTGCTAGCTCATAGGCTCCTCGTTCGAATACTCATTGAATGATATAGGGCCCATGCAACATTGGCTCAATTTTTCCTACTCCCAATTTATCATGGGCTTGGTCATAAAGCAGGACCAAGTCACCTTCAAATAAAATGTGAGGGTTAACAGATTTTTCATATTGAATTTTAACTCATCTTTTATGTGCTTCAATAAATAAAGTAGAAAGTCTATGGGTCTCATCGAGACGCTCAAGGTACAACATACGTTCCTCTTCTGGTGAAGTACCAGGAAGTAGTTCAACAACTAGCTTCAGAGAAGGAATATCACACTCGATCGAGGGTTTGACCTCTAGACCATACACCAATTGGAATGGTGTGAATATTGTGGCAGTCTTAAGTCTTAGCAGAGGTTCGGTATGCGCACAGAGTTGAGAAGAGCATGAGATGCCAATCTCATTTGTGCTTCCCAATGATGCGCTAAAGCATAGTCACCAAGACTTTGTGAACAACCTCAACCAGGCCATTAGCCTGTGGATAATAGGGGTGGAGCTATCATGACGTAACCCCAATTGAGAAGTGATATTTTTCATCATATGATTGCAAAAATGAGAGCCATGATCGGTGACAATTGCTTTTGGGACAGCAAACCGAGCTATGACATGATTGAATAGGAATTGCACCACATTTAGACCTTCATTATCGTATGCAGGCATCACTTCAGCCCATTTAGTGAAATAATCAACGGAAATGATCGTATAACCATGCCCCGAGGGTTAAAGGTCATAAATTATATTCCCCATTTTGCAAAAGGTTTGACGGTTACAACTGGGTGCAAGGCTGAGGGTGGGGCATGCTCTTTCCAAGAGTAGATCTAGAAGTCATGGAATTTTCATACAGTAACAATATAGTATTTAAAAATAGACGGCCAAAAATACCCTGTGCAAAGGATCTTTTGGGCGGTACCATAACTGGACATGTGACCACCACAAGCCCCGAATTGGCAGTCATTGAGAGCTTTCTCAGCCTCCTCGAGAGTAAACATCGATGGAAGACAGATTCAATACCAGTGCGATATAAGGTGTCTCCAACGATACGATAAGGTTGGGATTGGTATCGAATCCTTCGTAGCTTTGAGTGTGATAGCTATGACCAAAATTTTTGGGTCTATAGATAGAAAATTATGTCTCCATACCATGGGTCAAGAGTACTAATGATAAATAGAGTCTCATCAGGAATGGACTCATCAAGAGGAGTAGGATCGTCCGCGGTGGAAAGATCAGAAATCAACTCAACAAAGACCAGGGATTTCTTAGACTTAGCAGCATTGAATTCTAAGTCGAACTCTTGAAGGTTGAAAATCCATTTTGAGTACTTTCCCCCAAGAAAATTAAAGTTTCAGAATGTAAGTCATGGGGTTGCAATCAGAAATCACCAAAGTTTTGCACAGGATAAAGTAGTGACGAAAACACTGAACAGCATGGACAACAGCCAACGCGAGTTTCTCTACATGTGCATAACGGGTCTCAGTATCAAAGATATTCCAACTCAAGTAGTACACTACATCCTCTTGACCATCTTCATCATCTTGAACCGGCACCATACCAATAGTTTTGTCGGCGGCAGCCAAATACATGCAATAATCATGGTGATAATTGGAAGGATGCAGTATTGGAGCATTGATGAGGGCTCGTTTAAATGCATTGAAAGAGATTTGGGAAATTTCGTCCCATAAGAACAAGATTCCCTTTTTCAATAAGTGAATATATCCTTTGGAAAGCTTAGCATAATTCAGTACGAAGTGACGGAGGAAATTGGATTTCCCCTGCAAATTTTGAAATTAATGAACATAAAAGGGAGGAGGAAAATTGATGATTTCCTTGACTTTAAGAGGATCAATGCGGATGCTTTCTTTGGACAACACGAAACCTAGGAGCCTACCAAATTTGACACAGAAGACACACTTATGAGGATTCAACTTGATATTATAGTGTCGATAGCGAAGGAAGATAGATCTAAGGTGTTCTGGGTGATCTTGACGTTTTGAAAAATGAGCAAGAAGTCCATTGAGATATGGTTGAACTATGTGCTTGATTTCATGAAAAGCATATGACATAGCTTGCTGGAAGGTGGCCCTGACATTCTTGACATTCTTCAAGCCAAAAGGGAGATTTTTATAGGAAAACATCCCCCATGGAAAGATAAATGTGGTTTTGTGTTGATCAGCTGGAGAAATGTTAATTTGGTTATAGCCAGAGAAACCATCCATAAAGGAAAAAATCTCACTCCTGGCACATTCATCAATGATCTGGTCGATAAAACTTGCAGTGGGTTAATTTGCCTTAGAACAGGCTCGATTGATATCACGGTAATCAACACAAACCCGAATGGTCCCTTGTTTCTTATTAACGGGACTAATATTCGAGACCAAATCTGTCAATGGTATAGGATAAATAAAACAGGCTTTGAGAAGTTTTTCAATTTCACCCTTTATGGCAGCAAACTTTCTTGGGTGCATAGGATGAATTCGTTGACGAACAGGCTTTGAATCCATATAGGTGGGAATTTTGTGCATAATGATTCTCAGAACAATGCCAGGCATCTCTTCATATGACCATTTGAAGACATCATGGAATTCCTGAAAAATCTTAGTATATATCTTGATCTCATTAGGAGAACAAGATGCACCGATACGAAAATTCTTGACAATCCCTGGTTTGATGTATATGTCGATCAGAATGGTTGGAGTAATATTATCCACGTTCCCTTCGAACAACACTTCATGAATCAAAGTCAGATTCTGAAATGGGTTAGTCAGTACAGACAAAGCACGGGTTTCCAAACAGGCAGAGATGTCACCTGGGATTGAAAGAAACGAGGAATGATGGTGTCCATCATCCCACGGAGTTTCTTCGAGAGACATTTCCTCCATGATACTCTCGTCAGTCAGGAATGTCTCATTCAAGGGAGCATCATATTCCCAAGAACAAAAATAGGGAGACTGTGCATAAGTGTCCAGAGAGGAAACTAAATTATTGTTCATTATGGATGAAGCCTCATAAGTCGTGAGAATACAGTTAATACATTTTCTCATTCAAGCTTAGAGGCATGACGTCACCAAATATCTCGATCTAGTCAGGATTGGGAACAATCCATGGATCGTGACCAGAAGAAATCATATTGAAGGAGGCGACATTTGGAGGTGGGAGTGGAAAAATTCTCATAAGGGACGAGTCTTTGAATAGACTCGGCCCGATGTTCCCATAGGGGGTAGCGGTCTTCCCAACATACAGAATGTTTTCTGTTGAGGAATCAGAGGAAAAGAAAGCAAATTGAGCGACAGTCACGATCTTTCCCTGATGAGGAAAACAGAGGACACGAAAAATGTTGGAGACTGTTGGCTCCCTGTGATTTACAAGAATGGCAAGAATAAACACTGCAGGGGGCCACATCATAACCACTTTGGAATCCTAGGACCTAGCCTTCCTGGATTCAAAAAGGGATCTCTCTATTAAGTGTTTTCAAAGGATATATATTTATGCTTAGTTTATGATATTAGGCTAGTTATGAAGCTTAGAGAAATTTTTTGTTTGGTTGGGATGGATTTAATTAACTGAGGAGGTCAGTTGAAGGGTGAAGGTGAGAGTAAATTGAAAGAAGGTTTTAGCTGAAAAGATAGGTCATGAAGCAGTATTAACCCATTGGGCTATGGAGTCACAAAAGGATTTAATTGTACAACAATTCTTCAAGGGTTTCCATAGGGCAAGTCATCTATATCAAAGGATCTTTTAGATTGAATTGTGATATAAAACATTAAGATACTGTGAAAGAAACAAAGCTAAAAATCAATTAAGAATCTATTAACTCCACTAAACAAGAAAAGCCTTTCAAAGTAATTGTTTGAAGCAAGCCAAAGGACAGGGAAAACCATAGACTTATTTGGGAAGACTTGTAATAAAGCAAACTTTTAAGACAACAATCAAGTAATCCTAAGACTACTTTCAGAAAGGAGAAAACATATAAGAGAACAAGGAAAATAGCCTAAGATCAGACAGAAACTATGAATCTAGCCTGCTTTTGGCATACTCTGGAGGGATCTTTCAAAGCAACTGTTAAAGACTATCCAGAGGATAGGGAAAACCATAGACTTCCCTGGGTTAACTCTACTTAGCAAACATTTGTAGAGATCATTCAAGAACAATATCTCAAGCTGTACTCAGAAGGATATGGGCTTACCAACATTCCCTGGTTACACCCCATTGAATAATTCTCAAAAACAACAAGCTGGATAAACCTAAAGGGAAATTAAGAATCCTCTAAACATACCTTAGCAGAAGAAAACATAAAGATAAAGCTTTTAGACAGAAATAGGGTACTTTTGACAGTAAATCCTAATCTAAATTTTTTGTTCTTTATCAGAGAAAATGGATAGTTTGTAAAACAAAAGGACAAACAAAAACAGTGAGGAATAACATCACCATTAACACAGACCAGGATCCCATGAATCATCTTGTATTATTGATGTTCAAAATAGTTACATACCTCAAGTCCAGCAGGTCTTTACAGCCCAAAAATTCTCTTCTCAGTCTAGTGTTCTTCAACTACTCAACAGCACGTCAAAAGCTTCAGCAACTATCTTACACTTCAATAATAATCCAACCCCTTATAATGAGCTCCTCATATAGTATTTATAGGAAAATGAGGAGGTGGGATGAAGAAGGGGTCTTAAATGTTTCATAAATGACAGAGTAAATGTTTTTGACCTTTGAGACCATGCAAGGCCCAAGGCAGAAATGTATTTAATTCTAACTCTGCATAATGAATATTACATTAACTCTTTAACCACTTAGTTACTTTTGTTGACTTTTAGGATTTTTAGGTAGGCTGGCAATAACTTTTGAGTTGTCTATTGGAAATATCTCTTACTGTAATAACTTTATGTCTCTTTTGAGGCAATTTAGGCTGGCAGGTGGCATTTTTGGTCCTTTAGATAAGTAATTTCTTCAGTTATTTGTCATTCGAAGCATTCTTTCTTGTTGATCTATCTGATTATGTCTTTAAAACTTTGATTAGGCCTTTGATAATGCTTTTTGGCCTTTCTTTCATCATCTTCTACTTTTTGTCACTTTGCTGACTATTTTAACTTTAAATTAATTTTTCTTCAAACTGTGCTTTATCTTCGAAACATGCTGGTTAAGTCTTTGATCTTCTTAGTTTTGACTTTAACCTTTAATCTTCTCTTAACTTTAATCTTCACTGATCTTCATTATTTTTCTTTTGTGTACAGGTGGCCTCCATTACTGCGCTGGGAGGTTTTATTATACCAATCAATGTTCATGAGACATTTATTAAACAATGACATTAAAACCTTTGATCTCCCCTTCTGCATATTTTGCCTCGAGGATTGTCATCCTGGGCTCTGTGAAACTTGGATTTGCTGTGAGAGGGCCTGCAAACTTCAGGCCATCGTTAAACCTGCAACACAATGCAAAATAATTAAATAAAACATGCATTTATGGATTAAACTGCGATCATAGTTGTTGGTGAGGGCGGACGAGCGATGCAGAGGAGGGAAAATGCACAAAGAAGGGTTATGTCACAAAACCAGGAAGAAACCAGAGCAAATTTGAATTATGGCACGAAAATGGTGATAAGTGGTTTTGTACAATACCAGGGTGGTATTCGTGTAGAGGATGGGTGGTTAATGGTTTTGGCCCTTACGGACATGATACCATTAGTCGGGTGACACGTGTCCTAGAGAAACCACCCATTTCACGTTGAATCTGGGCGTTAAAATGTTATGATGGATCGGGCACAAAAATGAATTTGGGCCGTCAGATCTGGGGGGTCCAGATCTACGGCAGAGGGTGAACACGACAAGGAATATGCGTGGTAGTGGGACCGAGTGCTGAGGTCAGCAAAGGTGTCGTGTAGCGGAGTGTCTAATGGGCGAGGTTTATGCTTCGAGAAGAATGTTGATTGTCGGATTTTGAAGATCAACGGTGAAGATTTAATTTAGGGGAGAGAGGAAAAGATATCATTGAGAGACAGGATGATGAGGGGGAAAAGGACCACCGTTGGATCGATAAGATCAATGGCCGAGATTTATCAAGGGGAGATATAGTGCAGAGGAAAGTAATAACAAAGGAAGGGGGCTGGATGAGGCGGGGAAAGGTTAAGTGGAGAAAGGGAATGACCAAGGGCGAGAATGAAGAAGGGCCGAGACTTAGCCAATGGTCATAGGCCTTGGCCGTATGAGAAAAAGGGGCGGGAGGCTTAAGCCAAAAGGGGCTTAAGGCCTGCTTTGATAAAAGGTCTGACATAAGGCTAAAAAGAGGGTTTTTTAAGCCTTTTAAGAAATTTTGATAGGGTAAATAAGTGGATTTAAACCAAGAAAAAGGAGTTTTCCATGGTTTTAAAGGGTTTTGGAAGAATTTTTGGGTGGAGTGAAGGGTAAATGAAGGGAAAGAAAACCCTTTTAAAATGGGGAAACGACTTGTTAGGATAGGGACAAATAATGAGTGGAATGGAGGAACTTGGGAGGAAATCATGAAGGTGAAATGATGGAAAAAGACGGCTTGAAAAAAATATTCTTTGGTAACAGCAGGGCTACTTGAAGAATTGAGTGAATTTTATCAGTGAAGTGAGTTCTTAAAGATAATGAACACAGTGGGGTTTCAAGAAAACACAAGATTTTCATAAAAAAAAAAATTCTTGAAAACTAAAGGGATATTTAGCCATCATGAGATATAACAGAATTTATATATGGCTAATAGTCGCTCCACTTGGGGAGGGAAACTCCCTGGAGGTGTTAAGAGCTTCAGAGAATAAATCTCTAGAAAGTAGACTAGTGCCTTGTTCCTTGCTAGACTAGTGCCTTGCCTAGTGCCTAGTGCCTTGAAATTTCCTTGAACTTTTTGGAGGTCTTGTCCAAAAAGTTCAACTCCATCCATTTCTTGCAGAAAAAATGAATTTTTTCCTATAGCAAACTGAATGAGATAAGGGCCTTTCCATAAATTTTCAAACTTTCCATGTTTTCCCTTATCTTTTCTCTTTGAATCCCACTTCAGCACTTTTTCACCAATGTTGAAATCACTTGCCTTTGTTCTTTTATCAAACAGCTTCTTGATGTTTTCCTGTACTTGATGTGCTTTGTTGTAGACCTCCTCTCTAGTTTGCTGCAACTGGATAGTCTGATTTATTCTTCTTATCATATCATCTTCTTCAGACTGTACTTCTTGGATCAATTTCATGACTGGTACTCCTAAACTGGTTGGAAATATTGCATCTGCTCCATAAACTAGCTGATAAGGAGACATCCCAATTGACTTTCTGGTGGTCAATCTGTTTGCCCGTAGTGCAGGTACTAGCTTGTTATGCCATGATTTTTTATTTTCTTCCAGCAACTTCTTAATGATGTTTACCAAACTCTTATTTGAGGATTCTGCCAACCCATTACCCTGAGGGCAATAATTTGTAGAATGACCCAATGTAATCTGATATTTGTGGCAGAAATCAACCATTTTTTTGGATCCAAAGGCAGCAACATTGTCAGTGATAATTTTCCTAGGACAGCCAAATCTAGATAGGATATGATTTTCAAGAAAAGAAATGATGACCGAGTCTGTGGCATTCCTAGCAGGGATGGCTTCTATCCATTTGGTAAAGTAATCAGTTGCTGTGAAGATACACTTGTGTTGGGAAGATGAAGCAAGATGGATTTCCCCAATGAATTCTAGACCCCACTGTTGAAAAGGAGCTTCAACAATGATTGGATGCAGAGGTAAGGGTAGAAATTTTCTTTTGCCTTCAAAAATTTGACATTTGTGACATGCAATTATCATTTTATGGACATCTTGAAAAAGGGTGGGCCAATAATAACTAGCTCTAAGGATTTTGTTAACAGTAGTTTTGCAATAGAGGTGGCCTCCACATTCTCCTTCATGAAACTCATTCTTGATCTTATCTGCATCATTCTCAGGCAAACATTTAAGCAATAATCCACTAGCATTTCTCCAATATAAACATTTATCTAAAATGCAGTACTCAACAGCTTTTAACTTCAGAAACCTTGCCTTTGTTTTAGACAAACCAAGAGGTACCTTAAGATTAAGAAGCACATACAAAATATCAGCATACCAAGATGAATTCAGAAAATAATCTTCAATGAGTGGAGTTGCCAACTCTTCCTGTTCATTTAATGCATTAAACATGTTTATATCAAGTGCTTGTAAGTTTGATTCAGCCATTAGTTTTGCTAGTCCTTGACCTTTGATGAGCTTAGTGGGCTTGATTCCTAAATCATATTCTAATATTATAGCAATCCACTTTCCTCTTTTTCCATCAGGATCTTGTGTCAAGATGTCTTTTACAACTGAATGAGGCACAAATGCTATGATGTGTGAGTGTAAAATGTAAACTCTAAAGTCTTTTAAGGCTTTGATCAAGGCAAAAGCCTCTTTTTCCATTATATTATACTTCAGAGGTGCATCTCTTAATGCCTTGCTAAAAAATGCAATAGGCTGCTCTTGTCCCTTTATGTTTTTCTGTAGTAGGACAAAAGCTACTGTATGTTTTGATGCAAAGGAGAAAATGGAGAAGTCATTAGTAAAATCAGGACTAACAAGAACTGGTGTTTGGGTAAGTGCTTGTTTCACTAGTTCAAATGATTTCTTTGCTTCTAAGGTCCATTTAACTCCTCCTTCTCTTTTAAGCATATTTTTCATGTTTCTAAGGAGCTTAGTTAGGTTGGGTATGAGCCTTCTCAAGAAATTAATCTTCCCAATGAAATATTGAAGTTCCTTGATATTTCCAGGATGATTGATTTGCAATATACCTTCAATCCTTTTTGGGTCTATATCTATTCCCTCTTCATATATGATATGGTCTAGAAGTTAAATGCCTTCTTATAGACCAAACAATGTTTTCTTTGGGTTTAAGGATAAATCATATTTTATACATTTCTCAAAGACTTTTCTTAGGTGTATTAGGTGTTCTTCATCTGCTTTGGAATAGACTGTGATGTCATCTAAGTAAATCATGATTAATTAACCTATTTCTTCTGAGAATTCAACATCCATGGCTCTCTGGAATGTGGCACCAGCATTCATTAAACCAAAAGGCATTTTCACATACATGAAAGTTCCCCAAGGAGTGGTGAAGGTTGTTTTAATTTGATCATCAGGGTGTGCCAATACTTGGTTGTATCCTGAGAAGCCATCTAGCAAATAAATTATTTTTGAACCTAACACCCTTTGTAAGATGTGATCCATTTTGGGCAAGGGATACTTGTCCTTTAATGAGGCCTTGTTTAAGTTTCTAAAGTCTATACAAAGCCTTATCTCTCCTGTTCTTTTCCTAACAGATACAAGATTGGATACCCATTCCGAGTATCTCACAGGGACTATAATTCCAGCATCATACATTTTTTTAATTTCTTTCTCTACCAGAGGTAATTGAACAAGGTTGATTCTGAGCAATTTTTGTCCATAAGGCTTCTGGTTTTCTTTGAGGGGTATCTTATGCTGAATTATTTCTATATCATATGATTTTAAATCTTCATAACTCCATGCAAACACATCAGAAAATTCTCTAAACAGCTCAAGGTATTTCAGTTTAATGTGAGCTGGCAGTGTTTTGGATAATTTGATCATTTTAGGCCTTTCTTTACTTCCTATATTGCACTCTTCTACTTCAGCTTCAGTAGGTTCTATTTTTGGCTTTTTTTCAACATCAATAAAGTCAAACAATTCTTCTAAGGGTACTAGCCCCTTTGGAAAGATTTCAGTTTTGGATTGCAGCACCTCTAGATCTTGTTTTGCTAAATCTATGTATTTTTCGGTTTCATGTTTGAGTTCTTTGGTTAACAGATTTATATCAGCAATCTCAGGAGTTTATTCTTCTTTAAAAAGTGATTTTTCCTCAGTAGGACAGCCTTCTTCATACTCTGAATTTGAATTTGGCATTTCAAATTCATTTCTAGACTGTAGGAAGTATTCTATTTTTTTATCTCCTTCAAAAACTTGCCAGTATTTCTCATTGTCTGGGACTGCTAGTCTATATTTGACTTGGATTGTGTATTGTTTGCTTTCATAAGGTTTTAGACAGGTACTAGCAGCAAAGGATAATTCATTGGCAATAATGTTTTGGTTTCTAGGGACAAAAGTAAGTTGGAATTTAGCAAATAATTTTAATAGGTCCATGGCATCATCTCTATAGGCTCTCAGTCTGGGATTTTTAGCAGTATATTCTCCATTTACTTGCCTAATTATCAATTCTAAATCCCCATGAGCTGTTACCCTCTTGGCTCCTAGTTTTTTTAGCAAGTGTAGTCCTAAGAGGAGTGCTTCATATTCTGCTATGTTGTTGGTGCAGTGAAAGTTTAATCTGTATGAATGGCCTTCAACATGATTTTTTTCTGTGTTATGCACCCATATGCCTGCTCCTGCACCATTCTTGCTACAAGACCCATCAAAACTCATACTCCAAAGAGGTTCACGTTCATATTTGTCATTAATTTCATCTCCGTCCTCTTTGGTCTATTTTTCATAGCTGCCACTGTGTTTTTCTTCAGGGTTTGCACTATGTTTAGTTTTGTTTTGTTCCTCAAGGTCTTCAGTGTGTTGAGTATTTTTTCTTTGATTATCATGGTTGACACTATGTTGATGACTATTTTTTAGCTCATGACCTTTATTTTGTTTGCTGTGTTTTTCTGAATTAGCAAATTGTTTGGATGATTTTTCTTTCCCTTCCTCTTGTTCTATGACTACCACTATGTTGGTTAATCTTCCATCTTCTAACCCTTGCTCATTAGGAATTTAATCATTGTAAAAAATGAATGAGTTAAGGTATGTATGTATAGAATAAAGAGGGGAGTTATTTTGTCTTTCTTGACTACTCACCATATATTTCATGTGTGTTTCCCTATATAGTCTTCTAGGTTGATTGAAGACAGGGATGGTGGCATAAGTCATATCCAATTGCATAGTGCATTGAAGCTTAGCACCCCAAGATCTTGAAAGAAGCATGCCATATTTGGGGGGTATATCAGCCACAACAATGTCCATTACTAAGATTTTGGCTGGGATTTGTACTAAATTGACACAGAGATCTTTTATTAAGCCTAGGCATTTAACTCTGTTGGAATCAAAGGAGTATAAATATTTATATGGTCTGGTTACCTCAAGGCCTAATATTTCCATTATTACTTGGGGCATGAGGTTATGTGATGCTCCTGAGTTAAGCATGGCATTGTGCAGAATCTTATCATGGATGTTTAAACTAACATAAAATGGAGGAACACCTCATTCTTGAAATTTCCCTTCCACTTCTGGTCCAAACAGAAGCTCAGGTTTGTCATCATTCAAATTAACAGAATCATTGATGTCTCCTATGTTCAAAGCTCTTAACACTTGAGATTTATATACATCTTGAGTGACTAACTCTGTGAGAGGAATAGAGATTTTAATTTTGGAAATTTCACTCTCTATGCTAAAAGGAGTCTGATTTTTGGAAATGTTTAATTTAGCCTTTTTAGTCATTGTTTTCTCAGCAAAATTAGCTTGCTATTTTTTATTATGAACAGAAGTTAACAGGGTTTTATTAGGGGCATTAGCTGAGGTGCTAGTGCTACTAGGGTCACCACTATGTTTGCTAGGAATTTGGGTGTTCTTTCCTTTGTTTTTATAATAATCTTCAGCCACTATTTTATGGTTTTCTGTTGGGTTTTTGGAAATTTTTATAGGGTTGTTTTTAGCAGATATTTCAGAGGTCTTTTTCTTGGGAACTTCTTGGTTCTTTTTACTCCTTAAGTCATATTGTTTAGGTACTTCTATTATGGAGTTTTCAAAGCCTTGTTGGTAGTCTGCAGACTCTAGGCTCTCTTCTTCATAAGGTGTATATATGACTTGTCCTTTGCTAGTGAGGAAAACAATATCCTCATCATTTGTTCCCAACATGTTCATGTGATTTTCCTCTGCTTCCTCTACTATCCCCTCCTTCTCATTAGCATAATTTTCTTGAAAGGGAGGTATGACCTGTTGATCAGCACCTCGCTGTCTAATTTGGGGAGGGTTTCTCCTAAAATTTTGATTTTGATTTTGGGCTAGGTTCTTGTTTTGAGGAGCTGTTTGATTTTCTCTAGGATAAGCTCTCTCATTTACATTCATCCTTTCCATCATCATTTCCATAGTTTTTACTAAGTTATCAAGTTTTGAATCAGATGTGGAAGGTGCATCCTCATCTCTATGTGTCACCCTTTTCTCACTTTTCATCCTAGCTCTCTTGGCAAGCAGATTTGCCTCAACACTTACTGCCCCTCTCTGCATATATTCTAAAGTGAGGGGTTCTCTTTCTCTCAATTGGTAGGCCATTTCAAGGTCAAACCCATCAGGAAATTTCATTAGAGCTAGGCCTTGTGGTGGTTTCATATGGATAGGTAGAGCATTGTACACACTATTAAATTTAGTGCAGTACTCTTGTCCTCCTTCTCCAACATTCCTTTTAATGTTCTCATATTCTGATAAAATTTGGAGAGGGTTCTTCTTCACTTCCCATTTGTTTAAAAATTATTGATGAAAAACAGGGAGGTCATTTATACTATTAGGGGTTAAGCCTTTAAACCATTTTCTTGCTTCTCCCCCTAAACTTTGAGCAAACATTCTAAGTTTCACAGTTTCATCGTCTATTTCTTGTCTATCAAAGTAGTCATTCATTTTTTCCACGTGTTGTTGAGCAGTAGTAGAACTATTAGCATCATATAAACGAATTTTGGACCGATAATCTTATGGTAGAATGGCTAAAGGTAAAGGAAGGACTAAGGGAGCATACCATGTTGCCATGATATGAAGGGGTGGGAGAAATGGGGGGTTTACAAGTGGAGCATGTGTGATAGGAGGTAGATGATGTGATGGAGCGGTTTGAACAGTGGGGGTGTGAGTGGGTGAAACAGAAGTACTAGGACTAGCTAAGTACTATTGAGCAGACTTAGGATGAGAGAAGCCAAAATTATGAATGAAATTAAGATCAGGTGGAGTGGATGGGGAGGTTTCTCTACTTCTATTATGTTGTGAGTTTTCAAGCTCAAATTCTATCTGATCTATACCACTAAGTGACTTGGTTCTAGATGGGTTTCTTATGAAAGGTTAGTCAACTTGGGTATCTTGCAGAGCTGTAAGGTTTTCAGGAATAGAATTTGCTCTGTGAATTGGTCTGACAATAGTTGGAGTTTTAGGTGTAGGAAACTTCCTAAGGATACTTTCTGGATTGTCAATTATTTCAGGAGGATTTGGGTCAGGATAGGCTCTAGTATGAATTCTTTTAGAAGCCATCGTTTAGACACAATGATGAGAAAATTTCAACCAAGTATGACAGTCTTGAAAAGGAAAACTAATCTTTGTAAGAAAACTTAATCGTCAAATTTCTCTTAATTGGGTTTGTGATGTTATGATAAAATGATTTTCCCAGTGGAGTTCTTGGAAAACCAAGGGGAATCAGCAGGCCTACTGAAAACCAATGGAGTCACCAGGTGGAGGATTTTTATTTGTTTCTAGGATTGGTTGTTGTCCACCATCAACAATCAGGAACCACTCTTGGTAGACACTTGATTCATTTTTTAGAATGAGGTTTTCTGAGTTGTGAAGTTATCTATTACTCAGTAGTTCCACAGTATGGTCGCCACTATGTTGGCTCCTTGTGATTTACAAGAATGGAAAGAATAAACATTGCAAGGGGCCACATCAGAACCACTTTGGAATCCTAGGACCTAGCCTTCTTGGATTCAGAGAGGGATCTCTCTATTAAGTGTTTTCAAAGGATATATATTTATGCTTAGTTTATGATATTAGGCTAGTTATGAAGCTCAGAGAACTTGTTTGTTTGTTTGGGATGGATATCGTTAACTAAAGAGGTCAGTTGAAGGGTGAAGGTGAGAGTAAATTTAAAGAAGGTTTTGGTTGAAAAGATAGGTCATGAAGCAGTATTAACCCATTGGGCTATGGAGTCACAAAAGGATTTAATTGTACAACAATTCTTCAAGGGTTTCCATAGGGAAATTCATCTATATAAAAGGATCTTTTATATTGAATTGTGATATGAAAAATTAAGATATTGTGAAAGAATCAAATCTAACAATCAATTAAGAATCTATTAACTCCACTAAACAAGAAAAGCCTTTCTAAGTAACTGTTGAAGAAAGCCAAAGTACAGGGAAAACCATAGACTTCTTTGGGAAGACTTGTAATAAAGAAAACTTTTAAGACAACAATCCAGTAATCCTAAGACTACTTTCAGAAAGGAGAAAACATATAAGAGAACAAGGAAAATAGCCTAAGATCAGACAGAAACTATGAATCTAGCATGCTTTTGGCATACTCTCGAGGGATCTTTCAAAGCAACTGTTAAATACTAGCCCGAGGATAGGGCAAACCATAGACTTCCCTGGGTTAACTCTACTTAGCAAAAATTTGTAAAGATCATTCAGGAACAATATCTCAAGTTGTACTCAGAAGGATATGGGCTTACCAACATTCCCTGGTTATACTTTATTGAATCATTCTCAAAAACAACAAGCTGGATAAACCTAGAGGGGAATTAAGAATCCTCTAAACATAACTTAGCAGAAGAAAAAATAAAGATAAATCTTTCAGACAGAAATAGGGTACTTTTGACAGTAAATACTAATCTAAATTTTTTGTTCTTTATCAGAGAAAATGGACAATTCGTAAAACAAAAGGAGAAACAAAAACAGTGAGGAATAACATCACCATTAACATAGACCAGGATCCCATGAATCAGCTTGTATTATTGATGTTCAAAACAGTTACATACCTCAAGTCCAGCAGGTCTTTACAACTCAAAACTTCTCTTCTCAGCCTAGTGCTCTTCAACTACTCAACAGCACATCAAAAGCTTCACCAACTATCTTGCACTTCAATAATAATCCAACCCCTTATAATGAGCTCCTCATATAGTATTTATAGGAAAATGAGGAGGTGGGATGAAGAAGGGGTCTTAAATGTTTCATAAATGACAGAGTAAATGTTTTTTACCTTAGAGAACATGCAAGGCCCAAGGCGGAAATGTATTTAATTCTAACTCTGCATAATGAATATTACATTAACTCTTTAACCACTTAGTTACTTTTGTTGAATTTTAGGCTTTTTAGGTAGGTTGGCAATAACTTCTGAGCTGTCTATTGGAAATATCTCTTACTTTAATAACTTTATGTGTCTTTTGAGGCAATTTAGGCTAGTAGGTGGCATTTTTGGTCCTTTGGAGAAGTAATTGCTTCAGTGATTTTTCATTCGAAGCATTCTTTCTTGTTGATCTGTCTAATTATGTCTTTAAAACTTTGATTAGGCCTTTGATAATTCTTTTTGGCCTTTATTTCATCATATTCTACTTTTTGTCACTTTGCTGACTGTTTTAACTTTAAATTAATTTGTCTTCAAACTATGCTTTATCCTCGAAACATGTTGGTTAAGTCTTTGATCTTCTGAGTTTACTTTAACCTTTAATATTCTCTTAAATTTAATCTTCATTGATCTTCATTATTGTTCGTTTGTGTATAGGTGGCCTCTGTTGTTGCGCTGGGAGGTTTTATTAAACCAATCAATGTTCATGTGACATCTATTAAACAATGACATTAAAACCTTTGATCTCCCCTTCTACATATTTTTCCTCGAGGATCGTCATCCTGGGCTCTGTGCAACTTGGATTTGTTGTGAGAGGGCCTAAAAACTTCAGGCCTCCGTTAAACCTGCAACATGACGCAAAATAATTAAATAAAACCTGCATTTAGGGATTAAAGTGTGATCAGAGGCATTGGTATGGGTGGAGGAGCGATGCAGAGGAGGGAATATGCATAGATAAGGGTTCTGTCACAAAACCAGGAAGAAACTAAAGAAAATTTGAATTATGGCGCGGAAATGGTGATAAGCGGTTTTACGCAATATTGGGGTGGTATTCGCGTAGAGGATGGGCGGTTAATGGTTTCGGCCCTTACGGACGCGATACCATTAGTCGGGTGACAGGTGTCCTAGAGAAACCACCCATTTCGCATTAAATCTGGGCGTTAAACTGCTATGATGGATCGGGCGTGAAAATGAATGTGGGTCGTCAGATCTGGGGGATCCAAATCTACGGCGGAGGGTGAACGCAACAGGGAAGATGTGCAGTAGTGGGACTGGGTGCTAAGGTCAGCAAAGGTGTCGTGTAGCGGAGTGTCTAATGGGTAGGGTTTATGTGTCGGGAAGAATGTTGATCGTCGGATTTTGAATATCAATGGTGAAGATTTAATGTAGGGGAGAGCGGAAAAGAGATTGTCGAGAGGAAGGATGATGAGGGGCAAAAGGACCATTGTTGGATCGATGAGATCAACGGTTGAGATTTATCAAGGAGAGATATAGTGCGGAGGAAAGTAATAACAAAGGAAGGGGGTTGGATGAGGCGGGGAAAGGTTAAGTGGAGAAAGGGAATGACCAGGGGAGGGAATGAAGAAGGGCTGAGACTAAACCAATGGTCATAGGCCTTGGTCGTATGAGCAAAAGGGGTGGGAGGTTTAAGCCAAAAGGGGCTTAAGGCCTGCTTTGATAAAAGGTCAGAAATCAGGCTAAAAAGATGGCTTTTTAAGCCTTTTAAGAAGTTTCGATAGGGTAAATAAGTGGATTTAAACCAAGAAAAAGGAGTTTTCCATGGTTTTAAAGGGTTTTGGAAGCATTTTTGGGTGGAGTGAAGGGTAAATTAAGGGAAAGAAAACCCTTTTCAAATGGGGAAATGACTTGTTAGGATAGGGACAAATCATGAGTGGAATGGAGGAACTTGGGAGGAAACCATGAAGGTGAAATGATGGAAAAAGTGATAGAATTTACTGAAAATCACTCAATTACTAAACACACTCATATATTATACACAAATGGTGTATGTGTAAACACACTCACACACACAGATTTACATTCATATTACTCTATTAAATAGAGTTTCTGAGATCCAACTTATTCCTAAATTAGACAGAGAGGTTGAGAGAATTTCTCAACCATCACAAACCAACTTCTCAAATATGGAATGTACGCATTAACTCCAACATCCCCCCTTAATGATTACATTACATGAATTTATTGAATTCTCTCTTAAATAACAAAATAATCAAGCTTATCAATAGATTCTCCATCAAGTTTCCTCATAACCCTCAGAAAGGTGTAGTTGGCAAGTTGGATTCCCGAGTTCGCTTCCTCAACTCCCAAATCAAGGACCTCCCGAAGTCAATTACTGGACAGCATCCCAATATGTTGCACAACCTCATTAGGAGACCACTTCCATGTCTGCCACTAATGAGGGATCCTTCCCTAGATCCGCAACTGCCATACTATCTGGACAACCATCCATGTTGAGCTTTTACTGCCACTTGATCTCTTCAAAAACAATTGATTATATTTTTCAATTGTTGAACTCCTAGTCATTCTATGGATGAGCTCCCATCCACCGAGATACATGGGTGCCAACCGCTGTACTCGCCAGTTATCTAGAGAAGCCATCTAGATACAGAATGTATCTAGAATCAGTGTTACAAAATGGCCTTTTTATCTAGTTTGAGATTCATCACTTAATTTACAAATAATTTATAATAATACATAAATCAACACCGACTTTACCCTTGGCTTCCTTAGATATACAATGGTAAAAGGTGCTTCACTATTATGCCTTAGAACAGTTCCAACAAATGAAATAATAGTTGTGGCTAAATGACTCACAACCCTATTTGAAATTACAGTTAAGGAATCTGGCATGTTGTACTTCATTTAAGAGTACACCACTGATGCCATTCAACATATTACTTGCGGATTCTAGAATTCTTGGATAGCATCGGCCTTAGAAATTTTCATCAGATATTCAAGTATCAAAAGTGACATGACATGGATTTGAAATTATTCACGAATGGATCTAGATAAAATAAAAAATCAGTGAGGCAAATATCCTATGGCATTATGCAATATTAGGTACGGGTTTCAACATTAAAATCAACATGTGCATCAACACATTCTTCAGATCTACGAACTTCAAACCATGCAGTAGAACAGATCGACCTTCTAAAGGTCACAGTAAGGCATCCAACAGCGTCACCCCTGTACACAAAAGGGATGCTTGTGAAAGCAGGTAGCGATAATGGACTGTTGCTCTGTTGCTGAAGCAGTTGTGACTATCGGTCATCCAACTTATGGCCTTATACGTTCCACTGCTTCTGACCCCGCCAAAGCACAGCACGTCCAATAATTACAGGACTTCGGCGTCCACATTCTTTATATATACGATGATTTCCCGATTCCGCTCCATCAGTTTTTTTATGTATTTTTTTTAATCATTCCCATATTAAATTTTTATTGTACTCTGCCTAGTGCTTCCTATCCACCTCCCACATAGTTAAAGAACTGCCACTTGACAGCTGTGCCAAGGCTAAAACAAGGCATACCTGATAAACTAACACAAATCGCTCTTTTCACATCACAACACACAGGCCTTTGATCATGTGCTCTGATACCATGATAGAAATTACTGAAAATCACTCAATTACTAAACACACTCATATATTATACACAAATGGTGTATGTGTAAACACACTCACACACATATTTACATTCAGATTACTCTATTAAGTAGAGTTTCTGAGATCCAACTTATTCCTAAATTAGACAGAGAGGTTGAGAGAATTTCTCAACCATCACAAACCAACTTCTCAAATATGGAATGTAAGCATTAACTCCAACAAAAAGGTGGCTTGAAAACAATATTATTTGGTAAAAATAGGGATACTTGAAGGATTGAGTGAATTTTATCAGTGAAGTGAGTTCTTAAAGATAATGAACACAGTGGGGTTTCAAGAAAACACAACATTTTCATAAAAATTTGTTTCTTGAAAACTGAAGGGATATTTAGCCATCATGAGATATAAAAGAATTTATATATGGCTAACAAAGACCACGTAGACTATAGAATTAATCCAACTACATCCAAGAAGGATATTATAGTTTAGGTTGTCTTCTACCACTTCAACTTCAAAGGTTACTATTTTTCCCTATAACAGGAGTGACAATGCTTTGAGAATACTGTACGGCCAGGAACCTCTACCGTCGAAAGCTTCCAAGGTATTCAGGGACTGACTCAATAGGGGAGAGCCGATGGCTTTTCATCATGTGACAGACATGATGCAGGTCTAAGCACCTTCATCAATGACAGTCTAATGAATATTCTTTCCCATGACGGTAACTTGAATAAAAAAATCCACCTGAGATGGGAGGTGAGGAATGAAATTCTCGAGATAGAAAGTAATAATATTAGAATCTACAGAATCAATCCCTTAAATAGCGGAGAGTATTTCCTTCCCTTGTGATAGACATGATTGAAGGACCTCTGAAGCCAACATCGTCCAAGGCGCTTGAGCTAGATCTTCTAAAATATTGTAGTGTTGTGCATCTCTCACACTCATATTATAGGATGATTTCTGAAGAACACATTTTGGGGGTGGTCGAATGATGGAGTCAGTACTAGGTCTCTCAATCTGGAGAGGACCAGAGTAAGGGGCATGGAAGAGGAAGGGTGATCTATAACTTTCGGTTCCATAGGAGCCTTGGATGGATTGAGGTAGTCTTTTTATCTTGTAGTAAAGGCAATAGGTTCCATTCTAGCCATGAAAAACTGAGATTTTCTAGACGATTGAGCTTGATCTACCAATTGTGTCGATGAGAAGGTAAAGGTTCTTTCAAAATAGTCAGAGACCCAGGTGCACCCTTCAGAAGACAGGCCACTTTGACACGCCGAGGAAAATCCTTGATGTAATTATCATCATCAGATATCAAACAAGGATATTCAGGCTTACGTGTTGAAGAATCATCAACAAATGACTTCTTCGAATCTGTTTAGGGTTTTCAAATTTGGACTTTCCTTTACCCTTTTTTCTTACCTTTTGAGGATTTATCTACTCCGATATATTGAACAACATTTACCTCAGAGGTTTTACCAGGATTCTTTAGGTTACTGTGAGGAGTGGAGGGCGTAGTGACAATAGTGGATTTAGACTTCGAAGAATTTTTAGGTGCACTACTATCAATATGAGCCATTTTCCTTATAATTCCATACACTGGAGGTGTAACAGGAGACTAAGAAGATGTGGGATTAGTTGAAGGTTGTGGCACGTCAGGAAATAAATCATATAGAGTCCCACATTGGGAATAAACCAAATCGAGGTACTGAGCTCTCACAATGACTTCCTCTTCTGTGACACATCCATCCATAGCAAGATCTTTATCAATCCTGGGAACAAATGATTTCATAAACCATTTAGTCAACAGTTGATCAGCAATCTTGAATTTTAAGAGGCAGCGGCGACATCACCATTCATGAATGTGATCTGAAATGTGAGTAGCACTTGACTGCTTCAATGGGGTGAGAAGGTGGGTGTTTGTTTCATACCAAACAAGTAACTGGAAGTGAGTAAGGAAAGCCATAGCCAAGGAATTAAAATCAAAGAAAATTCCTCGAGGGAGTTCAATATACCACTTGGTCATAGTACTGGTAAAATTTCGCTAGAAAATACGAAGACGAATAGAATCATCGACCCAAGAATTAGAAGAGCACCACAAGTGATACATCATAACATCAGCTTGGGGGTCTTCCCCAGATTTGCCTTCAAATTTTGGAAAATCTCCTGGGATTTTAGTTGGAATCAGAGGCCAATGCAACTGATGTTGGATGGGTCATTTGTAATCTTTGACACATCCGACAACTCCAATGTAGCTAGGAATGGAAAGGGTGGATTATCGCTTATATATTTGTAAGAATTCCACACTAAAACAAAATATTCTTTTGGAATTGCACACCTCTCCCTTAGGAGGACACTTGTGATATTTAAAAGCTTACCACGGGGTCAAGAAATATTTTTTTTGGGATGGCGTTAAATCTGATATTCAAAAATTTGTGGTAGAATGTTTGTTCTATAAACAAAATAAAATTGAGACAATTAGTACCTCGAGTCTACTACAACCTTTATTCATTGCAAGTCAATGTTGAGAGGAGGTTTCAATGGATTTTATCACAGGTTTACCCAAGTACGAAGGAAAGAGTGTCATAATGGTGGTAGTTGATATTCTTACCAATTATGCACACTTTGTGCATTATCTCATCCATTTAAAGCTAGTACAGTTGATACTGCATTTATCGAAAAATTTAAATGCTACATGTAAACCCAAAGAATATTATAAGCGACAGAGATCCCATTTTCACTAGAAATTTTTGGACGGAATAATTTTCCTGTCTAGGTACTCAACTAGCTCATAGCTCATCTTGTCATTCTCAATCTGATGGGAAAAGTGAGATAGTGAAAAAATGTTTGGAAGGATATCTTTTTTTATTTTTATCTGATAAAAAAACACAATGGGTCAAGTGGTTACCTCTAGCTGAATGGTGGTATAACACTTCCTTCCATAGTGCAACAAAAATGACCCCATTTATGGCACTTTATGGATACCATCCACCATCCATCACATCATATTTAAAATAAAGTTATAAGGTTCAGGCAGTAGAACATCAAATAGAGCATCAATAAAAATTTCTCCAACGCTTAAAGGATAACCTCACTTTGGCGCAAAATTGAATGAAACGACAAGTATATCAACACCGAAATGAAAGAAGTTTTAATGTAGGTAACTAGGTATTTTTACGGTTGCAACCATGCAAACAAATGTCGCTCAAGCAAGATATGAATGATAATAAATTATCACCAAATTACTATGGTCCTTAAAAGGTGTTGCAAAATATTGGTACTATGGCATACAAATTGGAGCTTCTTGCATCTTCCTGAGTGCACACAATTTTCCATGTTTCATGCTTAAAGAAGGTTATAGATGACAAGCTCCCTATTCAAAAAATATTGCCACAACTTGATGAGGAAGGAAAATCATATTGGAACCTAAAGTAGTCACGGAAACAAGAACTCGACAACTACGAAATCAATCAATTTCAGAGTGTCTGATCAAGTGGAAGAACTTACCCGTTGAAGATTCCACATGGGAGGATGATAATTTTATACAGAAGCATCCAGAACTATTCAAGCGTTGAGGACAACACTTTTTTGAAGGAGAGGGGCATGTTAGGTCCTTGTAATACTAGTGTATCCCCTTATTTTAATTGTTAGTGTAGCCCCCTTATTGTTATTGTTGTGCCCATGTAGTCCCCATATTGTTATTATTGTGCCCCATAGAAGCCCACTATTGTTATCATTGTGCCATTACATTATTATTGTTATGTAGGCTTTGATTATATTGTGACCCCTTAGACTCCTATATATAGAAAGTAGGTTTTTTTCATTTGAATCATCAAAGAATTGTTCATTTATGTATTGTTAAGGATGTTTCCCCATCAAAGTGGATGATTTTTAAGTCGTTGATCTATATTTCTTCTATTTTGTGAGTTGTTTTCATAACAAATATCATCATCAATCCACATTTCATAAACCAAGACACTAGTTATCACATACATAAGATTTTTTTCAAAACTTGGCAACACATGTATATTAATATTATTCATGATCATTATTATGCTAGAGAAATAATTATAGTTGAACCTTTGACCATACTAACAACATTATTTAAAATCATCATGTATACTAAGTCCACACTAATGTTTTTATTCAAATTTTAAACACAAGAAGAATATGGCCTTCTTATTAAGGTCAAAAACAACCATAGAATCTGCAACTTCAAAGGATCAGTTAGAAAAATCTCATATTATCTTAATATTTATCATACTTGATATTATCATGTTCACATAGATGCATTATAGAGCCTGCAACCAAGTGTTTATCCTTCACTCGGCCTTCTAAAAGTTTCACAAAATCATAGATTTAATAATATCTTGAGGTTTTATATTATATACAGGCCATTGGATGTTCCCATCTAATTATCATATGTGTGTGTGTGTGTGTGTGTGTGTGTGTGTGTGTGTGTGTTTGTGAAATAAATAGTAACAACCATGTTATGCAACACAAGAAATCACAAAATCATGTGAGCATTCACATGCACAAACATATTGATTAGCTAGCATACACATAAATACAAAATGTCATAAATATACATAATGCACGCAACACAGGGAGTTTTCCTAAGGTTCCTTGTATCATATAATTAATAGTCTCATACCTATTTTTCCAAGCATGCAAAGGCTCTTCATATGACCAAAAATGGTGATATACTAAATAAATCATATACTAAACCATGCCACATAAATGGAGCACAATATAAATGCATCAATCATGCATGTCATAATCATTTACAACTAGATTTTAACACCTAAACATTTTTTTTATTAATTTTCTAAAAATATTTATGAGGCCCTCCCCATTGGGGAGTCTCTATTGTTTCTTGATCATAATAGATTCCAATGATGGCTCTGACTTCCTACTTTTGATAAGCCCATCCAAGCCAAGTGTTGAACTTGGATGATCTGATACCACTCTATAACATCACCTGACCCTTCGGGTTACCATTAGAGGAATGGGGTAATTATTATTTTTTTGTTAATTTTTCATATATATATATATATATATATATATATATATATATATATATATCCTTCATGCCCTCCGAAAACCCAAGGGCCTCTTCTCTTTGTATTATCCAAACCTTTTCCTGGTGGGTCCCACTAGACACGTCACCTTGCTATCTCTCCCTTGGCAGTTCCCAAATTGCATGCTTAGTTATCCATCAGGCTCTTTTTTGGGGGCTTACCTAGTCAGCGGACCACTCTTTTCTACCTCCTTATTTTCCCAGGGATTGGCACCTGTAACATCCCTAGTCAAAAATCCACGTAATAAATTTAATAAATTAAAAATAATAACCAAGGTCATGGGACATGTATTCCAAGTTGAACGTTGGGAAAAAACATAGTGACAGGGATCACTTGTGATTAAATAATGGCTATGGAAATTGAAAAAGGCAATGGTAAAGGCTTTGAAAAGGCATGAGGCATTTATTGGCATTCTTTTTATGAAAATAATGGAAAATAGGAGAAAAGGAAGGTGAAATGTCGCAGGTTGCATGTGAGGAGGAAATTGAAGGAAATTTTGGGTGTGTGTTATATTCTTTCCATGACTAGTGCCATGTGTTGTATGTTTTGTTGAGCATAGTGGTTTTGGGGAAGCAGCCCGAGAATTTATTTATTTGTTTATGCGGACCCAAATAAGATAGGCGGACCTACCCATGGTTTTGTGCATGGGTTTTGCACATGGTTTTGGGCATGATGGTTTTTTTCCCATGGTATTTTATAGATTCAATAAAGGGAACTATAGTTTTGTTCTAATCGAGTGTTATTGGATTAGGGTTTATGAATGCTTCGACATGTATATATATGTATTGTAACATTGAAAGGAATATAATGAAAAATCAATATGGTAGTCCCAGTTTTGGGATCCAGGGGAAAATTTTTGTGTATATTTGTTTTATGTTCTTGCCATTGTTTATTTTTAAGTTTTAATAATTCATTTGTAGGTAATTTATGTACATGGATAATACCTACATTTGGTTTCAAAACAATTTTGGCTTCAAAGGGATGCCTTTGCTACTGAGGGGTTTTACTCAGGCCTATGGTAAAACATGTTCAGTGGGAGATCTATGGGATCGATTCTTGCTGCGAAAGAAGATGGAAAACAGTGGAAATATAGAGATTTATAAATTCAATCGAAAAAGTTTTGATTTTTGGAAGCCCGAGATGGAGGATCTATTGGTGGATAAATATCAGTGGATCGTGGTAGATCTAGGTACTAAACCAATGGCAATGTCAATAGAATATTTGACAAAGTTGGATCGGAAGGCAAAGAGCATAATACGGTTGTGTATCTGAGATTAAGTATTTTTGAATAGTATCAAGGGAACCTATGGCAAAGGGTTTATGTGTCAAGTTAGGGACTTTGTACCAATCTAAGTCTTTGGTGAACAAATTGTTCCTGTGGAAAAATTTGTATAACATGAGGATGAAGGATGGAGACTTCGTGACATAGCATTTGAATGCCTTTAATATTGTGGTAAGTCAGCGATTATATGTTGATATAAAAATTTCAGATGAAGATAAGTGCATCAGTTTTCTATGTTCTCTACCAGATTCGTGGGATAGTTCAGTTGTTGCAATAGGTAGCAATACAACTACCTTAAAGTTTCATGAAGTAGTCTCATCCTTGTTGTTGGAGGAGATGACATAGAAAAATATGGAGACCCAAAATGGAGATTCCTTGTCTGTACAAGGATAATACCAGAGAATAAACAAAAATAATTCCTCGAGTAGGAGCTTTAAATATCCAGGAAAACCTATAAAGGTGTAATGGAAATGAAAAAAGGAAGGGAGCTACAAAAAAACTATAGATATAAAGCTCCTGAGAAAGGAATTAGATCTAATGATGCTCCTTATGTAGAGGAAAAAACCACCTCAGATGAAGGTGGGTATGTGTACTTGTCTTCTTCTTCAAGTACACATGTAGATCATGAGGCATGGTTGATTAACTTAGGTGCATCCTTTCATTTCACTCCCCATTGGGAGTGGTTTTTCGAGTATGAGAAATATGATGGTGGTGATGTATTCTTAGGGGATGACAGGAAGGATAGAATCATCGGGCATGGAAAATTCAAGCTAAAGTTGCAAGGTGGAAGGATTATAACACTTCATGGTGTTCTACATATTCCTACATTGGTCAGAAATTTAATTTATGTATGCAAGATGATGCAGGTGTAAAAAAAGTGTTCGAGAAAGATACCTATAAGATGGTTCGGGGAGCACTAGTATTGATCGGGGAGTTCGGATTGGAACTCTATACAAGCTTCTAGGTAGCATTGTCATTGATGGGTGCAACAGTTTTGTGGGTCCTGAAAGTGGAGCAGAAAGCCTAGTGGTCTCTGGAGAAAATACCATGTTATGGCATCAAAGACTTGGACATATTGGAGAGAAGGGCCTTCAAATACTATATGGTAATGGTATGGTAGAATTTATGTCTAATTTCTCGATAGATTTCGATTTGTGTGAACATTGTGTATACGGGAATAAAAATCATGTGAGTTTCCCCTCTTGTGCTAAGAGGGCGAAAGGGATATTAGAGCTTGTGCACGGTGATTTGTTTGGACCTATGTCAGTTCCATCACTGGGTAATTTTGTGTAATATGTCTCATTTATAGATGAATTCTCAAGGAATACATCGATATATTTCCTTAGGAATAAATCTAAAGACTTTGACATGTTTAAATAATTTAAGGCTCCCATGGAAAATCAGACAGAGAATAATATCAAGGTGTTGAGGATAGATAATGGTGGAGAGTTCTGCAATAATGAATTTAAAGACTTCTATAAGAAGTGTGGTATATCACGGAAGAATATTACTCCATACACACCTCAGCAAAATGGAGTTGCAGAAAGAATGAGCATGACGCTGATGGAAAAGTCAAGAAGCATTCTTAGTGGTATCGGGTTAAGACAATAATTTTGGGCAAAGCTAATAGATATTGCATGTTACCTAGTTAGCATATCACCTTCATTAGCATTGTAGGATAAGACTCCACATGAGGTATGGACTAGTAAGAAACCCTCTCTTTCACATCTGATGGTGTTTGGCTATGACACATATGGACACATTGCAAAGGAGAAAAGAACCAAGATGGATAGTAAATATGAAAGGTGCATTTTTATTGGATATAAGGATGGTTTAAAAGGTTATAAGCTTTGGAACCCAAAAACAGTGAAGGTTGTGTACATCCAAGATATGGTGTTTAGAGAGGTGAAGGATGTTATTAAACAATAATTCCTACCAAAGGAACCTGAAAATATAGATTTTGAGCTAAAGGAGGAAGAATCAAACTCTACCATAGAACAGGAATCAGAAGAAGAAGAGCCACAAACTCAAATTTTGAGAAGATCAGTTCATGAGAGATGGCAACCAGAGAGGTATATTCCATCTACTTTATGTTCAAATTTTTATTTATCTATTACTGATGATGATCCTGGAACTGTCAATGGGGCAGTGGATCCAAAGGATGGAAAACTATGGAAAGAGGCCATGGTTGATGAAATGGAATCTTTGGACAAAAATAGGCATGGGATCTGGTGGAGTTGTCAACTAGAAGGAAACCCATTGATAGAAAATGGGTTTTTAAGAAGAAGATGAATGCATAAGGCAAGGTGGAGAAATACAAATCTCTGTTGGTAGAAAAAGGTTATTCCTAGGTGTCAGGAATTTATTTCGGTGATATTTTTTCTCATTTTTTCATGTTATATTCTATTAGATTTTGAGGTAGAATAGATAGATGTGAAGACAACATTTTTTAACGGGGATCTGGAAGAAGATATCTACATGAAGCAACCATAAGGCTTTGCGGTGTAGGGTAATAAAAAATTGGTATGAGGGTTAAAAAAACCTTTGTATGGGTTAAAACAATGCCCAAGGATGTGGTATCAGAAATTTGATACATATATACATGAACTTGGCTTCATAAGAAGAAAAGAGGATCATTATGTTTATTTTAAATTAATTGGTGATTGTGTTATTTATTTGGTCTTGTATGTGGATGATATGTTGTCGATTGGAAATGTCAAAGAAATTATCCAGGATTTGAAGACCTAATTTTCCTCCAAATTCGACATGAAGTATCTTGGTGCTACAAAATATATTTTGGGCATGGAAATTAAATGAGATCAGGCAAAGAAGAAGCTCTGGTTAAACCAGAGGAAGTATGTAGAGACAATATTGCAGAGGTTTAATATGCGGGATAGTAAATCAGTGAAAGTTCTTATTCTTGTAAGTGTAAAGTTATATTATGAACAGTGTCCCAAGACATAAGAAAGGGAAGATGTCATGTCCCATGTTCCATATGCAAGTGTAGTCATTAGCCTGATGCATGCAATGGTTTGTACTAGACCGGACATTGCACGTGCAGTAGGAGTATTGAGAAGTTTTATGTCAAAACCATGGAAGGGGAATTGGACAACATTGAAGAGGGTTTTCATGTATTTGCATGGCACTAGTGATTATGGTATGTGCTACAAATATTGGACAGATTTTTTGACATTCATGGCTGTGTTGATGCAAACTAGGTTGGAGATCTAGATCGAAGAAGATCTAAAAGTGGGTATGTGTTTAACCTATTTAGAGGAGCAGACAGTTGGATGAGAAAAAGGCAGTCTATAATGGCTCTTTCAACTACAAAGGTTGAATACATGGAAGCCACTCATTGAATCAAGGAAGCAGTTTGGTTGCAGAGATTGTGTTCAAGTATGGGATTGGCATAGCCAAAGTGAAAATTTCCTAGAAAAGAACCTTGCTTATAATACAACAACAAAGCACATTGATGTTTAGTATCACTTTGTGAGGGATATGGTTGAGGAAAGAAAGGTGGTGTTGGTAAAGGTGTACACTTTGAAGAATGTTGCAGATGCATTGACGAAGTCTATGAGCACTGAGAAGTTTTCTTGGTGTAGAGAAACAATGGGCATTGTAATCATGGAAAATTAACTAAGCTCTATTGTTCCCCACTTTTCTAGAAAGAAAAAAACAAGTGGAAGAATGTCAGGTGTGTGTTTTATTCTTTCCGCGACTAGTGCCATGCATTGTATGTTGTTTTGGGTATAGCGGGTGGGTCATAGGGGAGGCGGCATCCCCTCATGCCGAGGGGTTTGCAAGGGGGTGGTAGCCCCCTACATGGGGTCTGGGTAGCGCCCTAGGAAAAAAAATTATGTGGATCCAATAATTGTTGGGTGAACCCAAGGATGCAGGGCCATAACCCCCCTGCATGAGGTCTAGGACAACGCCCCAGAAAATTAAAATAAATAAATTAATTAAAAATTAAAAATTAAAAAAATTAAAAAAATTATGCGAACCCAAGCAAGGGGGGCCACATCCCCCTATACAGGGTCTAAGACAGCGCCCCGAGAAATTTTTGTTTTTTATATGGAACCATTGATGTGGGGCCATAGCCCCCCTAGATGAGGTCCGGGACAGCGCCCCAAGAATATTTTTTTATGTGAACCCAAGGATGGGGGGCAGACCCAAAGACGGGTGGCAGACCTACCAATGGTTGTGCATGAGTTTTTCAAATGGTTAGGATTTTCTTCCCCTAGTATTTTGTAGATATTGTCAAGGTAACTACAGTTATGTTCTAATCTATGGTTAGTGGATTGGTGTTATTGAATGTTTTGGCATGTATATATACATATCATAATGTTGGAAGGACTATAACGAAAAATCAATATGGTAGACCCGGTTTTTAGATCCAGGGGAAAATATATATGTATATTTGCTTTATGTTTTTGACATTGTTTAATTTTATGTTTTAGGAATTAGTTTGTAGGTAATTTTTGTACAGGTTTAAAACCTACATTTGGTATCAAAGAAATTTCAGCTTCAAGGGGACGCCTTTTCTATTGAGGGTTTTTTCTTAGGCCTATGGTAGACCATGTTCAGTGGGAGATCTACAGGATCAATTCTTGCAATGAAATAATATGGCGAACAGTGGAAAGATAGAGATCAATAAATTCAATGGAAAAATTCTTCAGTTGTGGAAGCCCAAGATGGAGGATTTGTTGGTGGATAAAGATAAGTGGATCACGGTATATCCGAGTATTAAAACGACGAAAATTTCGGCAGAAGACTGGAAGAAGTTGGATCGAGAAGAAAAGAGCACAATATGATTGTGTATCTCAAATTCATTCTTATTGAATGTGTCGGGGGAAGTTATGAAAAAGGATTTGTGGGTTAAATTAGGGACTATGCACCAACCTAAGTCGTCGGTGAACAAATTGTTCATGCAGAAAAAAAATTTTAACCTGAGGATGAAGGATTGAGACTCGGTGACAGAGCATATGAATTCCTTTAATACTCTGGTAAGCTAGTTGTTATCTGTTGATATAAAAATTTTACACCAAGATAATTGCATCAGATTTCTATGTTCTCTACCAGATTCGTGGGATATTCTGGTTGTTGCAATAGGTAGAAATACAACTACCTTGAAGTTTGATGAAATAGTCTCATCCATGTTGTCGAAGGGGATGAGATAGAAAAATATGGAGAGCCAAAATGAAGATTCCATTTATGTATGAGGATAGTACTAGAACTGAAACAAAAATAATTCCTTGAGTGGGAGATCTAAATCTAGAAGGAGATATAAATCTCCAAGAAAACTTGAAAATTTGTGATGGAAATGCGGAAAGGAAGTCAACTACAAAAATGATTGTAGATCTAGAACTCCTTAGAAAGGAAAGGGATTTGATGATGGTCCTTCTACAGAGGTGAAAACCACCTCATATGAAGGTGGGGATGTCTATTTGGCTTCTTCTTCAAGTACACATGTAGATGATGAGGCATGTTTGATTGACTAAGGTGCATCCTTTCACTTCACTCTTCATATGGAGTGGTTCTGCAAGTATGAGAAATATGATGGTGTTGATGTCTTCTTAGGGGATGACAGGAAGGCCAAAATCATCGGACGTGGAAAATTCAAGTTGAAGATTCAATGGGGAAGGGTTAGAACACTTCCTAGTGTTCTGCATATTTTTGCATTGTCCAAAAATATTATTTTTGTAAGCAAGATGTATAATGCAAGTGTAAAAACAGTGTTCGAGAAAGATACCTACAAGATGGTTCGGGGAGAACTAGTATTGATGCGGGGAGTTCAGATTATAACTTTGTACAAGCTTCTGGGTAGCACTGTTACTAATGGGTGAAACAGTTATGTGGTTCCTAAAACTGGAGAAGAAAACCTAGTGGGCTATGGAGAAAAGACCATGATATTTCATCAAAGGCTTGGACATATTGGAGAGAAAGGAGCTTAGGCATAGGTTACAACAAGGTAAATGTGATCAGGATGTGGACTATCATCTCACAGTGGATGGTTTGTTTAGATTTAGGGACAAGATATATGTGTCGGACAACAGTGAGCTCAAGAATATTATCTTGAGGGAAATTCATGCTAACTCATATTCAAGTCACCTAGGATATCAATGTAGAAATTATAAAAACAATAAATATATACCAATGGATTCAATCTGATCATGCAATATGCTAACGCAAGATATTGAATCCTTCCACAAATCAATTGTGGAAAATAAACACGATTGCAAATCACAAAAATTAAATAAAGAAGCAAACCAAACCACAACACAGATATTTTCCCGGGGAAAGCTTGCTACTCAAAACACCTCTATCTATATTGTATATTCACCATGGAATCATGAAACAATTACAATTCACTCTTCTCACAAGATTCTCATGCACTCTCACAACTGTCTCACACTGACTCGGACAAAATAGACCAACACTTAGCCAATTTCCTACCTCTAATCATCATTCCTGGCTTGCACAATTCATGTGGAATGCAATCCCTATTATTTTGGAAATTCAGCCTTCCAAAACTACGCAATTCTCATGGGAAATCCAATGGATGTCTTGATGCATGCGAGCAGCCTACTAATTATACAACTGATAGTTAGCATCCCTTTAACCTTTGTCTCAAATGGGTCTCCACTGGAATTGACATGCATGCAACTATTAATGGTAAATCATCAGTTGCATGACATGTCACTGCATGTGAATTAAATCTGATTTAATTCACTTGACCTCTCACTAGTAAAATAATCAGTTACAACTAGTTCCACTGACTTTAACTCACTTAACTGATTTAACTGATTTCTCATGCATTAAAATCATGCACTTAACTACAACTTGAACTTTAAAACACATATAATCACTATGCATGCCTCACCAACCACCCTCAACTCGAAATTCATGAGCTAACTAAGTTTATCACACACTTAACTATTACAAGTGATTATGAGATAAGATTATATTTTATTGTCCAATTTAATTAAGGGATAATTAAATTAGACACATTTCCAATTTATTAAATAAATTTAATTTCACACTAATGTATCACTAGGACTCATCACTACATGACCTGTGGTCCCACACTAGTGTGTGTGCTGTTATGCTTTTCCTGGATGCCAATTTCACTCTTTCTTGTTGTGAATTTCAACACTCCCTCTCAACAAGAAAGGAATAAATCTATCCTCATATAGTACCTTGGAATGTCCTTGCATGCGCACATGCACCTCTTACATGCAACATGAAACTCTTGCATGCGACATGCAACTCTTGCATTCAACACTTCTCTAGTGTTGTTCGCACATGAAACTCTTGCATGCAACAATTCCCTAGTGTTGTTTTCACATGCAACACTTCTGAAACTGAAAATCCTCCAAAAAACTAAATTAGTATAATGAATCTGCCATCAGAGTCTTCTGATTGTCGCTAGTTACTACACATGTCTACTAGAGTCTCTGGAATGTTGACATCTGCATCCATGCACTCTTCATTGCTGCCAACTCTGATCTATGCTACAGTATCCGACACCTGTCACTCTGATTTTTGTCTTCCCGACATCTGAATACATCAATCTAACCGATCCTTCCTGCTACTGTTGTACTATGGGCTCCCCTTAGCCAGGTTCGATCCATGAGACACACCATCTCTAGGACACTGACCAATTTCTTCTTGGGATTAATTTTTCACATCGCCCCACCTCACACCTAGAGGTATAGCTGCATGTACTCCCTCTACCCTTCTGGCTTGAAATTTCCCCCTCCTAGAGGTCTCTGCATGAGTGGTTTCTACCACTCCATGATCCTCATCTTGTGGTTGCTCCACATATTGAGGTTCATCCTCATGAACCAATAGTTCCTCATATGCATGCAAATCAAGCTCCCTCTCAAGGGACAATCGCATGGCTTTCTCACACTTCCCCATGGTACATCCCTTGAATGTGTCTATCAGTGCAAGAGTACCCTTTGGAAGCCCCGTAGGAATCTGATGCATGACCTTCAAAGCTCCGTGGTGTAGATCACCCAATCTCCTGTCCCATAATTCACCTTCATCCCGGCTTACCACTTTGTCTACTTTACCCATCAATGTTGTGCAACCATATACATTAAGTTTATAGAGATTCTTCACATGAATCCCAATCTTCTTGGCTTGTCCTGTGGCTTTGTTTCGAAGGAAAGCTTTTGCTTCACTGAAAACCACATCATAACCTCTATCCTCCAACATTGCAACTGAAACTAAATTATTTTTCAAGCCTGCACTACAAGGAAAATACCCTTTAGCGGATGTTTTTGAGGAACCCCTTATAAAAATACCCCATACATAGGTTTCTAGTGGAGGTTACTAGAGGAGGTTGGTGGGTGGAGGGTTTTGCGAATGTTTTTCGCTCAGTGTGCTTATCATCTGAAATCGCATCGGTGCTCTTTACAAGCGAAAGCATTAGTGTGCACAAAAAATTGGCACACCGGGCACCATGCGCTCTGTATACACCCACCCGATGCATCATATTACTGTAGAGCACCGGTGCTTCACAACTCTTCCGCGTCGGTGCATCATAAAACACCATGCCAAAACAGAAACCACATCGGTGCATCATAAAACATTGTGCCAAAATAGAAACCGACCGATGCATTCATAAGAAACAGCACCAGTGCGCCTATAAAACCTGTGCACCGGAAAAGGGTTAAATAAATAAATAAAATATGGCCAAAAAACCACATTTTTTACTTTTTTCAGTGCTCCAGAGCTCTCAATCTTTGGTGTGCTCTACAAGAGAAAGCACCGATGCACACAAAAAATTGGCACACCGAACACCATGCCTTCGTACACACCCGCCTGGTGCATCCTATTACTGTAGAGCACCAGTGCTTCATTACTCTTCCACGTCGGTGCATCATAAAACATGGCGCCAAAACAGAAACCGCCCAGTGCGGTGTTAAGAGACAGCACCGGTGCATCATAAAACATCGCGCCAAAATAGAAACTGATCAGTGCATTCGTAGAAACAGCACTGGTGCGCCTTAAAAACCCACGCACTGGAACAGGGTTAATTAAAAAAAAATTACGGCCAAAAAACCGCATTTTTCATTTTTCTCAGTGCTCAATCACTGGTGTGCTCTACAAGAGAAAGCACCGGTCGCACAAAACATTGGCACACCGGACACCGTGCACTCCTTCCACACCCGCCTGGTGCGTCCCATTACTGTAGAGCACCGATGCTTCAAAACTATTCTTCCCAGTGCATCATAAAACACTGCGCCAAAACAGAAACTGACCAGTGCAGTGTTAAGAAACCGCACCGGTGCATCATAAAACACCGCGCCAAAACTAAAACCGCCTTGTGCGGTCTTACGAAACCGCACTGGTGTGCCTATAAAACCTCGTGCACTGAAACAGGGTTAAATAAAAAAAAATTACGGCCAAAAAACCACATTTTTCACTTTTCTCAGTGCTCCAGAGCTCTCAAGCACTGGTGCAATTTATACTTGTCTAAGCCACCCTGATATCGGTGCTCCCATTGCCCCCATTGCACCCACTGCTGATGTGCATTGCCCACCAATTTCCAGCTTGTATTTTGCAAAATGGTGGGAAATTTTTCTTTTACAAATTCTATAGCCAATATGCCTCCTCAACGGTGAAATGTACACGTATTTTTATTTTTTTTCCATAATTAACCTTTTTAGCGGATTATAATTTCAAATAGCCTTAAAATTAACCATTTAAAAGAAAGAAAAAAAAAAATTCGCGTAGTGCGCATGAGCCATTCGGCTCTCACCGGTAAGTGGTGTTGCCTGTAAAATTTACAGGCCACACCACAATTGGTGCTAACGGTATCCACACCGTGTCGGGGGAGGTACCAAAAGGTGCCTCGTGCTATTTTAAAATTTTAAAAAAGTGTGGTGCGGTCATTTAGTTGGTCGCACCATTGACCATGGGAATAACAACGTGGTGCGTTGATGGAAATATCCACGTCGGTGTCTGTTAGGGCACCGCATTCGTCATTCTGAGAGGTTCAACGGTGCGGCCTGGTAAAAGACCGCACCGTTGACTATGTAATTTGTCAGGAGATCGGTGCACTAACACAACTATACGCATTGGGGCGTATATTTTATTCAGTGCACTGCTCTTTTGACACCATATATAGTCAGCAGTGCTTTAAAAAGTTTCAAGTGCACCACATACAGTGTGTTGTATGTCGTCTAGGGCACCGCCCCCGGTGCGCTAGAAACAAACCCCACACCGGAACCGGTGCATGACGATTTTTCTGGCACACTGATTGGTCAGTTTTTTTTTCCAAAAAAAATTATTTAATATGTTAATGATTCAGAGAGAAGAGGAGGAACAACAACAACAACAGGCGGAGTAGTATGACATGGTTCCCTGTGGGAGGCACAAGAGAGGGAGAGAGATGCGTACCCTCGCTCTATTATAGCAGATACCAAGGGGCTCCTAAGGTAGTTAGGCCTCCTCAAGTTCTATGAGGAGGCTACTTCCCTAAAGGCCCATAGTGTGTTTTTTAGACATATTATCCACAGGTGGAATGCCAACTGACAAGTTTTCCAGGTTGGTCCTGACCAGTGGTACACACCCACTGAGGAGGATATATATTTCATTACAGGGCTATCGAGGAGAGGGGTGGATTTCCCCTCGTTCCCATAGGTTCCAGCTGGTTGTGTAGCAGGGAGTCAGTTAGTTTACTCCCATAGATACATTGGAGCATCAGTACTGTCTCCTACAGAGTTTCAGGTCGTTGGAGGTCAGTTACGTATTGGTGCATTTGGTAGGGAGGAGGTGCAGTGTCTCTCACTTATCATTTTGACCATTTCGCACAACACCGGTGATGGAAAATGCATTAGTTACTCACTTCTCTATTATGTTTATTCTTTAGTACAGGAGCCATGACTTGTCAGGTGGTCTACCATTTTTTTGCAGCAATTTTGTGCAGCCTTAGATAGATGTCGTGCTCATGCACAAGGGAGGGTCAACTTCCCTTTTGTTTCAGAGATTTTTTGTTTATATTTTGAGAGGTTTCCAGAGATGAGGCCTACTTTTGTTCGAAAGCCTTGTAGGCCGATGTTGGAGGCACGTATCTACATGTGGGGGTAGATGATGCCCAAGAGGGGAGAGACTATGTTTCCAGCTAGGATATCGAATGATGCACTGGACTTACTATCCAGTGTTAATGAGCTACATCCCTTCATTATGGTCCCCTGTCCTTATGTTGGATTGGATTAGCAAGGGTGTGCCAACATCCTCTTCACAGATGATGAACCGCCAAATGATAGAGGTAATATTATTGTTTTATTTATATTTATTCTAACATATTCTTTAACTTGTTTTTATTAAATTGTGTAATGAAATTGTCTAATTATTGTTGTGTACTTGTATATATTTTGCAGACATTTTATCTTTTTATGGCAAGGAGATGTCTGCACCACCACATGATCCAGGTGTGGATCCTGATGATGATGAGGGCATGCCAGATGCCGAGGATCATCAGGAGGCCAGTGCGAAGAGACATGCTCCTAGTGGTGCGCTGATACTGCCTTTTTCTAAGCACGGTCGACTAGATACTAGATATAGGATGGATTTGGGCAACCAACTCATTGCATTGATTGTTGAGGCGGGCATCTTGCCCACTCATTATAGAGACATACAGGCTGATGAAAGGCTATTACAGATGTGGAGAGGCATGTCGTGTGACATGTACAGATTGATTCGGCATGTCGTAGGAGCTACGATATCTATTACGCGACTGAGGAGGATTGTTGCATGTTATAGGCGTGGTTAAGCCACAACACGTGATGGATAGTCCGCGAGCAGCGACTCATCATCTCATGATCATTCACCTCGCACCGCGCTAGATGAGCATGAGCCTCCACTAGCATCTAGCAGTAGTCATCATGGAGATGAGGCTGGACCATCAGCCACGTCCAATCAGCAACCTGCAACATCCATTAGTACTCATGATCATGAGCCAGCTGGACCATCGACCATCGAGGTTGCACCATTGACTGAGCATGCCTCCACTATTACTGATATTGATGTTGTACTACCACCAGCTAATCCATGACATTTATATTACAGTTGTATATTTTTAACACTATTCAGTTATATATGGTCCATGTATTTTATGTTCATGTTTCAGTTGTACTTAATTTACATGTTGGTGATCATCATGATGTGTATATTGTTAGGTCATGTTAGATATGTTCATTTAATGTGTAGCAGCTTGCAGATAGATGTGTATGTGATAGCATGAGTTATTTGACATGAGATGTATATTTGATGTTTTTGTTTTGGTGATGTTAATATATAATGTTAATTGTATTTTGTTAGATGATCATGATCACGATGATGTTAGCAATTTTGAATGTGTTTTTTGTCGAAATGATGTTTGTACAATGATTATCATGATCGTGATGTTTATTAATTAATTTAATATTAAATGACCATGATATTTATTAAATATTATGTCGTGATTGTAATTGAAATTTAAATTTTAATTGTATGTAAAATTGTATTTGTATTTGTAATTGTAATTTTAACTGTAATTGTACGTAAAATATTTTATGTAAAATTTTAATTGTAATTGTAATATTTAATTTTTTGTGAAATGATTGTAATTGTATATATGACAAATTGTAAAATTGTAATTCTAATTCTAATTGTATGTAAAATTCTAAAATTGTAATTGTATTTGTAATTGTAATTTTAATTGTAATTGTATGCAAAATATTTGTAAAATTGTAATTGTAATTGTAAATGTAATTCTAATTCTAATTCTAATTGTATGTAAATATTTGTAAAATTTTAATTGTATTACTGTGGAATGATTGTAATTGTAAAATTCTAATTGTAAATGTAATTGTATGTAAAATTATAATCGTAATTATATGTGAAATTGTAAAATTGTAACTGTAATTCTAATTCTAATTCTAATTCTAATTTCAATTGTAATTATATGTAAAATATTTGTAAAATTTTAATTGTATTAATGTGAAAAATTTAATTGTATTAATGTGAAATGATTTTATTAAAATATTTAAATTTGTAAATTTGTAAATAATTGTAAAATAATAAATCTAGAATAATATGAATTTTTGTAACATAATAAAGTTTAAAAAATAATGCAAATAAATTCATGTACTTTAGAATTATCATTATTTTATTATGATCTTACATACCAAAAAAAAAGAACTTTATACAGTCCGGTGCGCTTATCATCATAACATGCACCGCTGCGTCTTAGTACTAAGATGCACCGGTGCTTCACAACCCTTACACACCGGTGCGTCATAAAACACTGCGCCAAAACATAAACCTCAATCTTAAGAAACCACACGGGTGCGCCTATAAAACCCCATGCACTGGAACATGGTTATTCTGTAAAGTGCAGTATTGGAGCAGCGGAGGGTTCGAATCGCGGGCAAGAATTTTTCTGAGGAGATGAGGATTTGAAAAGATGAGAGTTCAAATTTCAGCTGAAAAATTTATAGCAGAGAAAATGAGTGATTCAAACATAAATATGGACAAAGATTCCTACAGGGATACAGACGGTTACAGAGCTCGACAGAGTACAAAAGGAGAAAAGGAGTATAGGTTGAGACCGAAAGAGAGCATTCGGTTAAGGCTAGCGATAGGGTTAAGAGGTCCCATGATGGAGAAATGGAGAGCAAAGTTGATAGCAGAGAAAGATCAATCAAGGTAGTCAATAAATCCAAGAGGCACCATGAAGGGAAGGATTCTCATTCCCTTAAGGACAGTAGAGAAAGATCAATTAGCGTTGTTGATCGGGCTGGTAGGTCCCATGAAGGGAAAGATTCTCCATAATGCATTTAAAAGCAGTTGGGAGTATTGTTTGAGCTTCGGTTTGCTTACATAAACTTTTACCGGCAAACCTAACGTTGCATAAAATCACATCTTTGGCTTTCAATTGAACCTGATCAATGGAATCTCTAACTTGTCTGAGTTGTGGTCTGTGGATGAAACCAGTAAAAAGTTTTCTTATATTATAAATGGAAATCCAGTGACCATTTCTGTGGAAAGAAAAGCATAAATACCTGCAGCTACCATATTTCCACCTGCAAATCAGTCTCCCATTAGAAAAGCTAATGCAATAGCCCATTTTGTAATGTATTTCCTCTGCTCAACCCTATACTCATTTTCTATGGGAAACCATTTCCTCCACATGTAATAACTGCATCGTCTAGTTGAAAATTGGTCTTCTTCTGCTAACAAATGTAGAATTAATGAAGGGCTTGTTGTCATTTCTCTCAGAACATTCAAGGTCAATTTATCGTAAAACAGAAATTGTATAAATTTTGTTAAGATAAAGATAGAAAGCACAAAGGAGAAGAGAGAAAATTGGATGCCAAGATGGAGGAGGAACTTACAAATGAGCAAGCAAATCATGGCCGGTCAGCAAGCAGATCATGGGGCACATTTTCTTGTTGCAGGTTATGGAAAGGTTCAAGTTTATTTTTCTGAAAGAAGAAGAGGTGTAGTTTTGAAAAGAAATGGCCCAAATATTTTCACAGCAAAATGTACATTTCCAACATGTCTAAAAACTAAAATATCTCCAACTTCAATAAACTGCTCAGAAATAAAATTTTCCCAACCATTTGTGAAAACTGCCCACGTCTTAGCATAGCACAGGTTCACATGCCACAATTGCCCACTTGGGCCCTATAGTATTGCATATTCACATGCCCCACATTGCATTCTCTCCACATAATCAATGGGGACCTCCTGCAATAAACAAAATTCATTGGATGAATAGTTATTTCCATCAGGAATTTATCCAATTCCAATTCTCAATTCTAATTCTAATTCTAATTCTCAAGAATAAATAAAATTCTAATTCTCAATTTCTATGGTTGGAGTTTACTAAATTTTTGTGTACACACCTAAAAGTAATTACGGTGCCTTAATCGCAAATCAGTGCTACTGTATATATAATTGCACCGGCGTCGGTGTTACAACTGGATGCACTGGTGTCAGTGATAGAAATGGACGCACCGGTGTGGTGCCATTAAGTAACGCACCGCTGACTAATAAACGCAAATAAAAAAAGCACAACTCTATTTTCTTTAAGTGAAAAAAAAAGCAGCAAATTGAAAAATGGGCAGAAAAATATTTTTGAAATTCTAATTTCATAAAATAATTCTTTAAATACTAAACACTTTTCATTATTTCACTATTTTTGCAAAAAAATTTAGACAGATATTTGCAGGAGACATACGTGGAGCAAGTGAGCATGAGAGCACTATGGAGCAGTGAAATACATTCGAACATAAGTATTTAGACAATCAGAAACCAAACCTCTGGTGATTCAAACCCTGTATCATAGAATTTCAAACCATTGGAATGATTAAATTTCATTATTTTTTTTACTTTTTCTGCAGTTTTATCCATTTTTACCCTAAACCCTTCATTTTTTTGTTTCTTCCCTTTCTTCTCTCTATTTCTGTGATTCCAGAATTAGAGATTTTCATTTTAGATTGACATCCAACCCACGGGATGACTTTCATAGTTGGATCACAATCCATTCGTCCCTTGCGTGAATTTTTGGAACAAATGGATTTTTTTTTATCGTTACGCCCTGTGTAAACTACCGCACCGGTGCGTTGTATTATATAGCGCACTGCGCAAGTACTGTGTAGTAAAAAATTTGAAAACAGTTTTTTTTAAATTAGTGCACTATATTTGAAATAGGGCATCGTTGCTCCATGTTACGAGGATAGCACCGTACGGTCGATTACACTGTTTTTGTGGTGCATTTATAATACCCCAACGCACCGTACAGTTTATTATACTATTTTTGCGGTGTGTTTCGAATACCCCAACACACCGACGTTGGTGCGTACAACATGAAAGGCGTACTGGTTTCTTGAGATTTATTTTTTACCTAAAAATTTGACAATTTATTTATAAATATATTAATGAATGATATGGTATAGGTTTCAGATTGATAAAGAAATGACTAACAAGAAATCAAGTAACAAAAATACTCATAACACATCAAGAAAAGCAAAAAAGGCAAGTTCTTTGTAAATTCTTTATAAAAAATATTATTTTTGAACTATATGTAAGTTTAACTAATATGTATTATTTATTGTGTATCATGCAGAGCCACAAAATGACGAAGCTCGATAATATTATTTTTGATCTAGGACCAGAAGAGCGTAAAATATTGATGGAAAAATTGCAAAAGGATGAATCAGGTGAATGAAAAAATACTATCGATCCAATATGTGTTTATTTTTTCAATTATAATCATTAATAATATACTTAAAATTATTAGATAAAATGTGTCAAACAATCTATTAATTCACATATGTTTAATGTTCTACAGGGACCAGCAACTCAGAAAAGGAATGTTGTTCGAAGAAAAGAAAAGAAATAGAACATGCAAATGAAAATGAATTGTTGCTTAGCTCATCTGGAGTGGTGTTGGAGGTTAACGAAAGGGGGAAAAACTTTTACAAAAGTTTGAGGGATCTAGTGGAATGAATGTATAGACATTATTTCCACTTACAATACAAAAACCAATCCAATGATTCCAAGAACCAAATTTTATCTAAACTACAAGAAGAGTTTCCATAGAATTGGTCAATGAGACATGTCAGACTTTTAATAGCAAAAACGTACAACAACAAAAAAGAAGGAATGAAAAAGTAATATTCCTTTAAGTGTTTGTCTAGAATTATTTATAAATATCACTTTTTTTATATTTACGTTTCATATATCAATATAAAAAAAAATATATTTTATTTTCATGTTACATTTCAGGAAGATTATGAAAATCTCAAAAGATGAACGAGTTGATATCATAAATATGCCAATAGGAATGTCCAAAAAGGTGTACAAGGACATGGTCAAAGAAATGGACAAAATTGCATCGCAGGAGGAGCCATATCAAAAACAACATGCTTCAAATGTAATATGTAATCATTGAAATTTTCGATCATTAGGTACAATAAATTAAAAAATTAGCATTAAATATTAATTTTCAAGAATTTTCTTGCAGAAAAGAAAAGAAAATGGAACCCATTCAGCACATAAAACAGGAAAACAAGGAAGAAAAGGGTTGATATCTAAGTTTGTGAGTAATTGTTACTTCCTTATAACAACTTAACTAGATTTCATTTTTGTATTTTTTAAGTTGTTTTACAAAAATCATCATTGAATGTCTTCAAACAGGTGCTAACATACAAAGAAGAACCATCAGATGAATTAATTGAAATTGGGTTAAATATGGGTTGTGATTATACGTTGGCATATCAGAAATTAATTGTGGAATTTGTAAGCATCTATCGATCTTGTTTTACTTAGCTCCATCTATAATTAATAGAACAAAAAAATATTTTTTATTAAATATATGGTTTGTTATGGGGTATAAAACTTGCAGGAAACAAAGTATGGAACTGCACCAACAGATGAAATTTTGAAAGATGGCATGGTACATGGTTTTGAAAGAATGTGTATAGTTTATAAGTCAATTGTTGCTATGGTACGTCATTTCTTTTCGATTTACATTGATGTATATTATTTAATATTGCAATTTTCATTATTCTCGCCAATGTATATACACTCATTACAGTTTATTTTTATGTTTGTATATGGAAGGTGAAGAAGAAGAAAACAATCAACACCGTGAACAAAACATTCCTGAAAATAACCCAAGTCATGGAAGTAGCTCTAGCAGTGACAGCAGTTCAAGCAAAGAATGATGATCACTATGTTTGAATATCAAAGCAAGGCATTGTAATTTTTGAAATATGTCTGTGAAATCAAACATTTTTTTTAATATAATGGACTTAGTGTCCCAATTGAAAGACAAAGGGATACCAATAACCGTCCCATTTTCTATGAAAAAGATTGTCTTATTCATATATATATAATAAAATATGTTTTAATTTATTCTATTGTGTTCTCCGTTGTTTCTATTGCGTTCTCCATTGTCGTTCTCAAATTCACTAACAAAAATTTAATTCATATGAATATTGTTATAAGATATATAGGTCTCGACTTTTGATGAATAATGAATTTTAAAAAACCACAATAATTATGATATGATATAACAAATTAATCCAAACATCACATTCAAATGCATTAATAAAAAATTAATTAATATGAATATTATTATAAGATGTGTCAACTTTTGATGAATAATGAATTTAAAACAATCACAATAATTGCATTGTCAGAGGTCGATGTTTCTAAAAAATACAAAATGAAAACTGGTGTCTGTCAATTATTGTACACCGGTGCGTTTGTATTCTAAATTGCACTAGTGCATTTCTGCGACCTATGGGCACCGCACAAATACCAAAACCAATTAAAAAAATTGGTGCTTTTGTGCGTTTATGTGTCTATACACACCGTTGTCGTTGTACGACCTATGGGCACCACCCGAATACCAATACCAATTATAAATCGTAGTGCGTTTGTGTGATACCGTGCACTGGGGTGTTTATGTGTCTATAAGCACCAGTGCATTTGTATGACCTATGGGCACCGCACAAATACTGGTACCAATTATAAATCTCAGTGCATTTGTGTGATACTGCACACCAGTGTAGCTATATGACCTATGGGCACTACACAAATCCTAAGACCAATTAGAACGGCCCCGTGCGTTGTATCACCAACACTACGCCCGATGTGGTTTTATACCTTAACGGCCCGATGTGTTCTCCTTCGACTGCCCCGGGGCTCCTTCTACATGTACGCACTGGTTCGTTAAATCCAGAGTAGCGCACCGATGAAAAAAAACATCTGTAATAACCTTCAACCGCCCATTTTTTTTTAGTTGTGTTGAATTTCCATTAAAAGCTCTGCCAAAACCTCCGTAACCATAAACATATGTTGTAGAAAATGTTTTTTTTACAATTTTAGCCAATTTTATAATACTAAAAACCTCCTTTATAACCTCCGCTAGAGGGTCTTTTCCTTGTAGTGTTGGTACATGCATTACATCTTTTAATAGGAAGGGTTTACCTAACTGTCTCTAGAAGGTAATTGTACCAATCCCGATAGCATTGTACCACCTGTCATCACCAATTTCGATATCCATCTAGAGGTCCTTCTCCTCCAAGCTACTGAAAAGTTCTTTGTCTCCCATCATGTGGAAAGATGCACCACTATCCAAGTACCACACTGATCCCATTACACTTGACACCATGAATGAAATGAGTGAGAAGTCCAACTCAAATTGTGAGGCCAAAGCCTCACCAGTTGCAGATCTTGAAGCCTTCTTGTTCTTCTTCTTTTGTGGACAATTAGTGGCACAATGTCCATGCTCGTGATAGTGAAAACACTTCACTCTGTACAAGTCATGCTCTTTGCCTTCTTCGTCGATCTCAAATTTGGAATAGGATTTCTTTCCCTTCCCCTTCTTTGCCTTACCATCCAAGGCATAATTTTATTCATCATATGTCTTAGATGAAGATCCATCCCTGGTATTCCGCCTGAATTATTCTTACACCGAATCTGACCAAAGTCGTTCCCAATCTAGCAGCCTCTCCCTCCCATTGATAGAGTCCTGATAACAATACCAACTCTTGGGAAGGCCTAGAAGATCTAGGCCCACCAAGTCATCATCCACGATAGTAATTCTGATGCTCCCAAGCTCATCTCAACATTGGACAAACTTGGTTAAATATTTCGGAATAGTGTCGCCTTTCTCATTTTTTATTTTCCTGAGCTTGTCCTTCGATGCCAATTTTCTGTGGTCACTACTACTCTGAAACATATCTATTAAAGCCTTCCACATTTCATATGGAGTCACTTTTCCATGGATATTTGAGACAATGTGGTCTTGTACTCCCTCTATTAAGATCCTCCTTGCCTTTGCAACCTTCTTTTGCCAAGCATCAAGATTTGTGGCATTTGCTGCAACGGGTTTGGGAATGTTGTTATCAATGAATTATTTCTACCCACTGTCCTCCAGTACTGCCTCCATCCTGTCTTTCCATGCAATTTAATTGGAAATACCCTCGAGTGCATACTCCAATCTCAAGCCATTGAAATTCATCTCGATCCTACTCTACCTATCGCACCAAGAATTGTTTTGCAAATTCGAATTCTATTCAGTCACAAACTTAATTTTTTCTCCACTATAGTGATTTCCTGTGCTCTGATACCATGTATAAATTATACAAACAATATGTATATACCAATTGATTCAATCTGATCATGCAATATGCTAAATCAAGATATTGAATCCTTTTACAAATCAATTGTGGAAAATAAACACAGTCGCAAATCACAACAAGTAAAGAAAGAAGAAAATCAAACCACAACACAGATATTTTCCCGAGGAAATATTGCTACTCAAAACCCCTCTATATATTCACCATGGAATCATGAAACAATTACAATGTACTCTTCTCACATGAGTCTCCTGCACTCTTACAATTGTCTCACATTGACCTAAACAAAATCGACCAACACTTAACCAATTTCCTGCCTCTAATCAGCCTGCCTACCTTGCACAATTCATGCGGAATGTAATCCCTATTATTTTGGAAATTCATCCTTCCAAAACTACACAATGCTCATGGGAAATCCAATGGATGTCTCGTTGCATGCGAGTAGCCTACTAATGATACAATTAATAGTTAACATCCCTTTAACCTTTGTCTCAATTGGGTCTCCACTGGAACTGACATGCATGCAATTATTAATAGTAAATCATCAATTGCATGATAGCTCACTGCATGTGAATTAAATTTGATTTAATTCACTTGACCTCTCACTAGTGCAACAATTAGTTACAACTATTTCAACTGACTTTAACTCACTTAACTGAGTTAATTGATTTCTCATGCATTAAACTCATGCACTTAACTGCAACTTGAACTCTGAAACACATAGAATCACTCTACATGCGTCACCAACCACCCTCAACTTGAAATTAATGAGCTAACTAACTTCATCACACTCAGTTAACTATTACAAGTGATTATGAGATAATATTACATTTTATTGTCCAATTTAATTAAGGGATAATTAAATTAGACACATTTCCAATTTATTAAATAAATTTAATTGCACACTAATGTATCGCTAGGACCCATCACTACATGACCTGTGGTCCCACACTAGTGTTTTTGCTATCATGTTGTTCCTAGATGCCAATTTCATTGTTTCTTGTTGCAAATTTCAACAATCATAAGATATTGGAAGTGGTGAAGAACTTATATTATTGGCTGAATTTGAAGAAGGAAGTGGAAAATTTTGTGGCTAGATGTTGGGTTGTCAACATGAAAAAGAAGAGTGTAAGCATCCAAGTGGTTTATTACAACCGATTTTGATTCCATAGTGGAAATGGGAGGTCATTTCCATGGATTTCATTATAGGTTTTTCAATGACATCTAGACAACATGATTATATTATGCTTGTGGTTGATAGATTGAAAAAGGTAGCACACTTCATTTCATTGAAGTATACTTATTTATCTAATGATGTAGCACAGGTCTTCATCAAAGACATATTGAGGTTGCATGGTTTACCGAAGAAGATTGTGTCAGACATGGATGCTAAGTTCACTTCCAAGTTTTGGAAGGATTTATTTTCAGGTTTGGGTACATAGTTGGCCTTTAGCACAACTTATCATCCGCAAATAGATGGACAGACATAGAGGGTCAATAGAATTTTGGATGACATGTTGAGAATGTATGTGGTGCATCAATAGAAAAAGTGAGAAGAATATTTTTTTCTGCTTAAGTTCGTTTGCAATAATGGGTATCATGAGTCTCAGAGGATGAGTCTGTTTGAGGCAATTTGTGGGTGGAGGTGTAAAACTTCTATTAGTTGGAGTGATCAAGTTAACATGGTATTTATTGGACCACACATGTTGGCAGAGATGGAACGGTAAATGCAGGTTATCAAGCAAAATTTAAAGCTAGCACAGAATATACATAAGAGCTACGTAGATCAGCATAGGGTGTTTAAGGAGTTTCAAATTGGGAAACAGGTGTACTTGCGCATCAAGCCCAAAAATATCTCCTTGAGTATTGGATCATGTGCTAAGATGGCACCTCAATATTGTGGACCTTCCAATATTATTGAGAGGCTTGGAACAGTAGCCTATAGACTTGCACTACCTCCGATAGTGAAATTCCATGATGTTTTCCATGTGTCGTTGCTTAGGAAGTATGTTAAATATTTTGATCATGAGATTGACTGGTTTGTATTACATGTGGAGCCAAAAGGATAATTCCAACTGGAACTTCGATGCATTTTGCAGAGAAATATGTTCATGCTCTGGAACCGAGAAATCTAGTAGGTTAAAGTGCAGTGGAAGCACTTTGGGCCCGATAAAGCTACATGGGAGGTGGATGATCAGATGTGGGCTATGTATCCTTCATTATTTTTCAGTTGAGGAAAAGTGGTTTTGGTATATGTACATAATTATATATGGCTATTATTTTAAATATCGCAACGATTTGTGTTATAAATCTCCAATAAGTTGTATGGTCTCCATGTTGTTAAGTTTGGCATGTTGGTTATGTTGGTTTTCTTTCCACAGGTTGTTCATTGTAAATAATGCAGTGAGCTAACTTATAAATCGCCATGGGTAGTATATTTTTATTTTCATTGGTATTGTTGGTTGTAAGGGCCATTTAACATTGAGGATGGTGTTCCCTCAAGGGGGAGGGTTCTGTAACAGCCCTGGTCAAAAATCCATGTAGCAAAGTTAATAAAGGAAAAATAATAACCAAGGTCATGGGACAAGTATTCCATGTTGAATGTTGGGAAAAAACATAGTGACGGGGATCACTTTTGATTAATTAATGGCTATGGAAATTATCAAAGGCAATGGAAAATGCTTTATAAAGGCATGAGGCATTTATTGGAATTTTATTTATGAAAATAATGGAAATTAGGAGAAAATGAAGGTGAAATGTCACATTTTTCATGTGAGGAGGAAATTGAAGGAAAATAATGGAGAATGAAGAAAATAGAGGCCTCGATGATAAAAAGGCTTTTGAGGATCAGTTCACAGCTTTTGTCAATTCAGCCTTAGGCACTCTCATTCTATTCTCTCTCTCTCTTGTACTCTTGGACACAGTTTTCTTGGAGCACTCTTGGAGGAGTGTGGTATACTTGGGATTTAAAAAAATAAGGCGAAGGAAATGTAAGAAAGCACAAGAGGACAGCGGGATCAGTAGTTACAGTAGGTTTTGCTTGCAGGTATCGAGTTGCATGTATGATTTCCTTACTATTTTTGGCATGCATGGCACATGCATGTGGTTTCTTGGTTATTAGTAGTCATTGGCATGGAGTATTTCCTGGATTAACAATGTTTTTTCCTAGCCTTTCCATTTCTTAGATAGCCATGGGGTTGTGAGTTTACCTTTTTTTTATGGTTGGTGCTCACATTCCTTATGGTTGTGGGTTGATTTACTAGTTCCTGGAAGCCTTTGTTGGACAAACGCTTTGGAAGCCCTATAACATCTTGGGATGAGTTACTGGTCCTAGATTCCTTGGTTGGAAAAACACTCTGAAGCCCTTGGTGGGTTGAGTTACTTGTCCCGGAATACTTGGTTGGATAAATGATCTAGATCCCGGTGGTAGTTGTGGGTTGAGTTGCTAGTCCTGGAAGCCAGGTTGGAAAAAACACTCTAGAGCCCTGGAAATCTTGGATAGAGGCCGATCTAGTGATGTTTAGTGATTTCCAATCATGAGGTGGAATCATTGGTTGATATTTTAGGTGGTTAGACCTCTGGAAGCCATGGTTTGGTTTGTTTTGACTATTCCATGAGATCCCACATACATGCTTGGAATATGGCATAGGGGTGATTGGTTGAAAGAGATATTTGGTTCAGCCTAATATATGGTCGAGTGGTACGTAGAAGTCCCTAACCTGGTTGCATTTTTCATATGTTAATAAGAGCTCCTTTCCTATTGTGTTTTATGGGTAAATGTACTTTCTCTTATGTGATCTTAATGGTTGTTTTATCATTGTTATTCTATTGGTTAAATGTTGTTGATTTGAGGCTTCTGCGACTTGTGTTGTGTGTAGAATCTTTCGAATTCATCGCATCCATTTTTGTTAAAATCGACGTTTCGAACCAATCCTCTATGGTTCATCATCAGGATAGATCAATGAGTTTTGCCCGATCTCATCATTGGGTATAAATGAGTTTTGTTTATAAGCATGGTTTATGACATACTTGATTTATGGATCTCATCATTTTTTTATTAGTAGATGAAATTTTAATGAATGCATGACCTAATAGATTATCTTACAGCTATTATGAGGAAGCATCGGTCCTTCTTAAAAATTCTTAGATAAGTATGGGACCCTTATGATCATATGTGTAATTATGACATGTACATTTCATGTTTGTGATATGTTTGAAGGAATTCCTTTCATGGATAGTAGGGCTCATGTCAAGTACTTTCTCAAGTGTTTTCATCAGTATCCTTATTTCATTTTTATTTATCATTCCTGGAAGTTTCATGAAGTTCTAGGTAGAGGACTCAGTCCTAGCCCTGAAAAAGTGGCCCATAATTCAGGGTCGCTGGCACAGAACTGCTTAGAAAAGGATGCAATCCAATGGATGCCTTACTATGCATGTGAATGGAGGGTTTCAGTCACATGGAGGGCTTATCAAGGGTGCGACTAGGGGTCCAGTTCAACAAAACATCAAGTTGTCTCAAGGGTTGGACACCCGGATGGATTGGTTGGCTCTTAGAGGTTCTTTAACTTTTGAGGAATGTCAGATTGGTCTTGTCTTGTTGGTTCCACTTACTTAAATGTACATGGAGAGTTGAATCATATCATAGTAACTCTTCATCACATTTAGTCTGGTGAAGTAGTTAGCTTGGGTAAATGTGGGAGGATGGTATTATACTGCTAATGGTTATCGATGTTTACTTGCATCATCCTGGCACCTTATCTCAGCACTTTCCCTTACATCACATATTTATCTTGTCGGGGTCACGGAATTGACTAACCCAACTATGGGTCCTTTCCCTACCAATTGTATCATCATCGGGCATGTGTTTGTATTTAGCGCAACTAAACCGCCTCATCCTTCTGTGCCCCTATCGGTACACTCTAGAGAGTGCTCTATACCAACCATCGAACCTTACCGTCATGCTTGCATGAACGGTGAGACTGCTCCTCGACCAATAGAAAAACAATAAGGACATGTAATCCCGCTAGGTATATCTCGGTGTTATCCTTTTTTGCGCTCATTTATTCTTCTAGTATTATATCATCAGGTTGACTTGATAGGTGAGCTAGTCCCCAACCAATCATACCCCATCACATTGTAGACTCAGCCATGCACCCCCTCACTTCATCCCTTCAGGCTTTGCTCAGTTTCTTCCATTTCCATTTCCTTTCATTCTTCTAGGCTAGGAGTCCGGCTTATGTGGTTTGTGGGCCTGACCTCTTGCACGACCCTCGCTCTCGATTGGGACACGTGCTGGCATTTCCATGTCACCCCATGCTACCCGTCCCACTCTGTCCCACCTGTTCCCCATGCAAATACTTTAGGGTGGACTTGACGGGATGTCCTATCAGGTGGGTCCAACCCTAACCAATAGAATACATTTTAGGTTACGTGGAGGCCATATTGGCCTGGCATGAATTCATCCCTTCCATATCTCATTATGGTACAACGATAATTATTGAGACATGACTCCATGGATGAGTTTTCCCGTGGGCGCCACTCTGAACCAATAGTGGAACCCATCGGGATTACATAATCGTCAGCATGTCCCAACTGACATCATCTCGTCACTCTAACCCATCTCTCTTCGCATTCTCCCTTAGAAATATTCCAAAGAAAAACATCTGATATCCCATCTTCAGGCAACATCGGTTCCCTCACAGCCAATCACGTTAAAGGGGGATTAGGCCATGCCATTGGAAGGCCTCTGCAACTAGGGATTTTATTAGAAGAAGGATAAGGTTGCTCGATCCTTTGTCATAAGTTCACTGCTCAATCCCTCTACGACATGACATTTTTTTCTCCCACCCTTTGACATTGCTCAATTAAGGGATGTTAATCCCACCTTATGTTATGAATTAGAAGGGATCTTCGCGACCTCCCCATAGAAAATATTTGTTGCTACACAAAACTCCTCGAGCCATTCCTATCGCTCATGAATTTTTCTCAAAGGTCTGGCAGAACTCCGGGTCAACATCAAAGCTTCTTGTTGATGCCAATGGCTTATTAAGGCATTCCATGGTGCTACCCCTAATGATCTTGGGTGAAAGACTCTCCAAATATTTCTTGACCTGTCTGGATTCCCTGTCCTTGGACAGGGAATTCCATGCATGTCAGTGTAGGTGCTCTAGAGGCCATTACCTACCACGAGCTTAGTGTGGACTCCTAAGAGGTTTCCACTTTTCCCACCACACACCGTCAGTTCTAGAATCGATGTCGAGCTATAAGCAGCTCCATAGCGCTATGCATAACCTTCCAGGATCGAGCTAGCTATGCCTTGATGCTAGCGAAATATGTCCATGCAATATTGATACATGGCTTAGATTCAATTTATGTAACACATATGGGGCTCGAATAGATCCAAGGGAAACAAGCCCTTCAATGATAATGATTGTCGTGTAGCAAAGCAACTTGTAACTTAACCAAATAAGTTAATGTAAGAAAATGTAGACCCTGCTAAGTAGATGGTCTTCCATGTGACTTTTTCATATTAATAAAAATGCCTCTGAGCCTATTGTTCCAAGTTTCATTCCAAGTTCTCACGATTTCTTTTATGGCCTATAATGTGGCCCGATGTTCCTATGTTATATTTTTATGTGATTTTTTAATACAATTAATAATTTCTTTCATAACAACATTCAGCTAAGTGTTAAAGAATATTCCTCATGATCACGTGGTTCTTTACATGGTTTGTGCATTAGATGTTCTCTTGATCCAGGTGGATATTGGTGGCCACCCGCCTATTCCACTTGGGCCCCCACCATTGTCTCTTTCAGTTTTTCCATTTTGGCATAACTTACTATTTTTAGCAGTTTTTCGGGTCCTGAACTTCCGGAGCCGTTTTGAGGCCCTAAACGACGTTTTTTGTGTATGAAAGCGCCAGCGAATTTTTTGATAAAATTCGTCCCGACAGCTGTAGTCCTCAGATAGAGCTTTCTAATGATGTATCATATGCGTCAAACGGAGATAGTATGCCAAAGTTACGTCCCTGGGAAGTTGAAACACCAATTTACCCAAACGTGGCCCATAGTTTTGGCGCTTCATCTCCTAGGGTTAGGTTTTTGGGATGTTTAGGGTTCTCCATTGTTTCTCAATAATAAATAGGCCCTCGTGCCTCATTGTAAAGCAGTTCAGAGGTCTGTAGCCACCACATCTCTTCTCAGAGATAGCTACCAGTACCCTAGCTAGTTTTATTTCCATTATCTGTAAGCAAATTTCAGTTCTTTGATATTAATGAAATGAAGTGTTATTTCCGCTGCATCTCTGTATTTATGGTTATGTGTTTATTCTGTTGCGTTCCTGCATAAATCCGGATCAGTGGTATCAGAGCGGTCTGCTTTTTCTCGATCCTTCTTTGCAGGTCCCCAACGAGGTCGAGGTATAAGGAGCTAGGGCTTGATCTCGTGGAACCTTTGCAAGATCAGCCTCGCAAACCTCGACGGACGCCCATGGGGGACGAAAAGAAAGATGAGGGAGCAGGAGATCCTATCAAAATATTGCTCGAGGAGGCCCTCGAAAAACAAAGGAACGCGATGATGGATAGCTTTGCTCAGATCCTTCAACGGCTGCCCACCGCCGGCGCATCTGCATCCAGTAGCCACTCTGGAGTTGCGACTCCCTTTAAGGTACAAGTAAATTTTGACATTCCCATATTTGAGGGTCAAATAGACGCAGATGCCGTAGATAGATGGTTGAATCTATTAGAAGGATATTTCTCCGTTCATGACTTTTCAGACCGGGAGAAGATTATTTTTGCACTCCTCAAAGCTACCCCCCATGTTAAGGACTGGTGGGAAACCTACTGTGAGAACAAGGACCAGACAGAACCCTCTCTGTTCTCAGCCGTACCAACTTGGAATTTTTTCCGAGACGCCGTCAAGGAACAGTACTATCCCGTGGGGAGCTATGAGGACAAGTACATACAATGGACCACGCTGCGACAACAAAGGGATCAAGATGTGCACGAGTTGACGAATCTGTTCCATACCCTGCGCACAAAGTTGGGTATCAAAGATTCAGAGAAACATTTGGTGCTAAAGTATCGCAGTTGTCTGCACAGATACATTCAGGAGGAAAGGGAGTTCCTCGACATCTCCTCGCTTGGTACGGCATACCGGTATGCTGCCAAGATTGAGCAGAAATTCAAACAGAAGAAGCGAGACTTTGGATCTGTGAATCAAAAGCAAGGAAAAGGTGCTTCCAAACCATAGAACAAAGGACAGAGCATGGCGGCTAAATACAACCCGTCAAAGCCACAAGAAAAGAACAACACGGTAAAGCCAAAGAAGGACACGGGAAAGTGGTGTGAGTTCCATAAGAGCTCCACTCACAACACAAGTGAGTGTCGGGCCAAGCAGTCGCTAGTGGCCGAGATGAGGGCTTCTGAGTCAGATGCATGCTCTGACTCCGAATCAGAACCTGAAAAGGGGAATGAAAAAGGGAAACAGATTATTGATGCGGAGCCCAACGCCACCGTTGCCACTACAAAGGTCCAGAAGGAGGAACCGGAAGATCCAGAGGAGGAGGAACGTCTCTTCCACTCCCAGATGTGGGTAAAGGGCTCCCCCGTACAGTTCATTGTCGACAATGGGAGCCAAAAGAACCTCATTTCAGCAGACGCCGTGAAGCGGTTGGGCTTGCCGACCACAGCTCACCCACATCCATACACCATCGGGTGGCTTCACCAAGGACGAGATCTCCGCGTCAGCCAGCAGTGTCGCCTTCCCTATAGCATCAAGCCCTTCACGGATGAGGTAATATGTGATGTTGCTCCTATTGATGTTTCTGATGTATTATTAGGACAACCATACTTGTGGAAGCGTCATGCTGTGTATGAGTCTCGACCTCGTGCTGTTATTATTACTTTGGGAAATAAGTTGTACAGGATACCAGAGGTACCACCTCCTACGACTATCTCTTTGGTTACCGCAAAACAATGCAGCAAGCTCATTTCCCAAACCAAGAAAATTTGTTTTTCTCGATGATCCGCCCCTGCAGGAAGAAGACCGTGGCCAATGACCTCCGGGTATAGGCTCGCACGACAACAACAAATGGATAAGGTCGTAGAGGAGTACGGGGACATCTTCACCTCACCCACAGGGGTTCCTCTGCACTGCCAGGTCAAGCACCCGATTGATCCGACCCCAGGTGCGCCGCTACCCAATGGACCGATCTATCGACGCTCTGTTCTGGAAAATGATGAAATCAAGAGGCAGATTCAGGAGCTGTTGCAGAAAGGTCACATCAGACCAAGTTCATCGCCCTGTGGGAGCCCGATCGTGTTGGTACAGAAGAAGGATGGGACGTGGAGACTCTGTATTGACTATTGGGCGCTGAGCAAGATCACTGTCCAGAATAGGTACCCAATCCCACGGATTGATGACCTTCTGGACCAACTCAAAGGTGCAAAATATTTCAGCAAGATCGACCTGAAGTCTGGGTATCACCAGGTACCAATTGAACCCTATGATGTGTGGAAGACTGCCTTCAAAGCCAAGGAAGGCCTTTTTGAATGGCTGGTCATGCCTTTCGGGTTGACGAATGCTCCCGCAACCTTCATGAGGATGATGGACGACATCTTGCGGCCATTCACCAACTCATTCGTAGTGGTGTACTTGGATGACATTCTGATCTTCAGCAAGATTTGGGAAGAGCACCTTCATCACATCCGACAAGTCCTCCAAACACTGCGGCAACACAAGTTGTGTGCCAATTTGGAGAAGTGCACGTTTGGCATGACCCAGGTTCAATATCCGGGATACATTATTGATGAAAAGGGGGTGCATGTGGATCCAGCCAATATCCAAGTCATTCGGGATTGGCCAGCCCCGACTACTATAACAGAGCTTCGCAGCTTTCTGGGTCTTGCTAATTTCTACCGTAGATTCGTGTTGGGATTCTCTCATATCACTTGGCCCTTGAGTCAAGTCACCAAAGAAGGAGCGAGAGCAAAATTCTTTTGGTCGGAACCTCAACAGAAGGCGTTCAAAGAATTGAAAAATCGCCTCTGTTCTGCCCCAGTGCTCACCTTACCAGACTTGCAGCAGCCATTTGAGATCGAGACACATGCCTCTGACTATGCTATTGGGGCAGTTCTTACTCAACAGGGACATCCAGTGGCATATCACAGTGAGACATTGTCTGAGACAGTTCGCAAGTATCCCACCTATGACAAAGAAATGTATTCCATTGTGCAAGCCTGTCGACAATGGAAACATTACATTTTGGGGAAGGAAACAATCATCCACACCGACCACCGGCCCCTGCAGTTCATACAGACACAAGGGAAGTTGCAGAATGATCGCCATCAGAAGTGGTCCACATATCTGCAACAGTTTCATTTGAACATCAAGTACAAGAAGGGTAGCACCAATAATGTTGCAGACTGCCTCAGCCGACCACCGATCGCGGCGCTCACCACCGTGCTCAACTCTTGTGGGCACGAGACTTCTGATTGGCCGCTTCTCTATGAGAGTGACCCAGAATTCGGCCACACTTACAAGGCACTCTTGGGGGGCACACAAGTTCCAAATTTTCACCTCCAAGATGCACTTTTATGTCACCTGGGACACCTTTGTGTTCCTTCAAGCGAGCGTGCCAAGAGGATATGGGAAGCACACTACAGTCAAGTCGCTGGGCATTTCGGGGTCGAGAAAACAGTAGCAATACTACAGAAGTATTTCTATTGGCCGAACCTTCGAAAGGATGTCGAGAAGCACATCAGATCCTGCACTGCTTGTGCCATTGCCAAACCGACCATCAAGAAGCAAGGCCTATATACCCCACTACCTACCCCTAGTCGACCGTGGGAATCCATCTCCATGGATTACATGTCGGGCCTGCCTTCTACTAAGAATGGAAATGACTGTGTTTTCGTGGTCGTTGACAGATTTTCGAAGATGGCCATCATGGCGGCCTGTAAGAAGAATATCACAGCAGAAGCCACTGCTAAACTCTTCTTTGAACGAGTGTGGGTGCACTTTGGGATCCCACAGTCTATCATATCAGATCGAGATAGCAGGTTCCTCAGCACATTTTGGTCCAGCCTCCGGTCAATGTTGGACACAAAGCTCACCAAGTCCACAGCTTTCCATCCCCAAACAGATGGCCAGACAGAGGTCGTCAACAGAATGATTGTACACATTCTGCGCATGTACAACTCAAAGCATCCACGCACATGGGACGAGAGCCTCCCCTATGTACAAAACAGTTATAACCGGGCTCTCCACAGTTCAATTGGCCATAGCCCCTTTCAGGTGGGCTTGGGATTCCAGCCACTATGTCCCATTGACATAGCCATGCCGTTTGCAGCTGCTCAGGCCGATTCAGCTCATGTCCAGTCTGAAGTTGACAAAGCAAGTAGCTTCATCGAGCGCATTCAACACATCCGCCAACAGGTTCATGATATATTAGACAGAGCCAATGCGAAGTACAAGCAGCGCCATGATCAACACCGGGTGCCACACCACTTCCAGGTGGGCGACAAAGTATGGCTACATTTGCAGAAGGAGCGCCTCACTGGACCTCACCGCAAGCTTCGCCCGCTCCGATACGGGCCGTACACCATCACCAAGGCCGTAGGTAACAATGCCTTCGAGCTTAGTATTCCACCATTCCTTGGTCTGCACCCAGTCTTCAATGTGGATCGCCTTCGTCCTTACTTTCCACCTCTACTGGATCGTCCTTACTTCCCACCTCTACTGGACACTTCGGACATTGCAGAACAACTCACACCAACAGAGTTAAACCCAGACTGCATGGAACAGGCCACCACAGATTGTATCATGGACATGCAAATTAAGAACACTCGCCAACAGAGGATCCAACTATATCGGGTTGTCAAAGCTGGCCAACTCCTGCACCAAGGAAAGTGGTTCACCAGGGACCAAGTTCAGCAGAAATTTCCTCATCTCATGGAGGAACTTAACGCAATGGGGACCATTGCTTCCTAAGGGGGGAGGAATGATCCCGGTGGATATTGGTGGCCACCCACCTATTCCACTTGGCCCCCCACCATTGTCTCTTTCAGTTTTTCAGTTTCGGCATAACTTACTATTTTTAGCAGTTTTTCGGGTCCTGAACTTCCGGAGCCGTTTTGAGGCCCTAAACGACGTTTTTTGGGCATGGTTTCATCAAATTCGTCCCAAAAGTTGTATTCCTCAGATAGAGCTTTCTAATGATGTATCATGTGCGTCAAACAGAGATAGTATGCCAAAGTTATGTCCCTGGGAAGTTGAAACACCAATTTACCCAAACGGGGCCCATAGTTTTGGCGCTTCATCTCCTAGGGTTAGGTTTTTGGGATGTTTAGGGTTCTCAATAATAAATAGGCCCTCGTGCCTCATTGTAAAAGAGTTCAGAGGTCTGTAGCCACCACATCTCTTCTCAGAGATAGCTACCAGTACCCTAGCTAGTTTTATTTCCATTGTCTGTAAGCAAATTTCAGTTCTTTGATATTAATGAAATGAAGTGTTATTTCCGCTGCATCTCTGTATTTATGGTTATGTGTTTATTCTGTTGCGTTCCTGCATAAATCCGGATCATCTCTTACCAACATCAGCAAGTCATTGACAAAGAATTTTATTTTAATTTCAGTAGCTCATTCATATTTAGCTTATTTTTTAGTATCCTTTGACATCTCAGAGAGACAACTGACACAAAGATATAATCAAAATGTCCATCGGTGAAAAATCCCCATAGAGATGTAACCACTTATTCAAACATTGACAACACCAATGCAATCTCAAAATACAGATTTATTACAATCAGAAATGCATCACATTTTCATTAACATATAACCAAGTATAATTAGATACTTATCTTTGAACTTGCAGGGAAACTAAGTCTGGTACAAGGACTCTACACCCAACCATAGACAGTTGTAGCCACACTTACTTGCAATTGTCACCCCCGAGCCAGATTCTAGAGTCTGAGGGGGATGCTTGCTTAAGGGAGTTCAATACCAACTGCCAACTAAAAAAAGGACCCAGAGGATCACCTTACTTAATCCCACCAGTTTTACTATAACATTTTTTTTCAACATAGGGAGTCCAGAGGTACTCTACCTCACCCCCAAGTGCACCCATAGTCATTCAATCCCTTCTAGGGATTCTCTAATCCATTGTAACTATAATTTAGTAACCAAGGGTCTTCATTCATGTCTTCCTTTGATGCTACTCCAAGATTGGCCCCTTCCCAAGCTGTTACGGGGCTCCATATTCTACTAGACTATCCCATAACCTCCAATGAACCAAAGAAACAATCCATTTCTCTTTTCTTATTTTCTCTTCTCTCCTCTTCTTCTTCCCAGATGATTAATTTAGTTGGATGCTTGAATCCATTTCCTTCTTTGTATGCCTCTAAGTTTCCCTCGGATGAATGTGTGTTGCTCCCTTTTCACTTATTTTACAAGGATTCTTCCTTCCTCGAGCTTGCTTCCTTGGCCTCTTTCTCAGCCAACATTTACTATTGTGTCCTTTTTTCCTTATAATTCGTAGTCCCTAGATATTGACAAGCAAGGTAGTCCCAAAAATCACCCACCAATTATGAAGCATTCTAGATTGACCACCTATCGATCCATGAAAATGTAGCTAACTGGCAGAAGAAGGCCTAATTGAACCAAGCATTATTTTTTACGTCTTCCTCCAACACCTCAAATATCTCAAGCCTCATCTCTAGAAATGGAATAAAGAGGATTTCAAAGACATTTTTAAAGCCCATAGGGAAATTGTAAAAGAAATGGAGCAAGTTAAGTAGTAACTAATTCTGGAGGGAAATATTGACATTTTCTTCGATCAAGAATCCCATATTTAGACTCTGATTGAGGAATGAAATAAATATGAGGAGATCTTGTGGAAACAAAAATCTCATATGTGTTGGTTGAAGGAAGGGGAGAAAAATACCACATTCATTCATTGTTCCATGATTCAACATATACACCACAACATAATTTCAACCGTCAAAGACAGCTAAGGTAATAAATTTACATCCCATGATGATATTGAGGAAGAGATAATACATTTTTATTAATATATTATTTTGGAACCATAGAGGAATTATAGAGTAGTAATTTGGAACATTACAAAGAATATCCCTTGCCTCGTTACACAAGAATATAGAAACACTTTATACTAGGAAAACATTCCTCTAGATGTAGAATATGATACCATGGATATGCCCTAAGGAAAATCAATGGGGTCGTACGACTTTAATTCTGAATTCTTTTAGGCATGTTGGTCGATAATCTAGTAAGATGTATGGGAACAAGTTTAGAATTATTATATATCCTCTTTGGTTCTTCTAGCCCCTAATGCAACCTGTAGTGTCCCTTCTTGGTTAGTTAGTTTTGGTGACACATCGTAAGGGTGATTTTGATGGAATGACATAAATATTATGTATGTCAGACTTATGTATATGTTTATAAGCTATATATCGGGTTTGGTCACATGGTTGTTGCATGATTATGATAATATCTATGGTTGTGTGTAAAATACTATTTTTGGTTTAAGTGTGTATCATCAATGTTCTCTTTTAGTACCATAGTTTTGAATTTGGTGCATGACATGAATGATGATATATGATTGTGAAAAATAATTATATGGATTATCATTGTTGTGTAGAAAATATGGCTGATTATAGTTCTATTTATGATGCATAATTTGTATGATTATGTGTGCTTTAACTTTGTAATGAGAAGGATGTGGCAAGTAACTTGGTCACTTTTCAATGAGGATGCTCAAATAAAACATGTTTGTGGAGGTCATTTATTCAAATCAAAACGGATGTGGAATTCATGAATACCTTTGAGTAAAATGTGGTTACGTTGATTTGATTATTAAATTCATTAGATATTTTTAATATGCGAAAATTGTGATGTGTGCATGCCTTGGCATAGGACCTTGCCAATGAGCCATTAAATGGTTATGAACTCACAATCGATACCTTGAGGTGAAGCATGGAGTTTCAAGTAGAATAGACGAGAATACATGGAGGTTAGGACATGGAGTCCTAAATCCATGGAAGATCAAAACATGGATTCTTGGATATATGAAAAATATTAGGGTGCATAGTCCTAAATCTTTGAAATATCAAGATGAAAAATCTTAGATCTATTGAATAGAGCAGGGTTCAGAGTCCTGAATATATTGGGGCATGAAGTCCTAGATGAAGGAAAAGGGTGTGTAGTCCTAATAAATCTGGAGAAGAATGATATAAGGGTGTGGAATCCCTATCCTCCCGTAGAAAAATACCACTCATGGGCATAAATTCCTAATTTACCCACTTTTAATGGGATATTAAGTTAAATATGATATTAAAAAAAAGATATATTACTTATTTATCCAAAAACCGATAATAAAAAATTACCTAGAAATGACACATGGAATGATGAATATTAGATAATTAATGTAATCAATAATTGAGAAAATCTGAGATTTTTCCACCTCAAGGGAGGGTGATGAATAATAGGAAATTTTTCAAACTAAAAATAAATTGATTTTGCATGAGAGGGATGTTATGTCACCCTACTCAATGCTTATAAATATTAAGGATTTTTCCATAGTAGGGGATACTTGGAGAGTAACAAGACGTTGCTCAAATGTTTATAAAATTTCATGAATTAAGTTCCTAAATAGCCTTACGTAGTTGAGTTATACATGATTGGTATTGAGAATTTGTTTTCCTTGCCCCAGTTATCTCTCTATTATTGTATCTTGGTATTGCGTGTGAGCTCTTACAGCTCGGGGGTTCTAGGGGGAGAATGTGGAAAACCAGATGGTTCAAATGACTTTGTTAAGGAATTAAAGATGGAGCATATTTTCAGCTATTGGAGTTGAATATCTCATCAGGTATAAATTTAATTGTCCTGAAATTTTAGTATATGATTAGCATAAATTAGTGTGGAAATTTAAATTGTTGTATGCATGCAATTTTGGTTTAATCTTATGTTATATGAAAGCTTATTTGCTAAGTTGATAATGTAGAATAAAACTAGCATGTGTGTATGGATTTTTAGATCTCAAGTTCAAATAATTATTGGTGTAGTTTATTGTACTAACCTTGTTATTGAATCAAATTAAGAAAGAAAATCCAAATACTACTAAAAATAATCACAATAGAGAATTTCCAAAGCAGATGGGTAAGAGTCTCATAATTTATGGTTTTGTTTCATTTTAATTGAAATAGGTAAATAGATGCATTTTTGGAAAGGGTTTCAGGGCATATTTGAAATGTGTTTGGAAAAATGCCTGAATGAATAATGTTATTATTTTTATTATATATAAATAATTATGCATGAATCATTACTATCATGCAACATACCCAGAAGAATTATTGAACCAACATAACTATTTTGAAAGAGTTATTAATCCGTTCATTTTTGTTGTCTTTTTCTTTTCCTCTTCTCCTATATAAATTGTTTTTCTTGTAAATGCCCAATTTGATGAGGAATGCAAAATGGCAAGGAGAACCTTGAAAAATTCAGGCAAGGAGAAGATGAATGTAAAGTTATATAAGCAGATACTAAAAAGGAAAAAAGATGAGTTCATGCAAACAAGGCGAGAAGAGTTAATATATCTAGGCAAGAATAACCCAAAACTTTTCTGGAAGGAACTTCAACCAAGGAAGAAGAAAATAAAAAATAATATTATAGCTAATCAATGGTTTGAATATGCAAGACAACTCTAAGAGAAAGAATTAGAGGTTGAGCCTCCCCCGGGGCTCAACACAACTACAAAGATCTTCACATTATAGGAGGTGGAGATTGGAATTGAAAATTAGAAAACAGGAAAGGCAAAAGACTTTGTTGAACTTCAAGCAGAGTATCTAAAATGGGGAAGGAACGCTCTTTCACCGCACATCATGGAAATATTCAACAACATCATTCAACAAGGATTCCCAAGAGACTAGACAACTAGCCTAGCAATACCCCTTTTTAAAAGTGGAGACATTAATAATCCATCCAATTATAGAACCATTATGATCAATCCTTTGTTTTCAAATCTTTTCGGTAGCATGGCAGAAAATAGAATCAGTAAGAGGGCAGAAGTAAAAGAAAAAAGGGAAAAAGGAAAAGCGGGTTTTAGGCCGAAGAATTCTATAGTGGATCACAACATCATGTTGAGACACATTATTGAAAAGGTTTGGGGGGGTAAAGAAGAAGTATTATGTTGTTTGTTGACTTCAAAAAGGAATTTGACACAGTCCCTAGAGATAAGTTGTGGCGTAGAATGGAAGAACTTGAAATTTATTTGCGTTATAGAGTTGTTTTCTATAGAATTTATGAAGAGGTGAAGTCAAAATTAGAACCTATGCGGGTATTTTAGAAATATTTAGAAGTGACATTGGAGTCAAGCAAGGTTTCACTCTATCCCCTACTCTTTTTTGTTTATATATTGATAAGCTGGAAGAGTGGATGAATTTGCAAGGTGGGATGGTGTTCAGTTGGGGAGTTTGTGATAAAGCTTCTTTTATATGGTGATGATCTTGTATTGATTTCTAAATCAGCCCATGGATTTTAGATGCACCTATATGCACTTGAGATTTTTTGTAGATCAGTGGGGATGCAAGTCAATATTAGCAAGACCAAGATAATGGTTTTATCTAATAAAAGGAAGCAGAGTCATCATGTGTTCTTCTTTGAAGGCAACATTCTTGAAGAAGTAAATGAGTACAAATACCTCGGGATCGATTTCAACAACAAACTTAATTGGGAGGAATTCAGAAAGAAGAGAACCTTAGGAGGGTGGAAAGCATTATATGCTCTTCAAAATAGATGTAGAGATACAAAGTTATGGGATTGGAAAACAATTAAAGTGCTTTTTGGACTCCTAGTTTGTCCAGTGATGCTATATGGGTGTGAATTGTGGGCTAGCAGCACCCCTGTCTCAAAATGGAAGTAAATTGAGAAAATCCAAAAACTCTTGATCATGAGCAAGTTTAAAATAAAAATTTCAGTACCTTATGAGATAATGTTGAGTGAAACAAGAGAAAATCCCATCAAAGAAATTGTTATGGTGCGGCTCATAAGATATCTAAAGAGAATTGAGCAAATGGGAGTAGGTGGATGGCCTAATGTTATCTTCAAGGAAGGCATGAGTGAAAGAAAGAAAACATGGAGGAGACAAAACTACACATGGAAGAAAAATTGGAATATCTATCGCAATGCTTGTCCCACAAATAGCTAGGAACTCAAGAATTTTGTTATGGATAAGTTTTGTAAATAGGTATGGGGAAAAGAGTTGGGTAGAAAGAAGAAGTACTACATTGAATAATTCAACCCTGCGTATGATCTCCAACAAAAACAGTACATTGGAGCTAACATTCTATGGAGGGCAGAGGTTCTTATTGCTCAATTAAGAACCAACTCGCATCATCTTCGGTGTGAAACAGGACGGTGGAAAAGGCCTAAAGAAGCTTGGGAAGAACAAGTGTGTACATTTTGCACGTCTGGGGCAGTGGAATCGAAAAAAAATTCATTTTGGAATGTGATGCATTCAAAGACATCAGAAAAAGCTATGAGAATATGTTAGAATCGGTTTCTTGGCATTGTCTTTTCAGCGATGAGATTGTTGGAAGGTTGGGCCAGCTCATCATCAATTTGAATAAGAAAACGACTTAAATGCAAAAAGTAAAAAACATGGAAATCATAGTCCCATAGACTATTTTTAGTCTCGTGGACGTTAAAATTTCATTTAATTTCATTTCAACACCATCTCCCACATTTTCAAAATTTATTGTTCTACATGTTTTGGAGTAGTTAATTAATTTTATGATAGAATTCCATGTTGTCATTTTTCGCTAGAAGAGACTATGGAAATATATCTTGAATTTTACAGTCATTTATATTATCATATAATTTTTTGTGTCAACAATATATTTGAATATTTTCTCTAGCCTTACATTAGTGAACGGATCAACACATGGCTTAATTTTTTCTGGAAATTTGAAGTGCGGATCCAATGGAACTTTGAGGTGTAATTATGGTTAAAATGTTTTTATAAGGTAATATAACCTATAAATTTTTGACGTTTTGGTGGCCTTATCTCATGCCAAGATTCTAAATTCTTATTGGTTATTGTGAGCGCTAATGTTCATAGTATTGGTATAATTCATGATCTAAACATTTATTTGAGGCCAACTTACTCTTGGAATAGTGGTATGTTGGTATTGTTGGTAATGTTTGATTTACTATGGTTAAATTGCATTTTTCCTTCTATTGAATTGTAATGGTTAGTAATGTTTTTATTTATCTATTTAGTGCAACCTGGGTGTGTTTAATTTACTATGGTTAAAACATGTTTTTCTTATTGTTGACTTGTGACATAAATCATCTTAATATGTAATTAAATTAATATTATATTTCAAAGGGTATGTTAGATAATGTATTTAAACTAAGAGTTTGGTAAAATTTCATAAATTCAAGAGTACAAATGTATAATTATATAAAAATGTAATTATTGGAGTATAAGAAGGGGTGAGATAGAGAGGAAATAATTTCAAGAACAGTTTCTTAGTTGTGTATTTAAATAAAATGTGCAACTAGCTGAAATTATTATTGTATGTATTTTCTTTTTATGGAATTAATTTGCGGTCATTTCTTTCCACTCTATTGAAAAATGCAACAAGAAATTTTCAATTTGATTTTTCCTTGACTAAATTGAAAATTTTGAATTTCCACATCACCAGACAACTTGGATGATGTTAACTTGTGTGGCATGAATGTTGTCACCAAATTTACCTAGTAAATTCGATTTGGAGGAGTTAGAGTTCATTTAATCATGTGTGATTGCTAATTTGTATAAATCAAGGTCAATTATCTAAGGTTGTTTTCAATTAAACTAGTTCCAACTATTGAAGGAACTAGTGGAGGGTCAATTTGTGCAATGCGACTTCATTCAAACTCAGTGATCATATAGTTAACTAATCAATCAACCCAAAATAGCTAGTGCATGTAGAGAATTTGAGTTCCCCAGGCTTGGTGGAGATTCCAAGGAAGTGTAACATTAGTTGTAAACTAATCTTGAGTGTATAGGTGTTGCATGCAGTTAGATGATTAGCCTAAGGAATTTCAAAATCCATTTTAAAGAAATTTCTAAATAATAGGGGCCTAATTTCTCAAGGAACAATGTAAGGAAATAGGAGTTCAAGAAAAGGCATAAATTGACTAAGCTTGGGTCAAAGATTCTCAATGAGGAGAGAGATAGGTTATACACTTGCGGGTTGTGCTAAGTTAAGCAAAGTAATTGTAATACATCTCTAATCTTATGATTTAATTCAAGCATGCATTGGGGTTTTTAGCATATTTCTTTCCCCAGGAAAAATACGTGTTGCATGTGTGTGATTTATTATTGCATCTCTCAGATTTTTTTTCTAAATTGTGAATTAATGTCTGCAAAGTAGTATATTAGGTTTGTGTCTTGTGATTTTGATTAAAACTTCATGAGAAGTTGAAAATCAAAATTGTAATGTCTACATGGTTTCAGAGTAGGATTCACATTAGAGAAATAATTTCAAAGTTGTTTCTCAAGAGGCTCGAATTTGAAGATCAATGCAGCAGGATTTATTCAGAACTGAGAATATGGCCTTCAATGGACTAAGGCTAGAGTATGCTTTGGAAGGAAACTCTAATTTTGTTGCATGGAAGGATCACATGGAGGTGGTATTGGATGACAATGGATTTCTAGAATACATTAAGAAAAATGTTGCACAACCACTGGAATCTGATGCACAAAATTGTGATCAATGGAAGAAAGATGTAGCCAAGGCAAGGAGAATAATCTTGGAGGGAATATGGGATCACATTGTCTCAAATATCCATGGAAAAGAAACTTCATTCGCAATGTGGAAAGCACTGATAGAATTGTTCTTGAATAGTAGTGACCACATGAAACTAGTGCTCAAGGATAAATTTTTGAAGTATCAAGATGCAGAAGAATGAAACTATTCCACAGTATCTGAGAAAGTTCACACAATGTTGTGATGAAATTGGAGGGGCTGGTGTAAATGTTCCTAAAGAATACTTGGTAAGCCTAGCCCTTATGGGCCTTCCCAAGAGCTAGCATAGCTATCAAGATTCGGTGAACGGGAGGGAGAAACTACTGAATTAGGCGCGCTTATGGTCCAATTTGGTACAGGAGGAAATCAAGCAGAATACCAGAGATGGGACTTCATCCAGCGGGGAGGATGAAGAAAACTTTGAATTGGATGGAAAATAAAATAAGGTAAAAGGGGAGAAATCTCAATCCAAACCAGAATCCAGTCAAGGGGGACAGAAGAAAGATTTGTCAAAAATTAAATGCTTCCATTGTCATGAATTTGGGCACTGTTCCATGAAGTGTCGACACAAAAAGGAAAGAAAGAATACCTCAGGAGGAGCAACAGGTGAAGCTTTCACTTCACAGTTTGAGATTGACTTTACCCTCATTGCATGCATGACCAACACAATGATGGGGAGTGTGTGGTAATTGGATTCAGATGCATTGTTCCACATGACAGGGTGTAGAGACTTTTTTAGTGACCTGGAAGAAAAATATTTGGAGATGCACATCAAGATGGGGGACAACAGAAGGTACAGCGTGACCGGGGTTGGTATAGTCAACTTTTAGAGGGAGTCAGGCTCCCCCCTCAGCCTCAAGGATGTCATGTTCATTCCGGGCCTAAAGAAAAATGTCATCTCTGTGGTAGTTTTGGAAGATTGTGGTTATGATGTGATCTTCAGAAAAGGAAAGGAATTATTGAGACACATAGCCACAGGACAAGTGAAGCAGATCGGGGTTCGTGTGAAGAAACTATATAATTTATATGTGGAATACTATGTTTCATTAAGCACAAAGGTATATAAGGTGAAGAGTCACAATGTCAATGAAATTTGACACAGAAGACTTGGGTGTTTGCACCATGGCGCCCTGAAGATCACGCAGAAAATAACTACAGGCCTACCCAAAGGATCACTTGAGTGGCAGGATATATGCAAAGGATGTACTTTTGGAAAGCACAAAAAATCCACATTCCACGATTGGGACATCAAAGAACATGTAATCCTATAAAGGATACACTCTGATTTCTGTGGAAATTTCCCGACATCCTGTGATTTCCAGGCACAAATGTTTTTTCATTTGTATTGATGACTTCTCATGGAAGTGTTGATCTTCTTCATGCAAGAGAAATATGAGACATTCTCCACGTTCGTAAAATTCAAGGCAGTAATTGAGAAATAAACCGACAATAAGGTGAAGCCTCTGAGGAGCGATAATGGAGGTCAATATTTGTCAAATTAGTTTAAAATTTTATGTGCAAAAGAAGGAATTCGACGAGAGTTGACAACACCCCACAACCCATATCAGAATGGGGTGGTTGAGAGAAATAATTGTGGCATTATGGGAGAAGAAAGGGCGATGTTTCATGACAAAGGCCTACCTTTTCACTTGTGGGCTAAAGCATGCAACACAGCAATCTATTTGCATAATCGGAGTCCTCATCAAATTTTGGGCATGATTACACTGAAGGAGGCTTTCTCGAGGAGAAAGCCAGATGTGTCACACTTCATCATTTTTGGAGCCTTTTTTTACTTCCATGTCTCTAAATAATTAAGGAAGAATATAGATCCAACAGTAGAATTGGGGGTATTTGCAGGTTACACAGAAATTCCCCACAACTACTGTGTGTACTTTCCATCCCTTAGAAAGACAGTTGTGCGAAGGGATGTAAAATTTGATCAGGATAAAGTGATGCAGTTCTCTCTTGAGAGAGAGTTCCAGATCCCACCAAAAGAGGATATTTTAGCTCCAAAGGAGGAACCTCAAGAATTTATGGATCAGCCACAAATTGAGTAGCAGAGATTCGATGCCACCACTCAAGCAGAAGCATCTAGATAAGGAAAAAAAAGGACTAAGGAAGCTGAGAAACTTTTGCAGGATGCGAGGGAGAATGTGGGTGCTCCTTCAAATGTCTGCAAGAAGAGAAGGTCACCGGATTGGTACACTGGCTACATGGATCTAACGATTAATATTGTAGATATTGAGCCATCCTCTTTCGAGGAATCAGTTCAAAAACATGTATAGGTTGATGCAATGGTGGAGGAGTATGAATCCATTGTAAATAAAAGTGTTTAGGAAGTGGTCCCAAGACCAGCAGATAAATTAGGTGTAGGTTCACAATGGATATTCAAGGTAAAGCAGGCATCAACCGAAAGCATAGATAAGTGCAAGGCCAGAATTGTAACCAAGTGGTACTCTCAAGTTGAATGGATTAACTATAAGGATACCTTTGCTCCTAGAGCAAGGTACTCATCCATTAGATCAATTCTTGTTCTGGATGTGCAAATGGGGTAGAAGATCCACTAGATGGATGTAAAAACAACATTCCTCAATGGATTTATTGAGGAGGAGGTGTACTTTGAGAAACTAGGAGGCTTTGAGACTTTTGAATGGGAGTCTCATGTGTGCAAACTAAAGTGAGCATTGTACAGTTACAAGCAAGCACCTCATGCTTGGTACACCAGTATTGATAGCTATCTCACCGATTTGGGCTTCACCAAAGTGAGGCGGATGAAAACCTTTATCATATCTTGGTAGAAGGTAAATTGATCATAAATGTTTTATATGTTGATGATTTGATTTTAACTAGTGATGAATAGTTGATCAAAACTTAGAAGGAGGACCTTGCAAGAGAATTTTAAATGAAGGACATGGGTCTCACGCACTAATTCGTCATCTTAGAATTATGGCAAGGATATGGGGAATTGTTTGTCTCTCAAGGAAAGTATGCAAATGAGATACTACAAAGGTTCTGCATGGAGAGTTGCAAACCCATGGAGACACCTCTAGCGACTAACTAGAGGAATGTGGATACCAATTCAATTGAATAAGTGCATGCTACCATTTATCAGTAGCTATTGGGTTCACTGATGTACCTTGTGAACACATGATCAGATATGTGCGAAGCAGTCAACTAGTTGAGAGAAGCTATGGTTAGGCAAACAAAATTATTTTGGAAGGCAACTAAGAATGTTTTATGGTACCTCAGAGGCACTACCCAGTTTGGACTATGGTACATATGGATAGAGGGAATGAATTTGTGTGGCTTCACAGATTTAGATTGGGTGAGTAGTCCATCAGACCGAAAGAGTACATCAGGTGGAATTTTCAATGTTGGGTCTGCAGTAGTTTCCTGGTACAGCAGGAAGAAAAGATCTGTGGTGCTCAGCCCATCAAAAGCAAAATACATGGATGGAAGTTAAGAAGCATGTGAGGTGATATGGACGAGAAAGATACATGTTGTATTGTTTGGTTAGATGATGGATCAAAATCTGATCTACTATGATATTCATAGTTGCATCAAGCTCTTTGAGAATCATGTTTTTCACAATCGATCCAAGCATATAGATATATCGTATCACCATTTGTGGGATTGTGTGAAGAGGCAGATCATGTTGTTGCAATACATTCCGACAGAGGAACAAGATGTTGACATTTTTAAAAAGGCCTTGTCAAGAGGTAAGTTCAAGTTCCATAGGTGCAGGATGGGTGTTGTTGATAATAAATTTCTTTTTGAGAGGGAGTGTTGAAAAATGTAGCAATAAATTCTCAATTTGTTTTTGTCTTGATTAAATTGAGATATTTTGAATTTCCACACCAGCAGATAACTTGGATGATGTTAACTTGTGTGACATGGCTTGAGTCACCCAATTTACTCAGTAAATTTGGGATGGAAGAGTTAAATTTTATTTAAGCATGTGTGATTGATAATTTGTAGCAATCAAGGTCAGTTATCTAAGGTTATTTTCAGTTAAACTAGTTCCAATTGTTGAAGGAACTAGTGGAGGGTCAAGTTGTGCAGTGGGACTTCAGTCAAACTTAGTGATCATCCAATTAATTAATCAATCAACCCAAAATAGCTAGTCCATCTAGAGAATTTGAGTTCCCCTTGCTTGGTGGAGATTCCAAGGTAGTATAACATCAGTTGTATACTAGTCTTGAGTGTACAAGTGTTGCATGTAGTTAGATGATCAATCTAAGGAATTGTGCAATCCATTTTGGAGAAATTACTAAACAATAGGGGCCTAATTTCTCAAGGAACAACGCAAGGAAATAGGAGCTCAAGTAGAGGCAGAAATTGACTAAGTCTGTGTCAGAGCTTCTGATTGAGCAGAGATATAGGTTATGCACTTGCAGGGTGTGCTCAATTTAGCAAAGAAACTGTAATACATCTCTAATCTTATGATTTAATGCAAGAAGGCATTGGGATTTTTATAAAATTTCTTTCCATAGGAAAAATACGTATTGGATGTGTGTGATTTCTTATTGCATGTCTAATATTTTTGTTCTAAATTGTGAATTAATGTCTGCAGAGTAAGAGTAGGTTTGTGTCTTTTGATTTTGATTAAAACTTCATGAGAAGTTGAAAATATACATCATAATTTATACATTGCATATGTAGATGTTAATGTATATTTATTAAATCTGAAATTAGATGTTTGTAGATATAATACTATATTTTAAGCATGGAATTAATGTCTACTAATGTGGTCCAAGTTGTGTTTTGGTGGTGGAACTTGGTTTGAATCAAACTAATAAATGTACGTATGTGATCTAAAGGTCGAATGCTCAACAAGGTTAAATCCTATTGGAATTCCACCTTTATATTTCTTAACTTACGTACACATAACATCAAGAGAATCAAGACATATGGTTCTCAGTTAAGCTAATTATTGCATGAATTATCCATATAAAGAGAAATTAACTTATTGTGGTTGGTATATATATTTATTACTAGTCTATCATATATATCAAATTAAAATAGATACTTTAAAAAAATAGTGAAGGATATAGTCAAATGCCACACCCTATTTTGATCTAATATACCCTTTGTATGTATACACATGTATTTTTATTGAATCATTATGGCCTCATATTGCTATAGTTTCCAAGGAAAGGGATAGCATGGAGTATTTGAATCGAGTTATAGATTAAACAGTGTAGGAGAAATATTTTGTTTGTTTTCAATTTATTGTCAGGAGAAGTCAATCTTATTTAGAGAAAAATATTCCATGAAAATTTGATCGTTGTCCTATCAATGGAAGGGGTTTAATATTTTTTGTTTCTATATCTCTGTGGATATTTTAAAAACCCTAAATCAATCGAGCAAAGTTAAAAAATTTGTACTATATCCCAATAATCTAGGGCTAGATGTACAGAGGTTACAATGGGACTATAAGTATAGTGTTAATCGAGCTCGAGGATTAATGTGAAGTCCATATACATATAAAATGAATTGCAGAGCCAAGGATAATAGCTCTTGATTTTAAACATTGGTTATAAGAATCATCATACCATTTGACTTAGTGCTTATCAATTTTGTTTGGAATAAAACTTAAAATATTGTGATAACATGGTGAAAGGGTCATGGTTTATCCTTGAAGTATAAATTGTAGTTCACATGGTTACTCATAATAGCCAACGGGAGGATTTGATGTAATGTTGTTGTTGACACCATTTTTTTTTAATATTAAACATTATTGAAGGCGCCATTGATAGAAATATATATATATATATATATATATATATCTCGATGATTTTGGATCTATGTTGAATTTTTATATGTGTGTTTGATTGTTTGTTTGGGATAAGTGTAATTTCGATTACTATTCTTATGTTTTTTTTTTAGGTTTAAGGATAAATTTCATGTTGTTGTTTAATTTTGAATTTAGTTACTTGTTTATTTTTTGTTTCTAAGCTCTTTATGGTTTGAGGCTAAATTTTGAGAAGATGATAGAAAATTGACACCAAAATTTATTTTCTTGTTTATTTTTTGTTAATTTTTTGGAAATATATAGGTAATTTCTAAACTAATAATCCTCTCCAATTTAATAATTATTAGGGCACTTCAGCACTTATATTATCCTTCTTAAAAGCTAAAATTTTAAAAATATTATAGCACTTTAGCACAAAGCTTGTACTTCGCCTTGGTGTACTTTTAAATTGAGCTTGTACCTCATCTTGGTTTACTTTTCATGGTTTAAGTTTTAATTTGCATGAAGATTTAGCTTGGAATTCATTTTCTTGTTTTCTGGTTTAAGGATATACTTTCAAAATAATTCTATAAAATTATGGAGAGATTGAGTTTGGAGTCTCCCTTCCTTTCTTATTATTCTAGTTAAAGGATATAATTTTGAGATTATTATGGCAGATTCCAGTTGAAGCTTAGTTTGGGTTTTGGATTCATTTTTTTTCTCTGATACAATGTTATGATTAGATATCACTTTTTGGGATTTAACTGTGTTAAGTAATTCATTCATCTATGACCATTTCCATGAGAGGTAGTCGTAACTGACTAATTTCTCATGATTTTTGAATAGTCCACTGACTACCTCTCATGGAAATGATCATAGATGAATGACTTACTTAACACAATTGAATCCCAAAAAATGATATCTAATATCATGCACTGCGAAACCCCTCAATACTAAAATGTTATGATTTTAATATTATTATTGCAAATTCAATTTCTTGTCATGTATCTTTAGGTTTATTACTAAACATTTCCGGGCAAATCTGCATGGTATTTTTTTTCATGCAATTTCTGTATTAAAGTCATAATATTGAAATTATTACACATAATAATGTGGATAATCATTAAAGTTTTATAATAATTGCAGCAAATTCACACTTGATTTTAAGCTTGGAATCTTCATACTAATAAACTGGAAGTTAAATTTGGGCTAGTTATGACGAATTTCTCTTAAAATGATTTTGTTAGTTTCAAATAAAGAACTAAAAACCATAGAATTCACTTCCTATTTTTTTATACTAATATTCTCGAGGGGTTTTATCAGAACTTATAAAGAGATTTGTTGCAAAAGAATTGAAAGACCATTCTATCTTAGATCTATCTGTGTGTAGTCTCCATTTAAAAGAAAAAAAAAAAGAGAGAGAGAAAATAAGGAATAGATTCGTATATTCTTGGCCTTTTTGTTGAAGAAATTTGTGGAATTTTGTTAAAAGTGTTTGAGAGGTGCTATGAAAGATTTTGATTAAATATTTTGGATTAAACATGCTTTCGTGAATGGTTTGAATGGGTGGTTGATGTGTGTGTGTGTGTGTACGTTTCTTATGTGCCTAATATACATTAACCACATAGTATGGCTTAGTATTGAATGAAGAATAAGTGTGTATGGATTGGCATTGTGTAAGAAGTATGAGGTTGAAATGTCATTTGTGTAATTATTGAGTTCATCATATTAATATTGATTCATAGATTATCTACACTAATTAGAACTCAATGTAGATTATCCCCAAGTCATTTTTAACTATGAATATAGGTGCACAACTAATGCACAAACATTAAAGTAAAGAGTTTAAATATGTCTTATGAAGACCTTAATGGTTAAGAATGAAATTTTTGTGGGTTTTTTTTTATATAATTTGTCATCTTGTGAAGTGTTAATTTTGGGTTGGTTTTCTTCATGAGATAAATTGAAATTATTATAGGACTACGTTGAGGTATGTCATGCCTAATAAAGAATGGGTTCAAAATACTTATAGGTGTGAATGGTTGTGGAAACCATTTTAGAGAAAGTCGAAGGATGTGCTTGCTATGTTGTGTATGACTGTAGAATCTATACTAACATATCTATAAGGTAACTAATTATTTGTGTATATAATGAAGAATCGGTTTTGATGAAATCTCATGGACATGATTAAGAAGGGTTAACTATGTGTACTTTGAATTTAGTGGAATAAATATTCATAATAGAAATTTGTTTGAGATTTAAATGCATTATTTTATTTTGATTACAAATGAATAAAAGAATATTGGTATAGTGTACACCCATAGGTGGTTTAGAATGTTTCTAATAGTTGATATTGATATATGTAGTCAAATGTGGACTAGGTATTTATACTCCAGTATTGTAATTCTTTTTGTATGTGCTTGATTGAGGTAGAATTAAATTGATTTTTAAATAATTCAAAAAGTAGAAGATATTACTATGATATGTTGATGAAATATCTTTTATATTTGCTTAAGACAAATTAAGTCTAGCATATTTAAAGAAGATTTCATATTGTTGTGCCTAGTGAATCCATAATAGTCTCCTTAATGATTTTAAGGATTGCATATTGATTGAATTGAATTTAACTAAATTAATTAGAGAAATTATGAGGATTGAACACGTGAATTTCTCAAATTGATTTTTAGTTAGTTGGTAGATTTAAAATTCTTGTTGTTTATGAACTTCATGAATTACTTTCTTGAAATTTGATTAACACGTAATTGTTAAGAGAATATCATGTTTAGAGATACTTTTTCTATGATTGGAAAGTTGTTTTATTTAAGCTTAGAGGATAAGGTATGATATTAATGAAAATATGATTTGTGTACTTATATTACAATAATATGTAATTGTGATATTATTGAGGGAAAAAATGAAGAAGAGTGAGATCACATTTTGATGACTTGAAATTGTTGCATGATTTGGAAACCTAAGATGATTGTCATGTATGTGGAATGGAAGAGATTGTTGGATTTAGGAATTTGTGTTGAGATGTATAGTTTTATTAGTAACTAGTAGTGCAAAAAGGTTGTAACCTTTTGAGAGGGTAGTAATTCTTTAAAAGAGAGAGAGGGGGAGAGGGAGAGAGAAAGAAAAAAGTAAATGAATCTTAGCTTTATGCTAGAAATTCCATTGTGATAGTGTAAATATTAGGTACAATCAACAAGATTATTCATAGTTTGAGAAATGTATGATTTTCATAGCCTTGTTTATGATTTTATTATATGTATTAATGTTAAGAAATGAGGCCTGAAACCAAATGAATTGCCTAGTTAATGAATATAAATTATGAGTAATTGGGGAAATGGGTGTTGATATAAAGTTATAAATAACCTACTTTATGATTTTTCTTGGATTTAAAGATTGCAAATTGATATGTTGGAATGAAATTCATCTAAACCAAGATTGAATTGGTTCTCAAGTAATGAAAGTGAATAACATGAATGGTCATGAAATTCAAGGAAATGTCAGTGGTACAAAGGAAATGAAAAGGGTAAACTTAGAGTGAGAAAACATAATTCATTACTTATAAATAAGACATCATATTTTGATAACTAGATTGACATGAAATTTATATGTATTATTTTCTACCTCTTGTCATGCAAGTTCGATCATATGATAGGATGGACCATCAATGTTGTTATACAACTAATGTGGGAGCTAGCTTCGAAAGCTCAATATACTACAGAACCAAAAATATGGCACAAGAAGGATTAATGTGGACTATGAGAAGAAAGACATGTGGAATGTCAAGTTATTATAGACAACTTAAGTAGATGTCATATCAATTACATAAAATATTATGTTGATATGGTATTATGACTTTTATTGCTAGTTTTGATATAGAAACATCTGAAATTTTATATATTGAAACATATCTAATATAGTATGGATATATTTGCTACTTGATTAAGAATGGTATGTTTTGGTTTTCATGGAGATTATTTCACTTTAGCAAAACATTGAATTATGAATTGGTATGAAGAAAAAGATATATAATACATATACATAAGGTTAACACCTTATTTATAAAAGAATAAAAAAATAACCAAATATCTTATGACTATAGGAAAACTTCGAGCCAATTTTATCCCAAGAGTGGGAGTATGTAGTGTCCCTTCTTGGTTAGTTAGTTTTGGTGACACCTGGTGGGGGTGATTTTGATGGAATTACATTAAGATTATGTATGGCAGGCGTATGTATATGTTTATAAGCTATAAAACTAGTTTGGTCACATGGTTGTTGCATGCTTATGATAATATCTATGGTTGTGTGTAAAAGATTTATTTTGGTTAAGTACATATCATCAATGTTTCTCTTTTAGTATCTTAGTTTTGACTTTGGTGCATGACATGAATGATGATATATGGTTGTGACAAATAGATCTATGAATTATTACTGTTGTGTACAAAATATGGTTGATTATAGTTCTATTTATGATGCATAATTTGTATGATTATGTGTGTTTAATTTTGTAATGAGAAGGATTGGATAGGGAACTTGGTCACTTTCCATTGAGGATGCTCAAATCAAAGACGATTGTGGAATTCATTTCTTCAAATCAAAATGGTTATCTAAGTCATGTACACCTTTGAGTAAAATGTGATTACATTGATTTCATTATGAGATTAGTTATATATTTTTAATATATGAAAATTGTGATGCGTGCAGGCATTAGCATATGACCTTGCCAACGAACCATCAGAAGGGTATGAGCTCACAACCAATACCTTGAGGTGAAGCACGGAGTTTCAAGCATAATAGATGAGAAGTCATGAAGGTTAGGACATGGAGTCCTAAATCCATGGAAGGTCAAGACGTGGAGTCTTGGATCTATGAAAAAAATTAAGGCATGGAGTCCTAAACATTTGAAATATCAATATGTGGAATCTTAGATATATTGAATAGATCAGGGTGTGGAGTCACATATGCAACAAAAAGGGTGTGTATTCCTAACAAATATGGAGAGGAATGCAATAGGGGTGTGGAATCTTAATCCTCCAGTAGAAAAATACCACTCATGGGCATAAATAAACATGCGGAATCTCGATCCTCCAGTAGAAAAATACCACTCATGGACATAAATAAACACGGTAAGCCTATCTAGATTATCCTTGCATTAATATAATTCCAAATTTACCCACTTTTAATATGATCTTAAGTTAAATATTATTTTAATAAAAAGGTAGATTATTTATTTAGAAAAAAATGAAAATAACAAATTACCTAGAAAGGGCACATGGAGTGATGAATACTAGATAATTAATGTAATTAATAATTGAGAAAATTTGAGTGTTTTCCACCTTAGCGGAGGGTGATGAATAATAGGAAATTTTGCATATATATATATATATATATATATATATATATATATATATATATATATATATATATATATATATATATATATATATTTTGCATGAAATGGATGATGTGTCACCTTACTCAGTGCCTATAAATATTAAGGATTTTTCCACAGTAGGGGAGACAGATGTTGTTGAAATGTCTATAAAATTTCATGAACTAAGTTCCTAAGTAGCCTTACTTAGTTGAGCAATCCCTGGATATGGTTGGGTGGAAAACCATAGGGTTCAAATGAGTTGGATAAGGAATTAGAGATGGAACATATTTTTAGTCATTGGAGTTGAGTATCTCATCCAGTATAAATTTAATTGTCTGGAAACTTTAGTGTAGTATTAGCATAAAGTAGTGTAGAAATTTAAATTGTTGTATGCATGTAATTTTGGTTTAATCTTATGTTATCTGAAATTTTATCGGCTAAGTTGATAATGTAGACTAAGAATAGTTTGTATGTATGAATTTTTAGATCTCAAGTTGGGAATAACCACTAGTGTATTTTATTGGAATAATCACTAGTGTATTTTATTATAGTAACTTTGTTATTGTATCAAATTAAGGAAGAAAATCCAAATAATGCTAATACTAATCACAATAGATAATTGCCAAAGCAGATGGATAAGAGTCTCATAATTTATGGTTTTGTTTAATTTTAATTGAAATAGGTAAATATATGAGTTTTTGGAAATGGCTTCAAGGCATATTTGAAAAGTGTTTGGAAAAATATGGCAAAATGTATTAATTGACGTTCTTGATTAAAATGAGTCTATACTGGTTCTACAGCCCACTGTGAAGGTCTATATTGGTTCTACAGCCCAGGTGATATGCAAGTATGTTTGTCCTTCTTAAAATAAAAATAAAATATTTTCTAAATAGAAAAGCAATATTGGCTATAATAAAAAAAGAAAAAGAAAAATGTACAATATGCATTTTTAATTAGTTGTCTATATGACCTAATATCATGTAAAGTAATTAGAAGTTAAAAAATATATATGTGTGTGTGTGTGTGAGAGAGAGAGAGAGAATAAGATGTTTAAACCTTATTCTTTTCAAAAATATTTTAATATGTGATATCAACTTTATATATATCTATATATAGAAAAAAATGTTAAAATAAAATATTTTAATGTGGTATAGAATAAGCCCACGAGGTGTAGCTCAATTCGTGATCACTTTGTTCCGAAGTCATGTGTAAAGCAAGAGATTCAATGTTCAATTCACAGTGGGTTAGACCAACAAACAAACAAAAAAGTGTGGTATAGAATAAAACCAATGTGAATTATAAATAAAATATTTAAATATGAATTAATATAAAATGACTAAATAGGCATGTTATATAATCTCTATAACATCAAAAATACAATTTAAATAATAAAAAATACACATTATTTTTTGTACTCTAAATAAAGTTTGCAACAAAATAAATTTTATTCCTCTCAGCTCATTAAATGGATCTATGTTAGTATATAAATAATTACTAACTTAACTTTTTTGCAAAGATTATTAATTTGTTATTTTTGTTCCCTTTTTCTTTTCCTCTTCTCCTAATTGTGTTTTTAAATCAAATTCAATTATATAAATTTATTGTTCTTCGTATTCTAGAGTAATTAGTTAATTTTAAGATAGAATTCCACGTTCCCACTGACGACAATATTTTATTAATTTGCCAACGGATCCAATGAAACATTGAGGTGTAATTGTGGTTAAAATGCTTTTATAAGGTAATATTAACCTATAAAATTTTAACATCTTGGTGTTTTTGTGTCATGCCAAAATTCTAAATTCTTATTGGATAATGTGATAATTCATCATCTAAACGTTGATTTGAAGCCAAGTTACTCTTGGAATAATGGTTTGTTGGTAATGTTTAATTTACTATGGTTAAATTTCATTTTTCCTATTTTTACTTTGCAATTTTTAGCAATGTTTTTTTTATTTATATAATTGGTGCAATATGGGTAATGTTTTTTTTATTTGTTTAATTGGTGCAATCTGGGTATGTTTAATTTATTATGGGTAAAAAAGTATGTTTTTTACTGTTTATTTGCAACGGTAGTAATGTTCTAATTGTTTAATTGGTGCAATCTGACTGTGTTTAATTTACAATGGTTAAAACACATTTTTATTATTGTTGACTTATGATATAAATCTTCTTCATTACATTGTACAAATTTGGACTACGATGTTATTAATGTCTCTAAAACATTCTCCCGTTTATTTTCCATTTAATTAAAGTAATATGATATTTGAGGGGTATGTTAGATAATTTAGGTAGATTAAGAAATTATTAAATTTTAATAAATTCAAGAGTATAAATGTATAATTATATAAAAATGCAATTCTTGGAGTATGAGAGGGGTGAGATATAGAGGAAATCATTTCAAGAAGAGTTTCTCAGTTGTGTATTTAAAGAAAATGTGCAACTAACTGAAATTATTATTGTATGTACTCTTTTTTTATGGAATTGATGTGCAGTCATTTCATTGGACTTTGCATATGTAGATGTTGATGTATATTTAATCTCTAGATTAAATCTGAAATTAGATGCTTGTAGATATAATACTATGTTTTAAGAAAGGAGTTAATGTCTGCTAATGTGGTCCAAGTTGTGTTACAGTGGTGGAACTTGGTTTGAATCAAACTAATCAATATATGTATGTAATCTAAAGGTTGAATGCTCGACAAAGTTAAGTCCTATTGGAATCCCACCTTTATATTTCTTAACTTAAGTACAGATAACATCAAGAGAATCAAGACATAGGGCCATATCTAGAGAAATTAACTTATTGTGTTTGGTATATATATTTATTTCTAGTCTATTAGATATATCAAATTAAAATAGATACTTTAAATAAATAGTGAAGGATATAGCGATATCCCACACCCTATTTTGATGTAATATACCCTTTATGTGTATATAAACGTGTTTTGTTTGAATCATTATGGCCTCACATTTCTATAGTTTCCAAGGAAATGGATAGGATGGAGTATTTTAATTGATCTGTAGATTAAAGAGTGTAAAAGAAATATTTTGTTTGTTTTCAATTTATTGTCAAGAGAATTCAATCCTACTTAGAGAAAAATAATCCATGCAAATTTTATCGTTGGTTTATCGATGGAAGGGGTTTTCTATGTTGCTTGCTTCCATAGCTCTATGGATAGTTTGAAAATTTTAAATCAATCCAGTGAAGTTGAAATTTGTGGTATTATAACCCAATAATATAGGCCTATTTGTACAGAAGTTACAATGAGATTGTATGCATAGTGTTATTCGGGCTCTAGGATTAATATGAAGTCCATATACTTATAAAATGAATTGCAAAGCCAAAGCTAATAGCTCTTGATTTTAAAAATTGGTTATAAAAATCATTATAGCATTTGACTTAATGCTTATCAATTTTGTTTGGAATAAAATTTAAAATATTGTGATAGCATTGGTGTAAGGGTCATGGTTTATCCTTGAAGTATAACTTGTAGTTCACATGGTTACTCATAATAGTCCATGGGAGGATTTCATGTAATTTTTTTATTGACACCATTTTTTTTGAATAGTTAACATTATTGAAGGCACCATTGATACGACAAAAAAAAAAAATTATCGTATTTCGAGTCTTTTGTCCAATGGGACCTTTAAATATATATTATATTGATGGTTGGTATGTTGGGACCTTACACAACCTTTATTACTCTTATCCTTAATGAAGATAGTTCTAAATATCTTAGCAAGTTTTAGTCAATTTCACTTTGCAACGTGATTTACAAAATCATAACAAAAGTTATTGCCAATAGGTTGAAGCCCGCTCCTTCCAAACTAAATACCGAGAGAAATAAATCTATATAGAGGGTCTACAAATCCTGGATAGAATTATCCTCAACCATGAAATGATATGTTCTTATAAAACTTCCAAAAAAGTGGGAATTCTCATTAAGTTAGATAATTCCAAAGCATTTAGGAAGCTCAAATAGTATTACATGCGACACATTCTTCTAGATTTTAAGTTTTTAGAAAAATAGACCAATTAGAATCTATCTCTCACCTCCAGGTCTTTCTTCTTGATTCTTATCAATGGCTCATCCTCATCCACCTTTTCCTTATAAGGCATATGGCAAGAGGACCCACTTTATTCTTTCCTTCTTGTATTAATGGTAGAAAGATCTGGGTTTCTCCCTTAAAGCAACAACAGACTCCAATAAAATAAAATGTCTCAATATTCTCATGGAATATCTCACTACCTCTCACCAACACTTTGTCGATCACATTCTATTAATGGGATACCAATAGTTTGTGAAGCATGTGCTTTCAAACATGTATTACTAGATTTCATGGTATTCTCTAGAAACAACATTAAACACAATAAGTCTCAAATATTTGTATTCAATACTGCATCTATTGTCCAATTAAATATTTCTAGGATTATAGGATTTAAGTGGATCTCCCTTCCTTCCAAATACCTGAGTTCTCCTCTTTTTTAAAACTCCCTTTTCCATGACACATGGGAGGATCTTCTTAATACTTTAGAGTGAAATTTGGCTTGATAGACATTTTTTTCTCTTAAAATCACAAGCTTCCTAACTCTCCTTATCTTTATTCTTCAAGCCATGTCCCTTTATTTATTTTCCACCCCACCAATGATAAAAACATTCTTAAGGTTGTTTACCATTTGCAACAATATTTTGTGAGGAGGAGCTATAGAAAAAATAGGCCTTGATTGCATGGGATAAACTTTGATTTTTGAAATTGGAAAGAAGTCTTGGTTGTGAAGACCCAAAAATCTTAAGTGTAGCATTAGGGGCTAAAACTTGGTGGAGATGGCTCAATAGTGCAAGTGAACCCTGTGGGAAAATATGGAGTAGGAAATATGTGAAAAACATTGTTGAAAAATATATTGTATAAATGGATGACTCAGATGTTGATTCTAACATACGGAATGCATCATGACAAAATAAGCATGTAATCGAAAATCATTGCTTCTAGGAGATTCATAACAATCAATATTCAACATTATTTTGGGATGAGTCATGGCATCATATGCCAAAAATTCGAAAAAGGGAAGATCTTCAATCCCTTCAAGAAGTCATGATGAACCAAATCCATACCTTAATCTCTCACTATTGGGCTCCATAACCCATAAATCTTTGTTGGCAATCCTATATACCGCAATAAGCTTTGAATCCTCTATTGGATATCTCTAATTGGGAATATTTTTGGAAAGAACTAAGTGTTATAAAGAATAAAAATCTATTAGAATTATGGCTAATATGTTGTCCTTGATGTCAACCTGGTTATAGTATAATGTGTTGTATAATTGTTGCAAATGACATGAATATTGACATAGGTATTGCAGAAATGAGGAAGTATATTGGCAGCCTTGTCACAGATTTAATTTGAGAAAAGATGAAAATGTGAAGTTGGAAAATTATAAGCAACCTCTATGAAGAAAAATTGCATACATATGTAGGTTTAGTGAACAAAAGTCCCATATGTGATCCTAACCATGGAAAATAGAAAACCATGAGCTTTTCCCATGGTAATATCCCACAATTTTGTGACCGCAATGGATATTTGATCTCATCAAACATTTAATAACAACAAACCTAAGGGATCTTCCTATGGTATTGGAAAGACAAATGGCTATAAAAGGAGAAGGAGATCAGGGATTTATGTGTGCTTTTGATGGATTATTCATGTGTGATCTAACCTTGAACAGGTGTGCACCAGGGAGTAAGGAGAAGGCTCAGATCTAAAAGATCTAAAAGTATATTAAAAGCCAATATATATGCTTAATTAAGTTGCAGCATCAATAATTATATGTGTTTTTTACAATGGTGTATGTAAGGTAAATGAATGATCATAAGTTATTTTCAATAGTATATTTGAGTTTGATGTTATCAGTTCTGTAGTACGCGTGCTTAAGTTAATGAGAAATCTGGTTGTACACATGTTGTGTTCTTGGATACCATGTACATACGCAGATCTGCTTTAGGATAATCGCTTATACATTCTGAGATAATATATTTTTTTTGGGTTGTTGCTTGATCTAGGTTTTTAACAATTGTTTTGCTACTGATTGATATATGTGATGAGGTTTGGCTTGAACAGACATAATTATTTACTAGAGAAGATTTGGTATTCATATATTGAAATATTTACATTTTTTATATGCATAAGAAGCACGTATATACGCGGTTCCCTTTAATGGAAGTCATGTATATATTATGATTTGATCACGGTTTGTAGTGTTGCTTGGTTATAACATTAGATTGGTTTTGTATTATTTGTTGTTAATTGTCAATGATGTCTTAATTTGGATGTTTGGTATCTATTGATGATTTTACATTGGTTATTAGTGTTGAGGTTGATCAGTGATATGATTGTATAGGATTGATTGGTATTTAGTGAGCATGTTTACTTGAACAATATTCAATGATTAAGTTTTTATTTAGTGATTGGCATAGTGGTATTTATTGTTGGTATTAGTGTTCAGTATTAATTTTTTGGTATCTTGATATATGGTGAGTGTGGGTGGTGGCCTACATGTTTTATTGGATTATTGACAGGTATATCCAATGGGAAAATTTTTAAATGTGGTCCACAAGGTGTTGAGTATTGGAGCCTTCAGTAAGGGAGTCGAAGCATCCTTCCAGTAGGATATGATAAACTTGATTAGGGCATTGTAGCTCCCTTCCCGTGGATGTTGGAGAATGAGTGGAGGTTGTAGCCTCCTGCAGGTAGGAGCCTGTGTGCTAGCAAGAGTTTGTGTCAGTATAAAATTGAATGAATATTTTTGTTATGATAAAAGAAGAAGACATAGACAACAACAACAATGGTTTTCTCCCACATTGGGTTTCCACCTATAATATCGGTGTCCATATGTGTTGATGTGTTTCGTATGTGTTATGATTTATCTGCTCTTTACTGCTCATGGTTATTTCATAATGAATGGCTAATGAAATAATGATGTAATGGTTAAGTTAAAAAATTAATGGAAATTGTGAAAATTTGGTAATCTGCACATAGGCAGATTTCATTCACTTAAGGCGCGTAAGCACATGATTTTTCTAAATAATGGTAGTGTACACTTATCTTAATTGGAAATTGAAGATTAAGTGAAATAAAAATATTGATTCACCCCCCCCCCCAAGTATTTTTCCTAACAAAATCAAGTTGGCATGGATAAAATTAGATGGGGTTATCGACTTAGAGGATACTTTAATCTCAAGTAGGAATACAACTTGGCGACAAAACACTTCGATCTCCCCATACATGGAATATGGGATAAAATTTGGAAACAAAACCTGTGGCCAAAAATTTCTCTTTTTCTTTGCTCTTGGCACATGGAAAAACTCTTACTTGGGACATATTGCTTCCATGAGGACTCTAAGTCCCATCTTTTTCATATTTCCATATCAAATAAGGAAACCACAAAACATATTCTAACTATTTTCCCTTTTGCCGCAACTTTATTGGGAAAACAATTTGTTGCTTTCTGATGCATTGATCAAAATATATTCATCCTTGTTGACACCATTACTAGTTGGAAATTTTCTACTTTCACACACCCACTTCTAAATGGAGCTTGATGGCTCTTCCTAGATTTTGTTTTATGGGAGATCCAAAAAGAAAGGAAAAAAATAACCTTTAAATTGTCTCCTATGAATACAGCATATCTAGAGAAAAATAGAGAAAATCATAAATGAAATATTCTAATCTCCCACTTGACTGAGTAAGATGGAAAAATTAATGATCAAGATATAATCACGCTAAATGAACTCAAGGTCAACCCAACTAGTGCTCTTTATCCTACTATAATAATGTCTCCTAGAACATTGTTCTAGTCAAATGGTATCCCCCCCATCCTCCAAATATCATTAAAACAAACTTTTATGGTGCCTCTAAATGTAACCTGGGCCTAGCTGGCTTTGGAGGCATGTTTAGGAACAACCAGGGGGAAATTATATGGATTTATGTTATATGTCTTGGCATAGATAATAATAATGTAGCAAAGTTATATTCCATAGAATTTTTTCTCATGTTGTTGTTCAAGAAGGATGCACCAAATTGATTGTAGATAGGGATTCGTAATTTGTGATCCAAATGCTCAAAAAGATGCAAAAATGCTCTGTTACCAACAAAATATCTAGAAACTAGCACCTTGAAGCGGGTTTAGAGTGCATAAACAATCTCCATCCCCAACTTCCAACACTTATTTCACCTCATCTCAAACAATTTGGAAGTAAAATTGATGATTGGCTTGCTAATGAAGGACTCAATTGTGACCAGTCATTAGTATACATGCATTGGAATGCAATTACCTAAGACCCTCTAAAAGAGCATTATCACGCCTTAGCTCAAGCCAATAGCGCTCCCTTAGATGGGTTGATAGGACCACACAACCCATGCACCTCAATAAATACACCACTACCAATACCCATTCATGCCTCAAGTTTTGGGCAGATGTGTTGGCTTGAGGGGTCCTGACCCAGGTTCAGAATTGAGGTTAACCAACAAAACCCTCTTACTACTGGCCCTTTCAATAGTGACCTACTTGCGCAAGTCAAAGTCTCAAATGAAGTCGTATGGGGGGGTGTTGGAACCAGGTGTCTGCACCCCGAAGTGAGGTCTGAATGATGTGGGTGCCTTAAGATCCCAACAACCATAATCAAACCTTCATTAATAAAGGAGGATGAGTCTTTGACATGAATTGAAAGGCATCAAGTTGGAACCCGATGACAGGTTTGTTAGCTTTGATGTTGTCTCATTATACACTTGCATCCCCATTAGGGAAGCTATTGATGTCATTTCTCGGGTCACAGATCCTGATACTGCTCTCGTCTAGTGGAGATCTGTCTAACCTCAACCTTCTTCAATTTCGAGGGTGAATTATTTGAACAAACTTGTGGTGTGGCCATGGGTTCCCCCTATCCCCGGTAGTTGCTAATATTTTCACGGAAGACTTTGAATCAAGGGCCCTCTCCTCCTCCCTTTTTCAACCTAAGCTTTGGAAAAGGTTTGTTGATGACACTTGTGTGGTGTGGCCTCATGAAAAAGAGAAATTGGACCTTTTCTTCCATCATCTTAATGATCAATCTGATTTCATTAAGTTTACCATGGAATTCGAAGTGGATGGTAGCTTGCCCTTTCTTGATGTTCTTATTTCTAGAAATGATGAAGGTTCTTTCTCTCATCAAGTTTTTAGAAAGAAGACGCACACTGAGTAGTATTTACATGTGAGTTCTCACCATTTCCCTGCTCAAAAGCTAGGGGTTTTGAGTACCCTAGCCACTATAGCCTTTAGAATTGCTGATGAACACCACCTTGAAGATGAGAAATCTCATCTCCTTAAGGTTTTCCTTAAAAATGGTTATAGAAAGGTTCAATGTCTTAGAGCTTTTCAAAAAGCTAAAAAAGGTCCTAGGGTCAAAAAGGATCATTGTGATAGGTTATCCAGAGTTCACCTTCCTTTTATCCAAGGAACGACTGATAAAATCGCTAGGATCCTAAGGAGACATAAAGTTCCCTCAACCTTCAAGCCCCTCCGCACCATTCGGAGTTCGCTTAGATCGAATAAGGACCTGATCTACCCTAAGGATGGTAAAGGTGTTTACTTGAGTCCATGCCCCTGTGGGACACCTTACATCGGTGAAATTGGTCGATCCATCAGTCAAAGAATTCATGAACATGCCGCTGACCTTAAACATAATAGATCTCGCTCCTCTGCCTTAGCAGAGCATGCGAAAAAGACAAATCATCACATTTGCATTGAAGATGTGAAATTTATTGCAAGGATTAACCATTTCCACCACCGAAAGTTAAGGGAGGCCTTAGAAATCGAAAAGAGGCCAGTCAACCTTAACAGGGATGATGGGTGGAGTGCTAGCAGATGCTGGATCCCTGCCCTTGATTCTTAGTTATTGGTTTTCTTCCCTTCTTTTCTCCCTCGTTTCCTTTCCTCTCCTCTGTTCCCCGGTTTCTTTCTCCCTTTCTGTACTTTATTAATTAATTTATTTTTATTTATTATTATGATTATTTAATTATTATTAATATTTATTTATTAATTTATTATTTATTTATTTATTGATTTATTGTCAATATTATTATTATTTATTTAATATTATTATTTTTCATTTTTTTTATTTATTTTTTTTTTTTTTATCTACTTCTTCTTTTTATTATTATTATTATTATTGTTTTTTTTTTTTTAATCTTAGAATTTTAGATTATTATTAATTAAGAATATATAAATATTTTATTATATTCAAAATTTTTAATTATTAAATAAAAATATATTAATAATAATTCATCTATTATTTTGTCTTTGTATTTTTTTATTCCAGTGAAACTAGTCGTTATTCCACAACGACTAGTTGGAACTTTCTATCTATTTAAAGTGGGTCCTAGATCAGAATCATATTTCTCATCTTGTCCTGATGATGAACCACACTGGCTGGTTCGAAACGCGTCGACAAAATTTGCTTGAATGTGATTTTCACCGAAAGATTTTATACACAATTTATGGATCACAGAAGCCAAATTCCTAACAAATATCATGGTTATATGGTAAATTTGGATTAAATTCACATTAAATATTTAATTAGAAGAATTTATTAAATTTGATATAGTCAACAAATAACAATGGCATTTATATGAAAATTAAGTGGAAAGTGAGTGAATTTATTAAATTTGATATTGTCCACACAGAAAGATTTCAATGGCATTTGGTGGAAATATTTCATTTCTCTCCTATATTTTCTGTGGGCTAGAGTTATTCCATGCGAAATAAGATACTATGTCCAAATGTATTTTGTGTTTCTACTTATTAAGAATTGGAGAGGAATTTATACTTACCAGATAAAATTCAATTTTTGGAAACAAGATTTATTAATTCCATTAACATAAATATGTGTGTTCCTATATTAATGTTTATAGGCCTATGCGATAAGTCTCCCTACTTGAAAATTCTTATTAAGTTTAAAATTGGTGAAAGTAAGGCATATGCAAAGCTAAAGTTTGTATATGAGCAAGGCATATGTGAAGCTTAAGTTTGTGCAGAAGTAAAGCATGCACAGAGGTAAAAAGGTAAGTTCCATGGCTCCCTACAACGGGGCCAAAAGGAAATATTTAATTTAGAATCATGTTGGAAAAGCTACCTAGGTATTTAGACTTGAGTGTAAATGATAAATAATAAAATCGTGATGAATAAGTAAGAAGAGGTAATAAATGATTATTTACTTCTTTGAAATTTGACCTAAATTACCATTGCACTAAAAACCCTTGAAAAGATGATGTCATGAAAGAGTTCTCCATTTTATGATTTATTACTTAAAATAACACTATCTCGTGGAGGATTTTATTATGTTTCTAAAATTATTGCTCCAACTCTAATTCATTCACATCCCAATTTTGTATATCCCATATACCAATGACAAATATGAGGGCCCATGGATACATTATACCATCAGTTGTAGCCTATAAGAGATAAGATGATTTGATAAGTGCATTGTCCATATTCAAATGTTGTCATGCTAGGTAACAACTTCTTGTTTTTTTTAATTTCATTTTATTATTACTAGAAATTGCACCATATGGAAACGTTGTAAAGCATTAAAATATGTGATATGTTTTGTGATTTAATTGAATATTTAACTTATAAATATAGATTATTTTATTTTAATAAAATTATAGGTTTGGAGAATTGTTTGGATAAAGAAATTGGTTTTTTTTTTAACCTAGTTAGTATAGATAGCGTATAGAGTAGTGTGCAGAGTTTTATATGATTTAATTGAATATTTAAAATGTAGTGTGTAGATTTTTATGTGATTTAATTGAATATTTAACATGTAGTGAGTTTTATGTGATTTCACTTAATATTTAACATGTAGTGTGCACAATTTTATGTGATTTAATTGAATATTTAAAGTGTACTGTGTAGAGTTTTATGTGATTCAATTGAATCTTTAACTTATAAGTAACGACTCTCACATGAATCATGTAGGATAGCTACAACTAAAGAGATTGAACAATTGGGGGCTACTTGGGCTAGTTTTATGTGATTTAATTGAATATTTAACTTATAAGTAACCACTCTCATAAATAATTTGATCATTTTTCCTCTTGAGTAATCATAAATTTTTCATTTTTCATAAATTTCAACCAAAAAAAATTAATTACATCATTTAAATAATCCAACATAAACCTCAATCTGTAACTATAATCTGTACCTCATATCATTGAAAATAAATGAAAATTAATTTACATCATAGCATTAAAAAGACAAGAACATCCTCAATGGCTACTCAAAATGTTTATGTCATATCCTTGAAAAGAAATGAACATTAATTTATCTGACAACAATAAAAATACATGAACATTAATGGGTTACTATGAGAATATATAAACACCTTACTTTTACCAGTTAAACAAGCACTCAATAACCCTTTCAATTTTAAAAAATATACTATCACATTTATCAAAGAAATATGTGTTACAAATAAAAATGAATAACGATGTAATATACCTTGTAAGCCCATAAGAATTTGAGTTAGACGTTACAATCCAAGCCCAGCGACTTTGAAACTATTTATTAAGAAAATTGAGCTTTCGTATCAAGCAATGTTTCTTTTCTCAGTTGTGAATTTAGGGAGAGTCTCAAAATACAACTGTACACCGACAACAATAACAATGCATTTCACATCCTAAAGTGAATGAAACGAATGTTCAATCGTCGGCAAAGTTCTTAACCAATCATGTGTGCTAAGAATAAACCTTATAATATATATATATATATATATATATATATATATATATATATATATATAAACATATAAACATATATATATATATTTTTAAACTATTTTATAATTTTTAAATATATTTATGAAGTTATACATTAAGATCATGTGAATGCATTATAATATAAAAATTAATATAACAGAAGTGAAAAAATTTGATTGCTATAAAGTACAATCATATAAATATAATAATAAATAATATCATAATCATATTAATATAAAAGAAATAAGATTAAATATATAAGGGAAGAAATTAGATATATTAAGTTTCTTTTTCTTTAAACTCTAGTTTTGAATTAACCATCTCTCCTATTTACTGTAACGTTATTCATAACTGTGGGACAAGAATAAACAAGATATTTGACCATCATCGACTTTAACGTGGAGGGATCACTGTGAGTCTCTGAATGCAATGGCAACAGGGCGTGTATTATCCTAACTGTGCTAAATCCCAGCCTAACTCTCTAAGTTCTACGATTGTGTCCTTTGACAGATCCACGTGCCTCCTCCCACATGCCACTTCCAATAGTAGAACCCTGAAGCTGAACACGTCGGAGCTCGGCGTGGCCTTCCCCTTGTGTACGAGCTCCGGCACTATGTACCCCAGTGTTCCCACCACAAAAATCGTTCATGGATTCTCGTTGTGATCATATAACCGAGCACGGCCGAAGTCTCCCATCTGCCCATTGAGCTCTGAATCCAACAACACGTTGCTCGACTTGATGTCTCTGTGAATAATCTTCTTCTCCCACTACTCGTGCAAATAACTTATTTTATTGATGCAATGAGTTCTTACTTTATTCTTCAATCAACAAGTATTTGTAAGTGAAAAAATACAACCATTCAATTCTTCAATAAGAGTAGTAAATAAAGATTACAGTATACAATGAACAATAGGAAAGAGACACCAAAATTAGGCTCACAACTAGGGAATAACCCAAACGGGGAAAACCAAAAATTCTTTCCTTATGAGAGAGACTTTTTTCATCAAAAGTACATCAAAAATATTCCAACAGATCCAAAGTTGTCCTCAATGAAAAATATCTACATAAATTTTCACCCCCTCTTACCTAGGGAGGTAATCTTTCATTCTCTCTCAAGATAAATCATTCCAACCAATTCATAGGTCCCACAATGCACGACCTAAGGGAGATATCACAATCCAAGTTTCTCTCTCTCAAACTCATCATAAGGAAAGATACATACCATCCATCTCGAAGCATCTCTGTAGAAAAAAAGGTCTTACAACACACATGCTACAAGATGAATAAACAATAAATATCCCATAACACAAGGTATCACAATACACATTCTACAGGAGGAATACACAATCCATCTCCCAGACCACAAAATCTCATGGGACATAACCTACAGGAGGATCCAAAATACATCTCCCAAACCACAAGGTCTCATGGCACACAACCTACAGGAGGAATAAACAATACATCTCCTAGAACAAAAAGGCTCACGACACATAGCCTATCAGAGGAATCAATACATATTATGGACCACAAGTTCTCAAATTATACAACCTATGGGAAATGGTATATAATATGATGTTATGTAATTAGTGCTCCCTCTCTCTTAAATAGGGGTTCTCAACAACTCCAAGTTGTTCTCTGAAATATAAACAAACTTCATCTCGCACAATGAATTTTCCAATACATTTCTAAATAATTTTATTAATGTGTATATTTATATTATATATTTTCTGTTTTATTAACAATCTAGTTGTAGCAATTAATTATTTAAGGTTAAAACCTATATTAAACACATTCTATATAAAACTTTGGAGGCAAAGCTTCCATTCATCTCAATTCTACTCTATGTTTGTTCTACTTCTTCAAACCAAAATGGTGATACTCTAACTTTTAACTCCAAAGAATAAAAAATTGCACGTTTATGTACCCAGAATAGTTGGCCTCCGGCCTCCACGATGGAACAACGTTCCCAAGACCATCATTTTAATTCACAAACCAATCTTAACTAGACACTACGAAGTGCCCAGGATGACTTATCCACATTTCATGGGTTAAAGTTTTAAATGGGTACTCAAAACCAATAACCATAGAACCTTCAAGACGACCAACCCAAGTTGAATGTGTGTGCAACATTGCTATTAAAATGGCAATTAAATCTGGTGCTATAGCCATTTATTTCGTCAATCGTCAAAGAATAGAGGGTTGTAGATCAAGTTTTCCATAAATAGATTAAAGAACCAATAACTAGAGTGCCCAGTCAGGTACGAGCCTAAGTGCAGTTTTGTAATTGGCTGAAGCTACAAGTCTTACCAACCACACATATAATGTATCAAAATTAGCAACCAAACCAAAATAATAGTGCTTGACAAAATTTATAAACTATGAATAAGTAGTTGATTTTGTTACTTTTTTTACACTACCACAATCCAACATTTCGTAATTGCTTGAAAATAAATTTCTCATCAATCACACAGAATGTATCAAAATTAGAAATTCTACCGAATAACAGAAAGGATGTGACAAGAAATTGTTGAATCATGAATAACTGGTTTTGTTTATTGTTTTGTGTCCACTTTCACTACCCAACAAAACAAAGGTTTAAGGCAACATCTAGGTCGGATATATGAAGACCACCTGGATGATGAAGTTTCCTCAACGCAATCTCGTGTGCATCAACCAATTACTCTCCACACGTGTAGTTCACCGAAATCCGTAGGTTCGAGTTCGATAATTTCATTCTTTCAATTCCAATTTATGTACTATGTAGCATGGAACCTTATTGTTACACCAATTTTTGGTCATCTAACTTGTTACTATTATATGGACCAAATTACACCGTGTAAGACCAATTTTACCCTAGTAAAATTGCTTTAAGTATGAAAAATAACTTAGTAATCCATAATTTATTAAGTTGTTTATGGTCTAAATAGGAAACCCCATATGGAATACTTGAATAAATCCTTATTTTTTTTATTTTCCTCAAGGGATAATTAATTAAACCACAGTTTAATTAATATTCTTGGTCATATTTAACCCAAAACAACAAAATTAATTAGATAAATCATTATTTATCTTATTATTTTCTAGGAATAATTATTTAAAACATTATTTAAATAATATTCTTTGTTAAATTTGAATAAATCATTATTTATTTAATTATTACTCAACCATATTCTTAAAATCATAAATAAATCATTTATTTATTTATTATTTACAAATAAAGGGATTTGACCAAATTCAAATTATTTTTCCCTCCAACAAAAATAATAAAATATTTCATAAAAGTTGGATCTAGATTTGGTTAATAATATTTTAATTATGCACCAATATCTAGACTAACTCAATATTTTGTTATAAATAGAAGGGTTTTTCCATTCATTCACTACCTTTTGTTGCCTAAAGATCACTCTGGATCTACACTTTTGGTCTGACTTTGATCCTCCATCATTGTCATATTTTTCTACCTTTTTTGCTTGTGAGCTCCCTTTGAATTCCATTTTTGTTTGGGTTTTTCACACCATCAAGAGAGAGAGATCTATCTGAAGTGCTGAGGACATACAAGAACCCATCCCATTGAGGGGGACTGGTAACATCTTTCTATGTTCCCTTCCCAGGTGTCATAAATACAAAATTCTTTAAAAATATTCTTCTCTTGTCTATTGGATGCATGGAGCAACTCTTGCTTTTATTTGTTGTTTAATGTCTTTAACTGCATAGATCTATATTTTGTATCATTTATCTTGGTCAACTAATTGCAGATCTAAGGAAATTGACAGCCATCTATGATGTTAGGGCTGTTTTTTATGAACAGCTAAAGTGATCTTTTTTCGTACGCTTGCGATTACAATTCACACTAACAACTAGCGATTCCACAAGGGTTTACAGTTACAACCGCTGTCATTTTTCAAATCCCTGCATGACCAGCTGCTTCAACCCCTAAGTTTTTTCTTCAACTTCTTATTTTTCATTTCTTGATGTTGTTTTTAACCTTTACAACCCTAAAACAGTTAAAAATTCTAACTTCTATATGTTTATGGTCCTATTTCCTAGGTGACAGTTATCAGTCGCAGCTGAGACACACTTTTTTTTTAAACCTGCTCTTGAGACAGTCGGAAGTGCAGGTCACACTTTTTGGGCCAAAACCTGCGACCTCAACCTTCAGGATGCAAAAATCAGCCAAAAAACTGCGACCTCATTGGAAAACAGGTCAGAAAGTGCAACCTGAACTTTTTGCGAGAATTTTTTTGTGATTTTTTTTGGGTGTTTAGGCTACCGTTCAAGGTTTTCTAACCTCCCTCTCCACCCGTCTTGGACACGTACTTGCTCTGTTTTACTCGTCTAAGTAGGAACTAAGCCCCTTAGGGCTTCAGTACACTTCTACCTTTTTACGAAGAGTTTAGCTAAAGCAGGTCGTCTGAGATTTTAGTGTGTTCAACCATTTTTTAGATCTGATCTTGTACTTTCATATCCATTTAAAATTGGTTATTCATCCATCCAAAACACCTCTTTTCAATTTTTTTTGGTTCTCCTCTAGGGTCCCCTCCATTTCCCTTCAGGTTGTATCCTTTCGCCACCTCATTTGCAGCACTTTTCCCTCTGGTTTTTGTTGTTTTCTGCACCTATTTCCAGTAGATCTGACCTTTAGATCCCTTCCCCTCCTGAATTTAGATCCATTGGCCATTTTGTATGTTTTGACTATATTTTACCCACCCATATACTAGTTGTTGGGAAGCCCTCCTCCTTGGTTTAAATTGATGCATCTTTAGCTGTTTATTTTCTATCATATTTCAGTTTACTCTACTATTATTTGTAGATTTATTTACAGTTATACATCACCTTTTTTTCTTTTTTCTCTACACACGTCTGGGTTTAATTAAAATTAACACACTTATCACATACATGCACACCCTAAGTGAAGAGCGCCTAGTTTACACCACTAGGCCAAGACTATAACATTGTAATCAATTGATCTTGAACCTCCCTGCCCTTGTTTCGACATTGTAATCATTTGATCCTGCACCTCCTTTCTCGTGTCAGTCTCTCTTCCTTCTATGATCCATGTCTGCTTTTCCATCATTGCGCCCCCAAGGTGTTTATCCTGGAGACTTCTTGGCCTTCATCCTTAGTTTCTGTTAGGAAGACTTACTCCTCTACGTAGGGTTTGAGTTAGTCCTCCACCGAGTCCCCATTATGACTCTTCTTCTGGTTCATCGGGTTCCCCTTCTGGTTCTATCCTCAGTTCTCTCCCTGTCACCTTGACCATTTTTGGTTTAGGACCTAACGCTGGTGGTATCCCCGGCCCTAATGCTGGGAATACTACTAATGGGACCGCAATAGAAACTCTCACAGCTGCTCCCTTACTCCCTTATATGGCAGGCCTCGGCCTTCCCAATTTTAACCAGTTGGTCAATAACCCCATACACCATGATCCTGGTTGGCCTTCTATGCCAACCAAGCTCCCTTCATACATCCCCAAGTTTGAGGGTCTTGCTGGATAGGATCCTACAAACCATGTTCGTTCTTTCCACATGTGGTGTTTGTCTAACTCCATCACCAATGACTCGATCTGTCTTTGGTTGTTCCAGCGTACGCTTACTGGAGAAGCTTCCAAGTAGTATGTTGACTAGGCCTCCTCCTCTCATACTACTTTTGTGACTCTTCCAAGGGATTTTATGTCTTCCTTCTAGCTTCCCCTTCATTATGACACTGGTACTGAAATTTTGACCTCTTTCCGTCAATCGTCTGCAACTCTCCTATCCGATCATGTCCAAGAATGGCGGAGAAGAAAGAGCCTATGTTGAGCCCCTACCTTCAAAGACCGTGTCTACATGGACTAGTTTCTTAGATCCCTTTTTCCTGCTATTGGAAAATATGTCGTATCTCATTTCCCTTAGACCAAAGAAGCTTCCCTCCAGATTGCATTGAAATATGACCTGATCTACGCACAGTCTGGTTATTTTTATATCGTCTTACCTGATCTCCCTAGACCCGGTGGTGCCGACACACCGGGGGCATTCCATGCCGCCGATGGTATCGTTAGAGCCCTTTCTCATCCATACACTCATCCTCCCAAGGGTTATCATTTCCCTCAGGAAGGGGCCAGCTCCTCCAACACTTTTCCCCCTCTTAGTAGCATGTATCCAAGATACAACATGCCTCCTCCTTTTTCCCAACCTATTTACCAAAATGTTTCCCAACCTCCTTATTATCCGTATCTGCAGCCTGGTGCTCCAACTCCTCCAGCATTAGCACCTCATCCTCCCTTTCCTTCTCAACCCTTGCAACAACAGCCACCACTCCCCCAAGGTCAGGTGTATGCATAGCAGGGTATGACTAATCCTCCTACTTCCAAAGAGAAGAGGAAAGGCAACCAAAATCAATCTGCCCCAGGTAATCCAAGAAACAATCCCCAAGGGAATGCACCTAACACTACAACCCAGCAACAGGGTACTCATCCCAAGCAGGACAGGCTTGTTCGCACGAACAAACCTTGTTCTTGTTGCAGTTTCTATGGTCACTACACCCATGATTGTCCTCTTTTAGCTCAGATGCGTCAAATGTGGGAAGCTCAAGAAACATCTTGAGGACAGCAAGCCTCCCCTTCGGTTGCTCCCAGTGTTGCCCCTATCTAACCGATTGTGTTTACTAATCCTTTCCACCAGCAAGGATTCGTGGCTACCCAACCCCCTGAAATTCAGGAGGCCACTCAACCTCCTCCATGCGGTACCTCTGATTACCAGATTATCATGATGAACTCTGACAACCCATTACTGTTGACCTCAACCTTCATACTCGGTCATGTCAGTACAACAAGCCACTCGCTACATTTGCCCATGAGCCCCCTTCTTCAGGTCCCATAGAGCCTCTTTCGACACCCAATGGTCCTTTACTGATCCCTCAGCCTAAGAAAGAGGTTCATACCAAGATCCCCAAGGGACCATTACGCCGAAACGTTGCTTCTGGTAAAGTTACCCATTCGTATAGTATAGTAGATGACTTGGCGCAATCCCCTGTTTCTATGTCAATGCTAGAAGTCCTCCAGTCGTGTCCTTCACAACGGAAATCTCTACTAACTGCCATTGGTGTTGTGGATCCTTCAGATGATTGTTTGATTGTCTTTGATGTTGACCGATCAGAACATCACCCCCCTTCCCGCCTCTGTCGCCTTCCAAATCCCTGTCAAGATCCGAAATTCCAACGTCGCATGTTGTATCATTAACGATGGGGCATCCACTTGTGTGATGTCTTCTTTGATTTGGAAGCAACTCGAATCTCCTGAGTTGGCCCCTTCCACTATCACCCTCCGAGTGTGGGATGGCAACTCTTTCTAGCCCCATGGTGTGTTTCGCAATTTTCCTATTACTCTTGCGGGAAAGACTGTTTGTGTTGACATAGAAGTCATTAATGCCCCCTTAGATTACAAAATTCTATTGGGTTGTAGCTACACTTATGCGATGTCTATTGTCCCATCTGTGGTTCACCATAAGATGTGTTTTCCTCACAACGAAAATATTGACACCATCGGCCAGTTGACATATTACGAACTGAAGTCTCAGACCTCCCCTGAGTCCATCATCTCTTCGGTGGCCACTAAAAAAATAGTCAAACCTCTTACCAGTGTCTCATTCAGAGTCTACAAAGACTCATATTTTCTTGGTTCATTCCCTAGTCTCCCTCCTCCTATCTCTAATCCTAGCTTGTTGAATGTTTGCATGATGCAATCGTTTTGGTCCGACCTCAAACAGACTGGTCCGACTATTCAGCAGCCCCGCCCTCCGCAACCTACTCCTAGCACCTCGACTCAGCATTTATAACCCCCTCCTCAAGGCCCTTCATCTGTAGTTGGTATCCATGAGCCTCTCTACACTCCTAGAATGGTTCCTCCTGGCCTTAACCATCTCGGAGTTGTCTTGCCTAGCCATTAGCCCTCCTGTCAGATACCGTTTTTAGCTCCCCCTCCTGGAGTATTTTTGGTACCTGTTATGGCTACCTTGTCTCTTCCTAACATGACCCTAGGGATCCCAGTTTGATACATTGATCCCCTAGCCATTATCCCGCCTAGTCAGCCCAAACCTTATACTACTTTGACCCCAGTCCATTCGGTCACCATGACCCCTCCCTTTTCTTTTCTGCCTCAGCCACCTCAATGGGAATCTACTCCTATTGCGAAAGCTTCAAGTGAAGGGGGGAAATCTCGCAAGAAGGAACCTAAGGACAAGGCTGCCCAAACAACCCCTACTCCTCCTCAACCTCCAAAGCATACCACCCGGTGTGCTTTATGTGATGTTTTCGGTCATGCCACCTATACCTGTCCTGAATTGCCTCATCTCAAGCCCATGGTCAACAAAGCATTTCCGGAGTCTCATATCCTAGAGGTCTATGTCACTATACCCGATTCAGTCCCGAAACTCAAGTCTTTGCGCACAAATCATCCTTGTGCTTTGTGTCATTTCCATGGCCACTACACCCACCTATGTCCCTGCATCGATAACTATCGTGCCTCTTTAGAAGCAGTCCACCAATTCGAGGCCAAGCGCAACGAGTCCACCTCTCCCTTGTTTGTGAGTTTTGCTTCGACAAAACTAGAAGTCTCACCTGCTCCCATTGACATTACCCCTCCCAATGTCGAGATGACAGAGTCTTCATCCATTTTTGATGCAGGTTACCCTGCAACCCCAGAATCTTCCCAATCACATGCATATAAGAATGCACTTCAAAAACTGCCCAATAGAACTCTGAGTCCGGGAAATTACACATGCTATCAATTCCGGAAGCTTGTAACATATGTTCACAACTTTTTATGGTTTATTAAAACTAATAATAATCAAACACTGCATATGGGGTTTTCCCTTTATCTTATTCATGGCAAACTCATATATTAAAATCATTTCCAATCAAATCAACATCTGCATGTTCCAATAACTCAACAATCATTTTCCATGCAATCAACCCCAACTTCAATAAGAATTTAGAACCCCATAATAATGGGAGCTCAAACATTTCACAATTAAAAAAAACCAACCCCAATGCCTATCATGGAAGGAGAATATTTCAACCTTGTGAATTACATTTCAATAACCATGGATTCTCAATTTATACATATCCACCATCTGTTTAAGAGTTTATTTGAACAAGTTGTACCATTGCATATCATAACATCACCACACAACATCACACGTCGATCATTGGATTAACTATGCCACATCACCATTTTCAGCCAATGCAATAAGGGATATGCCACGGTATTAATACAAGTGTGCTTTGAACACCACGCAATTCAATTGCGCCCTCATCTTATTCAAAATGCTTCTATACATCGATCCATTGCTCTTCCATTATTAATTTGCAAACTCATAATGCACCTTCACGTTATTCAGTTTGACTAACGCTTTCATACATCGGCTGTCACTGTGGAAATTACATAACTCCACATTTAACGTTACAGCTCAACCTCGCTGCAATTCAGTGCAATTACTCTGCGTTAACTCTGCAAATTGATTTATTACTCCTCTATGTATTCGCAAGTCAAACCTTCCACGCTTCTTGAAGAGGTTGCGCCCATTATTGCCAACTTTCCACTGCACTCCATACGCAATATGTTTCATTTAAAGCCGATGCTCCTACGGCAAATTCACATAAAATCTGCGTCGATTCCAATGCCATCCAGTCCTCAGACAGAGGTTAACTCATTCTTCATACGCTTTTGCATTGAATCTTTGGTACAATCGATGTCGATCATTGCAAATTGATACCGTTCTACATTCTCATATACGCTGACAAATAACACTATGCGCTTCCATGTAAGTTGCAACGCAGTCACTATTTGGTTACTGGTTTATTTTCCTCGGCTCTTACCTTAATAACAGCTCTCAACTTTTAATTCTATACCCAACACAGCAATTCATTCCAGGTTTTGATTATATAATTGTATTGATGAGATTTCATTACAGCGCTCGACCAATCACCCATACAAATCGATATAAAAATTGATGCTATGCCATCAAATCACAGGATTACTTTGTAACCAAACGACATTTCTCATTCAATCCATGAACTGTATTTTTCAACGGGCTTCACAGACCATTCTATTCGATTTTTTATAGCTACAGTTACAAAAGGGGATCTGTACTCAAGAAAGTGAGTAAAATTTCTACCAATGAAAACACTTTGAAACACCAAATACTGAATGCAGATATCGAGGATCATACGCACACCAAAAAAATGGGCTCTGAATCACTAGTTAAATTCGCAGCAATAGCTATACGACATTTCAAATTATGCGCCCCCTCTAACTGTTGTAAACTTTCAAAACATAAAACAACATCGATCCTTCCTTTAGAAGTATGCAATTTATATCAATTGTTCTATTTCACATAGAGCGCCATTTCATCCAATAAACAGAACTTCATTCATGCACATAGTTTAAATAAATTCCTTCATAAACAAACATAATATCAAATACAAAAGAATCCTCTTGGTTCATACCATATTTTCAACATTCATGGCCTTCCAAGTTCCCGGAGGCTTACAAACTTTGACTTTCCAGGCCTCACCTCTCCTCTCTATTCTATTTTACCTGCCCTATTTGCCTTTGAGACTCATAAATTTAAACAAATTTAAAATAATCTAATTTGAGTTCAATCCCTTTAATATCTCAACAAATCCCCAAATCTCTCAACACCCCTAAAACATAGATCTTTATCCCTAAAACCTTGCAACTAAATCTATCTTAGGCTTCCTAATTATCTCTTAGATATCTCTCATCTAATTTCTCTCATGTTTTCCAGTTGTTTGGAAACATTTACAAATTCTCACAAATAATTAATTAAAAACATAATTAATCACTCAAAAACAATATTAATATTTACATGAAATTAATAAATTCTCAAAAACATGAGACCCCTAGGTTTAATAAAAATACAAGGTATTTTTCTGAGCTAATGCTCCTGCATCAGACTCCCAAGGTAGAAAATGATCATGATCTCCAGATCATGCATTTCAAATCTTTGTCCTTGTTTTCCTCGATCCCATACTTTGTTCTGCAACTTATCATCTATATCTGCTGCTTGTTTCTTTTCTCCAAGTCTCCATATCTTATGCTGTCTTGCTCCACTCGCTACACTTTCACAATCTGTTTCTGTCTTCATTTTGCTACTGCTGCTTCTCTTCCTTGCTGATGTCTTCCTTTGAGACACTTTCAACATGATTCTTCTGATTAATTCAATTTCTCGGTCCAATAAATCTCCAGGCTACTAATTTCTTTCTGTCTGCTGAGCTAAGCCGGCTTGCTCAGTTCTTACTCGTTCAATTGTTACTATCACTTGTTGACTTTTTGCTTGCTCTGTCTGTGCTACCACCCAATCATCCATGCCCTCTTTTTTTCTGCAGCGGAAAACTTCTTCTCTACCTCCTCCTATCAGCGACTTACTGGACTGGTACATTGTGTACTCTCTTCTTCTGTTGTCTTCATCTCTCTGCATCTACATTTCCCAATTCTGCAATTGAGATCCTTTCTGCACTGAATTCTGATCATTTAGCATCATTTCTAGCAACATAACGTCCTCATCCCATGGATTAGATGTTTCCACAGAATTCTCGTCTTTCTTCTTCATTTGACTGCTCAACTGAGTCAATTGTTCTTCAACACCTGCAATAACACCTACATTCACAAAACACTTGTTAAAAAAAAAATCATAAGGCCTCAGTGCCTTTTCCTCCTTTGCCAGCACTTCAGTATGCTGTTCTGAATTCTCCTCCACTATCAGCACATCAAATTGTTGATTCTCTCTTCCCAAAGAATTCTCTGAAGAAATCTCAAGACTATCAGCTAGTCTTCCTCTCACACCATCTGTCTTCATGATGTCTTTCTGCTCTCGTTCACTATGATGAAATCTTTCTTCTGCTGCAATCTCCCTGTCATACTCCGAATTCACCAACAAGTATTCCAACAATGCAATTTCTCTGTGGCATTGTTGAAGCATAACATCATCATTTACAGTCCCTGCACTCATACACAACTTGTCAGTTTGAAAACTACAAGTTCCAATAGTCTCAACTGTTGGTTTATATACCAGCTCCTCAAGCTGAATCTCCTCTTCTTCATTCACAAGAACTTCCTCTTGTACTGTAATAGCAAAAGCATCACGGCTTTCTTCTTCTGAGTACTTATCTTCTGAAAGACTCTTTTCCACACTTGTGGCAGCTTCACAAGATTGCGCATCCTCCTCAATAAAACCTGTAATCACATCACAATTGTCAGCTACAAAAATACAAGAGTTCACATTATCCAGCTGATCTATATCTACCCAATAGTTCAGGAAATCATCAATGATCTCCTCCTCTGTTTCACCAATGGAAACCTCCACTTTCAACTCGGCTACTTTGAGTTCTTCACGTCTCAACTGCATACTCATCATCTGCTCAAGCTTCTTCAGCTCCTCTGTTAACTGCATGTTTATCTGTTGGTCTCTTTTCTGCTGTAGCCTCTGCCACTTCACTCTCTTCCTCATCAGCCAACCATGTCTCTGGTTTCTCACATTTTCCTGTAACAACTCCATCAATAACTCGAGATAAACCGCGATCTCAGCTTTCTCTTTCTCATACTCTTCATCAGTCAACTATTGTCTTATGCCATTTGTCTTGCCATCTTTCTCCCTCTTTCTACGGTGGCTTCTCTCTGAACCTTTTCTTTCTCCTTTATGACTTTCAGTATTCATTTCCTTCGCCATGAGTTTCTCACTCATGAGTTGCATCAAGCCTCTACAACAGTAAACTCTTCTGCTGCCACCTACCTCACCAATCCCTTCCTCTGGATCTGGTCTCTTGGTAATCACCGGTCCTCTGCTGGAACCCTTTCGAGCATTTCTCCACTGCTCCTTCAGGCTTCACTCATCTGCAAATTTATTAAACCCTTGTTGAATCTTCAGGTTCTGCCACATTCACCTAGAATCCCTTGCTGGATTCCATCACCAATGCACTCCAATTGTGATCTGCTTCCTCCTGCTGAGATTTCTTCACTATGCCTACAACCAAATTCTGCAAACAGTCTTCAAACCAGAGTTAAATATCAACTACAAACTCACCTTTCAAGATCTTGTTGATCTCGCTTCCTTCCTCAACTGCACTGCATCCCTGTGCTACAACCTTCACCAGTTTCAAAATCTATCATTCGTTCATCACATGCAATTAACTCAACTTAAAAATTTGAATCCTCACATATAGAGCTATTCCAGCTCTGATACCAAAAAATGATGCAGGTTACCCTGCAACCCACTTGAATCCTCACATATAGAGCTATTCCAGCTCTGATACCAAAAAATGATGCAGGTTACCCTGCAACCCCAGAATCTTCCCAATCACATGCATATAAGAATGCACTTCAAAAACTGCCCAATAGAACTCCGAGTCCAGGAAATTACACACGCTATCAATTCCGGAAGCTTGTAACATATGTTCACAACTTTTTATGGTTTATTAAAACTAATAATAATCAAACACTGCATATGGGGTTTTCCCTTTATCTTATTCATGGCAAACTCATATATTAAAATCATTTCCAATCAAATCAACATCCGCATGTTCCAATAACTCAACAATCATTTTCCATGCAATCAACCCCAACTTCAATAAGCATTTAGAACCCCATAATAATGGGAGCTCAAACATTTCACAATTAAAAAAAACCAACCCCAATGCCTATCATGGAAGGAGAATATTTCAACCTTGTGAATTGCATTTCAATAACCATGGATTCTCAATTTATACATATCCACCATCTATTTAAGAGTTGATTTGAACAAGTTATACCATTGCATATCATATCACATGTCAATCATTGGATTAACTATGCCACATCACCATTTTCAGCCAATGCAATAAGGGATATGCCACGGTATTAATACAAGTGTGCTTTGAACGCCACGCAATTCAATTGCGCCCTCACCTTATTCACAATGCTTCTATACATCGATCCATTGCTCTTCCATTATTAATTTTCAAACTCATAATGCACCTTCACGTTATTCAGTTTGACTAACGCTTTCATACATCGACTGTCACTATGGCAATTACATAACTCCACATTTAACGTTACAGCTCAACCTCGCTTCAATTCAGTGCAATTACTTTACGTTAACTCTGCAAATTGATTTATTACTCCTCTATGTATTCGTAAGTCAAACCTTCCACGCTTCTTGAAGAGGTTGCGCCCATTATTGCCAACGTTCCACTGCACTCCATACGCAATATGTTTCATTTAAAGTCGATGCTCCTACGGCAAATTCACATAAACTCTGCGCCGATTCCAATGTCGTCCAGTCCTCAGACAGAGGTTAACTCATTCTTCATACGCTTTTGCATTGAAGCTTTGGTACAATCGATGTCGATCATTGTAAATCAATATCGTTCTGCATTCTCATATACGCTGACAAATAACACTATGCGCTTCCATGTAAGTTGCAACACAGTCACTGTTTGGTTACTGGTTTATTTGCCTCGACTCTTACCTTAATAACAGCTCTCAACTTTTAATTCTATACCCAACACAACAATTCATTCCAGATTTTGATTATATAATTGTATTGATGAGATTTCATTGCAGCGCTCGAACAATCACCCATACAAATCGATATAAAAATCGATGCTATGCCATCAAATCACAGGATTACTTTGTAACCAAACGAAATTTCTCATTCAATCCATGAACTGTATTTTTCAACAGGCTTCACAGACCATTCTATTCGATTTTTTATAGCTACAGTTACAAAATGGGATCTGTACTCAAGAAAGTGAGTAAAATTTCTACCAATGAAAACACTTTGAAACACCTACTACTGAATGCAGATATCGAGGATCATAAGCACACCAAAAAAATGGGCTCTGAATCACTAGTTAAATTCGCAGCAATATCTATATGACATTTCAAATTATGCGCCCCCTCTAACAGCTATAAACTTTCAAAACATAAAACAACATCGATCCTTCCTTTAGAAGTATGCAATTTATATCAACTGTTCTATTTCACATAGCGCGCCATTTCATCCAATAAACAGAACTTCATTCATGCACATAGTTTAAATAAATTCCTTCATAAACAAACATAAAATCAAATACAAAAGAATCCTCTTGGTTCATACCAGATTTTCAACATTCATGGCCTTCCAAGTGCTCGGAGGCTTACAAACTTTGACTGTCTAGGCCTCACCTCTCCTCTCTATTCTATTCTACCTGCCCTATTTTCCTTTGAGACTCATAAATTTATACAAATTTTAAATAATCTAATTTGAGTTCAATCCCTTTAATATCTCAACAAATCCCCAAATCTCTCAACACCCCTAAAAGATAGATCTTTATCCCTAAAACCTTGCAACTAAATCTATCTTAGGCTTCCTAATTATCTCTTATATATATCTCATCTAATTTCTCTCATGTTTTCCAGTTGTTTGGAAACATTTACACATTCTCACAAATAATTAATTAAAAACATAATTAATCACTCAAAAACAATATTAATATTTACATGAAATTAATAAATTCTCAAAAACATGAGACCCCTAGGTTTAATAAAAATACAAGGTATTTTTCCGAGCTAATGCTCCTGCATCAATTTTCCACTACCTGTCATCATCTATGAGATCCACAGTGGAATACCCCCTGGGACTTCCCCTTTTGTTTCGCCTAACCTCCCTTCAGTGATCACCTTAGGCTCAACATCGGTGGATCCTTCATCGACTTGTTCTTGGTCACCCTTCGTGATGATGCGCATGTGAACCTCTCTTCTCATGATGATGAGTCAGGTAGCTTCGTCGTGTTAGGTGGTCTTTCTTCCACCAGTCACCCCATCTTCTATTATGATGAATAAATTATGGAAGAATTTACCACCCCTAACTTTATCTATTCCCCCTTACATCGGAACCATGCATTCAAACTACATACACCTTGTGGTAATTACATTGACACCCAATGTTTTGGTAAGGGGGCACCCATATTTGAGAGTCCAGGAGAAGCAATTCTCCACAACCCTCATAGTGCATCTAGTCGTGTCAACTTTAGTACCATAATTCTTCCCTGTTTAGAATAACCTCTAGATTCCCATATCACTTCAGATCACTCTAGGGATGATCACCCTCATCATTCCTTCCTCTTACATCAGCAACACAGTCCCCTAGACATTGTTGTTGAACAACCTATGTGTTTTCTAGGTGAACACCAGTTCATTATATCCAAATCCACTCTTTAGGATAGTGACACCATGTATGTGAACCCAGAAATATAGTCCATTTGCTTCATATATGCAGTACCAAAAGAGATTGGTAATACCGCATTCCCTTTCTCGAACTGCATCTATCCATTCTTCCCACAGAAGATAACCATAACATAAACAAATGGTGAAACACATCATTAAAATGTGTTTAGATTCCCCTTTTCTAAATACATTTGGCATGACCATAACATGCTTAGGGGCAACTATGCCCCTCAACCATAAAAATTCCAGCTCTTGGCCAAACACAGCACTGAAACTCCTTTCTCTGACATGTCGCGCTTTTTAGGTCATTTCTAGGGACAGGTCACAGTTTTCTGCCCAGTACCTGCTACCCAGGTCACAAAATAGACCCCAAAAAGTGTGACCTGGCCTGTTCATGAGTTTTGGGCGCCTAAACTGAAATTTTAATCCATTGAATTGAAAAATTATGATTAGGCCTCTTACCTGCAACTGACGAATCTCGATTCCAACGGTCAGTTTGTCCGCTACGATCGCTAAAATATTTAGGGAATTTTCTCCTATCTACATTCACAACAGCTACACCTGCAAATGAATCAAATTTGAGGGAAAACGCCTTATTAAAAGAGAAACCTCAAATTTTTCTTTCGCTAGTTGTGACCAAACCGTAGCTCAGTTTTACAAACCTTCAGCACCATTGGAAATCTCTCACCGAGTTCTCAAATGGGTATCCTTTAGTTTTTATTATTTTATACTTCACTCAGACACATTTTTTCCAAGAAGGGTCACTTCACCACTCCTCAAAATCAAATTTCTTCACTTGCAACACTTGTACTTGGGGCACCACTTTGCCTTCATACTTTTTCATGCTCGTGTCTATTTTCGTCGTGAGTAACCATCTTGTACTCTTTATTTTATGGTCCCCACCGGGCCTATTCTATGTGGCAGCATCATCGAGTCGCCCTTGTTTAGAACATCCGAGTTGAGTCATCATCGCATCCATGGAGCCTACCGCGAGTCCCTTTGTATCCCTCCACATCCCTCCATCCTTCATTGCTTTGTCCCTCTCTCATGTCACACATTTTGGCCTTCAGTCATACTGTCCCTTATCCCCTCTAGTGTCGAGTTAGTAACTAACAAGTCATCCATGCCCTTTATGCTCTAACAAGGGAAGTTTTCAGCCCACTACTCAGTCCCCCACATTCCACCGTCATCCCTAGTCTCATTCTATCAGTCACTCTACTAGTATCCCTCGTGCCTTAGTTGAGGATCCCTTATTACCTCACCTATGGCGGACCTCCTTCTGTCGACATCAACTTATTCATTCCAGAAGACGGGTCTGGAGGACGGTGTACCTTGGTTCTATCTTCCACTCTTATTCGATGCCTCGGATCAAGAAAATGGACCCTTTATTTCCCTTTGACTTGATTGTTTCTCAACACCAACTCCTTATGGCATGATCGAGATCCATATACTTGATGGATCTATGATGCAGCAGATTGTATGGGTGATTCCTGGGTGTGTGTGAGATGTTTCAGACCTCAGGAGGGTGTGGCCCTTCAGGTAGCCCCCCACATGCCCATATGACCTCTCTACTATAGCCTTGGATGAAGCTCCATAGATTTGATGGTTCTGACCTCAGCCGCTTGCAGCACCTTTTAGTTTGCATGTATCATTCATATTTTCAGAGCCCTTTCCTATTTTACAATGCCTCTTTGGTTGTACTTATATCTCATGTACTCATATATTATTGTATAAGTCCTGGCTATTGTCCCAGGCACAGTATGTATGTGGGATCCATTATCATGTTTTTATCTGGCCCATGTTTATGTCAGCATGTATTATATAGTTCAGTCCCTTTTTTACTAGATGCATCATTATTCTTTGTACTTTGTTATCTTGGCGGGAATAGGTATGCCTCCCCCACCTCATGTAGAATAGGTACTCACTCATAAAAGAGACTTGTCACACCTGTAAGTCTCGCCTCCTCAGGGACTTTTCCTCTCGCGCTTTAGTCTACCTTATATTTCTCTCTCTGACTCCCCCTTCGGTGTCTAGTGATTGAGTACTTATAATGTACTTCAGTCATACGATTAGCTCCTAACGCTCGCATGCTAGGGGAGGAATCTGTTACACCAATTTTTGGTCATATAACCTGTTACTATTAGATGGACCAAAGTACACCATGTAAGACCAATTTTACCCTAGTAAAATTTCTTTCACTATGAAAAATAACTTAGTAATCCATAATTTATTAAGTTTTTTATGGTCTAAACAGGAAACCCCATGAGGAATACTTGAATAAATCCTTATTTGTTTGATTTTCCTCAAGGGATAATTAATTAAACCACAATTTAATTAATATTCCTAGTCATATTTAACCCAAAATAGGAAAATTAATTACATAAATCATTATTTATCTTATTATTTTCTAGGAATAACTATTTAAAACATTATTTAAATAATATTCCTTGTTAAATTCGACTAAATCATTTAGAAATAATTGAATAAATCATTATTTATTTAATTATTACTCAACCATATTCTTAAAATAATAAATAAATAATTTATTTATTTATTATTTACAAATAAAGGGATTTGACCAAATTCAAATTCTTTTTCCCTCCAACAAAAATAACAAAATATTTCATAAAATTTGGATCTAGATTTGGTTAATAATATTTTAATTATGCACCAATATCTAGACTAACGCAATATTTTGTTATAAATAGAAGGGTTTTTCCATTCATTCACTACCTTTTGTTGCCTAAAGATCACTCTGGATCTATACTTTTGGTTTGACTTTGATCCTCCATCATTGTCATATTTTTCTACCTTTTTGCTTGTGATCTCCCTTTGAGTTCCATTTTTGTCTGAGTTTTCTACACCATCAAGAGAGAGAGATCTTAGATCTGAAGCACTGAGGACATACAAGAACCCATCCCATTGAGGTGGACTGGTAACATCTTTCTATGTTCCCTTTCCAGGTGTCATAAACACAAAATTCTTTAAAATATTCTTGTCTTGTCTATTGGATGCATGGAGTAACTCTTTCTTTTATTTGTTGTTTAATGTCTTTAACTACATAGATTTGGATTTTGTAGCATTTATCTTGGTCAACTAATTGCAGATCTAAGGAAATTGGCAGCGATTTATGATGTTAGGGTTGTTTGTTATGCACAACTAAAGTGAGTTTTTTTCGTACTCTTGCAATTAGATTTCACACTAACACTTAGTTCCATGGGTCTCATCAAGAGTTAAAAGGAAATACGTTGAACACAAAATATTCAGACCTAGGGCAGGAACGAAAAACTTAAACTTGTGCATGGTCCTCAACTATAGCGATCCGAAGAATTGGCGTACCATTAAGAAGCACCGAATGGTTTTACCTTTTCACCACCCTATCACTGACCATAAATTCTACAAAATCAAACATCAAATGGACATGCAAGATGGTAATGACAAGCAAGGAACAAGGGGATGGTAATGAATAGGAAACGGTTTTCACAAATTCGTAAAATAAACAATATGGGTTAGTCGCACACAGTCTAACTGAAATTTGGTTTTTAATAACAAATGAACTGCGTTTACAGGGATCTGTCATTCAATAGTAAAGGTCAAATACATTATATATATTTCATTTCAAAACAATGAGCAAATTAAACGTTGGAAAAATCAAAAGGAAATTGCATTTTTATATACACATGCAATAACAAGAATATGGGGAATGCTATAATCATGTAACGAAACTATTGAACGCAATATGGAAAACACTAGAACCTGTAGGTCCACACGAAACAGGATATTTCCCCTCATTTTTATCATTAGCAGCAGCAGTGGATTTTCTCTTCTGTGGGACCTTCACACCTTCATTGGATTGATTGCCTTTCACATTCGGTAGGCCCTTGGCACCTTTGCTAGATTTATTCAATCCCACAACCGTTGTGACTGCCTGGTATACACGCTTGGATACTCGAATCAAATAGATCTATCTTGGATAAAATGGTGTCTTCTTCTCAGATCCTCCTGTCATGCACCAACAGAAAAATGCACAGCAGAGAACAACAGCCGTGACGGTGACGTCGGCTATGAATCCTCAGCCTGGCCGTTTGGAATATATGTTAGCAAATGAAGGAAGACATGACACATCGAGAGGAGATGTCGTTCCATTGGTTTTGAAGTTCCACTCCAGGATGTAATGGTCTTCCGTGAAGTTCCCTGTGGCAGCGGAAAATCCAATGAACATATTCTCTTACAAAAAAAAATTCAGATCGATTTTTCAAGATATCAATGGCCTCTACTATCTCGGAAAACCAGCAACCGCGATGGTAACGTTGAAGAGGGTTTAGCGAGGTTTCAACAGCCATTGTTAAGTTAACAACCTCTGGGTATTTTTATTCGACTCCCCTGCTTCGAAATTTGAGACCCTCTTCTTCATGAAAATGGGATGTCGTAATTATTTTTGCACGGAAATAACCACATTCAATTCTTTGAGTGGGTTATCTGGATTTTGCTAACCATTTTATTTTTTTTGTCAGAAGTGTTGAAAAAGTTGCAGCAAGTTTTGTAATTGGATTATTTTTAAAACCGCTTTCCTTATTCAATTATTTCCGTAATTGATTAATAACAGTATTTAATCCAAAGGTAGACACTATTTCAATCGTCTAACATCAAAATCAATGGTGCACAATGGTACAAGTGGCAGTTGCGGAAATTTTTTTCAAAGAAAAATGCTTTACAACATAATTATTTTTAATAAATGCCACATTCAACTACAAATATTTAGTTCAATCAAACTTTACAACCAATCAAAAAAATATTTTTAAAAGCTTTAACAAATATTTTTAAATTTAAAAAAAACAAATAAATAAATAATAATAATAATAATAAAATATATTAAAAAAAAAACATTTAAAAGCATTAAACAATTTTTCAATCACAATTAAAAGTTAAAACATTTACACAAATTCGTAACGAAACAAATTAATGAACTTTTATACAAACCCCTTGGAGAAAGAAAATATGTATTTTGTGTATTTAAAAAAAATTGAAAAGTGCACTCATTTCATTTTAAAAAATTGTTTATATATGTATATTAAATTCTGCCATATAAAATAACCAAACTAAATTTAAAACAGCAGAACGATTATTTAAATAAATAATTTTAAAATATTAATATTTTATTTTTATTTTTTCTTCCTTATATAAAATTACTTGAATCAAATTAACTTATAAAACATTGAAAAATATCATTACATTATACTTATAAAATTGCTAAACAAACACCCTTTTATGATTTAATTAGAATACATTTTTAATTACTCTTTATAGTTTAATTAGAACACACTTCTAAATTAGGAGAGTCCCTATGGTACTTTTCTCTAATAATCCCGCTAAAGAGTGACTTTGAGACAAACAAGGCCCTTGCACTTTAATGAAAATACTTGAGTGAACTTGAGGTATGAGGTCATATATCTTTGAGCGAATGTGAGGTATGAAGGTCATATATCGTTGATGATTTCACTTAACCTTTCAATTAACCTTTTCTTGTGACATTTCCATTTGATTATATCTTTATTTATGACGATTTCTATCTCTACTTGGATGGTTTGAAGTCCTTCGTTTAATTCACGAGTTTTTGATCTCCGCGATACTCCTTTCATTGAGGTATTTGCATCTAAGTGTCAGGGCACATGTTTTTGGAGCATGAGTTTGGATCTCCTTTTTGGAACTCAGAAATGCCATATTTTTATCCGCCTTTTTCCTTCACTATTTTTTACATTTCATCATCCCATTAACCTTTCATTACATCATTTTCATAAATATATTTGGGTTTCACCTTCTTATTTTCCATTTTATTCATTTTTGTATTATAAGTGAATTTATGATTAAATATTAGAAAATATACATATTTTTTTATATAAATCTCAAGAATATGTGAGCTTTGTAATGTGTAGGAAATATGTGAAGGATTAATTCCAAGATACGTCTCAAATATCTCCTCCACCATATTAAGGAGATAATTATTCATGCCTATTCCTAAGAAGAAGATCATGGAGGATTTGGTTGGCATATCTTATCCAAGATATGTGAGAGATGTGTGGAGGATTCAAAGGGATAATATTTTGTAATAATGGGAAATTAGTTGAGAGTACTTGAGAGAATATTGGATATGTAATTATGAGATGGTTATCTTCCTCATGTATATAAGAGAGTGCTCTCTCTTCATTTTAAGAATAATGGAGAAATAGTTTTGTAATTAGGAGAAGGGAATTCTTAGTTTTGAATTCATTTTTTTGTTATGCTTTCATGATTTGTAATTTGATTCTTGTAATATAATTTGAGATAGTTTTATTGTTGTGAGCTCACATATGTTGTTTTTCATTCAATTCTTCACATGTTGTATTGTTTTTTTCCTTATGCAATTTCCTGCTTTCCTAGTTAGTGTTTCAATGCTTTTCTAGATTAATTTGATTTCAGTAATTTAGATTAAATTAGTTCCACTTCAGTCCTGCATATATAGTGCATGTGTCTCATAAGTCTACGAACCTCGGATTGACAAATTAAATAGTTGGGTAAATACTACAACAGAATTAAACGAACATATTTGCACCCAAACACTCCTCTTCCTCCTTGTTGACAGGTGATATTCTTTGCACTATTAACCCCATGCACTAGGAGCAATGGAGCGCTAGACATGACCTAATAAAAAAAGGTTGTTTAAGTGTTATTTTTCTCATTGTAATGAAGTTCAAGTTAAAGAATTTAATTTAGGGCTAAATTAAATGAAGAATTTTCCACAATACTTAATGCAATGTTGGGACAAAAAACCCTAAAATTTAGATAATACCATAGTGGAGATATAATTCTGCATGGAGTTAATGATGGTTTTTCATTGCACCACTTTGATATTTTGAGATGTGACCCATTCAAGCCTCATTAATCCATCTATCCTTAAGAGTCTACATGTCTCAGTCACGCATCAAAATGACTCTCCAAATTTGAGAGAACTTGTTAGAATTATATGTTTTAGGGATTTCAAAGGTCTCTTTAAAATTACAAGGTTGATTGTTTAAGTCTATGATTTAGTCACAAAAAGAGAAACTCTACTGGAAGCAGGTGGCATTGTGGAAATACTTAAGAATATTGGTAGAGATGGAGCTCTAGGCCTGGTAAGTAGCAGGGTGAAGACTGACACAACAAAAAAAAAATGAAGAGGATGATCATTGTGAGCACTATATTAAACCTAGAAACTTTTTGCAATTGTCTATTGTGGAACTCCTTGGAGAGGAAATAACTCAACATGTTTTCATTCAAATTTCCAAGGATGGATACGAGATTGGAGCTACACTCATTGTTGCCTCTCATTCCATTTATGTAGAAATTTAATAGTTGTTGCTTGTAAGCAAATTCATTTTAGTTGTAAATAGCTTCTAAAATTTCTGGTTATTAAGAGTTATTCTCATGTCTAAAGCATGCACTATTGATAAAACCATTCTAGCACACTCCTTGTTCCTCTAATTTTAGAAGCATCTACAACATTGGTCTCATTACAAATAAGAAAAGATTTATATGGTTGAAGACTTTACTGCAATTATCAACATATTTAGTTAAAGGATAAAATTACTTTATCAAAAGAAAGGGAATTTTAACATGGTTTTCTTGTAGATAAATGATTCTTCCCATACATATATTACACACACTATCAAGATTCCAAAATATTTTAGAACTTTTTTATGAGGATGGGATCTATGGAAGAAACCAACAAATGGCTAGTGTTCTCAAATCTTGAGATATGCCATAATATAACAATAATGAAGGTTATTATAATGAAGTCCAACAATCCACGAGGAGTCCAAGGTGCCCATATATATAGAATTAAGAAGGTTGTTATAAATATGAGCATATATAGACTTAACTAGATTAACCAAAGTTATATATTGGAACCGAGATGTTTATTAAATGTGAACTGGATTGACTTGTGCTTGATTTGTAAAACGGGTGACTTATCATAGTTTTTTTGCTATATAGTGGATTGATGAATCTACATTGCAAGCATATTGCGGACCTAACATTGTGTATTGGGGTGATCTTATCATGTTTTTAAGACATCAATGCTCATGGTGGAAGCCCATACTAGGAAGTATTGAAGGATATCTTATTGCGCTCTTGTGGGGTATGTAGAAGAGTTTGGTGCTATGACGGGACTTTCAAGGCTAGACGCTACACTCAAACCTTTATCTGACAAAGGTGTCCCTCTGTATGGGGCTCTTTGATGTAAAATTTTTACTATAGCATTAATTTCCTTTACTTTATTCAATTTAGATCATTTAATTGATGAAGAGGGATTATACCCTTCCATAGACTAAATCAGGGACTTTTAGACTAAGATATTAATATTTTAATGTAAAGGTAATTTAAGCATCTCCCATAAATAGAGATGAACTCCCTTTCACCTCTCATGGTTGGATTGGAGGAAAAATCCCTTAGCGAGTCTAAAATTTGTTGGAGTTATTTTATCATGGATTTGGTGTTATGGATGGAAGACTAAAGCCTCTCATTGAGGGGATGATTTATGGATGATTTTTTGCAATTTCTTGATGATTCATTATTAGGGTTTATGGAAGAGCAATTATTTACCTATTAAGTGTCCTTATTAAATATTTATGGATTTATTTGTTGAATATATTAAGTGCAAATGTGTTTATATAGTATGAGGGTGTATTCTCTTTGCCTTATTATTTGGATAGGTCATATCTTGTAAACCCCAAGAAGAATTCTAATGGAAAAGATTCCCTTAAAGTTGTCTTAAAGCTTGTATAGGTAAGGATGATTTTGTAGGGTTAGTAGTGGAAACCCCTAGCCATCACCCTATAGCAATATATTCAAAGGGAAATGGTGGAAAACTTTAGTCATCACCTTGTGACCATTCTTTGACTTCTCAAGGGAGACCTGGTTGACCCTATATTCCCAATGAAAAGACACTAGTCTCCAGTCCTCCCATCACTTTTCATATTCTAATTTATTTAAAAATCATTTTTATAAGCCTTAAAATCCTAGAAATATTAACCTATGAAATCGTAATGAAATCCCCCCTTGAGTTGGAGGAGAATCGTTCTTAAGCATAGAATAGGGTTGGTAAGGTGACAATGGTCAACTCTTAGTTTCACTTGGATTGCAGTTGAGTTTTCAAACTTGATCTACTAAAGTGCAAGTTTTTGTGATAACTAACGCTAACATGCCCTCCCCCTTAAATAAAAACCTTTTCATGAAGGCTTCAGTTGTGGAAATTTTTGTAGGATGGTGGTTTTCCTACAAGTGGCATCATCAAGTTGTGTATCCTTCCAATACAATAAAACTTCTTGAATTGTGCACTGGAAAATATGACACTTATGTTGGTCAAGGATGCATTTTGGTTGCAACCAAATGGAACCTTCTTCATCCAATTCAAGCATACTAGTTTTAACATGGCACTTGGATCTAATTTCTTTCCTTAAGTAGGAGACGTGAAAAATGGGATGGATCTTAGAGTGGATTGGAAGTGTGAATTTGTAACCACTAGCCTAATGTTTTTAATGATTTTATAAGGGAAATAAAACTTTGGAGCAAATTTTTGGCAAATACTTGCTTTCAGGGAAGTTTGTTTACATGGTTGAAGACGAATAAAAACCTAATAACCTCCAACAAAATGGAATTTTGAGCAATTTTGACTAGCCTAATGCTTCATTCAATTCTAATCCATGGCCAAATTATCTTTCAGAGAGTGTAGAATGTCAACCTAAGATGTAAGGTTTTTTTCAACCTCATGTACCTTGGATACACCTAGTAGGTAAGCTAATTTCACATCATGTACTTCTGTGAACAATATCATTGTATGAGGAATCTTCTAGAAAAATTGGATCCATTTTTTTAAAATGAAGTTTCACACCAAATTAATGTGGTTCATCCCCATGAATAATGTTATTATTGTTATTTTTAATAATATTGTGTATGTGTGTGTTTGAGAGAGAGAGATGGAGAGAGAGAAATATTACTTAATATAAATGTATTATTCAATCACAGATTTAATGGTTAACTATTTTAATATTTATTTTAATTACTATATCATCAAATTAATGCATAAGAATTATTTCTTCATTATTAATATTAAGTAAAGAAAATTTTATAAATACCATAATTATTATAATTGTGTGTGTGTGTGTAAATATATAATTCATAGAATGCAACTTTAATATTTATGAATATATTCCCTAGATGTGGATCCACCTTGATCATCCATAAGCACATGAATTACAGTTTTCATCAACCTTCACTTCACCCTATGTAGCATAGATAGGTGGTGACTTAGTACATTGTGTATTCAACACGCTCTAGTTTTAATAGGGATGGTACAATGTTCATTGTCTTTGAGTTGGTTTTTTCCTACCGAATTTTTCTATGATTATGGGTTGTCGTCACCACCTCTCCGTCCACAAGGGTGCATGCTATAGAGGTTGGCTTAGCCTACATAGAAGATAGAGTTTCCTGATCATTCCACTCATTGCTCTCAACATTCAGGGTAAGTGGTTTCTACAGATCACCTATGTTTAATTTTTATGCTATGGTTTTCTTCTTAGTGATCCCTCTATTTCTAGGATAAGAGAGACAGCTAGCCTCCTTAATATCTTTTCCTCTATTCCCCCTCGAAAGTGTTTGTTATCTCTCTCTCTCCATGTTTAATCTATTTCTAGTTAGATGTAATTATAGTCCATTCAAAAAAATTGTGTGGCTTCCTCCCTAATTAATGAATAAGTGCACCCTCTTGGTTCCCTCCCTTCATTACTACTCCAAGGCCAATTGTTCTTATCATATTTTCTTACTTGCCCCTACCCATCCTCTATTGATGTATGCTCCCTCTTCGAACACTCCCTAACTTCTCACTCTTTCATTGTACCACTCCTTTCCATCCATGTTTTTAAATCACCTACCATCTCTTGCATTGGTGTTGGTCATACTTGAACAAGTCACTAAGGTATCAAGGGTCACCCTCGAAATCAAGCACAACAAAATGTTGAAAACATAGCAGCGATTTTTTGGGAACAAACTTCTTAGGAATCAATAAATGAAATTAACATTACAAAAATTGAAGCCAAGATTGAAATCCAATTTATTAATAATGAGAAAATTGAAGAAAATGTGGCACAATGGATCCTTAATAATGGCACTAGAAGGGGTCGCTAGGTATCTCCAAACAATAAATATTTGTTGGTAGGTGTTATGGGAAAAGTATTGTTGGAGAGAAGCCAATGATGTGAAGTGTGTCCATAGAGGTACAAAAGGTCATAAATCTGTGGTCCATACAAGTAGGATCTATGTAGGTAAAGAGAATTGCACGCTTGAGTTATGCGTGAGGTGAAGAGTGATAGGTAAGGGTATTGGTCAGCATCCTAGTGGTGTGATGAAGGGTATGAGGATAGGGATATCCCAGGATACTCTTGATAATGAAGGTAGCAGGAGGGATAGATATAGAGCTCATAAATTCTGATACGAAATCATGCTCTGCATCAATGCTCTCAAATTATCAGTGAAAAAATTGGATAGTTGCTATATTTCCTACCAACCTAGCACCCAATACTTAATTCCTACCATAGAATTGATCTACTAAATAAATACATAGCTATGTTCCTAACACAAATTTAGCGGAAGCAAATTAAAATAACAAATCTCATAAAAAAATGACACAAACAATTTTTTTTCCAATCAAATTAGTTCATTAGTAACAACGACTCAAAACCTACTTATGATCCCGTCCTGGGATAATGGCCCAACTAAGAAAATACAGAATACAAAATAAACTTGGATTTGATCTAGCATATTTTCCCTATATTAGTGTTTGATATTCTCTACAAATATGGATCTCCAACTTCTACACTCCCTCAAACCCAACACGCCTCTCATTGAGATTCCTCTCTCAATCATGTGTTGTTTTTGTATTTATTTCTCCTCTCCATGACCTTTCTTTTATAACTTTGAATTGAGCTAAATATCTTATGTAACCTAATGTTTAAAGTGATTAATGGTCGATATTAGATCTCACCTCACTTGAGATCAACGGTTAAGATAAAAACAAAATCGCTAAAGTAAATTAATTTACTTTTCCTATGTTTCTTTTAGCTCAATAAGCCAACATAATGCTTATATGCTTTCCTAAGTTACAAAGAAACTTTATCAACTTAGAGCAAGTCTGTTAGGTATATTATGAGTGACTTGTGCATGCCTAGACACTTGGGCATGTGTAAAAATTCTTTCTCGCGCTACAAAAATCAACACTTCCTCTTAGCGAGCGAGCTACTTCTGCCCCTAGGAACTATCTTCGATCCTATACCTACATATGTTTCCTTGGATGCTCCCTATGTAATAGAAGCCTTCTCTATCACTTGGTCTAGAAGGATCCTCAAATTTAAACTCCCCTTGGAATTGTTTCTAGAAGCCTCCTACTCTTGAACATCATGTAAGATCATCTCATACCGAGAAACCTTCTTTATGGACTTGGAGGAATATACCATCTACTCCTCCCTACCTAAACCTAAAGGTTGACTCCCTCTGAGCTACTCAACCTTTAGAGCCTCTCACTCCTTTTCATTATCACTATAATGCTTCTTTTAATTGATCATGTGCTAAGTATATCTAGCATAGTTATGGATCTGTCTATGTCCTTTGAGACACCCACAAAATCTATTTCCAATTCCTTGACTACTATGATCTCCCTCTCTGCCTCTGAGGGATGACCTCCACCAATCCCATTAGAGAGATCTAATGACACTCTCCTTTGTACCATGTTCAGTCAGCCAAACCCTATCTACAACTATACTCACAGTCTATCGCAACAAATCCTCTGCCTAGTGACTTCTTACTGCCTAGTGCATCTTGTATTTTCTTGATCATGCTCAATGTGGCACTTTACCTATGACACGAACCTTCCCATTTCTTGGTGGTACTACTAGAACCAGTCCTAACTTCCACAACTGAGTCCTGATGACTTCCTCATACAACCCTATTTGCAGTCCTAATTTTTTTCTTTTTTTGGCCTCTCTACAACATGTGCACTACTACACCCATGTGCCAGGTTACATTCTCTTATAGTGCACATGGCCATGCTAGCCTCTAATTTTGTAGCACTCTGATCCAAGTGTTACAAGTCATCTCCTGGCCTCACTCATCTATATCCATTACTGTTTGGATTCTCTATCCATGGAATTACTCATCACGTTATCCCCTTGCATGTGTCCTACAAGTTGGAACTACTCCTATGTGACACGTACAAAATATTATGATCCCTTTCCAACTAAGTGCTCCCTGTTATATTTATCCTATGGATTTTATTGGTTGTGGTTGAATATTTCTGGGAGTCCCATCTGTGTGTATCCTATTGGCCCTCACCAGATTTTCATTGTGACTTCCTATCGCAACCTAAGCCACCTCTGTCATGTTTTGTTGACACCTTTGTTGCTCAACTTAGCTATTGTCGATTTATTGTAGTAACTACCACCAATTGTCTATCATATGTCATATATTCATGTCTCGGTCATCCTCCTTTTCACTCCATAACTCAACACCATCACCATAGATACCTTGACACTTGCTTCGTCCATGCCATTTATTGCAACTCTAAATTATTCTAGTAATGTGGATTTGATAGATTGATGTAGCATCAACCTCTGCGATGATGTATCTTGGTGTCTAGTCAATCATCTACCAATCCTTATGCTCTATAGCTGATTTTCCCTAGCGGATTTTGCGTACCCTGATGGTTATCAAACCCTTGATGGTAACTATGTGAGAATCATTTTCTCCAAAATTGCACATTTTTCCTTAGCGAGGCCATTGCTCCATGAGATGATGCCTAACTGCTTCTATGCATACTTCAATGGTTCTTTTCACTTTTGTACACTGCCCCCACCACCTAACATGGTTTTTCTATGTTGAATCTCTTCTTCACTTCCGACGCTCCTAGTTGTCACCATGACCAAATTTGTTGACGCCTGCCCCTTCCTTTCCCTAGTCAGCTCAAGCGACCTTAGAAGTTTTATGTGGCAACTAGTTCCCCGTGATAGTTGAGTGTGGAATTTGGGTATGAAATCAGACCTATCTGCCACCCACCACTCCCACAAATTTTCTTTTTTTTTTGTTCTTTCAATCAACCTTTAGAATTTTGGCCAGCACTAATTTTTTTCTTTTTGTTTATCTACCACTATACAGTCAAGTTCCTTTGGCCAATTTTAGAAAAAAATCATTTCCTTTGCATCATTTCATCCAAAACTGGTCGAGGATGAAAGAATGGAGTGCATTAACAACCCTATGGTTTTTCCTTTCTACAAACCAGCGATTGTCTTCATCGAGGGTGAGGAGAACATGAGTTTCAGATATAACGATACATGGATCGCAAGCATTTTCCATGTCTCTTCCTTTCATGTAGGTTTCCTCTTGCATGGACTCTATATCTCTAAGAAATGGCCATCTCTTGATATTGGAATGCATGCAGCCTCTATGGACGCATGCAGGTCTCAAGCATTAGGTGGCTGCCATTCCATGATGATCTAGAAATATGCATGTATGAACATTATGTTACCTCCAGAAAAATATGACCATCATTGTCTCAAGGAGATATGTTTAGAGGGATTGTGTATGATACCTTCATATATGGGATTCCTCTCATGTCTGGAAACTAGTGGAGAGAAGGTGGGTCGATATTTTTTTTATAGAATTTTGTACCAAATATTTGGTTCGCATGCATCAGAAAGGAGACTAAAGGTTGGCTATACAGCGGCGGCAGGGTTTTTTTGTTGTGGTCAAATTTTTCTTGCCTTACAAGGTTGTTAAATTATCACTCCCCCTTTTTCGCACTGGGATCTCAACTTCCTTGGTTGTAATGGCTCCTTTCTCAAAGTATGGGGTTGTCGAAGGAATATTTTGTAGTAGATTTGAAACACTATATGGATCTGGTCTGCGATACTAATAAATCTCATATTTCATCTCCATATCTTCCCTTTTATGGGTCTTCTCCCTATTTTCTAGATCTAGATCTTGACAAAAGTCAAAAAGAAAGAGAAAAATACTAGATCTTTGTCAAGAATTTAAATGGGAAGGCCACAATCTGATGGATTTGGGTCACGGATCTACTGAAACAACTTAAGCAAAGCATCCAAAATGAATTGGGAATACCATAAACACATCAAGTTTTTTTATACAAATGAAAGGTGCTCTAGGACTCTCTTCAGCTAAAATAATATGGCATGGCAAAGGATTCTACCATAATATTCAATTTGAGGATGTGGGGGGGGGTTTCTATAGCATTCATAAACCCTAATAAAAATCATAGAGAATTTAATGAATCCATCTCTTTCAAGAATGTACTGAAAGGGAAGCTTTTCGCTCCAACTGATTAAACCCAAAATCTACCATGACCTTACATTGTCGAGTAAATGGACAAGGTGCTTGCTATGGACATAAAAACCCTAGAGGTAAAATCATACTTTACTAATCTATAAAATAAAACATTAATATGATTATTTAATGCTTTATTGTTGAGACCTGAAGACTTATATCAATGATACTTCTCTTATACAAAAAATTGTGTTCTCTACTTATGCTCTAAAGGAATTTTCATGGTATAATTTGATACATATCAAGATGTGGAAAAAGTTCTAAATGAAGGACGATGGTTTTGGGGTAGAGTCAGGATTTTTGTTACCCCATGGTTCCCTGATCTTTATGTTACAAGCATTGTGGTAACAACATTGTTGGTTTGGTTAAGGTTGTCAAACCTTCCTCTTCCTTTTTGGCACCATCAGGCCTTGGCGGATGGCAGAAATACTTTGGGAAAATACAAAAAAGTGGACCTGGAAAAAACAACAAAATATATATTTATTTTTGTCAAGATATGTGTAGAGATCGACCTTACCAAAGGTATTCCAAATCATCTTCTTATAAAATATGAAAAAATTTAGTGGACACAAGTGGTATATTATGAGAATATGGCATTCATATGTCGAACTTGTTATCAAACCAGACACTTGTAGAACACCTACATACAAGCAAAAATGCCCCAAAAAATAAAAAGAGGCAGGCCCCCGAGCCAAGGGAATGGTAGTTTCCTGACACTTCAAAAGATGAAAAATAACATCTCTTGGAAAATACCCCAAATACATAAGCAAAAACACAACTTGGTAGCCAATGAATGTTGGGTGTGGAGCTTGATTATCCTCATGGTTGTTCAGGGGTTATTTCGTTTCATCTGTATTGGATCCTTGTTCCTAACAGGATGGCAACACCACCCGTTTAATCGCTGTCATGGGGGTCCAAGAGGGGGGGTTGTGACTTTTATGAGCTCCCCCCTTGGTGGGGGTTCAGGAGCAATGCCCCTGAAGCTAAAATAGATGAAAATTGCCTTGTAAAATATTGTAATTTTGTAGTCAATCTCATCCGTTCATTAGGCAGATGAACTGACGAGAGAAGTTATGTTAATTTACGGTTTTTTCCCTAGAAGGAAACCCTCGTTTTATATGAGTGAATTGTATTGCAATTATGTATTAATATTATTCTGAGCGAGAAATAGAGGTGAGATTGTGTGAGAGAAAAGAGGAAATTATAGTGGATGGTGTAGGTTGTATCTCTTCATTTTGATGGATAATATAAAAGGAAGGATTGGTTGTTTCTCCTTGGATGTAGACCAAATTGGGTGAACCACGTATATCTGTGTCTCTCTTGTTTTACGCATTTATGTGTTTTTGTTTCCACAATAATTTTTGCATTTCATTGCTCTCTTAAATCATTTTCTAATAATCAAATAGGGGAATGGGGGATCAGTTAGAAAAATTTGTTCTTATTCAAAATGGTACTTAATCAATAGATATTTTAGTATCATAGCAACAAAAAGCAGAAAGACCCACTCAAAAGGAATCAGAGGACATAAAGAAATCCCATGTATGTGAGAGATCAGATTTAGAGAAAGAAGCCTCTCTGAAGGTACATGGAAATCAACTGGAAATAGTAACAACCGCTCCCAATCAACATGTTTGGAAAAAGGTGGAGAAAAAGAAAGGAAAAAAGGGGAAACTAAGTGATTTTTATCACACATTGTCTCGGAAAATTATGTTAAATTTTTTTCTTTCTTCTTATTGTGCACCATATGATAGTCTAACATGATCGAAGAATGTAATTTTGTTCCTTGTTTTCAGGTTGATTAAAATTACAATTTTTTCCTTGGAAAAAAATTACCATAGCCTAAACTATCCCAGCAATCTTATACAAATTTGGCACATGTGATTCTAAGACCGATTTTCTCATAGTTTAATATTTGATACCATGTTATATTTCTTACGAACCTAGCACCTAGTACTTAATTCCTAGTGGAGATTTGATCTTCTAAATAAATACATGGCTAGGTTCTTAACACAAATTCAATGGAAGAAAATTTAAATAATTGATCTCCTAAAAAAATGACATAAAAAATTTGTACCAAAACAAATCAGTTCTTCATTAATAATGACTTAGAACCTACTTGGGCTCTTGTCTTGGGATAATGGCCCAATTAAGAAAATATAGAACACAAAAACATGGATTTGATCCAGTAGATCTTCCCTAGAACAGTGCTTTATATTCTCTATAGATATAGATAGCCTACCTCTATACACTCCCTTGAGCCTAGAACACCACTCACTGAGATGCCTCTCTCAATCATATGTTGCTGGTGTGTGTCTTTCTCGCCTCCCCAACCTTTCTTATACAACTTTGCATTAAGCTAAATCCTTAACCCTAATATTACAAGTGATTAATGACAAGATTGTATAGTGCCTCACCTGAGATCAACGGTTAATATTTAAAAAATAACTATTTAGTAAATTCTTTAATTTTCCTAAGTTTATTTATCTCATTAAACAAACATATTACTTATGTTATTTTCCTAAGTTACAATCCAAATTTCTCAACCTAGTGCAACTGTGCTAAGAAGATCATGGGAAACTTTTGCACGCCTAGAAATTTAGGCCTGTGAAAAATTATTATCATGTTACTAAATTCAACACTCCCTCTTAGCAAGGAAGGTACTTCTATCCCCTATAATCATCTTCGATTCTAGACCTATATCTACTACCTTGTTTGCTCGCTTTGAAGTAGAAGCCTTCTCTGCCACTTGATCTAGAAAGATCCTCAGAATCCAACTTCCCTTGGTGTTGTTCCTATACACCTCCTACTCTTGAACATACTATAAAGTCATCTCATACCAAGAGACCTTCTTGAAGAACTTGGAGGAATTTTCCAGTTGCTCCTCCCTACCTAAACCTAAAGAAACCTTCAGAGCCTCTCGCTCTTATTCTTTATCAATACAATGCTTCTTGCCATTGCTCTTGTGCTAATTCCTTCTAGCATAGTTGTGGGTATATCTCAGTCCTTTGAGACTCCCATAAAATTTGTTTTTAATTGCTTTATTTCTATGGTCTCCCTCTCTCCCTCTTAGGGTTGACCTCTACCAATCCTGTTGGCAAGCTTTGCTAGCATTGTCCTTTAAACCATGCACAACTGACCAAACCATGTTGGCATCGCTACTCACATAATTTCATGGAATATAACCTGTTAATCAACTCCTTGCTACCCACTACACCCCATAATTACTCGATCATGCCCAACGTGGCACTCTACTCATTGCACAATCCTTCCCATTGCTCTGTAGCAGTACTTACACTAGACCTGACTTCCATATCCTAGTTCTAATTGTTTCCTCATGCACCTTTGTCTGCAATCATGCCCATGGTCTTGGTGTAGCCTCTATACACCTTGTTTGATACTTCACCCACGTGCTCATTTGTTTTCTATTGCAACATGCATCGCCTTGCCAACCTCTACTTCTGCAATACTCTATTATGGTAACTTATGGGCTTGTTCCTATCGTCCCACGACCTCAACTTCCTCATGGGACTCCTATCTAAGCATTTTGATTCACCTCGTGGCCTCACTCAGCCATGTCCCTTGTTGTTTGGATTCTCTGTCTATGGCATCACTCATCGCTTTGTCCTCGTGCATGCATCCTGCAACTTGGAACTACTCCTACGTGACACTAGTAGATCATTTTAATCCCTTTATAACTAAGTTCTCGTCATCGACTTATTTATACAGTTGTTAGTGGCTATGGATGACTCTTGTCAGCATTTCCATCTATGTGTGTCCATTTTGTCCTCATCTTATCTGCAGTATGACCTCCTGTCACAGCCTCGAGCCACCTCTATCATGTTCTTCTGACACCTCCACAACTCAACTCAGATACTATTGATTTTTTATGGTGACTTCCCCAACCGTCCACTATATTTTTACGTCTTTGCTAGCATCGTTTTCGCTCCACAACTCAACACCACCATTTTTAACACCTGCTATGTCCATGCCCTTTGTCATGGCTCTTTAGTGTTCTAATATTGTAGCTCTAATAAATTGTTTTAGTATTGATCTCTCTGATAGTGTCTCTTAATGGTCAGTCGATCGGATTCCACTCCCTGTGCTTTGCATCCAATTTTCCTTGGTGGTTGCAACCTAGTATTCTCATTGCTTTGGCTTCCAAACTCTCAATTAGCAACTATTTTATTATCATTTTCTCCCAAACTACACATTTTTTCTCAGTGAGGTCGTTTCTCCACGATATGATGCATGATCACTCTTGTGCATACTCATATGGTTCGTGTCACTTCTATACACTGTCCTAACCACCTAACATGGATTCTCTTTGTCAAATCTCTTCTGCACTTCCATCGCTCCTAGATTCCACCCCAATTAGATTTGTTGGGACTTGCATGTTCCTTGTCCCAATCAGCTTGAGTAACCCTGGTGGTTTTTTCCCTATGATGGTTGAGTGTGGTGGTTTGGTGGACCATCAAACCTATTAGCCACCCACTTCCCCCACACTTTTTCTTCTTCTTTTTTATTCGACCTTTAGAATTTTGGACCCCATCATTTTGTTTTCCTTTCATGTACATACCACTATATATCCAAGTTCCTTTGGCCAATTAAAAAAATTATTCGCCTTAGGATGATTGCATTCAAACATAGCCTAATTATCCTAATTATCCTTAACAAATATAACACCTATGGTTCCAAGATCAGTTTTCTCAGAGTTTAAAATATGATACCATGTTAGATTTCTTGGTAACCTAGCACTTGGTACTTAATACCTAGCAGGGAATTGATCTACTAAATATATACACAGCTAGGTTCCTAACACAAATTCAATGGAAGAAAATTTCAATAAACAATCTCATAAAATAATGACACAAATAGATTCCTTCCCAATTAAATCATCTCATGAATAATAATGACTCACAACCTACTTGGGCTCATGTCCTAGGATAATGGCCCACTTGAGAAAATACATAATAAAAAATAAACTTGGATCTGATCTATTATATCTACACTAGATCGATGCTTGATATTCTTTGCAAATATGTGTCTGTAGCCTCTTTTCACTCCCTCAGACCCAACACACCACTCCGTAAGATTCCTCATCCTCAATCATGTGCAATTGTTGTGTTTCTATATCCTCTCCTCAACCTTTCTTTTATAACTTTGCATTGAGCTAAATCCTTAATCGTAACTCTAATTTATGAAGTGATTAATGGTCGATATTAGATATCCCCACACTTGAGATCAATGGCTAAGGTTAAAACAAAATAACTAAATTAAATTACTTTAATTTTCCTAATTTTATTTTAGCTAAATAAGCCAACATACTACTCATGTGCTTTTCCTAAGTTACAAAGAAAAGTTCTCAACCTAGAACAAGTGCGCTAAGGAGATCATGGGTGACTTTTGCATGCCTAGACACTTAGGCCTGTGCGGAAGTACCTGCTTGAGCTACAAAAATCAACAATAGTAAGATCTCACCATTGGAAAAAATGATACCAGCCTAGATTTCCCTAATGTTGAAGAAGAAGAAGAAAATACAAATGATGTATGAGAGAACTTAACCTCAAGCTAGCATTTTTAGAATTCATTTGTTTTGCTACTTTCAATTAGTAGTGAACCTTCCAATCAGACTAGTTATAGATGTAGCTCGGAAATAACAATCCTGACAATATCACTTTTGGTTTTTCTTTACTGTATTATTTTTTATAAAATGATTATTTGGAAAAAAAATTATGTGCCTATGCTACTGGTCTAGTTTCCCAAGAAAAAAGTCAGTAGGTAGGAATATGTACATTTTTGTTTAGTTTAAATATAATCTAAATACCTAGCTTACACACAAATACACATATATGAATATACATTAACATTTATTATGTTATTGTTATAATAACAATTAAAACTATATTAAGGAAAAGGAAACTAACCCTATCATATATATATATATATATATATATATCCAAAAGAAAACAATAAGAAATATTCATTGTAATGGTAATAAACAAAATAATAAGAGGGACTTGAGGAAAAAACAAGAAACGGAACCAATAAACTAAGTGGGTTATAAAGTTGGGATCCAATAGTGATGGGGTTTTTTGCCATTGATAGATCCAAAGGGATACATCCAAATGGCATCGTGATCAGTTGTATTGTAAGACCATTCAATTAGGATTAATTGTTCAACTCATTGACATTGTTGTTTGATCATGAAAAAACTTCAAAAAATCTTCCAAGAACTTGTTGGTAGCTTTTATTTGACCAACATTTTAGAGATGACGGATTGTGCTAAGATTCAATTTGGTTCCCTAGAGCCTAAAAAACTATTACCAAAAGTTTCTACTAAAATTTGAATCACGGTTTGAGACAATATATTGTGCAATACCATGTAGTATGAAGATATTTCCCATGAAAACTTGAGCCATAGTGGAAACTTTAAAGTGGTGTTGGAGGGCACATTCATGAAAATATTTGTAAATTCTATAAACACAACCATGATGGAATATTTATTTCTATATTTGGGTGATTCAATCATGAATTACATAGAATTTATATCCATATAGTAGGTGGAATAGGGAGAGGTTGTAGTGCTCCTAGAGGTTTTTGTGTTAGCAAATATTGCATTCAACCACAAAAGTGTGGATATCCTTCTTCATGCCTTCCAAGAAAATTGAACATTTTATCCATTCATATGTTTTATGAAAGCAAAAATTTATAATTGTTGGCAAGGCATGGGTTTGAAAGGGCACTATGGGTTTCAAATATAGGTTGCCTTTATAGTGAAGCTCCTCATTTTTCCAAGTGTATCTAAGGGATGAGTTAGAATCATGTTGTACTTGTTCAATCAAAATAGAAATATTGGAACTTAGAACAATTCATGGATAATTGCATCAACAAATTTTCTACATTAAAAGAGAGTGAAAAGAGGGTCCCTTCCTCTACATATCTTCCGAAAAGAGCATCAACTACCACATTCTCTTTTCCCTTATTATAAATGATGTCATAATCATATCCAAGCATTTTCGTCACCATTTCTATTGTTTGAAGGAAAAAATCCTCTGCTCCAAAAAGTATTTGATGCTTTGAGGATTAGTTTTAATTTAGAAACATTACCTAAACAATTAAGGACTTCATATGTTCACCACAAGCAAAATGGCCAACATTTATTTTTCATATGTTGATTTTCCCAAGTGTCACTCAAAATTTTATTTATGAGTAAAGGCCAATGATTTGTTGTCTTGGATGATAACTACACCAATACATTTCATTAAGGTGTCACACTAAAAAACAAAAGTCTTATTGAAGCTCAACAAATTCAATATTGGGGTGGCATACATAGCATCTATAAAATTCTGGAAGGTTTGATTGGTAGTTTCATTCCAACTGAAAGTTTTTTTCTCAAGGTAGTGAGCAAGGCCTACAATTTTTCCATAGTTCTAAATGAACTTTTGACAACAACAGTTAAACCCAAGAAGCATATTAAACTTTTAAGTGCCTTAGGATGGAACCAATCCTTCATAGATTAAATTTTCTTAGGATCCACTCCAACACCACCCTTACTAACAATATGGCCCAAGTATGCCATTTTTAAGGCCCTAAAGGCACATTTGGACCTTTTGAAAAAGAGGTGATGGTCATAAATTAGTTGTAACACTTGATCCACATGGGTAATATAGGCCTATCAAGTTTTACTATAATTGTTAACTAAAAATGAAATGAAAAAATGACATGAAAAGGGTTGAAAGATGTGACTCATGAGACTTTGAAAGGTTGATGGTGCATTACATAGGCCAAAGGGAATGACCAAGAACTCATAATCTCCTTCATGAGTATGAAAGGTAGACTTGGGAATACCAACCTTATTCATATGAATCCAATGATAGTCTAAATGAAGATAAATTTTGGTAAAATTTTAGGCACTGGTAAGTTCATCCAAAAGGTCCTCAGTGATGGGAATGAGAAATGTATCCTTGATGGTCATTTTGTTGAGATCACAAAAACTAGGGTACATGCACCAATCACTTTATTTTTTTAGTACAATTACAATGGGATATGAATAAGAGTTGGTATCGAGGTGGATAATACCTATGGCTAACAATTCTAAAACAATTTTTCAATCTCTTTATTCTAAGTGAACGGGTTGTGATAAGAAAAAAAATGGGTGAAAACAATGAAATGGAATGATCATGGGAATCACGATAAGTTGGGATGCCTTAGAGTTTCAATGGAAATTTCAAGGAATTTTTTCTCTGTGATCTAGTGTCTTATAGATCATCAGACATATACAAGCACAACTAAGAATATATTCCCCAATCTCACATTATTCAGAAGCAGCATGCAATTGGATCTATGCTATGAGTAAGAGAATAGTACCTTGCTTCCTTGCAGTTTGGGGACGGATATTGATTTTGAAACAGAATTCTTGCGCTCCACACAAGCGATTTTCCCAATCTGCTTCCGATCTCAATACTTGCACACAATCATAAAAATCCAAGTACAAAAAGTGATATTCCTCATAATATCATTAGATAAACAATGGTATAGTGATCAAACAATCACATAATCTAAAACATAATCATGTAAGGGAGAGAACATAGATCTTTACTAATCTCAAAAAACATGATACAACGCTTCTATACCTTCACTCCAGCATATCCTCTCCATGATTCGGTAGAGTTTCCCCACTAGATGTGATGGATGAGTATGAAGAGCACTCACATAGAAACTAAGACCTCATAAGCTCTCCATGTGATAGAAATATAGCAGCAAAGGATCAATATCTCAGCATAACAGAAGTATGGCTCTTCAATACTAGCCTTTCCCTCTCAAACAATCCAGTATAAATAGGTAGATGATAGGTCCCAAGAGGATGAATGTGGATTCCCAGGACGATAAGAAGTTAGAGAAACTTATAATGGATGAGTCTTGTCCAACATGAATCAGTCAGTAATCAAGGTGATCTCCTAGGGACCAAGTGATTTTAGAAAGTTCTCTTGGCCGTAGGCACAAAAAGAGTGGATGAGGGCCTTAGTCGTGGGCACAAGAGGCCTAGGTAGTGGCTAAAGGGCCTTGGTCGTGGGCACAATTCTGCCAGCCCATGGCTAAGGGTCAAACTGGAAAAAATTGGAACCCCAAGTCAAGAAAAGGACATCTGGTTGTGAGGGCTAGGGGTGAGTGATTTAAGGGTAGAAATATAGGCTGATAACACTTAGGGGATTTCAAAAATTGTATGTTGTTTGGATAAGAGAAGATACATTTCAAGATGAATGGTTGGGAAGGATTCTCATAGGCTTGAACAACATGGAACTGGGTAATAACGCAAGAATTCTCCTCTTTGAATATTTTTACATACTGTGTGAACTAGCCATCTCAAGCGAACCTATTGTGATGCCTTAGAAAGTGTAGTGACTCATGTCTTGTTAGAAAATCACATATAATTCCTTCAAATTATTGGTGATTAGACCTAGAGTGTGTAACCATTCATAATCCAAAACAATGCCACAATACCCATTTCAATGGAAAACATATGTAATTTCAAATAAAAAACACCAATTTGAAGGCAAACATTTTCACGACCCCCATATTTCATGGAACTTACATTATCAATCATGACCTTAAAGTTGTTGACTATATGGATATAAAAATGAGTCTCTTGAGAAACTCTATGGTGAATAAAGTTATGGTTGTTTCCCATTTTGATGAGTATAATGGCATTATAATGCTTGACATAGCCAAGTAATTTAAGATTAGGGGGAGTTGAAAGACTAGTTAGAGCATCTAGAGAGATTTGTAGTTCCACATCAAGTTGATCAAGGGATATAACTGTGAGTATCTTCAACGGCTCTATGGTGAATACATATATGGTTTTTTCCCATTTTGATGAGGATAATTACACTACAATGTTTGATATAACAAAGTAATTTAAGAGTATGGGGAGTTGAAATACTAGTTAGACCATGTAGAGAGATTAGTATTTCCACATTAGGTTGACCAAAGGGGGGACTATGATCATTTGGCTAAGGAAAATTTTCTAAAAGGGCCACTTCACCATCATCTTTAAAATGTCCTAAAAATATCCATAGAATTTTTATGCTCCTTACATTTGTAGAAAATTCCTTCAATTTGTCCTTTGGTCATTTTCACCCTTGTTATTTTGTGGATATTGAGAAGAGGAGAGGAAAGAGTGGGATTGGTGGTTCAGGAATGAGGAATAAATGAAGCCTTTTTTATTTGATTAGTGATCACATATTGTGCTTCCTTGGCTCTATGGGTGGATTGAAGCCACATATTAGGGAAATCCATTAAGGTGTGAGCATTAATGTCTTCCTTGAGACCACTAATAAAGAATTCATAGAATAAGTTCTCCAACATTCCTTTGGTGTAGAAATCTAGTTACTCAAAATAAATGATGTATTCTTCAACTATACCTGACTATTTAATATTGGTAAAATTGCCCAGATGCTGAGTGTCTATATCAAAATGTTCATAAATATTGGTAGCAAATTGAGTCCAAGCAATATAGTCTTGATGGGAATTATTATGCCATTTTCAGTGTTCTATAGTTAAATAGAGGACATTAACACAAATTTTCATTAAGTCATCAATGATGGCATGCAATAAGAAGTATTGTTCAATTTAATTACCTAGATAATGAGGTCAAAGCCATCAAATTATCAAATCCACTTTATAAAGGCACAAATCTCAAGAAAAGGAGTTCAAATGAAGTTCCATGGAATGGAATGATTCAAATCCCTCTTCGTGTAAAGGTTTTTTTAAGGATTCAAGCCCCCCTAAACTTATCACTAAACTCTAACAAGGCAAACATCTAGGTAGTGAGGTTTTCAAGTGTGGCTTACTTGGAAAATGGTTTTAGGTTTCCATCTTGAGAGGGTACATAAGTAAGAGGGTGATGGGAGGTTGAGATTAGTGATAAGTGAGCAGTAGAACATGGCAAGTGGGTCCACACAAAAATTCTTGATAAAGAGTTATACAAATGTGATCAGAATTTCATTATGGAGTGAGCGAGATAGGTAGGAAGTAATAAGGTGGGTGCATCCAAGTAAAAGATGTTTCCTAAAAGAGGGGTACCACTATAATCAGTGTGATGTAAGGAATCCACTAATATAGGTCCCAAATAAGGATGTGGGTTGCAATACCCCTTATTTTTTTATGTAATTGTGTATATTATTATATAGGTTGGTGAGTCGAACCATATGGCCAAGGGCTATAAATTTCTATTTTAAACAATTTAGATATCATTATTAATAAAAGTACAGAGTTGACTAGTACAAAGGGATGAAAAGAGTATGAGGAACTATGAATCCACAAGAGGGAAACAATAAGGGCCCAAGGGATCCTAAAGGGGCTAAATCTAGAGTCAAGAGATAAAATAATACTTTTATTATATTCTAAGGTTACTTAATCTTAGAGAAGATCAACCTTGGGCGAACTATGCCAAGTAGTTGTGAAAAGTACTTCCTATTTTTACTAGGTGGCAAGTTACATGCATGCAAAGGTATTAACTTTGAGAAAGCTGGAAAGTTAAGCATTTATTCACTCTCCCATCATTCTTTCATTTTTTTATTCCATTCTTATCAAAATTTGTATGTTTCCAATATTAGGAGTGGGAACATTAAAGAGATCTAAATTACATAGATATCTAATGCAAAATTTCCATGGAAGCATCCCTAGTGTCCCAAAATTGAGATTTTCCTAGCCAAATTGCACTGGAACTTTGGTAGAGTGATTTAATCTAAGGAACTAGGGGGATCCCAGGATGAGAGGGAAAAGATATTTGGTGACTGGGATGGCTATTTGATTGAGGGAGTAATTATGTACGAGGGAGTTTTGAGTTGAGAGTTAGAATTCTCTTGTTAGCCCTTAAGGTGTCATGGCCCCAGCTCGATGGTGGCTTGTTGTAGAGAATCCTAGAACAACAGTGCCTAAGGCTGGGAGGAATGTCCTTATTCAACACCCAGTTGTTGTTCTTCATTAAGATATAAGTGTTTTAATCTTGTGTTGTCTTAAGGTAATGGATTATATGTAATTTCTATGTAATTTATTGCTAATATTTTAATGTATATGTTAGAATGCATGTTCTTATTAATTATGTTTAAATAATTCATGGATTATGAATGATAGTGTAGAATTTTAGGCTTGCATATGTTTGTGTATGCAAGGCAACTCATTATTTGGTATCAAAGTTATAAATTTGAAATTTATAGCCATGAGTATAAAGAAAAAATGAATTAAAAGATTCAAAATGAGTTGGTGGTAGTGTGACCCAAACTGCAGATGGATGGGAATGTTATAGAGTGGTACCAAAGTGAGTTACAAAACTAGGCCTACATCATCCATATGTAGTCATTGAGAGAAAAACAATTCAAAGGAAAACGAATTTTTTCTAGATGATTTTTGGAAATTATTTGACAAAACTATTCTAGTGCAAGTTGACGAAATTTCATGGAAATTTGAGAGAAGGGTGTTCAAGAATCAAAATCCCAAAATTTTATCTTTTTAATTAAGTTATTTTGAGCTGGTAATGGTCGAAGTTTATGCTTTCATGCACATTCTTTGAATTTCGAGTAACCAAGGGAAAATTGGTGGGAATTGTGTGAAAGCCCCAAAAATTTCAAGGTAAATTGCTTGAATTCGGGGCGAGGAAAAATTGAAGGGGCTTGAATTGCATGTGAAGGATGTCAAATTTGAGGTGAATAGTGCCAAATTAGGCTTTTCAAACTCAAATTAGAGCTTCTATGATGGCCTGAATAGAAACCTTGAGAAATGAGAAAATTTTATAATTGGGGAAATGATGGAAAATTTTGAAATTAAAAATATATATATATATATATGTACTTGGTGAAATGAAGACCACGTGTTGGATGATACGTTCATATAATGGTGGAAGGTGGTAGGCACATGTGTTAATGTCATGGTGGCAAAGGCATAGGCTGAGAATTATCCCTACTAAGGATTACACCTACATAAACTCCAAAGGATGAATGTAAAAATGACGAAGTCCAAAACTCATGCATACAAAGAAGCATAACAATGTGGAATGCAAGAGGATGATTCAAGTGCCATTTCTTCACATGGGCATCAAAGGAATGTTGAAAAATATACTAATTCCCAAAAATTGTATGGGTGTGTAATGTCATTCTTGCCAATTAGCAACAAAGGATGTGGAAAATAAGTGAAGTATCAACACTAGAAAAGATGCAAAATGCAGAATTCGACATGTAGAATGTTATTTCTCCACATGGGCATAAGAAAATGAGGGAAAATAGAATATGCCCTAAGAGTTACAAAGATACAAAATGAAAATTCAGGATGCAGAGATGTAAAATGTGGAATGGCTTAACATTGGTACATAGGCAAGGCTTTTGTATCCTCGTAGGTAAGGCTTGAAATAAATATAAAGCAAATAAATTGGAGAAGGGTGGTTGATTGACGCAGAGGCCTATTAAGCGAGCTTGTGCAGTGACATGGCACTATCCTATAGTGCCACATGGACCCATATGCAACATTAGTAGAACAAATTAGTGAATTTTGTATAATTTTTCACATGTTTTTTAGGTTGGAAGCTTCATGAGTGTCTTGAGGCCATCCTATTAGGTATTGAATTCCAATGATAATTATGTGTACCTATGGTACAAAAGGTGTGTGTGTGTGTGTGTGTGTGTGTGTGTGTGTATTGTAAAACTACTCTATAATAAACTACTACCACCTGGAAGAAGAAGAAAAACTATGTAAGCATCTACTTCAAATGACAATGCGAAATTCTGGAAACAACTACAGCAATTGACAAAATTAAAACATGAAATTAAACTACATCAAATAATAAAATAAAAGTATGAAAACATATACATTAAAAATATGAAATGCAGGACCTTGTTTGTTTGCAAGGGCCCTCCACAAATAGGTGGTTTCAACGATCTACTCCAACAGTTAGTTGCGTATAAAGTCTTCAAAATATTTATTCATTAAAAGGAATAAAAACAGAGTTTAAAACTTCACAGTCACATCACAATTTCGCATTGTTCCGATATTTGTTTGCCCTGTATTTATGAAAGCCTGTGTATAATTTTTCGAGGCTTCTACGCCTACTTAGACTAAACAAATCCTATCTTGAAATTTTAACAAATAATAGAATATTTTTTATTCGTGATTTTCTATTTGGAAAAGAAAATCATGAAGCGTGATTGACTTGGACTCTCGCTTGTGTGTCCAACAACGTGTTAACCCGCTCCTTTGACTATGCGATCGACCAGTTTTATTTGTGATTTAGCTCAAATAGATAGGATGAGATCCTTGAATATATCAATCTCCAGTTGTCTATATACTTCTTTGCTCAGCTGGCACCTTAGAACCGGGAAAACCGTGGAGATGGCTACATAAACGCGGATCAGCTGCAAAATCATGTCAATTCCGTAGCTAATACAAAATTTTACTTAATAATAAGGAACATTATTGAATATGAAATATATGTCATTTAAATACCTTACCATGTCAAAACCTATATTTTAATGCTTAGTTGAGTTGAGATGATGATCGAAAAGGAGGAAAAGTAGGAAAAAGGAAGTGTCAAATGAATCAATCATGAGGCTCTGCATTCCCCCACACGGAGGTCATTGCATGTCATCATGCAAAAATTCAAAATTGATGATCCTTCTCAGCTACTGCATTTTCCCTGAGACTTCTACCATAACATCCAAATTTATCTTATTTAGCTTATTTCTAGCTACTGCCATCCTTGGCTTTCTCATCACGATTGTGTACTTCAAATTTATGACCTCTCTTTTGAGGCTTTTATTATTTTTATTATCTCCTTGTTTTTCTTGTACCATGAGCCCAAATGCAAAATAATATTGTCATTCTTAGTTTTCTCAATTTTATTTTGCAACCTTAAGACCTCATGCTCTTGTTTTATGTGTCTATTTAGTGTCTCAAGCTCAAATATTTCTTGTTTTAAAGTGTTTACAACTGGAGGTTCTTGTGGACTACTAGACTGAGCTTCTTCCCTTTGATTCAAGAATGATGTTTTCCCTATATCTCTCTTCTCCTAAGATTCAAATAAATTTGGGCTGAATTTAGAAAGGAATTTGTTTGGGCTGAATTTGCAAAGGTTTTTTGGGCTTAATTTTCAAAGGACATTTTTTGGAGGTATTTTTTAAAGTGTCATTTTTTTTAGAGTAAGTGTTTTGGGTTGAAGTAAATCTTTTATAATGATTTTTTAAATTGAGTTTTTGTCTAAATTTTTAAAGTGAATTTTTCTTGCAGGACTTGGAAGGAAATATTTTGAGCTTCATTTTTAAAAGACGTTTTTTTGGCGAAATTTTAAAAGTAAGTGTTTTGGGTTGAAGTATGTCTTTTGTGAAAAAAAAAATTAAGTGAGTTTTTTTTAAATTAAATTCTTTGTGATGCTTTTTTGAATTGAGTTTTTGTCTAAATTTTGATAGTGAGTTTTTTTTGCAATATTTTGAAGGAAATTTTTTGAGCTTCATACTAAATTATCATGGGAAATCAAAGAAATTGCAAGAGAAAATGTGATCGAACAAGAGACCCTGAGGCTCATAGAGAACAGGGGAGAGAATATCGCAAAAAAAAAAGAGAAGAACGCTCAAATATTAAAAGGGAAAATCAACCTCAACTATAATTTGAAGCAGGTATGTAAAATTTAAATATTATAAACGATATTTAAAATTTAACTAATGTATTGTGAAACTTAATTTTTATTTGATAAACTAATTTGAAAAATATTTTGCAATATAAATAGAGAGAGATATTCTTCATAACATTGATGATGAGATAGAAAATTTTGAAAGAGAAAGTGAAAGAGATATTGAACCAATGATTGAAGATGTTGAAAATGTTGAAAAAAATTCAAGTGAAGAAATTGAATCACTAGGTATGTATATATATGTTGAATGTGTATTATTGAAATTATACATATTTATTAATTTAATTATTTATTGAATATGTAAATTCATTTTGTACATTTAATTCTAATATGTACAAACAAAATCAATATCGATGATGAGATGTTAGAAAATGTTGACACTGACACATATGGAGATAAAAAAGCTAGCCATGTTATACGATATCATGTTGAGTGCATTATTGATATGTTGTTCAAAGATGAAAATGTCTTAGTTCAAGCCCAAGTTTTGAAAAGTCTCTTAACATTAAAGAAATTAAAGGAAACTACGACTTTATTTGGTATTCGAAAATCAACAAAAGATTAAAAAAAAAATGAAGGAAAATGTGATACAAAATATAAATAGTGCTCTAAAGTCAATTGGAAGATCTAGAAATAAAAGTGATTTAGACGCACGTAGAGAAATACAAATGGAAGTGATTTCATCAAGTACTAAAGAGAATCGTTTGGTAAAATCTATGGCACAAGCATTAGGGACCTCACAAAAAAATTTGCACAAACATCAGAAATTTCAATTGTAAATAGATGTAAATGGTGAACTCGCTCATTGGACAGTTATTTGTAGGCAACCATACAAATATATACTTGGAGAAGATGTTCAAAAAAATAATATATGAATATTGGATGAAAAATTCACGTGTTTCACCAAAAGAAAGGGATGTGATGTGACGAAGAATAGCACGAAATTAGTACAAAGAATATGAAAAACAAATCTTGGACAGCACTCAGATAGGCTTTTTCAACAAGTTCATAGAAGAGAGTCGTGAAATTAATGTCTCAATCAGAGATTTTGTGTAGCAAAAACCATGGTATGTTAAACCTATCACTGTATGTGACACTTATTGTTGTCGTTATCATGTGGAATTTCAGTTATATTATGACACATTCCTTAATTTTGGTAAAACATTTTGGAAATATTGACCTCCTCCTTCCACTATCCATTATTTCATATCTCAAATTCTATGTTCAAGAGAAAGCCATGAATTATTTTACCAAAAGAAATGTGTTGGTGGTAAAAAATGCAATGATTGTGGAAATTAGACTTTATTTCACAACAAATATCATATTGATATAAATGATCAATCATTGTCCAACATAAAAGTGAAATAGAAGAGATATGAATATATTCATACATGGATTGGTTCAAGTAGTACTACAAGTGCTAAAAGAATCGATTTACAAGAAGAAGAAATTTTTGTGATAGAATTTTTGAGAAAGTTTGAGGCGGAAATTTATAAAGACACCAAGCATTCCATTACAGCTCAATGGGAGGACTTGCAATTCAAAAAAATCCCATGAAATTTTTCCACCAGGGACCATTTTTTCAATAGTTTATTTTGTAGAGAATTACACATTTGTTTCACAAAAATAAATACACACTGAATACTATCATTCTGACCAAGTATCCATGCGTGTCCAGATTCTATATAGACAAGCTAAACAAAATGTTGATCATATAAAAAGCATCAGTGAAAATCGACATGTTATTAAATAATATCACTTTTATATCAGTGACGATCGTACACATGATACATATTTTGAACAGCGTTTTTTTGAAAATATTTATGACTCATTGAATATCGTGAAATAAAATTCAATGAACATTGGATATGGCCATATGGATGCGCAGGTCAATTAAAATATTCACAGTCATTCTTTTGGTTTTATCGTCTTCATATGAAAACACACATTAAACATTGTTGGAATTTCTTTGAAACTGGTCATGGAAAAGGAGAACATGATGGTGCAAGGGCATGTATAAAACGAGCACTTCGAAGATATAAAATGGACCACTCTACACATCAACTTGTCTCCACTGAACAAGTTGTTTGATGGTGCATCGTTGCACTAAGCCATGAGACTAACCAGTCAAGGGAAGTACGAAGGTACATGTACATATATATATACAAATTAACTTTCATATATAATAATATGCATGTAGAACTTTAATATACATGATCTAATTTTTATTAATTTTCTAATTTTAAATATTATTTATCACAATGATTATCTTTAATTGTATTTTGAATAACATATTTATATTCTTGTTTGAATTTTCCATATAGGATTTTTTGGCATATTGGGGTCCAAGATGTAGATAGACCAATTGGAAATGACGTTGAAATAATAAAAGGGACTCAAAAATTGCATTCAATTAAAACAAAGAAGTACTAAAATGTGTTTTCATTTGATAAAAGAAAATATTATTGTTTTTGTCATTTTTTCATAGACAACACAAAATCCAATGATGTTTGTGAAACAAAATGTATGTAAAAGATTGGCAACATACAAAACTAAATACAAAGGGGAAAATGTCTGTTGAAAACTTTGAAGAAATGCAATCAGAGGAGACTATGGTATCATCTAAAGGTGATCGATTTTTTGACCTTGTTAGAGAAGGTAACATTTCAATTGCTTTAAAATGATAGAGATCTAGAAATAGATAATAAAATCAAGTACACATGTTAATTTTAAAGTTAGTTTTTCATGTTAATTATGATCTAAATTTATGTAAGTTTGTTTTATTGTGCAGGAGATGTTTTTGTTGTAGTTGCACCTACTAACAACGTAGAAAATATGAAGTATTATTTGATGTGTTGCACTAAACGAAAGATGAAATTATTGGAAAACTATGATGATATCGGGTTTATATATGACATAAAGTCAATTATACTGAAATTCTTTTTTTCCAAAAAAATCATCAAAGTCGGGATTTTGTTTACTTTCAATACTATGAACCTGATGTCATAAGTTGTCAATATAGTCACTTGGTGTGTGCAGCATGCTTGAAGTTGATATAAGTTCAATCATAGAAAAAATTGAAAATTAAGAAATGAAAAATGTCAAACGTTGATCATGAACGGATCATTGAAGATGGCATTCCGTTAGAATTTTTTTGATTGAACTTCCCAGCAATTTCTTCTCCTTGGATTCATCTTTTAGAACTTACAGAACTCAACTAGAAATTGTTAGCCTTTTTTTTATGCATTCTTAAGTTTTACATTATTATAATATGTAATTTTATGTTATGTACAAGTGTTTGCACATGTACATTTTTTTTACACATGCACACAAGTTATTTATACACATGTACACATACATGTAGATTCTCTGGTCTTAAACGATTTCATACATTCTCTAGCACATTTTATGTCATTATGTCATTATTGCAAAATGTACATGTATCTAGCATATTTGATATAATGCAAATTTTAAGTTATGATTTTGTTTTTGACATCTAAAGCAAATTATAATATTCATTCTTTAATGCAAAATGTGTGGTAAGTGTTTTGTAATTTCCAGTTTACTATCAACTAACATCCATAGTAGCCTTTCTGTGTACATTAATGAAAAAGCTGTGTACTCGATATGTTTTAATGCAATTTTAGAATTTTATGATTGTTTGACACATCTATGTAAACCTAGAATTTTATGATTGTTTTTACACATACATGTATATGTATTGTATATTAAAACATTATAAGAATGATTTCAAATACAAAATGTATGAATTAAATAAAAAATTTCTCTTGTTGCTACATGTTCATGAACTTATATATATATATATATATATATATATATATATATATATATATATATATATATATATATATATATATAACTCAAGTAATATGTAAAACCATATATGATTGTTTTAAATGATACATGATCATGTGCAAAATGTACACCTAAATATCACCTTTAATAGATGTATTTCCTAATTATATAACATTCATACATGTTCAAATTCATTTAACATGTACCACAAGTGTTTTTTAATTAGCAATTTCAATCTAGATTCATTTTAAATAACAAATGACAAAACAACTTGAGCTTTAAAAATAAAACATTTAATCTAAGATTGAACCTAAGTTAACATTATAAAAAGTCATCATGTATTCAAAATGTAATGTAACTAAATGCATTTGTGTACTTCAATCATTGTTACATATTCATGAACTTAAATATGTTTTTAACCATATATAATTGTTTTAAATGACACATGCAAAATGTACACCTAAATATCACTTTTAATAGATGTATGTCCTAATTATATAATATTCATACATGTTCAAATGCATCTAACATGTACCACATGTGTTTTGTAATTTGAAATTTCAATCTAGATTCATTTTAAATAACAAATGACAAAACAACTTGAGCTTTAAAAACAAAACATTTAATCTAAGATTGAATCTAAGTTAACATTATAACAAGTCATCATGTATTAAAAATGTAATGTAACTAAATGCATTTATGTACTTCAATCATTGTTAAATATTCATGAACTTAAATATGTATTTAACCGTCTATCATTTTTTTAAATGAAACATGATCATGTGCAAAATGTACACCTAAATATCACTTTTAATATATGTATGTCCTAATTATATAACATTCATACATGTTCAAATGCATTTAACATGGACCACATGTGTTTTGTAATTTGCAATTTCAATCTAGATTCATTTTAAATAACAAATGACAAAACAACTTGAGCTTTAAAAACAAAACATTAATCTAAGATTGAATCTAAGTTAACAATATAACAACATGTCATCATGTATGCAAAATGTAACAACTAAATGGAAACGTACTTCATTCATTATTACATATATTCCTGAACTTAAATATGTAAAACCATAGATACATGATTGTTTTAAATGACACATGATCATGCAGAATGTACCTAAATATCACCTTTAAAAGACATCTACACCTAATTATATAACATTCACACATGTTCAAATGCATAACATGTACCGCATTTGTTTTGTAATTTGCAATTTCAATCTAGATTCATTTTAAATAACAAGTGACAAAACAACTTGAGTTTTAAAAACAAAACATAATCAAAGATCGTCTAAGCTAACATTATAACAACATGTGATCATGTATGCAAAATTTAACAAATAAATGCAAATGTACTTCAATCAGTGTTACATATTCATGAACTTAAATATATAAAACCATCTATGATTGTTTTAAATGACACATGATCATGCAAAATGTACCTAAATATCACCTTTAATAGACATCCTAATTATATAACATTCACAAATGTTCAAATGCATAACATGTACCACTTGTGTTTTGTAATTTGAAATTTCAATCTAGATTCATTTTAAATAACAAATGACAAAACAACTTGAGTTTTAAAAAAAAAACATATAATATAAGATCATCTAAGTTAGTTCATTATAACAACATGTGATCATGTATGGAAAATGTAACAATTAAATGCAAATGTACTGTAGAAATTTATTAATACTGTTCTATTACCAGATTCTCCTGATCTAACAAATTAATCTTATGTTAAATACAGAATCCTTCCACTTAATTATTTGTGGAAATTAAATCGCAAATTGTAAAACTCATGAAGAAAATCAATCACACATAAACATAGTTGTTTAAAGGGAAAGCTTAAAGCTAAAAAATCCAACTATCATATATTATGTATATCAATGGAATCATGTAATAATCCCATACAAATCTTAGTACATCAATCTCTCAATACAATCAACAATCATTACACACTGTCATGTAGAAATTTGCATATCTATGCACCAATTTCTTACCTCCTGACAACCTGCCTCCACTGCGCAATCCCTGTTGAAGAATACCCCTGAATGAATTCGAATTTGCCTTGCCTTGACTACACAATCCTCATTGGCATCTCCAATGTGTGTCAGATGCATTGAATGCATCACTATAGTCACAACAGAAAGTCCATCTCACCCTTTCACCTATCTCTCCACTGGGTCACCACTCGAACTGACATGCAAGTAGTTTACTGCTATATTTTTTCAGTTCTTAGTGAGTTATTAGTTGTGAATTAATTAAATAATTAATTCACTAAACTCTCACTAGTGTATCTTTCAGTTAGACTAGATACAACTATCTCAACTGAGTTTAACTCACTCAACTGAGTTAAACTAAATAACAACTCATGTAACTACTCTTCCAACTCTGTCATAACTTTACCACTTCAGTTCTAACTGAGTCCTCCATGCATGAGTCACCAACCAAAAATAGACATACACCTAAAAATAGCCTGCGGGCCCCACTTAGTGAAGGTGCTTACTTTTCACTGAGCTCATCATCTTGTTGAATCTCAACACTCCCTCTCAATAAGATATGGATTATTCTTCACCCCAATCCTATCTCTATGGTATTCAAATTTTCTCCTGTTGAGCACCTTCATCAGAATATCTGCATCCTGATCTTCTGTAAAAATGTACTAAAGCAACATGATCTTTCGCTGCACACAATCTCTGATATGATGATACCGGATATCAATACGTTTAGATCTATCATGAAACATAGGATTAATTGAGAGTTTAATGCAACTTCGATTATCACAGTGTATCACTGTAAGATCTAAATGAGAACCGAACCAACCGACCAGGATCTTCCTCATCCAGATAGCCTCACATGCAGCTTGACTTGCTGCCATGTATTCTGCTTCTACTCAACTGAGTGCCACATATATTTGTTTCCTGTTGTACCAAAAAATTGTTGTAGATCCGATACTAAAAACCCCTCCTGATGTGCTCTTTCTTTCTATTGGGCTGCCTGCCCAATCTGCATCCATGAAGCCAAGAAACTTCACCTCATCCGTCTGTCTATACCATAAACCATACTCAGATGTGCCCCTGAGATATCTCAGGACATGCTTGCTTGCCTTCCAGAAGATATTGGTAGGCTTAATCATCACTTGTGAAAGTTGGTTCACTGCATAGCATATGTTCAGTCTTGTATTAACTAAATACATGAGCGAACCCACCAACTATCAATAAACAGTGGCATCCACTACCTCTGTCGATATAGCATCCTCTTTCCTCCAATTTCCTGGAAGAGGAGTATCCATGGGCTTGCAGTCCTCCATATGAAACTTACCAAGTATCTCCCGAGCATACTTTCCTTGAGACATAAACAGTTCACCTTCTTGCTGCTATATTTCCAATCCAAGGAAATAATGGAGGCCCAAATACTTCATCTCAAACTCCTTTGCAAGATCTGCCTTGCATGAGTGTATCAATTGCTCATCACCCGTTAGTATTAAATCATCAACATAAAGAACAATGATTAAAAGCTTACCCTCCACCACCATTTGGTACAAGTTTGCATCCACCTCACTCTTGGTAAAGCCAAGTCTAGTGAAATAGTTGTTGATCCAAGTGTACCAAGCACGTGGTGCTTGCTTCAGCCCATACAGCGCTCTTTTGAGTCTCCACACATGCGACTCGCTGCTGAAGATCTCAAATCCTTCAGGTTTCTCAATGTACACTTCTTCCTTAATGATCCCATTAAGGAACACAGTCTTCACATCCATCTGATGAATGTGCCAACCCATCTGCGTTGAGAGAGCAAGGATGGTCCTTATGGAAGAATACCGTGTGACAGGTGCAAAGGTTTCTTCATAATCAATCCCCTCGATCTGTGAGAAGCCTCAGGCAACAAATATTTCCTTATACTTCTCGATGCTCCCATTAGAAGCTTGCTTTACCTTATAGATCCATCTTAATCCTACAACTGATTTACCCACAGGCCTTGGAACAATCTTCCAAGCACTGTTTCTGACAATGGAGTCATACTCCTCCACCATGGCATCTACCCATGTGGGCTCCTGTGCTGCTTCTTCAAAAGAAGATGGCTCTGTCATGATACACTTGCTCATAAGAGCCATGTATCCAGTAAATCGATCAGGTGACTGTCTTTGTCTGCGCTATGATGTAGGGACTCCTACATTCTGTATCGCATCAAGCTTCAATCTCTCAGCTTCTGTGGTACACTTTCTTCTTGTTCTGATGTTTGGTTCTACATGAGTGAACTCCTCCACTCCATGAATCTCTTCCTATGGCCGATCCACATCTAGAGGCTCGTCTTTGGGAACAAGTAGCTCCTCCTCTACATGCAAGTGTATCTCCCTCTCAAGCGACAATTTCATGGCTTTCACCTCATTGAATTTTATATCCCGTCACACCACAATCATTTGACTGTTTGGAAAATACACATGATAATTATGGGGTGTTTCTATGTACCCCATAAATATCCCAACTTCTATAGTCGGGTCCAGCTTCTTCCTAGCATCCTTTGTCACATGAATGTAAACAGATGAGCCAAAAATCTTCAAATGAGAAATATCAGGCTTCTTACCAATAAAAGCTTCTTCAGGTGTACTCATGCTAAGTACTCTATGAGGACAACGGTTTTGCACATAAACCACAGTGTTGCATGCTTCCGCCCACAAGTGCATCGCTAGGCCCTGGTCATGCAGCATAGCTCGTGCAGCACCCACGATCATTCTGTTCTTCCTCTCTATGAACCCATTCTGCTGTGGGTTATGAGGCACTATGTGTTCTCTTTGAATTCCTTCTTTGCTAGAGAAGTATTTGAATTCATTCGAGATATATTCACCACCATTATCGCTCCGCGGAGCCTTCACTTGCTTCCCCGACTCCTTCTCCACCAATGCTTTAAAATCACAGAAATTTGAGAATGTTTCGCTCTTCTTTTGCATGAAGAAGATCCAGCATTTATGAGAATAGTCATCAACAAATATAACATAATACCTGTGTTTTGTTGTTGAAGCAACCGAGAAAGGTCCACACACGTCTATGTGAATTCTCTCCAGGATCATTGAAGCACAGTTCTCCTTCTCATGAAAGGTGGTCTTCACAAACTTACCCATAGTACATCCCTTGCACTGATCTGACTGCGCAAGAGTACCCTTGGGAAGTCCAGTAGAAATCTGCTACAAAATATTCAAGGCGCCATGGTGAAGATGGCCCAATCTCCTGTGCCATAATTCGCCCTCATCCCGGCTCACCACTTCTTCTGCTTTGCCCATCATTTTAGTGCAGCCATATACCTCCAGATTGTATAGATTCTTAACTTGAATACCTATCCTCTTGGTTTGACCCATTTTTTTGTGTCACAAGAAATCTTTTCCCTTGCTAAAAACAACGTCATAACCTCTGTCCTCCAACATAGAGACCAAGACCAAGTTCTTCTTCAAACCTGGAACATGCATAACATCTTTCAACAGAAATGGTTTACCTGGCTCCCTCTCAAAGGTAATGGTTCCAATGTCGGTCACACTATATCTACCATCGTCGCCCATCTCTATATGCATTTGGATATCCTTCTCCTCCAAGTCACTAAATAACTCCTTGTCTCCCGTCATATGGAAGGAAGCACCACAATCAAGATACCACACCAATCCCATTGCACTTGAAACAAAGCATGCAATCAAAGAGAAATCAAGTTCAAATTGCGAGGCTAAGGCCTCACCCGCTGCAGCTCTAGCAGTCTTCTTGTTCTTCTTTTTCTGTGGGCAGTTAGTGGCGAGATGCCCATGTTTGTGACAATGAAAACACTTCACTTTGGACAAATCCAGCTTCTTACCTTTAGCCTTGGATTTTGGATGGGATTTCTTCCTCTTCCCTCTCCTTGCTTTGGCAGCCAAAGCACAATTCTCTTCATCATCATTCTTCGATGAAGAGTCGTCCCTGGTATTTCGCCTTATCTCCTCCTGCACAAGATCCAACCAAAGTCACTCCCAATTTGGCAGTTTCTCTCGTCCATTGATAGAGTCTTCATAGCTATGCCAACTCTTCAGAAGCCCAAGGAGAGCCAAGCTCACCAAGTCATCATCCGCAACTGTAATTCCCACACTCCCCAGCTCATCCCTGCATTGGACAAACTTCGTGAGATATTTTGGAATACTGTCGCCCTTCTCCATTTTGAATTTTTTGAGATTATCTTTCAGCGCCAACTTCCTATGGTCGCTGCTGCTTTGGAAAATATTTGTCAAAGCCTTCCACATTGCAAATGGATTGGCTTTCCCATGAAGTCTTGACATAATATGGTCTTTCACACTTCCAACATAATTCTTCTTGTCTTCGCTACGTTCTTTTGCCATGCGTCAAGTCCTGCAGCATCGCTAGAAGTAGGCTTAGGAACATCGCTATCAATGAACTCCTTCAATCCATTATCTTCAAGCACCGCCTCCATCCTATCCTTCCAAGCTATGTAATTCGAGCTACCCTCAAGGGCATACTCCAATTGCAACCCATTGAAATCCATTTCAATGAATACTCAACTGTCGCACCAAGCAATTTCTGCAGCAAATTCGAATTGTCCACCAGCACAAAACTCAGCACCTCTTCACAATTGCAATCTCCAATGATTAACATTGCTTCAATACCATGTAGAAATTTATTAATACTATTGTATTACTAGATTCTCCTAATCTAACAAATTAATCTTATGTTAAATATAGAATCCTTCCACTTAATTCTTTGTGGAAATTAAATCACCAATTGCAAAACTCATGAAGAAAATCAATCGCACATAAACACAGTTGTTTAACAGGAAAGCTTAAAGATAAAAACCCCAACTATCATATATTATGTATATCAATGGAATCATGTAATAATCTCATACAAAGCTTAGTACATCAAGCTCTCAGTACGATCAACAATCATTACACATTGTCATGCAAAAATTTTCATATCTATGCACCAATTTCTTGCCTCCTGACAGCCTGCCTCCACTACGCAATCCCTGCTGAAGAAGACCCCTGAATGAATTCGAATTTTCCTTTCCTTGACTGCGCAATCCTCATTGGAATCTCCAATGTGTGTTAGATGCATTGAATGCATCACTATAATCACAACACATAGTCCATCTCACCCTTTCACCTATCTCTCCATTGGGTCTCCACTGGAACTGACATGCAAGTAGTTAACTGCTATATTTTTTCAGTTGTTAGTGAGTTATTAGTTGTGAATTAATTAAATAATTAATTCACTAAACTCTCACTAGTGTATCTTTCAGTTAGACTAGATACAACTAGCTCAACTAAGTTTAACTCACTTAACTGAGTTAAACTAAATAACAACTCCCGTAACTACTCTTCCAACTCTGTCATAACTTTGCCACTTCAGTTCTAACTGAGTCCTCCATGCATGAGTCACCAATAACCCTAGGAATTGCGTAATTTCTTCAGCCCACTGATTTTCCAACCGCTCACTGAAATAAAGTGCTCCAAGAGAATAAGTTGATATTTATTGTCGGATTATTATTAAGGGCTAATAATAATCGACATGCATCTATTTTTAGATTGACGATCTATAAATAGACTTCGCCCAATATTCTAAAAGTATAATTTCATCTATTTTTCACATTTGACCAACCATCTACAAATAGCATCCTGCAACTTATAGTATATGCTCACCATGTCTAAAAATAGACATACACCTAAAAATAGCCTGCAGGCCCCACTTAGTGAAGGTGCTTACTTTTCACTGAGCTCATCATCTTGTTGAATCTCAACATGTACTTCAATCATTGTTACATATTCATGAAATTAAATATTTAAAACCATTTATGATTGTTTTAAATGACAAATGATCATGCAAAATATATGTAAATATCACCTTTAATAGACATCCTAATTATATAACATTCACACATATTCAAATGCATAACTTGTACCACATGTGTTTTTTAATTTGAAATTTCAATCTAGATTCATTTTAAATAACAAATGACAAAACAACTTGAGTTTTAAAAACAAAACATATCATCTAAGATCATCTAAGTTAGTTCATTATAACAACATGTGATCATGTATGGAAAATGTAACAACTAAATGCAAATGTACTTCAATCATTGTTACATATTCATAAACTTAAATGTGTAAAACCATCTATGATTGCTTTAAATGACAAATGATCATGCAAAATGTACCTAAATATCACCTTTAATAGACATCCTAATTATATGACAAAACAACAAGCTTTAAAAACAAAACATAATCTAAGATCATATAAGTTAACATTATATAACAACATGTGATCACATGTCAAATGTAAAAACTATCCAAAATTTAAAATCATTCAATAAAAGTAAATGTCGTTCAACTATCCAAAATGTAAAATATGTCCAAAATTTATAGCATGAACAATAAAAGTAAATATAACAATGTATAGTGTTACAAGCATCAAGTTATATAGAAAAGTGAATATGATTGCATAAATAATACTATGTATATAGAAAAGTAAATAAGAATATATATCAAATAAAATGTTGCATGTGCATCAATAAAATATAGAATTTGGTTGCAATTTATTTTCCAGCAGCCTCCTGAGCCTCCTTGTGCTATCATCTGAAGAATGGGGAACCTACACAATGTGTAAACATTAAAATTTAATGTTTTAAAATTGAATGAGAATGTAGAACTTCATAAAAAAACAAAATGAATATATATATGCAATACCTCATGTAGTTCCCCCTCCATTATCCCGTGTTGGACCTAATTGCATGTATACATATACATGTACACATGTATAAGAAATTTATATTACATGTATTAAAATTAATACTCAATGTTTCAAAATTGAATGAGAATGAAAAATTTCAATAAAACAAACTAATTGAAACAAAAAAAAAAAAAAATTTATGCAATACCTCATGTAGTTCCCCCACAATTGTCCTGTCTTGGCCCTAATTGCATATACATATATATGTACACATGTATAAGAAATTTATATTAAATGTATTAAAATTAAAATTATTGTTTTAAAATTGAATGAGAATGTATAAATTCAATAAAAGAAACTAAATAAAAATAAATAAAAAATAAAAAATAAAAATAAAAATAAAAAAATCATGCAATATTTCATGTAGTTCCCCCTCGATTGTCTCGTGTTGGTCGTGCATCAATGCATCCTCCACAATAAATTGTACAATATACATGTGCAAATATATATATATATATATATATATATATATATTTCAAATGAAAATGCATAAAATAATGCAATAATATTTAAAAAAAAAAAATTAGACAACTTCTTGTTCAAATTGTTTAGATGTTCCTATCTCCATCATACACTCCATCGCTAAAGTCCTTGGAGAACGGAAATCATCTCCACAAACCTAAAATTCAAAAATTTTAAAATTGTAAAATAACGCAAGATATAAATCTCATTTTTTAATGAAACTTTCACTTCAATTTATAACTTGAAACATAAGTGAAAAATTGAATATTTGTGACAGTGGATTTGGCACATCTCCTAACAGGGAAGAAGAGGGTGGCTCCATTACGAAAACATCGGACAGAATCATAGTCTGTTAACCTTTAATTATATACATGCATGTGTACACAATTATTTCTTTTAAAAATATGTCATCATGATATCAATATAATAATAGAATAATAATTGTACATCAACATTATGAACACAAAAAAAAACACTAACATTTCCCAACATACCATCTTGATTACGAGAACCTAAACCTTCGACCGTGATATTATCAAAAATTTTGTTCATCAAGAGTGTTAACTGCAAATGGTGAACATATGATACAATTTTTTTAGATTAACATATACAAAGAAACATGTATATGTAAATTAAAAATTACATTAAAATATTCACCCTAACCATTAACACATATCAATTCCATGCCCTCTTCCTCATGAATAATTAAGTCCTATCAACCATTGTGAAAATTATTTGCATATGTTCTAAGCTCTTCAATACTCATGTTGTCTATCTCATTATCTGTACTATACACAAAATTAGCACATGCATTCTCTCATGCTCTTTATCGATTCTGACCAATATCGATTCCACCATGTCCAGTCTAAACATTGTTTATGATGGCATTCCTTGCTTCTCGACTAATTTGAGAAGTGGCATCCATCTCTAGTCGCAAAGTTTCTACAGAAATAGGCCAGCTTACCAATAGTGGCTCGGGGTGAGGCAACTCATCATCATGCTTAGCACCCCTACGGTCACATAATCGACCTTTCCCAGGACCAAAAAATTAAGAAGGAAGGTCATTATAATTGGGTTTCATTGTCAAAAATAAACTTGCATAAAATAATTTTGAAAAATAAAGAGGAGCCTTGTCGTTCCATGGTAGTCTTCCATAGGCTGCAAGGTGCCTATCATACAAATGGCAAGCTATATTAGAGTGCTTGAAATATTGCACCTTTAGCATCTTTATTTTCGGCCCTTCTTTGAAATTAAACATAAATTTTGCCATTTCTTTTGTAACTTTATTTTTAACATCGTCCCATGTATCAGGACCCATTACTGTTTGATTTCTTTTCCTCGTCACTTCTACAAAATTATCATTGGTTGGCCCAAGCTTTTTTTAAACATCTACAAGTGTGCTTAAAGAGTGCGTAACTCTTTCTAAGCTTTCTCGACTCTCAACAGGGGGTTTTAAACACAGAAGATCTTTCTTCAATTTTGAATAAAGATGTTCACACCTTTGTAATGTGCATTGTTGGATGTTTGTTTCCCAAGGTAAATTGGGAATTTCAGAAGGATAATTTGTGGTTGGTGTACAACCTTCTTTTTGAATAACGTGGTCTGTCCTACGTCTTTTTCAAGCAACATTTTCGCCCTCTACATCAATACATAAAATTATGTGTAAATAAAAAAACATGTGAAAAAATTTGTACAATTTTTCTCTTTAACCATTAAAAATATATATATATATATATAAATAATTTAAAAAATTAATAATTGAATGAAAATAACATTCAGATTTATGGCCACCTCAAGATGGTTGAGTAGCATCATACCCACCCTAAAATGGTTGAGAACCAGCATGACCACCCATTGATTGGCCACCACCCATTGGTTGAGAACGAACATGAACACTCAATGATTGGCCACCAGGGGAATGCATACCACCACCCTCACGCGATTGACCACCACCTATTGATTGGCCACCAGGGGAATGTGTACCACCACCACCCTCACGCGACGAGAGGGAAGCTTCATTAAAAAAAATATGAATTTATTATCAATTCAAAAATACAAGCATACATATGATTGAGTAGATTGCGTGAACCATACCACGATTGCGTGAACCATGGCCATGCTCCATTGATTGAGTAGATACTATTTTCCTTCGAACTCCTAAAAAATGAAATTTATTAAAAATTAATTTAACTCTCAAAATTTATAAAAAAAAATCAATTCCGTATGTATACATGTATGTACATGTAGATAAAATTATATATTAAATAAAAAATCAGTTATACATGTATACATGTATGTATGGGGATAATATTATATATTCAAATTTCATTTAAAAACATGCACATTTAATATAAATGCCATGAACATCCCTCAATCCATGATCCTCCTCTCTTGTAGAGGCATGGGAGACTATTGATGTTCGCCTCGAAGAACAACGTGCCAAATGATCATCCTCCATGATATATATATGGATATATACAGTTACATAGATACACATAATGTTTAAAGCCTTGAAGAATCATGTGGAAAATGATCATTCATGATATATATGGATCTATCTACAAATACATAGATACATGATGTTTAAAAAGTTACCTTGTGCATTTACAATTATTTTTAAAATTACTATTTAAAAAAAATTCAAAAGAATTCAAAAAATTGATGTTACACAAATGTTAGAGCACAACTTGAACACAAATTATGTAAACCACAAAACTTTCAAAGCAGTTGGAGCACAACTTGAACACAAATTATGTAAAATACAAAACTTTCAAAACACAGATTGATGTGTAAAACTCACTTTATTTCAACAAAATTTAAAAATCGATGTAACTTACACAAATGTTGGAGCACAACTTGAACATGAATTATGTAAAACACAAAACTTTCAAAGAACAAATTGATGTGTAAAAGTCACTTTATTTAAACAAAAAAAATTGAAGTCCTACACATTTTGAAAATTAAATACAAAATTTTCTAAAACATGAAGTTCACCAAGTTGTGCTTACATGGTGGGAGCGAACTTGGTATATAATTGAAAAAAACACACATGGTCATTAAAAATGACGCATTTATAAGTAAAAAACACACACATATCAAAGATATCTTACAATGTCCATCAATAAATTTTGAAGGAAAGTGTCTCAACACTAATTCATCTTCATCTTTGAATTTTGAAGGAAAGCATCTCAACACTAATTCATCTTTGAATTTTGAAGAAGAGTGTCTCAACACTAATTCGTCTCTAACAGATGAATCTTGAATTGGCATTGCCCCATACAATACTAATTAATATTTGACAGATGAATCTTGATTTGGCATTGCCCCATACAATATATCACCAGACATATTATTAACATTTGCACAATGTCTTATCCTAAATGATTGAAATTATCTAACAATATTGTCTTCTTTTCCATGCAGTTGTTTTAGACTCTCCTTCTTAACTTGGTACACGCCTTTCATCTGGTTTCACACAAGTTCAGAATTGGTGAAATCTATAATTCCATTTAATCCATACTCCCTAGCAGTTCCCAAACCTTCTATCAATGCAATATAATATGCTTCATTATTTGTTGTTCTTCCAGGTATATTCATTTTCCTTTGAAGAAATTTGTTAGTTGCAATATTTCATATCACATATGTAATCAATGCTTTCCATGGATTGGGATAACAGGAAACATCTATCTAGAATGTCCATTTTTCAACCATGTTTAGTGGGTTTTTTAATCCCTGAAAAAAAATAAATTCAATAAATTAATAAATGAACATTTATTGTAAATGCCTTAAATTTTATGGGAGAAATGACATGTACATGGAGCAAGGAAAAGGAGACTAGCATGACAGATGTGATTTTGAAAGCATCCTTGCTATTAAAAAGGACAACCCAACTATTGGAAATCCTTAACGAAAATCCAATCAACCTCTTTCAAAACATTGGAGCTCACCAGATCAAATAGACAGCGTGGAAGATGATGTTACTAAACAAAGAATTCTAAAAAGTACCATGTACTCTTAAAGATGTTGCTTTAAGCAAATTATGGTTTAAACAATCATTAAAGACTTGGAAACTCAAGGACAGATCTATTACTAAACAAAGAAGTTGGAAAAGAACCATGTACTCTTCAAGATATTTCTTTAAGAGTCCTTAAAATTGTAGAAGTCACACATTATAATGTTGATATATCCTAGCCATAATAGTTTACTGCCAATGAGAATGAGTAACAACACATCCTAACATTGGATCTCACCAGATCAAAGAGACAATATGGAATATGATGTGACCCCAAATCATGATAATAATGCTGTTGTTGCACTAAGTGATTTTTTATGCCTAGAATTCAAGAATAACAACATTGCTAGCATTGTTGAAGAAAGTAATGAAAATTTGAAATAAAAATCCCACATCAAACTTGATTCCCAAATGAATTTGGATCTGTGCTTTGAGCAAAACAAAGTTAGATCAGAGGAAAATCATAAATACTATGTTTTAATAACTAACCAGTTTATGATAATTTTCATATCTCCCTTCCCAAACTTGAATTGGGTTTGTTAGAGGTCTGATTGCTCAAACAACCAACGAGGTTGGGCGGAACATATTTTGTACTCAGAGTTTGAGAAAAATAGTATTGATCACTTCTTAAATTCACTAATCACTAAAGACATGGTTTTCAACCATTGGAAAGATGATGATGACAAAGTTGAAACCATAAACTGGCAAGCTTGTGTGACAATTATGATAATGATAACAGAGAATGTGGTGTTGTGCTTAGGCCATGAAATACAAGATCTGGGAGTGAGGCATTCCAAAGAAACAATGTAGCCAAAACTAAATTTTAAATAAATGGAATTTTTTTAAAAGAACAAGACATATGATGCACAAAACGATGATACATATCCAGCTGGTGGCATTGTTGATTTCAACAATGTCAATGGTGTTGTTGGTAAGAGGAGGTGATGAGTTTCCTGAGGCAAAGTTTGGAATTTTACAGTCACTTATTGATACAATTGATTACTATCTAGGTTTGTGCCTACAATTCTGACAGGGTAGCAAAGCTTCCAACAAATTCAAGTTGTCACCAAAGAGGAGGGTCCAGAAGTCCTAAAAACCTGGAATGTAGAAGAGGAAGGTTGCAAGGAAAAGGATTATATTCAATATCGTCAAAATTTTACCTTCTGTGAAATGGACATTAACTATGTCAACTTCCAGTGTTTCTCAGAGTCCAAAGAAAGTTTTGAAAGGGATGATAAGCAGACAAAAATGCTAAGTTGTATCGTATGTCAATTGTGTAAATTCAAGCATTGTGAACAGAAGTATGGTCTGGATGATATGATAGTAAAAATGCCACTGGTTGATATCGTTCAGGAAAAATTCCACTGGTTGATGGTAAAAATTTTAAACAACAGTAGGTGAATTATTTATGCAGAGTAATAAAAGCAAATTCACGATTTTAAACATGTAATTTAACAACTTAACATAGTTCAATTTTAAAGAAAAACAATTTAACAATTTAACAAAAATCAGAACAATTTAACAAAAACAAATATGCATACATATAAATGAAATTTTTGAACAACCTAATAATAGACTTTAATTGTAATTTTTTTTCAAATTGCACAGTTAATTCTGATTTTTTTTTTGTCAAAAATTAAAAGCGGAAGAATAGTGTGGCTTGGCATGGCACTAAATACTTATCAACTTGGTGACTATGAGGATGCAAAAACGTAACAAAGTACCAAAATTCGTTGGTTTGTTAGTGGATTATGTTGTTTAAGTCGTCATTAGTGGGGTACTTATTCGACTTTATCAATTCCAAATGCAATCGAACCTATTGGGCGAAGGCCTATCAATTTAGTAGATAGTTGAATTTTTCAATTCCAAGCACAATCGACCCTATAAAGTGAAGGTTATCGATTCAGTGGCTGGTAAAATTTTCATTACAATGTGATATCAATTTTTCAACCAATGAAATGATAACATTATTCAAACTTTTTTAGAGTCAAAAAATCTATAGACTCTGAGTTGTTAAATAATAATGTAGGAATGGAATTTAGAAAAAAATATTTAACTTCAGGAAAACATATGTCCACTGTCCATTGATCAACAAAGGGGCATTAGTTGATCAGGTAACATTAGAGATATTGATGGAAACCGTACAGGTATGAATTGTTCATACCAATATATCATGTGAGCTTAAAGGAATTGGGTAAGAATTCCTTTAGTTATGCTTCAATATCTCAATTGATATGTATGTGATGACATATGAATGCATCTATGTGAATTGATACCCAGGTAGGGGTATTGTAAAGGAAGGAAGCCTAGAGAACATTTCAAAATTGTGACAAAATATTTGTTACGCATTCATATGATAATATGTCATGTTGAGTTGATTAAGAGAAATAAGAGTTTCTTAAGGGACTATTCAGTAGTGAAAGGAAGGGCTCTTTAGGGATTGTTGAGAAATGAAGGAAGGGTAAATTCCTCGTGTGTGGTGATTGAAGAAGAAGGTGTCCAGATGTGTTGAATAGTTTAGTGAATTTTGAAGTTGGTCAAGGAGGATGGTATGACATGGGATATATTGTAATTATTATAGTAGATGTAAGTCTAGATGCCTGGAGGATGTGTAAAATTTATAGGAATTGAAGATGATGAAGACAATGATACAGAGATGTACGTCTAGATGCCTGGAGGATGTGTAAAATTTATAAGAATTGAATATGATGAAGACAATGATACAGAGTTAGCCAGGATACATATATCAATATGGATTGAGTATGGAATGCAACATGTGATGGTATTCAATGTCGTGCAAGGGTGTAATGAGTGAGTTTGCTGAAGGTGAAAGAAGTATGAATGTGCATGAAGTATACTATGTGGATGTGAAAAGTTTGATTGGGTATAAATGAGTATTAGTGCATATGTTTGAATGCTTTTCTATTATAGTAATGCATATATAGTTAAGGAAACTACATTGCATTTAATATGTTTATAACTTAAAATAATGGAATGATCGGTACGTCATTTTTAAAATATCATTTCAAAAGCTACTGGAAATATGGCAATGAAAGTTTATATGCTTGAATACTCACATTTTTTTGGCTGAATGAAAATTATGTGAGGGAGGAAAAATTGCAGGTAGAAATTGATTAGATGTGTAATCCCATAAGGAATATTGGTTGCTACTACATACAAGCACCAAGAATTATGATAATAATATCATAGTTGTTCAATATGGCTTCTAAATTATATAGATTTCATTTTTTTTAACATCTTATGGTGACTTTATGTTTATGATACAGGTGAGATTATGGATATGTATAGTATGGACAGATGATGGTTGTTATAAACTAGGAAGCATGGGGATAATGCCTCTATGATGACACTAGAACCCTATGATATGCCTTGATTTCAATGAGCTATTGAGTGACTAGAGGTTGCTAGTGGGATGACTTGGCAGTAAGAATCTATAGGTGCCTACACTTGATGAAAGGGTGAATAGTATGCCTTCCCCTGCTCTTCTTGGTTGAAGCAATAGGATTTCAAAGCCGGACAAAAACACTCTTTTGTAAAGGCATTTTTATGTAGATTTTAAAATATATTAGGAATCTCATAAATATTAAAAAAAGTTAACTATTTATTTAACTTCACTTATAAATCAATTTTTTTAAATATTCTAGAATTTAGAATAAAATTACATAAATACTAAACACACTATCCTTATGTACGACCATCAAGATAATTTTGAATTCCTACCACATTTTTTTTTGTTATTTTTTGGGAGGCTTGAAAACTAAATTGCTGAGATGATGCTTGCATAATGACGTACAAGTTGATGAGCTGATAAAAAACAACTATGGGTCAATCCAATGCTACCTGTTCATATCTCTCTTGAAACAATTTTATATCATAGTGGGTAAATGAATCTGGAAATTTTATTTTACTCAGGGATTTATTCTCAATAAATCAATCCAATTCTTACAACCAGATCTAATAATCATTTAAACTAATAAATTGTTATACAAAATTATCATTCTAAAATAATATTTCAATTCAGGAAAAAAAAATCTTCTCAATAAATCAATCTAATTATTACAACCAGATCTAATAATTATTTAAACTAATAAATTACTATACAAAATTTCTCATTCTAATATAATATTACAATTCAGGAAAAAATAATTAAATTAAAATGAACTCCAAAATAAATCCAATTATTACAACTAGATCTAATAATCATTTAAACTAATAAATTATTATACAAAAGCTCTCATTCTAAAATAATATTACAATTCAGGAAAAAATAATAAAATTAACATGAACTCCAAAATACCTGCTCTTAATACCTAGTTTACTGAAGACCAAGTCACACTGAAAAAGCAGAGAAGAGAGATAAAAAATCTAATTCCAAGTGTCCCATATTTTTACTATTCTCGGTTAGTGTTTCTTTGAATTTTATGTTATTTCCAGTACTTACAAGAATTCACTCTACAAAAAATGCCCTTATTTCAATACTAACATCTAATCTGGGTGCGCCTGGGGGCAGGTGGCGAGAAGCGGTAATTTATGTGGCATGGCTGAAATGGTTGACCTTGTAGATTTCAGAGCGAGAACATATTTTTGGGAGTGGGTGGAAAAATTTCCTGTGGAGTGGAACATCATAAAATATGTTCCATTCAGACAAATCATCCATATTACTGTGGAAATCAATGAAAATCGATCAATTATATTTAATCAAGATGCTCAACGGGTGATTTAATAGTTTGTCATTTATTTATATTGTAGTATCTTATCCTTTCCATTCCAGCTCTGAAAATGATTACATAGAGGGCTAAAAAGTTGTTATCATGAATGTGAATGATTGAATATGAGAGACATGATTATGAATGAATGCACCTTCAGGTTTAAAAGGAGAAGAACTGAGAAATGTTGGATATATTTAAGAATTACGTCTACACCACCTCATTTCCAAGACGAAATAGAGTGCAACTATTGATAATAAGTCCACCATAAGAATCGCCACCACATACTCCTGACCAAGAACAGAATGGCAAACATGAACAACAATAGCAACAAGCAGAAGAGGAGGAGGCCACTACGAGTAACTGTAGGAGTTGCAGTGATGACAACAATGCTCAAGAATAAGAGACCAACAACAATAAACAATAAGAGGAAGAAACTAATCACAACAACGTGCAAGAATCAGAAGGTGGACAGAGTGAGGAAACTGAGAATATTGTGGGAGAGAGCACAAGTAACAAGACACAGGAAGAAGAGACTAACAACCATAAGCAAGAAGAAGAGACTAATCAAAACAACGCTAAATAATTTGACTGTGGAGAGAATCACCACAACATACTCCTGACCAAGAACAACATGGAAAACATGAACAACAACAACATAATTGTAATATTTATGACACATTTAATGGCCTAGAAATTCAGAAATTGAGAGCAGAGTTCATGATGCAGGGGCATTAGGCCCAAGACAATATTTTGTATATAAATAAACATAGGGGGGTCTCTTGTTTTAATTTCCTATGTAATTAGTCTCATTTGAGTGATTTCTAGTTAAATCTGGAGAAAAGTGTAACTGCCCAAATGATTAGTGGGCACATGAAGAGATAGTCAGTTTCGGTTTAGGACTTAGTCTAATTTTAGAACTGTAGGAATTTGGAGAGGTTGTTGAGTCATCAAAGAATCGGAATCGATTATGTGTAGTGGTTGTATAAAATAAGTCTCTGAGGCATAGTATAGATAGACCTGCATAGGGACCTACATAGAGAGCTGCATAGAGCTATAGGGCTGTCAGTGTAGATTGCCAAAGGCCATTTGATTGAAGATATGGCCAAAATTTGTAAGTTATTTCATTTTATAAATGAAGATTTGTTTCAGTATTTATGTGCATTTGCTGGTTGTTTTCTATGTGAAGAAGGCTTGAACCTTCGTAAGCTGAGTAGGAGTAGTCTCTGTAATTTGTATTAAGAACCTGCATGTATATTATGTGGTGAGAACCCATGTGATAAGACCTGTGTAAGAATCTAGTATATATGGTACGCGTGAGAATTTTTGGACCTTTACAGTTCACTGTGTGAATGGGACTTTGAATCTAAGGGTAAGGGCGTTTCTGCACGCCTTTGGTGGATAACTGAAAACTGTGATTGAGCATTGCGAAATTGAACCTGCATGGTCAATTTCCTAATAGATAGAGGATATATATTGTACAAAGGAAGAACTCGGTGATGGAGTTCGGAGATGAGACCCTGAAATCTGAGGAAGACTTGATGTATGTTGGAACTGGAAGCACCGAGGTGAGTGGTGATGGGGTTAGTTAACCTTTATTCGAATTGTGAAAGCGGTTAAAGGAGTGATGAACTAAGAGCGAGGGTGTATCACGTTATAACAGGGAGGAACCTTGTTGAAAGGAATGATGCGGAACCCCGAGCCAAAAGGGCGGAACCAAAAGAGTGAACAGTAATAGCGGTATTCGGGAACAGTTCGTGGTTTTTGCACAAGTTCACAAAAGGTAAGTTGTTTTCATAAAATCAATGTGATATCCCTTTCTGGACGACACGTGGCTTAGAGTGGTTATTGAAAACCACTCTCATCGCATTTTTTTGATCTTTTAAAGCTCGGACCAAAAAAAATTGTGATATCCATTTACGCCCATTCGATCAATGGTTGGAGCGCGACGGAACATAGGCCGTCAAATCCATTCGGCGCTTAATGCAGTGTAAGGGCGCTAGGCCCGAGTTGACTGGTGTGTTGAATAGTTGGAGTTCTATATGAGTTGGACGTTTTTATGAGCACTTATATATATTTTAGCGTTGGGTATTTTTATAAAGTCCGAAATGAAGTTGTATGTTGTGATTCCATAAGTTAAAAGTTATGAATTATCCGACTTTGATAAAGTGGGTTATTCATATGATGTAACCTGGATCTCAAAGGTTTATTTAGATCAAAAATGCATCTAATGGTGGTGGACCCTGCATAAGGGGAATTGTAAATTGCAGTTCATTATAATAATGTGCTTTGGCCTTATTATATGATGAAAGGCCAGAAAGAATAACAAACCTTGGATGTGGGTTTCAATCGGGTTCAAATAAAAGGTTATGTTGTATGCAATTTGGGTTCCATAACCTTTGAAGAAAAGCTTCCGCCTTATTGTCTCTGAGAAGAGGTGTGGTTTCATAACCAAGGGAGGAATTTAACTTAATATATCAATCTCAGATTGAGATATTAAAACACGCAGATTTAATTAAATTGCCAGTCCAAGAAATTGGAACAGGTTGAGTTTGTCCGGATTGTGGATTTGATTGGACAATGGATCTTGAATGCATTTTATACACAGATTGAGATTAATTGAGATTTGAAGTCAGAGTGCATTTTATATGCAAGAAAAATGAAAAAAGTGGGGACTGTGGGTACTTACCCGCTATCAAGTGGTATCAGAGCTAGAATTGGAATAGCTCTTTGAAAATTGATTTTTGAAATGCACATGTACTGAAACAGTGATGAGAAGTTTGGATTTTAAATTTGTTTAATATAATTTACAGATTTGATTGAGTATGTAGTAAATGTTGATAACTCAGATTTGCAGAATCTGGAGTTGAAGACAGAGTGTCTTGAATATTGCAGCAGGTGAGAAAAGAAGCAAGATCATTCAGGGATCTTGGGAGGTGAATTGATGAGCCTCATTTGACTCTGGTTTGAAGGATATTTTTTGCATAATGCAGAGTGCAAGAAATTGAGGAAGAAATCTCAATGGAAGCAGATCACAAGCTTTGAGAGCAGTAATAGAAGAGTCCAGCAAGGGATTCTGAGTGAAGAACAATATGGCAGAACCTGGAGGATTCCCAACAGAGGTTGGAGGAAAGAAGAACATATGTGTTCTTGAGATAAAGTTCTAGAGTGAAGCCTAGAGAGCAAAAGAGAGTGCTCAGAAGGTTCCATCAGATAGGGGACTAGTACTTTCCAAAAGCCAGATCCAGAGGAAGGGATTGGTGAGGTAAGTTGCAGCAAGAGAGCTTGTTGTTGCAAAGGATTAGTGTAGCTTGTGAGTGAAGAAATCCTAGAGGAGAGGATGGCTACTGACAGCCACAGCAAATATTGCAGAGGTTCTGAGAGAGGCCACAGCAGAAGAGTGAGGGAAGATGCCAAAGAAAATGGCATAAGGAAGAGACTCACTGATGAAGAATATTGGAAAGAGATAGCTGAGATCATTAAGCAGCTTTATGAACTAGAGAGGATGATAGAGGAAAACTAGAGAGTTGGTTGGCTCATGAAGAAGAAGTTAAAGTGGCAGAGGCCACAAAGGAAGAAAGAGCAGATGAAAAATGCTCAGCTGAAGAAGGAAATACTCACAGTGATTGAGTATTTGGAGAAGGACTTGAAGACTGAAGCTTCAAGTGAGACCAGAGGGTCAAGGAGCCTTACATCTGACATATTTTGTATGTTTGCAGGAGCAGCATGTGAGAGAGAACAAACTGATGATGTTGTCACTGAGAAGGAAAATGGAACAGCCAGATGTTTTGGAGATGTCCATGCATATTTGGAGAAGGGTTCTACTTTCCAACATATTGGAAGCAGAGGCGATTTAATTTATGATGATGGCCAGAACCTGAAAATGGGACATCTTGCAGAGAGTGAAGAGAGGACCATTGAAGAATCTCTGAAGAGTATAGAAGACTTGGAACAGTAAGAAGATTTGATGATCAAATCATCAAATGAGACCGTGGGGTCTTATGGTTTTAAAACTGACAAATTGTGTGTGAATGCAGGTATTGATGAAGATAGCTCATGTGATGAAGCTGTGATAAATGAAGCTCACTGTTGCCAAGTAAAGTATGATGAGTATCTTTCTGATGAAGATCAGATTGAATTGTTGCAGCTGAAGGAATTCATAAATTTCTTGTTTTATAAAAGGGATTTCTTCAATGAGGACATGACATTTGTGTTTGATGATGATGAATTTGTCATTAATGATGATAATGACAGACTGATTTTGTTAAATGGCCAAGTGAAGAATGATGGACAGAGGACTGAATTTGTTTCAGAGACAGAAGACCAGAATTCTATTCTGATGAAGGCTAAAGAGATAGTGACAGCAGGAAACTGGACATGTGAAGATGGTGAAAATGTTTCCTCAGAAGAGATGCCAGGATTGTGGCATGAGCAGAGGACAGAACCACAGAGAGAAGGTTTTTAGATTGTAAGGACAGAGATGAATGAGAAGGGGAAAGTTCATTTTTATGAACTAGAGCAGAGAGACATCCTTGAAAAGGATGATGCGGAAGGGAGACTAGCTGACAGTCTCAAGAATTGTTTGAAGAGTTGGAATCAGCATACTAATGTGCTGATTGAGAAGAAAATAATTTTAGGACAGCATACTGAAATGCTGGTAGAAGAGAGAAAGGCACTAAGGCCTTATGAATTTTTTTTTGACAATTGTTTGGTGAATGCAGATCCTGTTGATGATGGAAACAAATTGACAGCATTGGGCAGTCAATTGAAAGATAAGGAAGAAGATTCTATGGGAATGTTTGATCCCTGGAATGGAGAAATTGAGCTGCTAGAGAATATGCTGGATCAGCAGGATCCTGTGCAAGAGAGGAAACCTCAATTTCAGAATTGGGGATTGTAGAATGTGAAGACACAATGGGATGAAGATAGAGAGGAATTGGTGATGGAGTCATCAATTGAGACCATTGGGTCTTGTAGTTTTGAAATTAACAATTTGGTTGTGTTGACAGGTATGGCAGAGAACATTCCATCTTTTGGAGTTGTTTTGAAGGATAATGAATTGTTGCAAAAGGGGGGAGGTAAGGCTATCATGCCTCCTATAAATGAACTTGTTATTTCTGCAGATGACAAGGAAGAATTGGCTTGTACGAATAGCCAAGAGAAATTTGGAGAGAAGGCTGTATGGCAGACTTTTGGGGCTACTACTGCAGTGGGAAATCAGAGTTTTACTCTGATAGAAGATGAGAATACGGTACTTGAAGAGCTTGAAGTGATTCAAGAAGAAGGAAGGAAATTGCTGAAGATTTCCCAGGAAGAAGAAGAAGAACATGCTGAATTCAAATTACAGCATGCTGATGATGTGAGACAAGCACAAAATGAATGGCTGAATTGGTTGCAGAAAACATTCAGAGAAGAAAATGAATTAGCAGAACAGTATCTTGGAGTGTTGCTGGAGGAAATGTTGGAGCAACAAATTGAAGTGTTGCCAGAAGAGGAAGAAGAAACACAAGGGTTCTATTATTTTGATGTTTGTATTATGATTGCAGGTACTGATGGAAGGACTAATGGATGTTTAGTCCAGAAGAAGAATAGAAGAGATGAGGATGATGACTGGCAATTTAAACACCAGTCTGAAGAATTGTTGAAGCCAGAAATGAAGAAATTGTCATGAGTGACAATAAAGAAAAGTTTTACTGTTTCAGATAGCAATAGGGTATGGATGATTGGGTGGCAGTAAGCATGGTAGTAAGAAGAGCTACAGATATAGCTGAAGCTAGCACAAGAGCTAGGGCGGCAGTGAGAACTAAAGAAGTAAGAGTTTGACAAACAAGAACTCAGTAAGAAGGAGTAGAAGGAAGAATTCAGCAATCAAAAGGAAGCAGTGTCCAGCAGTCAGAAGACATATTAGATGAAGAAATTGCATTGATAAGTAGACTGATGGTGAAAGTCTCTGAGAAAAATACAGCAACAAAGAAACAAAGAAGCAGCAGCAAAAGAAAAACAGAAAGAGGATATAAAAGTGTAGCCAATGGAAAGCTGCAGCATAAAGTATGGAAGCCAGGAGGAATGTAAAAGAAGAACACTACAACAGATGACCAGTTGCAGAACAAGGGGTGGGATCCAGGAAGATGAATATGAAAGCACATGATCAGGATATCATGAATTATTTTAACCTGGGGAGTCTGATGTAGGGGCATTAGGCCCAAGACAATATTTTGTATATAAATAAACATAGGGGGGTCTCTTGTTTTAATTTCCTATGTAATTAGTCTCATTTGAGTGATTTCTAGTTAAATCTAGAGAAAAATGTAACTGCCTGAATGATTAGTGGGCACATGAAGAGATAGTCAGTTTCAGTTTAGGACTTAGTCTAATTTTAGAATTGTAGGAATTTGGAGAGGTTGTTGAGTCATCAAAGAATTAGAATCGATTCTGTGTAGCAGTTGTATAAAATAAGTCTCTGAGGCATAGTCTAGACAGACCTGCATAGGGACCTGCATAGAGAGCTGCATAGAGCTGTAGGGCTGGCAGAGTAGATTTCCAAAGGCCATTTGATTGAAGATCTAGCCAGAATTTGTAAGTTATTTTATTGTATAAATGAAGATTTGTTTCAGTATTTATGTGCATTTGCTGGTTGTTTTCTATGTGAAGAAGGCTTGAACCTTCGTAAGCTGAGTAGGAGTAGTCTCTGTAATTTGTATTAAGAACCTGCATGTATATTCTGTGGTGAGAACCCGTGTGATAAGACCTATGTAAGAATCCAGTATATATGGTACGCATGAGAATGTTTGGACCTTTACAGTTCACTGTGTGAATGGGACTCTGAATCTGAGGGTAAGGGTGTTTCTGCACGCCTTTGGTGGATAACTGAAAATTGTGATTGAGCATTGCGAAATTGAACCTGTGTGGTCAATTTCCTAATAGATAGAGGATATATATTGTATAAAGGAAGAACCCAGTGATGGATTTCAGAGATGAGACCCTAAAATCTAAGGAAGAGTCGATGTATGTTGGTGTTTTGTATTGAACCGGAAGCACCGAGGTGAGTGGTGATGGGGTTAGTTAACCTCTGTTCGAATTGTGAAAGCGGTTAAAGGAGTGATGAACTAAGAGCGAGGGCGTATCACATTATAACGCGAAGGAACCTTGTTGAAAGGAATGATGCGGAACCCCGATGCAAAAGGGAGAAACCAAAAGAGTGAACAGTAATAGCGGTATTCGGGAACAGTTCGTGGTTTTCGCGCAAGTTCACAAGCGGTAAGTTGTTTTCATAAAATCAACACGGTATCCCTTTCTGGATGACATATGGCTTAGAGAGGTTATTGAAAACCACTCTCATCGCGTTTTTTTTGAGCCTTTGAAGCTCGGACCAAAAAAATTTGCGATATCCATTTACGCCCGTTCGATCAACGGTTGGAGTGTGACGGAACATAGGCCGTCGGATCCATTCGGCGCTGAATGCAATGTAAGGGCATTGGGCCCCATTTGACTGGTGTGTTGAATAGTCAAATTTCTATATGATTTGGACGTTTGTATGAGCACTTATATATATTTTGGCACTGGATCTTTTTATAAAGTCCGAAATGAAGTTGTATGCCATGACTCCATAAGTTAAAAGTTATGAATTATCCGACTTTGATAAAGTGGGTTATTCATATGATGTAACCTGGATCTCAATGGTTGATTTAGATCAAAAACGCATCTAATGGTGGTGGACCCTGCATAAGGGGAATTGTAAATTGCGGGTCATTATAAGAATGTGCTTTGGCCTTATTATGTGATGAAAGGCGAGAAATAATAACAAACCTTGGATGTGGGTTTCGATCGGGTTCAAATAAAAGGGTATGTTGTATGTAATTTGAGTTCCATAACCTTTGAAGAAAAGCTTCCACCTTATTAACTCTAAAAAGAGGTGTGTTTTCATAACCAAGGAAGGAATTTAACTTAATATCTCAATCTCAGATTGAGATATTAAAGCACATAGATTTAATTAAATTGCCAGTCCAAGAAATTGGAACAGGTTGAGTTTGTCCAGATTGTGGATTTGATTGGACAATGGATCTTGAATGCATTTTATACACATATTGAGATTAATTGAGAGATGAAGTCAGAGTGCATTTTATATGCAAGAAAAATGAAAAAAGTGGGGATTGTGGGTACTTGCTCGCTATCAGTTCACCACGCTAGAGGACTTTTGCGAAAGTATACTTAAGTAGCTGGAAAAAGTATCCATACAAAAGATGAGCATCTCGCAACGTGTGCATTTTCATGGAAGTACTTCACATGGAAATCAAGAAACATAAAATAAAAATGAGAAAGCGATGAAAATCATGTGATGGGTTTACCCAGGCGTTTAACATCAAATTGGGGAAGAGTATAAGACTGTGAAGGAACAACGTGTGATTTATTGATTACTATATGAAATATTAATTTCAGTTATGAGAGACATGGATCACATGTCATTTATGAGAGGCAAGTGCACTTAAATAGGTAAAATGGCCAAAATGACAGACAAAAATACTGATCAAATACTGAAAATGGCCAAAATGACAGACAAAACGGACATTACAAATTATACCATCACTAATACACCATTTTAAAATTCTTTTAAAGAGAGGCTGCAACACTGAATTCTTTGAAAAGAGTGGCCAAACATCTGATTTATTACATTTTAACAAACCATCAACTAAACATTAAGAACGGGTTTTTGAAGATATAGGCTAGGATCTGAACGAAGATCAAAATTATTCATCAACCTTGGCACGGAAGTGATATTTCGATCATCGCATCTACCCTATTATCATAATTTGGAAGAAATAAATCTATAAAATAGGCAGATTTTCTTCACTTTATGTACACTACAGGCCTTCCTCGTCACTAGCGCTCAGACGCTGGATCGGTCTAATTCGTTTTAAATGTCAGGAAACTTGTATCCACTAAATATGAATTCTTCGTGTTGTATCGATACAAAAACATTTTGAATGACTTAATGTTCATTCCACTGCCAAATGTCATCCTCCCATATAGATGCGTAGACAGTCTCACTATACCCGGTCTCACTATACATTGATTAGTATATGCAATATTAATGTTAGTTATGAGAGACATGGATCACATGTCAGTTATGAGAGTCAAAGCTTAGAATATGTTGACATAACATACAAAACTAAATTGAATACTAATATGAATGGGTTATGATGTCGATCCGGAAACTATAAAGCGTTTTGTTTCTCTATCATTTCGGGTGAACTTGCAAGAAAAATTTGCTATGGTTAGTGCTCTGTTGGCTTGGTAACTGAATTAAAAATTTTGAACAGAGGTCGCTGGAAGGATTGTTAATTTTATTTATAAACAAGTACTGTATGTTCACAGAACTCTTGGCATTACGTAAGTGCTAATGTAAGTGAACTTAGACACATCCATGTCTGTGTGCAAAAGTTGAAGTCATTACAACACTGGAAATTTTATTTTAACGATGCATGCTTGAAGAATCCACGATATTAATGGAAAGGAATCCCAGATATAAGGGATCATAGCCAACTATATCGGGCACTGTGAAATGTTGGCCGAGGGCTTTGATGGCAAACGATTTCTAACCTTCAATGTATAATTTTACGTTCAGTGGAGTTTTCAATGTGTATTTTCACAGAAAATCAATGGGCAAGGCTGCGTTGCGGCCTCCACCCGAGTCGTTTGTGTCTCAACTAATCATAATGCATAAGGCAGGAATCATTATAAGCTAAGACTCAAATGACTCTGGTGGAGGTAACGCACCCTTTCACATTGAAATTTCGCACACTGAAACAGCTAAAATGGCCAAAATGACAAACAAAAATATTGATCAATACTGAAAATAGCCAAAATGACAGACAAAAGGCTAATGGCTAAGTGCAGAGAAAGCAAGACAAAATTTCATAACTAGTGGTGAGAGGAGGGTTGGAGGTAATACAACAAACATGGGGATTTAAGTAGACAAAAATAATACATGTAAAATAATACATTTTTACAAACGCTTCTGAAGAAACAACGAAACAACGAAAATAATACATGTAAAGTAATACATTTTTACAAACACTTCCAAAGAATACATGGGCACAGGACGAGCATAGATGCAGAGCGGATGAGCACAGACTCAAAGCAAATGAGCACAGATGTAGAAAAGATGAGCACATACGCAAAGCATAATGAGAAAAACCCACCAACGGTCACAAACGTTCATGAAACTAGAAAATGATGGAAATATTCTTCCGGTCTGTTGGTTGATATTTTTATAAGAACAAAGTTCGGCTGAACTGTTAGTTCATCCAAAATTTTAACATTGGTTTCTCCGCCTCCAGCCAAAAATCCGATTACTGTTGCCGTCAACGTAAATGGTGGAATAAGTTTGATTAAGGGCAGAAAAAGTTCGGCCGAAGTAATTTCAAAAGTTTGGCCGAACTTGTGGGAGAGTAAAATTTTTAGGTGCGTTTCTCACGAAAGTGTAACCCACCTTCATACATTCACCCGTAATCATAAATTTTTTGTTGCACAAGATCAATTTCTGGTGTTTTCGACTTGGGCTATGAATAGGTGAGATAATAGTTGGCGATGGAACCCTCGGTTATTCTTCTAGATCAGCATATTTTGTGCTCTTTAGGGATGGTTCTTTCATTGCTTGGTTGAGCCTGGCACTTCTTCTTATTGATGGAGGAGGATTTTGAGTTCTTTCTCTTTTCTTCTCTGTTTTAGGCTCCTTTGTTTTCTTGGATGTACTTCCTTCTCTTATGTTGTCTTTCTTCCTTCTAACACTTTGCTTCTTAATACTTCCTAAAATTTCTGCAAGAGGAATCTCATCCTCTAACTGCTCTTGTGGTTGTTGTACATTTTCAATAGGGTTTTCAATTTTTCTCTCTCTCCCTCTCTTTGTTTTGCTATTACTGGGCTGGTCTTGGTTTCCTTCTTTGAAATGATTCCTAACTAGAAAGTTATCTTAATTATCCCCCAGACTTTCAAGATAAGACTCAATGAGTATTTTAATAAATCCATGGTGATACATGGTGTTTTCTATGAATTGGATCCTCCTCTAGACATCCCCTAACATGTTTCTTAAACTATTTAACAAGAAGTATGGGATATTTAACTCATTTCCTTCAAGAAAATGCATCAACACACGAACATGATAAAAGAACATACACCCAAATCTCCCTTCACAAGTGACAAATTTTTGAATTACTAACAGAAATTTTTCCATTTACCCTTAAGTGTTGTGCTTGGAATTCCTTTCTTAAAAATGGTGGTGTCCATACCTAGATTCTTCAAGAAGACCTTACATTCTTCGCCTTCAATGCATCTATCCTTGAACCACCTCTCTCTGGATCTCAGCAATCTGGTAGCTTCAGGAATAAAGTATTGTTACTGCAAATTTAATGTCTCCAATTTCAACCTCCATCCCATCGAAGGTCGTGGAAAATGACTTGGTTACTTCCTTGTTAAAGCCTTCGAATTTATCCACAAATTTTAGCCACTGTGATTTTTTCAATATCTCCTTCACCTACAGGTATCCTTCCATGAAATTTCTCCCCTCTGATTATGTTCTCACTATGAATCCCATCGCTGTGAATTTTTACCTCGAGATTGCTTCTTGACAGGGTATGAGTGAGGGTTTTGGAAAATAGTATGAATGAAGGCTTCAGAGTTGTCAAGAGTGTGAGTGAGGGAGAGAGGAACTGATCATTATAGTGTGAGTTAGGTGATCTTAACAATGAAATTGGGATTTGTGTTTGAATGTTTATGTAATGATGGAGAGTGAATGGTGGATCTGGATTTGATTTGATTTGACACGATCATCTCATCTCAACTCTTAGCAATAGTATTTTTTGAATTGGTGGTATAATTCCCATATAATTCATACACTAATGTTTTTACCCTTATTACCAAATTAAATATTTGCATTTTCATACCTTTGAATTGATGTTTTTAATCCTTGGTTGTTCCTTTTTGCATTGTCTGCAGGAGATTTCATTGACGAATTTCATTAATTATTCAATTGCTTCAGTCAAAGGTTCTTTTCAAACATTAGCAGCAGAAATCTATTAGAGCTGCAGAATCTTAGTAATTTTCTAGTTGTCTTTATTCTAGAAAGAAAAGAAAAGAATGCAAAGAAAATGGGATTTTAGAATAGGTATGAAGAAAATTTAAGGTACCAAGAATTTTTGGTTTTCGCCTTAGTTTTTCTGTATAAAAATGCCAATAATTGTTGGTTTTCATGTTTATACATTTATTTTATTTTATTTTATTTTATTATTTTTTTAACTGGAGAAGAAGAAGAATTATTACCAACCAACTTCAAATCAGAATTGTTTTGAAAAATCTCAACAAATTCCTCCTTTGTTAATGGTTTGTGATATATCCTTAATCTATGTCCATTTACAAAGAGAGTAACTTTTTATTAATCAATGGTCATAATCCTGACTGCTCCGTTATCAAATACTTTTTCAATCTCATAAGGGCCAAGCCAATGAGTTTGAAATTTTCCTTGAAAATCCTTGAACTTCAAATCAAAGAGTAATGCCCAATCTCCTGCTTGAAATTTTCTTTCTTTGATATATTTATCATACCACTTGGATCTTTATTGTTGAACTAAACTAGTCTTCTGAATAGCATCTTTCTTTATTTCATCGAGCTCATTAAGTTGTCCCATTCTACGTTTTTGTGCTTCTGATATGTCATGTCCCAATTTAACTGTTGTCTTGAAAGTTTTTTATTTGGAACTCAATATGAAATAGGACTTGATTTACATAAACAAGTTCATAGGGAGTATGTCCTGTAGTGTTCCTCCATGTGGTACAGTAGGCCCATAAAGCTTCTGGAAGTTTTTCTGCCCAATCCCTTCTATGAAAATGTACAGTCTTGGTAAGGATTGCTTCAATCACTTTGTTAGTAGATTATACTTGTCCATTTTCTTTTGGATGATATGGAGTAGACTATCTATGCTCTATTTTATATTCCTCTACTATCTTCTACACCATTCTGGATGTGAATTGAGTACCTTGATCTGTCACAATTTCCCTTAGGACACCAAAACGAGTAAAAATATCCTCCAAAGGAAATTAAAATACAGCATTTTAAGTAGCAAAAGAAAGTGCTTTAGCTTCTACCCATTTAATAACATAGTCAGTACACACAAGAATATACCTCTTTTGTCTTAATGGTGGATTGAATGGTCCGACAAAATCCAGAGCCCGTTTTTCAAAAGGTTCAATAAGTACCTGGGGTTGCAGATGAATTTCATCTAAAGGAACAGGTTTCCCCATTCTTTGACAGCTATCACATCTCTTAGCATATTCTTTGGCATCCTTAAAAAGGGAAGGCCAATAATATCCCAAGAAAATTACTTTGTAGGCAGTTCTTTTATCCGTGAAGTGCCCTCCACATGGTTCATCATGACATGCCTTTAGTATCTCAGGTATTTCATCTCCTCTTACACATATTTGAATGATGAGATCTGGACCTATCTTGTACAACTCCTCATTTATCCATGAATAATATGCACTCATTTGAATTATCTTTCTCTTTTCTCTAGGAAACAAATATGATGGTAATTTCCCTGTAGAAAATTAGTTATAAATATCTGCAAACCATGGATATTTAGTGGATATTGAAAAAAAATATTCATTAGGAAAATTATCCTCTATAGGTATATCATTGCTATCATTTTGAATTCTAGATAAAAATTTAGCAACTATATTTTGTTTTCTAGGTCGATCTAAAATAGTGATATTGAATTCATGTAACAATAATAACCATCCTGTGACTTTTCCATTAGTAAATGGTTTATTCATTAGATATCTAATTGCAGAATGATTTGTATCAACGAAATATTCATAGCCAGTGATGTAATGTCTAAATTTTTTAATGGCATGGACAACAACTAAAAACTCATTTTCAATAACAATATAATTTAACTCTGCAGGATTCAAATTTTTACTTGTATAGTAAATAGCATAAGGGGTCAAGTATTTTTGTCCTAATATAGCTTCCATAGTTGTATCTGAGGCATCAGTTGAAATGTAGAAAGGAAATTTCCAGTTTGGTCCTCTCAGAATAGTTGCTTTATAAATATTTTCTTTCAAATTTTCGAAGGATTTTTGGAAATCAGGATTCCAACTGAATTCACAATATTTTGTAATCAATTCGAAGAGTGGAGATGCAATTTTTGTAAAGTTTTCTATAAATATTCTATAGTACCCAGTGAAACCAAGAAAATTCCTAAAATCTCTTTGACAAATTGGAACTGCTAATTTAGAAAACGTCTACTTTAGATGATTCCACCTTAATTCCATTTCCTGAAATGTGGTATCCTAAAACAATCCCCTTAGTAAACATCAAAAATCATTTTTCATGACTTAGTGAGATATTTTCTTCCTTACATCTTATGAGAAAATTTTCCAAATTTTTAAGAGCTTCTTCAAAATTATTTCCATACACTGTAAAAGCATCCATATATACTTCCACACAATAATGAATGAAATCAAAGAAAATACCCAATACTACGCTTTGGAATGTTGTTGGTGCATTACATAATCCAAAAGGAAGTACTTGATAAGCATAAGTTCCCCATGGACAGGTAAATGTGGTTTTGTCCTGATCTTCTAGTGCAACCTGAATTTGGTTATACCCACTAAAACCATCCAATAATGAGAAATATTTCTTCCCTGCTAATGTATCTAAGACTTGATCTATGAAAGGAAGTGGACTTCTCTACTGCAATCTGATTGTAGCCAGAAAAACCATCAATCATGGACAATCTATATGAACATGTTACTTTTTGTAAAATGTGGTCCATCCTGGGCAAAGGATAATTGTCCTTCAAAGATGGCATGTTCAAATTTCTAAAATCCACACATAAAACCTTATTTCACCATTCTTTTTCCTTACTTCTACAAGATTTTCCACCCAATATATATACCTTAAAGGAACTATTATTTTAGCCTGTAATAATTTCTTAACTTATTTCTCAATTGAAGGCAACAACAAGGGATTGATCTACCTTAGCTTTTGTTTAAAATATTTCACTCCTGGCTTCAAAGGGATTTTGTGCTAGATGATATTAGTATCATATGTCTTCAATTCTTCATATGATCATGCAAAAACATCAACAAACTTCTTAAACAGGCTTATATATCTCTATTTAAAATTTTTAGGCACACCTTTAAATAATCTCACCATCTTCAGCAGTTGATCTGTACCCAAATTACAATTTTCTAAGTCCTCTTCAAGGTCAGATTTCTTTGGATTCTTAGAAAAATCATCATCATTATATAATTTTTCCAGAGGTACCAATCCTTTTGGATTACATTAACTTTGAGTTGCAAAATATTCTGATTACCAATTGAATATTTGAAAGAAACTGCTCCCTCCTGCTGCTTTCCAACATCTTCATCTTGGTCAATTTATAAATTAGAAAATTCTTCTATCATCTCCAAAAACTCCTTAATATGTTATTCATCTTCAAAAACCTACCAATTCTTCACATTATTTGGAATTGAAGGCATGTGTCTGATTTCTACTTCATATCCCGGCCTTGGATTTAGAGGGGCTTTAAAAGTACTGCCTGCAACTGCCAGAGAATCTGCCAGCCTATTCTCTTCCCTAGGGACAAATTTTATATTAAAATCAAGAAATAAATTCTCCACTAAATCCCACACTTCGTTCATGTAAGTTCTTAATCTTAGATGTCTTTCCTGACAATGATTTTTAATCTGTTTGACCACTAGTTCAGAATCTCCAAAAACAGATATATTTTGCACTCCTAATTGTTCGGTAGTTTGCAACCCAAGAATCAGAGCTTCACATTCTGAGATATTGTTTATAGAATCAAATTCTAATTTATATTAAAATGGCATTAAATGACCCTTTGGAGTGATTAAAAGAATACCTACTCCAGTACCATATTTCGAACAAGCACCATCAAAATAAAGCTTCCATACTCCATTTGTTGTCAGATCTTTATTCTCAACTATTGAAGGGAGCTGAACCTGAGTATCTTCAGAAATTTTTGCAACTTCCTATAGCATGAAATAGGAAAAATTATCCTTTTCCTTTCTGTACATAGGAGAATTACTGGCATTCTCCTTAGTAACGGTTTTTACAAACCTAGTTTCTCTATATATAATATTCTCTCTTCTCCCCCAAAAATTGGTATTATGACATAAGTAAAATCCAATCTCAAAAAACCTCCCAACTTATCCCCCCAAGGTCTGGAAAGAAGCATCCCAAAACAAGCTGGGATATCTGCCACCACCACATCCATCAGAAGGCTTATGGCTGGCATTTGAGCAAATGAAACAACCTTATCTTTAATCAACCCTACACTTTTAATATTTTTTGAATAAAATGAGTAAAGATCCTTATAAGGTTTGGTGATTTGTAAATTCAATTGCTTCATTACATATGATGGCATTAAATTATGAGAAGCTCCCGAAACCAACATGCAATTGTGTAGCATGAAAGAATGCACCACTAAAAAATGTAAAAAGGAGGAGTAGATGAATCCACCGCTTCCACATGAGGACCAAACATCACTACTGGTCTATCTTCTTGCAAATTCACAGTGTCTACCACATTGTCACCTTGAAAAATATTAATAAAATCTGAAAACTGCTTTTATACATTGGAGTCTTTACCAGCTCAATCAGGGGAATTGGTATCTTTATCTTCTCCAATTATTTTGTCAAATTAAAAGGATTACTTGGTTTTATTAACTTCTTAGGATCTTCATTGTTCTTATTCAAATGTGAAATGTGTTTAGATGAAATAACATTTTTGTTTAAATTCTCACCTTTTGACTTCCTTTGTGAACTCTCCCCTTGTTGAAAAGTAGTTTTTGTTACTGAATCAATTTTATGCTTCCCTTTGTCAAGTTGCTTTGTTGGTTGTTGTGGAGTTGCCATCTATTGAGGTATTAGATCTTATGACACATCATCATTATTCAATGATCTAGATCTCTTCATTGATCTCAGATCATATTTTTTTTGTAATTCAGCCTGCATATGATCAGTAAATTTTTTACAGTATTGCTCAATTTCTTGTTCAGTCAGGGATTCTTCTGCTTCAACATTGACTTTCTCATTATCATCATCTTCTACTTCACCTGCATATAATGTTTATATTTGATTGTCTTTCTCCTTTGCACTTTCTTCTTTCGCCTCTTCATTTCCATCTTCTATATACAAAGGAGGTTGTATCACATCTTGATCTTTCTTTTCCCTTTACGGGAGTTGCAAGGGTTTTTTTCTAAACTATGGATTGAAATTTCAATGTTGGGCTTGTTGCCCTTGTCTAGAAGGGTTTTTATTTTCTAGTTCCAGTTTTACTAATTTATTTGACACTTTTTTATTACTTTAGTCATATCTTCCAATCTTTGTTCATGTGAAACTTCTTCCTTTCCTTTTCCTTTATCTTGTGTTTGTTGCTTTCCTTTAGATTTTCCTACTGCAGTCAATTTTTCCTCAATATCCAAGGCATTTGTTTGAATTTGATCTAAAGTGGGAGACCTCCTCTCCCTCACAGTGAAACCAAACTCTGATTCAAAAGCTCCAGCAAAAACAACCTTTGCTCTAGTTGGTGGGGGTTTTATTTCTACTGGAAGGCTATTGTACAATTTATTAAACCTTTTAAAAAAATATGTGACATCTTCTTCTTGTTTTCTTTTAATATCATTGAATTCAGTTAAGAAATATTTGTGATATTTCTTTTCACCCCATCTCTAAGTGAAATTGTTCTCCATTTCTTCCCAATTATTAATTGAATTGGCCTAAAGTGAATCGAACCACTTTCTAGCCTCTCCATCTAAATATTGCACAAATAACCTTAAAACAACATCAAGATACTCAACATTCAAATTTCCTGCAAAGGCACAAAAAGAAGAAATATGTTTCTCTGCTGAGATATCATCTTCCCCTATGAAACGAGGCAACAATTTAAGGTAATCTTGTGGCATTGCATTCATCAGCTGGGCCAAATTTAATGGAGCATATATGTTCAGAAGGAAATCAGGAATATGCATATTGGGGTTTTGATTAATCCCTGCTTGAAAAACAAATGGTGGAGGGGTAATATTGATATAGGAATGGGTTGACTTATAAAAAAAAGAGACTGTTGAGAAGAATCACAATGGAATTCTAAGACTTCTTGAAATTTAGGGAATGAAAAAGAAACTGACTCAAAATATTTTTCTTCCAAAGTGGTTTCAGGAAATACTGAATGAGAGGATGCAGGTCCTTCTTCCAAGAATTGAAGGTTTCTGACTACTTCCTCTGAGTGGAAAACTAGATTTTGTATAATAGAACTGTTACTTGGAGCAGACAGGGTAGGACTCGGAGTAATTAGGGATTTTTCCTTCCAAACCCTTCTTGATACTAGATTTTCTGGGTTAGAGAAGATTGGAAACTTCTGCTGCGAGGTATCAGACCTCGTGTGTGGTCTTTTGAAATCCAGTTCTACATTAGTGAAAAACACAGCCTAATCACTTTCTTTGTTCACCAATCAAAGAAATCATTTATGAAACAAAAACCCAGGGAAAAATGGCTTTGTGTCTTCGTTCCTCGGCAGCGGCACCAAAAAAATTTTTTCCTTGGGAGACAATATTTCGTTGTGAGGAGATCAATGCCCAAGACATTTACTGCTACTCGAAAATAAAATTATTTATTGTCCCTTCATATTGTAACCCCATAATTATATCTTAAACCCTTTAATATTTACAGATAACAAAACTCTTAAAAGTGCCTTTAAATGATAAATGTGCATGAACAAGAGAAGGTGAAATGATAGTGAAAAACCATTATCAATATGCATAAATCACATAAACTATTATCTATGGTTTTAGAAGAAAATGGTTGCAAGAAATGATTTCAGAATAAAGGAGCGAATTATTAAGGAAATTTACTCTAACTCACAGATGTAAATTAGACACCATAAACTTCATTACTTTATTCCAATATAAGAGACATACATAAGATGGAACAGGAAGAACTCAACGCATTCATCCATTGTTGGAAAATTCTCTAAAAAGCTTTATTAACCTCATAAAGAAATAGTACAAAATTGCCAAAACTTCTGAGGCCCAAAGTCCAGAACCTAATTTCTCTCTTGAAAAATTATTAAATACATTATTACAAAATGGACAGGTTATGGAACTGTCAACTTCCCAAACTATTTTCTTCCGTCATTACAATAAAAAGTAGAAAATTAAACTTTTGCAGTAAAATAAAGTAAAGTAAATATTAAGTAACATTTGATCAGGAGGTGGCAGTAGCCTGAGATCCTGGAATGGAAGAAGTTACTGCATTTGCATCATTTGCTTGCGGAGACATACATTCCTTGCATTTTCTCCACAAGTCTACATTCGAGCTGGAACAGTTAGCAAGCTTGACATTAGCCATTCTGAAATCTGTGATCCTGGAATATGAGAGTGTTCTACTATGAAGTATGTTTCTTTATCCATTAATGGGATGTGAGTGGAAGACCCAGCACTAACAACCTTCTTTAAAATTTTGGACAAGTTTCAAGCAGTTGCACGGGTTACCTGGTTATGTCGAGGTGACTGGTTGTTGATTGGTTGCTAACTTAAAAGCTGGTATAAAAATTGGAGAGCTTTAACTGTTCAAGAGGTAGACGTGGACACAATGAGGACAAACATCTTTTTTATAGGCAGAAGAAATGAGTGGGCGGGAAAAAATTGTACGGGAGTGTAATGAATGGTGGAATGATTGACAAGACGGTTGAAGGTGATGTGGAGGTTGACGTGGAAGACACAGTTGGCTTGCTTACTGGCATCATGTGGCTCTTCGATGGTCGTCACTACGGAGGGACTCCACAGTACGAAGTCAATCATAGAGCAGTGCCCCTACAGTTGATCTAGGTCGCTCATTCTGGTTAATTGGCGGGGGTCAAATATTCCAGCAGAGGCACCCCACCAGTTAACCTCTGGTCACATTGTGATCCCACTCATGCTTCATCGCAGGATGGATTTTCCCATTAGCGGTATCCATGATGTCACTTGCTCGTCTTTTAACACAATGCGCCAAACGTGGTCCCACTGTCTAACACATTAACTCCATTCACCGCTTAGTACTTCTTATTTTAATTTTTTTATTTTATGCATATATATATATATATATATATATATATATATTTGAAAGACATAAACTCATATATACAACATATAAGAAATTTAAAACATGCCACAACAGTATGAATGAGTCGAAAACTGGGAACTGCGTGGTTGGTGTTGTGGCCAAAGAAAGGGCCTGCGTTGGTGCATTATATAGTATATATTGTATATGTGCATTATATGTTAGCCTCATAAGAGTTTCAACATGTATGAGTGGGTCAGAAGCTACTACCATGTGGCAGAGAGTGGGGTTGACTGAGATTTCCAAATAGGGACCATGTGGGCACCACCTGTTAGGTCGGTGAGGTGGCGCTAATTAAATGGCTAATCTTTGGATGTCCATATCTTTCAATCTGGGAGTGAGATTGAGACAAATTTTATATCGTTGAAAAGGTCTTGATGAGATGAATGCAACGATGTCATCAATCATAAGTTTTGAGAAAGTTGTAGAAAGTGAAAAATATAGACCCCATTTCCATAATGAAACTTTGGAGGTCGACTCATTATAGTAATTACCTCCTTATGACCTTAGGTGGGACTAAGGTTAGTATGGGGTATATTACAAGTGGAATCCTTGACAATGATGAAACTATAAAAATTATGAAGAGAGCCCAAACTCAACATGGGTAAAACAAACAATGAAAGGTTGGAAGACTTAAGGGCTATTAGTGTTTAGTTTCGAGAAGAGAATAAATTATTTTAGTAGAAGGTTTGGATGGATGAACAGATGATTATGGAGATGGAGAGGAAACTTGAGACCTTTGCCAAATCACTACCATTGTTGAAGAACCAATTTGATGAATGCCAATACCCCCTCATTGTTGTTATGGTAGAATGGGACAAGAGAATAATGTAGCTTATGTAACTAAGAGAGAAGGTTATCCAAATGGATAGATGGCAAGAGGACACGCTCACTCAAATGATAGCCTAACTATACCAGGATTTTTCAATGAAGGACAAAAATTTGGAAAAGTTTTAAGTAGTTATCCAAGAAACTTAGGAATCAAATTCACCTACCTTTTCCAATGGCAAGCCTATCACCCTGACTAATACAACTCTGGTAAATTCACCTTCCTTAAAATTTACCCAAGAGCATTTTGGTGAATATGAAAAGCATATTAGGGGCACTATTTTGAAACTGTGAAGGTAGATGGCCTATGTTGGACAAAGGCTAGGCAAGAGACTGAAACACATACTAAGTCTCATGTAGTTGCATTGATCTTCAAGCATAAAGGCTTAGGTTTTGATGGTAAAGTGGAAAATTCCATGACCATGAAGACTAATTTTTTGAAGGAAAAAAGACATGATAGAGTTGGCTTTCTCATAAGAAGAGAGAGTAGTAGCTAAGGAAGAAGGAAGCATACTCTAAGTCAATCCTTCTTATGGAAAATTACATAATGAAAACAATGAGGAAATTGTAAATATTAGGTCTACAACACCACTTAGAAGAAGTGGAAAAAATATCAATTGTAACAAGAAGACAAATAGCAAGAAATTTGCATCAAACAAGACATCATGCGTTTGTCCTTGCTTCAAGAGGATAGGCCATAACGTCATTAGTTATTTGTGTGCTAAATTATCCCCTTTTTGTGGGAATAAATACCATCTTGAGACATCTTGCTAGGAGAAACAAGCCACATCCCACAAATTATATTGTTTTGGAGGAAGAATGGAAAGAAGGCTTCTTGAAACCAATAACAAACTTAGAGGCACCTAGAGAAAAGAAGGATGTCAAGCAGTCCATAGAGTAGCACCAGGAACTTTTTACACCATTTCAAATTGAGAGGCCATTCAAAAGAAAAGTGTTGGCAGCTTCATCTAGAGCTTCACCCCAAAAACCACACAACCAAGAGAAGAGTGTGGAGAGTAAAGAGTAAAGAGGAAGAATATTTCCTTGCGTCTCCAACCCATATGAAAACATTTATCAAAGGAGTTATAATAGCACAAGGGATCAACCTAAACAATGAAGCAAGCAATTATTTTGAAGAAGCAAGAGAGAGAAAATAAGGATCTCAAGCATGGGTTGGTGTCTCTTTCATTCCAAACTAATTGAATAATGACTCACTAGTGTACTATGATCCAATTTACCAATGATCAAGTCTAATCTAGTCTCCTACAACTAGCATGTAGGGGTATGTAAGACCATCATTCAATTGACATGGTCATAGATAATTATTTATATGTTAGGAAGCAGTTGGTCCTAGTAGAAGAAGGAATTCCACACCTTCTCTTTTGTATTTACTACTTGATTGCATCGATTTCCAAGGTTATATTTAACAAACAAAAACTAACATTCGACTTTCCTTCATTGATTTCCAAGATGGACCATCTCTAAGTATGATAGAGATAAGCATGAATGCTAATTATAGAATTGTAATCAGAGATTGATCTGAGAGATGAGAGTTAGTGAGAAAACTTCTACATTGTGGGAACAAAGAAGCTAGAAAGCATAGCAAGATCCATAGCCATGTTTGGAGTTGATAACTAAACCCATGAGCTTGAGCCTAAGCCCGAGTCAAAGTTGTAGCTAGGAGCTAGAGTCAGAGACATGTTTTAGAGATTTAGAGAAAAGACACATTAATCTATATTGGTTTCATTTGAGCTCCTAGAGATGAAAATGCCTCCCAATGGGGAGGTGAAATCCAAAATGGATTCAAACCGATGAATGGTTTTAAGACTTAGTATTTGCAAGTATAATTAGGACATTAATGAAGATTAAATAAATTATTAAAGATGGTGTTGTTATCGTTCTATAATTTAAAATATTGGGAGAATAAACACAGAGGACAACATCAAAACCACTTTGGAAGCTGGGATCTAACCCTACCAGCTTCAGAGAGGGATCTCTCTGTATAATTTAGCTTTGTTTTTAGTAGATATTAGGCTATTTATGATTGTACTTGGTTGTTTGTTTGATTTTGATTGATTTAATTGATTAAATTTCTATATTCCCATTGGGAAATGGATTAAAATATATATATATATATATATATATATAATTGGATACTGCGTCAATACTTAAAATAGTTAAAACATGGAAAGCTAGGTTGCATTAACTGGATCCTTTAGATTTTTAAATGAATTATGGAAATGGAATAAAAGTGAATTTCAGTAGAAATTGAAAAGAAATTAAGTATTCTTCAATCTGACTTCAGTGGAAAACATATCAATTGTAAAAGCAGCCAGAATAAGGTGTTCCAATTAACATGTCCTATTCATCACACTTTATGTTTTACAATTAAGATTTTCTGATACACAGAGAAAAGGAGAAACAGTGAAATAACACAGTTACAGTAGAAGCACTTCACCAGTGAATACACCACATGAATCTTGCAATAATTCCTTGTATTATTAATGCTTGAGAAAAACGTGGAAAGTTACAATGCTCATTAGGAAAAATATATTCAAAAATCAACCTAGAATACTTCGAACAGTGAAGTATTTATACTAAATATTAAAAAATTGATTACAATCAATGTTGTCTCAACAGACAGTGTATTATTAACCATAATTTGAATAAGAAACTCTAACTCTAAAAAAAAATAGGCTTAGTGGAGGTGCTTTGGAACGCTGGCACTGTTTTAGTGGAAACAGTTACAGACTAGACCTATTTGTGGGCTACGTTGGCTGATGTGCCGGTTGTAGCTGGCCTTTCTTATTGAATTTTCACTCCTGTAGTTCACACAGTTTATCTCATCGATCTTCATCTGGCATAGTTAACTTGATTACCTTTCGGTAAATTTCATCCACTTTAACATATCTGGAAAAAGTAGGTTTAACCACGAAAATGTGGTTTACCTCATGTTGGATGAAAACATCATTACTTAATGCTTCCAAGAATGCTTTCCTTTTCATGGTGCCTTTGATATTGGAGAATTTGGCAATGTCCCTAGCGATTTCACTTATTCTTCACATTGTCTTGACGGGTTATCAACTTATCATTAATTACAAACAGAGAAGGAAAACCCTTCTGTGTTAAAGGCTCAATCCTACTGAAGAACCTGTTCACTGCTATCTCTAAGTTGTGGCATTTCTCTTCCAGCTGAACAATCAGATTCTTCTTAGTATGAATCTTATTCACTTCTAAAATGGTCTCTATTCTGTCATCCACTCCCAAGTCATCCAGCTCATATATGTTCTTGGAGTTTAAGAACTTGATGATGTTGTTGGCTGTAACAGGTATATCTCCAAGCTCTTCCTTGATAGTTGTGATGGCATCATTAGCCTTCTTAATTAATTCCTTATATTCAAATATAATATGGATGCAAGGCCAGATTTCATTAATGGATTCAATGATATCTATCAGAATGATTTATTTAACTTGGCCCATTGTGTGTCCAATGGATGATTCTCTCTCTAACTTATGCAACCTCTCTATCAGTTTCTGTGCTCTTTGTGCTTCAACTGCATGAGAAACTTGACTTCTTGATTTCTGATCCTGTAATAGTTTGACTTGATCTTGAAGCTTCTTAATATCTTCTGTCTTGATAGACAGATTCTCCACTGCCTTTGTCAATTGTTTTGCACCATCTATTGTGTTTGTTGTAGAATTTGTAGCTCTGGGGATGGTTGTAAGAGGTACAACCTCCAAGGGAACCATAGAAATATTTGCAGCCTGCTCCCTTTCCTTGATCATATTCTCCATTTCTGATTCCATTTGTCTCAATTAGGAATTTTTCTCTGTGATGAACTTCATCATGTCCGACTTTTGAGACTCTGTTTCTTCAATATCTTTGGTGAGAGGGTCTTCTGTGGCTGACAACTTTAATTGTTTCCTCATTACTGCTATGTCAGCATTTTTATTCTTTATTATCTCCTCTGCATATTTTATGTTGGAAGGATCATATCCTACTCTGACCACTAAGTCTTCCAAAGACTTAATTCTTGTATCCTTGGCTAGAGAGGAGATTTTCTCCATCTTTATCTGTGACTAAATGTTTGCCAAAGTAACTTGCAATTTAGACAAACTCATGGTTGTATTAGTTAAGGTAGATGAAATCATTTCACCTGTTTGCTTGTGCATCTCCATTTGATCAATGGGATGAATGTCTTTGATGTCAAACTCAAATGAAGTTTTCTTGTAATTTGTTTTTGTCTTAGGCTGTGAAATTTGTGCCTCTAGAAAGGCCATTTGCATTTTTCCTTTCTCAGAGTCAAATGTTGACAGCAACCTACTCTGAGAACTGAAGTCTGCTTCCAGAATTGACTGTATGTGCTATTCTTCAAGATTTTATTCTTCAGCTTGATTTCTCTGAATTTATCAAAAATTGCCTTCTCTTTCTCTCCTAAGACAACCTTACTTGTCTGAATGCCTATTGTTGATCTTGTGAAGTTGTGGAAGTATTAGGAGAGAGAGTAGTTTGGCCACCAACTTGAGAGGACGTAGGTGTCTCCTTGGTGATTATGATAACCTCTTGTTCCAAATCTTTACATGGATTAACTTTAGGATTGATATAATGAGGTAATTTTGATTCCCACAGTCCAATGTCATCTAACTTGTCTATGTTTTGTCTTCTAGCGAACAATACATCTCGAACGGTTCAAATTCATAGAGGGTTTCATGAATTTTGTAGTCTCTGTCGGCTAGAGGGATGTGGTCTAGATCGATAGGAGGATGGATCAATGGGTTTACTGGTTCCTGCTGCCTTTTCTTCTTAGGAGGCATGATTCAATCTATTTCAGAGAATTTAAAGGGTTGAGAAAAGGATAGGTTACGGGGACTATGTAAGGCTTAGGACTGGCAAAGAAGGCGCAGTAGTTGCAGTGCTAGGATTGATAAGGAGTGATAAATTGATCCAGAGCTCTGTAAACCTGTAACAAGAATGAAAGTGCAGAGAAATATGCAAGGTAAATGTTAAACAGGTTTCGAATGCATGGATTTATACATAATTGGGTTGTTTTCATTGATTGTGGCGCGGATCTGTAGTATTAACGGTCAATCATTATTAAATGGATAACAGATTGTTTTCCACAGGAAGGGACTTAATTGGAATCGGGCATATGCAACCTGGCATGATAAGATTGGTGCACAACGGATAGGTGAGCAGTTTTGGTTTTGCGGGGAGAAATCAGTTTTCGGGGGGGTGTATGACGCGATAAGGGGTTTGAGTAGAGGGGGGTGCGAAATGCGGAGGAGGCACCACGTTGTTGTGGGCCCGAAAAGTGAAACTACTTTTTTCGGACCACCCCCGCGGCAGTAAATCTTGGATGGAGAGGGGGGGCCGAAAACAAATGAGGACCGTTGGGTCGGGAGTGGAGAATATGATGGGTGGACAGTTGTACGGGGTTTAAAGCGATGTGATATGATGGATTTTTCGGGTATCAGGAAGGTTATATGAGAATAAAACTTAGGATATAGGATAATATGCCAAGTTTTTATATTTATGAGCCCAATTGCTTTAGCCAAAAACTTCGGATAAAATCATATTATGCTTTTTTCTCTTCATATGCATAAATACCTTTGAAACCCAAAACTTAGGACAACCAATTTGATTATTTTTAAGGTTTCCAAAACAACTTCTACCTACCCATTTAATTTCATTTATTTTTCTAAACTAACATTTTTTCTTCTTTTTCTAGGGTGCATTTAAGCTAGCAAACCCACATCACTTTTTTTTATATAAAATCTACCCTACTCTATCACTTATTTCTCCTATTGATTCAGATTAAATAGTTGAATCAATTTTATTTTCTACCTAACTACTGATTTTCCAAGATTAAATTGTTTGGCAAATCTTTATTCACTAACCTGATTAACAAAAATTTCACAATTGTTCAATCATGATTAAGTTGTAGGATTTGAACAAAAATCTAGTCATTGTGGCATTTTTTAAACAAGTTGCACACAATCTTATTTGATGATGACATAAAGAAAACTAATCTATCAATTGTTGCATTTGAATTTGCAGCACTTTTAGTGTTATTTTTATTTTTTATTTTGTGGGGTTCTTATTTTCTTTTATTATTTTCAACTTTTCTTTCTTTTTGTCTTTTTCTCTGTATTCATTTTTTGACATACCCTCTTTTCATTTTCTTTTATATATACTTTTTTGTGGAAATCATTTGCATATTGAAAATTATTTACAATGTAAAACTAAAAATACACAATACTCAATCACCTTGAGATCTTATAAATTATAGGACCCTAACAGTGGCTCCAGCTAGGGATGGCACTTCTCCATGTGAAGTGTCAAGAACATATGATCAGTAGCCTTAAATATCCTATGTTTTTAATGCCTGCATCTGATTTATTTTTCTGTTGAGGTACTTATGGTAGCTTATCAATCAACGCTCAGGGCCTTCTCTGCGTGCTTCAACTTCAGTCAATAAGTTACCTAATCAAAACTATATAGACTATGATATTTACAATAATGTAAGAAATATATTTATGCCAAGAAAAGTAGCGCTTCAGCATCCAACCATTGACAAGGCCACCAGGTAACTCTGCTCCATCCAGGTCCTTGAGTAAGAATGCATTGTGTCCACTGAAAGCATAAATGTTGTATGGCCCTTTCCAAAGGTTATCGAAAATCCCATGTTTACCTTTGTCTTCTCTCCTGGAATCCCACCTCAAAATTTTGTCTTCGACGTTGAAGCCATCAGCTTTAGTCCTTCTATCAAAAAAAAATTTGACATTTTCCTGAATAACTTGGGTTTTGTTGTAGACTTCCTCCCTTGACTGTTGAACCTAAATATACCAATTGATCCTTCTCTGTGTGTCATTTGGTTCAACCTGTAATTATTGAATTATCTTCATGACTAATGGAAAAACAACATCCATTCCATAGACCAATTGGTATGGTGACATTCCAATTCACTTCTTTGTAGTAAGTCTGTCAGCCCAAAGTGAATTCACCAACTTGTTGTTCCAAGACTTCTTGTTGTCCTCTAACAACTTTTTAATGATATTTACCAAGGTCTTATTTGAGAATTCAGCCAACCCATTACCCTGAGGGTAATAAGTTGTTGAATGTCCCAAAGTAATGTGGTATTTATTACAGAATTCAATAATTTTCTTAGATTTAAAGGTTGTTGCATTATCAGTACTAAGTTTTTTAGGACAACTAAATCTAGAGAAGATATTGGTTTCAATGAATTTAATGATGACATCATCAGTGGCAGATCTGGAAGGAGTGGCTTCTATCCACTTAGTAAAGTAATCATTGGTTGTGATAATCCACTTAAGTTGGGCAGAGGAATGAGGATGAACTTCACCAATGAAATCCAGTCCCCACTACTGGAAAGGGCTTTCAACTGATATAGGCTTTAATGGTAGGGGTAAAAGCTTTCTTTTTCCTTCAAATATCTGGCATTTATGGCATAAGGTTACTTTCTTATGAATACCAGGGAAAATGGTAGGCCAGTAAAAACCAACTCTGAGGATTTTGTTAGCAGTGGTTTTCCAATAAATATGTCCACCACAATCACCTTCATGGAACTCCTACATGGTTCTTTTTGCATCATCCTTTAACAAGCACTTAAGTAAAATACCACCAGCATCTTTCCAATATAAAACATTTTCTATGATGCAAGACTTAACTGCTTTTAACTTTAGAAATCTTGCCTTTGTTTTTGTTAGACCAGGAGGAGCATTAAAATTGAATAAAACATATATCAGGTCTACATACCAAGGTGAGTTCAAAATGCTTCATCAATCTATGGAGTTGCCTATTCCTCTTGATCATCTAGTGCAGCAACAAAGTTGATGTCCAATGCATGGAAATTTGCTCAGCCATAAACTTGGCCAATCATTGTCCTTCGATTAACTTGGTGGGTTTGATTTCTAATTCATACTCAAGAATGACATCAATCCATTTACCTTGTTTACCATCAGGTCCATTTTGTGTTAAAATATCCTTGACCACTGAATTTGGTACATAAATAATAATATGGGAATGCAAGATATTTACTCTAAAGCCTTTTATTGCTTTAATCAATGCAAAGGCATGTTTTTCCATAATATTATATTTGAAATATTCATATCTTAAAGCCTTACTGAAAAATGCAATAGGTTGTTTAAATCCTTCATATTTTTCTGCAACAAGACAACTCCAACAGTGTGTTCAGAAGCAAAAGAGAAGATAATGAAATCTTTAGTAAAATCTAGACTAATCAACCCTGGTGCTTTTGTCAATGTCTGTTTAACTAAATCAAAGAATTGTCTAGCCTCAATACTCCATCTGATTTCTGAAACCTTTTACAACATATTTTTTATATTTCTAAGAATTTTTGCAAGGTTAGGAATGAATCTCCTTAGGAAAATAATCTTGCCAATAAAAGATTGAAGCTCCTTAATGTTTCTAGGGTGACTGATTTTTAATATGGCTTCAATTCTACTGGGATCAATCCTAATACCATCCTTAGAGATAATATGAACAACAAGCTTTCCTTCCTCAAGACCAAAAGGTGTTTTCTTAGGATTTAAAGAGATACCAAACCTTATACACTTTCAAATACTCTTCTTAGATGTAACAAATGTTCCTCATCAGTCTTTAAATAGACAGTAATGTCATCTAGATAAATCACAATAAAACATTCAATCTCATCAGCAAAGGAAATATCCATTGCTCTTTGAAATGTGGTCCCAGCGTTCATTAACCCAAAGGTCATCTTCACATACATGAAGGACCCCCACGGAGTAGTGAAAGTTGTTTTATCCTGATCATCAGGATGTACTAAGACCTAGTTATAACCTGAGAAACCATCTAATAAGGAAATCCTACTAGACCCTACTACCTTTTGTAATATATGGTCCATTTTTGGCAAAGGGTAGTTGTCGTTTAGGGAGACCTTGTTAAGGTTTCTGAAGTCAATGCATAATCGGATTTCTCCATTTTTCTTCCTATTAGGCACTATGTTAGAAACCCATTTAGAGTATCTGAGAGGAACTATGATTTTAGCATCATACATCTTTTTAACCTTTTTCTCAATCAGAGGCATCAGAACTAGATTTATTATATGGAGTTTTTGTTTGAATGGTTTCTAATCTTCTTGATTGGGATGTTATGTTGTATGATACTAGTGTCATATGCTTTGAGATCCTCGTAGCTCCAGAAAAAGACATCAATGAATTCTTTGAATAAAGTTATGTATTCTTGTTTTTTAACAACAGGCAGTGATTTCGAAAGTTTAATCATTTTAGGATTATATTCACTACCTATATTACATTCTTCTACATCTTCCCATGTGGGCTCTATTTTTGGCTTTTTTGATACATCATTAAAATCAAAAATCTCTTCTAATGGAACTAGACCTATAGGTAAAATATTGTCTTTAAGCTGAATTATTTCAAATTCTTCTTTTTCTAGATCAATTTCATGCAATTCTAATTTATGTACAACTTCCTCTGCAGAAAAATTTACATCTGATTCATCAAACTATTTTCCTACATTAGTATGTACAACTATTTGAGTTTCTACTTTGCACTCTAAATCTATGATATTTTCTTCATACTCATCCTTGGACTGCAAAAAGTTTTCAATATGTTTGTCATTTCCAAATAGCTGCCAATACCTCATATTATCTGGTACAGTTGGACAATGTTTTACTTCCACTGTATATTGTCTGTTGGGATGAGGCATTTTGCATGTGCTCGCTGAAAAGCCAAACCATTAGCAAGGACATTTTAATTTCTAGGAATAACAACAAGATCATATTCTACAAAAGTTTGTAGAAAATCAAGCATATCATTTCTGTATGCTCTTAGTCTAGGACGCTTTGCAGAATATTCTCCTTTAATTTGTTTTATAATTAATTTAGAATCTCCATGAACAGAAATTATTTTAGGACCTAATTTATTCAATAATTGCAATCCTAAAAGAAGTGTTTCATATTATTCTATGTTATTGGTACATTGAAAATTCATTTTATATGAATGACCTTCTGCATGATTATTTCCTGAATTTGAGACCCACGCACCTACTGCTGACCCTGCTCTGCTACAAGAACCATCAAAACTCATGTTCCAAAAAGGTTCAGGTTCAGTGTTTTTTTGTGCAATTTGCATTTGATTTTCATGTGTTTCACAAATGTCATTTTTAGCATTGGTAGCCTGAGCAGCAATATCTCCATCATTGTAAAGAATGAAGGAGTTTAAATCAGAGTGAACAGAGTAAAGGGGATAGTTATGTGGTTTCTCCTGACTACTCACCATGCAATTCATTAAAGTTTCCCTATATAGTCTTATCTGTTGACCAAACAATGGTATGGTAGCATAAATCACGTTCATTTGTAGGGTCCCTTGTAATTTTTCTCCCCGTGAGTGTGACAACAGCTTGCCATACTTAGGGGGAATATCAACAACCAGTATATCCATTGCTAGACTCTTAGTTGGGATTTGGGATAAAGTAACGCATAGATCCTTAATGAGACCTAAACATATTACTTTGCTGGAATAAAATGAATAAAAGTCTTTGTAAAGCCTAGTAATGTCAAGACCAAGCTTCTCCATAACAACTTTTGGCATCAAATTGTGCGAAGCACCTGAATCTAGCATAGCATTATGGAGAATCTTATCATGAACGTTGAGACTAACATAAAATGGAGGAATTCCTCCTTCTTGTGGTTTACCATCTACCTCTGGAATAAATAATAATTCAAGTTGATCATCATTCAATTGACAGTATCGGTGTTTTCCCCTATGTTCAGAGCTTTCATCACTTGAGTTTTGTACAAATTTTTGTTCATTAACTCTGTTAAGGGGATAGGAATTTTCAGCTTTTCTAGTTCATTTTCAATATTGAATGATGTTTGAAATTTATTCAAGTTTAGAAAGTCAGACTTATCAGCAATTTCTTTTGACACTCGTTCTTTTTGGTGACTAGTGGTTGGAATATCGGTTTGAGTAGTTTTGGAATTACTCTCAACAATATTTTTGACAAGAATTTCTACTGTCTTTTTGCTAGAACTATCAGCATTTTTCTTAGTAACATCTTCTCGAGTTTTCTTTGTAGTGGTGTCAGAGGTTTTCTTGACAGGATTTTCATTATTCTTTTTATTTGGAGGATCTGATGTTTTCTTACTCTTAAGATTATATTGTCTATGGACTTCCATAATAGTGTTTTCAAATCCTTGCTTATAGTCATTTGATTCTTCAAAATCAAGTTCAATTTGGGATAATTGAAATAGTTCTTGTTCTTCTTGAGTAAGAAACACAGTTTCATCATCATTGATACCCACTACATTGATCTGGTTGTCTTCTACCTCTTCTACTACTTCTCCATCATCATAAGCATAATTCTCTTGAAATGGAGGCCTATTTTGCTGATCAAGGCCCCTCCGTTCTCTTTGTTTGATTTGGGGAGGATCTCTCCTAGTATTTTGATTACGATTTTGAGGTGCAGGCTGATTTTCTCTGGGAGCAGCCCTCTCATTTAGATTAATCCTTTACATCATTATTTCTACTATTCTAGCTAATGAATCAATTTTAGCATCAAAATAATAAGTAGAGGTTTCTTCTTTTATGGCCACTCTCCTTTCATTCCTAATTCTAGCTCTCTTTGCTAACAGATTTTCTTCTACACTCATTGCATCCCTTTGCATTTATTCTAATGTTGATGAATTTCTTTCTCTAAGTTGGTAAGACATGTCTGCCTCAAAGCCATCTGGGAATTTGATTAAGGCTAAACCTTGTGGTGGTTTAATGTTGGCAGGAATTGCGTTGTATACACTGTTAAATATAGTGCAATAGTTCTGAACACTTTCCCCTGGTGCCATCCTAATGCTTTCATATTCAGATAAAATCTGAAGAGGGTTCTTTATAATTTCCCACCTATTAAGGAAGGTTTGATGGAATCCATGGAGATCATTAATGCTAGCAGCAGGTAATTCTTTAAACCATTTCCTCACCTCTCTTGTGAGACTTTATGCAAACAACCTAAGTTTTACGCTTTCCTCATCTACCTCCTGAAGGTCAAAACTATCATTCATCCTGTCTACATGTTGTTAGGCAATGATAGGTCTAGTTCCATCAAATTAAGGAATTCTTGTTTGATAATCCTGTGGAATGTTTTCCAAAGGAGCTTGATTGACAAGGGGAGCATATCTAGCTTCCATTATAGGGATATGAGGATGAACAATATGAGGATTGATCAAGGGTAGTTGTTGGATGAAAGGTGGAGTTGAATCAAGGATAAAGGATGAACTAAAACCTGGGGTTTTGGTGGAGATGAAGGTTGGATTGTGGTTGAGGATTGAGGAGAAGAAGAATTTTGAGTAGCTTGATGAGAAAACATTGGAATGGTAGTGGAAACTACAGAAGGGGTAGGCATTACTGATATAGGATGCACAGATTGTGATGAGGTGGATGATTCTACATAAGAAGTCAGAACAAAGAGTTATACAGATTGTTGGGCATAAGCCTCATGAACAAAAAGGTCAAGACCTGAGACTAAACCCTGTAATTTATCAAATTCTTAGATAATTTGAAGGTCTATATCGAAGGGATCAGACTGTGCTTCAGATGAATGTCTTCTTAATGTCACTTGGTCTACTACTATTTGATCTACCCAATTGGATGACTTAGCTCTAAATAAACTTTGTTCAAAAGTTAAGTCAAACTCAATGTCTTGCAGAGTTACAAAGTCTTTTGGGAGTTAATTTTCTCTATGGGGCAGACTGCTACTTCCTTAGCTCTCTGTTATACTCTTTCTTCTTAGTAAATTTTCAGGGTCATCTACAATTACTATAGGCTTTGGATCAGGATGCGATCTAGTGTAGGCTCTTTTAGGATCCAGAGTTATGATCTAAGGCACACACACACTTATTATTTACAAAAATGAAAATGAAAACAATCTTCTTGAAGTATTCCTATCCTACAATGTTTTAATCAGGGTTATGAATTCGAAAAAAATTACATTTTTTTCAATTTTTCCTTAATATGGTCGCCACTATGTTATCGTTCTATAATTTAAAATATTGGGAGAATAAACACTAAGTACAACATCAAAACCACTTTGGAAGCTGGGATCTAGCCCTACCAACTTCAGAGAGGGATCTTTATGTATAATTTAACTTTTTTTTTAGTATATATTAGGCTAGTTATCACTGTACTTGGTTGTTTGTTTGATTTTTATTGATTTGGTTGATTAAATTTCTATATTCCCATTGGACAATGGAGTCAAAAAATATATATAAAACTGGATACTGCATCAATACTTTAAAGAGTTAAAACAGGGCAAGCTAGGTTGCATTAACTTGATCCTTTAGATTTTTAAATGAAATATGGAAATGGAAAAAAAGTGAATTTCAATAGAGATTGAAAAGAAATTAAGTATTCTTCAATCTGACTTCAATGGAAAACATATAAATTGTAAAAGCAGCCAAAATAAGGTGTTCCAATTAATATGTCCTATTCATCACACTTTATGTTTTACAATTAAGATTTTCTTATACACAGATAAAAGGAAAAACAGTGAAATAACATAGTTACAGTAGAAGCACTTCACTAGTGAATACACCAAATGAATCATGTAATAAGTCCTTGTATTATTGATCCGCCAGAAAAACGTGGAAAGTTACAACGCTCTGTAAGAAAAATATATTCAAAAATCAACCGAGAATACTTCAAAGAGTGAAGTATTTATACTAAATATTACAAAATTGATAACAATCAATGTTGTCTCAACAGACAGTGTATTATTAGCCATAATTTAAATAATAAATTTTAACTATGACAAAAAATAGGCTCGATGGAGGTGATTTGGAACATTGGCACTATTTTAGTGGAAATAGTTGTTGAGTAGACCTATTTGTGGGTCGCATTGGTTGTTGTTCTAACAGATGTGATGGCTTCATCTAACCTTTCTTATTGACTTTTCACTCCTATAGTTCACACAGTTTATCCCGTCGATCTTCATCTGGGATAGTTAACTTGATTACCTTTCGATAAATTTAATCCACTTTAGTATATCTAGAAAAAGTAGGTTTAACCACAAAAATGTGGTTTACCTCATGTTGGATGAAAAGATCAATGTTTAATACTTCCAATAATGCTTTCCTTTTCATGGTGCCTTTGATATTGGAGAATTTGCCAATGTCCCTGGCGATTTCACTTAGCTTCTTCACATTGTCTTGACGGGTTATCATCTTATCATTAATTACAAACAGAGAAGGAAAACCCTTATGTGCTAAAGGCTCAATCCTAATGAAGAACATGTTCACTATTATCACTAAGTTGTGACATTTCTCTTCCAACTGAACAATCAGATTCTTCTTAGTAAGAATCTTCTTCACTTCTAAAATGGTCTTTGTTTTTTCATCCACTCCTAAGTCATCCAACTCATATTTGTTCTTGGAGTTTAAGAACTTGATGATGTTGTTGGTTGTAACAGACATATCTCCAAGCTCTTCCTTGATAGTTGTGATGGCATCATTAGTTTTCTCAATCAATTCCTTTTTTTCAAATATAATCTAGATGCAGAGCCATATTTCATTAATGGATTTAATGATATATGTCTAGATGATTTCTTTAACTTGGCCCAATGTCTGTCCAATGGATGATTCTCTCTCTGCCTTCTGCAACCTCTCTATCAGTTTCTGTGCTCTCTGTACTTTAGCTGCATGAGAAACATCACTTCTTGATTTCTGATCCTGTAACAGTTTGACTTGATCTTGAAGCTTATTAATCTCTTTTGTCTGGATAAACAGATTCTCCACTGCCTTTGTCAATTTTTCAGCACCATCTGTTGTGTTTGTTGTAGAAGTTGTAGTTGTGGGGATGGATGTAAGAGGTACAGCCTCCAAGGGAACCATAGAAATATTTGCAGCCTGCTCCCTTTCCTTGATCATTTTCTCCATTCATGATTCCATTTGTCTCAATTGGGCATTTTCCTCCATGATGATATTCATCATGTCCAACTTTTGAGACTTTGTTTCTTCAATATATTTGGTGAGAGGGTCTTCTGTGGCTGACAAATTTAATTGTTTCCTCACTGCTACTATGTCAGCATTTTTCTTCTTTATTTTCTCCTCTGTAGCTTTTATGTTGGAAGCATCATATCCTACTCTGACCACTAAGTCTTCCAAAGACTTAATTCTTGTATCCTTGGCTAGAGAGGAGATTTTATCCATCTTTAGTTGTGACTGAATGTTTTCCAAAGAAACCTACAATTTAGACAAACTCATGCTTGTATTAGTTAAGGTAGATGAAATCATTTCACTTGTTTTCTTATGCATCTCCATTTGATTAATGGGATGAATGTCTTTGATGTCAAACTCAAATGAAGTTTTCTTGTAATCTGTTGTTGTCTTAGGTTGTGAAATTTATGCCTCTAGAAAGGCCATTTTCATTTTACCTTTCTCAGAGTCAAATGTTGAAAGAAACCTACTCTGAGAACTGGAAATCTGCTTCCAGAATTCCCTGTATGTTCTATTCTTCGGGATTTAATTCTTCAGCTTGATTTCTTTGAATGTGTCAAAAATTGTCTTCTCTTTCTCTCCTGAGACAACCTTACTTGTCTGAATGGCCTATTGTTGATCGTGTGAAGTTGTGGAAGTAGTAAGAGAGAGAGTAGTTTGGCCACCAACTTGAGAGGAGGTGGGTGTCTCCTTGGTGACTATGATAACCTCATGTTCTGAATATTTACTTGGATTAACTTTAGGATTGAGTTTGCTTCTCTTCATGTACATTATCTTGAATTCTTGCTTGTAGTTTCAGTCACTGAAGGTGACTCTTCTTCTCTCATTCTTTTTCCTGCTTTCTCCTATGGGACAGGAGTATGTGTTGTAGAAGCAGAGACTAACTGCTCCGCGTCCTCCTACAAAGTGTTTTCAACCCACTCTATTTGGTTCATGTACTTCTCTATTTCTGGCGTGTGAGTATGTATATAAGGGGTAGTCTTGTTTTGTACCTTTAATTTTGAAATGGTTCCTAATGGATCATAGGACCAGGTAAAACTGAGGTTGAACTTCATTTCCTTCAAGATTTTGTCTATTTCCTCCCCTGCTGACCTGTTGTTGCAAATAAATGGCCCTATCTATGTTTTGATTATGAACTGTGACTTCTTCTTTGTTGATACAAAGTGAAGTTTGTCAGCATTCAACATCTGCTTAATGTATTCTAAAGCAAAAATCCTCATTGCGAGGAATATTGTAAGCTTGTAAGGAGCAAGCTCACAGCCATAAATTCTTAATTCTATGTAGTTCTAGTATAAATTCCAGTCACCTTTCTTTGCTTGATCTAATAGATGTAGAATCCTTCTAATGTCCTCACTGACTCTTGGTTCAGTTGCACTACTGAGGAGGCTCATTGTTGGATGTACAAATAGTTCTATGAACTATTTATATGAATACTCCTTATGTTCTTTCATCACCATTGGATTCTAGAAGATGACTAACTGTTTATTGCCATCATCATCCAATTTCTGCATTGAAAAATTAAATTTGTCTCCCTGGAAATATAAAAACATATAAACTAGAACAAAGGCATATTTAAGCACCTCTTCTGTTTGAAATCTGACAAATTGGTCATGAATAGAATCTGCTAGCAATTGGCTAAAATTGAAAAGGATAGAGGGTTTTGAATCTACAAACAATATGGAAAGGAGACCTATGATTGGCTCATCTACCCACTGGTCATAATAGTATCCAAGGAGGTAAGGTATGAAAGTGATTATCTGCTTGGTTCTATCAAGGAAAATGGAGGAAGAGTTAGGAGGATTCCTTTTAGGCAATTGAGTATCTTCATCTAGAAAAAGATCAAGAGTTTTAGCCCTTTTTGCAAAATCTAACTTTTGATACAATTCATTAAGGGCTTCTTGGGAGAAATGGGTTCCATTTTCTACAGAATGGGTCTACGTCATTTGGTCAATGGAATGTGAAGTAATTATGAACAAAATTTAACCTGTGGGGGCAATTATGGCTCTCTAGCTAGGTATGTATCAAGCTTGGCATTTACGGATGAATTCAGGGGCACTATGGGTATGGGGAAAGATATAATGAGGTAAGTTTGATTCCCACAGTCCAATGTCATCTGACTTGTCTATGTATTTGTCTTCTAGCCAACAATACATCTAGAACAGTTCGAATTCACAAAGGGTTTCATGAATTTTGTAGTCTTTGTCGGCTAGAGGGATATGGTCTAGATAGACAAGAGGATGGGTCAATGGGTTTACTGGTTCCTCCTGGCTTTTCTTCTTAGGAGGCATGAGTCAATCTGTTTTAGAGAATTGAAAGGGTTGAGAAAAGGAGAGGTTACTGGGACTATGTAACGCTTAGGACTGGCGAAGAAGGTGCAGTAGTCACAGTGCTAAGATTGATAAGGACTGATAAATTGATTTGGGGCTCTATAAACCTATAAAAGGAATGAAATTGCAGATAAATATGCAAGGTAAAGTTTAAACAAGTTTCGAATGCATGTATTTATACATAATTGGGTTGTTTCCGTTGATTGTGGTGTGGATCCATTTTATTAATGGTCAATTATTAATTAAATGCATAACAGATTGTTTTATGCAAGAAGGGACATAATTGGTAATGGTCATATGCAACCTGGCATGAAAAGATTGGTGCGCAATGGATAAGTGATCAGTTTTGGTTTTGCAGGGAGAAAGCAGTTTTCGGGGGGTGCGTGTTGAGGCTGTAAGCGGTTTGAGTGGAGGGGGGTGCGAAATGCGAAGGAGGCGCCACATTGTTGTGGGCCCGAAAAGTGAAACTGCTTTTTTCGGACCCCCCTTCCCCCGGAAGTAAAGCTCAAATGGAGAGTGGGGGCCGAAAACAAATGAGGACCATTAGATCAGGGGCAGAGAAGATGATGGGTGGAAAGATGTGTGGGGTTTAAAGCGATGTGACATGATGGATTTGTCGGGTAGCCGGAAGGTTAAAGGAGAATAAAACTTAGGATATAGGATAATAAGCCGAGTTTTTATATTTATGCGCCCAACTGCTTTAGCCAAAAACTTGGGATAAAATCATGTTATCCCTTTTTCTCTTCATATGCATAAATACCTTTGAAAACCAAAACTTAGGATAACCAATTTAATTCTTTTCAACGCTTCCAAAACAACTTCTACCTACCCATTTAATTTCATTTATTTTGCTAAACTAACATTTTTTCTTCTTTTTCTTAGGGTGCATTTAAGCTATGAAACCCACATCACTTTTTTTTTATATATAAAATCTACCCTACTCTATCACTTATTTCTCCTATTGATTCATATTAAATAGTTGAATCCACTTTATTTTCTATCTAACTACTGATTTGAAAATATTAAATTGTTTGGAAAATATTTATTCACTAACCTAATTAACAAAAAATTCACAATTGTTCAATCATGATTAAGCTGTATGGTTTGAACAAAAATCTAGTCATTGTGGCATTTTTTAAACAAGATTCACACAATCTTATTTGATGATGACATAAAGAAAACTAATTTATCAGTTGTGGCATTTGAATTTGTAGCACTTTCAATGTTATTTATATTTTTTCTTTTGTGGGGTTCTTATTTTCTTTTATTATTTTCAACTTTTCTTTCTTTTTGTCTTTTTCTCTGTATTCATTTTTTGACATACCCTCTTTTAATTTTCTTTTATATATACTTTTTTTGGAGATCATTTGCATATTGAAAATTATTTACAATGTAATTCTCACTGGGAGACTTACGTTTGATCGGGATCATCTATCGCTCTGCAACTCTTGGGCTTGGCTCTGCCCTGTTGTCGTCCTGAGTGCGGCGCTCTATGTCGCCAAAGAGGCCCCTCTGGTGTGCGTGGCGCATTGGTCTTGAGTGGTTTTGGCCCACGCGTGAGATCTTGGCCTCTGCGAATCAATTTCTCTGGAGGTCGGTTCGAGTTGGCGAATGGGGTTCCTGCTTTGATCCCCGTCCTTCAATCCCCGACCATGGCGAATGGAAGCGGCCCCCTCCTGCCTTCTGATCTCGATGCCTTTCGATCTCTTGTTGCTGCAGCAGATAAGCGGTCGACCTCGATCTCGCAGCAAAAGTTTGTTAAAAAGTTGGACAACATTCCTACGGTGTCTCTGCCGGTGGATGATGCTTGCAGATCAGCGCTAAACCTAGCCGAGAGAGGCCTCATCGGCCAGTTCACAGGGCTATGGCCATCCCCGAAAGCAGTAGAAGATTGGGTCAAACGAAACTGGACACCACTGGTTAAGGAAGGAATAAAAAGTAATTTTGTAGGCAAAGGGTTCTTCGTCTTCGTGTTTGAAAGTGTGGAAGACCGAAGCTTGATCTTCAAAAACGGGCCATATTTCATGGGCCCCCAAGGGTTATATTTGAATAAATGGTCTCCAGATTTTGACCCTGCTCAAGATGTGCCCACAGTCGTCCCTGTATGGGTGCGTCTCCCGCACCTCCCACTCCACTGCTGGAGTCAGAGCTCGCTGCAATCCATTGGCAATGCCCTTGGCAGGTATATTGATCAGGCCCCGAGGAAGGATCAGTTCTCCTGCGCACGCATCTGTGTGGAATTTGATCTGGAGGTCGGGCTCCCTGAAGCCATCAAACTCTCAGTGGCAGACTGGATGCACATTCAAGAGCTCGATTACGAACAACTGCCCTTTAAATGTCGACATTGTCACGAATATGGGCATTTTGCAAGATACTGTAAAAAAAAAATGAGGAAATAGCAGAGAAATAAAAAGGCGAACAGTGGAAGCAAGCAAAGAGAACAGCAAGCAGCAAACAGAATAACAAAAACAAAGCAAAAGAGACAGGGAACAAAATAGGGCAAGAAGGCGCAAGCAACCAAAACAGTGGAAGTAGGGAAGCTAACAGCATTGCAGGGGACAAAAACCCCTTCGAATCTCTTACACCACCGTCAGATCATCCAGAGGCCGAGCAGGAAGATCTACCACAGCTGAACAATGCAGACAATCAAGAGCCAGGTAACATCCCAAACCCGATTTCTAGCAACACTTCTTCTCCTTCATATGCTGACATTATTAAACAAAAGAAGAAGAACTTAGAAAATACGGGATCATCTGATGAAGAAACCTTTGAAAGGCCATCAAAAAAAGTGGGAAGAAGAACAAACAAGGAAACCAGGGAAGAAGAATCAGAACGGCAGAAAACCCTAGGCAGTCAAACTACCATTGAAATGACCCTCGGGAGAAATACAAGACCAAGGGCACCCAAGGGAGGAGGACCCACCCCATCAAGTGGTAAATGATGCAGCTGGTCTCTTGGAATTGTAGGGGTCTGGGTAATCCCAATAAGGCAGAGGCTATTAAAGACTTATTGAAGATGGAAATTATGGACATTCTTATGCTCCAAGAGACCAAAATAGAAGGGGAAACCCTTCTAAACACTAGCATTATGAAATGGAAATATGATACTGGAAAGGCTGTCAGTGCAAGGGGCTCGGCCGGAGGAATATGCACATTCTGGTCAAAAAACTCTTTCTCTTTAGAACGATTCTCTGAGACCCAACATTGGATCTATACAGAACTGCGCCACACTGCAAGCAACCTCACCCTTGCTCTGTTTAACATGTACGTCCCCGTTCATTATGAAGAAAAGAGAGAGTGCTGGAAGTCACTCTCGGATGATATAGAGCATATCAATCCTACAAATATAGTCATAGGTGGTGATCTGAATATAATCCTAGATCCCAAAGAAAAAAGAAGAGGGATTTACTCTAGGGATCCTTTCATCAACACAGTGGAAAATCTGATACTGCAGTGGGACTTAGTTGATTTCAAACCAGTGAAAGGAAAATATACCTGGACTAACAACAGAACAGGAGAAAATCATATCTCAGCTAGGCTGGATAGATTCCTCATCAGCAGCTCGATAATGATGGACAACAGAATAGTTTTTACCGAGATTCTCCCAAAGCTCACATCGGACCATAAGCCAATCCTTTTATGTCTGAAAGAAGAAGAAGATCTAGGCCCCCTCCCATTTCGTTTCAGTCCTCTCTGGGCCAGAAAAGAAGGGTTCCTTGAAACAGTCCAAACAGCATGGAGGATTGAAGTCTCCGGATCCCCAAGCTTTGTGTGGGAACAAAAAATGAAAAACACAAAAAAAGCTCTTAAAGAATGGATAAAGAAATCCATGAAAACCCCCACCAGGCAGAGGAAGGAGGCAGTTCTTCTGTTGGAAGGAATACAATTCGAAATGGAGGAGAAAGATCTCTCTTCCACAGACTTAGCCAACGAAAAATCTGCCCAAAGGAATACATATTGCTCCTTTAGAAATGAAGAAGAGCATTGGCGTTTAAAGTCTCAAAGTTTGTGGCTTAAATCTGGGGACAGAAATACCACATATTTCCATAGACAGTGCAGGGCACGCCTCTCACGTAACCATATTGCAGAAATTACCACCTCTAATGGACAGGTGTATAAAGGATTTGCACAAATCAAAGAAGCAGCAGTAAATCATTTTCAGAACCTTCTTAGTGCAGAAAGAAATGGGAGCGAGGAGGATGCATTAGAGTTTCTCACAAACATTCCAAAACTAGTCAGCGTTGAAGATAATGATTCTCTGATGAGCCCAGTCACGGAAGAAGAGATAACTAATATAGTCTGGTCCATGGAACCAGATAAAGCTCCAAGACCTGACGGATTCTCAGTCCATTTTTATAGAATCTGTTGGGAGATAATCAAATCTGATCTCTTTAGAATGATAAGGGGAAACTTGAGGAAGGAAAAAGTTGGAGGCGGAATAAACTCCACCTTCCTCGCTTTAATCCCCAAGGAAACAAACCCAGGCTCCTTTGATAGATACAGGCCGATCTCACTCTGCAATTCATCCTACAAGATCGTGGCCAAACTACTGGCAAACAAAATCAAGCCCCTCCTTCAAAAACTCATCTCTCCGGCGCAAGGGGGATTTGTGAAAGGTAGACAAATCCTAGACAACATCATTCAAGTTCAAGAAGCCCTGCACTCCAGCCAAACATGGAAAGAACAAGGTATGATCATAAAACTGGATATGTGTAATGCCTTTGATAGAGTTAATCGTTCTTTCCTATTCAGGGTTCTTGCAGCCTTTGGATTCAATCAGGAATTCATAAATCTCATCAAATCTTGCATTGAGAATATCTGGATCGCCCCAATGGTGAATGGAAGACCAGCAGATTTCTTTTTAGCCACCAAGGGATTGAGGCAGGGTTGCCCTCTTTCTCCCTTTCTTTACATTCTGATGGCTGATTCACTCAGCAGAAAGCTGACCCAGGAGAAACAAATAGGCACCATACCTGGGATAAGAATTGTGAAAGGCATCGCCCCAGTGAATCACGTGCTCTTTGCTGATGACTCACTCCTGCTTGGGGGTGCTTCCATGAGAATTGCTAACTCCTTCAGGACCATTCTTCAAAAGTTTTGCAGCATCTCCGGAGCGTTAATCAGTGAGAGGAAAAGCGTTGTTTATGGATGGAATACAGATCAGCAAACAATTGAAAGGATTGCCAGCGAATTGGGGTTCAATGGCTATGCAGTCTGGGACAAAATAAAATATCTCGGACTTCCTTTAACGATGGGATCCAACATAAATCACTTGTGGGAGGAGGTGATTTTCAAGTTCAAAAAAAAGATTGCAGCGTGGGGTGGTTTTTGGCTCACCACAGGTGGCAAGCTCACACTTATAAGATCTGTCCTTTCGGCTCTGCCAACATTTCAAGCCTCTCTGCTGATGGCTCCAAGACAAATCGCAGACCAAATCTCCAGCCTCATGCGGAATTTTCTGTGGAACAGTGGGCGGGGTAACAGCAATAGATTTCATTTAATAAATTGGGATACAGTGAAACGACCTTTAGTTGAAGGCGGACTCCAAATCTGTGATCCTCAGCAAGCTAACTTAGCCTTGGGCTGTAAACTTCTGTGGCAGCTATTAACCGAGCCTTCCCATCCTGTCAGTCAGATCTTAAGACTCAAGTACCTCAAAAACTAGTCGATCATCTCCTTCAATCCAGAGAATTCACCTAGAGGAATGCAGGCTTGGAAGCTCTGCAGCAAAGGAATCGATTTCTTCAGAACTCATCTGTATAAAATCCCAGGGAATGGCAAAAATACATCGTTGTGGAGATATCGAATCATGGGTCATCCTCCTCTTTCAGCTAACAACGAAATTGCAGAGTTAAGAGCTTGGTTAAGTTCAAAAGGAATTCGAAAAATCGAGGATATTGCAGATTGGGATAACAAAGGTAATTGGCAGCGCTGGACTTTGCCTAATATTCCAACGCACTTTAAAAAATAGTTAAATGCTCTTGCAGATGCAATTACAGACTTTACTCCAGTGCATAAGGACGAGGAAGATTCATGGGGATGGGGAAAGACGGGGGTGTACACAGCCAGACAAGGATATTTACAGATGCAAGGCAAAAAGGATTCTCCGCATCCGGAAACAGTGTGGAAACTGATCTGGGAAAACTTTAGCATTCCCAAGATCAATTTCTTCTTTTGGACTTTGTTCCACAACAAAATCCTGACTGGAGAAAATTTGTGCAGAAGAAACATAGCAGGTCCTCATCGATGTGTTTTCTGCAAAAACGCATTGGAAACCTCAGATCACATGTTCATCGATTGTGAGTATGCACAAAAGGCCTGGACTAACTTCTTGACAGGACTGAATGTGAGACCCCCAGTACATTGTTCAATCACAGACATGTTCTCGTCTTGGAAAGCTCGATACCCCTTCAACATCGCTGACAAATCTCTTTGGCATAAGGTGTGGATTGCAGCCCCTAAATATGTATGCTGGAAGTTGTGGCTTGCCCGGAATGAAATTGTCTTCAACCAAAAAGAAATGACTGCAGATAATGCAGCGGAGCAGGCAAAGAAACTTCTTTTAGAAACTCTGAGACACTCCATAGTCAAAGAAGATAGTTCCCTCCGAAATGAAGAAAGGGCATGGCTGGATGGCTTCTCCCTCATGCCCAGACCTTCAGCAATCACACGCCCAAATCATAAGGAAAAATGGCAGATTCGAGACACTTTGGACAGTTTTCAGAAGTGGTGGAAATCACAAGGAAAATGCACTATCTTCTTTGACGGGGCCTCAAAAGGCAATCTAGGCAGGTCAAGAGCAGGAGGGGTTATTTATTTTCTGAATGGGAAAAAAGAGGACTTCAGTTGGGGACTTGGGCTGAAAACCAACAATCAGGCTGAAGTTCTCAGTCTTTTAAAAGCTTGTCAACTGGCCAGAAAAGAAAATCCAAGTGAAATTTTAGTCTTTGGAGATTCAGAGCTGCTGATAAAATCTCTAATAAACAAGAAAGGACTCAAGGATCCAGCGCTAAATAAACAGCTTGCAAGAGTGAACAGACTTCTAAAGGACTTCTCCTCAGCTCAAATCTTCCATATCCTCAGAGAATTAAACACAGAAGCAGACAGATTGGAAAATACAGGATGTACTCTAGAAAAGAGCATGATCAGCATAAATGCAGGAGCATTGAATATGGCAATTATTCCCTAATTGGGCAAGACGTTCTTGTAAAAGCAGTGAATTGTAATGTTTGATTTGGCTTCAGCCAACCCATCTCTATCAATAAAAATACCCGTTTCAGTTAAAAAAAAAAATGTATTTACAATGTAAAACTACAAATACACAATACTCAATCACCTTGAGATCCTATAAATTATAGGACTCTAACAGGTGAAATTATAATAATAAATGAGGCAAAAGAGAAGTAAATGAAAATAATGGATAGCAAAGACTTAAGAATGAGAAATGAAAGGTTAGCCCTGTGGGTTTTCCCATTACCCTAACTCTCCCTGTTTTATTTTGTACTTTCGCTTCCAAATGGATTTTCAAATAAAGAGGGAAGTTTTCATAAAGAGCTAAGAACTACATTGTAATTAGATATTGCTAAAATGAAAAGTAAGCAACCATTTGAAGTTGGTTTTCCATTTGGGTTTCAAGAGTAACTCTTTCTTTACATCATGCAATTGATTGTTTGTGTAGTAAGAATTCTCTTATATTTGATTTATATGCCACTCTTCTTTACAATTAATATGTTATTCTGAGTGTGTCAATGTTACAAAGGAAGAATTACCAGTGTAGTGATGTTGAGGTTACTTATAATTTATTCCTCATGAGAAATTAAAGAACACCAGCAACTTTTCAATGATCGCCATTCATCTTACTCTAGAATTTGAAATCCATGGTTGTTATCAATTGATTATTGCACTAATATAGATGAGATTCTAAACTGGATCATAAATAACAATGAAAAATTGAATTAGTTGAAGATAGTTCGTCGAGACAAGCCATAAACAAAAAAATACCTTGATATTGAGGCCATATGCATATCCACAACTCAATTACAACTTTAAGAAATTTTTATAGGTAGTTGGGGGGGAGGGGGTGATAGTTATATGTTGTACAAGACTATATGTGCTTTGGTAGGCTACCTTCCATTTCTTGGATTCCATACACATGCATTCTGGATGTTTGTAGGGGCTATAGGCATTGCAATATTTGCCAATTTTTTAATTATTGCTCTCTTTTTTGTTGGGCATTCTATTTTCTGAATTGTTTCCCACACATCCCATAATTGAACCACATGTGATAAATCATGTCTGAATGTTGCACTCTTGTTATTTGTGACATAAATAATGGAGTGGAAAGATATTCAATTGATTGTTCATTGGGCATAAGAACTTGGTCGAATTATTGATTCTATTGATAGCCAAATGTAATAAAATTTCCACCCACATGGCATTCCTATGAGCCCATATTTCCATAACACCAAGTACCATTTCTAGTTACTAGTGTAAATCCTAAATCATTATATTAAATCACCGCACAAACAAATTCTTTATAAAAAGAAAAGTAAGCACTGACAATCACACATAATACTCATAGATTTAACGTGAAAACCCTTAACTAGGAAAATTAGCAAGATTTTTAGAGTCACACCTCTAACTTTCATCATCAAATAACTTCATAATTTACAATACAATATACAGAATTCCACATATTATATTACAACCATAATTTCTTGTTGAAATTAGAAAACCATGGCTAAAAAAATGGTGTGCCACAAAGCTGCCAAAAAAATGAAAATTATGTGTCAAAAACCACCAAAAATGGATGTGAGAAATCACCCACTTTTTTATTCGTGGGTATAACCCCTTGCTCCCATATCAACGTACAACGCATGGGGCTAATTATGAAAATAAAATAACACATACGCAACATCTAAATGATGTCCTCAATAAATCTATTGTTTTTGTAATTGTTAATGTGTGTTTTATTGTAGCCACCATATATTTAGTCACCCTTTTGGTTATTTCCTCAATTAATTTATTGTTCATGTTATCATTATTGAGAGTTTTGTTGTACCCACCATATTTTTTGGTTACCCTTTGGACCTATATGCATTTAATTTTGTGTACTGTCACCATGATAATAAGTGCACATCTATTTTCCAATTTGTATGGCTTTCCACAACTTGTTTATTCGATGGTTGTATTGCTAGGATATCCTACAATGATTCCTTTTCCTCAATATCAGTGCAACCACTTATTCCAAGTTGTTTACATATTTTTTTTTCTTATTATAACATCCAAATAATGATATACTTGCAATTATAATTGGTGATGTGGTGCCTTTGGGCATTATACATTAAGTAGCATTCAAACCATTCATCTCTAGACAATGTGCATAATTATTAACTCATAAATAGAAAGATGTATTATCCTTTGTTCCTAATTTTGTGAATGGATAGAGGACCGCCTACATAACTCTTGCAATTGGATGGTTATGGAAACCTCTTTTGGTTTGGATATGTTTTTTTATCCAATATTTGTGTAGAACATGTGGTGGAATAAGTGCAAAGATTTAACCGATAAAAGAAATCTGTTTTTACTTATTAGTTGTTAGAGGCCAAGAAATTTGCACTCATCATTTGTATCAATAATAGAGATTTGATTTTGCACAAATAATGTTGTTGGTTGACTCTACACATCATAAGTTGGCCTTTGTTAGGTTTTATTCTAGATGTCATATATAGAGGGAACCTTAACTATTTTATGTATGTCTACTTGGTGATCAACAACATAGAATTTTAGAGTTAAAACCATTATTACATTGTTAGATAGTTGTTTTGTGTGTAAGTTGCACAAAACAACTGGGAAATGGATTAGCATATTGCAAACTTATATCCTCATAAAATAATATGGAGCATAGAATTTTACACTTAGCAATGGATTTCTAGAAAAAGCCTTGTAGCCATTAGAAGGACATAGGTCTCCATATAATACATAAAACATATATTAGAGATAAATCTACATAGTATCCATGTTGGTGAAGCAAGTGGGTTATAAGCCCCTTGTTTATAGATTAAGGATTGTTGTCTTTCTTCAATGTTTTGGAGTTAGGACTGGTAAAGAGGGGTTGCCTCATGCCTTCTTCACAAAGTGGCTTGTAGAACCCTCCATTGTTGCCTTCGTTGAAGTTGAGAAGAACTCTGAAATCACTGGGTCTGGATACTAATCTATATGTACAAATCTCACTCTATAACATTTGCTCCTCTATCACTTGTTCTATGATACCTTTTAATAGTAAAACTCTTTTTCACTATGGGTGATAACAAATCAACCATTGAAGTCAACTAAAAGAAATTTCCATTTATAACTTTTGGTATTCTATTTTTCTAATGTTTTCTTTAATTATAATTTGCAAAACTAGCATAGATCTATCTTAACTCTGCATCTACTAACCGTCGAGAGGGATCAAATCTCATTTTGAATGAAAAACTTGAGAAAATGTTTACATCTCAAGAGATTTGATTACTTTTGGTGCCTGGTAGATCCAAAGTAAAGATGAGCCTATGCTAGTTCTTAATAATATTATTTATATTTATATAAATTCCACATTTCTATATATATAAATATTCTTAATTTTAATTTTATTAAAACTCTGATAATACACTCAATTACATGTTTCACAATCTTTTTTAACTTTAATTTTTAATGTGATATGCATAACATTGATAATATATATATATATATATTATATATATATAACTTAAGAAAATAAGTTTGTAATAAATATTGAAATTTTATATGCTTATTAATTAAATTTAAATATGAAATTCTAAAATATAACGATTATGAATATGAATCGTTATTTTAATTGATATGATCAAATGCATCTTAATTTATAACTTAGATATATGTCACATTTCTAGATTTAGAAATACTTTTATTTTTAGTTATATGTTTATTAATTAAATTTATTAAGTTTTTATATGTTTTAAAATATGAATCATTATGAATTCATTATTATTTATTTTATTTTATTTTGTAAATTAGATAATTCTATTAACTTCGAAAAACAAGTGATTACATGATGGTGAGTAGGTGCATGCAACAAGCCATCGCAACCTGGCTCATAAAAGTATTGCATGTCATTACATTAGTGAAAACATGATAAACTGTGTGAGCATAAAAACCTGGTCACTGAAGCCCGAAGTGGAAAATGGCAGGGGCCTGGAGGCTTTGTAACAAACCGAAAGCATTCCAAAATTAAGAAAAGAGCAGAGCAGATAAGCTAAGTTTCCTCATCCGCATTAAGACTGATTGGCCTGTCTGAGGTGTTGCCCTCTTTGAGAGAAGTCTGGGCGTGGTTGCTGGTGGTGGCGCCATTGGTATCTTTTTTTGACAACAGGAGGGGCCTCTGCAATGGCCATCTTCTTTTTTAACAGGGCGTAATGAGGTGATTCTTTAGTGATCAAATGGCGGTGATGGACGACACTGACATACAGAACAAATTTCTGAGTAAGGTCATATAACTTCTTCTCCAGAATGGCATTTTAGTCCCTGTTGGCCTGCATGGCTAGACCAACCATAGTTTTGGTATGCCAGTGGAGTTCTATGGTGCGACTGAACAGATTTTCCCTGCCTCTTGTGAGGACTGAGTCAGGGATCCAGTTGAATTCCTCGTTCACATCATCAGTGGCAATGCGCTGCCACACAGTACAATATTGCTCTTCCAGTCAGTCATCCTATGACGGGTAGTAGGATTTACCATCGTTTCATAATTTATGGATGTATGTCTAGCAGCGATCTCAGACTTGTTGGTTGGATCCATGCTGGGGGAGGCCCAACGAGAGGCCTGGCCCCTTCTGTCGTGACCCCTACTTTGATTTCTCCCTCTAAAACCATCAGGGGTATTGCGACGGGTGGACATGGTGGATTGAGGGCCAAGAGAGTAGGGGATGTGGTGGAACAAAAGCTGATAGGGGGGGGGAGCTGTTAGAAATGAAAACTGGGATGAGAGTCATAGGGCTGGAGGTTTGAAACTTATAGGTAGCAAGGCAAGCGGGATGATGTGAGAGCATGGGAGGATTAATTATGGAATCGTTAGCTCTAGTCTGAAGGGAGTGCAGTTGATAGGGGATCAAGGTTGTGGAAGGGCGTCTGTGGTGGCGGACAGTAACAGTTGAGGTACTTCACTTGCAGCGAATGGAGGTGCCATATCTGGGTGTCATGGTTAAGGTACGTGGGGATCCATCGTCGAATGATTTCGACTTGACATGTCAATCCTTATAATGATGGCACAGTCATGCCTTGGATTGGGTTGTTGATAGTCATCCCAGGCTTGGGAAAGGAGGTGCAGGTTTCCATCCACCCCATCATTTACGAGTTTGTCTACTAGCTAATTTTCCTTGCGTCAGACTGCCTGGAAGGAAATGCCTTTGGCATGATTGATATGAGTTTTGATTCTGTGGAGGATCTTGTTTAGCCACCAGATGTCTGAGACCCTGTCTTCTCTATGCCCTTGTTGAATTTTTTGACATATTTGAGTTGCCACCATCAAGTCTCCTTCCACAATTAAAGGCCAAAAATTATGATCCCGAGCTAACTCTAAACCTTGTTCCAATGCTTGAAGTTCAGCAACATTGTTAGTTGGATATCCTAGGTTTCCTTCATAAAGCCATAAGATTTTCCCTTTATGATTTCTGAAGGCTCCCCCAAATCCAGAGTTTCCTGGATTTCCCTTTGTAGCGCCATCATAATTCAGCTTAATGAAACCCGTCTCTAGGGGATGTCAGGTTTGATCATCGGTCTTAGGGAGGGGATGGAGGGGGGTCAGGGGGTTGTGGGAGAGAGAGAGGTCGAGCAACTGGATGATATGGAGGTCCTCCGAGGAGGGGTTGGGGTGAGAGGCAGAGTGAAGAAGGCATACTGATTCCCTGATGTTTTGCTTAATGGAAGACATTAGATGTTTGTCAGGATGATGAATATTCTTGAAATTTATGGTGTTCCTTTCCTTCCAAAGGGTCCAGCAAATGATACCCTGTAGGAGGGTCAATGCACGATTAACCTATGGATGAGAGGAGTACAAGGAGCGCTAATGCTCAATGGTGAGAAGGATGGAGGAAGGGTCTCTATCACTAGTTTTGAATATCAGGGAGGCCCAATTCCAAATATTTGAGGCAAAGGAACAATCATTGAGTAAGTGATTAGTGGTTTCCTCCTCAAGTCTACAGAGAGTACAACTGGAGGGTCTGATGAAGCCCTTCTTTCAGAGGTTGTCCCACGTGATAATTTTCCTTTGCAAGATGACCCAAATAAAAATAGTGATTTTTGGCCAGCTCTTAATAGCCCATAGGTCTTTCCATTTACGATCAAGGGGGATGGGATTGGGGGAGATCACATAGTGGTAAGCTTCCTTGACATTGAAGTGACCTATTGGGTTCTTCCCCCATCTTAGTTTTTCCTTGTCATCCATCCTTTGAATCTGTATTTGAGTGAGCTCTTTGGAGAGATTAGTCTAGGCTAGCAGATAGGTGTGGTAGTCCCATTCGGAGGCAGCCAGCCATTCCCTCCCACTTTTATTTTCATTGTTGTCTTTCTAGTAGTGTTTCACCGGGATTTCATTTTTGTTCTGCATATGAGTTTTTATCTGCTCATATTGTTTTTTATTTAACTTGGGGCATTGTTGCCATTCATCCTCCTAGAATAGAGAAGTTTCTCCATTACCAATTTTTCAAAAACTGTGATCTTGGATAATCTTCTTGTTTTCCCATGCTTGATTCCACATTGTTGAGCCTTTGATGGTGCCATTTAAGCAAATGAGATCTTCTTGGTTGTGTGTGGGAGCATATTTGGCTTTCCACAGAGTGGCCCGAGAGGAGTGGTGGTTGGTAATCCATCTCCACCACATCTTAGCCCCCCAAGTTTTGCCCATTTTCTCTGGATCTCTAAGACCCAGGCCTCCTTCATGCTTTGCCCTGCAGACTTTATCCCAACTCATGAGGGCCCACTTGCTGACATCCTTTTTTCCTTTCCAGAGGAAGTTTCTTTGGATGTTCCGGAGATGGAAGGAGATGGCTTTGGGGGTAGCCAGGGCAGAGTACTGGTATAGGGTAATGGCTTGCAAGACTGACTTAATAAGAACTAGACGACCAACGAAATTGAGAGTTCTGAAGGTCCAGTTGTTTAGCTTTTTCTCCATCTTAGTTGTGAGATTTTCCCAATTAGATTTAATGAGAGGTTTTTCCAAGAGGGGGACCCCTAGGTACTTCGAAGGGTAGGAGCTGAGTTTAAACTCTAGAATTCTGGAAATATTTTGTTGGATGGTGGGTGGACTGTTGAGAAAGAATAATTTAGATTTTTCGATATTGATGGTTGTGCCTGAGGCCTCCGAGAAATCGGATAAGATAGATTTAAAGGCCATTGCTTCTTTGACTGTTGGAATTGCCATCAGTAGGGTGTCATCAATGAATTGTTGATGAGTGGAGGGGGGAGAAGATGGATAAATTTTAGTGCCTGAGATGGAGTTTAAGGAAGAGGCTGCAGAGATGGAGCGGCTTAAACCTTCAGCCAAGATGACAAAGATAAATGGAGAGAGGGGGTCACCTTGCTTAATGCCTCGGGTAGGGGAGATGATTTGGGAAGACGAGCCATTGAGAAAAATGGAGAAAAACGCACATGTTACCATCGCCATGGTCCATTTGATGTAGCCTTTGTTGAAGCCAAAAGCCTCCAAGATTTTGCTGGTGTATTCCAAGCTTATTTTGTCAAAGGCTTTGGACATGTCCAATTGTATTAGCATACCCGGTATCTTCTGGATTTTGAGAGAGTGAATTATCTCCTGGGAGAGGATGATGTTGTCCAGAATTTTCCTGCCTTCTACATACCTCAATTGGTGTTGGGAGATGAGGAGCGAGAGAATGGTTTTGATGCGATTGGCTAGGACCTTGGAGATTATCTTGTAGATGACATTGCAAAGAGAAATGGGCTTGAACTTGTCGAAAGACTCCGTATCTTTGGATTTTGGGATAAAGGTGGGGAAGGTGGCATTTAGAGATTTTAGGACTGATTTTTGAATGCAGGATTCTTCACAAGATCATGGATCTCTGATTTCATCAAAAGACAGCATGCCTTGTAGAAATCAGCTGTGAAGCCATCTGGTCCTGGAGCCTTTCCATTGGGCATATACATGATCACCTCCTCAACTTCTTGCATGGTGACTTTTCTGAGCAACATTTGATTATGTTCCTGGGTTAGGATGGAGGGGATATGGTCCGTAATTTTTTTGATTCCTTCAGACATGTTTTGATTGGTTTCTTCAAGGAGTGAGGCAAAGTAATGGTTGAATTCCTCTTCCATCTCAGCATGAGTGTGTATGATGTCCCCTTGTTTGGCTTTTAGGCTCAAAATTAGATTATGTTTCATGTGTTGGATCATGAATCGATGGAAGAAGGCAGTATTTTTCTCCCCACATTTTAACCAACTAATGTTAGATTTATATTGCCATATTTTTTCCTCTTGTGCGACCCTTTCCTCTTAGTTGTTCTGTATATTTATTTCCTCCATTTTCCTTTTCTCGATGAGGCCATTGTTTATGATTTATTGTTGTAGGGCTTCTTTCTTGAGCTCTATTAATTTTTTCTCCGTGATGATGTTTCTGAAGGTTTGCTTGTTCCAAGTCCTTATCTCTGTTTTGATGTGCTTTAGTTTTTGTTAGAATTAGTACATTTTGTTGCCATGCTTGGATTGAGGGGTCTCCCACCATTATTTCATTTTTCCCATGAATTCTGGGTGGTAAAGCCAAAATGCTTCAAATCTGAAGGGCTTATTTTTGGGTCCTTTCATAATGTTGACCAATAGGGTAATGGGCCAGTGATCAGAGCCTCCCTGAGGAAGAATTCTAGCTTCCGTTTCCTAAGAGGTAAGATAGAATTCTTCTTAGAGGAGGAAGCGATCTAGCCTTGATGCTATTTTCCTTTCTCCACCCCTCCTATTATTCTAGGTGAAGGAACCATTCTCGGTGGGGATATCTATAAGATTTAGATCATTTATGAGGGCTCTAAAGGTCTCTGAGTCTTTGTCCAATTTTCTACAACCTCCTCTTTTTTCCCCCAGATTGACCACCATGTTGAAGTCCCCTGCAATGATTTTGTAAGGATGGCAGAGAGAGCTTTGTATTCTGCTAAGCCTTTTTAGCAGATCTATTCTTTTAGCTGCGGTGTGGGGTGCATAAAAATTGGTCATACACAAACTATCTTTAGATCCTATAATTTTCAGGACCATGGTGAGTGTATGTCTGGTGGTTGCGGAGTCAGTGAGCTCGAAAAGGGAGTTTTTCCAAAGAGTGGTAATGCCTCCCGCGGAACATTTTTCTAAGATTGTTGCATAGCTGTATTGAGTGAAGCATGATTTCTTGATCAGTTCCATATTTTATAAGTCGCTCTTTGTTTCTTGGAGCAACATGATGTCCAATTTTTCCGTTGCTACTCTATTTTTTAGAATCCTTTTTTTGTCGGGACTATTGAGTCCTCTAATATTCCATGTGATGAAAATCATTGAGAACTTTTTGGGATTAGGGTTAGGGCCTTTACCTTTCCTTCATTTATGAGATGAGCTCCAAGTTTTCTCAGAAGCTGCCTGGTAGTTTTCTTGTCACGCTTCCTGTTGGGACATTTGGGGAATAATTGTTATATACTTTTGTTGGCTAGGATGTCACTGCCTACTTCAGTGCCCATTAGGTTTTTTTCTGAGATTTGTAGCATGATTTCTTGTAGAAGGAAAGCCTCTTTGGATTTATGGATCCAATCTATTGGGATGGCCTCAATGCCATTTTTTTCCATTATTTTGCAATTTTTTGGAGTTTGACGCCTTCTAGAACCTCTTCTATCGCATATTCCTATGGGGTAGGTACTTCCTGTTCCTTCTCCATCTCTATATCCTCCTGAGCTTGCTCTTTTTTCCCCATGTTGTGTTCATGGGTTTCAGTGTGCCTAGAGGTGTGTTTTGTGAGGTGTTCCGGCTGTGGTTTTTGTTCTGCACCGTTGTTGTGATAGGTTGGTTCTTCTTGTGTGGATTTTAGCACTTAGAATCTGTTTTGTTGTGATACCTTGTTTTGATCTTTCTTTTTGTTTTCCTTTTTCCCCTTTTGTTTATCTTTCCTATATGGATTAATCCTTGCTCGTCCTTCTTCTTGCTTAGATGCACTTCAATTGTCGTTGTCTTGTTTTTTGGGCATTCCCGGAAGAGGTGCCCATGCTCATGGAATTTTCGACATCGAAAAGGTATATGCTCGTAGTCAATGCTTTGCATCCAGATGTTGTCTCTGTAGTTGAGTCTTATGGCTTTTGGTAGAGCGCATGAAACGTTTAGGTAGATGCATATGTGAGCATAGGAAATATAGTGACCATTTTTGGTGCCTTCATACATTTGTATATACTCTCCCAATTCGTCTCTTATGGCCTTGAGGAAGAAGGGAGCCAAGTAGTCAGTAGGTAGAGAGTATAAATGAATCCATACTGGAACCTTTGTGAAGTCCTCTTTGTCAGGCATGAATTTCTGCTTCCAGAAACTCATATAGAGACCATCCGAGTTGAAGAATTAGGGGCCTCCTTCAAAAATTCTATCCCGATCTTCCAAGATGCCGAAAACGACTGTGAAAAATCCTTTAGATCCAAGTTGCAAGCTGATTTCTCCTTTTGGTTTCCATTTTTCTTGGATCCAACCTTTAAGGGCTTTCTTCTTTGGCCAAATTGCCATAAATTTGCATATTATTGCATATTCCTGCATATATTCTTTGTAGAAGGTAATGTATGGATCTTGAATGATTACTTCTGGTATTTTCTAGGCTTTCAAACGGCATGCACTTTCTTACTTGAGTACCTGTAGTGGACTTGTATCAATGGTAGCAACTTCTTTGGCTGCATTTTCAATCTCTGGGGCAGTGGTATTCGCATCAAGGTACTTTGATGTAGTGGCATTCTTTTTTCCCCCTTTGTGTTGGGCTCTGCCAAAGTCTATAGCGTTGAGGTCAGGCCTGGAAAAAGTGGAGCTATGAGTGAGGCGAGTGAAAAAGGATGAAGCATCGGGCTTAGGCAAGTTGTCGACCACCAAATCTTTGAATAAGGAGCACGAAGGTCCGACAACCGACATCGCCAAGGGTCCACTAGGGGAACCCATGGAAGGTCAGTGAAGGCAGGGGCCGCAGGGGCTACAAAGCGTCAGAAGTTGCAGAACAGTCCAGAGCTAGGGTTTTTTTAGATGTATATCTATTTAAATTTATTTTAATAATTCTATTAATAAAAACAAAATTACAATACAACAGATTGAATTGAATGGATTTATTATTTATTAATTTTTAAATTGAGTCGACATTATGTTTTATTATTATTATTATTATTTAATGCTTCATTTGATGGATATCACAATATCTCTCCCATATTAAGTTGGCATGTAAATGTTTACACTTATTTACAACCACTGTAACATCTCCCTCATATTTTTTTTTCCAAGGGGAAAACCCATAATTTCATTGCAACTTTTGGAGAAAATGAACAAATTACATTTTGTAGATGTTAAAAGCATTAAGTATGAGTAATCTTACGGATAAAAAACAAAGAGAAAACTAAAGATAGAAAATACAAAAGAGAAGATTAAGTGATATAAAATTCACTTACCTTCCCTTTCTTTCCTTTATTTTTTTGAACCCTCTGTTATCCCCCTGTAGAATGGTTCATGTTGAGATTCAACAAGAAAATTTCAGCACCCATGCCTAGTGCATTAAGCACCTACACTAGGGTGCGGCCCACAGTGCTATTTTTGGTGCATGTCTATTTTAGTTATCCCTTAATTAAGATGGAAAATAAACTGTAATCTATTCTCAATGATAACTTGAAATAGTTAACTTCAAGTGATAAACTCAGTTAGCTAGTGGATTTCGAGTTAGAGATAGTTGGTGAGGGATGCAGAGTAATTCTAGTTGCAACAGAGTTCAAAGTGCAGTGGTGCATTAGTTAATGCAGGTTGTAATCAGTTTAACTCGGTTAAGTGAGTTAAACTTGGTTGTGCTAGTTGTAACTGAAGATAAAATAGTGAGAGATCAAGTGAATTAAATATTGATTAATTCACAATTAGTGATCTCACATGCAACTGAGGATTTACTATTATTAGCTGCATGTATGTCAGATCTAGTGGAGACCCAGTTGAGATCTAGGTGAAAGGGAAGTTGACTATCATTTGTAGGATTATTGGGTTGCACACATGCAACCAAACACCCATTGGAGTGCCCATGATACTTTCATAGTCAAGGAAGGCCATAATTCCTATATTTTAGGAATTGCATTCATCAGGGATTGCGCAAGCAAGGCAATTTGTCTAGAGGCAGTAAATTGGCTAAGTATTGGTCAGTTTTTGTATGATGGCATGAGACAATTAGCTGAGTACTGGAGGGATCTTGTGAGAAGAGTTTTGTATGTAATTGTTTCATGACCCATGTTTAATATACAATAGAAGATAGTGGGGTTTTGAGCAGCAAGATTTCCCTGGGAAATTATCTGTGTTATGTTTGATTTGGTTCTTCTTTACTTCATGTGATTAGTGATTGTGTTTTTAATTTCGTAAAAGTTTTGTAGAAGTGATTCAGTATTTAACTTTAGTACATTTTTATATCGGGTGAATCCAAGATATACATGCTTGTTTTATAATTTCTACATGGTATTATAGCACAGGAAATCGCAGAAGTGAAGCAGGAGTTGAGTTTGTGACTGGATAGAATTCGAATTTGCAGAAAGACTTTCTTGGTGCTACAGTTGGTTTAAGATAAAAATGGATTTCAATGGCTTGCGGTTGGAGTATGCACTCGAGGGTAGCTCAAACATATTGCTTGGAAGGAAAGGATGGAGGTAGTACTTGAAGACAATGGCTTGAAAGAATTCATTGACAATGATGTTCCTAAACCCGTAGTGATAGATGCTGCAAATCTTGATGCATGGCAAAAGAAAGTGGCAAAGACAAGGAGGATCCTGTTGGAGGGAGTACAAGACCACATTGTCTCAAGCCTCCATTGGAAATCCACACCATATGCAAAGTGGAAGGCTTTGACGGATCTATCCAGAGCAGCAGCGACCATAGGAAATTGGTGCTCAAAGATAAACTCAGGAAGGTCAAGATGGAGAAGGGAAACTCGAAACCAAAATATCTAACAAATTTTGTCCAATGTCAGGATGAACTGGGGAGCGTCGGTATAACTGTCGCTAATGATGATTTGGTGAGTTTGGCTATCCTAGGATTTCCCAAGAGTTGGCAAAATTATCAAGACTCTATCAATGGAAGGGAAAAATTTCTAGATTGGGAATGATTGTGGTCAAATTTGGTGCAGGAGGAGTTTATACGGAACACCAGAGATGGATCTTCATCTAAGAATGAAGATGAATATGATTATGCTTTGGCGAAGAAGGGGAAGGGGAAGAAATTCCATTCCAAATCCGAGTCCAAGAATGTAAATAAGCAGTACATGTCCAAGGTGAAGTGTTTTTACTATCACGAGCATGGGAATTTTGCTACCAAATGTCCACAAAAGAAGAAGAACAAGAAGGTTGGAAGATCTGCAGCTGGTGAGGCTCTTTCCTCGCAATTTGAGCTTGACTTCTCATTGATCGCATGCATGGTGTCAAGTGCATTGGGATCTGTCTAGTATTTGGATAGTGGCGCTTCCTTTCACATGAAGGGAGACAAGGAACTTTTCAGTGACTTGGAGGAGAAGGATCTCCATATGCATATTGAAATGGGCGATGACGGGCGGTACAATGCTACCGGGATTGGTACCATTACCTTCCAGAGGTATTTAGGTAAACCTTTTCAATTAAAAGATGTATTGCATGTACTAGGTTTGAAGAAAAATTTAGTCTCAGTCGCAATGTTGGAGGATAGAGGCTATGATGTTGATTTTAGTGAAGGAAAAGCTTTCCTGCGACATAAAACAACAGGACAAGCCAAGAGGATAGGGCTTCGAGTTAAGAATCTCTAAAATATGGAGGTAGATGGCTGCGCAACAATGATGGGAAAGGCAGATCAAGTGGTGAGCTGGGATGAGGGAAAATTATGGCACAAGAGATTGGGCTATCTTCACCATGGAGCCTTGAAATTCATGTAGCATATTTCTACTGGTATTCCCAAGGGTACACTTGCGTAGTCAGAAACATGCAAGGGATTTACTACAGGAAAATATGTAAAGGCCACCTATTATGAGAAGGAGAACCGAGCTTTGAGGATCCTTGAGAGAGTTCACACAGACGTGTGTAAACCATTATTTGTTACTTCGACTACAAAACATAAGTACTATGTAATATTTCTTGATGACTCTTCTCGTAAGTGCTGGATCTTCTTCATGCAAAATAAAGATCATACATTCTCTAATTTCATTGAGTTTAAGGCACTGGTGGAGAAAGAGTCGGGGAAGAAATTGAAGGCTCTTAGGAGCGATAATGGTGGAGAATACATCTCTAAAAAATTTAAGAAATTCTGCAGCAAAGAAGGAATTCGAAGAGAACTAATAGCACCTCATAACCCACAGTAGAATGGGGTCGCAGAAAGAAAGAACAAAATGATTGTGGGTGCAGCAAGAGTGATGTTGCATGATCAAGGCCTACAGATGCATCTGTGGGCGGAAGCATGCAACACCGCAGTGTTTGTGAAGAACCATTGTCCTCATAGGATACTTAGTATGAATACACCTGAAGAAGTTTTCACTGGTAATAAACTTGATGTTTCACACTTTAAAATTTTTGGCTCATCTGTTTATGTGCATATGACCAAAGATGCCAGGAAATTCTAGAACTGACAACTGAGATCAGGATTTTTGTGGGGTACATTGAAACACCCCAGAATTATCGTGTGTATTTTCCAAATGACAGAATGATTGTTGTGCGACAGGATATACAATTTGATGTGGAGAAAGCCATGCGGTTGTCCCTTGAGAGGGAGCTGGACTTGCATGGATAGGAGGAACTGTTGGTTCCCAAGGATGAGCCTCAAGACGTGGATCAGCCACATACGGAGGATCATGGAGTGGAGGAAAAAACTCATGCAGAACCATCCATCAGAAATGGCAGAAGGCGCACCCTAAAAGATGATAGATTGAGACTTTATGCTGTGGAGTATGTAGGAACCCCTACTTCACAGCGCAGATAGAGGCAGTCTCCTGACCGATTTACTGGATACATGGCTCTTATGAGAAAATGTATTGTGACTGAACCATATTCCTTTCAGGAACCAGTGAAGCAACCAACTTGGTTTGATGCAATGGTGGAGGAGTATGAATCCATTGTCAAGAACAGTGCATGGGAGATAGTCCTAAAACCGGTCGACAAATCAGTGGTTGGATTGAGATGGATCTACAAGGTAAAGCAAGCTGTTGACGGGAGTGTGGAGAAATAAAAGGCTAGATTTGTGGACCGGGGATTCTAACTGATCGAGGGGATAGATTATGATGAGACGTTTGCACCTGTTTCACGGTACTCTTCCATAAGATCCATCCTTTCACTCTCAGCGCAGATGGGTTGGTGCATTCATCAAATGGATGTGAAAACTGTGTTTCTCAATGGGATCATTAAGGAAGGTGTACATAGAGCAGCCTGAAGGTTGTAGGTTTTAACCCCGAACAGAAATTATCTACACACGAATCTTATAACAGAAAATAAACAATAGTGAGAGCATAAAACATAAAACAGATAAACATAGAGATTTTCCCTTGGATCCCAAATCGGGACGACCAGCTTGATTTTTCATTATATTCATTTTAGTTTTACAACACATATATATACATGCCGAAGCATACATGAACCCTAATCCATTAACCCTAGATTATAACATAATCGTATTTCCCTTGACCGGATCTACAAAAATGCCAGGGGTTGAAAACCATCGTACCCCAAAACCATGTGCAAAACCATGGGCGCGGACTACCCCAGACCCCGACAAGGGGGGCTACCGCCACCCCCCTGTGACGCCCCCATTGTGCCCAGTGCAAAATGGGGGGCTATCGCCCCCCCTCTTACCCCCCCACGCGTGATTAGTCGTGGAAAGAATATAACACATACCCAAAATTCTCCCACTTGTTGTTTTCTTTCCGCAGGGGGCCACAGGAGAGCTTAGTCATTGGCCCAATTCTTCAACACCCATTGTTTCTCTACACCAAGAGAACTTCTGAGTGCTCACAGACTTCGTCAATGCATCTGCAACATTCTTTAAAGTGTCCACCTTTACCAGCAACACCCTTTTAGCCTCAACCATATCTCTAACAAAGTGATATTGAACATCAATGTGCTTTGTCTTTGAATGATAAGCAGGGTTATTAGCCAAGAAAATTGCACTTTGGCTATCATAGTCTATCCTTATAGCTTGTTGTACCAACCCCATACTTGAACACAATCTCTGCAACCAAATTTCTTCCTTGCTTGCATGAGTGGCTGCTATGTATTCTGCCTCTGTAGTTGAAAGAGCCACTACAGACTATATTTTACTCATCCAACTGACTGCGCCTCCAAATAGGCTAAACACATACCCACTTGTAGATCTTCTTTGGTCCAGATCTCCAGCCCAATCTGCATCAACAAAACCACGAATGTCCAACATTCTTTCCAATCCTGGTCTTCCCTGGTAGCACAAGCCATAATCACTAGTGCCACGTAAATATCTGAAAACCCGCTTCACTGTTTTCCAATGCTCCTTCCATAGATTTGACATAAACTTGCTCAATACTCCCACTGCATGTGCAATGTCTGGTCTAGTACAGACCATTGCATACATCAAGCTACCCACTGCACTTGCATATGGAACACGGGACATATCCTCCTCTTCTTCTTGTGTCTTGGGACACTGTTCAGAAGACAGCTTTACACCTACAGGAATAGTAAAATTCACCAGTTTACTATCCTGCATATTGAACCTCTGTAATATAGTCTCGATATACTTCCTCTGGTTTAACCAGAGCTTCCTCTTTGCCCAATTTCTCTTAATTTCCATGCCCAAAATATAGTTTGCAGCACCAAGATCCTTCATGTCGAATTTGGAGAACAGTTGGGTCTTCAAATCTTGGATAATTTCTTTGTCATTTCAAATCAACAACATATCATCCACATACAAGACCAAATAAATAACACGGTCACCAATTAATTTAAAATAAACATAGTGATCCTCCTTGCTTCTGGTGAAGCCAAGTTCATGTATATCGGTATCAAATTTTTGATACCACATCCTTGGTGACTGTTTTAACCCATACAAAGACTTCTTCAACCTGCACACCAGTTCTTTCTTACCCTTCACCATAAAGCCTTCAGGTTGCTTCATGTAGATCTCCTCTTCTAGATCCCCGTGAAGAAATGTTGTCTTCACATTCATCTGTTCTATCTCAAAATCAAATGCAGCAGCAACAGATAAAAGTAATCTAATAGAAGTAACTTTGGCAACAGGAGAAAAAATATCACCAAAATCAATTCCCGGCACTTGGGAATAACCTTTTGCTACCAACCGAGCTTTGTATTTCTCCACCTTGCCTTCTGCATTCATCTTCTTCTTAAACACCCATTTTCTCCCAATGGGCTTCCTTCCAGCCGGCAACTCCACCAGATCCCATGCATCGTTTTTGTGCAAGGATGCCATTTCATCAACCATAGCCTCCTTCTAGAGTTTTCCATCCTCTGAATCTACTGCCTCCCTGACAGTTCTGGGTTCATCATCAGTTATAGTTAAGGCAAAACCTGAACAGAAAGCAGATGGACTATACCTTTCTGGTTGCCTTCTTTCCCGAACTGATCTTCTCAAAGCTGGAGTTTGTGGCTCTTCATCTTCTGAGTCTTCTTCTGTTGTAGAGTCCGATTCATCCTCCTTTAGCTCAAACTCTATCTTCTCAGGTTCCTTTGGTAGGACTTCATGTTTAACAACATCTTTCACTTCTCTAAACACCACATCTCGGTTGTACACAACCTTCCTTGTTTATGGGTTCCAAAGCTTGTAACCCTTTAAACCATCCTTATACCCAATAAAGATGCACCTTTCAGATTTATTATCCAACTTGGTCCTTTTCTCCTTTGGAACATGTACATATGCATCACACCCAAATACCCTTAGATGTGAAATAGAGGGTTTCTTACCAGTCCATACCTCATGTGGGGTCTTATCCTCCAACGCTGATGAAGGTGATCTGTTAACTAAGTAACATGCAGTCTCCACTGCCTCTGCCCAGAATTCTTGTCCTAACCCGGTACCACTGAGCATGCTTCTTGCCTTTTCCATCAGTGTTCTATTCATTCTTTCTACAACTCCGTTTTTCTGAGGTGTGTATGGAGTAGTCTTCTGCCGTGCTATACCACACTTCTTACAGAACTCTTAAAATTCCTTCTTGCAGAACTCCCCACCATTATCTGTCCTCAGCGCCTTTATCTTCTTCTCTGTCTGGTTTTCCACCAGAGCCTTAAATTCTTTAAATCTGTCAAAGGCTTCAGATTTATTCCTCAAGAAATATATCCATCTATTCCTTGAGAATTCATCTATGAATGAAACATAGTACACAGACTTTCCCAGTGATGGAACTGACACAGGCACAAACACATCACTGTGCACAAGTTCTAATATCGTGTTTGCCCTCTTAGCACCACAAGGAAAACTCACCCGATTCTGCTTCCCATATACACAATGTTCACAGAAATCGAAATCCAGAGAACAATTAGACATACCTTCTACCATACCATTTCTCGTGCGTATCCGAAGGTCTCTTCTTCAATATGTCCAAGCCTTTTGATGCCGCATGGTCTTTTATCCATAGACAAACAGTTTTCCACTCCACTTTCAGAACCAATAAATGTTACACCCATCAATAATAGTGCTACCTTTTGTAGTGTACAGAGTTCCCGTCCAAACTTTCGCATTAATACCAAGTATTCTCTCGAACCATCTTGTGTACCTTCGAACACTGCTTTTGTTGCACCTACATCATCCATCTTGCTTGCAACGATTTCTCGCTGTACTAAGAATATGCGAACACCAAAAAGTGGGCTCTAAATCCTTCCACCTTACATACCAACACTCTTCTACATCCGACGATTCCGGTCTCCTTCATCTCACCACAGAAGACATCACCGCCATCATATTTCTATACTGCAGTAACCACTCCCTATGGGGAGTGAAGTGAAAGGATGTACCTAAATCAATCAACCACGCCTCATGATCTACATGTGTATTTGAAGAAGAAGCCAAATACACATCCCCACCTTCATCTGAGGTGGTTTTTTCCTCTACAGAAGGAGCATCATCAGATCCCTTTCCTTTCTCAGGAGCTTTAGATCTACACTCCCTTTTGTAGTGCCCTTCCTTTTTGCATTTCCAGCATACCTTTACAAACTTTCCAGGAGATTTAGATCTCCCTCTAGATTTAGATCTCCCACTCGAAACCTTATTCTTGTTTCTGTTTTGGGACCCTCCTCGTATAGATAAAGCATCTCCATTCTGGCCCTTCATATTTATCCGTCTCATTTCCTCTGACAACAAGGCTGAGACAATGTCATCAAAATTCAAAGTAGTTATATTGCTACCTATTGCAATAACTAGACTGTCCCACGAGTCTGGTAGAGAACACAACAAACTGACGCACTTATCTTCATCTGATATTTTAATATCAACAGATGATAGCTGACATACCACAGTATTGAAGGCGTTCAGATGCTCTGTCACTAAGTCTCCGTCCTTCATCCTCAGGTTATACAGCTTTTTCTGCAAGAACAACTTATTCACCAGAGACTTAGATTGGTACAAAGTCCCAAATTTTTCCCACAAATTCTTCGTTGTAGCTTCCCCAGATACATTCAACAATACTGAATCTCAGACACACAACCATATTGTGCTCTTAGCCTTCCGATCCAGTTTCTTCCAGTCTTCATCTGACATTTTCGTTGGTTTAGTACATGGATCTACCATGATCCACTGAACTTTATCCACCAGTAGATCCTCCATCTTGAGCTTCCATAACTCAAAACTCTAACCATTAAATTTATCGATCTCTATCTTTCCGTCGCTCGCCATCTTCTTTCACCACAAGAATCGTTCCCGCAGATCTCCCACTAAACAGGGTCTACCTCAGGCCCTAGCAAAAAATCCTCAGCAGCAAAGGCGTCCCCTTGAATCCGAAACAGCTCTGATACCAAATGTAGGTTTTAACCCTGAACAGAAATTATTTACACAAGAATCTTATAACAGAAAATAAACAATAGCGAGAGCATAAAACATAAAACAGATAAACACAGAGATTTTCCCCTGGATCCCAAATTGGGACGACCAGCTTGATTTTTCATTATATTCCTTTTAGTGTTACAACACATATATATACAGGCCGAAGCATACATAAACCCCAATCCATTAACCCTGGATTAGAACATAACCGTAGTTCCCTTGACCGGATCTACAAAATACTGTGGCCTAAAACTATCATACCCCAAAACCATGTGCAGTAACCAGATAAGTGAATAATGGACACACTTCTTTGGTGGGGCTACCACCCACCTCAGACTTCCACGATTACAGCTTAAGGGCAGTGGGGGCGTCGTCTCTCCTTACCCCCCGCGCATGATTATCGGGGAAGACATATATCATTATTACAAATTAAATGTGTTTGGATTTTTCAATGGTTGAGTCATGTACACTTCAAAGAGTGCATTGTAATAGCCTAAGTAAAATTTTGCTTAAAAGACTTCCGTAGGACAACTATTTCATCGTAGGTCGGGCTTCTGCCCAAAATGAGGCATATGCAAACCCACTGCCGTATATACCCACAGGTGCTATTGACATATGTATTATGTCACATGATCTAATTTTGACTAGTAATATAAATATAACTATGTACAGGATCTGTGAGTTTGAAATGAAGGACATGGGACTCATTCATTATTTCCTTGGATTGGAAATATGGAAGCAGGATGGGGGAATTTTTGTGTCTCAAGGAAAGTATGCAAAGGAGATACTGGGTAAGTTTCACATGGAGAGTTGCAAACCCATGGATACTCCTCTTCCAAGAAATTGGAGGAAAGAGGATGCTAGTATCTACACACAGTTAGTTGGTTCACTAATGTATCTAGTGAACAGTAGACCAGACATTTTCTACGCAGCTAAACAGCTGATTCAAGCTATGTTTAAGCCTACCAAGCTCTTTTGGAAGGCGGGGAAGCATGTCTTGAGATACCTGAGGGGCACATCAGAGTATAGTCAATGGTACAAACAGACAGAGGGAGTGAAGCTTCAAGGCTTCACGGATGCAGATTGGGCGGGCAGTGTGTTTAGTCAATTTAATGTCTTAAATTTCTTACATAAATTATCAACCGAAGTTTGTAAACTCATGAAGTGCGGTGCATTATATGTGCTTATTTAACGTTCTTCTTACTTTGTTGTATGTATTTTTATGTTGTTTTGGGGGTTTTGTTCTTTATATCTAAGAGTGTTAATCAAATGAATCTTAATGGATTTTAAGAAGGATGAAAAGGAAGTGTTCCTAAGTTAAACTAATTTGCATAAAAATGAATCAAAGACTATTGGCTGGTTAGAATTTGATCTGAAAAACAGAGTATCTATTCTAATGACTTCTAATTTAACATTAGTCCTATTCCATGGATATAAATCTTATAGCTGAAATTAAAACTACAATGTTATTCTAAGTGAAAGCAGAAAAATAAAACAACTAATGTATGTTTAGTTACTCCAACATTTAATATGAAGTGTCACCTTCTTGAGATGATGTGTAAGTAACCAATTATACCTTAGTTTCTAATGTTCTAAAAAAGCAATTAAAGTGTGCATAGGAAAACTCAGTAATTGCATGAATTAAATATTCAATCATTCAGTCTAAAAATATGATAAAATCAATTTCTTGGAATGATTAAGAACATCTAGTGATGCAATTAAATGAGGATCTAAAAGCGAATGTGAAAGCATGCAAATTTAAAACTCAACTGATTGTAAACAACTAATGTATATTTGATTACTCCAACATTCAATATGAAGTATTATCCTCTTGAAATGATGTGTAAGAAACCAATTATATCTTAGTTTCTAATGTCCTAGAAAAACAAGTAATGCAGAGGAAAACTCAATAACTACATGAATTCGACATTCAGTCATTTAGTTTAGAATTTTGATAAAATCAACTTCTTGAAATGACTTTCAAGAACATCCTATGCAATTAATTGATAGTTTTAATCTAAGAAATTAAATAACAAAATAGTATAGGAAACTAGATAATTGTGAACTCTATCGCTTCAAACTTAATCCAATTTGAAAATAGATAGATCTATTCTCACGAATGTTTTTAGAAGATAAATGATTACACAGTTATTCTATTGATTTTAGGAATACATTCATGATCTAATTCTATGATATTGATCAAAACTGTAATGTAACATTAATCTATTCAGAAAACAAGATTGACAAAAACAAAGTAAGGAATTTAAACTAAAACAATGAACGAAAAACCTCCTCATGTGCAGGGGCCCTCTACAACAGATTCGATAGAGATCCTAGCTGGTTATATACGCACATAAGAAATCACTGGTACCATGAACATGATCCTTGTATTATAATAGAACAGAGTCTTAAAACAATACACATTGTTTCAACAAAAACTTACTTAATCTCGGTTTTGTACAACGAGTATTTAAATAAATAAAACATAATTGTTATGAGCTAATTCTGCATACAAGTGGCTAATATTAACCGACTTATAGAAGTGTATTTTGACTATTTAACTCTTGATTTGCTACGATAGAGAAAATCAAGAGTCCTTATGTTCTCGGCTTACGTCCTTTAACCGAACTTTGACCATCATCTCAGGCATCCTTTTCTATCGATCTCGATCAAGTAGATAGGACGAAATCCATGTGTATATTATTCTAGATATTCCCATGTGGCGTATTTCTCCATTTGATCCTTGGAACCTGTTAGACCATGAAAGTAGCTATGGAACCCACGATTAGCTACAGAATAGGTTGTGTTTTGTAGCCAAATTACAAAAATCCATTCGAATAGCAAGAACATCAGAATATAACATGGAAATCATTTAAATCATTCCTTGAGACAAAACATGACATTTATCATTGATTGGAGTATATTAACTAATGAGAAAATAAAGGAAAAATGTGAGAAAGGATGTCAAAGAGAGGATAATTCTGAGGTTCAACACACCCCCACTGAGAAGTCATTGCATGTCCTCATGCAATTACCAAAAAAGTGAATTTTCCTCCCTTACTGCATTTTTTCAGAAATTTCTACTAACACATCCAATTTCCTTCTTTTCATTTTCTTTGAAGTGATTGCCATCCTAGGCTTTCTCATAAGGAGCTTGTATTTGAGATTAATAACTCCCTTGTTTGGTGACTTGTTCTTTCTTTTAAACTTCCTGTTCTTTTTGTACCACGGTCCTAAATGTAGACTGGTAGTGTCACTAATTACCTTTTCCAACTTGTTCCGCTGCTTCAAGGCTTCATTCTCCTATTTAATATGCCTATTCAATATCTCTAGTTCATAAATTTCCTGTTTGAGAGTATCAACTAGAGGTTCTTGTGGATTGATAGGAGGTTCAGGATTCATTGTTGCATTTCTCTTCTCCAGTGATTCTATGTAATCATATATTTCTTGTTGTGCTGAGTCTATGCCTGGAGATTTTCTATTGGGGCTACCTTCAAAATTATGAATAGGAAAATTTTGAGGACTATGTGGAGGAAAAATATTGACTGGAGATGGTATTGGAGTTTCTTCATCTAAACTTATACACTCTATCTCTTTTGGTAGTGTTTTCTTCATCGAACCTCAGAATCTGGAGCTCCTTCTCAAATGCAGAGGATTTACACTTTCCTCACTTGTATTCTTGCTCCTCTTTGTTATCTTACCTCCTATCTTGACTTTATTTTTCTTTTTGTTCTCTATCAGTTCTAAAGAGATGATATTTTCATCATTTTTATGAAATGAAGATATAGTTCTATCTTCAATGTTTGTATCAATCTTCTTCCTTCTGCTCTTTCTAACAATGTCTTCTTTAGGTTGCTCTGGTACCTCTTGGAAATGTTTTCTGATAAGAAAATTCTCCCAGGAATCTGATATACTTTTTAAATGAAACTCAACAAGTATTTTTATCAACCCATGATGGTGCATAGTGTTATCTATAAATGGAATTCTCTTTTGCACGTTTGTAAACATTATTTTTAAGCTATTCAGTAAAAAGAAGGGAAGATTTATTTCACCATTCTCTAAGAAATTCATAAACAATCGAATATGATATACATACATGCAACCAAACATTCCTTCACTGCTGATAAATTTCTGTAAAACCAAGAGCATGTTCCTCCATTTAATTTTAAGAGCTGAGCTGGGGATACCTTTTCTGAAAATAGAAACATCCATAACTGGGTTTTTGAGGATAACTTTCCATGATTCATTGTGAAATTCCTTGTTTTTGAACCAACTTTCACCAACCCTTGGGAGTTATGTGGCTTCGGCTATGAATGTCCCAGTAACTGTGAATTTGATGTCTCCAATTTCCACTTTTGTGCCATCAAAATACCTAGCAAAAGACTTTGTGATCTCTTTGTGAAAACCATCGAATTTCTCTATGAATTTGAGCCATCTAGATTTCTGCAACATTTCCTTGACTTGAGGATATCCTTCCATATATTTTGTTCCCATCGGTTTTGTTCTCAATATCAATCCCATGCCTTCTATTATGAAGAGTTCTAACCTTCAGAATTATCCTTCTCTATTGTGAAATGAATTGTATTACGGATCTGATGACAGGAATTGAGGGTTTGTAGGAATAAACAAGTGGTATGGATTAGGGTTTTGAAGAAACGCAGACAGATATGTCACGTCAATAGGTCATGATCGTTAATCATAAAAGGGGGAGTCTATTGTGGACCATTATGAAACATAATGCGGATGATGTGGCTGATCTATGATATGATGGAAATCTCAATCAGATCGAATGATGTTATGTCAAGGGAGCATATGATAATCCATATTATACATGCTAATGTTTTGACCTTGCTATTAAAATAATTTTTTTCAACTTTACCTTTAGAACTAACCTTTCGTTGTCATTTCTTTGGTGTTGATTCTTCAGGTACCTTTTAGCATGGTGGTCTTCAAATGTAGTCCTTCAATTTTCTGTATTCATCATTTTTTAGTAGGTTGTACAAATGTGTCAAAGCTGATGAATGAAATGGAATGTGCCTGCAGAATGGAATCAGCTGCAGAAAGTAATATGTCTGTGGAATGGAATGGAATATGATTGTGGAATGGAATGGAATATGAATGGAATATGACTGTGGAATGGAATGGAATATGACTGTGGAATATAGTTATGTATTACTATTTATTGCAGAAAAGAAATGGAAAATATAGGGTGTCAGAAATATCTGAATTTCACCCTGTATTTTCTGTATAAAGATGTCAATCATTGATTGGTTAAAATACTTATACACTTTTTTTTTTTTTTAGGAAAAATAAAAGCTAATTTATTGAGGAAGAAGAATTCTTATTCACTAACTTCATACCAGTATTATCTTGGAAAATGTTGATAGAATCTTCTCTTGAAATTGGCTTATGATATACTTTCAACTGATGACCATTCACAAGAAGAGGTACCTTTTCTTCATCAATTGTCCTTATCTTGACTGCTCCATTGTCAAAGAATTTTTCAATCTCATATGGCCCAAGCCAATGGATCTGAAAATTTCCTTGAAAATATTTGAATTTTGAATCGAACAAAAGTGCCTAAACCCCTGCTTGAAACTTCTTCTCCTTAATATATCTGTCGTGCCATTTATCCCTTTGTTGTTGGACTATACTGGTTCTTTGAACTGCATCTTTCATGATTTCATCAAGCTCATTAAATTGATCCAATCTATGTTTTTGTGCTTCTGATAAATCAAGTCCCAATTACAGTACCATCTTGAAGATTTGAATCTGAAATTCTACAGGGAACAGGACTTGCTTTCCATAAACAAGTTCATAGGGAGTATGTCCTATTGTATTCCTCCATGTATTTCTATAGGCCCATAAGGCTTCAAGAAGCCTTTCTGCCCAATCTCTTTTGTGTATATGTATAGTCTTAGTGAGAATTCCTTCAATCACTTTATTGGTAGACTCTACTTGACCATTTGCTTGTGGATGATAAGGAGTAGACTTTCTGTGCTTGATCTTGTAATCTTCCACGAGCCTTTTCACCAACTTGGATGTAAAATGGGATCCCTGATCTGTCACAATTTCTCTTGGAACGCCAAAATGAGTGAATATATCCTCAAAAATAAAATTAACTACAGAACGTTCATTAGAAAAAGGTAGTGCTTTATCCTCTACCCATTTAGTGACATAATCAATACATACCAAAATATATTTCTTTTGTTTAGATGGTGGATTGATTGGTCCAAAAAAATCCAAGGCCCATTTTCAAAAGGTTCAATGAGTACCTGAGGTTGTAATGGCATTTTATCTGAAGAAGCAGGTTTCCCTATCCTTTGGCAGTTGTCACACCTTTTGACATATTCTTTGGTATATCTAAAGATGGATGGCCAATAATATCCCAAATGAAGGATTTTATAGGTTGTCCTCTTGTCAGAAAAGTGTCCACCACAAGGTTCATCATGACATGCTTTAAGAATTTCAGGCATTTCATCTTCTCGAACACATATTCTGATAATGAGATATGTACCTGTTTTATACAGTTCATTAGTAATCCATGAGTACCTTGCACTTATTTGAATAATTTTTATTTTCTCCCTAGGAAACAAATGTGAAGGTAATTTTCCTATGACTAAGTAATTAGCAATATCTGCAAACCAAGGAGTTTTAGTAGTTATTGTAAAAATATATTCATAAGGAAATTTATCCTCAACTGGAGTGTCATTTTTAATATTCTGAATTCTAGACAAGAAATCAGCAACTGTGTTTTTCTTTCCAGGTCGGTCTAGAATGGTGATGTTGAATTCTTGCAGGAGCAATAACCATCTTGTAATTATGCCATTAGTAATAGATTTATTCATTAAGTATCTAATTGAAAATTAATCTGTATGAAAAAAAGTTTCATAGTCTGTAATATAATGTCTAAATTTGTTGATAGCATGAACAACATCTAAGAATTCATTTTCAGTTATAGTGTAATTTAACTCAGTGGGAGTCAAATTATTGCTTGTGTAATAAATGGCATAGGGGATTAAATCTTTTTGTCCTAATACAACTCCTAGAGTTGTATCTGAAGCATCTGTTGAAATGTGAAAAGGTAGTTTCCAATTTGGACCTCTTAAGATGGGTGCTTCAGAAATTTTTGTTTTTAAAGTTTCAAATGCTAATTGGCAATCAGGATTCCAACAAAATTCACAATATTTGGTAATTAACTTGAAGAGTGGGGATGCCATTTTAGCGAAATTTTCTATAAAACTCCTATAATATCCTGTGAATCCTAGAAAAATTCTAACATCTCTTTGACAACTTGGAATTAATAGTTTGGAGATGACTTAAACTTTAGATGTATAAACTTTAATTCCATCTCCTGAAATGTGATGTCCTAAAACAATCCCTTCTATAAACATCATAAAACATTTTTCATGACTTAGTGAAAGGTTTGCTTCCTTACATCTTTTAAGAACATTTTCCAAATTTTCTAAAGCTTCTTCAAATGAATTCCCATAAATTGTAAAGTCATCCATGTACACCTCTACACAATCATGTATTAGATTAGAAAAAAATACCTATTACTGCCCTTTGGAATGTTCCAAGTGCATTGCCCAATCCAAAAGGAAGTACTTGGTAAGCATAAGTCCCCCATGGATAGGTAAATGTGGTCTTATCTTGGTCTTCAAGTGCTACCTGAATTTGATTGTAACCACTAAAACCATCCAAGAACGAGAAATACTTTTTACCTGCTAATGTATCCAATACTTGATCTATAAAGGGTAAAGGAAAATGATATTTTAGGGTAGATATATTTAATTCTTGATAATCAGTGCATAGCCTCCATTTACCATTCTTTTTTGGTACAATCACTAAAGGGGAAACCCACTGACTGTAAATGAAGTTCACATTTAGCAATTTTTGCAACTCTTCTTTCACAATTTCTCTAAGATTTGGATTCATCCTTCTTTGAGGTTGCCTGATAGGTTTACAATTTTCCTCAATATAGATGTGATGTATACAAGTGTTGGATCAAGGGGTCCTGACCTAGGTTCGGAGGTTCAAGGTTTTCCAACAAACCCCTATTCTACTGGCCCTTTCGGTAGTGACCTTATTGTGCAGGCCAAAGTCTCACCCGAAGTAGTATTGGTGGGTGCTGGAACCAGGTTTCCGCACCCTGGGAGAGGGTAGGTAAGTCAATCAGAGCTGCGTTCAACCTTATAGTGAGCATATCTTATATCACAGAGCCTATATCTACATATTCCCTTTGCATCCACGTGTGCAACAGCAATGATATTCACAATAATCAACAGATCATGAACTCATATAACGATAACGCAGTTATTCTAGATATTCTTGCATGAAATGAAACAGAACAGATCCAGATCACAGCATAAACAAGTAACATAAGTATGTTCGTAGCTTAAATCAGTAACACGGCAGCATATATTAATTAACCAAACATCACAGATTCATATCACAGTAATTCCAATAGATTCAGATATTCAACGATACTTCTGCATTCATTAATCATTGTTGGGTATGTGTTATATTCTTTCCACGACTAATCACGTGCAGGGGGATAAGAGGGGGGACGATAGCCCCCCCTTTGCACTGGGCGCAACGGGGGGGTCACAGAGGGGGTAGTAGCCCCCCCTGCCGGGGTCTGGGGCAGTGCCCTAGTGAAAATTTTTTGGTCCTTAATTTCCGGTGGGCAGTCCACACCCATGGTTTTGTGCATGGTTTTGCACATGGTTTTGGGGTATGATGGTTTTCGGCCCTTGGTATTTTTGTAGATTCGGTCAAGGGAACTACGGTTATGTTCTAATCCAGGGTTAATGGATAGGGGTTCATGTATGCTTCGGCATGTATATATGTGTGTTGTAACACTAAAAGGAATATAATGAAAAATCAAGCTGGTCATCCCGATTTGGGATCCAGGGGAAAATCTATGTGTTTATCTGTTTTATGTTTTATGCTCTCGCTATTGTTTATTTTCTATTATAAGATTCGTGTGTAGATAATTTTTGTTCAGGGTTAAAACCTACATTTGGTATCAGAGCTGTTTCGGCTTCAAGGGGACGCCTTTGCTGCTGAGGGTTTTTTTCTCGGGCCTAAGGTAGACCTTGTTCAGTGGGAGATCTGCAGGATCGATTCTTGCGATGAAAGAAGATGGCGAGGGGCGGAAAGATAGAGGTCGATAAATTTAATGGTCAGAGTTTTAAGTTTTGGAAGCTCAAGATGGAGGATCTACTAGTGGATAAAGATCAGTGGATCGTGGTAGATCCAGGTACTAAACCAACGGAAATGTCAGATGAAGACTGGAAGAAACTAGATCGGAAGGCTAACAGCACAATACACTTGTGTGTCTTAGATTCAGTATTGTTGAATGTATCTGGGGAAGCTACAGTGAAGAATTTGTGGGAAAAACTTGGGACTTTGTACCAATCTAAGTCTCTGGTGAATAAGTTGTTCCTGCGGAAAAAGCTATATAACCTGAGGATGAAGGATGGAGACTCAGTGACAGAGCATCTGAATGCCTTCAATACTGTGGTAAGTCAGTTTTCATCTGTTGATATTAAAATCTCAGATGAAGATAAGTGCATCAGTTTATTGTGTTCTCTACCAGAATCGTGGGACAGTTTGGTTATTGCAATAGGTAGCACTACAACTACCTTGAATTTTGATGACATTGTCTCAGCCTTGTTGTCGGAAGAAATGAGATGAAGAAATATGGAGGGCCAAAATGTAGATGCCTTATCTGTACGAAGAAGGTCCCAAAACAAAAACAAGAATAAGGTTTCGAGCGGGAGATCTAAATCTAGAGGGAGATCTAAATCTCTTGGAAAGTTTGTATAGGTATGTTGGAAATGCGGAAAGGAAGGGCACTACAAAAGGGAGTGTAGATGTAAAGCTCCTGAGAAAGGAAAGGGATTTGATGATGCTCCTTCTGTAGAGGCAAAAACCATCTCGGATGAAGGTGGGGATGTATATTTTTCTTCTTCTTAAAATACACATGTAGATCATGAGTCATGGTTGATTGACTCAGGTGCATCCTTTCACTTCACTCCCCATCGGGTGTGGTTCTACGAGTATGAGAAATATGATGGCGGTGATGTCTTCCTAGGGGATGATAGGAAGGCCAGAATCGTCGGACGTGGAAAGGTGAAGTTGAAGCTGCAAGGTGGAAGGATTAGAACACTTCCTGGTGTTCTGCATATTCCTGCATTGGCCATAAATCTGGTTTCTGTAAGCAAGATGGATGATGCAGGCGTAAAAACAGTGTTCGAGAAAGATACCTGTAAGATGGTTCGAGGAGCACCGGTATTAATGTGGGGAGTTCGGACTGGAAATCTGTACAAGCTACAAGGTAGAACTGTTATTGATGGGTGTAACAGTTCTATGGTTCCTGAAAGTGGAGCGGAAAGCCTAGCTATCTCTGGAGAAAATACCATGCTATGGCATCAAAGGCTTGGACATATTGGAGAGAAGGACCTTCATATACTGCATAGAAATGGTATGGTAAAAGGTATGTCTAATTGCTCTCTGGATTTTGATTTCTATGAACATTGTGTATATGGGAAGCAAAATTGGGTGAGTTTTCCTTCTGGTGAAAAAGGGCGAACAAGATATTAGAACTTGTGCATAGTGATGTGTTTGGACCTGTGTCAGTTCCATCACTGGGAAAGTCTGCATACTATGTTTCATTCATAGATGACTTCTCAAGGAATACATGGATATATTTCTTGAGGAAGAAATATGAATTCTTTGATAGATTTAAAGAATTTAAGGCACAGAGAAGAAGATAAAGGTGCTGAGGATAGATAATGGTGGAGAGTTCTGTAAGAAGGAATTTGAAGAGTTCTGTAAGAAGTGTGGTATAGCACAGTAGAAGACTACTCCATACACACCTCAGCAAAATGGAGTTGCAGAAAGAATGAACAGAACACTGATGGAAAAGGCAAGAAGCATGCTCAGTGGTACTGGGTTAGGACAAGAATTCTGGGCAGAGGCAGTGGAGACTACATGCTATCTGGTTAACAGATCACCTTCATCAGTGTTAGAGGATAAGACTCCACATGAGGTATGGACTAGTAAGAAACCCTCTCTTTCACATCTAAGGGTATTTGGATGTGATGCATACGTACATGTTCCAAAGCAGAAAAGGACCAAGTTGGATAATAAATCTGAAAGGTGCATCTTTATTGGGTATATGGATGGTTTAAAGGGTTACAAGCTTTGGAACCCGGAAACAAGGAAGGTTGTGTACAGCCGAGATGTGGTGTTTAGAGAAGTGAAAGATGTTGTTAAGCATGAAGTCCTACCAAAGGAACCTGAGAAGATAGAGTTTGAGCTAAAGGAGGATGAATCAGACTCTACAACAGAAGAAGACTCAGAAGATGAAGTGCCACAAACTCCAACTTTGAGAAGATCAGTTCGGGAAAGAAGGCAAGCAGGAAGGTATAGTCCATCTGCTTTGTGTTAGAGGTTTTGCCTTAACTATAGCGATGATGATCCCGAAGCTGTCGAGAGCAGTGAATTCGGAGGATGGAAAACTCTAGAAGGAGACGCTTCGCATGGTTGAGGGGGCCACGATAACCGCTAGCTCTCATGTGGCCCCACAAAACATAAGAAGTGAGAGAATGTTGGGTATGTGTTATATTCTTTCCACGACTAAGCACATGCGGGGGGGTAAGAGGGGGGCCGATAGCCCCCCCTTTGTGCTGGGCGCAACGGGGGGGTCACAGGGGGGGCGGTAGCCCCCCTGTAGGGGTTCGGGGTAGCACCGCGGCGAAAATTTTTGGTCCTTAATTTCCGGCGGGTAGTCCGCGTCCATGGTTTTGTGCATGGTTTTGCACATGGTATTGGGGTACGATGGTTTTCGGCCCCTGGTATTTTTGTAGATCCGGTTAAGGGAACTACGGTTATGTTGTAATCCAGGGTTTATGGATTGGGGTTTATGTATGCTTCGGCATGTATATATATATGTGTTGTAACACAAAAAGGAATATAATGAAAAATCAAGTTGGTCGTCCCGATTTGGGATCCAGGGGAAAATCTCTGTGTTTATCTATTTTATGTTTTATGCTCTCGCTATTGTTTATTTTCTGTTATAAGATTCGTGTGTAGATAATTTCTGTTCAGGATTAAAACCTACAATCCTTCAGATCTACTTACAATACCCCAAAACCCAACCTGCACACACAGCAGCAGGGTCCACACACAGCAGGACAGAGAATCTCCGCGCACACAGCAGCAGGAGTCCTTCCCCAACAACCCTAACCAGATCTATTAGTTCACACTTAGCATCAATCTCTTTTCATTCCTTGTTTGTCTTACAACTCAAAAAGGTTCAACTACTTATACTATTTTAGCCTACACATCCAATGGTCTGCAAACCGTGGTTTGCGGACTCTTGGTCTACCCTTTGACCCATTACAATGCTTTAGGGGCTTTGACCCACCCCAAAACCCCTGCGCTAGGCTAAATATAATCAAAAATACACAAAATGGACCAGACTCGCAGCTTTGTAGGAGACCATGTTCCAACGGTCCCCCAACACAATCTTGTGACTTGTCTTGAGTCACTGCAATGGTAGGTTCGCCATCTGCACCTGCACAGCTACTCCGACCATATAGTCATTTGATCCAATATGGTTTGAGCCGACTACCATTGACATAGCCTGGCAGCACATCACCACGCAGGGTGGCCATCCGTCGAACAGCTCTGCCATCCGTGATCTCCTTAACAGTGTAGGGGCCAAGCCAGTGCTGCCGGAACTTCCCTAGATATTTTGCAAACTGGCTATCGTATAAGAGGACCAAGTCATCCTTCACAAAGGTCTTTTGGCGAATATTTCAATCATGCCAGGCTTTATTGCAGGCCTTCTAAACCTGCTGATGGAAATTAGCTAGAAACTGATCTTCCTCTAAAGCCATAAGTTGCGCTAATTGCTCCTCCATGATGTCAGGGTCCACCATGTTCGTAAAGGTTGCAATGCGCAGACTAGGAATAATGTACTCCATTGGCATAAAGGCGTCCTTGACATAGACCATCCTAAAAGGAGTTTTCCCAATTAGCTTCTTGCAGGTGGTTCGATAGGCCCAAAGAACTAATGGGACGCGCACGTCCCAATCGCTGTGATCGGCATTGCAGACCTTTGTCAATGCTTGCTCCAAGATTTTTTTAAAAGCTTCAACGGCACCATTTTCCTGTGGGTGGTACAGTGTGCTTTTTGCATGATGGGTTCGGAACTTCGCAGTCAAAGCTTGGATTGTTTCGTTAATAAAGTGTGTACCCCTGTTTCTCATGAGGATCTTTGGACACCCAAATCTAGTCAGGATTTCTTCAAAGATGAAATGCGCAACAGTATCCGCAGTACAATCCTTTACTGCTTGTGCTTCGGCCCACCTAGTTACGTAATCAGTGGCAGTAATAATGTAGCACATACCCGTCTTCTTCCTTGGTGGGTTGATAGGCCCTATGAAATCAATGGCCCACTTATCAAATGCTTGTAGAGCCATTTGCGGTTGAAGGGGCATTTCATCCCTGCGAGACAGCCTCCTTGTTCGTTGGCATGTATTGTAGACTTTACAATGATTGTGAGCATCACGATGCAGGGTATGCCACCATAACCCATCTCTCAAGACCTTTTGCACCGTTGCTTTCCCTGTGTAGTGACCTCTTGCTACTCCGTCATGAGCCTCTACCAAGATAGCGTGTCTTTCATGCTCCAAAACATATCTCCGCAATACTTCTTCAGCTCCCATCTTATATAATTGACCCGTAATGATGATAAAATCTGTTGCCCGAGCGACTAGCTCTTTCTTCTGTTGTACCGAATACTCTAGGGGTGCCATTCTAGAAGTCAATAACTGAATGATATCAGCGAAGTGAGCATCCACTACCTTAATAGCAAATAGCTACGCATCAGGTAACCTATCCTCCAGGTTGGTTGGCTCCTCAACACTCTCTATTCGTGATAAGTGATCCGGCCCAGTATTCAGCTTTCCTGGCTTGACGATGATTTCAAAGTCATACTCCTGAAATAGCAGTAACCATCGACATATTTTCCCCCCCAACACAGGCTTATTTACTAGGTACTTCAAGTTTGAATGGTCTGTAAACATTTTGAAGTGTCCTGCTAACAAGTAATGCCGAAATTTCTGCAAAGCGTACACCATGGCCAACCCCTCCCGCTCTGTAGTGGAGTAATTGTGTTTCGCACTAGAGAGTTTCCTACTTGCAAAGGCAACCGGATGGTCAATGTCTCCCTCTCCTAGCTATATAAGGACAACCCCGAGATCAATACCCGACGCATCGATGTGCACATGAAAGACCTTCTCCCAATCAGGAAAGATGAGAATGGGTTCCGAGACCATCTTTTATTTAAGTAACTCAAATCTCTTTTGACACTCGTCATCCCAAAAGAATGAAACATCCTTCTTAAGAAATTTTTCCATAGGGGCCATGATTAGCGCGTAGCCTTGAATGAATTTCCGGTAGTAGCCCGTGTGTCCAAGGATCGAGCGTAGCTGTTTCTCTGTCGTTGGTACTAGCAAGTTGATGATTAATGTGATTTTGGCAGGATCCACCATCAGCCCTTGTCGACAAACTATATGGCCGAGCAGGATCCCATAGGGTACACAGAAGATACACTTCTTGATATTTAGGGAAATCTAGTGCTTTCGGCAGGCATCCAACATCATGCGCAAGTTTGATACGTGTGCCTTCACCAGGTCGAAGATGGTCCAATCATCGAAATATACTTCTAGGAACTTGTGGATGAATTCCTTGAACACCGCAACCACGACCCGCGAGAAGATAGCAGGGTCATTCTTGAGACAAAACATCATGATAGTATACTAGAAAGAGCCCCACTCTATGGCGAACTTGGTTTTGATGAGGTCCTCAAGTGTGATTCTAATCTGATGGTACCCTGAGAATCCGTCCGTAAATGAGTATGCTTCCTGTCCCCCCACGCTATCCAAAATTTCTTCTAAGAATGGTGTAGGGAATGGGTCATGAACGTAGGTGTCATTCAACTTGCGCAGTTCCACGCAGATCTAAATCTCCCCTTTATCCTTTTTATCCTGAACCACCATTGGGCTGACCCATTCTAACTGTTCGATAGGTTCGATGATACCTGCAACGATCATTTTATCAAGTTCTTCCTTGACTTTCTACTTATACTTAGGGTTCAACCTATAGGGTCATTGTTTCACGGGCTGTGCATCTGGTTTTAGAGTGATATGCATGACCCCTAAGTCCCTCGTGATCCCCTTTAGTTCTAAAAACTTCGTTGGGAATAATTCCTAGTATTCGGTGAGTAACTCGGCCACTTTGCTTACTGTATTTTCATCCCAATAGTCCCCAATCTTACCCAACTTAGGGTGCTATTCTATCCCAATATTGACTTCACGCAGCCTAAGAAGCTTAGTGACATCTACCTCTTGTAGCGGGTGTCCTGCAACGGGGCGCTCTCTTTGCGACTCCGGGATAGAGACAGACCATGGGTCTTATTCACTTTATTCCCTTGCCAAGCTACGACAGTTGACAATATCCTGCATCTATGTTTCCCATGTCAGCGCCCCGAATGTTTCAGCGGAGTTGGGTTCCTTAAACACAAATGTATCTATACCCTGCAGAGCTTCGTCAAGTGCTTCCAACCCCCCTATGAGTACAAATGTCCCTATGAATTCGTCCCTCAGAGTTTCCCAGTGATGGGTGCGTTGATGTAGCTCCGCATCAAGGTACCAAGCAGTCGGGATTGGACCTAACGCATGAATGAACAAGTGAACCCATTCTTTCATAGCTCAGTCACCCCATGCTTTTATCCAGGCCACCAAGTGTTTATGTGGGTCCCCTGGGCCAAGGAACATCTCGACACGTACCTTTACCGGAGGCTCAAATCAGAGGATCATCATGTCCCGACAGTCCTCCCAGTCCTGGAACGCCCCTTTGTGCGTCTCCCACCATCTTGCAGGCGTTGCACGTATCGCTAGATTAAGGGCCCATATCCTTCATTCTCTTGGAACCTCGGCTTTGATTGCTCACAAAAATTCCTTAATGCTACCAAAACCATCAAAGTAGGGTAGGTCTCTTACCTCTGAGGAAATGCAGCAGAATTCCCTTGTGACTTGAAGACATCGCAGCGTAGAGACATCGTGCAACTGGTTTTTCCAATTCTCCATCTCCCCATCAGAGTCAGAGAAGCATTCACTTTCCTTTTCCTAGCAGAGTACTCCACCCACTATGGGGTTGATCCAATCTTCGTCCCGCGCAGTCAACTTATAAATGTGATCGCACACTAGCTCGGTGTATCGTTCGCCTTCCGCAGGATCTAATGGTACTATCACCTCTCAAACACCATGCTTCTCTTTTTGAGGTTGATGATACCACCCATATCTATGGCCCAGTCCAACCCTAAGAGCACAGGGTAGGGGTCTGCATCTTCTACAATTTCAATTACCTCAAAGTCAGCTCGTGCCTTTACTCCTACAATATCCACCATTATTTTAGACAACCTTCCTAGTGGGATGATTTTCTGTTGATTTTCCATGCGCAGCTAAATAGTGGATCATTCCAACTTAGGCTCTCCCATTCGTTGCCAAGTCTATTTAGGTAACACGTTCACATCTGATCCTAGGTCCAAAATAACTTGATCCATTTCTTATTCACCAATATGCGCAGTCAACCGTATTTCTCTCCCGGTGCATTTCTTATACCTGTATAGCTTGTGCACATCCTTGACCTCCGGGGGTAGATTGGGTCGCACTGCGCAGCTATCTATTAGTGCTTGAAGATTCTCCAAAACCTTTGGGTTGCGCAACAATGTCATACATGCCTGCAAAAAGGGCTCAACCTCCTCATCCACCTTGAGGTTCGCAGGTACCTGAGCAGTACCTGCCTCTGCCTCAGAAAATTCCTTGGGAGCTGCGACAAGTGTTTCTTTTCCCTTTTTTAGGTCCAAACCTTATTGTTTGATAATTTCTTGTCGGATTAGAGGTTCCATTGTAGCCTCCTCCTTAGGTCCCCTGGTGGCCATCCCACTGCGTGTCACAACATTCACACTTGGATCTTTGTCTCGCAACTCAGCCTTAACTCTTTGCATATTTTGCTTAGGTGTCGGCTGCTTTTCCTGCATTTTTGCTATCAAGATTGGACAATCTTCAATCGCATGGTCCAGTTGTCTGCAATATCAGTAGGACTTCCTTGTAGGATTCAAACAATCCCCTACAAAGTGTCCTGCTTCTCCACAGTTATAACAGATTAGTTGACCTCGTCCCCGACCTGCCCCCCTTCCCTGCCCCTTGATGGGGAGCCACCTATGCCTGCGGGGGTTCTTGGCGACGCAGGGTCTAATTGTACTCTATATAAGTTTCCTCGATCAATCATCAAATCATATGTCTGGCAGTTCTGTTCATTATGCCCCACCGATATGCAGAATTTGCACCATTTTTGCTTTACCTTTGGAACATATGCAGCAAGGCAGGTACAGTGGTTGTTATCGTGCAGCCCTACAACGTGACAATCATCGCACCATAGCGCTGGCCCACTGGGTCCCGCAGCTTCCCTCGGGCGCAATGGGCTAGGTCCCCCAGCCTGCAGATAGTCTGCTAACAGAGGGCAGTTATCCTTGGTATGACCATTCACTCGGCATCGTATGCACCATATCTCGAGTTTAGCCTCTACCCCTCATTCCTTCTGCAGATTCTGCATCTCTATGTTCATTTCTTCCAGCTATCCCTGGATCTGTTAGACGCCCAGCTGAGTCTCGTCTCGAGGCATAGCTTCTAACTTCATGGCACCCTCCAAGGATTTATCCTGCAATTCGAAAGTTTGGTGCCCCATAGGTACGCACAGGTGAGGTAGCAACATAGCGATGAACCATTCGGTGTGTTTTCTGTCATCATATTGGAATCCACCTTCTCTGATCACCTTCTTCAGTCGCTAATCAACCTCCCACATAGATTCAGAAGGCCTTTGCTTGAAATCCTTTAGATCAACCACGATTTGAGAGTAGGACTTAGGTTTCTTGAACTGTTGTTTCAGGGCATTCTTAATATCTTCAATGGTTGCATTTTTGTTTTGACCGATGTATCCCATGTACCAGTCCAAAGCTCTTCCTTCGAAGGCAAGGGACAACTATGCCCTTTTCACCGCATCACTAGCTACGTTTTTCACAGTCCATACCGATCTCGCGACAAACCAGAACTGATCCATGTCTTCATCTCCCTCACTCTTAAAGGTTGGCAACTTCATGTGCGCAGCCATGTCGTCTTCCATTGGTGGCGGAGGTGTAGGTGAATTCCTACCCCTAGGCTGGTTTGAAAGCGGTGTGGCTAGAGGACTCTGCGTAGTTGCTTCTCTTACTGGACTATAGACAAATCTATCTCCTTCTAGGTTGGTTTTGTAGTTTTTTCCACTTCGCGTTGTGCTCTCGTCCAGATCAAAGGTCATTCACTCAGTATGGCTACACAGAATACTCTTTTCACACAATAATATCTTGATCAGCAATGGCAAGATCTTCAGGAACTTACCTCGGAACCCTTTGAAGAATATTCACTCTGCTTCAGAGTAGGAGACAAACTGATCGATGGCAAATTCTGTCACAAATCCTCCTAACACACTGTCTACCCAATGGTCCACCGTGTGAATGATGGTGTTATCTGCCTTTTCTAACTGTTGGATTAGTTCGGGGGTCCACTCCATGACCCGCTCGTCCTTCCAACACTTTTGAAATTCTACCAACCTTGCGAGCCACTCCTAGAGCTCGATCGCAATCGTTACAAAGAAGATCTTGTATATCTCCGTGAAAATGTACTTATTCTTCCACTCTTCGGTTTTCTTTTACGGTAAATTCATGAACTTGTTGTTCAAACCATTCATCAATTTCCTTTATTTCAAGCTTCCAGTACGGCCTTGGAATTACCCAATCCCTCTCTCAAAATACTCCCAGTCACGGAAACAGAACCATTTGTTGGCTCAAGGGGTCCTAACCCAGGTTCGGAGGTTCAAAGTTTTCCAACAAACCCCTATACTACTGGCCCTTTCGGCAGTGACCTGCTTGCGCAGGCCAAAGTCTCACCCAAAGTAGTATGGGTGGGTGCTGGAACCAGGTTTCGGCACCCTAGGAGAGGGTAGGTAAGTCAAGCAGAGCTGCGTTCAACCTTATAGTGACCAAATCTTGTATCACAGAGCTTATATCTATAGATTCCCTTCGCATCCATGTGCACAACAGCAATGATATTCACAGTAATCAACAAATCATGAACTCATATAACGATAATGCAGCTATTCCAGATATTCTTGCATGAAGTGAAACAGAACAGATCTAGATCGCAACATAAACAAGTAACACAAGTATGTTCGCAGTGAAAATCAATAACACAGCAGCATATATTAATTAACCAAACATCACATATTCATATCACAGTAATTCCAATAAATTCAGATATTCAATGATACTTCTGCATTCATTAATCCTTCAAATCTACTTATAATACCCCAAAACCCAACTTGCGCACACAGCAGCAGGGTTCGCACACAGCAGGATAGAGAATCTTCGCGCACACAGCAGCAAGAGTCCTTCCCCAACAACCCTAACCAGATCTATCAGTTCGCACTTAGCATCAATCTCTTTTCATTCCTTGTCTATCTTACAACTAAAAAAGGTTCAACTACTTATACTATTTTAGCCTACGCATCCAATGGTCCGCAAACCATGGTTTGCGGACTCTTGGTCTACCCTTTGACCCATTACAATGCTTTAAGGGCTTTGACCCACCCCAAAACCCCTGCGCTAGGCTAAATATAATAAAAAATACACAAAATGGACCAGACTCGTAGCTTTGTAGGAGACCCTGTTCCAACAACAAGTCTTAGGACTAATTTCTTTCATGTCAGTGTATTCCCATGCATATGCAGAAGAATGTTGTTGTAATGTTTTGATTAACTTTTCCTGTTGTAATCTCTCCAAGTTTTTGTTTATGTTCAAATTTTTTCCTGGAAAGATTTCAACTGTAGAGCTACCAAATTCTTCCATAGAATGAAGAGACATCTGTTTGGATGACAAATATTCAATATTTCATTTTTCTTGAAATTGATCATGTTCATATTCTAAGGATGATTCAAATTTTTCTATTGAATTTAAAATTTGACTATCTTCACTAATGGTTGAAATAGTAAAGAGAGGTTGTATATCATTGTCATCATCAATCCATTCTTTGTCATCTAACTGTGTGATTGTTTTTGCTGGAGGATATAGAGTGAATTTCTTTGTTGAGTTACCATCAGAGATATACATGTCACCAGATCTACAGCTAATGAAAGCATCAGCTGTAGCCAACCAAGGTCTTCCTAATATAAGTGGATGTTCTCCTAGATTTTTCTTAGCAGTTAAGATCATAAAATCAACAGGATACTCCCAAGAGTCTAGGGATACTGAAATATATTCTAACACACCATCTGGCTTGATTACAGATCTATCTGCTAATTGCGGTAATGTAGGTGTATACAGAAGATTAGGAAGTTTGAGTTGTTCCATGATTTGTTTTCTCGTGATGTTTATTGTTGCTCCTAAATCAATCAATATATTTGTAATTTCAACACCATTGATATGTGTTTTTACAACTGGTCTTCCTGGATCTAAATATTTTTGTATGGCAATTTTTCCCATCATTATGTCGGCAATTTTTCCTACTAGCTGAATTCTTTTTATTTCTTTTGTTTTTCTTCTTGGTTTCTTCATGCTCAACTCTTTTATTGTTTTGGCTAGAATTGGAATCTCTTTAATGGCCTATAACAAAGGGATTTTGATGCAGACATTTTTCAATTCATCTAGAAAATCATAATTGGGCAACATAATATGCTTTTCTACCCCTTTAACAACTTGTAATATTTCAGGAAAAGGAGGTTTAGAAGTAAGTATTGATGGTTGCTCTATGATAGGATTTGAGTTTACTGGTTCTTTTTCTTTTTCATTTTTAGAATTTTGGTTTTGAAGAGATGTTCCTTCCTCAAAACTTTTATTTGGCTATAGAGAATCTTCCTCAAAATTATCTTGTTCTTGAATAACTACATAAGGCTTTTTCTTTTCTAATATCCTACCATGTCTAAGTTGGAAATCATTGAGATCTAGAGGGTTAATCATGTACGTTGGAAATTGTTGTCCTTATGCCATATAAGTATTTTGAGGTTTTTTATTATTAGGGTTTGGTAATGGTTGGGCAAGTAGTTGATTTTGTCTTTGTGGAAATGGTAATGAAAGTTGTGGATTTTGGTTTTGGAGTTGGGGTTGTTGATTTTGTTGAGGAATTATTGGGGAGGATAGTTTGTATATGATGGAGGATATTGATAGTATTGAGTGAATCTTCCATAGGGATTTTGCATTCCTTGTGCCCAAGATTGAGATTGAGATTGAGGCCAAGGTTTTTGCCAAGAATTCCAATTATTTGGTGGGGGTTGAGTATACATTTGATTGTTAAAGTCTTGAGTTTGTAGCCCCTGCCATGGTCTTCTAGAGACAAAGAAAATATATTATGTTGGATTTGAAGTTGTTTCTTCTTGAAAAGCAACCTTAAGACTTGGAATTGAAGGGCAACTCTTAGTTTCATGAATTTATGAACAAATCATACAGGTCTCTATGACTTTTGCATCAAGAGGACATTCTCTTAAAGCATGCTTATTTCTACATTTAGGACAAGAAATAGCTAAAGCATCAGTCTCGGCTTTCTGCTTGTTTTGTAATTTAAGGGTGTCTATTTGTTCACCGAGACTCCTAAAATATCTATTTTAAATTCATCAAGCATGTTTCCAATTTCTGCCCTACTTACTGTTCTAGTTGCAGATTTATTTACTCTAGCAAGAGAAGGATCTCTTGGACTTTTCCCAGTTTTTGCTTTTCCCCTTGAGAGATGAATACATAATTCAACAATGTCAGATAATGGGAGTTGAGAGATACCCCCTTTCCCCATCATGTTGAGGATGACTATCCATTCATCTCTAACGAATTTTAATAAAAGAGCTTTTAAAGTTTCTTGATCTAAATTATCCATTTTTGCTCGTTTTATATTATAATTGAACCTTTCAATTAAATCCTCCAAATTCTCATCCTCTTTTTGCATCATTTTAAATACTTCATCCTTGCGATTGATGGGTATGCAATAATCTAAATACCTTTCTAAATATGCTTGCTTCATGTCATTCCATGTTCTGAGAGACTGAGTGATTAAACCCATGAACCATTTTAAAGCTACTCCTTTCAATGTTGAAGGAAACAACTTAAGGTTTTGAGAGTCTTGTAAATAATCATAAGTTCTACACAAGACTTCAAATTCAAACAAAAAGGTTTCAGGATCTTCACCTTTTAATCCATGAAAATTTGGGGGGACAGAAGGTGAGATATTTTTCATTGTGGAATTTGTCTCTCCATCAACTATAGGGAATCCAAAAGAACTATCAATTTCCCTATTTCTTCTGTCTCCTCCTGCATTTCCTCTACCTCTTCCTCTTCCTCCTCCAAATATTATATTTTCTCCATTTAGAATTTCCCCTTCTCCTCTTCATGCCATTATAGATTCTTCAGAGCTAATATAAGATTCAACCTACAAGGTTAACTGCTCTTCCTCTGGTTCTTCTGTCAATGGTATGTTGAAGAAAGGTTCTCCCTCTTCCTCTCCACTAGGAATTTCTAACTCTTCGGCTAAAATATGTTCCCCTTTAGAGGTGAAAAAGGTTACTCCTTCTGTTGGAGATATAGGATCTTCTTCCTCTAAGACTGCCTCAGTGGATGAAGTAGGAGATCCTCCTAATTGGATTTTTGACCTTAGGACTTCAGGAAGTCTATGCCTAGTGAAGTATGGAATATGAGTTTGAGATGGAAATGTATCACTTCGTGGTCTTGGTGGAGTGAATGGTGTTGTAGGAATTATACTCCTACCTCTAGCTATGAATCTACCCCTAAAATATCTTTCTCTACACCTATCATTTGTTTTTAGATGTAAGAAATAAGGCTATCTAATTACACTTCCCTAGCAACGGCGCCAAAATGTTTAGTCAATTTAATGTCTTAAATTGCTTACATAAATTATTAACCGAGGTTTGTAAACTGATGAAGTGTGGTGCACTATATGTGCTTAGTTAACCTTATTCTTACTTCATTGTATGTATTTTTATGTTGTTTTGGGGGTTTTGTTCTTTATATCTAAGAGTGTTAATCAAATGAATCTTAATGGATTTTAAGAAGGAATAAAAGGAAGTGTTCCTAAGTTAAACTAATTTGCATAAAAATGAATCAAAGACTATTGGCTGGTTAGAATCTGATCTAAAAAATAGAGTATCTATTCTAATGACTTCTAATTTAACATTATTCCTATTCCATGGATATAAATCTTATAACTAAAATTAAAATTGCAATGCTATTCTAAGTGAAAGCAGAAAAAGAAAACAACTAATGTATGTTTAATTTCTCCAGCATTCAATATGAAGTGTCATCTTCTTGAGATGATGCGTAAGTAACCAATTATACCTTAGTTTCTAATGTTCTACAAAAGAAAGTAAAGTATGCATAGGAAAACTCAGTAATTGCGTGAATTAAATATTCAACCATTCAATCTAGAAATATGATAAAATCAATTTCTTGGAATGACCTTTAAGAACATCCAGTGATGCAATTAAATGAGGATCTAAAATCCAATGTGAAAGCATGCAAAGTTAAAGCTCAATTGATTGTAAACAACTAATGTATATTTGATTACTCCAACATTCAATATGAAGTATTATGCTCTTGAAATGATGTGTAAGAAACCAATTATATCTTAGTTTCATCCTAGAAAAACAAGTAAAGTATGCAAAGGAAAAATCAATAACTGCATGAATTCGATATTCAATCATTTAGTTTAGAATTTTTATAAAATCATCTTCTTGAAATGAATTTCAAGAACATCCAACTATGCAATTAATTGATAGTTTTAATCTAAGAAAGTAAATATCAAAACAGTAAAGGAAACTAGATAACTGTGAACTCTATCACTTCAAACTTAATCCAATTTGAAAATAGATAGATCTATTCTCATGAAATGTTTTTAGAAGATCAATGATTACACAGTTATTATATTGATGCTAGGAATACATTCATGATCTAATTCTATACTACTGATCAAAACTATAATGTAACATTAATCTATTCAGAAAACAGAATTGACAAAAACAGAGTAAGGAATTTAAACTAAAACAATGAATGAAAAACCTCCTCTTGTGCAGGGGCCCTCTGCATCAGATTCGGTTGAGATCGTAGCTGGTTATATACGCACTTAAGCAATCACTGGTACCATGAACACGATCCTTGTATTATAATAGAATGGAGTCTTAAAACAATACACAGTGTTTCAACAAAAACTTACTTAATCTCGGTTTTGTACAACTAGTATTTAAATAAAACAAACATAACGATTATGAGCTAATTCTGCCTACAGGTGGCTAATCTTAACTGACTCATAGAATTGGAGTTTGACTGTTTAACTCTTGATTTGCTACAATAGAGAAAATCAAGAGTCCTGTTCTCGGCTTACATCCTTTGACCGGACTTTGACCGCGATATCAGGTATCATTTTATATCGATCTCGATCAAGTAGATAGGATGAAATCAATGTGTAGATTATTCTAGAAATGCCCATGTGGCTCATTTCTCCATTTGATCCTTGGAACCTATTAGACCATGAAAGTAAATGTGGAACCCATGATTAGCTGCAGAATAGGCTGCGTTCTATACCCAAATTACAAAAATCCATTCGAATATCAAGAACATCAGAATATAACATGGAAATCATTTAAATGCATTCCTTGAGACAAAACATGACATTTATCATTAATTGGAGTATATGAACTTATGAGAAAGTAAGGGAAAAAGTTGAGAAAGGATGTCAGAGAGAGGATAATTCTGAGGTTCAACACAGTCCATCTGACAGAAAGAGAACATCAGGAGGGATCTTTAGCATAGGATCGACAACAGTTTCCTAGTACAACAAGAAACAACGATCTGTGGCACTCAATTCAGCGGAAGCGGAATACATGGCAGCAAGTCAAGCTACATGTGAGACTATCTGGATGAGAAAGATCTTGGTTGGTTTGTTTGGTTCTTAGATGGATTCGACAGTGATTCATTGTGATAATCATAGTTGCATTAAAATCTTGATTAATCATATGTTTAATGATAGGTCCAAGCATATAGATATATGGTACCATCATCTCAGATATTGTGTGCAAAGAAGAATAATGTTGCTTCAGTACATTCCCACGGAAGATCATGATGCAGTTATTATGACGAAGGTGCTCACCAGGAGAAAATTCAAATACCATAGAGACAGGATCGGGGTGAAGGATAATCCCTTTCTTGTTGAGAGGGAGTGTTGAGATTCAACAAGAAAATTTAAGCACCCACTCCTAGTGCATTAAGCACCTACACTAGGGTGGGGCCCATAGTTCTATTTTTGGTGCATGTCTATTTTAGTTATCCCTTAATTAAGATGGACAATAAACTATAATATATTCTCAATGATAACTTGAAATAGTTAACTGAGAGTGATAACCTCAGTTAGCTAGTGGATTTTGAGTTAGAGGTAGTTGGTGAGGCATGCAAAGTAATTCTAGTTGTAACAGAGTTCGATGTGCAGTGGTTCATTAATTAATGCAGGTTATAATAAGTTTAACTCAGTTAAGTGAGATAAACTCAATTGTGCTAGTTGTAACTGAAGATACACTAGTGAGAGATCAAGTGAACTAAATATTAATTAATTCACAATCAATGATCTCACATGCAATTGAGGATTTACTATTATTAGATGCATGCATGTCAGATCCAATGGAGACCCACTTGAGATCTAGGTGAAAGGGAAGTTGACTATCAGTTGTAGGATTATTGGGTTGCACACATGCAACCAAACACCCATTGGAGTGCCGATGATACTTGCACAGTCAAGGAAGGCCATAATTCCTATCTTTTAGGGATTGCATTCATCAGGGATTGTGCAAGCAAGGCAGGCTGTCTGGAGGCAATAAATTGGCTAAGTATTGGTCAGTTTTTGTATGACAGTGTAAGACAATTAGCTGAGTACTAGAAGGCTCTTGTGAGAAGAGTTTTTTATGTAATTATTTCATGATCCATGTTGAATATACAATAGAAGATAGTAGGGTTTTGAGAAGCAAGCATTCCCCAGGAAATTATGTGTGTTGTGTTTGATTTTATTCTTATTTACTTCATGTGATTAGTGATTGTGTTTTTATTTCTGAAAAATATTTGTTGAAGCAATTCAGTATTTAACTTTAGTACATTGTTAGATCGGGTGAATCCAAGATATACATGCATGTTGTATAATTTCTACAATTAACACGAACCATTTCCAAATCGTTCACAATTGTTTCTAGTGAGTGTTATTTGTTTGAGTCAGAAATTTCTAAAGCATGGGCTCTCTTTGTGCCCATCGTTTTGTCCTATTTGTGTGCCTCATTTTTCTATTTTTCTAGTTCTTCGACCGCTCTTGATTTTGTACCATTATGCTTTTGGGTTTCATTGCCATTTTGGACATGAGAACCCCCATCTTCTTGGTTTGGAAGGTTCACTGTGATTTCCCCCATGAGAACCCCCATCTTCTTGGTTTGGAAGGTTCACTGTGATTTCCCCCATGAGAACCCCCATCCTTTCGTTTTACGAATCTGCCCATTTTTCTTTTTTGGGTGTTTTTTTGCCTAAGGGCATGTGTCCTACAAGTGTATTGTTTAGTAACATGATCAACATATGAACGCCATGTTTTCATAATCTAGAATTTGGGTCCACTAAGAGCCTTTATGTTCAACTAAATGCGATCAGGTATACCTTTACTTAGATCTATTTATACACAAATTCTAACAAAGGTAAATAACCCTTTCTCTATTCTCTTGGTGTTCATATTTTTGAGTGACCCCAGAGTGTTTTGAATTTCCTTAAGGACCTTATGATGTCAAGAGGGAAGGGGAAGATTTAGTAGTCTCACCCATACTGTTAGGCCCCTATAATACTAGTGTAGCCCCTTATTGTTATTTTTAGTGTAGCCACCATTATTGTTATTGTTGTACCCATGTAGTCCCCATATTTTTATTGTTGTGCCCAATAGAATCCCACAATTATTATTATTGTGCCCTTACATTATTATTGCTACGTAGGCTCTTATTATATTGTGATCCCTTAGAGTCCTATATATAGAAAGGAGGATTTTTCTTTTGAATCATCCAACAATTTTTCATTTATGTGATGTCAAGGAGGTTGATCCAAGTGGATATTGGTGGCCACCCACCTATCCTATTTGGACCCCCACCATTGGTTCTTTCAGTTTTTCACTTTCAGCACAGCTTACTATTTTTAGCAGGTTTTTGGGTCTTGAACTTCTGGAGCCATTTTGAGGCCCTAATGATCCAGGTGGATATTGGTGGCCACCCACATATTACATTTTAACCCCCACCATTAGTTCTTTCATTTTTTTAGTTTCAACACAATTTACTAATTTTAGCATTTTTTTGGGTCCTAAACTTTCGGAGTCATTTTGAGGCCCTAAACTATGATTTTTGGGAATGTTTCTTGCTCAAAATTTTTATTCCTCAGATATATATTTCTAACGAGATATTAAGCGCATCAAACATAGATCGTATGCCAAATTTACATCCCCGAGAAGATTGATGTACCAATTTACCCATACGGGGCCCATAGTTTTGGCGCTTCATCTCCTAGGGTTAGGTTTTTGGATGTTTAGGGTTTTTCATTGTTTCTTAACAATAAATAGGCCTTTGAGCCTCATTGTAACACAGTTCAGAGGCCTGTAGCTGCCACATCTCTTCTAAGAGATACGCTACCAGCGCCCTAGATAGTTTATTTCCATTATGTCTGTAAGCATATTTCTGTTATTTGATATTAATTAAATGAAATATTATTTCCCCTGCATCTCTGTTTTTATGTATTATTGTGTTCCTGCATAAATCTGGATCAGTGGTATCATAGCAGTGTTCGCTTTCTCTATTTTTCTTTGCATGTCCCCAACAAGGTCAAGGTATAAGGAGTTAGGGCTCGATCTGGTTGAACCCTTACAAGATCAGCCTCGCAAACCCCGACGACCTCCCATGGCGGAAGAAAAGATGGATGAGGGAGCAGGAGATCCTATCAAAATATTTCTCAAGGAGGCCCTCAAGAAACATAGGAACGCGATGATGGATACATTTGCCCAGATCCTTCAACGGCTGCCTACTGGCGACACATATACATCTAACAGTCACTCTGGAGGCACCTCTCCTTTCAAGGTACAAGTAAACTTTGGCATTCATGTATTTGAAGGCCATATAGATGCATATGTTGTAGATAGATGGTTGAATTTTTTGGAAGTGTATTTCTCGATCCATGATTTCTCCGACCGAGAAAATATTATTTTTTCACTCCTCAAAGTCACCCCCCACATCAAAGACTGCTGGGAAACCTACTGCGAGCAAAAGGACGAGAGGGAACCCTCTCTGTTCTCAGCCTCACCCACTTGGAATTTGTTCCGAGATGACATCAAGGAACAATATTAACCTATGGGGAGCTATAAGGACAATTACATCTAATGGACCACACTGCGGCAGCAAAGGGATCAAGATGTGCACGGATTGACGAATTTGTTCCATACCCTACGCACAAAGTTGGGTATTAAAGATTGAGAGAGAAATTTGGTGCTCAAGTACTGCAGTTGTCTACACAGATACATTCAGGAGGAAATGGAGTTCATCTATATTACATCGCTTGGCAAGGCATATCGCTATGCCGCCAAGATCGAGCATAAATTTAAGCAGAAGAAGCAAGACTTTGGATCCGTGAATCCGAAGCAAGAGAAAGGCACCCCCGAACCGCAGAACAAGGGGTAAGACCAAAGAGGGGTGGCTTAGAACAACACCACAACTCCAAATAAGGACGTGGGGAAGTGGTGTGAATTTCATAACAACCCCACTCACAGCAAAAACGTGTGTCGGGCCAAACAGTCATTGGTGGCCAAACTAAAGGCACCTAAATCAAATGCATGTTCTGATCCTGAGTCTGAACCAGAGAAGAGAAATGATAAAGGGAAGCAGATCATTGATGCGGATCCCAGTGCCATTTTTTCCACCACCAAGATCCAGGGAGAGGATCTTGAAGATCCAAAGGAGGGGGAGTGCCTCTTTCATTCACATATGTGGGTGAAGGGTTCTCCACTACAATTCCTTGTCGATAGCAGAAGCCAAAAGAACCTCATTTCAACAGAAATCATGAAGCAGCTCAGCCTATTGACCATAGCACACCCGCAGCCATATACCATTGGGTGGCTTTACAAAGGAAGAGATCTTCGCGTTCGTCATCAATGTTGTCTTCCGTACAACATCAAGCCATTCACAGATGAGGTAATGTGTGATGTTGTTCCTCTTGATGTGTTTAATGTATTATTGTTAGGTCCCTATATTACTAGTATAGTCCCTTATTTTTGTTAGTGTAACCCCCTTATTGTTATTATTGTACCCTTGTTACCCCCATTTTATTATTATTGTGCCCTTAAATTATTAATGTTAGGTCGGCTAGGATTACATTGTGGCCCACTAGGATTATATTGTGGCCCCATGGACTCCTATATATAGAAGGAAGGTTTTGTTCATTTGTATCATCCAGAGTGTTCATTTATGTAATGTATTGGAGGTTTCCCCCTCGAAGTGGCTCATTTCGAAGGCGTTGATATCTCTTTTCTTCTCTTTTTGGAGCTGGTTACACAACATTTGGTATCAGAGCTTTGGATTCTAGGGTTTCGCTGCTCCAAACAGGTCATCGTGGAATTTTCGCTATAACTTTTTTTCTACGAAGTTTTAGATGCTGAAATATTTAGGGTGCGAAGCCGAAATCCTGAGGAAGATTTTCTAAAAATTTCAGAGCTTGGTTCGCAATATTTTCGGAGATATGATATGTGGAAGTTAGGTTTTTTTTCAGGCTCCTAAATAGGTCATCGTGGCATTTGCGCTATAACTTTTTTTCTACAAAGGTTCAGAATCTGAAATTCGTATGGTGCGAAGCTGAAATCCTGAGGAAAGTTTTCAAAAAATTTCAGATCTTGGTTCGCAATATTTTTGGAGATATGATCTTTGGAAGGTAGTGCTTTTTCAGGCTCCTTAATTTCATCTCAAAGAGGTGATCATGGGAAAAGTTCAATAACTCTCTCTCTGGGCATCAGATTGGAGTGCCGTAAAAAGTGGTCGCAAGTACACAGATTGTAGTTTTTGGGCTATCAATTTCAGAGACAAAGGACAAAACAGTGACACGTGGCAAGTCGTACAAGTTCGCTCTACTGAAGTAGTCCATAATTAGGTCATTGTGGGAGATTGGACACAACTTTGTCTTGGAGAATCCAAATCAGGTCAGACTTGTGGCATTCAAAAGAGAATTCATAGGGCTACTTCATTGTTGAATTTCAGATATATAAGAGCTGCAATCACAGAGATAATACAATTTCAATATCGAGCTCCTCAAAAGCAAGTAAAAGGTGTGTATTTTTTTTCCGAATTGCATAAGTCTTGTTTGAAGAATCAAGTTGAATTGATTGCAAGGGCATATTGTAGAATAGATATCGGTATTGGATTATAAAATGGCCCCTAAAAAGAATTCAACACCCATTAAGCCTTTGGAAAGCTCTACTATGACTCATGAAGACGAAGAATTGCAACATGATCTATCAAAATTACAAGATCAAGTGCAACAAATTTCACTCTCGCAAAGAGCAACAAAAAATGAAATGGAAGTTTTGAAGAAAGGCATGGAAGCTAAGATGGATGGCGTACAAGCTAAGATGGATGGCGTGGAAGCTAAGAAGGATGGATCATGGCAAATGTGTCCGGATTATAGGGAGCTCAATAAGCTCACCATTAAAGACAAATTTCCCATTCCTGTGATTGATGAATTATTGGATGAATTACATGGAGAAATTTATTTTACCAAGTTGGATCTTCGTTCAGGATATCATCAAATTAGAATGAAGACTGAAGATATTCCAAAAACAGCATTTCGAACTCATGAGGGTCATTATGAATTTTGGTCATGCCTTTTGGCCTTACCAATGCACCTTCTACATTTCAAGGGTTGATGAATTCCATTTTCAAACCCTTCCTTAGAAAATTTGTGCTAGTATTTTTTGATGATATACTAATCTACAGCGAGTCTTGGAAGGATCATGTTGAACATGTTGACAGGGTGCTCAAACTATTGCAGGAGAAACAATTATATGCAAAAACATCCAAATGTTTCTTTGGAGTACGAGAGGTGGAATATCTGGGTCATATTATATCTCACGAGGGTGTTAAAGTAGACCCTAACAAAATTAAAGCCATTAAGGAATGGAAAGTCCCCACGACCATAAAGCAGTTGCGAGGATTTCTCGGGTTAACGGGGTATTATCGCAAGTTTGTTAAGAATTATGGGAGAATAGCAGCACCTCTAACAACATTATTGAAGAAAGATGAATTTTCATGGACTCCTGAAGCAACTAAGGCCTTTGAATGTCTTAAAGAGGCAATGTGCCTAGCACCGGTCTTAGCTACGCCAGACTTCACAAAAACCTTTATTGTGGAATGTGATGCCTCAGGAAATGGAATTGGTGCAGTTTTAATGCGGGAAGGAAGACCCATTGCTTTTGAAAGTCGTCCAATCAAAGGAAAGTATTTACAGAAACCTATTTATGAGAAGGAAATGTTAGCAATACTGCATGCACTAAAGAAATGGAGAACTTACCTAATGAGAAGACACTTCAAGGTAAAAACTGATCATGATAGTCTTAAACACTTTTTGGAACAAAGACTATCTTCAGAAGAGCAGCAAAAATGGGTCATAAAGATGTTGGGTTATGAATTTGAAATAATCTACAAAAAAGGAAAGCTTAATGTTGTTGCAGATGCACTCTCAAGAAAGAATAAAGAGGTGGAAGCATTGCTTTGTGCCATTTCTATTATCCAACCAGATTGGATAACCGAAGCAAGAGATGAATGGAAGAAGGACAAAGATGTATGGACACTCATTCAAAAGTTGCGGCAAGATCCTAGTACATCTGATACATTTAGTTGGAAAAATGATTCCTTATGGTACAAAGATCGCTTATATCTTTGTAAGAATTCCCAACTAAAACAAAAGATTCTTCTGGAATTGCACACTTCTCCTTTAGGAGGACACTCAGGATTTTTAAAAAACTTACCACAGGGTGAAGAAAGAATTTTTTTGGGATGGCCTTAAATCTGATATTCGAAAGTTTGTGGCGGAATGTTTGGTTTGCCAGCAGAATAAAGTGGAAACAATTAAGACCCCAGGACTTCTACAACCTTTATCCATTCCAAGTCAACGTTAGGAGGAGATTTCAATGGATTTTATCACAGGTTTACCTAAGTCCGAAGGAAAGAGTGTCATCATGGTGGTAGTTGATAGACTTACCAAGTATGCACACTTTTGTGCATTATCTCATCCATTTAAAGCAAGTACGATTGCTACTACATTTATGGACAGAATTCAAAAGCTACATGGAAGCCCAAGGGTTATTGTGAGCGACAGAGATCCCATTTTTACTGGAAATTTTTGGACGGAGTTATTTTCTTGTTTGGGTACTCAATTAGCTCATAGCTCATCTTATCATCCTCAATCTGATGGTCAAACTGAGATGGTAAATAAATGTTTGGAAGGATATCTTCGTTGTTTTGTATCTAATAAACAAACACAATGGGTCAAGTGGTTACCTCTCGCTGAATGGTGGTATAACACTTCCTTCCATACTGCAGCAAAAATGACCCCATTTATGGCACTTTATGGATATCATCCACCATCGATCACATCATCTTTAAAGGAAAATTCGAAGGTTCAAGCAGTGGAAGATCACATCGAGCATCAGCAAGAAGTTCTCCAACTCTTAAAGGATAACCTGAATTTGGCACAAAATCGAATGAAACAACAGGCAGATCAACATCGTAGCGAGAGAAGTTTTGATGTAGGAGATTGGGTATTTTACGGCTACAACCATACAAACAAATGTCCCTCAAGCAAGCAAAGAAGGATAATAAATTATCGCCAAAGTACTATGGTCCTTACAAGGTGTTGCAAAAGATTGATACTATGGCATACAAATTGGAGCTTCCTGCTTCTTCGCGAGTACATCCAGTTTTCCATGTTTCATGCTTAAAGAAGGTTATAGGAGAAAATCTTCCAGTTCAAACAATATTGCCAGAACTTGATGAGGAAGGATAAATCATATTGGAACCAGAAGCGGTCATGGAAACAAGAACTCGACAACTACGGAATCGATCAATTTCAGAGTATCTCATCAAGTGGAAGAACTTACCCAGTGAAGATTCTACATGGGAGGATGAGAATTTTATACAGAAGCACCCAGAGCTACTCAAGCGTTGAGGACAACACTTTTTTGAAGGAGAGGGGCATGTTAGGTCCCTATATTACTAGTATAGTCCCTTATTGTTGTTAGTGTAACCCCCTTATTGTTATTATTGTACCCTTGTTACCCCCATTTTGTTATTATTGTGCCCTTAAATTATTATTGTTAGGTCGGCTAGGATTACATTGTGGCCCACTAGGATTACATTATGGCCCCATGGACTTCTATATATAGAAAGGAGGTTTTGTGAATTGTATCATCCAAGAATTGTTCATTTATGTAATGTATTGGAGGTTGCCCCCTCGAAGTGGCTCATTTCTAAGGCGTTGATATCTCTTTTCTTCTCTTTTTGGAGCTGGTTACACAACAATTATTGGGCCAACCATACTTGTGAAGGTGACATGTTGTGTATGAGTCTAGGCCTCGTGCTGTTATTATTACTTTGGGAAATAACTTGTACAGGATACCTGAGGTAGTACTGCCTCCTGCCATCTCCTTAACTATTGCAAAACAACATAATAAGATTGTTTCCCAAACTAGGAAATTTATTTGCATTACCATTCGCCCACAAGGAAAGAAGAATATTGTAGCCATAGCCTCGAAACAAGGCTCCCCTGCACAGTAGCAGCAGATGGACAAAGGCATGGAGGAATACGAGGACATTTTCTCCTCACCCACAAAGGTTCCTCTACATTGTCAGGTCAAGCACTCCATTGATCTGACCCCAGGCATACCACCGCCTGATATTTCCATACCTCATGTGACCACATGGACATAATCCACACATGTACTTTCTGAGGCTAATAAAGAAACCAAATTTACTGAACGCATCCAGCGTGTCCGCCTGCGGGTCCATGACATCTTCGACAAATCCAATACCCAGTTCAGCAGAATTTGCCTCATCTCATGGAGGATCTCAATGCAATGGGGACCATTGCTTCCTAATGGAGGAAGAATGATCTAGGTGGATATTGCTGGCCACCCACCTATCCAATTTGGACCCCCACCATTGGTTCTTCCATTTTTTTCACTTTCAGCACAACTTATTATTTTAAGCAGGTTTTCGGTTCCTGAACTTCTAGAGCCGTTTTGAGGCCCTAATGATCCAGGTGGATATTTGTGGCCACCCACCTATTCCATTTGAACCCCCACCATAAATTCTTTTAGTTTTTCAGTTTCAGCACAACTTACTATTTTTAGAATTTTTTTGGATCCTAAACTTCCGGAGCCGTTTTGAGGCCCTAAACGACGATTTTTGGGAATTTTCCTCACTCAAAATTTGTAGTCCTCGGATAGATATTTCTAACAAGGTATTGAGAATATGAAACAGAGATTGTATGTCAATGTTATGTCCCCAGGAATATTGATGTACCAATTTACCCAAACGAGACCCACAATTTTGGCGCTTCATCTCCTAGGGTTAGGTTTTTGGATTTTTAGGGTTTTTCATTGTTTCTCAACAATAAACAGGCCTTCGAGCCTCATTGTAACACATTTCAGAGGCTTGTAGCTACCACATCTCTTGTCAGAGATACGCTACCAGCGCCCTAGCTAGTTTATTTCCATTATGTCTGTAAGCATATTTCTGTTATTTGATATTAATTAAATGAAATATTATTTCCGTTGCATCTCCGCGTTTATGTTTCTTTTGTGTATTATTGAGTTCCTGCATAAATATGGATCATAGGTTGCCCCGTTGAAGAGGCTATTTTTCTAAGTCGTTGATCTATCTTTTCTTCTGTTTTGTGAGCTCGGTGCATAACATTTGGTATCAGAGCTTTGGATTCTAGGTTTCGCTTCTTCAAACAGGTCATCTTGGAATTTTTGCTATAAATTTTTTTTCTACAAGGCTTCAAAAGCTGAAATTTTAACCACATGGAGCATAAATACTGGTGAACTTCTTGTAAAAATTTCAGATCTTGGTTCGCTATATTTTCTGAGATATGATTCTGGGAAGTTAGGGTTTTTGCAGGCTCCAAAATTCAGTCTCAAATAGGAGACCTAGGGAAAATTGTCATAACTTTTGTTTTAGGAATCATATTTGAATTCTATAAAAGTGGTTAAAATTGCACATACTGTAGTTTGTCGTATAGAAATTTCAAGGGCAAAGGTCGAAACAGTGACACATGGTACTTCATACAAGTTCGCTTTACTGAACCACTCTATAATCAGGTCATTGTGGGAGATCAGACATAACTCTTTCTTGAAGACTCCAATCTCAGGCTAACTTGTGGGGTTGGAAATAAGACTCAAAGGGATACCATAGGATGAAATTTTAGACCTTGGATATCTAAAATTACAGAGATATAATAGATTCAACATCGATCTCCTACAAAGAAAGAAAAGGGTGTGTATTTTTTTTAAAATGTGGATAAGTTTTGTTTGAAAAATCAGTTTGAAGTGATTTAAGGGATATAGTGAAGCATAAATATCATTGCTTGATTCCAAAATGACTTGAAGCAAGAAAATGAAAACACCTAGTAGGCAACTAGAAATATCTACTATGACGCAAGAAGAAGAGGAAGAAATGTGACATGATATATCAAAATTACGAGACCAAATGCAACAAATTTGGCTCTCGCAAATGAGTAACAAAAAACGAAATGGAAGCTAAGATGGATGGTTTGAAGAATGGTTTAAAATCATACATGGAAGGTTTTAAGGATTTCATGGAAGCTAATATGGATGGCATAGAAGCAAAAATAAAAGTAAACATGAAAGATTTGAAGAATGGTTTAAAAGCATACATGGAAGGTTTGAAGAAATTTTCGACAAAGTTGTTAGAAGAAATGCTTCCTAATGACGAAAAGGTATTAAATGAAACTCATGATTAGAACAAAAGAAATGTTAATCATGATTTCATAGACTCTAATGTTGGATTGAAGACCCACCATATTCCAAAGATAGATATGAGGAAGTTTGATGGCAAGGTTCCGGTAACATAGATACTATAGATGGAGCAATATTTTGATCTCCATAATGTGCAACACACACAAAAGGTACACATTACAACTTTATATTTATAACCCAATTAGTTTGTATGGTATCGATGGATTTGTTCTCATAAACCACTTGTCACTTGGTCAATTTTTAAAGAGGAAATGATAACACATTATGAGGATACAAAGAGGGACACCTTCTTTAGCCAATTGATAAATTTCAAACAAAAGGGTTCAATGGTGGAGCACATTGAGGACTTCCAAAAAATGAATATAAGTTTAAATGATATTCTAGAGGAGCATAAGATTGATGTCTTCATGGGGACTTTAAAGGATAACACCCAAAATTAGACTCACCTTTGGGAACCTAATTCATTGGAGAAGGCATTCAGGTTGGTAAGAAAAATTGAAAGCAAAATTATAGCAACAAGGAAGCTTACCACTCACAACTATAAAGATGGAAGTGATGCTGCTCCTAGCCTTCCACGACCTACAAGGTTGGAACCACAAAAATTGGAAGAAAAAAAGGGAAAAAGGGATGTGTTACAGTTGTGATAGCAAATACACTAAAGGTAATAAGAGTGATGAGAATAAATTATTTTACATAGATTGTGAAGAGGAGGAAGAAAAGGAACAATAAACTTCAAAAGAAGAGGATAAACACCATGAACCAACCCTAGAGAAAGAATAAATTAATCTGACCATATCTTGAAATGCATTGGCACTAATTACCACTCCTCAAACTCTCAAGATAGAAGGACATATCAAGAAGAAAAAGGTAATAGTGTTGATTGATTCGGGTAGTACCCATAATTTTATTCATTGTAAGATAACCAAGGAATTGAATTCCTTCCTATATCCAACACCAGAGTGTCAAGTGATGGTTGCAAATGGAGGAACTATAAATTGCTATGGAAAGCGCATAATATTAAGCTAACCATGTGGGAATATGTATTGAATAGTTCAATGTTTTCCATTCCAATGGGTGGTGATGATGTTGTATTAGGAGTCCAATGGTTCCAATCTTTGGGTAAAATAACTTTTAATTTTCAAGAAATTTTGTTAAGTCTCTATATTAATAGTGTAGTCCCTTATTATGTTAGTGTAGCCCCACTTATTATTATTTTTGTACCCCTGTAACCCCCATATTGTTATTATTGTGCCCTTACATTATTATTGTTAGGTCGGCTAGGATTACATTGTGGCCCCACTAGGATTATATTGTGGCCCCATGGACTGCTATATATAGAAGGAGGTTTTGTTCATTTGTATCATCCAAGAATTGTTCATTTATGTAATGTGTTGGAGGTTGCCCCCTCGAAGTGGCTTATTTCTAAGGCGTTGATATCTCTTTTCTTCTATTTTTGGAGCTGGTTACACAACATTTGGTATCAGAGCTTTGGATTCTAGGGTTTCGCTGCTCCAAACAAGTCATCGTGGCATTTTCGCTATAACTTTTTTTCTATGAAGTTTCAGAAGCTGAAATTTTTAGGGTGCGAAGAAAAAATCCTGAGGAAGCTTGTATAAAAATTTCAGATTTTGGTTCGCAATAATTTCGGAGATATGATCTGTGGAAGTCAGGTATTTGTTTAGGCTCCTAAACAGGTCATCGTGGCATTTGCGCTATAATGTTTTTTCTACGAAGGTTCAGAATCTGAAATTCATATGGTGCGAAGATGAAATCCTGAGGAAATTCATCAAAAAATTTCAGAGCTTGGTTCGCAATATTTTTGGAGATATGATCTGTGGAAGGTAGTGCTTTTTCAGGCTCCTGAATTTCATCTCAAAGAGGTGATCGTGGGAAAAGTTCAATACCTCTCTCACAGGCATCGGATTGGAGTTAGTAAAAATTGGTCAAGGTCACAAGTACACGGGACGTAGTTTCTTGGCTATCAATTTTAGAGATAATAGCTTGATGACACGTGGCAAGTCGTACAAGTTCGCTCTACTGAACCAGTCCATAATTAGGTCATTGTGGGAGATTGGACACAACTTTGTCTTGGAGAATCCAAATCAGGTCAGACTTGTGGCATTCAAAAGAGAATTCAGAGGACTATTGCATTGCTGAATTTCAGATATTGAAGAGTCGCAATCTCAGAGATAATCCAATTCCAATATTGAGCTCCTCAAAATCAAGTAAAAGGTGTTTTTTTTTTTTCCGAATTGCATAAATCTTGTTTGAAAAATCAGTTTGAAGTGATTCCAAGGGCCTATTGAGCATATATTTCAGTATTTCATTCTGAAATGCCTCCTAAAAAGAATTCAACACCTATTAAGCCCTCAGAAATCTATACTATGATGCATGAAGTGGAAGAATTGTAGTATGAGATATCAAAATTACGGTACCAAGTGCAACAAGTTTCAATCTTACGAAGAGAAATTGAAGATGAAATAGATGGTTTAAAAGCAGAAATGGAGGCTAAGTTGGATGGGTTGAAGGATCAAATAATAGCAAATATGGATGATAAATTAGTGGAAGATCACATCGAGCATCAACAACAAGTTCTCCAACTCTCAAAGGATAACCCAACTTTGGTGCAGAATCTAATGAAACAACGGGAAGATCAACATCACATCGAAAGAAGTTATGAAGCAGTCATAGAAACAAGAACTCGACAAGTACGATCAATTTCAGAGTATCTCAGCAAGTGGAAGAACTTTCCTATAGAAGATTCCACATGGGAGGATGAGAATTTTATACAGAAGCATCAAGAAATAATCAAGCATTGAGGACAACACTTGTTTGAAGGAGAGGGGCATGTTAAGTCCCTATATTCATAGTGTAGTCCCTTATTATGTTAGCGTAGCCTTTACTTATTCATAACGTTTTCTGTAACCCCCATGTTGCTTATTATTGTATATACATTGTGCATTTTGGCCCTACTAAATTACATTGTGGCCCACTAGGATTATATTATGGCCCCATGGACTCCTATATATAGAAGGAGGTTTTGTTCATTTGTATCATCCAAGAATTGTTCATTTATGTAATGTATTGGAGGTTGCCCCCTCGAAGTGGCTCATTTCTAAGGCGTTTATATCTCTTTTCTTCTTTTTTTGGAGCTGGTTACACAACAAATTTTCTTGAATTTTTTTTGGGAAGGAAAGGAAGTTGAATTAAGGGGTATCACAAGGAAACCAGGAAATATAATCAACTCCAATGGCATGAAAAAACTTCTAAAGAAAGAACAATGGGGCGTAATTGCACAATTATGCTTACTAGATGTTCAAACATCGAAATGATTTATTTCTCCACATATCCAAAAAGTCTTGGACAATCATTCCAAGGTATTTAAGACTCCCAAAGGCCACCCACCTATTCATGATCATGATCATGCTATTCATTTGAAGTGTTCCTCCAAACATCTGCCTTATAGATATACATATGCCCAAAAGAGTGAAATTGAACATATGGTTGCAGAAATGCTATTGGCGGATATATTTCAACCTAGTCAAATTTCTTTCTCTACTCTAGTAGTATTGGTGTACAAGAAGGATGGATCATGGTGCATGTGTCCATATTATAGGGAGCTCAAAAAGCTAACTATTAAAGATAAATTTCCCATTCCTATGATTGATGAATTCTTGGATGATTTACTTGGAGAAATTTACTTCACCAAGTTGGATCTTCGTTCAGGATATCATCAAATTAGAATTAAGAATGAATACATTCCGAAAACAACATTTAGAACTCATGAGGGTCATTATGATTTTTTTTGTGCCTTTTGGCCTTACCAATGCACCTTCTACATTTCAAGGTTCGATGAATTACATTTTCAAACCCTTCCTTAGAAAATTTGTGTTAGCCTTTTTTTATGATATACTAAACTACAACAAGTCTTGTAAGGATCATGTTAAACATGTTGATAGGGTGCTCAAACTATTGGAGGAGAAACAATTATATGAAAAAACCTCCAAATATTTCTTTGGAGTACAGGAGGTGGAATATATGGGTCATATTGTATCTCATGAGGGTGTTAAGGTAGACCCTAACAAAATTAAATCTATTAAGTAATGGAAAATCCCCACAAACATAAAGCATCTTCAAGGATTTATCGGGTTGACAAGGTATTATTGCAAGTTTGTTAAGAATTATGGGAGAATAACAACACCTCTAACAACATTATTGAAAAAAGATGCATTTTCTTGGACTCCAAAAGCAACTAAGGCCTTTGAACATCTTAAAGAGGCAATGTGCCAAGCATCAATCTTAGCTACACCAGACTTCACAAAAACCTTTATTATGGAATGCGATTCCTCATGAATTGGAATTGGTGTTGTTTTAATGCAAGAAGGAAGACCCATTACTTTTAAAAGTTGTCCAAACAAAGGAAAGTATTTACACAAACTTATTTATGAGAAGGAAATATTGGAAATACTACATGCACTAAAGCAATGGCGACCTTACCTAATGGGAAGACACTTCCCATTAGCTTCAGTTGGGGGGTATGTTGGGGGGTATGAGGACATGCAATAGCTTCAGTTGGGGGGTATGTTGGGATTTGAAATTGTCACTCACTTTCATTACATTTTCACTTACATTTCCATATTATCACCTTCACTCCACCTCCATTTCATTACATTTACCTTACCATTACCACTATTGGGTTACATTTATGTTTTTCCAAACTTTATTAATTCCTAGTATTTTTAAGTGAATTTGTGGTTAAAAATTAGAAAATATATGCACATACTTATATCTAACAAGTGGAATGAGTTTGTTGCCATGTGTAGGTCAAAAAGAAGCTTCCAGAAGACCCTTATGTGGCCTCCTAAGGCCAAATTCGAATTTGGATGGAGAAGATCATGGAATCATAAGGATATGTGTCTCATTTCCTATTTCTATTTTACTCTAAGACAACATGTGCCTTATCACTTCATATTTGGATTGTAACTCTAGAGATATAGGAAGAGATTCATGGACTCTCATTAATGAGATAGCTTCTCATCTTTTGTATAAATAGGGGAAACTTTCTCCTATCAAATCATGTGTAAAATTGGAGTTATGTTCAAGCTTTGAATACATAATTAGATTGTGGCACTTTACTCATGAATGTTCTTTCATTTTGATTTGGTTTTGCCTACATATGGAGTATCTCGATTTACCATCTCTCAAACTTTTAGATCAACTGCCTAAAATGTGTGAGATTTACTTGTTTTTATAGATTAAAGTTTATTTGCTTTCTTAGTATTAGTTTTAGAATAACTGTGTAATCATTGTTCTTCTGAAACATTTTGTGAGGATAGATCTTTCTATTTTCAAATTGAACTAAGTTTGAAGCAATAAGAATTCACAATTATATAGTTTCTTTTACTGTTTTGTCATATGTTTTCCTAGATTAGAAATATCAATTAATTGTATCAATGGATGTTCTTAAAAGTCATTTCAAGATGATGATTCTAAACTAAATGATTGAATGTCTAATTCATACAGTTATTGAGTCTTTCCTCTACACATTTTACTTGATTTCTAGAAACTTGGAAACTAAGGTATAATTGATTTCTTACACAACATCTCAAGAGGTTAATACTTCATATTTAATGTTGAAATAATCAAAACATACATTAGTTAACTTTACATGATTTTTACATTTGATTTAGATCCTCATTTAATTGCATCACCAATGTTCCTAAAGGTCATTCCAAGAAGTTGATTTTATTATATTTCTAGACTGAATGATTGAGTATTTAATTCATGCAATTATTGAGTTTTTCCCTTTGCATACTTTACTTGCTTTTCTAGATCATTAGGTATAGTTGGTTACTTAACATCATCTCAAGAATGTGACACTTCATATTGGATGTTGGAGTAACTAAATATGCATTAGTTGTTTTCCTTTACATGTTTTGAAATGCTTTTTTAGATTTAAATTTCAATTCCTGCAAGTATGAGTGCGCACTATATTTTCTTTTGAATTTGTTTTATTTCTTTTCGTTACTTGATTTCATAGGTTAGTTCAATTTCATTTTCATTATTTGATTTCACAGATTAGATGAATTGGTTTTCGTTATTTTGTAATTAGATTGATCTAATCTGAAAGATAATTTCTAGCACATACAGTGCACGCATGCTTCACAAGCTTACGAAACCCTCGGGTTGAAAAATTAAATGACAGGCAATTATTTTCCCCCAACATTTTGGTGCCATTGCCGGGAAAGTGTGCATAAGAACTAGTTTTCAATCTAGAGTGTATTTTATTTATTTATTTTTTTAATTTTTACTAACCATTTATGGACAAATAATCGAGAATGCAACCCAAAGAATGCAGCCCAAAGACTACATTGAGGAATGGTATCAAAAATCGATTGCGCCACAACATTCATCAATTCTTCAAGAGATCTTTGCGGCAAATTGAAAGATCAAGACGATTTTTCATATCCTTACAAACAATCTGGTACACTTTTCAAGTTTGGATATGAATATTTCAAAGATTCTAATCCATAAATGGCTTCTTTGGAAGCATGAATATATTTAAAAATAAAATAAAAATATAGTTTTTTTAGATAGATAGGAAAAATAAAAATAAAACCAAACTTAGTTAGAATTTTAGAATTTTTTTTATTTTGTTCATTAATTCATTTTGAATAAATTTCAGTGACGCAGTAAGAATCATTTTGTTTTTTTATCACCATCAAAAATAAAATTGGTGTGTGAAAATACGAATTTATTTAACGACGTTGACTAGTATGCTCTCTTCCCACGCCTCGTTGCGACCTGGCAGATCAGAACATCAGATCAGTCAATTTAAAAATTCAAAATTCAAAATTCAAAAAAAAAAAAATCGTTAAAAGTTTTTTGCTAGAAATTGATCTACAATTCTATTGAAAACCGTCGTTTGAGTCATTATCCTTTTATTGGTTCTGCAAATTTTAATGTTTTGCATCATCTCAATCTTTTTCTGATTTATTGAATTGCATATGCACAATTTTTCTTTAAAAAAAAAACAAAACAAAACAAAACAAAAAACATAATTTTATTTTTTATTTTTTTGGCCCATGGAAAGGAGGCCCATTTATATGCGTGAGGCCAGCCTTTGGCTTGGCCTTACGCATATGTGCAGACCTTCAATCCACACAAAGACCCATGCACTGCAATAAAAAAAATGAACCTTCTCTTTTCCATATTCGGTCTTCCTCAAGTAGCAGTTATTAGAAATCAATTTTAAAAGTTGCAGAGACAGACAATGAAGGTGTATCGGATGAAGAAACTGTTGATGAAAAGAATATGACAAACTATTGATGAAGAGAAGATTGCAGATTCAATTGCATAGACAAACAATGAAAGTGTATCAGATGAAAAAATTGTTGATGAATAGAAGATTGTAGACTGCTGATGAAGAGAAGATTGCAGATTCCATTGCAGGTAATTGGAATGAGGGTGATCAATATGACTTCTATGTGAGAGACAATCCATTACACATAAAAACCTGCAAATAAAAAAATCAAACCACAACAATTTTATTTTGTTGCAGAAGTAATTTCCAGAAAACGAAATTGTCAGAAATGTGTAACTGTTAAAAACACCGATTTTAAAATGCATTTTCTGAGCAAACCAAAGTGAATTAGGAAAAACTAAAAGATGGGTTTTTTCGGGCACAAGGTGAATTAGATAACTCAACAATAATTCCCTGAAATTCGCAGCCATTTGGGAGAAATTCATAATTCTTCGGAGCTCCGTTTTGCAAATTGCGTGAGGAAAAAACGATTTGTTTTGAACTGTTAAACATGGCAAGTTGAAAGCAGAAGAATCCAAGTGAATAACAAACTCTGCTCCACATGGCATGTGGTTTAAGAGTCCAATTTGATTTAATAAATTTTATTTTAGACACATATGTGTCTCATGATTATAAAATAAAATAAAAATAAAAAATAAAAAAATCAGTTGAGAGAATTGTAGCAAATTTCACATGTTCAATTCCACTTGGCATATAATAGATAATCCATCAATTGCATCATTGTATTTTTTTATTTTTTTTTAGATTTAATTGGGATCATGAAATCTCCAAAAACATTACTCATAAAAAAATAAATAAATTAATTAATTAAAAATATAAAATATATATATAATTTTTTTTTTGAATGCAGATGACGATTCAATTTGACAGATTTAATAATGACTTGCAAAACAATTGGAAGATTATTTAGATGATTTCTCAATATTTAGCATTAAAAATATTATTGTTTTGTATTTTTGTATGAAACTTTAACTTGCAGGACACGTCAAATCTTTGTGATGCTAATCATATTACTGAGCACATTGCATGAAGTCATCCGACAACAGGGAGTTGATTTATTTTTCATGGTTATTTTTTAAAAATGGATTGTTATCAATAACATGAATTTGACTGAATATAACACTTTTGATTTTCCTTAATCTGTTTTATTTTTGCATTCAAATTTTTGCATAAGAGTCAGAAAGGAATTGGTCATTTCTTTTTTAACACACTTATGTTCTTTATGTCAATTTTTTTTGCAGGTTTGGGATGATCGAATGATCATTGAAGGAAACCAATTTTCCGGCACAATTGGTCTTCAAAGGACCAATTTCATGAGAATCATAAGAACAATTCCATGTCCATATCCATCAAGACAATTACTTTTCCTCCCTTTTGAATTATAAATCCAACCAAGCAATTCAAAGCAAGCCACAATTACTTTCCCAGCAAGAGTCAGTTGTTCGTTTTTATTCACATACACTTTCCATTACTCTTTGTCTACTCCTAACCCACAAATAAATGCAAGAAGCTCACTTACATGCTTATTGCCCATTGTCATTTTCCATTTTCATCTTCCATTTCCATTTCCTTCTTCTATCATTTTCATTTCGCAAATAAACCTTGTTTCAATGCAAATTATTGAGTCCATAGTCCTTTGAGTGTAAAATCCTTACAAAAACACCTTAAGGCTTGCATGCCTTAATGGCAATTCTTCTCACTGACGAACAATGAGAATACAGTAATGTCCTTTGTGTTGGTGAGGTAAATCCCCTCTGCGGACAAAGACATTCCCACTAGCCCTAGAGTGGGTCTAGCCACAAACAAGACACGCTATAACATCTATTCTTAGTTAACGAATGGACAGAGACTCGATAGATAAATTACCTACGCTATTGTGTCATCGGAAAGAGTGGCTGTCTCTCGCTCTTGGTTCGACAGATCACGATCCACTCGTTCTCACGCTCAGATACCTGCACATACACAAGAAACAAAGACAATATACAACATATTATTTCGCATTCGTAACTATCAGTCAGTCAAAGAAGACTAAATCAATTGCATCAATAAACATAACACAATGATGGAACCAATACCATAGTCGAGTATATTAATGAAAGGAAGGAAGAGTACAACCAAGCTTCGACGTTGCAGTCTCCTCCAACAAGGTTCCAACAAAGCGCGTCTCACAAAGGCTCGTCGGGAATTTTGACGGGGCTCTCTCTACGGAATTCTCCCGGGTTCTACCTTCTCGATAGTGATTACTCAGCTATAGTATCTCTTCTCCAAGTTCAGCTTCTTGGCTACATCTTCAGCTAGCTTTTGTAAAGGGAGAAGGCCTGTTTATATAGAGGGAGAGGGAGAGGTTAGGATCCCTATAATCATGGAGGGGAGTCATATCTTCAAAGAATGTTCCATGGGAGGTAAAAACCACTACCTAAAGGAAGAGATCCATGGCTTATAAAGTTCAACCACTTCCTGTAACTCATCCCTGAGGTGGTTAAACGAAACTTCCGCCTCTAATTTGTTAAAAAACATTCCCAAAAAGGCTGGCGCAGGCACAACAAAGAGACAGAGCACCATATGGCGCGGGCTCTAGTGTACATCCTCCACACTGGCGCAAGGGGTGAACTGGCTACCCGCGCCAAGGCCAAAACATAGGTTTTTGTGGGCTTTCTGAGGAAATGTTCAACAGGAGAAATGATGTCCTTATGCAGAAGGATGCAAAGAAGGTGTTTGCAGAGTATGACACTACTCATAGGTCACAGGAAAGACCCTTCAATATGCGAGGCGAGGGATTGCAGGGACGGTGACAAATTGCTGCGTAACAGATGCTCCCTAAAGCATGAGGTCCGAGAGAAAGGGAGGGGTGAAATGATTTATGAGAACGCGTTCGACCCAAACACTGTTGTTAGAAAACCTGCAAGTATGAATACAACTAATACATTTGATACATGACATGTGGCATGGGCACAACCATCCATAATAGAGTACATAAACAACGAGATCCAAGGTATGGACACAACCATCTAGCAGTAAGGATCAACAAATAGACTCGGGTATGGTCGCAACCATCCAATCAGAAGAGTCATATAATAAGTCATAGTAATCCACAAAGAACTCGCAGCTTGGATTTCATCAGACAAAACCCAGGGTCTTGCGCTCCATCTCAACCCGAAAAAGTACAAATTCAAGCATGCGAATATGTGAGCTGAAGTCGAACATGCAAGAAAATCGTCTGATTACTAGCCAATGATGAAAGTTGTTAACAAACACGAGAGAAACCACCAGAAATGACAATGGTTCTCAAGGTACTAAAGGTACAATCCACGGAATGTGAACAATGATCTGACGTCGAACACCCGTAGAGTCAGTTGATCGAAGGCCAATGATGTGGACCTTGCGTCGAATGTGAAGAACCTGCCATTGAGGCATGCATGCTCCAAGGTACCTGAAAAGAGTCTCTAGATCAACTTCCTAGATAATGAGCTGGAGTCGACAAAAAGTGACCTTGATCGAAGGTGGGCCATAATGTTTCCCACATCATCGACATGAGACAGAGGAATATGATTTTTTTGAATCAAGACAAACAGAGAATCCGAGGGAGGTTGAAAACTTCAAAGTCAAAATTCTCTTGAACATATCGGCGACACGACACTAGATTTGGCATCATTTGACATCAAGGGATCTGAGGTCATGGCGACGTGGCAAAGAGAAGATGAGCGCTTAAAAGAGATTACTCAAACCCATGGAGGCAAACAAATAACGAGATGAGATGTCCCCAAACCGACACGAATGCAGACAAGTGCCATGTTCAAGAGTGACATACTGCCAACACGACTACAATCTGGTTCCATTTTCCCCCACCATTTCTGGCGAGTACCCCAATTATTTTTGTAAACAAGCTTGAAGGGGATAACATATGCTTGCGATGTAAGTTTTTCCTTTGGACAAATCCGACCTAGTACATTTTACGAGCCCTAGGAAGGAGGAACTCGAGTAACGTCATGACGATGGAGTCCAATGTCATCAGTTTTAACGAGTCTGACAAAAGGAGAACTCGACATCTTTTCATATTTAGAGAGTTTGAAAAGAAGGCAGAAAAGAAAACTCCGGCAGTCCCTTTTCGTAGGTAGTCTCTCAGATACGAAAATGTAGAAAACCGTGTCTGAGAGAACCTCTTAGTCGCAATAGGCTAAGGTATTCCTTTTTCGTAAATAGGCTAAGGAGTCGCCAATTTGTTGGTGAGGTAAATCCCCTCTGCGGACAGAGGTGATCCCACTAGCCCTAGAGCGAGTCTAGCCACAAACAAGACACGCTATAACATCGATTCCTAATTAATGAATGGACGGAGACTCGATAGATAACTTACCGGAGGTCCTACGTTGTTGTGTCGTTGGAAAGAGTGGTTGCCTCTCGCTCCTAGTTCGACAGATCATGATCCGCTTGTTCTCATGCTCGAATACCTGCACATACATAAGAAAGAAAGATGATATACAACATACTATTTCGCATTCGTAACTATCAGTCAGTCGAAGAAGACTAAATCAATTGCATCAATAAACATAACACAATGATGGAACCAATACCATAGTCAAGTATATTAATGAAAGGAAGGAAGAGTACAGCCAAGCTTCAACGTTGCGGTCTCCTCCAATAGGGTTCCAGTGGAGCGCGTCTCATAAAGGCTTGTCGGGAATTCGGACGGGGCTCTCTCTACAAAATTCTCCTTGGTTCTACCTTCTCGATAGCGATTACTCAGCTATACAAGTTCAGCTTCTTGGCTATATCTTCAGCTAGCTTTTGTAAAGGGAGAAGGCCTGTTTATATAAAGGGAGAGGGAGAGGTTAGGATCCCTATAATCATGGAGGGGAGTCATATCTTCAAAAAATGTTCCATGGGAGGTAAAAACCACTACCTAAAGGAAGAGATCCGTGGCTTATCAATTTTAACCACTTCCTGTGACTCATCCCTGAGGTGGTTAAAGGAAACTTCCGCCTCTAATTTGTTAAAAAATATTCCCAAAAAGGATGGCGCAAGCACAACAAAGAGACAGAGCGCCATATGGCGCGGGCTCTAGTGTACATCCTCCACACTGGCGCGAGGGGTGAACTGGCTACCCGCGCCAAGGCCAAAACATAGGTTTTTGTGGGCTTTCTGAGGAAATGTTCAACAGGAGAAATGATGTCCTTATGCAGAAGGATGCAAAGAAGGTGTTTGCAGAGTATGACACTGCTCACAGGTCACGGGAAAGACCCTCTAATATGAGGGGCAAGGGATTGCAGGGATAATGACAAGATGTTGTGTAACACTTTGTTCATCGGATCTTCTAGGTACTTGACAACATCAAAATTATTCGTACCTAGAAAGATGTGTTTGGGCATCTTGACTCTCATTATCATCAATGGTGAGAGTTCTCGTGTTGACTAGTGGCATCCATTAATGACCACTAATTCAACAATTACCTGCTATGTTCAACATCAGAACATCTATTCACATAGCAGGAATTATGCCAACGAATTTTGAAGATATGAAGAATATCATTTTCAGCATTTTGAAGCAAATGAAGAATATATGCATCCACAATAGATCAATGCCATTCTGCAACTGCAGAATTAGAGGATAGCTGCAGAATCAACACCATTTTGCAACAAATTCAGCAATTTTAGTAGAAGCAATAAAAATTCATCTTGACTCTTTTATACATAACTTGTACAGCCACATGAAGAAGATTATGATTAGAATTTTGCAGCCACCATTTTGCAGCAATTTCAGCAGTTTTAGTAGAAGCAATAAAAAGTCATCTTGACTCTTGTATACATAACTTGTACAACCACATGAAGAAGATTATGATCATAATTTTGCAGCCACCACACATGTAGCTCATCAATTTCCAAAGGGTAAGTTAAGATTTTTCATTTTCTAACTTTTTACCACAAAATTCCTTGAAAAGCTAGAATGATATTTTTTGGAAAAACACTTATTTTCTTCATTTCATAAAATTTCCAATACCATCAGTTGAAGGGGGGGTACATTCATATTCACAGTTTTCCACATTCATATCACATTCAAAATCCCACATACTTTCAAAATATATTAACTATTACATTATTATTATGAGCATACAATGGATTTTCAAAAGTACTCAAAATATAATTGGATACAAACACAATCATGGTTGTCACACAAGAACTAACCATGATGCAATCCAATAGAAATTTACTTTGCAACAATAATAAAATTATCATTATGCAAAGTTCAAATATCAAAATTGAATGCAACAACAAAATATGGTTGTAACACGAGAACCAACCATGTTGCAATTCAACAAGAAAAGAAAAAAAACACTTTGCAGAAGTATGAAGTTATCAAATGATATCATGCAAAGTTAAGTCAAAGCTCAAGGATAAAAAGAAATTAATGTAACAGATTGCAAGAGGACATGCAATAGCTTCAGTTGGGGGGTATGTTGGGCCTTGAAATTGTCATTTACTTCTTTTACATTTTCACTTATATTTCCATATTATCACTTTCACTCCACCTCTATTTTATTACATTTACCTTACCATTACCACTATTGGGTTACATTGATGTTGTTCCAAACTTTATTAATTCCTAGTATTTTTAAGTGAATTTGTGGTTAAAAATTAGAAAATAGTATTCACATACTTATACCTAACAAGTGGAATGAGTTTTTTGCCATGTGTAGGTCAAAAAGAAGCTTCCAAAATACTCTTATGTGGCCTCCTAAGGCCAAATTCGAATTTGGATGGAGAATATCATGGGATCATAAGGATATGTGTCTCATTTCCTATTTCTATTGTAACTCTAAGAAGACATGTGCCTTATCACTTCATATTTGGATTGTAACTCTAGAGATATAGGGAGAGATTCATGGACTCTCATTAATGAGATAGCTTCTCATCTTTTGTATAAATGGGGAAGCTTTCTCCTATCAAATCATGTGTAAAATTGGAGTTATGCTCAAGCTTTGAATACAGAATTAGATTGTGGCACCTTACTCATGAATGTTCCTTCATTTTGATTTGGTTTTGCCTACATATGAAGCATCTCGATTTACCATCTCTCATACTTTTAGATCGGCTGCCTTAAATGTGTGAGATTTACTTGTTTTTATAGATTAAAGTTTATTTGATTTCTTAATATTAGTTTTAGAATAACTGTGTAATCATTGTTCTTCTGAAACATTTCGTGAGGATAGATTTTTATATTTTCAAATTGAACTAAGTTTGAAGCAATAAGAATTCACAGTTATATAGTTTCTTTAATTGTTTTGTCATTTTCTTTCCTAGATTAGAAATATCAATTAATTGTATCAATGGATGTTCTTAAAGGTCATTTCAAGATGATGATTCTAAACTAAATGATTGAATGTCTAATTCATACAATTTTTGAGTCTTTCCTCTGCACATTTTACTTGCTTTATAGGAACTTAGAAACTAAGGTATAATTGATTTCTTACACAACATCTCAAGAGGTTAATACATCATATTGAATGTTGAAGTAAATCAAAACATACATTAGTTAACTTTCCATGCTTTTTACATTTGTTTTAGATCCTCATTTAATTGCATCACTAATGTTCCTAAAGGTCATTCCAAGAAGTTGATTTTATCATATTTCTAGACTGAATGATTGAATATTTAATTCATGCAATTATTGAGTTTTTCCCTTTGCATACTTTACTTGCTTTTCTAGATCATCAGGTATAGTTGGTTACTTAACATCATCTCAAGAAGGTGACACTTCATATTGAATGTTGGAGTAACTAAATATACATTAGTTGTTTTCCTTTACATGTTTTGAAATGCTTTCTTAGATTTAAATTTCAATTCCTGCAAGTATGATTGCGCGCTATATTTTCTTTCTTTCTTTTCGTTACTTGATTTCATAGGTTAGTTCAATTTAATTTTCATTATTTGATTTCATAGATTAGATAAATTGGTTTTCATTATTATGTAGTTAGATTGATCTAAACTGAAAGATAATTTCTAGCACATACAGTGCACACATGCTTCACAAGCTTACGAAACCCTTGGGTTGACAAATTAAATGACAGGCAATTATTTTTCCCCAACACTTCGACTTGTTTATATCTTTGTTTTTGGTTCGTCAATATTGGGTTGATTTCACTTCACTGATTGGTCATTTTACCCTTGCCTCCGCTTCATCATATTCTCACCCGACAACCAAGAGTGGAAACACTTATGGCAGTAGCCGGGCCCACATACCGGATGCGACTCCTACCCCAAATGGTGTGAGGTCTAATTGGGACCTTTCACCAGGGAGACCCCCTTGTGGTCGGCGGTGCAATTTTTCTCGTCAACAAATTGGCGCTAGAAGGAGGGTCAGATTATAAGCGGAGCCCTTGGAGCCTGCAGTTAGTCTCATATTTGTAAATGGCTCATCCCCAAATCATCCTCCCGACATGTTTATCAGATTTATCTGGTTCTCGATGCTTAATCCCCGATGAACCTATATATCACTTGTCCTAATTAAAGTTCGATGGTGAGAGTGGAATTTCCATAACCGAACACCTTTCCAATTTCCTTGAGTTTTGTGAGCATTACGAAATTGATGATGAAGAGCTGGCTTGTGTGCTCTTCTCCCTCTCTCTCAAAGGTCGTGTTAAGCAATGGTGCTGCATGTTTCCAGCAACTTCCATCCATTCATTCGGGCAACTCGCTAGTGAATTTAAACAAGATTTTTGCAGGTACAATTTTCAAAACGTATTAATAAGGTTAAATGAGATGAAAATGAAACCTCAAGAATCTCTATAGGAGTTTGCATTAGATTTGTTCATCCTTGTTTTGAGTTCCTTGAAAGAGATGTCGATTGGGGATATTTAATTGAACAATTTCCACATTTGGTTTTCATTTCCCTGCAACACCTTCCATCTGTAACAAATCCTAATCCTCATGTCGGTTATGATAATCCTCAAGTTACTAGTTGTCTGGATTCAGTCCCTAATATTTCCTTGTCCATCTCCCCGAGTCCGCGACAAATTCAAGCCTCCAAGAAGGAAATTGTTATTTGTGACATTCCTCTTCCTCCTCCTGAATTGTTGTGTAATGGAGTTTTGGTCGCAAAATTTTTGAGTGATGATAGACGCGTACATGAAAATAAAACATGTTGTATCACCTCTGAATCTTTCATACACCCTGTCAAATCAAAACTGGAAAACCAAATTGACTTAACATCACTCCCTGCTGATGAAACCAATCTCGAGTCCAGTGAACATGTGCCTGGATCCAGTTCTAAATCTCAGTCACCCACCGATAATGAACTGGGCCTTGTCCCAGATAAATTTTATTGCCTTGCAAAATCCTTGGACCATGATGGGCACGCAGGTCCTTTGGCCTCTCTGGATGACACAAATGTGCGAGATGAAAGTCCTTGCACAATTGGTACCCCTACATCCGAATCATTGCGTCCATTATTCCCTGATTCACTTCTTGAGTCTGTCACATCAATAATTTCTTCAAATCATTCAAAAATGCCTTGTGCTGGTGTTGATCACAGTGATGAACACGCGGGTGGTGTTTCACAATCACGTTACAAAATTGATGAATCTCTTATTCCTGATCTTTTTCATCCGCAGTCTTTAACCGGCCAAGAAAGTGACCTTGTGCCCTATTAACCTTGAGATGTTTCACTTATTTATTCATCCCAATTTTTAACCCTAGAGGAGCTTGACATACCAGATACCCAACCTGATCAAATTGGTGGCTCTAATGATTGTTATATACCTGAAAACATATTCACTCACGCCTCTAGGGACAGTCATTCGTTTTTATCCGTCGACCCTATGAAGCCACCACAATTCGATGATTCATTGGTTGATGATTCAGGGACCCATCAGGAAGTTGAGGTAATCCAGTTTCTGTTGATGTTTATCTCTGAAGCAAGTCAAACTAGGGTTTCTGGAATTAGGGTTTCTGAAATTATGGTTCCCACACACCACACTCCTCTCAACATAACCATGCCAGATTTCAGCTCATCTGGGCAAGCCTTCGATTTGAGTAATTATTCTATGAGCACATCTTTTTGTCCCCTAATAACTGATATACAACAACCCATATACCCTAATTTATTCACTGGAAATAAAACACCAACCATTATCTCTAATATTTTTGGTTGTTTCCCAGCCAATACAGGTTGCACTTAGGTACTAACATGTGATGTTTTACAAACCTATCTATTGCATGAAAATATCCCAATCAACTCATTTCACCCTGGGAAATCTAAAGAATCTGATATGTTGGGCTGTCAATCTGTCAGTTCACAAACATTTGACCAAACTAATAATACGCTCGCTAACAGTTGTCCATTCACCACAAATAATGATCACATCCATTCGCCATTTGATCTCACGAAACCATCGAAGTTCGAAAACCTTTCGTTGGAAGGCCCGAAGTTCGTTCGGGATGGTGAGGCACTTCAGCCCCCACTGATGTTTACGACAGACCCTCACATCCTCGACAAAACCCATGGAAAACTTCAAACTAGGGTTTCTAAAATTAGGGTTTTTGCACTTGGATTCACGAGAACCTCAACTTTGCCTGGTGAATGCTTATTTTTCCCATTCCATCAAATTGATCATCCTCAACATCATGGTGAGATTCCCAGCTGGCTTGACGGATCCTACCCAATGAATATATCTGCAAGTAGACAATGTTTTACCTCACTTTCGTCAGATTTAGGGTTGTGCATGCATGGATGTGTGTCATTTATAGATTATTTTAGGTTTCAAGTACATCTTCCTGTGTATCAGGACGAAATTGCAATTAAGCTTGAACAATATATTCTGGCACGTTCTCTCGTAAGTAACCATGACCTTCTTGTTGTTGCACGTGCTTTTCAAGTAAGTCTTGTTGTCGGTGAACAATTTTGTATGCTGGTTCTGATTGCGAACATTTTTGTTCTTGTAGGTCCGGAGTTAACACGATGGTGGCATTGGAAATCTAGTTTCACATAACCCGACCACCTCTCCAGTTAAATTAGGGTTGTAGGTTTAGGCTAGCTAGGTTATGTTAATAAAAATTTGTTGTTTCAAGTTGTTAATTAGGGTTTACTTACTAGGGTTTGCTTTATGGTTTAAAATTGTGTTTGTTGTCTTTTCTTACGGTCAATAGTTGTATGCATTATAATTGTCCATTAGTCCATGCTCACGCTCTTTCATTTTGCTCATTGCTGCATATTATTCAGGTAATCACTGCATGTGCTTTTCTTTGTTTTCTTTTACCTGCAACTGGTTGATCTTTCTCGCACATGGCATTACATTGAGTCATAAGCCTCATCTGTTGCATCGTGTTGTACACTTGCCCCCTCGCATCATATGCACTGGTTGTTGACCTAGCTTGGAAAGTTTTTGTATATTGCGTACCTTGCATGAGCCCTCATTGAACCCGGAGCCTTAAAACTCTCGGTGCCCCAACTAGCCTGCTTACTCCTCCTTGCACGTGTTTGAAGCTGGATGGATTTCTTTCACCTCTTTGCAAGCATCGAAACCCTAATGATCTTTCTTTCTTTCCTTGTCATAATTACTAAAACCCTAACCCTATTTTTTTTGTGAGGTTTTGGTGGTTGCCCTAAGAGGCAGCTTCTCTCAGAACAAGTCATCAAAGTCATGTTCTCAGCATTATCCCTACGAGTCTAATTAATTAGCTAGGGAGTTACAAGCAAGTTGCTTGTGGGGAACCCTAATAAGTTTGAATGGCCTATATCCACAACCTAAGCCTTGTGCCCAACATAGTCTTGAATATCTTAATGATTTGTTTTCACGTTTCGCCTGTGGGTAGGAGATAGGATGTGAAGGCTTGGCAAGAGGGAAAACCCAAATCAGAATATCTTTCAGTTTCTGTCAAACAAGAAACAACCTCTCTTGCCCGTAAAATAAGTCCAGATCCCTCATCCGCCCATGCAAAATAAGTTCCATGAGCACATACAAATAAGTGCTATAAGCACTTGAAACAAATAAGGGTAAAGGATTGAGAAAGGCTTCATGCAAAGAGAGGTAACGCAACAACTCCACCGGGGTACTGACCAGGCTCGCTAGCAGCGGAGCAACATTTGTGATTTCTTGAGGTGACTCCGCCAGGGTACTTTCCAGGCCTACTTCCAGAGACTTATTTTAAAAATTCTAAATACAATAAGCTCGTTGCCTTGCTCTCTGCATCATCATCAAACTACTAGCATGCATGAAATTCTGCCTGGGCATTTTTCGATTAACAAGACCTAGCTGAGGCACAAGGATTGGGCATATCTGTAGAGGTCAAAGTAACACAAGAGGTACCCACAGTACCTGTTTAATATTCCCTTGCATTACTATCCAGACTCAAATTATTGAAGAGATCTTGGCAGAGATGTTGGATTCTACCAGTGGTTCACCATTTGTTGTAGTTGCTACAACAATACACCAAAATTTTGGGTGTATTCAAAATTTCAGGTCCCCCCTCTGCTTGCTCAAACCATTAGGGTTTTAACTCGGGCCCTAGTAAGTTCATCTCCCTCAAGGCCTCAGGCCTGATCGCATCATGTTGACCATTATAGGGTTTGGAAAAACCCTAATTTATCTAGAGTGATCCCCTCCCTATTTTAACCTAACTTATATTCCCCCGGAGCACACTCTTGTCAGCGCTACATGTCGTCATGGTAAGATTCATCTAGCATAAAGGTCCCTGGGTTCATGATTGGTTTCCCCATCTCGGCATGCACATTTGGGTCGGTGGTAACACCTCATGATGCTAACCCCGCCTCGCCTCAGTCCTCGTCCCCTCAAATGCATTCACATTCCTAAAAATGCCATCTTGATTGAATACATTGGAAATTGTAGATTGTCATGACTATGATCTCGGTCATGCTTGACCCATTTTCAACCAAAATTACTCACCATCAGGAAAACACATTGATACTGTAGTTGGTGCATTAAGTACATGACATATCTCCCAGAAGCACCTTCACCATGGATTTTTAGACATTCTATTTGGGTTCTCCATTGAGCTTGTGGTCACATGTTAATTAATTTTAAATTTAGGAACATCATTCTCTAAAGTAACCATGACTAATTTATATTATAATGTTTCATATAGGTCGAGTCCATGGAGAATATGGTCAACAATATCACCATCACATGGAAGGAAGAAATTGCAAGTAAAACTATAGGGACTCGATTTCGTAACTCGACACGTTCATCCCCTATCCATAAGCAAGGCACAAAAGGCGTGCAAATTGGGGAACTTAAGATCGTGGTTAAGACACATCTTTGCCATTTGTATTGCCTCATTCCTGAGGTGCTGCTTGCAGAGGGTAATTTCTTATTTGATGTCAGAAGCATATTTCAAACCAAATGCCGTGAAGCAATATTGGGTGAACATCGTACAGATAAGGTTCCCGTTGCTCCTCCACACGATAATTATTACGCACCATCATATCTTCCTCCAGAGAGTCACTACCACTACGGTTGAGACATGCATGGCAGAAATCCCCTTGGTGATCATCTGGTGCCAAATGTAACACCAACACTTGTTATCGCACAGGTGATTAGGTCAAATCATGTAGATACTGGTTATTGCAGAAAGGGATGGCAAAAGTTATAGGTGCTGGCATGATAGGTATTGTGCCCTATCAGACCTTCCTCTAGAGACACACTCCCACCATGATGTAAGTTTGTATGATGCAGCACCAACGTCCGATATCACACAGGGTTTCTCTGCGGACGCAAACATCGGTTTTCACGGAAAGCATATACCCATAATGTTACCACCGCACGTGTTTGTTAATAAAAGTTGATTGCGCCATCAGACGTTCTTTCAGAAACTTGCTCCCGCCATGGTTTAAGTGTGTATGGCAGAGATCCCCTTGGTGATCATTCGGTGCCAAACGCAGCACCAACACCTGTTATCGCATAGGTTTCTCGACGGGTGCATATTCCTTTATTATGCGTTGATGTCGTGGTTGGGACATATGGTGCAAATATCATTTGTTATAGAAGGAATAATGGAGCAGTTAAGTCGCACCAGTCGCATCGATGAACCCCAACCAAGAGTGCGACTTATGGCTCGTTGCGACCAGTCGCAAATATCTCAGAGCAACGATTGGTGCTACCAATGCCACTCCCCGACTATCCGACCTCCGTAAATCGCACAAGTCACATCGATGAACCCCAACTAAGAGTGCGACCTCTAGCTCATTACGACCAGTCGCAAATATCTTAAAGCAATGTTTGGTGCTACCAATGCGACTCCCCGACTATCCGACCTCCATAAGTTGCATCACGGTTCAAGTCGCCAAGTTGTGTTGTGGGTCTCATAAAAGCAACCAAGAATCGCGACCAGTCTTGTGGTGCGACTATGCGACCTCTGGTAAGTTGTGGTTTCCCCCATCGATTGATAAGTCACAACAAGGGGCATCAAGTAAGATGGAGTCCAAAGGCAGAACACAAATTTTTCTCCAACTTTAGATCAAGCTTTGGATACAAGTTATTTGACTTCTCGGTACATGCAGAATCCACCAGTAAACAACTTCGAAAATGATAACGTTTGTGACAGCAATAGTAGGAACGATTATTCTTTCATAATTAGCCCATAATACCTGGCGACCTCTTAGCAAGTCACGGTTCCTCTGCACACTTATCACTTAGATGCAGAAGCAATAAGGGTTTCGTCATCAATATTAATGGGAAGGAATATTAAGTCAGATCAGATGTGTGGCTCCATACATACACCGTATGATGTGAGCAGACGATGTGGATCTACCTTTGTACTATATTGTGACATGAGGGAAGCATTTGATATGGACCTATGGACAATAGTTAACATTTCAAGGTCTCCCCCCATAGCATGATTTAACAAGCTCAGTATGAGCACGCATGGGTTGTAAGGATGTTCCTCTACGAAACAGACCACATAGGGGTCTAAAATAACATCATTTGTTTAAATCAGTCTTTCGATTATTTGAATACGCTTCCAACATCATTATTTGATTATAAAGACATGTAACCCATGTTATTTGTTTGCAGATAGAAGTTGTCAATATACACGGTGAAATCTAGGGTTTTCCCGGCAAGCGAGGTGGATCCCTGCAAAGCTTGAAGAACCTCACTATAGGCTCAAAGGCACATCCCCCACCAATACATTCGCACAATACTAATGCGCAGGGAAAGACATCGTGTTTTGCAAGATCTGAGCTCTCCAAACAAGAGAAGTGCAAAAGGAATAGCCCTAGGTCGCAACCTCCCAAGTCGTAACTAACCTTAGGTCGTAGATGACCCCAGGATGCAGGTCGCAAATGACCCAAGTTGCAAGCCAACCCAACAGTCGGGGAGGTCAAGAGTCAAGGGCAACTCAAGAGTCACTTCAGCCTATATGTGCGGCTTCGGGAAATGAGCAAAGGGACTTTTAGCTCTAGAGTTGAAGCGAGGACAAGAGATAAAATTAGTGCTTGAGAGCTAAAGGCACTCAAATCTTGGTATCAAGTAGAGGGAGTTGTAGTGAGGCTATGGTTTTCGTATCAGGCTTTGAGATGAATAGCCCATGTTCCACTATTGGGTTTTGACGAGTTTTAAAACATGTATTTGAAGTTGCAGCAACATTAATAATATATTCTCTTTTTTTGGCACTGATTCACATGCTTTCTTGTGGTGATAGTACTAGATGTCTAATATTTCACTATGTTTGTACGCGTGCTTTCATACACACAATTGGTTATGGACTGATCCATAGTGATTGCATGTACGTCTGCTTTCGAATCAGTGTTTATTTGTTCCTTGCCATGTCAGTGATCTATTGTGAACTATTTTGCAGTTAACTTCTGGCATGTTTTCTTTCATGTACGTCTGACTGGGTTTTGGCTTACCAATCCCGCTCATGGCGTGCCCCATTTTATTTGCTGCTTAGACTTGCTTATATCTTTGTTTGTGGTTCATTAATCTTGGGCTGATTTCGATTCACTGATTGGTCATTTTACCCTTGCCTCCGCTTCATCATCTTCTCACCCGACAACCAAGAGTGGAAACACTTATGGCGGTAGCCAGGCCCACATACCGGATGGGGCTCCTACCCCAAACAATGTGAGGTCTAATTGGGACCTTTCACCGAGGAGACCCCCTTGTGGTCAGCGGTGCAATTTTGCCCGTCAACAGATTGGTAACTCAACTAAGATTTGTTGAATCTATTAGTGCTACGTGACCAAGGGTGTGGAGGTTGGGCTTTTAGCAGAAAGTAACCCTTTGATTTGCTGAGATTATCAATGCTACGTGACCAAGGGTGTGGAGGTTGGGTTTTTAGCAGAAAGTAACCCTTTGATTTGTTGAGATTATCAATGCTACGTGATGTGGCCCTAGGTTTGGAGTTTTATGAAAAAACCACCAATTGAATTCGAACCTGGTAGCAAGTAAACAAGGTATAAATTTTACATAACTCATTTTCGGTGGGGATAGAGTGGAGATAAATAACACTCAAAGCCCCAACCAAATCCTTCTCTTTGGAAAAAAGGAAAATTCATTGGAATTTTATGCCTTTAAATAAGCTATATTAAAGAAGAATACCATGGGTTGTCGAATCTCTGAGTCCGAAGACTGCTAATGTTTACATGACATGAGAACATCTCTTTCATTCTAGATTGGAGAGCACTTCTCAGCACAATAATATAATTATATGTTAACATTTTGATGTTATATTATTTTAAGTGATATATATTTGAAAAATTTATCGGAATATGTTGGTATATATAGTTAATAGTATTTGTTTTTTTCGAGGAAAATTCGAGAAAATCCACCCGAAGTGATCACATCCCACTAGCCAAACTGATTAGAGTCTAACTTGAGGATGTCGAAGATAATTCACCCCGTGACCTCCCAATAACAAGATGCTTTAGCAACGAGACCTCGACCAATTAAACTAACCCTTGAGACTTTAATTTTTTAAAATTTTCTTATTATAATGAAGATAAATAAAATTAAAATAATTATAAAAAAAAGTCAAATTTATAATATGTAAAATTAAAATTAAATCAAACAAAAAAAATATTTCAAAATAGATTAAATTGGCAAAAAAAAAACAAAATTTCATATATAATTTATTTTTAAAAATTTCAAAGTTAAAATTTATTTTTTAATATAAAAAATAGTATACACAAATTAATTAATTAATTATGTATATATATATATTAACATGGCACACCCACTCCAATAAAATGTATATATTTAGCAACATGCATGATTCTTGCATTGTTTTATTTTAGGGTGTAACCATGTAATATATTAAAGGCTTTACCATCCCTAAGCTCCTCATCTTTTTGGGTTTGTATTTTTGAAGCACAATGATTTTGTGGCCGATGGAAACCCTAGACTATTGAGATAAGGCCCACAAATTACTAGAGGTTAAGCATTTGTTTATAATATTGTCCTCCAATTTTCTAGTGACGAGGTCCCCACATTAGCTCGACGGAGCCCGGAAGGCTCTAGAAGAGGTAACGTGGGGAATTTGTTTATGTGACGTGCATAATGCCACTACCACAAAAGGGAACCACAACGCATGTGTGTGGGTTTTGATACAAATTGCCCCAACTTTACATCTCGCCATAATTTTTGCTAAACTTACCCATTCAAGCTAAATGTAGCGATTGCTTAAAGTATGGAATATAAAATCACAAAGTGAAATTAAAGAGCCGTTGGACATTGGGTATTGAAATGAAGATGACAAAGAAGCCATTATTTATGGAAACATATATTCTTATGTAAATTTTTTAATAAAAGAGTCGAAGGAAAAATTTATGTTAATCAAAATTTTTATAATTTATTTTTATGATTTTTATTAAATGAAATAGGAGTTGTTTTTAATGTAATTTTTTAAAAAGTTTTTAGATTTATTTTTTTATCTAATTTCTCTAAAATTTGGGAGGAATTTATTGAAATCACAAGTTTGATGGATAAACTCTGCGAAGTGTTTTAGGGTTTTTTGGGATAAAAATTTCAGCTCAATTTTTTCTACCAGATTTAACCAAAAAGTTTACCAAAAATTTCAAAAAATCACATTAAAAACAACTCCAAATATTTTTATATATTTTTAATATTATTAAAATTTTGTTTTTTTTTAAAATTAAAATTATCTAGAAGCATGAAGCGGAGACTTATCAAAACTTTATTCAAATGCTATGTCCCAAACCAACTGTCACTGAAAAAAATATTTATTTAACCAACGAACATTCGAGAGTTTAGAAGTCTTAGAGTCACACTAATTAAGAATTTATTGTAACCTTTCAAAGCTTTACCATTACAAACTATTTACCTTAAATGTATCGTAAAACTTTTCAATCTCGAACGATTCCCCGAGAATTTTTTTTGAGACCGACGCATCTCCCTTTGTTAATACAGTTTTTTTTTTATAAGTATTCAGCCTTAATATATGGAGGATTATTTATCTCTAACATTCTTTGAAAGTTTGATTTTTTTTACTTGGACTTTCGTTTATATATATCTCTAACATTATTTAAAGTTTGAATTATTATTATTATCATTTTCTAAACTGGACTTTTGTTTATAATTTAAGTATTCACCTTTAATACGAAGGAGTATTTTAATTTTTTATATTCAAGATATTTTTGAATATTTATTTTTTATGTTTTAAAGTTATTTATTCTAAATAATTTGTAAAAATATTATTTTTATATTTATATTCTTCTCTATAGAGTTGTCTTTTTCATTATTGAAAAGTGAAATATATAAAGTTCACTTGAATTTATTGTAATAGTTAAAATGATTGGGAATAGTTAAAATGATTGGGAATTAGGTTTCACATTAATTTTATTTAAACTTAGTGTTTATAAATATAAGTTTTGACGAAGTTAGAAAGGTGGGACCCCATGTGGGCATGTTTTTAAATATTTGGACTTTTGTTAAATACTAAATTAAGTGTTTATACTAGTTTATTAGCACATTTATATAAATTAAAAGGCTAATAAATATTAATAGAAATCAATTTATAATAAGCTATAAAATATTTATTTACATATCATAGGAGTTGTTTTTAGTGTGAATTTTTGGATTTAGTGTTTACGGAAAAATTTGAGGTGAAATCTTGATTTATATTATTTAAACTGGTTTTTTTGGATTGTATATGTGGATTCAACAACTCGAAAAACCCTAGAGAACTTCGATTGTGTAGGGGTTACCCATCAAGCTTGTGATTTAAATAAATTTCTGCCTGATTTTAGAGAAATTAGACCTGAAAATCCTTGTTGGATTTTAGAGAAATTAGACCGAAAAGTCTCACAGTAAAAGCTTCCAAAAAATCTCACTAAAAACAACTCCCATATCATATTGTTAAAATTAAAAAAATTCATAAAGATTAATTAGCTTATTATTTTATTTTAAATTATCATTAATAATTAGAAAATAATTAATATATGAGTTAAACATATATACATCCTCCACTTTATCATGGATATATATTGTTATGATATTATGAGGCAATAATATGACTTATACATGTAAAAAAAAAACCAATAATTCATTTTCTATGATTTTTATTTTTATTTTTAAATTTATTAATTTCATTAAAATGGTAGAAAGGGCATAACCACTACTTTTAAATAAATTTCATGTGAATACCATTAAAAACATTTTAGAATATTTAGTGAAGGTTAAATTCCTACTATCCACCTAATATTTTTTTTATAATTAAATAAAAATTTTAGAAGTCTTATTTCAAAATAGACACACCTATTCACATAAAAAATTGTTTATAATGCTTGATTACTATTATAAAGTTGGTTTGTGTGGAATTTGGTTTTCATTAAACCACTCATTTAAATCTCATAAAAAATAGTTGAGAGTAGAAACCAATCTTATAATGTTAAAAAAAATAAAAATTCACAGCCTTATTTTTAAAACATATAATGTTTGCCCACTTTTATTCTTTTATATATATATTATATGAAAATAATTATAGACTTTTTATAGTTTATATATATATATAAAGTGAAGTTAGTTGGGTTGTTTCAAATTTTTAATTTTTCACATCAATTTATTGAAATAATTTGGATATATTTTTCGGTAAAATTATTATTTGAATAGTGTAAAATTTCTAAAACACTTGATTTATACAAAATTGAAAACTTAAACTCTATCATTCTAATAATTTCAACGGAACAAATCTCTTTTAAAAATAAAAAAGTAGAACGGAACAAATCTCTTTTAAAAATAAAAAAGTAGAACGGAACAAATCTCTTTAAAAATTAAAAAATAGAAAAAATAAAACATTTAAACAAACCAAACCCTATATTACAAAAAAATATATATATAAAATATTAGAGGAGAAATAAGACACAACCTAGCTTCTTGAAAATATGGAAAGAGTGGGAAAACAACTTATATATATTATCAAGAAAGGGTGGAGTTGAAATTTAAATTTAATTATCTCTTTTAATTTAAATTTTATAATTATTAAGAATTTATGCCATTTATAAATTATGGAAAAGTATTTAAAAATATATTATATTAGGAATTTGGCTTCTGTGATCTATGAAATGTGTATAAGAAATTTGGGTGAAAATCACATATAAGAAATTTTTGTCGACGCGTTTCGAACCAGGAGTGTGGTTCATCATCAGGACAAGATGAGAAATCTGATTAAGAAACCTATTTAAATTGAAAGAGAGAGCTCCAAACCACTAATTTGACTCGAATAAAAGATTTTATCAAACTTTATTAATATAAATTAAAAAATAATTTTAATTTAAAATTTTAATATAACAAAATATTATTTTAAAATTTTAAAATAATTTTTAATATTTTATTTAAACATTCAAACAGAAATAAATATTATCAAACATAAGTAGTAATAAAATTAACATCTCACAGTGAAAATAACACCTTTCTTAATATATCATTCACATTAATCTAACCCGTTTTTTTAATTAATAAAATTTCCATAATTTTTTTATTTTTTATCTTAACCTCGAAAATCACTCATCATATTTATTTCTCCATGATCAAAATCCGGCTGGAACAAAAAATCTAATTCAAAAGATATGGGATCAAGAAATCTAAATCAATTAAATTTTAATATTAATATTATTATTGTCCACTAAAATTAAAATAAAAAAAATGTTCCAGACATTTCAAGGTGCAAGTGCGAGTTTGCATGATCCATGTATGGTCATGATGACGTGTATGATGATGATTGGTGATGAGTATGTGGAGTGGGTTGGTTGGAGGTTCAATTGGTTCACGTTTGAGATATCGGATCATCCGACGGCTGGCAGAGGGAGTCCCCACATTGCCGGATGGAACGTCCACCGTTGGATTCCAAGGGACAATATAATAATTCCCCTCCATAAGAAATCTCCTCCCACTTTCCTTCATCGAGAAGAAAGCTATCGTTAAACTTCTCGCGTGTTGATTTCATCCCACCGCGGAGATCGAGTCCAACAAAAGTTTCTGAGTCTCTGGACCGTCCGATTGGCGCAGGTTGATTTCCACGGCCTTTTCTTTAGAGAGCGGGCCTCATCTTTCCATGTTTTTTCTTTAAAAACTCGTCTTCCCTTACAGCAGCCTCTCCATCTCTCGTCTCTCCCCCATTGTCTCGCGTGCCCGACACCTCTTTCCTCTCTCTCTCTTCCTTTGCTTCTTCTTATAAGTGGTTTTGTCAAGTCTGTGTTTGACGCTCAAGGCGGTTTTGCTTCGACCTCTGGAAAACCTGCAATCAAGGCGCTTGGATTTCTTTTCCGGCCTCTAAAGCGGGTTACGAGGCAAACGACCCCTGGCCTCGCCATACGCCTGGTTAACCACAATCTTTCCTCTGTGAGAAGTGGCCTCCCCCTGGATCTCGGCGGTTTTCTGGTTTTCAAGGTTCCGGCTAATTAGCAAAACTAGGGTTTGAGCGGCTCTGCAGTTTGAAAACTGATTTTGCTCCTGCTAGCGGTTTCGTGTTTGTCGGAAGCTCAAGCTTTGGAGAATGCCTTTGTTGGCCAGCTTTGGAACGGTGGTTTGAAGGGCTGTTTGGAAGCAAGCGGTATTCCGGGGTTTCTGGTTTCTTCGGAGCTGGAGGACGGTAGTAAGGGTTTCTACTGCGGTGATTTCTGGTGCAAATCCATGGCGTCCGAGCCCGTGGTCTCAGAGATGCAAGCTGAGAAACGTATCCTCTCTTTAACAGGAAAATTTGGCCTGGATTTGGTTTTATGGCAATCGAACGCGTGACCTGTGGTCGGATTGTGTAGAGGACTCTATGCAGCATTTTTTATTTTTGTTTGCGCGATTTTGGGGTTCTCATTTACCGTTCTGTATTTGGCCGGATTTTAAAGACAAAGATTAAGATGCACGTTTTTCTTTACTTGAAAAAGTAGCGGTCTTTGGCTCGTCTTTCTTAACTTATACTGGTCTTCATTTAAGTCCCTGAGTTTACTGGGTTTTTCCCTCTCGTCATATGGACAAAGTACTCAGGATTTCAATATGATCTTAGTTAGTATTTGTTAGTTTTTTAGGGTTTCTTCATGCTTAGAGTTTGAATGCTTTGAAATATTTTGGAGTTATGGTTATGTTTCCACTTCTTTGAGGTTTTTAGTTGTTTGAAGATACGCACTCTTAGAAAGGTGGATCCTTGACTTTCTGTGCCATCCAGAGGTAGGTGAAATGATGCAGAACATGAAAATTCAAGACTCTGCACAAGTTCCGGCAGTGGAAACGAACGCCAACATTGCTAAAGAGGTATGATCGCATGTCCTACGTTTGTCCATATAATGTCTGGGTTTTCTCTTCCTGAAGTTATATGGGTGCTGAAAAGCCAAGTTTCTGTTTGCCTTTGGGTAGCCTCTGATATCCATGTATTCATTGTGTGAATTTGCTTTTCGATTTTAATAGGGAATGAAGTATTTGCCCTTGTTTGGCCGCTACTCTGTATCTCATTTTTGCCAGGATGTGGGTATTTTTTTTTAATTTTTCTGTCTCGGTGAACGCCGTTTATTATTATTATTATTATTGTTTATGCAATGTGGCATGTTTTTGATTTTGAGCTGGTAAAGCGCTCAGTGTTCAATGTTCTTAATGGCTTGGGATCTTGAGACCGCTCATCAATCAGTTATTGCATTGTAAAGATGAAACCAATGGATTGTTTCAAATATTTGTGGATTTTGTCCTCCAAGTTCACGGACGAACAAATGAACTCATGATAAATAGGTTTTGCCTGTATTCTGTCTATATGAATGGTTCAAAGATTTAACAGGAGTTTTTGGGGGGTCTGTTGACCCAGGACTCAAATGTAATTTCTTCATGGGTCTGTTGGCCCATGGCTCGTAACGTCTTTGTACTCGTAACTCATTTTGGTGAGCAGATTGAAAGTCTTGGGATTATACGTTACATTTATTAGGATGAAACCCAAGGCGTCCTTCAAAGTTTTGTATGCTCTGCTCTCTCTTTCAAGGTCTTGCACAACCAATTCAACTCATGAGATGTAGAGGTCTTTATTAAATAGGAAAGTTTTATAGATTTTACTGGAGATTCTTTAGGGATCATTCTTCTGCTAAATCACTCGTTATTTTCTGAGATTAAAGTTCGATTTGATTGTTCACTCTAGATGTGGTTCTTTTCAGTTTTTTTTCTGAGGATTTGATACAAAATAATATAACAAGTGTTATGATAATGTGTATGGGCTTCTTCATATGTATATCATGTCGTTATAACATCCACCATTGGTTTATATGCGAAAATTCTAACACTCTACATCATTAACATTATTCTCAATTTTATTCTGCTGTCATATGTTTATGTGTTTGATAAAGTAATCTCTTTTTTCTGTATCCAGGCACCTGGGCCAGAGGGGAGCCCTTCTGATGCCACTTCTTCCGTAACATCACTGGGAGATTCTACCAGTACGAAGGGCAGTGAGTTGGAGCAAGAAACTGTTGTGGAAAATGGCTTATATTATCCACCAAATAACTACTATGGTTACTATTACCCAGGTCAGTTTTTTTGAAATTAAATAGCAGTGGTGGTGTGGAATGCACTTATATCCTTTGGTCTTTATTATGGTAAATTTGATATTGCATGATATATTGTCTAACCATTTTTTCTTAGCAGGTTATGACGTCGGAGGTAATGAATGGGATGAGCATGGTGCTTATCTTGGAATGGAAGGCTTGGAGATTCCTTATACAGTAAATCTTATTGGCTTTGCACCTTAGTTTCTTATTGGCTCTGCACCTTAGTTTCTTATTGGCTCTGCACCTTTTTGTGCATGTTTGATATTTCTTTCTTATCAGAATGCACTGTCTCATTGGCATTATGTTGTGCTTGCAGGGAGTCCAAGCTGAAAATGGTCCCTTGTTATACTATATGCCAGGTTATGGTTACCCTCAGCCTGCTTATAATCCTTATAATGCATACTTTCCTGGTGCTATGGTTGGGGCTGATGGTCTTCTTGCTCATCAGCCATATTATCCGAGTCCTATCTATCAACAACCCCTCACTTCTCCAGCTTATTTTCAGCCTCCTGTAGCATATGGATCGGAAGTTACACCATCTTTTTCCTGGGAGTCAGGACTTGCTGTTGCAGATCGGGGAAACGGAAATGCCTTCAATGGAAGTGCAGCAGGTGGGCCAAGAACAAGCCATTCCACAGCAGCTGTTGTCTCTCAGATGCCATATTCAAAGGCTATACCACCAGCAAGGAAACAAAATGTTGTTTTGGATTCAAAAGGATCAGCTCAGCCATCTGAGGGGCTGCAATCATCACATTCAGCTCCTGCAGGGCAACCTAATATCCACTCTATAGGCACTCAAAGCCAGAGTGGGAGGCCTGTGAATAAGGTTTGTATTGTTGTTTTGTTTGGATCTTGTCCTAAGTTGCATCCAGATATTTGTTGTTCACTATCTCATAGATGAGTTTTATTTTCAGATCCCATCACATGGTTCTACTGGTCAAACTGCAGCTTTACCAAAAGGCTATGTACCGTTAGGAAAAGTTGCAGGTTCTTCAAACCAAGGCAAGGCCAATGTGCTGTATCCTAATAATGCAGCAGATTTCAAACCCAATGGGCATGAATATTTAAAGACACGAGCAAAGGTCAATGGAAATGGGAATTTGGATGTCCTCAATGAACAGAACAGAGGTCCTCGAATCAACAAGATGAGGAACCCCTGGTTATCCCCAGTAGATGCGAATACTGGGGCTCATGGCCTGGTGGAGAATACTGAAAATTGTGGTCCAGAGGTAAATAGGGACCAATTTAACCTGGCAGATTTTCCCACCAAATATGATAATGCGTTGTTTTTTGTAATAAAATCTTATAGTGAGGATGATGTGCATAAGAGTATCAAATACAATGTTTGGGCAAGCACTCCAAATGGAAATAAGAGATTAGATGCGGCATATCAAGTTGCGCGGGAGAGGTCTGTTGGAAATCCTGGAAGCTGCCCTGTCTTTTTATTTTTCTCGGTTAGTATTATTTGCGGACTTATTATTTTTTGGCGAGCGGTTTGGGCAGGTGGTTAGTTCTTTGATGGTCATTTTATACCACGATCAGTGGTCATGATTCCATTTCTTTGGACATTGTAGAGAATGAATGCTAACGTTTGCAAATATGGGTGCAGGTTAATGCGAGTGGTCAGTTCTGTGGAGTGGCAGAGATGGTTAGCTCGGTGGATTTTAACACGAGCATGAGTTTTTGGCAACAAGACAAGTGGAATGGTTTCTTCCCAGTAAAATGGCACATCATCAAAGATGTTCCCAATTCCCAATTTCGTCACATCATTTTGGAAAACAATGAGCACAAGCCTGTCACAAACAGTCGAGATACGCAAGAGGTCACCATTATATAATCCTCTTACTTTCATGTTTGAACCCCTTAAAATTTACTTTCAATACTAATATTCGAAATTGAAAGCTGAAATTTACGAGAGGTGTATACTTCCAATTAATACAACTTTTGATGCAGATAAAGTTCACACAAGGTATTGAGATGTTAAGTATCTTCAAGAACTACTCGGCAAAGACTTCAATTCTTGATGATTTCATGTTTTATGAGCATCGTCAGAAAACAATGCAAGATAAGAAGAGACAGCCAAATCAACCTGAACAGCTCCAGGTAAGCAGGATTTGTTATATGCTTTTTATTGCTAGTTGTATTGAGATTGTCTTTTGTTTAATCACAAAAAGCCAAACCATTTTTCAGCCGGCAGTGCTAGCGGATGCTGTCCAGAAAATGGGATTGGGTGAACAGTTGGATAAAACAGCTGAAGATGCAAGAAATCACAGTGATCGCAGGCCTGCAAATGGCAATCAGCTTTCAGACTTGAGTAATACCAAGAATACTGCTTTGGAGCCTTCTTCTGTGAGAAAAGAACAGATTGCACCATCAAAGCAAGTTGATTTGAAAAAGAACGAATCAAGAAGGCTAGGTGACGAATCAAGTAAAAAAGAATAGTGATGAAAGTCCGAGTGTTTTAAAATCGGGTTTTCTGATACATAATGTATGGATAGGAAGGTTTTTGGCTATTTGGTATTCCCCTTGTGGCCACCAGTAATCTCAAAACCAGTTTTTTTGCCGTGTGCTGGGATACAGAATATGGCCCCCCAATAGCATTGTCGCCGACACCAATATCCCAGTGGAACTGGTAGCTTTATTAAAGTGGGCCAATTGTACAATAGTTGCCTTCATAGAGAACAGCACCAGCAAAAGAATGACATATAGGAAAGTTCCTCCGCCACAACTGCTGCAGTAATATTAGGGACCACATCATCCTTTTTGAGTGGTTTTGATTTTATGATTCCCTTCTTTGACCTGAGGATATATTTTGTGCTGATATTCCAGTATGATGTTTTTGATACAGAAAACTGATTTCTTCAGGGGCCTTGCCTTGCAGGTTGTTGGAGATATATAGTAATTTCCTCAAAAGACTGTTAAACTAGAAAAGTGGTTTTCAGAATTTCACAGAACAGAGAGTGTATTTAATGTTTTCGCTGGCCCATGGGGCTAGATTCAAATGCAAGCATTCCAATTGTAAAAATCTGCTGGATAAATTTAAAAAGTCGAGCTGTGTGCCAGCAGTCTACAGCAATGAAATTTATTTAGGCTATCAATTCTGATTAAAAAATACATGGCCATTTTTGATGACCTGTGGCGTAGAATGTTTTGTGTGTCTGTGTTGCTATAGAAGCAGTTTTAACTCAAAAAGATTGTATTTTCAATTCTGGTGAACGCTTTTGTTTACAGTATTCGTTAAAATGTCTGACTTGTTATAATATGCTGTTGATTGGTGGGCCATTGTCACTAAATGGAAAGTCACAGATTGATTAGTTTAACATCTTGAAGGGTGCCCAAAGCACAGGTTCCCTTCAGAATACCATTTAAGTATAAGAAGCAGATCATCATAAAATCTTGAGAAGGAACAATGGGGTTGAGAAAGATGACTTCTATCAAGGAACCTTTTCTGGTAACCTAAAATTTGTTTAATTGAAAAAGTAATTATTCTAATATTGGCAAAAACAGCATCTTCCAGAGAAGACAACCTTTGGAATAAAGGGGAATTGACTTCTAAGACGCTACGCAACTCAACGCGAATAATATAATTGAGTAAAAGATTAGATTTGTAAAAAGCATTTTTTCTTTTCTTTTGAGACGAGAGGTACATGAGTTGATGCCTACCCACCACGATGGTTCTTTTTACATTCTCTTAAAAGGCATCTCATCTGAGATTGATTAATCTCAAAATCTTTGGAAACTCAATTTGAAAATGGGGTAGAAAATGTGAAAGCAACATTAATCCAAATCCTTTGCACATCATCACTTGCAGAGCTGTACATATGAAGGTTCTGTTATGCATTGCCTCAATGAAATATCCAATTTGAAATTTGTTCGTGGTTTATAAACAGGTCTATGCCTCTAGACTCATTCTGTGGTTGAGGAGCACTGATAGATTTTCAACAGAACTACCGGATGGATTTTGTCCTTGGATGACAACTTGTATATTTTATTACTTAAAGGTTCAGTGTTTGCTTTGAATGATAACTCATCTTAGTTTAATGAGTATGAATAATTAATGTGTATATATCAATAACTTGTTAATCTTCAATTTAACAATTGACTTCGAATAATTAATCCGTAGGTAATAATAATTTGTATATCTCGTTAAATGGAATTTGTACCATCATTGTTCGTACTAATTTTTGCAGCCACATTTTTTTTTTTTTTAAATTTAAGATAAATCTCAATTAAATTCAGATGATCTCTTACTCAGATTGGAATTGGCTGAAACAAGGGAACATAATGATAAATATATACTTTCTACAAATGCAGCATTGCAAAAAACATGATCACGTTAATACTTTATGTCATTAAAATTATTGTAAGATGTTGCCGTTGGACGAATTTTCTGGCTTAGTTACATTTAGTGTAAAGACGATGCCAAGTTATCTATTTCGGTTGCGATAGATTTGACTTTTTCAGTACGTGATAGATTTGAGTTTAAGATGATTTTCCCTGGCTTATTTAAATTTAGTGTAAAGACGATGCCAAATTATCTATTTCGGTTGCGATAGGTTTGAGTTATATATTTGAGTTTAAGATGAATGTAGGTTGATATAAGTCTGAATTGCAATGAGTTAGTTAGTTTGAGTGACCCAATATTTTTAAAATTATAAACAAATTTAAAAAAATAAACTAATTTCCCTGCATTGAGTTAGTTAGAATTATAAACAAATTTAAAAAATAAACTAATTTCCCTGCTTTGAGTTAGTTAGTCTGAGTGACCCAATATTTTTAAAATTATAAACAAATTTCTCTGCATTGAGTGAGTTAGTTTGAGTGACCCAATTTTTTTAAAATTATAAACAAATTTAAAAAATAAACTAATTTCCCTGAATTATCTGTTTGTGATAGAATTGTGATATGGTTGTGATAGATTTTGAATTTAAGATAAATGTAGGTTAATATAACTCGGCATTGCAGTGAGTTAGTTTGAGTCACTGAATATTTTTAAAATTATAAACAAATTAAAAAAAACTAATATCCATTCATTATTTGATATCACTGTTTAATTAAATTACCAAAACTGCATTTAATCAATTTACCTGAAAAATATCCCAAAATATTTATTTCATTAAAAAGATATAAACATTATAGAATAGCTCATTTCTTAGGAATTGAGGGTGGACTAAGTTGCTATGAGGTGAATCCCATATACTTAGGATGGAATGGTGGGAGGCATGTGGATTAATGTGATTTGGAAGATTTGTTGTAGGATTTAAAAGTTGGAAAGAGTTTCAAATTCAATAACACGTACTACTAGGTATTTCTAGAATGGATAATGGTTTTATTTTTTATCAAGTTTTTCGCAAGAAAACTCACACATCACTGTATTTTCATGTTGGTTCTCATCATTCTCATCATTTCTCTGTTCAGAAATTTGGTGTTCTTTGCACTTTTGCTACCCATGTTCTAAGAATCTCGACAACCACTCTTCTTGACGTTTTTGAAAATAATGGGTACGGTGGTTCTCAAGGCCTTACGGCCTTTCAAAAGGCCTATCAAGGATTAAAAGGCAAATCTCCTCCATTGGATCCTATTTCCAAGGTTCATTTCCCATTTATCCAAGGGACCATGGACAAAATTGTCCACGTGCTCATAAAGAATAATGTTCCTCTTTGTTCAAGCCTCTATAAGACTCTATATACTATTAGATAGAGAATCTAGAAGCATGTAGCAGATATTAGTGACAATCAATCTACATGTGGTGAAATCATGTCACCATGTATGCATTGGAGACTCAGAGTTTGACCACTTCCATCATAGGAAATGACATGAATTCATTGAATCCATGTATGAGTTCAAAAAACCAGTTTATGTTTTATATTATCTTATATATTATATAATTTCCTTATCAAAGGGAAAATTTTGAGGTGAAATCTTGATTTGTGTTATTTACACTTGTTTTTTGAACCAATATAAACCAATATATCAATTCAACACCGTCAAAAACCCCTAAGAAATTTTGATTGTGCAAAGTTTACCCATCAAAATTCTGTCTGGATTTTAGACAGATTAGATGGGAAATTCTTGTTGGATTTTAGACAAATTCTTGCTAGATTTTAGACAAATCAGATCCTAAAAATAAATCGAAAACTTTTCAAAGTCACATTAAAGACAACTTGAAAAATAATATTAGTTTTTTAATAAAAAATAATAGTTTTTTTTCTTCAAAAAGTCACATTAAAGACAATTTGAAAAATAAGATTAGTTTTTAAATAAAAAATAATGATTTTTTATTAAAAAATAATAGTTTTTAAATAAAAAACAATACTGTTTTTTATATTAAAAAATGATAGTATTTTAATAAAAAAATACTAGTATTTTAATAAAAAATAATAGTTTTTAATAAAAAACAATAATAGTTTTTAAAATAAAAATAATAGTTTTAATTAAAATATAATATTTTTAATTATTATTATTATTTTAAATTTATAAAAATTTAATATAATTTAATATAATATTATATCATATAAATTAAAATTGGTCTGTTTTTATAGTTTACTTCCTCCAAAGTGACTTCCATTTTTAACTTCTCAAGAGATTCCCCTAATTTGAATGTGACACTTGATGGTGAATAAACCCCTATTCAAACTAATTAATTTATAACTCGTATTATATAATATAAATTATTTTTCAATTTAGAAAAATGTAGGACATCACATCTCTACCATTTTTTTTTTTAAATTTTATTTTTTTATTTTTTGATAAGGTAATATGTTAAACAATATAACATTGCTATTAAATGGGGTTGGAAAAAGACATTACAACATCTCTATCATCTTGGGCTAGAAAATGCCTCTAGATACGATGTATATCATTTTTATAAAAATATATGTTTATATCAATCATCTTTTAAAATTAAATGATATATAATAATATAATGTAATAACTAGAATATTGATCTATTAATATATTTTAATTATATATATATAAATTTTATTTAAAAAATGAATATATATATATATATATATATATATATATATATATATATATATATAGGTGAGAGCAAAACGAATATAGACAACGACAGCGTCCAATTCGGATGAATATGCGACTTGCTCACAATAGTAAAAAATGCAAATTTTTGCCTCATGTTACAAACAGTGCGAGGAAGGATATATTTTGTCTTCTCTTCCTGTTTAAAGAAACATACAGAAAAGGGCTGGTATTTTATTTTATCAATAAAATAAAGATTTTTTTCCGAGGGAAATATATATATATATATATATAATCTTTTTGTTAAAATATTCTATAAATATGTATTAATAAAAAATTTTAAAGTCAAAACGTACAAAGAGGATATACAAAATGGATGCTAAAATGAGCCATAAAAGCTATAAAGTTTTTGTGGATTAAGATAAAAGGTTTAACCATACAAAATTGTAAAATTGACATTTAATTTAATCTTAGTGAGATAAGAGTAAATCGTTATACAAATGTTAATAGAGAAAAATATAGATTATTAAAGCTTAAATAGAAGATGAGATACCTAAGGATGAATCATGAAGAAGTAGCATTTGGAATACTGGAAATGTCATTGATGCTCCTCTTGGCTCTAGAGGGTCATAAAATTGGATGATGTTGGTCGTCAATTTGTGGGGTAGATGATAGTTGCAAATGTGGTCGATGATGCATTGCAACAAAGTGATTGAAGGTGGCTCAAGCTATTGGCTTATTGTTGCCGAACCTTGGAAACTCAACGTCTAGACCAGAGAAACCAACATGTCTATTTGTCTCTTGAGTTGCAACAAAATCCCCATTATGTCCTCAAAATCAAAATTGCAATTGGGGTTAAGCTTGTTGGTGTCTTGTCTCACATAACTTTCAAAAGTCCATGAATTCATGTTCAATGAGTGAAGAATTTGATTGGCATGGAGAGAAATTGGTAAATTGGAGAGTAGTAGATAAAATCCTTGGGTGTTTAGATACACACTAAGAGGGTAGTTTGAGAGGCACATGAGGGTTGTCACCAAATATGCATAATAACTTGAAAATAAGAGCACCAAGGAGTGCTAACAAGTCATGGGGGAGAAGGGGGACATAATGAATTCTTAAAGCTATCAAAAGATACTAAAAAATGGTGGATCTAGTTATGTGGTAGAGGCATTATCCCACCTTGAAGCATGGGAGGCATCACCAAGCATTCGATAGTGGGTGAGAATTAGAGCATGATATTGTGGTGTGCGGGTCTAATTATCTTGGCCTTGACATCATGGAAGAATTATCACTCTTGTTGCAACATTTGTTGGAATGGTTCTAATGTGTGCGCATTGAGTTGGCTATTTTGGAATTGATTGTTCATATATTTGTTCATTGGTGACTAAGGACCCCCATTTTTGTTTTGTAGCCACATTTTCCTTGGAGTCAACAATGCATTGTGTTTATAGAACATTCCAAAGCTTCTAATTTACTTATTCGACAAATTATTTTTAGAATGGACACAAAATTTATGTTTGTAGGGAGTCTTGGAGACCATGCACTGGATAATCAGGCTCAAGTCACCCAACACTCTTAGCTTTTTGACTTGCATACTTATAGCCAAATGAAGTCTTGTAAAGTGCATATACTTTTGCTCTATAATTAGTCAATATTCCAAGATTACATTTGAAGGAATAGTCCCTCTTTTTTCTTGAATCACGGATAAATGTTAATTTTTACAATATTATAATATAAATATTGTGTCCACCATTTACTTTGTTGCATTCTCTTTAAAGTTTGTAGATTTAATTTTAATTGTGAAGGTAGAGTGAGATTAAACATCATCAAGTGGAAACACTAGGTACTTCCTGATGCAGGGGCATTAGGTTCCAAAAAAAATACTTTGTATTTTCATAGACATAGGGGGGTATGATGTTTCTAAATTCTTATGTAATTATTAGTATTTTTGAATAAATATAGTGAGAAAATTGTAAATGTTCCCAAGTCATTGGAGAACATGAGGAGAAGTCGATTAGCTAGGAATGTGAAGAGTCAATTTCAACAAATGTAGGGAGTTAGGCTAAATTGAGAATTCCAAGAGTTTTGTTGAGTCATTGAAGGAGCTGAATCGATTGATTATCAATTTGTATAAATGTAAGCCTCAATGGCATTCAAAAGACAGACCTGGAGAGATATGGAGAGACAGAGTAGTGAGGATAGAAGGCCATCGAATTGAAGATCAGGCCAAAGGACAAGGAGTTTTGTAAGTGAATCCATTTGTAAATATGAAAGAATCTGTTTCAGTATCACATGAGTATTAATTGATTTAACTCTGTGTGAATAGGTTGAGTTCAATAAGCATTTGTATGAGCAATGTATGATAAACTTTGTCTTAAGGGTTAATGCCAATGTTTTGATTCATAAGCAATTCGAATATGCTGAGGATTTATGTTGTAATGATTTGATTCTGGAATGAATAAGAAACTCAGATCGATGCTATTGAATTGAATTCCATGGACCTTTTAGATCGAGGAATAGAATTGCTTGACCGAAATGAGTACTGAATAAGGCATATTGATGAAACTTACAAGTTCTGTTATGTAATTATGGGAATGTGAAGTTTTGGGGTTTTAACTCGACATTTGGTTCATCAGAGTGGCTGGCAGAGTAATTGGGGTTTTGTTATACTGTATAAGCAGTGAAATGAGGACCGGTTTGAGATCGCGTTAATGTGTGACTGTATGGCTATGGAATCGAATGGAATTCGATGATGCTGAGGAGCGTATTCTTATGAGTACAGTTATGAAGCGAGTATGATGGTGTTCGAACTATAAAATTGTCAAACCAATGAGCTGCGATCGTGAGGGTTAAGCGAACCCATGGTTGAGAAGTTAAAACCAAAAAAAACTTCTTGGCGCAGAAGAAAGAAGGGCTTTAATCTATGTTTGCGGAGTCAGATGAATGCACAACAAATGATGGACACAAAGGTTTGTTAAATCTCTGTGTGGATTGTATTAAAGATGCGAAGTCAAAGGCGAAGGCGGAACCTTGAGTAAGGAGAAGTGGAACCGTGAGAAGGAACAATAGAAGCGGTTTCAAAGGCAGATACCAGCAGTATCGCGTGATGACATAAGTGGTAAGCGGATTTGATAATAAAAAAAACGCGATATCATAAAATGAAGGACGCGTGGAATAAGTGGTAAGTCTAAAACCACTTTTATCGCGTAAAAATTGAGAATTAAGTCTCGTGCAACTTTGTTGCGCAATTACCGTCGGATTGGTTGGTTGGAGCGCGATAAGTTATGCGTCGTCAGATGTGAATGGTAGGTTAACTGCTAGGGCCCGGTTGTTATTTTATGTTGGGTTGGTATTTTAACCAAGGTCTGAGTTGTATGAAGTGTTATGGTCAGAATTTCACGCGTGGATGCGTTGGTCAAGCAATGTCAAGCTTGGATAAGTTATAAAGGATGGAGGGTGCATATATATAATTGGACCAAGATTTATTTATTTAATATCAATTCCTGGCATTTGGGTTGTTGAGTTGCGGCGAAATAGTTATATGCATTGGTAATAATTTACCAAGGTCGAACTTGTAATTGAAATGTTCGCATGGATCAAATGCCACGATAAGCCTCGGGTTTAATTATAAGGTCTGGGGTTTAGAATTAAACCCGATTGATGTTTAATTAAATTGTCTTTGTAAGATTTTTAAAAAGGGGTTTCATTTGTGAAAGAAACCTTGGGTATAAAGGTTGTTGGGTTTTTAATTGAGAATTGAGATTTGAGAAGGGAGGTTAATTATGGGTTTTAACCATAAGGCAACCAGAAAAATTAAAGCTTCTGCATAGAATAATGGAAATCCGGGGTTTGTATGGTTTTCATAAACCATAAGGGATTTTATTATAATATCTCAAATCTAGGATTTGAGATATAGAAGTCTCATTATATGGTATTAGAGATTGCCAGATTTTGAAATTGAGGGCCCTTTTGGATGATTAATTAGAAAGACATTTTTATATGCAAAACAAAAATGGGGACTGTGGGTTTTACCCAGCATCATGTGGTATCAGAGCTGGAATAACTCGTTTGAAAATTTAATTTTTGAAATGCATATGTATTGAAGCAGTGAGGAAAATTTGAAGTTTAAATTTGTTTAACAGAAGTTGCAGATTTGATTAGGTGTGCAGTGAAGGTATTCAGATTTGCAAAATCTGGAGTTGAAGACAAAGTGTTTTGAAGATTGCAGCATACAGAGATGCAGTGCAGGTGAAAGAAGAAGCAAGATTATACAGAATCTTGAAGGTGAGTTGATGAGCAATGTTTAACTCTGGTTTGAAGAATTGTTTTCAGAATTCAGATTGTAGGCAATTGAAGAAATCTCAGCAAAAAACATATCACATCTTTCAGAGCAATGATGAAAGAGTCCAGCAGAGGATTCTAAAGTAAATAAGGAGGTGTGGCAGAACCTAGAGAATTCCCAACAGAGGTTGGATGAAAGAAGAACATATATGTTCTCGAGAAGTTGCAGAGTGAAGCTTAGAGAGAGCAGAAGAGAGTGCTCAGAAGGTTCCAGCAGATAGGGGACCAGTACTTGCCAAAAGCCCAGATCCGGAGGAAAGGATTGGTGAGGTAAGTGGCAGTAGGAGAGCTTGTTGTTGCAGAGGCTTAGTGCAGCTTGTGAGTAAAGAAATCATGGAGAAAAGGATGACTACTGATAGTCATAGCAGAGATTGCAGAGGTTCTGAGAGAGGCCACAACAGAAAAGAGAAAGAAGATGCCAGGACAAATGGTATGGGGAAGAAATTAACTGATGCAGAATATTGGAAAGAGGTAGCTGAGATCAAAGAAGTTTAACAAACTGAAAATGATGATAGAGGAAAGCCAGAGAGTTGTTTGGCTCGTGAAGAAGAAAGTAAAGTGGCATGGGCTACAGATGAAGAAAGAGCAGATGATACATGCTCAACAGAAAGAGAGATTACTCAAAATGATTGAGTATTTGGAGAAGGACTTGAAGACTAAGACTTCAAGTGAGACCAAGAGGTCGAATGACTTTACATCTGATGATTTTTGTATGTCTGCAGGAAAAACATGTGGAGGAGGACAAACTGCTGATGTTGTCACTAAGGAGGAAAATGAGACAGCCATATATGTTGTAAATGTCCATGCACAGCTGGGGACAGGTTTTGTTTCCAAATACATTGGAAGCAAAGGAAGTCTAAATTGTGATGGTGGCCAAAAGCTAGAATTTAAGAGACCAATTGGACAGCTCGAAGAAACTGAAGAGAATACCATTGAAGAATTTCTGAAATGTATATAAGACTTGGAACAGTAGGAAGATTTGATGATCAAATCATCAAATGAGACCATGGGGTCTTATGGTTTTAAAACTGACAAGATGTGTGTGAATGCAGGTATTGAAGAAGACAGTTCATATGATGAAACTCTGATAAATGAAGCTGACTGTTGCCAAGCGAAGTATGATGATGATTATCTTCCAAATGAAGATCAGATTGAATTACTGCAACAAAAGGAATTCATAAATTCTTCGTTTTATGAAAGAGATTGTTTCAATAGGAACATGAAAGTTATGTCTGATGATGATAAATTTGCTGATGATGACAAATTGATTTTATTGAATGGCCAAGTGAAAAGTGATGGACATATAACTGAGATTATTGCAGAGATGGAAGATCAAAATTCTATTCTGATGAAAGATGAGGAGATAGTGACAACAAGAAACTTGACTTGTGATAGAAAGGAAGATAGTGAAGACAGTATGAATGTTTTGTCAGATGAGATGATATATTTATGGCATGAGTTAAGTGTTCTGGAGCAGAGGATAGAAACACAGAGAATAAGTGTTCAGATTGTAAAGGCAGAGATGAATGAGAATGAGAAAGTTCATTTTTATGAACTAGAGCAAGGAGACATCCTTGAAGAGGATGATGCAGAGGAGAGACTAACTGATAGTCTCGAGAATTGTTTGAAGGATTGGAATCAACATACTGATGTGCTGATAGAGAAGGAAAGAATTTCAGGACAGCGTATTGAAATGCTGGCAAAGGAAGGAAATGCACTAAGGCATTATGATTTTTGTTTTAATAATTGTTTTGTGAATGCAGATTTTGTTGGTGAAGGAGAAAAATTGACACCATTGGACAACCAAAGAAAGGATGAGGAAAATTCCGTGGAAGACTTTAATCCATGGAATGAGGAAATTGGATTACTGGAGATTATGCTGAACAACCAGGATTCAATACAAGAAGGAGAACCTCAATTTCAAAATTGGGGATTGCAGAAGGTGGAGATACAAGGGAATGAAGACAGTGAAGATTTTCTGAGTCTTGGAAGAGACTTAGAACTGCGAAAAGAGGAATGGTGACTGGATCATCAATTTAGACCATTGGGCCTTGTGATTTGAAAATTGACAATTTGGCTGTGTTGACAAGTATGACAAAAGACAATCCATCACTTGGAGTTGTCTTGAATAAAGATGGGCTGTTGAAGGAAGGTGAGGCTATCATGCCTCCTGTAAAGGAACTTGTTATTACTGTTGATGACAAGAAGGAACCGATTTGTCTGATGGAAAAAGAGAAGGCTGGAGGGCAGATTTTTGGAACTGCTATAACAGTGGAGAATCAGGATTTTATTCTGATAGAAGATGAGGACACAGTACTTGAAGAACTTGAATTGATTGCCAGAATCAATCAAAATAATGGAAGACAATTACTGAAGATTGTCAAGGAAGAAGAAGAAGAATATGCTGAAAAAAGTTTGCAGCATATGGATGAAATGCTTGAAAACAGATGGCTAAATTTTTTGCTGAAAACATTTAGAGAAGAGAATGAAATGGCAGAGCAGCAGATTGAAGTGTTGCTAGAGGAAATGTTAGAGCAACAATTTGAAGTGTTGCCAGAGGAGGAAGAGACCCAAGGATTTTATAGTTTTGGTGTTTGTTTTATGATTGCAGGTACTGATGGAAGGACTAAGGAATGTTTTGTCCAGGAAGAGAGGAAAATAGATGATGACAGTGACTGGAAATTTAAATACCAGTCCAGAGAATAGCTGAAGTCAGAGAATGAAGAAATTGTCATGGATGACAATCAGGAAGAGTTTTACTATTGCAAAGAACAAGAGGGTATGGATGATTGGGTGGCAGTAACCGCAGGATTTCAGCAAGATAGAGCTAAAGTTAAAGCTGAGGCTTGTTGAAGCCCTGAAAATCGGGTCTACAACAAGGGGGATACCCACCCGGTCCAGACCTTGGTTAGCCGCTCCTTTTCTGTTTGGTATAGTGCGTCTGACTGGGGATATGGGACCAGTTTCCCAATATGTGTGTGTGTGTGTGTTGAGAATTGATATTTCCTTTCTAAAAGTTCCTAAGTGAAATGCTTTTATTCTAACTCTAATCTAATAACATGCAATTGTATTCTAATAGACATAAATATCTAATTCTATACTAACCCGGGATGTAATCTTTCCGTTATGCGATCTAAAATGATTTCAAATAACAATTGGTAATAAATATCATTCAACTGTTATGAGAAAAGAATTCAATGGAGATAAATCACTTCGTATAAAAAGTTAGACGAAACAGTTGTAAAAAACATATCGCATAATAAGCTACTCATATATTAAGCATAAATAAATAGCTATCACCGTACAGAAGTGCCAAATGATAACCCAATCATTCACGCATCAATATATAAACAACTGAACATGAATATCACTTTAACACAGAGGCAGAAATAGTTAAGAGATAAAAGTACCATTTATAACTAGTTCTACTCATGAGCTTCAAGCAATAATGACTTATCTCTTCTTAATCCAACATCCACTAAGAGTACAAAAGTGCAACATCAGTAGTAGATATTAAACGCAGATATCAAAAAATCCTGTTCCATTCATTCATCAAAACCTCCTCGGAGGGTGAAAAAGTGCATGTTCTAAGGACAAGTTTTTGACAAATTTTAGGACCCTTCTCTAAATGCATGAGAAGGGTTTAAATACTACTAACTAAATCTAAAAATAATTTATTACAAAAATGTAGGATACAGTTTAAATGACCGTCTTCATTTCAGGCAAAAATAAAGCAAAATTAATACTAACACTAAATCTAAAATTAAAACTAACAACTAACTATTTGTGTATCTGTTTTTTGAAATCGCAAGCGTTCAACATTTGTTTGAGAAGAATCGGCTGGTCGACTTCTGACTTTAACTATCCTGCGAAAACGGAATCGGCAAGATCTGGCGCCATCTTCTCGGCAGAATTGATGATACATTTGAAAGTCATGCACTGGCTGTGTGGTTTTACCAAATACGCCCAGTAAGAATCCCAATTCATTTTAGTTAATCTTTTGATTGATTCTGCCTTTTCTAGAGCCTTCTGTCTCCAGCCTGTCTGCAGTTGCTGTACTTTCGGTAGATACCCTGGAGTGGTTTCTGAGATCAGATTTGCCTTGTGAAAATTTTCATTTATGTAGTCAATAACACTGTTTGCTGCTATGGCTGCTTCTTCTGCCACTTGCTCTGCTTTCCTGATTTGTGCATCCCATTTGTTAAAGAGCATTTCTTTGTGATTGTCGTTGATTATTGGTGAGCCTGCTCTTTTCCCCTCCTCTGTTTCTTGCCAAGCCAAATATTCGGTAACTCTTTTATTAATTAAATCATAATCATGTCGTAAGTCTACGACTTGATTAGTGATTTTATCACTTATTTCACAATAAGAGTTCCACTGTGATATTCTTTGGCACAATGCTTCCTGTTGCTGCAGTAGTTAATCATTTAAGGAAATGGATTCTGTGATGAATTCTGTAAGCTTAGGATCATCCTTGTGCATCTCTTGCATAACCTGTAACTGTTTTTCTCTTTCAGCCAAACTGTTCTGGTACCCTATCTGCATTTGTTGGGAGTCCTGCTGTAATGTTTCAAGCTGTTTCTGTGCTTCGTTGTTGGCGTTGGCTTGTTGCAGCTGTTGCTGCAAAACCTGTATTTGATCTTCTTTCTCTTTCAGTAGTTGCCGTACCTCAGATGATTTATCAATGGTCGCAGAAGCATATGTTCCTGTGATCTGAGACAATTTGGTGAGATTTTCAGTGGGATCGGTGATAGGATCTTGCCATAGGATGTCTAATTGCTCTGCATCATGAGAGAGCACGTTTTTCAATTTCCTTTTCTTTATTTGTCTTCTCACTACTGCCTTGTGTTGTGGACTATAAAATACATCAAGAGGAGGAATTTCCTCTATTTTGAGCATAAGTTCAGAGGATGGGGTAATGAGAATATGTTCCATTTCTGAGACATTGCTAATTATTCCTGTGACTATATCTTTTGTTGCCCGTACATTACTCACAGGTGTCTTTGTGCTCTGTCTTTCAATATTGATTAAATCATTGAATGTCTCCCATTATTTATCTAGCTCGGTTCTGACTGATGGTGGCTGGACGATGAGAGGGGGAGGATCTAGCTATGGAGAGGTCAAAACCTGTTGCTGTGGGAGCTCCTTTGACTGGGCAGTATCCCTTACTGACCCTTCACTTTTAGCATGGTCACTTTCAGACCTCTTAGAGTGTTCTGACGTTTCTCTTCCGGACTTAGATTTAGATCTGTTTGTGCCTGAACTTCCACTGAGACTAATACTAGGAGTTGGTTCCCTTATGGGTTCCAAGCATAATTTATCCAAAGGGATATTATCTAACCTCCTTTCCTTGTATATCTTAAACTCTTGAAATTCTGTTGGAGGAAATCGCATTTGGGCCGAATGTAGAACCTCTTTAAGTGTACCTTTCTATTGGAACATGTCATCAAAAAGATCATCTTCTTTAGAAAACACCTTTGTTTTGACTGCAATAGTGAAATTTTTAGCAATATCATAAGGGTTGAACGATCTTCTTGGAAATTTGAACAATCATAGACATGTTATGTTGTTTACTTCTTTGAATGTATGGCCTACATCAAATAGTGAAAAGGCCCCACCGGCCATAGGAAATTGTGGCCAAATAGCCTTCTTTTTGTCCTTCAAATCTTTAGTCAAACCTCCTTCTTCGCAGGTTTGATAAGCAATTTCTCGTGCCATGAGTTTATCAGGAACATATAAAAGTAAGACATGAGGGGAAGCAAGACTTCCGAATACCTTGACATATGTAAACAGTTTTTCTCCGAACCATCTTGCGACAGGGAGTATATCTACCTCTGCTTTGGGAGAAAATCTTGGAACGTCTTTATCATATAACATTTTGTACATGGGCAACATGATTCCATGACAAATCTTGTAAAAATATGGAGTGAACTTGGAATCCCACAATTCTTTGTGATAAATATGAATGGGTAAGGGGTCTAGAGTCGTCCATTTCCAACCCATTAGAGGAAACTTGGAAATATAACAGATTGCATCCATCACATATGCAGATAAGTAGAAAGGGGGATAAATTCTCTGAGAAATAGTTCTTTTAAACCGGTAATTTAAAATAGTTGTGGCTAAGTTGTCAGATAATATCTTAGCCCAATCCACAACAGTAGCATTAATGGAGGCATTCAATAATGGTAGCCATTCAGATGAAAATTTATTAATGTCTAGCTTCCCAAAAAATCTACAGAGCATAGCAGCAGCAAAGCAATACGGGGAGGTGAGAGAACCAATACTATACATACCATGCTTATCCTTTTTTAGTGGTTCGTCCCTCCTTGACCAGTCGTTTTTGCATTTTGCCAGGTCTTCATTTTCTTTAGCAAACTTCTCCATGAACTGTTTGTTATAAGTCGCCTGTGGCTCTGGTAAATGATACATGAGTCTTAAATCTTGTGGAGTGAACAAGCCAATGAGTCCTTGACCCTGAGTCTTAAATTGTCTATTTGTGATGCCAGCGCTGTCCAGTACCCATTTAACCATGTCTGTGTATGGAAGAATTTTGTGTCTCGCCGCTATCCGGTGCAAGAATGAGCAAGCTAGCTCTGTAATAGACGCCTCAGAAGACCCATGTGAGCCTATAGTAGCTGTAACCTCCATTATTTTGGGATTCTCTTTCTCAAGTAGACTGTACATGCCTTCCCAAGTAGTAATACTAGCATATTTATTACAGGCGGTGTCTGTATACAAGGGCGTCATTTATTTGTCTTCAGACCTCGGAGCTTTGCCTTTCTTTCTCATAATATTCTGAATACTGCTTTGCATGGTTTTCTGTTCTTTGTTCCTACAGTTTACAAATGAGGTGAGAATAATGAGAAGAAAAAGGTGATGGGAAAGCCTTAAATGCCAAATACATATAAAATATACCACCTTACGTGAAATGGCTCTTCGATCAGAACAAAACCATATTTCATTAATAATTGGCAACTAACTCATTGATTAACATTAAAGTGCATAACCAGGTCTCGATTTATGGAATTTTTTTTTTCGTACAATGAGCCCTAAAGATCTGCGATAAGGCGATCTGCGATTTGCTTCACAATATCGTAGATCACAGTATCGCAGATCGCAATATCGCAGATCGCAATATCGTGGAATCACAAAATCGCAATATCGCAATATCGCAGAATCGTTGGAGCGTAGCATATGACAGTCATCCGTTAATGTTTTTTCTGTGAAATGCGATTTGCGATATGTGCCATCGCATATCAGCGGTTTGAGGTTTTTCAGCGTAAATGATATTTGAGGCATGTGATGCGATGAATGTTTTTAGTGTGTAGTTTCGCATCGCGATCTCACAATCTTAGAATTCCGCTTGTAACCATTACCTTTTTTGCAATGCGATATTTCTTGTAGCAGCGGAAGTTATAGATTTTGAACACTGTAGCAGAAGACTTGCAGATTTGTAGACTTTGATAGAAAAATGCTTTAATTATAAAAATACACGGGGTATTTATAATAATAAATTTTATTGATATATGACATGATTGAAAGTTTACAATGAGGTCCCGCTTTTATACCCACGCAGGTACCTTTTCATGAACAGGCATGTCTTTTAGACATGCCTTTTAAGCTAACTTAATCACTAATTACATAATTACTATTGGACTAACTAGTAATTACATTTATTTCTATTTATTCTATTAATAACTATATTTATTACTTTAGTTATGAATTAGATTCATAACATTGCCTCCTTCTTGAAAAAGCTTTGTCCTCAAAGGTTAACTTTCAACAACTTTCCTTTACTTGAAATTATCTGCTAAGCATGTCTTTAATCACTAGTACCTTCTTTTTCTTTTCCCTTTTTAACTCATCCTTATAATTCCTTATTTTTTTTAAAACTTTGGATTATTTGTGAGGCATATATATCTTCCTTGTAGAATTCTCTTATACATTCTCTTTCAACTCCATCCATGTTTTTTTTTTTTTTTTTTTTTTTTTTTAAATTTAATTTAATTAATTTAATTAATAATTTTTTTTTTTAATTTAATATTATTATATAATTATATTAATAATATTATGTCACACATATATATATACAACCGTAATATTATATATATATATATGTTAATAATATTACGTCTAGTCATAGTTACGACCAAATCAATGTTGTTATAGTTGTCGATACACCGCCTCACACATCGGTCCGTAACCATCCCGACTCTTGGCCTTGTTAATTAATTTTTATTTTTATTTTTTAATTTGATATTTCTGAAAACCTTATTCCAAATCCAAAATACACGACGCTTGCTGCTGAACTTTAAAAAACATGAAATTTTCCCTTGAATAGGTCATTCCTAATGAACGTCCGACCCCTTCCATTTCATCGCAGTCTAGCCCTAGGATTCCCATGGATACGTAGTTTGATCAAGGCATTCCTGCGTGGAACCAGAGCTCAACACGGTCCACGCGTTGCCATTTTCGTCTGTCACCTGCAACCTTATCGGATCAAAGTTGCCATGTCCCAATGGGAATCTACTCTGCAAGTTGCTGCCCACAACTCTCTCTTTCTTCTGATCCTCAGTAGAGTAGATCTGCTCACCTATGAACCCATAAACGTAAATGGGCCCCTGCTGTGACACAAAAAACTGCAGATCCTCTGGGAATTCAAAGAAGGGCTCTACGTAATCATGGCCCCGGAGGCCGAACTGTCGTTCCCACCTATACAAAGGCCGGTCGGGCCACTCATCTTGCTGCGTGTTTCTCTGAGCGACCCAGAAAAGCTTCATTGCACTCTTCTCTGTAGTATTCTTCGTAATGCAGGGCCTCCATTTTTTCCGAAAGGCGTCCCAGTGTTCCACATTCGGCTTCATGCTCCACTCGCTTGGCACCTCCGCCTTGTAGATTGTCTCTTCCGTCATGGGCGGACGAGGCACAAACTGAGACATTGTATACAGTGAAGTAACAGGGTGTGGGGATTTGTGATCTTGAAATATCAAGATATCACCCACTCGTTGCGACTCAGGCGCCCAACGGCGAGGATTGTATGAGAGGGCGTAGTAGGTGAGTTGAAATCTCTTGTACAGAGATTCGACCACGGTGGTTTTGGAGAAATCAAAGTAGTTTGTGATTTCCAGATACTTGGGAGGCCTGTTGGGGAAGTCCTCGTTTATTCTGCGACACGGGTTCGGGTTCGCCCTAATCCACTCTCGTCCTCGTTTGAAATCGATGTTGTGTGACCACACTGTCCATCCATGAAGATCATATACCGTCCATACCTGTCGTAATCCGTCACCATCAGCCACGATGTCGCTGTCGCTGTCGTTGTCGATGGGGACGTAATGTCTCTGGACTTGTGGGGTGCTCCAAATGTAGATATTCTCGGCGTCGGAATCGGAGAAGAAAGCCTCCGGCCGGTCTGGGCATCTTAGCCACGCCATCTTATCGTTCAAAGCTACCATTAAATCATGATAATTGACTTCTGTCTTACCAGCATCACATGAATCGAACTGGGCCGACCTGTTATCGTCAAATCCCACTCTGAACCAGGGAACTTCCATGACCTGCGATATGGTAATCCACATATTAGGGTTAGGGTCCAGCATTTGGAATAACAACGAACCCACTTCTTCACCGAAATATTCCAATGGAAAACTGAAGTCCCTACTGCACATTTTCTTGTACAAGGGAATCAGATCAAATTCACTAAATGGATGATAACCCGATAAGAGACTATAGAGAATCACTCCACACGACCATACGTCTGCCTTCACACCATCGTAACCTGCACCGTTTACGATCTTTGGTGCGAAATACCCGGCCGTTCCGCAACGAGTGTGCAGTAACCCGTCGTTCCCCACATTTTGTTTCATGGCGCTGAGCCCGAAATCTACTATTTTAATGTTCCCCTTATCGTCTAAAAGCAAATTATCAGGATTCAGATCTCTATGGTAAACACCTCTGCTGTGACAGAAGTGCACGGCGCTGATCAACTGCTGGAAATATTTTCTTGCTGTGTCTTGGTCCAACTTTTTTCCTTCCACATGGAGTTTTTGAAGCATCTGTAACAGGTCTCCTCCGTTGACATATTGTTCATTTTCTTGTTTCTCACAATAGTCCTCATCCACATCATTTTTATTTGGATCATTATCATAAATACTTTTTTCAATATCTTTGTCTTTTATTTGAACGGTGGTGATTTATTTTTTTGTATAAAAGGCACATATATGTCCTGCGAAGTATATGTTTCCACATTTCCAACATTTCCCTTCTTCTTTACTTTTATTACGCATTGGTGGAGGGATATATTTAGTTGACTTTTCCATGGATTTTTTACTTGACTTCCCTTTTGAAAAACTAACTGCTTTATTATTATTACTGCGTTTTTCATTTTTTTTATTATGGTCTACTGCAGGATATTTTGCAAGTAACTTCTCAAGCTTTTCTATCATTTTTCCAATTACTTCAATTCTTTTGGGATCTTGACGTAATGGCACATTATATGGTAAATAATCGTAGGCTTGTACAACAATGTTATGTGCCATTGCTTCAACTTGTCCTCAATATGGCTCCGATACCACTGTAGCAGCGGAAGTTATAGATTTTGAATACTGTAGCAGAAGACTTGCAGATTTGTAGACTTTGATAGCAAAAGGCTTTAATTATAAAAATACACGGGGTATTTATAATAATAAATTTTATTGATATATGACATGATTGAAAGTTTACAATGAGGTCCCGCTTTTATACCCACGCAGGTACCTTTTCATGAACAGGCATGTCTTTTAGACATGCCTTTTAAGCTAACTTAATCACTAATTACATAATTACTATTTGACTAACTAGTAATTACATTTATTTCTATTTATTCTATTAATAACTATATTTATTACTTTAGTTATGAATTAGATTCATAACATTTCTTAAGGAATGATTTTATCCTATCTTATCATAAAACTTAAGCTTTTTTAGATTTTTCAAGGGGTATTCTCCTAAGTTTATGATAGTAAGTTTTATTGAAAAAGGAAATACAAGCACTAATCGATTTTTAAATTTTTTTGACTAAGGGCCCCCAATTATTTAGTAGTAGTGAAAATACTAAATAAGAAGGGGGGTTTTTGCTGGCCACAACAAGGCTAAAGCTACAACAAATGTGGCAGTAAAAGTTCAGCAAGCAGAAGCATAAGTAGAGGTTCAACAATCAAGATGGAGCAGTATCCAGCAGTCAGAAGATAAATTAGATCAGGAAATTGAATTGATAAGAAAACTGATGGTGAAGGTGTCTCAGAGGAAGGCAGCAACAAGAAAACAAAGAAGCAGAAACAACAGCAAAAGAAGGACAGAGAGAGAATGCAAAAGTGCAGCTAGTGGAGTAAGACAGAATAAGATATGGAAGCCTGGAGGAGTGCAGAAGAAGAATATTGCAACAAATGATCAGTTGCAGAACAAAGTGTGGGACCCAGGAAGACAAGGACTGAAAGCACATGATCAGGGGATCATGAATCATTTTAACCTTGGGAGTCTGATGCAGGGGCATTAGGTTCCAAAAAAAATACTTTGTATTTTCATAGACATAGGGGGGTCTGATGTTTCTAAATTCTTATGTAATTATTAGTATTTTTGAATAAATATAGTGATAAAATTGTAAATGTTCCCAAGTCATTGGAGAACATGGGGAGAAGTCGATTAGCTAGGAATGTGAAGAGTCAATTTCAGCAAATGTAGGGAGTTAGGCTAAATTTAGGCTAAATTGAGAATTCCAAGAGCTTTGTTGAGTCATTGAAGGAGCTGAATCGATTGATTACCAATTTTTATAAATGTAAGCCTCAATGGCATTTAGAAGACAGACCTGGAGAGATTTGGAGAGACAGAGTAGTGAGGATAGAAGGCCATCGAATTGAAGATCAAGCCAAAGGAAAAGAAGGAGTTTTGTAAGTGAATCCATTTGTAAATATGAAAGAATATGTTTCAGTATCACATGAGTATTAATTTATTTAACTCTGTGTGAATAGGCTGAGTTCAATAAGCATTTGTATGAGCAATGTGTGATAAACTCTGTCTTAAGGGTTAATGCCAATGTTTTGATTCATAAGCAATTCGAATATGCTGAGGATTTATGTTGTAATGATTTGATTCTGGAATGAATAAGAAACTCAGATCAATGCTATTGAATTGAATTCCATCAACCTTTTAGATCGAGGAATAGAATTGCTTGACCGAAATGAGTACTGAATAAGGCATATTGATGAAACTTACAAGTTATGTTATGTAATTATGGGACCGTGAAGTTTTGGGGTTTTAAATCGACATTTGGTTCATCAAAGTGGCTGGCAGAGTAATTGGGGTTTTATTATACTGTATAAGCAGTGAAATGAGGACCGGCTTGAGATCGCCTTAATGTGTGACTGTATGGCTATGGAATCGAATGGAATTCGATGATGTTGAGGAGCGTATTCTTATGAGTATAGTTATGAAGCGAGTATGACGGTGTTCGAACTATAAAATTGTCAAACCAATGAGATGCGATCGTGAGGGTTAAGCGAACCCATGGTTGAGAAGTTAAAACCAAAAGAAACTTCTTGGCGCAGAAGAAAGAATGGCTTTAATATATGATTGCGGAGTCGGATGAATGCACAAAAAATGATGGACACAAAGGTTTGTTAAATCTCTGTGTGGATTGTATTAAAGATGCGAAGTCAAAGGCGAAGGTGGAGCCTTGAGTAAGGAGAAGTGGAACCGTGAGAAGGAACAATAGAAGCGGTTTCGGAGGTAGATACCAGAAGTATTGCGTGATCACATAAGTGGTAAGCAGATTTGATAAAAAAAACGCGATATCATAAAATGAAGGACGCGTGGCATAAGTGGTAAGTCTAAAACCAATTTTATCGCGTAAAAATTGAGAATTAAGTCTCATGCAACTTTGTTGCGTGATTACCGTCGGATTGGTTGGTTGGAGCGTGATAAGTTATTCGCCGTTAGATGTGAATGTTAGGTCAACTGCTGGAGCCCAGTTGTTATTTTATGTTGGGTTGGTACTTTAACCAAGGTCCGAGTTGTATGAAGTGCTATGGTCAGAATTTCATGCGTGGATGCGTTGGTCAAGCAATGTCAAGCTTGGGTAAGTTATAAAGGATGGAGGGCGCATATATATAATTGGACCAAGATTTATTTATTTAATATCAATTCTTGGCATTTGGGTTGTTGAGTTGCGGCGAAATAGTTATATGCATTGGTAATAATTTACCAAGGTCGAACTTGTAATTGAAATGTTCGCATGGATCAAATGCCACGATAAGTTTCGGGTTTAATTATAAGGTCTGGGGTTTAGAATTAAACCCGATTGATGTTTAATTAAATTGTCTTTGTAAGAATTTTAAAAAGGGGTTTCATTTGTGAAAGAAACCTTGGGTATAAAGGTTGTTGGGTTTTTAATTGAAAATCGAGAATTGAGAAGGGAGTTTAATTATGGGTTTTAACCATAAGGCAAATAGAAAAATTAAAGCTTCTGCATAGAATAATGGAAATCTGGGGTTTGTATGGTTTTCATAAACCATAAGGGATTTTATTCTAATATCTCAAATCTGGGATTTGAGATATAGAAGTCTCATTATATGGTATTAGAGATTGCCAGATTTTGAAATTGAGGGTCCTTTTGGATGATTAATTAGAAAGGCATTTTTATATGCAAAACAAAAATGGGGACTGTGGGTTTTACCCAACATCACTTCCCCTCATTTCAAGCATGGTAACTAGGGTAAACCATAGAATCTTGAGGCCATAAAGCCAATTAGAAAGAAGGTTCTAAGCCATTACAACAATATTATACCCATTATGAGCCCAATATCACATACTTAAATCTTTTTTCTTGAATGATAGATAAATGTTAATTTTTACAATATTATAACACAAATTTTGTGTCCACCATTTATTTTGATGCATTCTCTTTAAAGTATGTAGATTTAATTTTAATTGTGAAGGAAGAGTGAGATTAAACATCATCAAGTGGAAACACTAGATACTTCCCCTCATTTCAACCATGGTACCTAGGGTAAACCCTAGAACCTTGAGGCCATAAAGCCAATTATAAAGAAGGCAATAAGCCATTACAACAATATTATACCCATTATGAGCCCAACACGTCACTTGTGAGAATTCAACTTGGGATACATTCATTCCTAGCATGTATATTTTCACAGTTCATAACTTGATCATGGCAATTCTTAGATAATTGTGTGTTGTCATTGAGATGTCTGACATTTCGGGTGAACACTTTTCCCATCTGCAGGGACATAAAGCTTAATTTGATGACGCGAAGAGTGCCTGACCATGAATAAATAAAGGTAGAATCTAACCGGTACATATAAGATATAACTATTAGGGATAGTGAAAAGGATTTGAACGTTGATGGAATAATAATTAATTTAATTCAATTTATTTTATTATTAATTACCAAAGATATAAAATGAATTAATTAATAAAGTAATAAATTTATTTTTTTTATTTTTAATTTGGTCAAATTGATATTATTTTTATAGAGTTTAATTATATTTACAATCCAAAATGAGATCTATAATTTACTATTAAATAATATTATTAAATAATATGAATTTAATAGTGGATTGAAGTAAATTATAGGAAGAAAAATAAAGCAGTAAGATTAAATTAGTGTAAATTGTAATAAATTAGATTAATATGATTTGGTAAAATTCACATTAGTACTAGAAATTAGGGTTGAATATGATATCGGGTTAGAATTTGAATGTACAATTAGTTAGTGATTAGATTAGAATTTTTAAATAATATTAAACTAGAATAAAATAATAAAATTTTAGATTAGAATGGAATTAATTTTAGAAAGGGATCTCATAGACTCTAGGGCCAAGCATAGGGTCATTCTTTTCCTTGTTCATTCTGAAGAGCTTCTTGTCTCATGGCTTGCATAAACTCCAATCAATCCTTTCCCATCTCAATCAAATTTCTCCTCACATATAGTTCATTACGGAGCTTGAAGAAAACAATTCCCTCCCATTTCTTGATGTCCTTGCATCTCGCCTCCCTTACCCACCAAGTCTATCGAATGTAGACTCATACCGATAGGTACATCCATGCCAACTCTCACCATTATCCTTCTCAAAAGTATGTTATGCTTAAAACCCTTATTAGTTGAGCCATTCAAATGTCCCCCTCTCATTCCTTTCCCAATGAAAAATCTCATCTCATCAAAGCTCTCAAATCCAATGGGTTCTCCTCTACCCAAATAAAAAATTCTTTCCATTCCGCTCTTCACCCCAATCCCAAATTTTTTTTCTAGCAATCCACACTTAGCCAAAGTCTCTCTTCCCTATATTCAGGGAGTTACTTATCACATTTCCAAAATCCTTTCTAAAAGGAACATCAAAACCCTGATCAAGCCAGAAACAACCCTTAGTGTTGAATTTTACTTAGTCCCTAGATATGGTTTGAGGCTAACTGAGCACACAAGCACACTAGGAACCCCCAAATTACAAGCACTTTGCACAACTGAAATCGACATCAATGAAATCAATAAAGTACACAGACACATTGAGCCCAAATATTGATTTTTTATTAGTCCATCAATAAAATAATCATGCGGCTCCTATACTAGGGATCATGGCCCTTCAAATCACTATTACAACTAGTATACATAACATACAAAACTAGGGTTTGCGATGTACTTCTTCAGATCTGCAATATACCCAAAAGAACAAGAAAAAAAACACATGACTTGTTGATGCAACCTTTTATCACCATCTATTTTTGTCTTTATTTGCCAATGTTACATGGCTGTCCTTTGCCACTTTCCCATAATGATCTAGCTCCTTCCAGATCTTTTTCATACACAACTTCTTATAGGGTATTCAATCCTTCAAAGTCTTTGCATAATCAACCCAAATACTTCAGCTACACACAATGGATTTTTCCTTCAAACTCTCTAAATATTAGCCCTCAAAAACACTTTATTCACAATTTCATTTGTGAATAGACTTCTTCATTATCTTGGCAACCCATCTTCCTCTCTCAGAACAACAATACTATTTATTCGTTGTTAGCCTCTACACAGGTCTGCGAAAACTTTGTCTGCTATACAATCCTTTTAAGCCCTTTGGTCCCCCTTCCTTTATTGGTGGCCTCCTTAGATAAGCTTCAACCTAGTTTTCCAAGTGTCTTGAGACCCTTCGACCCTATTCCTTGACTCCTGTATATTTTCTGCCTTGCAACTATGGCTTAGAATCAACTACTTCAATGAAAAAAACTCAGTCTAGGGCACTTTCCTTTAGCAGTTCCTCTCGACAAGCCTCCCTTTCATCAAGCAACGTACAAATACATAACTTGGGAAGCCTGTTAAGGTCTTGGTCCACTCTATTAAGAAATATGAGGCCCTACTGCCACCTTCTAGGGCCACACGCTTCCTCTTCTTGACAAAACAAACTTTGATCTATCACCTTAACACATAACTTCAATCTCGACCTTATTCTAGATGTCTTCACGTCCTTAAAGATACTGAAAATCTGCTCCTTAGAACGTTTGCGACTCACTCTAGGCTTGAAATTCTCCAAGGAATAGATACCATATGTGTTAGCTCTACCCTAGACCCTCCTTCAAAATTTTGTTCTCACTGGCTCGACCTCCTTCAACTTGTACATATCTTCTACATTGGCTTAGATAAGGCCCTGAAGCAAACTCAACTTGATCTCTAGCCCTCCAAAACCTTGTTTCTCAACTAATATTTGACTTAAACTTCTCAAAATAGGAGCTACAATCTTATCTCAAAGGTATTTTTGCCTCCATGAGAAAAATTTGACCCTTCATTAGGGCACACACCTAGCACAAGAGAAGTCACATCTGTCTTGCACATAATGAACATATCCTTTGGATCCTCCTCTATTTAACATTTTCTCTTGTGTCATTTATGAAACATATAGATATTATGGTTTTAGCCTCTCAACCCATTAGAATAAATAATTATTTTCTTTGGGTCTAAAACCCCAACTTTGGGTAAGTTTCCCAACTAACTACTTTTGGTGGGATTCCTTCCCAGAAATACCTTCCAAGCTACCCAAAATATAACGCTCCCTCTTAGTGAGGAAGGTATTTCCTTCACGCTTCTAGATCCATGAATTCTGTTGCATTCCCATGAACATCCTCGCATGAGTCATGAATTTCCTTGCGTAGTCACACCTGTCCTTACATGTGCCACATCTTATTTGTACTAGGATTAAATTTGTCTTGCATGGTGCATGATTGTCCTCACATGGTGCACGATTTTCCTCACATGCATAATGTCTTTTGCTTGTACCACCATGAATATTATCACTTGGTTTGTGACTGTCCTTGCATGGGTTGAAAACTCATCTATCTCATTAAAACCTGAAGATTCAGACTTCCATAGGGTAGTTGACAATCATTTTTAGTCTCCATTTGAAGCTATATTCCCTTTCAGCCTACACAACCTCCACTAGCTCACTCTGCTTCCTACACACACTCTGATCCACGTGCTCATAAAATTAGCTTTGATACCATGTTGAATTTTCCTTAGGCCCTAGATCCAATCTGAGGCTAACCAAGCATAGAAACACAAGTCTAGGAACCCCCAACTTTTAAGCATTTTGTACAACGAAAATATACAATCGTTAAATCACTAAAGTACGCAGGAAAATTGAGCCCAAAGATCGATTTTTTATTACTTCATCAATAAAAGAATCATGGGGCTTCTGTACCAGGTATCATGGCCCTTTAGACCACTAGTACTAGTACACACAATATACAAAACTAGGTCTTTTGATTTGCTTCTTCAGATATGCAATTTGCCCAAAAGAACAAGAACAAATAACATGAATTGCTGATGTAGCCCTTTTAACACCAACCATTTCTGTCCTTATTTGTCAATGTTACCTAGCTATCCTTTGCCACTTTCACATAGTGATATGGTTCCTTCCATATCTCTGTCATACACAACATCACGCAGGGTATTCAATCCTTCAAATACTTTGCATAATCAACCCAAATACTTCTGCTACACATAATGGATTTGTCCTTCAAAATCACTGCATATTAGCCCTCGAAAAAAAGTTGTTCACAATTTCATTTGTGAACAAAATTCTTCATTATTATCTAAGAAACCTATCTTCATCTCTTAGAAAAACAATACTATTTATGCCTCTGTAGCCTCTACATAGGCCTGAGGAAACTCTGTCTGCTACACAAGACTTTTAAGCCATTAAACCCCCCCTCGTTTATCTATGACCTCCTTAGATAAGCTTCAACCTAGTATTCTAGGTGTCTTGAGACCTTTCTACCCTATTCCTTGAATCCTGTAGTTTTTCAGCCGTGCAACTAGGGCTTAGACTCAGATACTTCAATGAAAAAAACTCGGTCTAGGGTACTTTCATTCGAAATATCCTCTTGGCAACCCTCCCTTTGATCAATTAGCAGAAAAATACATAACTTAAGTATCTTATTAAGGTCTCGATCCACTCCGTTGAGAATATAAGGCCCTACTGCTACCTTTTAGGGCCACAACCCTCTTCTTTTTGATAAAGCATACTATGATCTATCACCTTAACATAAAACTTCAATCTACACCTTCTAAACTTCGTCACGTCCTCAAAGATACTCTAAATTGGCTCCTTAGAAAGTTTGCAACTCACTCTAGGCTTGGCATTCTCCAAGGATGAGATGCTATGTGTGTTAGCTCCTCCCTAAACCCTCCTTCAGACTTCTGTTGACACTGGCTCAACCTCCTTCAACATGGACAAATATTATACATTGGCTTAGATTAGGCCATAAACAAAACTCGACCTAATATCCAACTCTCCAAAACCTCATTCCTCAGTTAATATTTGACTTGACCTTCTTAGAAAAGGAGTTGGAGTCTTCTCTCAAAGGTATATTGGTATCCATGAGAAAAACTCGACCCTCCACTAGGGCACACCTAGCACACGAGAAGTCACATCTCTCTTTCACCCAATTAACCTCTCCTTTGGCTCCTCCTCTATTTATCCTTTTATCTTGAGTCATTTAGGAAACCTATAGATATTAGGGTTTTATCCTCTCAACCCATTATAATAAATAATTATTTTCTTTAGGTCGCAAACACACTGCTTTGGGTAAATTACCCAACTAACTACATTTGGTTGGTTTCCTTCTCAGAAATACCTTTCGAGCTACCCAAAATATAACATTAATAATGACAAGGGACAATAATTAACCTATGCTTGGCCTTGAAGTCTATGAAATTTCTTACTCCCTTGAAATGTCCTACATAGGACAAACTGGGAGGTCCTTCAAAACTCGCCTAAAAGAGCATATGACAGAAACCTACCATAACTGAATCGCCAAATCTGCCATTGCAGAACACTCACACAATTATACCAAACATTTAATTTGTTTTGAGAAATCCAAAATTCTGGCCGATTTCCCCTTGCATTCGAACCATGTCATTTAAGGGAAGTTCTTGAAATTGAAAAGCACCTTAACAACTTCAATAAGGAAGATGAATTTCAGTTAAGCCAGTCTTGGAAGCATACTATCCATTTTTTATCATCTAATGTCAATCCTAACCCTTCTTAAGCCCCCCATATATCTTTTATTTATTAATATTAATAATAATATTATTAATCCAATTTTTAATTCTTTATCTTTTTCTTATAATCTCAATTTCATCCCGTTTCAATCAATCTTTTTTCTGTCTAATTCTAATCTAATACTATATTATAATTAATTCATTTTGTGCTAAATTAATTCTATTCTAATCTAAAGTTTTATTACTTTATTCTAGTTTAATATTATTTAATAATTCAAATCTAGTCACCGACTAATTGTATAGTCCTATTCTACCTTGAAATCAATATTCAACCCTAATTTCTAGTACTAATGTGAATTTGATAAAATCATATTAATCTAATTTATTATAATTTACACTAATTTAATCTTAATACATTATTTTTCTCCTATAATTTACTCCAATCCACTATTAAATTAATATTATTTAAGACTAAATTTAATAATTTACTCCAATCCACTATTAAATTACTATTATTTAATATTCTAAATAAAATTAGACTCTGTGTAACAATAATATCAATTTGACGAAATTAAAAATTAAAAGTAAATTTATTACTTTATTACTTGAATTCTATTTATATCTTAAATAATTAATAATAAATAAAATAAAATAAAATAATTATTATTTCATTAACGTTCAAATCCTTTTCACTCTCCCCAATGGTTATATCCTATCTCTAACTTTCGGATTTTACCTCTTAGTTTATTCATGGTCAGACACTCTTCGCTTCATCAAATTAAGCTTTGTCCTTGAGAATGAGTGAAGCGTTCAACTGAAATGTTGAACATCTCAATGAGAACACACAATTATCCAACAATCTTCATCATTAACCTTCATTCTCTCCCAAGCTCCAAACTGTAGAGAAATTAGATGCTTGTAGATTAGGGTAGATTTCTCTTAGCTTGGTAATTACTTGTGAATGTTTGTTGACTTCTTATTACATTTATATTCTCTTCATAAAGCAATTGCCAAAATGTGCAAAACATGAAGATCACAAGAGACAAAGAACATAAGAAAGAAAAACCCCACAAGGGGAAAACCCAAGAAAATCCTCTTCTTATAGAATCATATCAAAGTGAGTTATCGAAGACCCAAAACCAAGACCAAGACTACCACAAACACCCAAGTCATCCCTCCTCCAAGCCATCTCCAATAAGTCATAGTCAACAAAAGTCAATCATTAGAGAAAGTTTGAGGTAAAAAATGGGTCTCAAATAAAAAATGTACAACAAAAATTAACGTTTTAAAAATGCATATGATTCAATATGATGATGTCAACCATGGGGGATGATTCACCAATATTGGAGTAAAAATGCAGTAAAGAAAAAAAAGAAAAGAAAAAGAAAAAGAAAAAGAAATAAAAAAGAAAAATAAAAAAGAGAAAAAGAAAGAAAAAAAGAAAGAAAAAAAGGCTACTTTTTCAACTATCTCACTGCGATTTTACTTAACTTTTGAACGAGATCACTCAGATATAGAATTTAATTTTGCATCCTGTTATCACAAAATTGTATTTGATTGGATGTTGATCAGACAAATCTATGTAACTGTTTCAAACCAGCTTTTGACTAAAGCTTAGCCTCTTCAGTTTGAGAGGGCTCTCTCAAAGGGGTTTATGATATTAGATAATGATAGTGCTATATGGCTAACTCTATTTGAAAAGTAACTTGGTTTTTGTGTATGTAGATTGAAAAGAATGCAGGCTTGCTACCATTAGGCTTATGGAGTCAACAAATCAGTAGATTCAGTGGAAAGGTTTCTTGACATGGAAGCTGAGGCAGATAGGGGTCTTTAAAAAAGGCAAATCACACATATAACATAGTTCAACACAATCATTTGATCAATAAAGGAAGTCAGAGCATAAACATATGAATTTTGAGTAATATAGATGAAACCTACTGCAAGTGGTACACATAAAGATATAGATAAGAAAAACATTAGAAACCCCATAAGAATCTCAGGTCTGTCAAGAAGAAAACCCTTTGTATTACTAATATAAGTCAAATTACATAAAGTAACAGTATGGTGCAAAAAATATCCAATCCTTTACTACTTCGATGATTTGCATTTAAATAGACATTCTTACAGTAGGGATGATCTGCCTCTTGAATAGATTCATCGAATTATTCCTATGACATCCTCATATAACATGAAAACATGTCTTTTAACAAGAAAATGACAACTACACCCTAAAGATGACATCTCCTAATAGGACTCAAACTCATATTTATTACATATTCTACCTTATCTTTGTGAAATAGTGACATATCAGTTACACAAAAGCATCATATGCTTGAAAATTCTATGACATAGTTCATCACTACTTTACACATTAAAAACCCTCCTAGACATGTGGAACAAAACCCTATTTTTCAGGAATACAAGACATTTTCTTCAACGAAATATTTAGCTGATGAGTTGTCTTCACTGCACTTTCTTCAAGTCATAAATGTTTGATGATAAGGTCCCTTGACTTGTTGGAGGAGTCCAATTGTCAAAAACTGCATTTAAACTGCTTCAAAACCTTAAAAAATAGTTCGCTACGAAAATAGGACAGTTTCGTAGCGAGCTTTCGTAGCGTCCAAAAAATAGCTTTTGCACTAAAATTTTTTTGCTCCTTTGCTGTTCCATGGTGTCCACCAAGACATGACACCTCACCACCATTAAAATACCTCCTTGAGAATTGTAAAAAGTACTTTTGGAAGAAAATAGGCTGCTACAGAAATTTTTGTAGCGTTTTCTTGGCTTTAAGCCTAGGAAACGCTACGAAACTGTGAAAAACTGCAGCATTTCCAGATTTCAAAATTTTATCGAAAAAGTGATCTCCAACTGTACAAACTTGGTCTTCAACATGCCATGAACCTTTTAAAACACATTCAAACTCAACTTAAGACCCTTGAGGTGTTTCTTCTTCATTAATGATTAGTTGAGCTATGGGCTCCTCAACCATAGTCATCTTTAAGCCCTTCTTCTCCAGCTCTTCATGAATCAATTCTAATTGCTCTTGAAGGTCTTTGACTTGGTCCTTCAATGTCCTATTCTTAGATTTCAAGCCCAGGTTCATTTTTCTGATATGCTTCACCTCTTCTCTCAATGGATGAGTCCATTTGATCAATTGCTGTGTGTTATCTAAGGTCTTTGACACACTATTAACCTGCTCTTCCCAAATTTCTTTCATTTTCTCAAACTGTACCTTTTGAACCTTGTGCTTCCTTGCCTCTTTCTTCAAGACTGATATTTCATCATTTTCCAGCTTCAACTGCTTCTTAAGGACCTCAACCTCTGTTTTTTCAATAATTTTCTCTTGTCCTTTCCTTTGTTTAATGAATGATTCTTCTTTTGTGGGTGAGGAAAGGTCAATGATGCTTGGTGGCGGTTGGACAGTTTCAGTGACCTTTTGAGTTTCTTTACTACTTTCCAAAATTTTTCTAGCATGTCTTGTCATTGGTTGCCTAGCTTGAAACATGAATCCTGCATCGTCATCTTCAAACTCTAACTTCTTAGCTGTTTTGGCTTTCTTGAGCTTCTTTCCTCCCTCATCTATATCTTCAACATGGACTATGGGAGTTTCTTCAATATCAATAGCATGCTGAATGTCTTCTAAGTTACCCTTAGCCACTGTTTTGATTCTTGTAACCCTCTTGCTTCCATGTTTGTTCACTGTTGGCTTTTGTTTTGCAGGTGTATCAACTTTTTGCAATGGCTTTGTCTCCATGATCACTGGCTCACATTGCTCTGCCACTGAAGGTGATGGTATGCCTCTAGGTTTAGGAGTTATTTTAGGAGTGATAGAATCTACTTCAAAACCACTGAAAAACATAAAAGATGACCAGTCTCTGCCTAATCTCTTTAACTCTTCTAATACCAACAACTTGATTAAACCATGATGAAAGAGTGAGGTTTCATTTCCTTCAGATTTAGCTTGAACTTTGTCTGACATTTTAGCTAAGATTCTGGATAAGTAATAAGGTAAATCAAGAGACCTCTTACCAAAAAAATGTAGCAGAAGCTTGAGGTGGTAGGAATAAACTATATGATACCTCCCTTCACAAGTGAAGTATTTCTGAATGATTAGCAACAACTTTGAGAAGTTGTTTTTCATGTATCTCCTTGGGATGGCATTTGTGAGATCAATCTCACTATGCTCTGGCTTGATAAATTCCTTACATTCCTGCATGGTGAACTTGAAACCTTTGAACTATTGTTATCCTCCTCTAGGAATTCCATTTGCTGCTGGAATAGTCTCTGGTGTTACAATGAGGTTCAACATTCCCACCTTTGAATCTGTCCCATTGAAACTGATGGAAAAATACATAGAAACCTGCACATGGCATCCTTGCAATCTTTGGCAAAACTGAAAACACCCTGTTCTTCTGAAAACTTCTAAGGCAGTTGGGTCTTCATTCAACAAATTCATGTTTGATGGCTCATATATGAGGCAGTGGCCTCCTTTGTTGGTCTTCCTCTTTGCAGCCATGGTGCTTTTATACCTTCTCTACCTCACTTGATCAGTGACACCTAAAACTTTTGAAAATGCCAGCAACCAGCTTGGCTTGGTGAAACAACTCTCCAGGACTCAATAACATGCAAAGATGGAGTGAAGAATGACAAATGACTCAATTAGGTAATGTTTTAAAGTTTCAATGACAACCCATGACTTAAGTATGACTCATACATGCTAAAAACAATAATAATGACATCATCCATGACCATTGTACCTTGATTTAACCCTAACCGACTCGAATGACATCCACCCTAACACTTCTAATCATTGACTTACACCTAGCACTTGATTTGAAAAGACAGACATAAATACCTATTTTCATAGCGTAGTTAGTTAAATTCCTGGCAATTTTGCTACGAAAGTATTAGCAGTTTCGTAGTGGAAACTGCCTTTTTACTGTGTAATTCGCTACGAAAACAGGTAATCTTGGCTAAAGTGACCTTTTCGAATTTAAAAACTTGGAAAATGATATATGTCAGCAAATGATGATTGATGGGACATGATAAGACTTGAATGGGGGTGGGTTTAGACCTTAGGATAGGCTAATATGAAAAATTTAAATTTTCCTAATGAACTCTATGACCATACCTTTGACAAATGAACTCTATGACCATACCTTTGACAAATGAACTTCTAAGACTATGTCAAATGATGTTTCACTTTTTCTGAGTGATAACAGTGGCTCCACTTGGGATGGTGCGCCCCTGTGATACACCAAAGAACCTGTAGTTCCAGTGCTATCCATATTCTTGAAAACAAAAACTCTGAAATTTTCCAAGCCTTCTTCAAAATCTTATGGCCTTCACCTCAGGCTCAAGCTTGATAATTACTGTTGAAAAACCAAATTTGTACCTACTGAAAAGATGCTCAGTCTACTTTGAGCTTATTCTCAGACATTCCTACCTACCCTAACAACTGAAATCTTCATGTTTGATTCAAGCAACATGAAACCTCCAATAAAGCCAGTCAATGAGCTGATCTGATACTTGAACCCCTTGATTGCACTTGAACCAAAAGTAAACTGGATACTGAAATGACCGAGGCAACATAAAATGAGTTCGATTTTCACAATGAAAACATAATCAGAAATTTGGACTGTAGAAATTTTCCATGTAGTCAGCTATAGGATCATAGAAGACATAGTCTGTTTGATAATTCTCAAGACATTCTGCAGTTTTAGACAACTCATATATGCTTTCTTTAACAACATAAGATTTCAGTTGTGTGCTATCAAACTCATTTTCAAGAACAAGGTATTCTTCCTCAATCTCAAAAGAGAAAGGTAGAAGCAACCTCTCTTTGTGTTCTAGTATGAAAAACTTTTGAAAAGACTGAGCTTGATCATGAAGACTATAGGATTGAATTTGGTCTTCTAAAACTTCAATGCCTTTCTCAATGTTCTTAGCAACTTCATCCAAAAATTGAATCTTATCTTCTGTCTTGCACTCAAATGACTTTAAATAAGAAGAAAAGGACAAAGACAAATTTTCATCCACTTCCTCATTAGTGTGATCATCATTCCATTGTTTAAAACCTTGAATGGAAGGAGAGTCTACCACCAAATCTGTTATTTCCATCCATGTTTCCAAAAAAATAAGCCAAAAATCTGCAAATGACTTAATAGATATGATAGGAAAGCTTTCAATCCACTGTTTACATTTCATTTGAAATGAATCATAGAACAATATGATGAAAATATCTTCATGACTGACTCTAAGAAGCTCAATAAAGTCACAGAAATATAATATATACTTCAAGGTCAAACTCAAATCTTCTCCATTGAATTTTGGACCATTCCTTAAAAAATATGCATCCTTGGGAAAATGATTTGAGGAACCATAAATTCTTGAAAAATCTACACACGCATAGCTTGAAACAAGAATGACAGCATCCAAGTTCTTCATTAGTCCAGTGGAATCACCATGAATCTATGAAATTTTGAATTCTTCAACAATGGAGTCGCCAAGGTAGTTGCAACCTCAAAAAAATTCTGAGCTCTTGCTACCTCCAAGAGTTCAACTTCACTATTTGCACAAAAACTTCAGGAAATATGTCTTCAGACTCCTAGAAGACGCACCAAAATGTTATCACAAAATTGTACTTGATTGGCTGCTGATCAGACAACTCTATGTAATTGTGTCAAACCAGATTTTGACTGAAGCTTATCCTCTTCAGTCTGAGAGGGCTCTCTCAAAGGGGTTTATGATATTAGATAATGATAGTGCTAGATGGCTAACTCATTTTGAAAAGTAACTTGGTTTTTGTGTATGTAGGTTGAAAATAATGTAGGCTTGCTACTATTGGGCTTATGGAGTCAACAAATCAGTAGATTCAGTGGCAAGGTTTCTTGACATGGAAGCTGAGGCAGATAGGGGTCTTTAACAAAGGCAAATCACACATATAACGTAGGTCAACACAGTCATTTCATCAATAAAGGAAGTTAGAGCATAAACATATGAATTCTAAGTAATATAGATGAAATCTACTGCAAGTGGTACACATAAAGATATAGATCAGAAAAACATTAGAAACCCCATAAGAATCTGAGGTTTGTCAAGAAGAAAACCCTCTATATTACTGATATATATCAAATTACATAAAGTAGCAGTATGGTGCAAAAAATCTCCAACCCTTTACTACTTCGATGATTTGCCTTTAAATAGAAATTCTTATAGCAGAGATGATCTTCCTCTTGGCTAGATTCATCAAATTCTTCCTATGACACCTCATATAACAGAAAAACATGTCTTTTAACAAGAAAATGATAGTTACGCCCTAAAGATGACATCTCCTAATAGGAATCAAACTCCTATTTATTACATATTCTACCTTATCTTTGTGAAACAGTTACATATTAGTTACACATAAGCATCACATGCTCGAAAATGCTATGACATAGTTCATTACTACTTTACACATTAAAAACCCTCCTAGGCATGTGGAACAAAACCCTATTTTTCAGGAATACAAGACATTATCTTTAACAAAAGCTTTAGCTGATGAGATGTCTTCACTGCACTTTATTCAAGTCATAAATGTTTGATGATAAGGTCCCTTGACCTGTTGGAGGAGTCCAGCTGTCCAAAATTTTCTTTAAACTACTTCAAAACCTTCGAAAACAACTCGCTATGAAAACATAACAGTTTCATATTGAGCTTTCATAGCGTCTAAAAAATAGCTTTTTCACTAAAAATTTTGGCTCCTTTGTTGTTCCATGCTGTCCACCAAGACATGACACCTCACCACCATTAAAATGCCTCCTTGAAAATGGAAAAAAGTAATTTTGGAAGAAAATAGGCTGCTACAGAAATTTTCGTAGCTTTGTCCTGGCTTTAAGCCTAGGAAACGCTACGAAATTGTGAAAAACTGCAACATTTCCAGATTTCAAAATTTTATCCAAAAAGTGACTTCCAACTGTACAAACTTGGTCTTCAACATGCCATGAACCTTCTAAGACACATTCAAACTCAACTTAAGACTCTTGAGGTGTTTCTTCTTCATTAATGATTAGTTGAGCTATGGGCTCCTCAACCACAGTCATCTCAGAAGCCCTTCTTCTCCATCTTTTCATGAATCAATTCTAGCTGCTCTTGAAGGTCTTTGAATTGGTCCTTCAGTGTCCTATTCTTAGATTTCAAGTGCAGGTTCATTTTTCTGATATGCTTCACCTCTTCTCTCAATGGCTGAGTCCATTTGATCAATTGCTGTGTGTTATCTAAGGTCTTTGACACACTATTAACCTGCTCTTCCCAAATTTCTTTCATTTTCTCAAACTATACCTTCTGAACCTTGTGCTTCCTTGCCTCTTTCTTCAAGATTGATATTTCATCATTTTCCAGCTTCAACTGCTCCTTAAGGACTTCAATCTTTATTTTTTCAATAATTTTCTCTTTTCCTTTCCTTTGTTTAATGACTGATTCTTCTTTTGCGGGTGAGGAAAGGTCAATGATGCTTGGTGGTGGTTGGACAGTTTCAGTGACCTTTTGAGTTTCTTTACTGCTTTCCAAAAGTTTTCTAGCATGTCTTGTCATTGGTTTCCTAGCTTGAAACATGAATCCTGCATCCTCACCTTCAAACTCTAAATTCTTAGCTGTTTTGACTTTCTTGAGCTTCTTTCCTCCCTCATCTATATCTTCAGCTTGGGCTATGGGAGTTTCTTCAAAATCAATAGCATGCAGAATGTATTCTAAGTTACCCTTAGCCACTATTTGGCTTCTTGTAACCCTCTTGCTTCCATGTTTGCTCACTGTTGGCTTTTGTTTTGTAGGTGTAACAACAGGTGTATCAACTTTCTGTAATGGCTCTGTCTCCATGATCACTGGCTCACATTTCTCTGCCACTGAAGGTGATGGTATGCCTCTAGGTTTAGGAGTTATTTTAGGAGTGATGGAATCTACTTCAAAACCACTGAAAAACATAAAATATGGCCAGTCTTTGCCTAATCTCTTTAACTCTTCTAATACCAACAACTTGATTAAACTAGGATGAAAGAGTGAGGTTTTATTTCCTTCAGATTTATCTTGAAATTTATCTGACATTTTAGCTAAGCTTCTGTATAAGTAAAAAGGTAAATTAAGAGACCTATTACCAAAAAAATGTAGCAGAAGCCTGAGGTGGTAGGAATAAACCATATGATACCTCCCTTCACAGGTGAAGTATTTATGAATGATTAGCAGCAGCTTTGAGAAGTTGCCTTTCATGTAGCTCCTTGGGATGGCATTTGTGAGATTAATCTCACTATGCTTTGGCTTGATAAATTCCTTACATTCCTGCATGGTGAACTTGAAACCTTTGAATCATTGTTCTCCTCCTCTAGGAATTCCCTTTACTGCTGCAATAGTCTCTGGTGTTATAGTGAGTTTCAAAATTCCCACCTTTGAAGCTGTCCCATTGAAACTGATGGAAAACTCCTTAGAAACTTGCACATGGCATCCTTGCAATCTTTGGAAAAACTGCAAACACCTGTTCTTCTGAAAACTTCTAAGGCAGTTGGGTCTTCATTCAGTAAATTCATGTCTGATGGCTCATATATGAGGCAATGGCCTCCTTTGTTGGTCTTCCTCTTTGCAGCCATGGTGCTTTTATACCTTCTCTGCCTCGCTTGATTAGTGACACTTGCAACTTTTGAAAATGCCAGCAACTAGCTTGGCTTTGTGAAACAACTCTCTAGGACTCAATAGCATGCAAAGATGGAGTAGAGAATGACAAATGATTCAATTGGGTAATGTTTTAAAGTTTCGATGACAACCCACGGCTTAATAATGACTCATACATGCTAAAAACAGTAATAATGACATCAGCCATGACCATTGTACCTTGATTTAACCCTAACTGATTCAAATGACATCCAACTTAACACTTCTAATCATTGACTGACACCTAGCACCTAATCTAAAAAGACAGACAGAAATGCCTCTTTTCTTAGCATAGTTAGTTAAATTCCTGGCAATTTCACTATGAATGTATTAGCAGTTTCGTAGCGAAAACTGCCTTTTTATTGTGTAATTCGCTATGAAAATAGGAAATCTAGGCTAAAGTGACCTTTTTGAATTTAAAAAATTGGAAAATGGAATATGTCAGCAAATGATGACTGATGGGACATGATAAGACTTGAATGGGGGTGGGTTTAGACCTTAGGATAGGCTAATATGAAAAATTTAAATTTTCCTAATGAACTCTATGACCATACCTTTGACAAATGAACTTCTAAGACTATGTCAAATGATGTTTCACTTTTTCTAAGTGATAACACATCCAAGGAGTACCCATGTTGCATTCAATGGACCCTGCTACACAAAAAATGTGAAATACAAGGAAAAACATTATTGCAATCAAAATGTTTCATGTATTTCACCTTTTTCATGTAGTGGGGGCCATCGAAAGTATGCAACATGGGTACTTTTTGGATGAAAAAATAAATTTCACATCCAACGACTGCTCCCACTCAAAATTTGAGTAATATCATAGGGAGATAAGTTGAAAAAATGAGTTGAAAAATTTGGTTTTTTTGTTTATTTTTTTATTTTTCCCTCCAAAACTTAATGAATTAATCTAATATTATTTTATTATTTCCACTATTATTTTATAATATTCCTTAGGAGGCCCATTTTAGACCTCAACATTCAACTCTATGAATTCTGGTCAATCCCTAAAAATTTGGTTCCTAAAATTTCGGGCCTATAACAGCCTTCAAAAACCACAAATTTTTTTTTTTCACAGATGTGAACAGAATTAGGGCATAAATCAATTCTTCTTTTCTCTCCTTTGACCTTCTTCTCTCTCTCCTGTGACTTCACTAATTTATCTTCTCGTATTGGCACAAAAATCAATGTGTATGAGTGAGTGATGAATGAGGTCGAACTTCCTTCTATTTATACATGGCCAGGAGGTCGAAAGGCTACCCCTAGGGTTGACTTGGTCTATGGAGGAAATTTTGAATCCAACTCAAGAAAAAATAATCTTTCCTTTTCTTACAAGAATTCTAAATGGGACTTTGACTCAATTACATTTCTTTTGACTCAACAAAATTTCTTTTGACTCTTTTGACCCTATAAGCATGAAGAACATGCTTTGACTAAATAAAAACAATAATTTTTGGAATCTAAGCTTCTGTGATCCATAATATAAATTTGTAGAAATTCTTTCGGTAGTAATCACATGCAAAAGAACGAGGTGGACGCGTTTCGAACCAACCAGTGTGGTTCATCATCAGGACTATGATGAACCACACTGGTTGGTTCGAAACGCGTCGACCTCGTTCTTTTGCATGTGATTACTACCGAAAGAATTTCTAAAAAAAAAAACAATAATACTGAATATAATAAATACATCAATAGTACATTTGAATTACATTATGAAGACCGATACACGTTAAATTTACAACACTCCCTCTTAACTAGGGAGGCATTCATAATGATTCAACATGATACTCTCAAATTGAAATATTCACATAGTAAGGGATTTGGATTGATAGGCATCAACGTAACCAAAATTTTCAAAAATAACAAGGCCTTAAATAACAAGCTCTATCTCTCCACTAGATCATAGCACAATGCTGGGAAGCATAAATTTGGACACCACTGCCTCTATAGGAACATACCCCATCCAAATTTTCACTAGGTATGTCCTCACAGGACTATTCTTTTCTTGGATACCCATCCTAAAATAATATTGGTTCTTGGGACTATCCTTATCTTGGATAAAAATCCTCAAAGAATACGGGTCCCAAATTCTTATCTAATCCACCATTCTCCCTACCAATGCATTCATTAAACCTTACGACTATTAGTCCTAACCTAGTACATGACACATGGAGAATAAAAAATCCATCCTCACTCCCTCTCAACCAGGGAGGAGATCCTCACTCCCTCTCAACAAGGATAAATAACCACAAGCCTAAGTTTGACTCAAAATTTCATAAAAGAAAATACATTAATCCATCAGCTACTGGTTCTTCCATAAATATTTGTTGTAGCTTCTTGGCTCCTATCTGCATCATTTTCAAATCATAAAACACTTCAACCTACCTAGATCTTTGAAAGTCTTAAATAACTTCAATAATCAAATCCATCATGTCATCAAAAAGTCTATCAAACATCTTATGGAGCCAAAATTCTTCACAAATGATAGCACAAACCTTCACATCTTCTTTCTTCGTATTGCAATAGAATTATGCTTCATGTTTTTATAAGAAAACAAATAAGCTTCAAATCATCAGTAGTCTCTCTATCAACATCAATATTTTTAGCCCAATCAATATGTTCCCGAATGGAACGAATCAGAGCTCCCTCTTTCCAATTGTGTTAGGTGAATATCTAATCGACTTTTTCTTCCTCCTTTTTAATCTTCATGCTTCACCATGTGCTTCCAATTCTTCTAACTGTTAGTCAATATTAGATAATTCTTCTTTTGACCTGCAATCTTTGTTAGAAGAATATTAAAGAACAAACGTAAAAAGTACAAATACAATAACATTAGTGGTAATCGAGGATATGTAGAGTACTTATTCTTGAGGAAGGTTAGCTCCTTAACCTTAGACTTGTTATCATCAAGGGTTATATCTACATCTTACAACAGAAACAATTAGATAAGATTACAGTTCCTAGGGTTCTTCTTAGTCCAAAATTTTCTAAGGTTTACAAAACCTAGATGCCAAAGTATTCAAAATTTGTCATTTTAGAAATTTCAAAATCTACAAGCATGCAATTGAGTTAGTCAAAAAACCATAAGAATATTATTTACATGCTTTCTTATGCAAGGGAATTTATTTCTTGATAATAAAGAACTAGAAAGGAAAGACTTCAAATTCTATCATAACAATGATCTCTAAAATATATCTACACAAACCCTTATTATGATTCATTACTATCTTTCAAGAGATCATTATCTTAGCATTACTACTTTTTTACATACATCATACCTCTTTTAAATTTACATATTATCTATTATTATCTTCAAGTATGGTACTATAGAAATTTAATACAATTATGTATTGCCAGATTCTCCAGATCTAATAATTATATGCCACTGTTATATACAGAATCCTTCTACTTAAATTATTGCGGAAATTTAATCACCAATTGCAAACACATGAAGAAAGATCAATCACACATAACACATATGTTTTTATCGGGAAAGCATAAAGCTAAAAACCCCACTATCATATATTATGTATATATCATGGATCATGAAACAATCACATATGAAACTCTAATCCAAGAGCTCTCAGTGCAATTTACAATCGTCTGACACTGTCATACAAAAATTGGCATATTCATGCACCAATTTACTTCCTCCTGATAGCCTGCCTCCATTGCGCAATTCCTGCTGATCACAATCCCTGAATAAATTCAATATTTCCTTTCCTTGACTGCAAAATCCTCATTGGCATCTCCAATGTTTGTTTGGTTGCACTTGTGCACCCACTATAGTCACAACTGATAGTATAACTGTCCCTTTCACCTATCTCTCAACTGGATCTGACATGCATGTAGTTAACAGTGGTAAATCTTCAGTTGCATGTGAGATCACTCCATGTGAATTAATTTAATATTTAATTCACTGATCTCTCACTAGTGTATTTTTAGTTACAACTAGTTACAACTAGCACAAATGAGTTTAACTCACTTAACTAAGTTAAACTACTTTATAACTCACATAAATACACATCCAAATCTGTTACAAATTTGTATCACTTAGTTACAAAGAAGTCCACTAGTCCCACCAACCAACCTTTGAACTCGAAATTCCTTCAGTTAACTGGTTTGCCACATCAGTTAACTGAAATCAAGTGCTTCAAGAAAATGGATTATTATTTATTGTCTAATTATTGTTAAGGGCTAACAATAATCGACATGCATTCTATTTTTAGACATGCATTCCACGAAACAACTTCGCACATGCATTCCAAAAATAGATGCCCATCCATCCATATACTTTTCTCAACCATCTATAAATAGATTACTTCTAAAAATAGAATTTGATACAAATTATAAAAATAGACATATCACCTAAAAATACCCCGCGGGACCCACATAGTGTAGGTGCTTAATTTTCACTAGGATCATCATCTTGTTGAATCTCAACACTCCCTCTCAAAAAGAAAGGGATTATCCTTCACCCCGATCCGGTCTCTATGGTATTCAAATTTTCTCCTGGTGAGCGCCTTCGTCAGAATATCTACATCCTGATCTTCCGTAGGAATGTACTAAAGCAACATGATCTTCCGCTGCACACAATCTCTGATATGCTGATACCGGATATCTATATTCTTAGATCTATCATGAAACACATGATTAATCAAGATTTTAATGCAACTATGATTATCACAATGAATCACTGTAGGATCTAAATGAGAACCGAACAAACCGACCAGAATCTTCCTCATCCAGATAGCCTCACATGTAGCTTGACTTGCTGCCATGTATTCCGCTTCCGCTGAACTGAGTGCCAAAAATCTTTGTTTCCTGCTGTACCAAGAAAAAACTGTAGATATGATACTGAAAACCCCTCCTGATGTGCTCTTTCTGTCCGTTGGGCTACCTGCCCAATCTGCATCCGTGAAGCCATGCAACTTCACCTCATCCGTCTGTCTATACCATAAGGCATACTCAGATGTTCCCTTGAGATATCTCAGGACATGCTTTCCCGCCTTCCAAAAGAGCTTGGTAGGCTTAACCATCGCTTGACTAAGCTGGTTCATTTCATAGAATATGTCTGGTCTTGTATTAACTAAATACATGAGCGAACCCACCAACTGTCGATAGACAGTAGCATCCACTACCTCTCCAAAAGTAGCATCCTCTTTCCTCCAGTTTCCTAGAAGAGGAGTATCCATGGGTTTGCAGCCCTTCATGTGAAACTTACCGAGTATCTCCTGTGCATACTTTCCTTGAGACACAAAAAGTTCACCTTCTCACTGCCATATTTCCAATCCAAGGAAATAGTGAAGGAGGCCCATATCCTTCATCTCAAACTCCTTTGCAAGGTCCTCCTTGCATGAGTGTATTAGCTGCTCATCACCAGTCAGTATTAAATCATCAACATAAAGAACAATGATTAAAAGCTTACCCTCCACCACAATCTGGTATAGGTTTGCATCCGCCTCACTCTTGATGAAGCCAAGTCCAGTAAAATAGCTGTCGATTCGAGTGTACCAAGCACATGGTGCTTGCTTCAGCCCATACAACACTCTTTTGAGTCTGCACACATGCGACTCACTGCTGAAGATCTCAAATCATTCAGGTTGCTCAATGTACACTAATTCCTCATGATCCCATTAAGGAACGCAATCTTCACATCCATGTGATGAATGTGCCAACCCATTTGTGCTGAGAGAGAAAGGATGGTCCTTATGGAAGAATACCGTGCGACAGGTGCAAAGGTTTCTTCATAATCAATCCCCTCGATCCGTGAGAAGCCCCAGGCCACAAATCTTGCCTTATACTTCTCAACACTTCCATAAGCATCTTGCTTTACCTTGTAGATCCATCTTGAACCTACCATTGATTTATCAACTGGCCTTGGAACAATTTCCCAAGTAATGTTTCTGACAATGGAGTCATACTCCTCCACCATTGCATCTACCCATGTGGGCTCCTGCACTGCTTCCTGAAAGGAAGATGGCTTTGTCACAATACATTTGCTCATGAGAGCCATGTATCTAGTGAATCGGTCAGGAGACTGTCTCCGTCTGCGTTGTGAGGTACAGACTCCTACATTCTGTGCCGCATCAAGCTTCAGCCTCTCAGCTTTTGTGATACGCCTTCTGCTAGTATTGATGTTTGGCTCTACGTGAGTGGACTCCTCCACTCCATGAACCTCCTCCTGTGGCTGATCCAAATCTAGAGACTCATCTTTGGGAACAAGTAGTTCCTCCTCTGCATGCAAGTCTAGCTTTCTCTCAAGTAACAACTTCATGGCTTTCTTCTCATTGAAATTTATATCCTATCGCACCACAGTCATTCGACTGTTTGGAAAATACACACGATAATTATGGGGTGTTTCTGTGTGCCCCACAAATATCCCAAATTCAGAAGTTGGCTCCAGCTTCTTCCTGGCGTTCTTGGTCACATGCACATAAACAGATGAGCCAAAAATATTTAAATGAGAAACATCTGGTTTCTTACCAGTAAAAGCTTCTTCATGTGTACTCATGCCAATTACTCTATGAGGACAATGATTTTTCACATACCGCAGCGTTGCATGCTTCCGCCCACAAGTGCATTGGTAGGCCTTGATCATGCAGCATAGCTCGTGCAACACCCACGATAATTCTGTTCTGCCTCTCCGCGACCCCATTCTGTTGTGGGTTATGAGGCATTATGAGTTCACTTCGAATTCCTTCTTTGCTACAGAAGTCTTTGAATTCATTCGAGATATATTCACCACCATTATCGCTCCGCAGAGCCTTCACTTGCTTCCACGACTCTTTCTCCACCAATGCTTTAAACTCACATAAATTTGAGAATGTTTGATCCTTCTTCTGCATGAAGAAGATCCAACATCTACGATAATAGTCATCAACAAAAATAAAATAATACCTGTGTTTTGCTGTTGAAGCAACTGGGAATGGCCCACACACGTCTATGAGAACTCTCTCCAGGATCACCAAACCACGATTCTCATTTTCATGAAAGGTGGTCTTCACAAACTTACGCATAGTACATCCATTGCACTGATCTATTTGCACAAGTGTACCCTTGGGAATTCTAGTAGAAATTTGCTGCAAAATCTTCAGGGCACCATGGTGAAGATGGCCCAATCGGCTGTGCCATAATTTTCTCTCATCCTGGCTCACCACTTCTTCTTCTTTTCCCACCATTGCAACGCAACCATCTACCTCCAACTTGTAGATACTCTTGACTCGAATCCATATCCTCTTGGTTTGACCCATTATTTTATGTCGCGGGAAAGATTTTCCATTGCTGAAAACAATGTCATAACCTCTGTCTTCCAACATTGCGACTGAGACCAATTTTTTCTTCAGACCTCGAACATGCATAACAAATTTCAACAGAAATGGTTTACCTGAATCCCTCTCAAAGGTAATGGTACCAATGATGGTCGCACTGTATTGTCCATCATCACCCATCTCTATATGCATTTGGAGATCTTTCTCCTCCAAGTCACTGAAAATATCCTTATCTCCGGTCATGTGGAAGGAAGCACCACTATCAAGATACCACATCAATCCCATTGCACTTGAAAAAAATCATGCGATCAAAGAGAAATCAAGTTCAAATTGTGAGGCAAGGGCCTCACCAGTTGCAGCTCCAACAACCTTCTTTTTCTTCTTTTTCTGTGGGCAGTTAGTGGTGAGATGCCCATGTTCGTGAAAATGAAAATACTTCACCTTGGAAAAATCCAGATTCTTTCCTTTAGCCTTGGATTTTGAGTGAATTTTCTTCCCCTTCCCTTTCCTTTCCTTGGAAACCAAAGAATAATCCTCTTCATCATCATGCTTTGATGAAGAGCCATCTCTGGTGTTCTGCCTGAACTCCTCCTGCACTAGATCTGACCACAGTCGTTCCCAATCCGGTAGTTTTTCCCGTCCGTTGACAGAGTCTTGATAACTATGCCAACTCTTATGAAGTCCCAAGAGAGCCAAACTCACCAAATCATCATCTTCAAATGTGATTCCCACACTCCCCAGTTCATCTCGACATTGGACGAACTTTGTGAGATACTTAGGAATATTGTTTCCCTTCTCCATTTTGATCTTTCTGAGTTTATCCTTCAGCGCCAATTTCCTATGGTCGCTGCTGCTTTGGAAAAGCCTTCCACATTGAAAATGGAGTGGCTTTCCCATGAAGTCTTGAGAAAATATGGTCTTTCACACCTTCCAACAGAATCCTTCTTGTCTTCGCTACTTTCTTTTGCCAGGCGTTAAGTAATGCAACATCTGTCGAAGTGGGCTTAGGAACATCACTGTCGATGAATTCCTTCAAGCCATTATCTTCAAGCACTGCCTCCATCCTATCCTTCCATGTAATTTAGTTCAATCTACCCTCGAGTGCATACTCTAACTGCAAACCATTGAAATCCATTTCGATGTTTACTCAACTGTCACACCAAGAAATTCTTGCAGCAAATTCGAATTGTTTCCACCAACAAACTCAGCTACTGCTTCAATATTGCAATCTTCTTTGCTCTGATACCATGTAGAAATTTTAATACAATTATGTATTTTTGGATTCTCCTGCTCTAACAATTATATGCCACTGTTAAATACATAATCCTTCTACTAAATTCTTGTGGAAATTTAATCGCCAATTGCAAACACATGAAGAAAGATCAATCACACATAACACATATGTTTTTACCGGGAAAGCATAAAGCTAAAAACCCCACTATAATATATTATGTATATATCATGGATCATGAAACAATCTCATACAAAACTCTAATCCAAGAGCTCTTAGTACAATTTACAATCATCTGACACTGTCATACAAAAATTGGCATATTCATGCACCAATTTACTGCCTCCTAACAGCTTGCCTCCACTGCGCAATCCCTGCTGATCACAATCCTTGAATGAATTCGATCTTGACTTGCCTTGACTGCGAAATCCTCATTGGAATCTCCAATATGTGTTTGGTTCCACTTGTGCACCCACTATAGTCACAAATGATAGTCAAACTGTCCCTTTCACCTATCTCTTAACTGGGTCTCCACTGGATCTGACATGCATGCAGTTAACAGTAGTCAATATTCAGTTGCATGTGAGATCACTCCATGTGAGCTAATTTAATATTTAATTCACTAATCTCTCACTAGTCTATCTTTAGCTACAACTAGCACAACTGAGTTTAACTCACTTAACTGAGTTAAACTAATTTACAACTCACATAACTACACATCCAACTCTGTTACAACTTTGTATCACTCAGTTACAACGAAGTCCACTAGTATGTCCCACCAACCAACCTTTGAACTCAAAATTCCTTCAGTTAACTGGTTTTCCACATTAGTTAACTGAAATCAAGTGCTTCAAGAAAATAGATTATTATTTATTGTCTAATTATTGTTAAGGGCTAAAAATAATCGACATGCATTCTATTTTTAGACATGCATTCCACGAAACAAATTCTCACATGCATTCCCAAAATAGACGCCCATCCATCCATATAATTTTCTCAACCATCTATAAATAGATTACTGCTAAAAATATACTTTGATCCAAATTCTAAAAATAGACATATCACCTAAAAATAGCCCGCGGGCCCCACCTAGTGTAGGTGCTTAATTTTCACTAGGATCATCATCTTGTTGAATCTCAATAGGTACTATATTGTAACTTCTTGAGGTTACTTACACTAAGATCAAACTTCTCATTTAATTCAATTCTGCAATAAGGTCTGCATACGGTCTTCACATTGATCTCAGTCCTTCATCCTTCAAGATTTCAAGATTCAATGTCAGATATGTTAGCTTTAAGGCATCATTCATTATTATATTATGTATAAGAGTCTTGGTAGCGTGTTTGCTTCATATATTCGTGTCATAGAGATGATATTTTGTTCTTTTATGGAGTTTACAAGATCTCAACCTCTAGTGATGTTTTACATAGTTCTGGTCCCTTCCACTATATACTACTGACTTCAGGTCCAACAAGGTAATCTTCAAAAAGTCAATACAAATGGTTGTAGGTATTTCCTTTAATGTAACAATATCATCTTTAGATTATAATAGATATCAAGCCTTCACACGATAATCCTTATATCTTTCTACTTGCATATAAATTATATCCTTCATATAAACACATATAATCATTCCTCAGGTCTTTGTATACAGTTCCTCAAAAACACATATAGTGTTACAAAGCTTCTCTCAAGTTTTCGTGGTCAGTTTTGTTACATATTCATAGGTCTAATTCTTATTCAAATGTTGTGATTTTCAAATTGATTCTTTAGTTGTTCACATAAATTCATAGGAGATGTCCACATGAACTCACATTGTTTTCATAGAAATTTGATTACATTGCATTATCTTTAGGATATTAGGAACAAAAATCGTATTATATATAGGAAAAGGACTTGCAACATAAGTAGGGAGTATAACTTGCATAAGATGTAGCTTGAATCTTCATGTATTACAAATGATATATTCCTTAGAATCTTCGCTCAAACCACCAAAGGATTCATATTGCTTTACAGATCATCATTGTTGTATATGTTTCTCAAAGGTAATTCTTGGCTGCAAAACTACGCTGAGAAGCCAACTTGACCAAAATTTAGGTTCAAGCTGGCTCCCTCAATATTACGAGGCTTATTAATGTTGTTCATTGTCACTGAACACCAACCTATGAAGCATAACAACCAGATATGTGATTTTTATAAGTGGTTGCTGATGAGTATCTAATCTATTCTAAAAATAAAGTCATCTCTTGATGAGGTTTTTTCAAAGTGACAACGTCTAGTTTCGACATAATAACATAGATTTAAATAGTTTGGTAGAGGAATAGAAGAGAAGTTAGATAATTACGTATCCATATTGAATACTCAATTAATCAAATTTAGTAGATGCCCGTAGAAAAATTCTAAAACCAAACAAATATACATTCAAGAGATGACAAAAAGCAACAATTAAATGATGCAAAGGCACTGTTTTAAACATTTTGTTCAATTATCTAGTCTCGATAATGATGATAACTTTGTAGTGGGTCGTCAAGGAAGTTAATACTTAACTTAGCCTTACCCTATCTCCTATGTTACCTTGAACATATGCAAAAACAAATTACGAATTCAGAGGGAAAGAAATACCTGAGAAAATAATTCTTTCATAAAACTAAAGGCAGAATAATTCAATTAAAAATTTTGCAATATAAGTCTTTACAAAAATGGCAGGGTTTTGGCATCAAAAGCCAACCCTTTTTACATTAAAAATCAAATAATATATAGAAAAATCCCTCTCCTCAACTGTTACAATATTTTCGTAATAAAAATTTCAATAATGTACCAAAAATAAATGCAATCTTTAAATAATCTGCATGATACTTGGATCTGCTTGCTCATTTTTTATCATAAATCTGCCTTAATCTTCAGCTTGTTGATATTTTGCCTTAGAATTTGGAGGTTGTTGAATCTGCTCCCTAAAAATTAGTTAATATGCCCATAATTTGGTTGACTGATCCTTTTTATAGGATTGATTAATCCTTCGATAAAATCCTTTGATAATTCAATTATCTTAATTATGATTCAGGTGCTTAGCCACTGCCAAGAAATTTGAAAATGATTTGGAAATCATTGATTTTTTGTCACTCTTTAGTTTTCAAAAATATTAGTTTTAAGTTTTTGGGAATAAGATATTTTGATAAAAATATTGCCCAAAATCTATAAAATCATATTTCCATATTTGCATAAAAGTAATTCCTGCTTGTGGTTTTGAAAAACCATGTCTTCCATGGAAAATCATGTGTTGTTTTTCCTTGTAAAACTCTTCTTTTATTCACGAATTTCATAAATGAATTCTCAAAATATCTCCTTAAATAATTTTTGCTTTGTAAAACCATCTATGGTTTTGAAAACCATATCTTGTAATACTTCGCCATTGTAGCATTTAATTTTATTTATGAATTTCATAAATGAAATTTACAACAATTTACCCACTTGGTATACTTATTTCATATTTAGTTTTAGTTTCCATATTTATCTTTTCCCACCTTTGGTATACTTATGAATAAATGAAACTTCATAAATAATTTTCATTTTTCTGTGAAAAACATTCACTGGTTAGCTTCCCATGGTTTTGAAAACCATGTCTCGATCCATGTTTGGAAAGCTATGAAAATATATTTTCAAATCCCTTTTTTACTTCTGTAAAAACTTTGGATAATAAATTATCCAAATTTTTTCTTCACGTGCATTTTCCTCCTTATGCCCATAGCTTAAAACATTAATTTATCTTCTATGTAAAATTTCATTTTCACATCTGTAAAATTATTCCAAAGGGAGGAAATGTTTCTTTATAACATTGGAAACTCCATGATTTGTATGAAATGTCCTTATGGAACATGTATCCTCATTTTACCTGCACGAGAATATATTTCAATTGTTGGCCTAGACTCCTCTTACCTCAAGCTTTCACACGTAAGATAATTCCAGAATAATAGAGCTATAAAAATCTTCCCTCCATTATCGTCTTCGATGTAAACTTTATAATTTTTTTAAACTCCCACCTCACATTTAAATTAATATGGTAAATGGTATGGCAGCAGTATTGCAGGGAGAGGGGGGGGGGGTCCGCAATACATAATGTTGAAAATGACACCAAGAACAATTTTAATTTAATTTTCCCCTGAATTAAATTAGAATAAAATTGTAATTCCACATCACAAGACAACTTGTACGAGTTAAATAAGATAACATGACTTAGTTAGTTCAATTAATTCGAGTGGAGGGTCTAACTTGAGTCATGTAGAGTGTCTCCTATATTATTGGAGCCATGGTTGAGTTTATTTTGAGTTGTAATTAATTAACTAAGTTTATCTCAATTAAAATCAATTTAACTAGTTCTAACTGATGGAGGAACTAGTCAAAGGTCAAAGAGTGGAGCTTGGACTTGAACCACGTCTAGTGATCAATCGGATAACTGATGATTCACTCATAAATAACTCATGCATGTCAGTTCCGAGAAAGACCTAGTTGAGATTCGAGTTCAAGGGCAATATACTATTAGTTGTATAATCATCCAAATTATACAGGTGATGCATGCAATCAAAGGAAGGCCCCTAATGGAATATACAATATGACTTGGGAATTTCCATAATTAACAGTGCCTAATTACCCAAGGAAACAACACAAGGAAATAGGGATCCTAGAGAGCATAAAATTGGTTAAGTATTGAACCAGGCCATGGAAAATTTTAGGGGCTAATATTCGCAAGTGGGCTAATTTTCCATGGTTTTTCCAAAAAAAAGATTCACCAATTTCCATTTTTTTATAAAAATGATTCGCCCAAATTTTATAATATAAAATTATTTTACATTAAAAATCGCCAACATTATATAGAGAGTATATATAATATCATTATAAATTTTAATAATTTTACAAATACATCAATAAACATTTTATAATTTGCATATCAAGGACTAGTGAGATTCGCCAATTTTTTAAACTTCAAGATAATTTTCCATCCTTAAAATTTTCCGTGAGTTACCAGGATTGTCTAGGAATAGACAGATAGAGATAGTGTAAAGGTTTCTTAGGCTTGAGAAAAGCATTGTAATCTTCTCATATTTTATGACATGCAATATACAAATAACATGGTTTTTAGTTGAGGCTTTCCCCAGGAAATATTTGTGTAATGTGTGATTGAAATTCTTTCTCTTTCATGTTTTGTGATTTTTTGATCGTAATTGGTTTCCACAATTGGTAGAGTAGATTCAAGTGTATTGTTTTAGCATATTACAATTATCGGTTTGAATCTACGTGGATTTTTTACACATAACATGGGGACACATGTAAAAAATGGTAAAAATGAAACCACTTTGCAGACGGGGGGAGGGGGGTAGGTTAAAAGTTAGATAGGAGGAGGCCCCACAAACCATTGATTTTCATTTCACACATCTCGAGGCATTCTAAATTATGGGTTTTATAATATAACTTGACATCTGATTATTGATTTGACTTTTGACCCCCGTAAATACATGGTAACAAATGTGGTTCTCGTACTTACAGATTGAGGCTGAATTTTATTTAACTTGGAGATTGGGTCCCAAGCTCAATACTTTTTAATGCATAAAATTAATATATTAAATAAATTATATTATAAAAATATAAGATTATATTTTTATAAAATTAAATTTATTTAAAAATTAAAATTATATTTATAAATAACCCAGAAACTTGTATAAAAACCATTTCATCATGGAAATTTGCATATGCCCAAGAATTTGACTAGGAAATCAATTAGAAAATTTCAAAAAAATTATTTAGCCTTTTTTTGAAAAGAAAAAACTACAACATCAAATCAAACTGGGGAATGCTTCCCCCTATGGGATGCAAAGAACTTGTAGACTCGTGCCTTGTAATTATGTTGGGCACGAAGTTAGTTCATCAACTTGTAATCTGCAAATATGAAACCATACTGCCTGCACTAATCCAGATACTATCTCACATTGAAATATGAAAACTGAAAATTGGTGAAGTTGAAACAAATAACACTTTAAATGACAACTGAAACCAAACTGAAATAACTGCTGAAGTAAAATTTCGCATCAAATGCTCTGAAAATGAACTTATCTATTCACACACTACTACTTAGTTGAGCCGAAATTATACATTGTCAAGTGTAATCGTGCTTCCAATGAAACCATGTGAGCATTTGATTAATTGACAAGCCACCTTTCATTCAATTGAATATATGAAAAAAATTTATAATATGAAAGAAAAAATCCACAAGTAACTGATACTGACAACTGAAATTTGAAGAATGCATCCTTTGTTGATGTTTGGAATTTATTATCATCATTAAAAGGAAGAAATATATGCTACTGAATGCAACCATCATTGAGCCTTGCACAAGCACATCAGCAAAGGCGTATGACATCTAGAACCAGTGGAATTGATAACCCAGCGAAATCACCATATTATTAAACAAAGTGGAGCCGCCAGGTGAAGGAATTTCAACCAATTCAAATGCCTACTCTTTGTTCACCAACAAGGAATATATCTAGTCTTTATCGTTCTCTGGGGAAATATTTCTTCATTACTTCACTCCTTGATAACGATGCCAAATGTTGTATATGTTTCTCTAAGGAAGCTCTTGGATGAAAAAATGCGCCGAGAAACCAACTCGACCAAATTTTAGGTTCAATATGGCCCTCAAACTAGAGGGGGATCCCTCAATATTACGAGGCTTTTTAATGTTGTTCACTGTCACTAGACAACAACCTATGAAGCAAAACAACCATAACTATGATTTGTATAAGTGGTTGCTGATGAGTATCCAATCTTTGCTAAAAAATAAAATCCTCTCTTGTTGAGGTTTTATCAAACTGCCAACGTCCAGCCCCGACAAAATAACATAGCTTTAAAGAGTTTGGTAGAGGAATAGAAGAGAAATTACATAATCAAGTATCCATAAAAAATACTCAATTAATCAAATTTAGTAGATGTATGTAGAAAAATTCTACAACCAAACAAATATGCATTCAAGAGATGACAGAAGGCAACTATTGAATGATGTAGTTGAACTCTTTTAAACATACTATTCAATTAGATAGTCTCCATAATGATGATAACTTTGTAGTGGGTTATTAGGGAAGCTAATACTTAATGTAACCTTACTCTAACTCCTATGTTACCTTGAACATATGCAGAAACAAATTATGAAATTACAGGGAAGACATATATGAGAAACAAATTCTGCCATGAAACTAAAGCCAAAATTCTTCAATTAAAAATTCTGCAGTATAAGCCTTTACAAAAATGGCAAGGTTTTGGCATCAAAAGACAACCCTTTTTACATTAAAAATCAAACAATATATAGAAAAATACCTCTCCTCAACTGTTAAAATATTTATGGAAAAAAATCTCAATAATGTACCAAAAAATAAAGAAATCTCTAAATAATCTGCAGGAGACTTGGAACTGCTTGCTCATTTTTTGTCACAAATATACCTTAATCTTCTACTTGTTGAGCTTTTGCCTTAGAATTTGGAGGTTGTTGAAGTTGCTCCCTAAACTCAGTTAATAGTCCCATAATCTGGTTGGTTGATCCTCTTTATAGGATTGATTAATCCCATGTACTTTGCTAAAATCCTTTTATAATTCGAATATCTTAATTATCCTTTAGGTGATTAACCATTATCGAGAAATTTGAAAATGATTTAGAAATCATTGATTTTTTGTCACTGTTTAGTTTTCCAAAATATTAGTTTTAGTTTTTGGGAATAAGATACTTTTATAAAAATATTTCCCAAAAATCTATAAAATATATTTCCATAAAAATAATTCCGGCTTGTGATTTTGAAAATCCATTTCTTCCATGGAAAATCATGTCTTGTTTTGCCTTGTAAAAATGTTCTTTTATTCATGAATTTCATAAATTAAATCCCAAAATATATCTTTACATAATCTTTGCTCTGTAAAACCATCCATGGTTTTTAAAACCATCTCTTGTAATACTTCTCAGTTGTAGCATTTAATTTTATTTATGAATTTCATAATGAAATTTAAAACAATTTACCCAAACCATCCACTGTTTCCATATTTGGTTTTTCCCACCTTTGGTATACTTATGAATAAATGAAACTTCATAAATAATTCTCATTTTTCTATGAAAACATTTACTGGTTAGATTCCCATGGTTTTGAAAACCACGTCTCCAACAATGTTTGCTAAACTATGAAAATATGTTTTCAACTTCCTTTTTTACTTCTGTAAAAACTTTGGATAAGAAATTATCCAAATTTTCTCTTCACTTGCATTTTCCTCCTTTTTTTTCCCAAGAAAAAATCAAACTTTTTATAAATAGTTACAAAAATTTACATTGTATATGTCGTAGCATTCCATATGAGTGCTCACCCTAAAAAAGTAGGGCGAGGCCAGGTAAAATACCCCAGTTACACATTGCCAGAAACATTGGACTTATCGTTTTTTCCTTTTTTCTTTTGAACTTTTTTCCAGCCGTCCAGTGAAGAAGCAGTATGAATAATGGCCAACTCCATGCTGGGGGGGGAGTTGGATATCTTTTTCTTAGTCATAAATTTCAGAAACATGTGCATGCTTGGTGCCAATCACCCCATGATCACCGTTCTGCTTGCCATGTTGGGGATCCGCATCCGCAGGCGCAGATGTCTTCTCCTCAATTTCCTTGTTCTCTTGTGACTCTTGCTGGTTTTCTTTCTAATTTGCTATTTCTGTTTGCTTATGATTAACTCCATTTTCCTCTGTCTCTTCATCTGCTAGAGACAAATCCGAGAAGTTCCACCCTTTCTTCTGTTGCGGTTTCTTGGGTGCCTTTTTCCGAACTAAATTATAGGTGCTTTGTAAATGTCCAGTTTGCTGGCATACTCTCCATTTGAATGCTATGTTTTCGAAATCAGGTGTTTGTGCCCACTTGAGTTCTTTGTGACTTAAATTTATGCAGTCCAGAAGTCCTTTGCTTAGGTCCATATCCATGCATATATGTGCGAAGGTGAAAATCCCTATGTCCATTCTCTCTTGGTCAAACTTAATGAACCTTCTTATGGAATTCCCAATGTTTTCTAGTACCTGGTGGTGCCAAAAAGGTAATGGTAAGTTATGTAATCTCACACAAATAGGAATTTTAGTAACCACCATAGTGTTTGCATCAAATCCAGGGACCCATGGGGAGATGAAGAGGCCTTCCCTTCCCTAGAACCATGTCCCTTTAGTAGTAGCGAAACTGTAATCCTCTGTATTTTCAAATTGCACCACGAAAAAACCTTCTGCACAAAGGTAAATATCACATTTTTGGGACCAATTTTGGTGTATCCATGCATGTAACTCTTCAGGTTTTGGCCAGTACCCATTAAATCAACATATAACATCTCTTGCTTGTAATATATCAAACAATCTAGTCATTTTTGGAATTTCTACAACCAGGTCCGGAATGTGCTCTATTTTTTCCACAATGTATGGACCTGGGAGGGATAAATCAGGATTTTGTTTTTTCCCCTGTGTGGGGGCCTTCCCTCTTAGGATGTCCTTGAATGAGGGAATGCCATTTCCTATTGCTATTGGTCTGTGTGCTTCTTTTTTCCCTGGGGTGCCACCTCTGTGCCTTAGGTTCAGGAAGATAGTGACCTCTTTTTGAATATGGTATTCCTGTAGATTTGAACTTTCCTGTAGTACTCTTCCTGAGGATATCAGGCTTTGTATCTGGGCTGAGATTTCTATAGCAGCTTGGATTTTGATTTTTAGCTCAACAACTCAGAGTCCCTCACCCATAAAATGGTAGTCTTCCCATTAATGGATTTGATGAAGATTTGGTAAGGGGCCTGTGGAGCAAAGCCCTCGGCACCAAGTCAACAACAGGGCGGAAGGGTTTTGGACCTCTGAGGGGTGTTAGCACAAGGAGAGGCCGTAGACAAATCAGGGTTCAATAATCCCCAAGTCCTCAGCAGCTGAAAGAGATGCACAACCATCCCCCATCGTAGCAGCAAAAGATAAAGAGGAAGGGTCATGCTCCACATCGCCCACCCCAACAACAAAACCCCAATAGCAAACAAATTAAGCAGAAAAAAGGAAGGAAAATATTGGATGAATATCGAAAGTTTTACGTTGAGCATTTGGGTAGTGCAGGCCACAAACTATCACATAGTGGCAGGGGCGCTGCGGCAATGTGAAAGGTCAAGCATCCGGGGCAAAAGAAGCGCAGCCATCAAGTATTGAAGACCACCGGCCTTGAATGCAGAGAGAGTCTCCTTAAGAAGAAAACCCCACCGCCATAAAAATGGTCTTACTATTCAGGCATCTTCCACTTCTATGCCCATCTGGTCCTTCAAAACTACATTCCCCATTCTCAGCGCCACAGATCGAGAGGGCGTCCATATCGGGGAACCCCAAAACAGGGGGAAGGGAGTTAGGACATTAACGACAACACATATTTTGCGTTTGGCTTCCCAGGAAACCATGTTCACCTCTTTGTCATGGCACTCTGCCAGATCCGGTTCCTTTTTTGAGTCGGAGGAGGAGGAGGTTGAAAACAGGGGAGCTCCGGCAGCGACTCCATTTCCACCGCCACCCATCCTGTAGGAATCCAATAAACCCCCTTCTGTGCTCGCGAGAAGTGGAAGACATGATCCCCGGAGCAGAGCCCAGGTTCCTTGTCCAACCCAGCCCCATCTCTGTCGATTGCCTCTGCCGCCAGAAACCCTAGACCAAATGTTCGTTCTCCACTTCGCTCCATTTCTTATGCATTTTCCTCCTTATATCCATAACTATAAAAATTAATTTATCTACTCTGTAAAAATTCATTTTCACCTCTATAAAATTATTCCAAAGGGACGAAATATTTCTATATAACATTGGAAACTCCATCATTTGTATGAAATGTACTTTTGGAACATATATCCTCATTTTACTTGCCCGAAAATATATTTCAATTGTTGGCCTAACCTCCTCTTACCTCAAGCTTTCACCTGTAAGCACATAAATATATTTCAATTGTTGGCCTAACCTCCTCTTACCTCAAGCTTTCACACGTAAGATAATTCTAGAATAATAGAGCTATAAAACTATTCCCTCCATTATCTGTATATTGCATAAGTCAAATAATATGAGAAAAATACAATTATTCTCTTGCTTGAGAGCTCTCTGCATTATCTCTATCTGTCTCATTTCTTCCTAGGCTGACTCTAGTCGATACTTATCCAATTTCCTAGTCTTTGAAGCTCTCGCTTCCTTGCACAATTTAATGAGGAATTATTCCCCTATTTAATAGGAATTTTCCTCCATTGGATTGCACAATTCCTTTAGGCTCTTCCTATCACTACACGCACCATCTATACAACTCGGATAATTATACAATTGATTGTACACTTCACTTTAACTCCAATATCAACTGGGTCTTCCTCATAATTGACATGCATGATCTATTTTTAGTAAATTATCAGTTATCTGATTAATCACTGCATGTGAATTAAATCATATTTAATTCACTAGACCTCTCACTAGTTCCTCCATCAGTTAGAACTAGTTAAACTGATTTTAACTCAAATATATTAAGTTAATTAATTACAACTCAAAATAAACTCAACTCGGGCTCCTAAAAAGTAGGAGACACTCTACATGCCTCTACTTTGACCCTAAACTCGAATTAATTGAACTAACTAAGTCTTCTTGACTTAGTTAACTCGTACAAGCTGTCATGTGATGTGGAATTACAATTTACTTCTAATTTAATTAGGGGGAAATTAAATTAGAAGCCTCTTCTTTTCCATTTTCAATATTTCTTGTTGCAAATTTCAACAGGGGGGGGGGGTGGTGGGGTAGGTTAAAATTCATATAGGAAGCCCCCCCTGCAAACCATTGATTTTCATTTCACACATCTCGAAGCATTCTAAAATATGGGTTGTATAGTATAACTTGGTAGCTGCTTATTGATTTGAATTTTGACCCCCGTAATACATGGGAACAAATGTGGTTCTCATACTTATATATTGGGGTTGAATTTTATTTAACTTGGAGATTGGGTCCCAAGCCCAATACTTTTTAATGCATACAATTAATATTTTAAATAAATTATTTCATAAAAATATAAGATTATATTTTTATAAAATTAAATTTATTTAAAAATTAAAATTGTATTTAAAAATAACCCAAAAACATGTATAAAAACCATTTCATCATAGGCATTTTCATATTCCCAAGAATCTGACCAGGAAATTAATTAGCAAATTCCAAAAAAAAATTGTAGCCTTTCTTTGATAAGAGAAAGCTTCAACAATCACCACATGCTTGGTCTTGTTCATAAATGTTGCCATAGATGCTTGATCTAACTTCTCTTTAAGATTCTTCCTTTCTTCCTTCTTTACTTCAAAGGCTTGAGGTGTGGAGGCTCTTTAAAGGAAATCAAATATATTCTTAAATTTTGGTTCAGTTCTTCACATAATGTCATAAGATGCCACATGTAACTTGGACAATTAGCTCAAATTTCATAAAGAAATAGTGTCATAGGAGACTCTTATATGACGATGCTTCTCATACCACAATGTCACAAAGAGTTCAAAGATACCAATTGATAGATATGTAATGTAATTCCTTTTTATTTGACTTGATTTCACACGACTATAGTTTGCTTTCCATACCACAATGAACTTGATTGCTTTGTGATTCTAAGTTTTCCATTATTACGCTATCCTATAGAAGATAAACATGGGACTATACAAACTTGGACTTTCCTTAGTAGAGATTAATTAATGGTTGGGGGGGGGAGGGGGTAGGTGAAAAGTCATATAGGGGTGCCCCCCCGCAAACCATCGATTTTCATTTCACACATCTTGAGGCATTCTAAAATATGGGTTTTATAATATAACTTGGCAGTTGCTTATTGATTTGAACTTTGATCCCCATAATACATGGTAACAATTGTGGTTCTCGTACTTATAGATTGGGGTTTACTTTTATTTAACTTGGATATTGGATCCCAAGCCCAATACTTTTTAATGCCTACAATTAATATTTTAAATAAATGATTTCATAAAAATATAAGATTATGTTTTTATAAGATTATTTTTAATTAAAAATTAAAATTGTATTTAAAAATAACCCAGAAACTTGTATAAAAACCATTTCGTCACAGGCTTTTGCATATTCCCAAGAATCTGACAAAGAAATTAATTAGCAAATTTCCAAAAACTTTTGTAGCCTTTTTTTGACAAGAAAAAGCTACAACAATCACCACAGGCTCAGTCTTGTTCATAAATGTCTCCATGGATGCTTGATCTAACTTCTATTTTAGATTCATCCTTTCTTCCTTATTTACTTCAAATACCAGAGGCGTGGAGGTTATTCAGAGGAAATCAAATATATGTTTAATTTTTTGGTTAAGTTCTTCAAATAATGTCATAAGATGCCACATGCAACTTGGACAAGTAGCTTAAATTTCATAAAGAAATAGTGTCATAGGAGACTCTTATATGATGATGCTTCTCATACCACAATGTTACAAAGAGTTCAAAGATACCAATTGATACATATATATATATATATATATATATATATATATATATATATATATATAATGCAATTCCTTTTGATTTGACTTGATTTCACACGACTATAGTTTGCTTTCAATATCATAGGGAACTTGATTTATTTGTGATTCTTAGTTTTCCATTATTACGCTATCTTATAGAAGATAAACATGGGACTATACAAACTTCTAAGTTCCTTAGCAAAGATTAATTAATGGTGGCCTATGCTTGGTCTTGATCACAAACTTTATTCTTCGAGTTTTCATCTTTATATTTTTTGTCTATGTACATTCATCCTTTATATGGAGACATAACATTGAATTTGTTTAGAACCTTCTTGACATACTTTATATGCTACATATTTTAGATCATTTTCTCAAACTCATATCCATGCAATATATTCTTACCACAAATATCAGATAGGTGCTTCAGAGTTCGGTCAAATCACCACATAAATTAGGATATATGCCACAAAACCTTGTTTAAGTCACCAAATGATTCTGACTTATGATTCAGACATGATGCTACAAAGATGATGAACGACAAGTATTAATACTTTACTTTTATAAAGGGAGACAAAATTGTTGTAATAGAGTCTTCAATATGCCAACAATATGTGATTCTTATTACATTTGTATTCTCTTCATCAAAAAATTACCAAAATGTTCAAAACATGAAGATCACTAGAGACAAAGAACACAAGAATTAGGCTCCAAGCCAAGGCCAAACCCCACAAGGGGAAAACCCAAGAAAATCCTCTTCGTATAGAATCAAATCAAAGTGAGATATCCAAGACCTAAAACCAACTAGACCAAGACTGCCACAAAGACCCAAGTAAAAAATCCTCCAATCCATCTCCAACAAGTCATAGTCAACAACAATAAATGTTGGTCAACTCTCTGAATTCTGGTTAATCCATGAAAATTCGGCTCCTAAAATTTTTTCCTAGTAGCAACCTTAGAAAACCATAAAAATAAAAATTCAAATGTGTGAACAAAATAGGGCATAAATCAATTCATATTATCTCTCCTTTGAACTTCTTATCTCTCCTATGACTTCGCTGGTTTTTCTTCTTGTCTTGGCACAAAAATTGCTGTGTATGAGTGAGTGATGAATGAGGTTGAATTGTGTTATATTTATACATGTCCAAGAGGTTGAAAAGATATCCCTAGGGATGACTTGGACTATGAAGGATACTTTGACTCTTTGACTCAAGAACAAATAATTTTTCATTTTCATACAAGAAGTCCAAATGGGACTTTGACTTAATTACATTTATTTTGACTCATAACAAACTCTCTTTTGACTCTTTTGACCTGTTGTCGCTGCTACAACACTGTCCAAAATTTTGGCCTATGCCCAATTTTGGAGCCTTCCTTGGTCTTGTTTATCGTCATTGCAAACATTGAAACTCATTCCATGTGTTTTCTTAAAACGTTTTTCTCCCTTCTACAAATTAGGAAAAATGTCGTCTTTTCACGTGTTTGCCGTCACACCATGTACATAAGCCTATTCTGGTGGTTCCAATAGGTTTTATTTGTTAATCAAGGTTGTCATTGATGTTAATATATAATTTACCGAGATGGAAAATATTCTTGAGATGCCCCAGAATGTGATGATAAGGTTGAAGACAATAGATGTCTGGTTCCAGATGATGATGTCATAACTCTTGGTTGATAAGGATGCCATTAATGAAGATGTCAAGCCACTAATGAAGAAGTCTTGCCCGAACAAGTCCTTGAGCTAACTAAAATGTTGTCGAGTGCCAATCATGTGCCTTGATTGATGAAATATACCTTAGGTTCCAATATACAAGCCTTTGAAGTGGAGGACTATGATTGATGAATTCAGACTCTTGAAGAATGACCATACCTTGACATGATTAGAAGACTGATTTGGAGCTTTGAAAAATTAATGAAGGCTGCACTATGACGAAGTAAAGCAAAGGGTAGATGAAGAGTCACAAAGAAGGTGAAGCATCACCTCCTCATTGTAATAGCAAAGGAGTTTTCACCTTGGCTCCTCACGCAAATCATTAGAGATATAAGCTAGTTATTTTAGGGAGTAAGGAGTGGATTGAATGCTCCACTATTGGAGTTAGTGATGTTCATTGTATACATGTGTCTTGGAAATTTTACTTAATAACAGAAGCATTCAAGGCCAACATGTTAGTCATGCATGGATTATGAATGTTTGTAAGACTATTGTGCGTGTGTTTGTATTTCATGTTTCATTTCACATGTGCTAAGGTAGTTGAGCTATTTCATTTATTTTAGTACTTATCTTGTTGAGAATGTGATGTAATGGTTGTTATTGTTGTCCCATCCTTGGGGACTACTCCGCAATATATTAGACAAACCTTTCCCATTTGTTGGTTGTAACGATCATCACATCCCTTGTGGACTATTCATGTGTGTATCTTCTTAGGTGGTACTACTACCTCTCTCTTAGAGGCTCATTTTTGTCCCCTCTTCGCAGTAGAATAAATTTTACACACCTTCAACTAAACACTCACTAGGAACACCTTCTTGCTTTTCGAAGGCACCATTGCATCCATATCTCTTGCTAATAGCTAGGGCCAAGTCAAATCTTTAAGAATTCGGAAACCAGGCCAATATACCATATGTGACTCCTACACCAAATGATGTGAGGTATAATTGGAACTTCATATTGGGATCCCTTGATTTGAAAGGAGTGTAATAGTTTTCTATGTTAAGTGTCCTTTCAGTAATAAAAACATGTACAATTTGTCTCCATTTGTTTGCTTAAGGAATGAGTTTTTTAACCATGAAATGAAGATGAATTTGTGAGTTTTAAGCATGAAAATAAACCAAAATAACACTGTACAACAGTGTATAACATAGAAATAACATCACACATAAGTTTTACACAGTAGGCATGATGAAGTAGTTCACCCCTCCTGGGCTACATCTACTGGTCCAGCTCCCAATGGCATGTCCCTCTTTGTCATTATGCTAAAAATTGCAAATACATGTGTTTACAAGCGTCTAATGGCTGTTTTCTTTGAACCAGTTGCTCCAGAATGCTCAAATTAGTCTAGGTAGACTCTTGTTTCACCCAAATTGGTCGAAAATTGACCGCCCAAAGCTTTTTTCCAATAACTCCTACAAAACCTCCACTAAAAGTGGAGAACTGCCACTGTCTGTGGTTAAAAATAACAAAATTCCCCCAATTATGGTGGCACACTTAACCTCTGCTAACAAATGACCGTTTGAATTAAATGCAAGTGGTTAGGGCAGGGTGGTCACATGTCGACCCCCCGCCTTAAACTTCGCGGTTTAAAGTTTTAAAACTCCACAGCAATGGCGTGGAACTCGGAGTCGGATTTTCAAAGACCGTTTCGATTAACCATCACATTATATGCCATTTGAACTGTGCATGTGATAGCGCTTTCCTTCTGTCGAAAGTTACTGTGTAATACAACCATCACGTTGAAGTTTTATGTCACAACGTGAAATGTGACTGCAAACATCGTCGCCGAAGTTAAGGTTTCGATAGCCGTTTGTTTGAAGTTTCATGCTGCGGTTTTAATGGCATGTGACCACATTTTGGGGCCACCAGCGGGTTGGGACCGCTGGTGGTCCCCCCTCCAAATATTAAACTTATAGACTTTAAAATTATGCGGTATATGTATAGGTTAAGGAACAAGTATAGAAGAGATGGCAAAAAACTTTGTGGGCGAGCGGGAGTTCACGGGGTCGAACCCCCCGGACCTCACATAAATTTTACTCCAACCTCCTGAGGACACATGGCAGCCTTCGGGCTTGCCACGTGTCACTCATCCAACAAAACAAATATAAACATACAAGCCTTAATATTCAGCCCTGGATGCGCCACATGACAAGATCTATTTGGATATGAGAAAAATGAATATTCTCGGTATACGCCACCTACTGGCTGTACCTGCATGATGACTGGGCATCCCAGTCACCCTGTCACAAAAATTTTAGCTGTTCAGGAAAACGAACAGAACACAATATCTTCCTCATATGACATCGATTTTTCGAACCGTTCATGGCGCCGGAATTGCAACGAAGAGACCTATCCAGTTGCTCAGGTTCAGTATAGTTTTGGGCACTTTCAATTTTGAGCAAAACGCATGATCTCTTGATCACACCTCCCCATTGGGAAGATTTTTGACCCCAAAAGACTTTAATTACCTGTTTAGAAGATGAGGGTACATCTCCCTCACCTTTTCAAATTCAATCCACCTTGCCTTACTTGGTTTGCTGCCCTTGAGCCCAATTGAAAGATAATTGACACTTCCCCTCTTAGAAGTGCATGTCCTTGTATGAAGGATTTTATCCTCGAGCTCGTCCAGAAATTCTGGCAAGAAATCTTCTATAGATGGTAGCTGAATATCACTCCCTTGATCATCAATCAAAGGAGGCTCATAAAAACGTAAATTTTCCACATAAAAACGTAATACATTTGCATATATGAAGGCAAGTCAAGTTGAAATGCATTATTACCAACTTGTTTGATGATATTGAATGGACCATAATGAATGGGATTGAGATTTTTACCTTCTCCTTACATCCTTTCTTTGCTTATGTGAAACCATACTTCATCTCATTCTTGAAACTTTTTATCAACTCTATGTTTGTCATGCCTCTCCTTGTATTTTCTTTGACTCTTCTCTAGCTGTTCTTGAAATTTTTGATGAATAATATAAATTTTCTCAATGAACTTTTGAGCCTTGTCAATATCACTATGCCTATCAATTGCAACATCCTTCTCAAAGATGAAGTCTAATGGTGATTTCGGAAAATACCCAAAGCAGGCTTCAAAAGGTGAAGTATTTTTAGAAGAGTGCTTTGCCCTGTTGTAAGCAGGCTGAATGTAATGCAGTTGCTTATCCCACAACTTGGGATGTTCGCTGCAATATCCTCTCAATATATGCACAACAATTTTGTTCACCACCTCGGTTTGGCCATCAGTTTGTGGATGAAAAACAATACTCTTTTTCAACTTTGTGTCCATCATCTTCCAAAGATTGGACCAAAAATTCCCAACGAACTTGGAATCCCTGTCACTGACAATAAAATTTGGAAAACCATAATGAACCCATACATGTTGAAAATAAAGTTCAGCAGTTTGTTCAGAAGTAATGGTTTTCTTACATGGCATAAGTATGCACATTTTAATGAATCTATCCACAACTACATAAATATAATCGTGTTGTTTTCTTGACATAGATAGACCTCCAAAAAATTCCATGGAGACACTCTCCCATGGCCTTGATGGTTTCGGTAGTGGCTTGTACAACCCAAGCTTCCTATTGCTAGGCTTACTTGTTGCACACATAGAACATCCTCTTATAAAACATGACACACTATCTATCATGCGATGCCAATAGAAATACCTCTGTAGATGCGCCACTGTTTTTCTTACCCCAAAGTGTCCATCAATAAGAGATGAATGAGCCTCTCTCATGACACTAAGTCTCTCTCCTTGTGGTATACACAACTTGCCCAAATGAAATAACAAATTGTTATGCAAGTGATAATCATTTTCCTCAACTTGATTCCCTTCACTCAAACTAGCATACACATCTTGAAAATCAGTATCAGATGCATACTGTTCTATTTAACTCTCCTGTACAATAGAATCATTTCCAAGTAAATTAGAAGCACTTATAATTGGACTTGAAATAATATCAAAATTTTTATTGAAAATACCTTTCTTGTACCTTATAACCAAGTGAAACTATTGAAGAAATCCCATTCACCTGAAATGTTGTGATTGCTGTAATTTTGTTTGTGACTGCAAGTACTGTAATGGTTGGTGATCGGTATGTATAATCATCTCTTTACCCATAAAGTAGTGTTTCCATTTCTTAAAGCTTTGTACCAACGCATATAGTTCTTTTTCATATGTAGGATAATTAGTTACAACACCATTGAATGTTTCAGAATGAAAAGTGATAGGCTTACCATGCTGCAAAAGTACTGCGCCGACGGCATAATCACTAGCATCGGTTTGTATCTCGAATGACTGTCTCAAATTTGGTAATGCAAGGACCGAAGCTAAACTGATATTGTCTTTTAAAGCTTCAAAAGCTCGCTGCTGTTTGCCTCCCCATTGGAAGCCTTTCTTCACACTTGGCACTGCATGCATAGGAGCTGCTATGGAAGAAAAGTTAGCAATAAACTTTCTCCAATACTGAGCTGAACCTAAGAAACTTCTTACCTCGGTTACTATTTTGGGAGTGGGCCAATTCACAATGGCTTCCACTTTAGAAGGATCAATTCTCAACTCGCCTCCTCCTACAATGTGTCCCAAATAAACCAGAGAAGTCTTTCCAAATTCACACTTAGACATATTAAGAAATAATTTCTCTTTCCTCAAAACATCAAGCACCTTTTTCACATGCAATACATGTTCTTCTCTTGTTTTGCTAAAAATGAGTATATCATCTAGATACACAATCACAAATTCATCAAGAAATGGACGCAAAATATTATCCATAACACGCATCAAAGTCATCGGTGCATTACAAAAACCAAACAACATAACCAACCACTGAAAGAGTCCTTGTTTGGTTTTGAATGCAATCTTCCATATATCACTTTCTGCAATTCCTGCTTGATGATATCCACTTTGTAAATCTAACTTAGTGAAAAAAATTTCTTCTTTCAATTGATCTAGCAAATCATCTATCCTTGGGATTGGGTATCGATTCTTTACCGTTATCTTGTTCAAAGCTTTGAAGTCAACACACATGTGCCAAGTCCCATCTTTCTTCGGAATCAAGAATATGGGTGAACCGCATGGCGAAGTGCTTGGTCTCATGAGTCCCTTGTACAACATGTCCTTGATTTGCCTCTTTATTTCAGCATTCTCCATTATCAACATGCGATACATGCCGATGTTTGAAAGTAGACAATATTGTTGCAATTGAATCTCATGTTGAATCTCCATTTTTGGAGGCAATCCCGTTGGCTCCTGAAACATCTTATGATGTGCATCAACTACATCATATAAATCTGATTTCAACTTAGGATCACAATATTCAAATTATTCATGATTAACATTAGCTTTAGGCTTAATCATTAGAAGAACAAAATTCTTACTTGAATTCACCAGCCTCTTTGCCTATCCAGCATTTACCATTGCAGTATTTGTCTTCTTGCGATGTGCTATAACAATGTACTCCTTGCCATCTTTGAATAAATGGTATTTGTTCTCATGGCAATGGAAGATCACTTTCCTCTCATACAAGTAAGGACTGCCCAACACAACACCTGTAATATCAAGCGGAACCACATCTAATTCAACTGTGTCAACAAAATGTGCAGTTATTGCAAAGCGTAATATGCAATTATTTGAAACCTGTAAATTTGCATCCTTACAAATCCACCCAAGTGGATATGGTTTTGGATGTGGAATGGTCTCAAGATTAAGTTTCTTGACCAAGTCTTCAGAGATTAAGTTTTCTTGTGACCCACTGTCAAACAATGTGTCAACCTTGGTATGTTTGGATATGACCCTTAGATGAAATAATTCAATTCTCTCTTCTTCATTTGGAGCTTGTATGTGACAGTTTGATGTAATAGTACTGGGTTTTGTTTCAATTTATTTCCCCTTCATGTTCTTCAATCCCATGGCTGTAATTTTAGTTTCATCACCTAAATCCTGTCCTAAGTCATGTTGAGTTGTAGCTGCAGTTTTCTGCTTCCCTTTTTTATTGTTATACTTGGGTCTCTTTTCAAGATGTAATTTCCAACAATTTTTCTCTTCATGGCCTTCTCTTGAACAATGTTTACAAACCACTTTCTCTCCCTCTTTCTTGACATATGCATTCTTTTTTGCCCTACCTTTTTAGGTCTTCTGTTTTTTTTTTTCCCTTAAAAGGTTTCTTCCTACTCTCATCAGTAATGTTTTTCCCTCTAGCTTCTAGATGTGTGGCCTGAACACAAACTTCATCTAAGATTTTAGGGTTAAACATGAGAATAGTATGTCTTAGATAGCTATGTAAGCCTCCTATGTACTTGAGAAAAGTATATTGGCTCTGCAAATCTACCCCTAATAAGAGAGCTCTTCTCCTAAATTATTGGGTGTATTCTTGTACATTTTGTCCTTTCAATTGTCTAAAATTTTGCCAGTTCATTATGGCTTTCTGCATGTGAGCTAATGGATAAAACTGTCGTTTTATTGCATTAATGAAATCAGTCCATGATAGAATAATGTTACCATGATTTTTTATCTACTCCTTTTTCTTGGCTTCCCACCAAACAAGTGCTGCACCTTCCATCTTCAATGAATCTAGTTGGATTTTGGTAGCATCATCATGAAGGTTATGAACTCTCAAATAGACCTCCAATTGCCTAATCTAATTATCAAGATTTTCTGCATTGACTTCACTATTAAACATTGGCAATTCAAACTTAACATCAAGTTTTAGAAAATGAATTTTACCAGTGTTCTTTGAATTATGTGGCTGATGTACTGCAGATGAAGTAGAGGATGATGATGATGAGGGTGAGGATGGTGACTTTCCACTACCTCCATTTTCGCCATTGCCCTTATTTGATTTATCTTCATCATTGTAACCTCCTGATAATCCCTGACATTCCTTGTGAAGTTTGGATCCTTCTCCTTCTAGTCTCTTATTCCTTTCTTGATAAAGGACTCTCACCATTTCAATCATGTCAAGTAATGCTTTCTTGAACACTCTTTCTTCTTCTTTGGGATGCACCTCTTCATGGATTTCTCCTTCACCTGGAGGCATGCTTAATGCTACTTCTGCTTCTTTTGGAGGTGAACTAGGTGGTGGAGAATGTGGCACCTTGCCCTCCTTTTCTGTGGCTCACTTTGAGAACCTCTTGCTTCCACCAATTTTCCTTCTCCTCTCTTAAGCTCAAGCCTAGTAAGCATGAAAACCCTTGCAAATAGTTAAACAAATATTTATGCACTAAAACACCAGAGAATAAACACTAGCTCTGATACCATCCTGATATGAAAGGAGTGTATTATTTTGCTGTGCTAAGTGTCCTTTAAGTAATAAAAACATGTACAATTTGTCTCCATTTGTTTTCTTAAGGAATGTGTTTTTTTAACCATGAAAAATAGATGAATTTGTGAGTTTTAAGCATGAAAATAAGCTAAAATAACACTGTACAATAGTGTATAACAAAGAAATAAAATCACACATAAGTTTTACACAACAGGCATGATGAAGTAGTTCACCCCTCCTGGGCTACATCTGCTGGTCCAGCTCCCAATGGCATGTCCCTCTTTCTCACTATGCTCAAAATTGCAAATACGTGTTTACAAGCCTGTAATGGCTGTTTTCTCTGTACCGGTGGCTCCAGAATGCTCAATTAGTCTAGGTAGACTCTTGTTTCACCCAAATTGGTCGAAAATTGACCTCCAAAAGTTTTTTCCCAATAACTCCTACAAAACCTCCACTAAAAGTGGAGAACTTCCACTGTCTGTGGTTAAAAATAACAAAATTCCCCCAATTCTGGTGGCGCGCTTAACCTCCACTAACAAATAACTGTTTGAATTAACTGCAAGTGGTTAGGGCTGGGTGGTCACAAGATGACCCCCTGCCTTAAACTTCGTGGTTTAAAGTTTTAAAACTCCGCAACAATGGCGTGGAACCTAGAGTCGGAGTTCTAAAGATCGTTTGGATTAACCGTCGCATTATATGCCATTTGAACCGTGCATGTGATAACGCTTTCCTTTCGCAGGAGGTTACGGTGTAATACAACCGTCACGTTGAAGTTTTATGTCATAGCATGACATGTGACCGCAAAAATTGCCACCGGAGTTAAGGTTTGGATAGCCATCTGTTTGAAGTTTTATGCTATGGTTTTAATGGCATGTGACCACATTTTGGGGCCACCAGCGGGTTGGGACCGCTAGCGGTCCCCCCTCCAAATATTAAATTTGTACACTTTAAAATTATGCAACAAATGTATAGGTTAAGAAACAAGAATAGCAGAGACAGCGGAAAACTTTGCGGGCGACCAGGAGGTCATGAGGTCGAACCCCCCGGACCTCACATAAATTTTACTCCAACCTCCTGAGGACACGTGGCAGCCTCCGTGCTTGCCACGTGTCACTCATCCAACGAACCAAATATAAACGTACAAACCCAAATCTTCGGTCCTGGATGTGCCATGTGGCGAGATCTGATTGGATATGAGAAAAAGGAATATTCTCGGTATATGCCACCTACTGACTGTACCTGCATGCTGACTAGGTATCCCAGTCACCTTGTCACAAAATTTTTAGCTGTTTAGGAAACCGAACAGAACACAATATCTTCCTCATACGACATCGATTTTTCAAACCGTTCGTGGTGCCAAAATCGCAATGATGAGACCTATCCGGTCGCTCAGGTTCAATACAATTTCAAGAACTTTCAATTTTGAGAAAAACACATGATCTCTTGATCATCCCCTCAATGTTTGCGGGTCTAGTACCATCAACATGACCGTATAATAATGAAAAAAATTATTTGAATAAATAAAAATAATAATAATGAATGTAATAAATGAATATAATAACTACATCAATAGTACATTTTAATTACATTATGAACTCCGATACTAGTTACATTTCCAACACAAACCATCTGAAATAAACCCAATTGACAATCACCACTATTTGTTATCCACAAATACAAAATAAAAATATGTTTAAAACTTATTTTATTTATTTATAAGCTTATTGCTTATGAAGAGGAAGAATGATTAGAAAATTTAATTATTAATAAAAAAATATTATTTGTTGATTTATTATTTGACAATCTTAAGGAATCTCTAATTTATATTTGAGAATTATATTTCTCATAGACTTTAAATAACAGTTTTTATTTAATTTTAAATAATAATTATTTAAGTGAGTATCCTGCATCATTTTCTATGTAAATTGAGTGAACATTTTTACTTAATTTTCTTCTTACTTTACAAATATTTGACGTTTTGATTTAATTTAATTTAATTTTATCTTTATCCTTTTTTAAAATAATAATTTCATTTTTTTTTTTTTTAATGAAAAGGGATGCGATAGGTGGGGAAGGGTCAATATATGTCCCACCTAACAATAATGAGAAGGGACTTCCAAGTTGTCCTTCCCATGGATGACATACATATTATCATGCTTGAAAGTCACCACCATGTAGAGCCATTATTGTGTAGAGTTTCCTTCGTGATTTCACAACACTTACCATGCTGGAGGTTAATACAAGTATATTCCCTCATGGACGAACGATATTGTGGGTGTTATTATGGATGGTAACCTTAATGAGGATCAATCTCCCATCCTGGAAATTTATAGATGGAAAGGACTCCTCCACACATCCTCCTACAAAATTCGGTTGTTGGACAAGTAGTGTGGGTTGTTTCCTCCCCTACTACTTGTTATATGGGTATGCCAACATTGAATGATAGAGATTAGTGCTCCTACTTAGAAAAAATAGCTCTAGGCCATTGCCTTCACTATGGGGGAATTGGTAAGAGCAAGGTTTGTTGAAAATGCAGCAAGAAATTCCTAATTTAATTTTGCCTTTGATTAAATTAGGAGAAAAAGAGAAATTCCACATCAGCAGACAACTTGAATGAGTTAATTAAGTTAGTATTACTCAGTTATCTTATTAATTTAAGTTGGGGGTGAACTTGAGTTGTGTACAATGATTCCTAAATTTTAGGAGACTAGGTTGAGTTAATTTCAATTGTAACAATTTAATTTAGTTAAATTGAGTTAAGGTTAGTTAATCTAGTTCCAACTGTTGGAGGAACTAGTGGGAGGTCTAGCAATGGGGTGCATATTCAGTGTTTAACCAATTAACTGATGAATCACCCTAAATTAACTCATGCATGCATAAAATTCGAGTCACCCAGTTGAGATTGGATTTAAAGGGAACTGTACTATCAATTGTAGAATATTCAAAATTGTACAGGTCATGCACGCAGTCAAAGGAAGGACTAAAGGAATTGCACAATTCTGGTTGAAAAAATTCCTAATTAATAGGGGCCTAATTACCAAGGAAACAACGCAACGAAATAGGAGCTTGGGGGATTGGAAAATTGGCTAAGTATTGGCCAAAATCATTCAGTCAGGCAGAGGATAGAAAATACTTGTGCAGGTTGAGCTCAAGGTTGAGTAGAGCATATTATATTCATCTAAATTCTTTGATTAATGCAATACACATAGTAAGGGATTTTGAGCAGTTGGTTTCCCCTAGATATATATCTATGTATGTGTGCTGAATCTTGATGCATGTTATTGATTTGTGTTCTCGATCGTGAATTTACTTTCGCAGATTGGTAGAGTATATTTGAGTCTTATGTTTTAGTAAATTTCATGAGAAATTTGAATCTACAATTAAAATTCACCATGGTATCAGACCTATATTCATAGTAGAAAATAGAATTCAAAGTTGTCATTTCAGGAGGATTCAAGGTTGCAGATCAGGTTGCAGGATTTCTTTAGGACTGAGAAGATGACTTTCAATGGACCAAGGCTCGAGTATGCCCTTGAGGGAAGCTTGAATTATGTTGCATGGATGGACCAGATGGAGGAAGTACTGAAGAATAATGGGTTGAAGGACTAAATTGATAATGATGTTCTGAAACCAACAACAATTAAAGCTCAGAATCTAGCACAATGGAAGAAGTGTGTTGCTAGGGCAAGGGGAATCATATTGGAGGGATTTCAAGATCATATTATCTTGAATCTCCAAGGGAAAGAGACTCCGCATGCAATGTGGCAATCACTGATATATTTTTTCCATAATAGTAAAAAATACATGAAGCTGGCACTCAAGGAAAATATTCATAACATAAATATGCAAAATAATGAACCAATTCTGCAGTACCTGAGCATGTTTACACAATATCGTGATCAACTTGGAGAGATCGGTGTTATTGTTTCTAAAGAATATTTGGTAGCTCTAGCTTTGTTGGGTCTTCCCAAGAGATGGCACAATTATCAAGATTTCGTAAATGGTAGAGAGAAACTACCACAATGGGATCGGTTATGGTTCGATCTAGTGCAGGAAGAAATATAGCAGAGCAAAAAAGATGGGACTTCATCTAAGGTTGAGGATGAGGATAATTGTGCCTTGGATGGAAAGGAAAAGAAAGGGAAAGGGAATAAATCCCAATCCAAATAAGATTCTAGCCAAGGGGAAAGAAAAAGGACTTGTCCAAAATCAAGTTCTTTCAATGCCATGAATTCAGGCACTATGCCACGAAATTCCCACACAAGAAAACAAGTAAGAATACCTTAGGAGGACCGAAAGGTGAAGCTCTTGCTTCACTTTTTGAGCTTTATTTTACCATCATTGCATGCATGGAAAGCACAATGATGGGAAGTGTTTGGTATCTCGACAATGGTGTCTCATTCCATATGATGGGGAACATATATTTCTTCAGTGACTTGGAGGAGAAATATGTCTAGATGCACATCAATATGGGGGATGATGGGAGGTATAGTGCGACCGGTATCAGTACAGTTAATTTTCACAGGGAGTCTGGATCCCCTCTCAGGCTCAAGGATGTGATGTTTGTTCTAGGTCTAAAGAATAACTTGGTTTATGTCATGTTGTTGGATGACCATGCCTACGATGTGATATTAAACAAAGGAAATGAATTCGTGAGGCACATCTCCAAGGGACAAGTGAATCAGATCCGGGTTTGGGTGAAGAACCTCTACATGTTTGATATGGAAGGTTGTGCTGCTTTGAGCACAAAGGAAGAGAAGGTGCAGAGGCGAGATGTCGGTGATATAATACATAGAATACTTGGCCATTTTCACCAAGGAGCTTTGAAGATCATGCAACAAATCACAACAAGCCTCCCTAATGGAACAATGGAGCAAAAAAATACATGAAAAGGGTGTACCTTGGGGAAGTACACAAAATCCACCTTCAATGATAGGGATAGCAGGGCACATGCAATTCTTGAAAGGATCCACTCTAATATCTGTGGAAATTTCTTGATAGCCTCCACTACCAAGCACATGTATTATGTTATATTTGTAGATGATTTAAATGTAAGTGATGGATTTTCTTCATGCAGAGTAAAGACTAGACATTCTCCAAATTTGTTGATTTCAAAACACTTTTTGAGAAAGAATCTGGCAGCAAAGTGAAGGTTATCAAGAGTGATAATGGTGGTAAATATGTGTCGAATGAGTTTAAAATTTTCTATGCAAAGGAAGGCATTCGATGGGAGTTGACAACACCTCATAACTTGTATAGAATGGGGTGGCTGAGAGGGAGAACAAAAGTATTGTGGGAGTTTCACGGGCGATGTTGCATGACTAGGGCCTACCTATGCACTTGTGGGCCGAAGCATGCATCACAATGGTATATGTGCAGAATAGGAGTCCTCATCGGATTCTCGGGATGAGTACACCCGAAGAATATTTTTTAGGGAAGAAACCAGATGTGTCACACTTTAGGATATTTGGATCATCAATATATTTCCATATTTCCAAGTATGATAGGAAAAAGCTAGAGCCGACAACTGAGTTAGGCATATTTGTGGGGTACAATGATACACCTCACAACTATCGGGTGTACTTTCCATCTCTAAGGATGAAAGTTGTTCATAGATATGTGAAGTTAGATGAAGAGAAGGTAATGAGGTGTTCCATTTAGAGGGAGCTTCAGTTGCATGCAGATCAAAAGATTTTGAATCCAAAGTAAGAACCTCAAGAAGATGTGGAGCAACCACATGCAGATGAGAAAGAGTGGATAAAAGCACTCACGCAGAGACATCTAGGGAAGGAAGGAAGCAGACCAGGGAAGATGAAAAATTATTGCAGGATACTAGAGAGAATGTGAGAGCACCCACATCACATCACATGCAAATGAGGTCACCAAAAAAGTACACAGGATACGTGGCTCTGATGAGTGAGCTAGTAGAGACAGAATCAACCTCGTTCTAGGAAGTAAAAGAGTAGCCAATATAGGTTGATTCTATGGTAGAGGAACATGATTCCATTGTTAGAAAATGTGTTTGGTAAGTGTTCCTAAGACTTGCATACAAGTCAATGGTGGGTTCGAGATGGATTTACAAGGCAAAGCATGCAATAGGCAGAAGCATTAAGAATCACAAGGCCAAATTCGTGGCCAAGGGGTAATATCAGGTAGAAGGGATTGACTATGAAGAGACATTTGATCCAATAGAAAGGTACTCTTCTATCACATCAATTTTGGCTCTGCCTGCAAAGATGGGGTGGAAGATCCACCAAATGGATGTGAAGACAACATTCCTCAATGGAGTGATTGAGGAGGAGGTGTATATCGAACAACCTGAAGGTTTTTAGACCTTCAACGAAGAGTCACATGTATCTTGAATCAAGCGAGCATTGTATGGGATGAAGAAAGCACCCCATGATTGGTACATAAGGATTGATAGCTACCTCACTGGGTTTGGCTTCACCAAAATTGAAGCAGGTGAAAACCTTTACCACATTATGGTATACGGTAAATTGTTGATTATAATCTTATATGTTGATGACTTTATTTTGAACGGCGATGTACAACTTATCATGTCTTGCAAGGATGATATTGTAAGAGAGTTTGAAATGAAAGACATGGGGTTGATGCACTATTTCCTTGGTTTGGAAGTATGACAGAGAGAAAGGGAACTATTTGTCTCTTAGGGAAAGTATGTCAACAAGATACTTCAGAAGTTCCACATGCACATATGCAAACCCATGAAGACTCCTCTAGCGACCAACTAGAGGAAAGAGGATGCCACTTCATGTGAGGAAGTGGATGCTACTGTGTATATGCATTTGGTGGGTTCTCTCACATATTTGGTGAACACACAACCATAGATGTGTTATGCGGTCAATTAGTTGAGCCAAGCCATGGTTCGACCGACCAAATTATTGTGGAGGGCTACCAAACATGTACTACAACACCTCAAAGGCACCATCCAGTGTGCAATTTGGTACAAACAAAAAGAGGGAGTGAAGCTGCAAGGATTTATAGATTAAAATTGGGCAGGTATTATATCAAATTGGAAGAGCACTCAAGGAGGAATTTTCAATATTGGGTTAGCAACAGTTTCTTGGTACATCAGGAAGCAAATATCAGTTGCACTTAGTTCAACAGAAGCATAGAACATGGCTTCTAGTCAAGCAACTTGTGAAGCTATTTGGATGAGAAAGATTCTTGTTGGGTTATTTGGTCAGATGATGGATCCTACTGTGATTCATTGTGAAAATAAGAGTTGTATCAAACTCTCTGAGAATCCAAATTTTCACAATGAATCCCAGCACATTGATATCTTGTACCACCATCTACGAGATTGTGTGTAGAGGCGGATCATGTTGTTGCAGTACATTCCGACAGAGGAACAAGATGAAAATATTTTGACAAAGGCCTTGTAAAGAGGAAAATTCAATTTCCATAAAAATAGGATTGGGATATATGATAATCGCTTTCATGCTAAGAGGGAGTGTTGAAAATGAAATAAGAAATTCCTAATTTAATTTTTCCTTTGATTAAATTCCACGAAAATCTAAATTCCACATCAAAAGACAACTTGAATGAGTTAAATTAGTTATTATCACTCAGATAGCTTAGTTAATTCGAGTTAGAGGTTGACTTGAGTTGTGTACAATGATTCCTAAATTTTAGGAGCCTAAGTTGAGTTTATTTCAGTTGTAACAATTTAATTTAGTTAAATTGATTTAAGGTTAGTTAAACTAGTTCCAACTGTTGGAGGAACTAGTGGGATGTATAATAGTGGGGTGCATCTTAAATTTTTAAATAGTTAACTAATCAATCAACCTAAATTGAATCATGCATGCATGGAATTTGAGTTACCCAGTTGAGATTAGATTTCAAGGGAAGTGTACTACCAGTTGTGGAATATTCCAAATTGCACAGGTCATGCATGCAGTCAAAGGAAGGCCTAAAGGAATTGCGCAATTATCATTGAGGAATTTCCTAATTAATAGGGGCATAGTTCCCAAGGAAAAAATTCAAGAAATATGAGCTTGGAGGCATGGAAAATTGGCTAAGTATTGGCCAAAGTCAGCCAATTAGGAAGAGGATAGAAAATACTTGTGCAGGTTGAGCTCAAGGTTGAGAAGAGCATATTGTATTCATCCAGATTCTTTGATTAATGCAATACCAATAGTAAGGGGTTTTGATTAGTTTCTTTCCCCTAGATATATCTATTGGTATGTGTGTCGAATCTTGATGCATGTTATTGAATTGTGTTATCAATCGTGAATTTACTTCCGCAGATTGGTAGAGTAGATTTGAGTCGTATGTTTTAGTAAATTTCATGAGCATTTTGAATCTACAATTAAAATTATACAAGGTTTCTACCACTGAGTTAATCCAATTCTTCTTTTTAGATAATTCAATCCTTTCCTTCGGTAGTCCTGCGAGTTTTCATCCTTCGATTAACATATAAATTCTGGTTTGGAAAATATATTTGAGGGATGTTGTAGGGGGTTCATGAAATATTCTTGGCTATATCATTGTATTTGGCTTAAAGCTTTCCATCGCTCATTCTCCAGACAATACATGTTGTAGTAATTGCGCCTATTGCATATAGCCATGACATGTTGTTACATGGATTAATCCCTCTTGCAGACAAGATATATCTGCCTAGTACTCCAACGAGTAACTAGAAACAAATATCCATTTGAAAACCTTTTCCTCTAGATTAATTACATTCCAAGATTATTATAATATTAAAGTAGAGAGGACATGCACCTACCTTGAAATCTAAACGTTTGATGTAGGCCTTTGTCCCGTCACTCCAAAGTAGTTCTCCAATGAGTAGAACCTGCAATCAAAGACAAAACAAATAATCAAAGCATCTGCAACATATAATAATAAAAAAATACAAATCCAACTTAGTGATCAAGGAGTCTAAGTATTGACATTATTCCAATAAGCATAGAAACAAAGCAATGATAAAAAGAGATCCATATGAATTATCTTGAATAGAAAGAGTAATCTTACAACCTGATGCCTTGATGTTGTACATATTTCTCCCCGTGTCCTGAACAATTGTTCTCCTTCAGTCTGATAAGCCTTCCTCTCTGAATACTAACATGGAGTTATGGACACAAAGGTGTGATCTTCCTTATGCCAACAACAACTCACTAGTGTATAAAGTATGCACTCTTATGAACTCTCTTCAGCTTAGAAACTATATAGATTAGTCTCTAATCACATTGGTATCTACCCTTCAACCTGAAACATGAGCTCAATTTATAGGGAAATGGAGGTAGAGTTAGTTCCATGAAGAGGGGGATGGATTCATCTCATGAACGGATTTGAGCTCCATGGACCAACGGATAAGGTCCATGAGTGGAGGGATAAATCTAGAACTGATCATGACTCTAGAAGCTTCCAGTTGGGAGAATATTCGACCAACTAGGCTTCTAGAATTTACTTTTTTATTTTATTTACTTTTCATGGCGGTGCACAGGATATAGTGGCAAAAAGTGCAGGAGTCACCGTAGTTTACGGACAGAACATCAGCGCATGCGTAGGGAAAGGCTAGAAAAACTGCACAGAGAGACTTTTAAGGGTTTTACAGAGCTTTTCTCCAATTCCAAGACTTGATTCAGGAACATTAGTGTTTTTGATCTCTAAGGGAACATGATATAGATGGTGATAGACCCATATGAACAGTAAAATGTCATGGTGACAAAGTGACGTGTAACAGATTTCCCCCTAAAGTGCGAAGTCTGAGGTTATTCTGAAGAGTGAAGTGACGTCTAACGGATTTCCCCCTAAAGTGTGAAGTCTGAGGTTATTCTGAAGAGTGAAGTGCTTTATCATTTCGAGGATTGGATTGGAGATACCGGTCGAAAAATTGTAGAAAAATTTAATGAATATATATATATATATATATATATATATATATATATATATATATATATATATATATATATATATCATCGCTGAGGTAGGTATTCCCATACTCAGATCAAAACTAACTAAATGTTCTGGTACAAATATGGTTTCAAAATTACATCAAAATTAGACACAGTGTGGATGCAACCATCTGTCATAATAGTCTACTACATCAAACTCCTCGTAGCCTGGATGGTGGAAACTAGATCCATAGTCTCGACTTCCATTTCCCGAAATAGTATGAATCTATCCATGTGATTGATTGTGTTGAAGTCGAACATGGTAGAAACCACTTGATTATCGGTCAATGATGTGAACCGTTAACAAGTGTGAGAGAAACCACCAATAATGACAATGGCTCTCAAAGTACTCTAGTACAATATATGAAGTGTGAATGAATGATTTGCAGTCGAACACTCATAGAATCATTCGATCGAAGGTCAATGATGCAACTTGTCGTCAAAGGTGAGAAACCTACCATTAGGGCATGTAGATCCCAAGTTACTGATAGGATTCTAGATAAAATTTCTAGATAATGAGCTGATGTCGATAGAAAGTGATCCGTTGCAGGAAAGCCTACAAAACAAAACCATTAGATCAAGTTTTGAAGAAATATTTTGCAAGGACTGATTCAGGGATGGTTAATGTGAATGGAGACAAATTTTTGCAATGAATGGGTTATTTAACTTTCTCTTGAAAACATGAGGACACTTGAGATGGCTTGGAAAAATTTGACCTAAAGCTAATACCCAGAAACCGGCTAAAGACTTTCAATGTGGTTCGATTAACTGTTAGACAAAGGATTTCCCAATCCAGGTACAAGTGTGACAAAGTGTCGTGTTCAAGAGTGGCATGTTTCTTTCTAAATAAGGATGACAAGTGGATTATTTTTCTCTCTTTTCCCCCCACCATTACTGGAAAGTACCTCTTTATTTTTTTCAAGCTTGAGGAGGATAAAATTTGCTTGTTTATGTAAGCTCATCCTTCAGATGAGTCCATATTAGTATTGAAATTGAACCCTAATAAGGAGTGGTTCGGTCCTATTGTGATCGACATGTCCTTTATTGTTAAATTTTAACGAGTCCAGTATAGGAATAACTCGACGTTTTTCAGTTTTAGGGAGTCAGAAGAAAAACATAAGTAAACTCCATGGTTTTTATTTTTCGTAAATTTAGTCTCTCAGGCCTGAAATAGGATAAAATAATGCAGGAGAGAACTCTATTGACCATGATTAGTCAACGTATACCTTTTTCGTAATTAGCCCAGTTCAGTCCTAAAAAGGGGTAAACTTATATTGAATGGACGATTGTTCATTTACTTTAAGAAGTTTGAATAGTCAAGTACTCGACGATCTATTCATATTTCGAGAGTTTGAAAAGGGCTTAAAAGAGGACTCCAGGGTTTCTCTTTTTTGTATTTTTACAGAGTCTGAAAAATTGAAAAAAGTATACTCGATGTCAAAATAATTCTTTTCACCAAAATCATGTATCCTACACCAAAAATCAAAGGATTACAAATATCTGCTTTCAAAAAGTAAAAATATTTATATTTGACCTTTTAAAAGTGAAAATAAAATAAAATAGTAATATTTTATTCATTAAAAACTATAAAAAGGAGTTAAAATAAGTCATTTTCACCTTTTGTTTTTAGAATAGTACATAGAGAGCTTTTGGCCAAAAAAATTCCGGAGCTAATATCAGGAGAACCGACAGTTCATTTCTCGATCTATCAGATCCATGTAATCCACATGATCCTTAGCTATGTTTTCATCTGTTTCATTTTTTAGGAGAAAGTTATGTTTCAAAATCCGCCCTCAGGGTTGCGCTGGTTCTCCATGTGATAACTGCGCACCCCGACGATTTTTTCGCCGCGGGTTCTGCGTGGAACGCACGTGGACGATCGCATTGTCTGCACACAGAAGCTGCGCAAGCGTCGTGAAATTTTTAAAACTAATATATATTCACAAAAAATGGTTCAAGTTTCCTCTAACTGATTATAATTGTTTAATTTGTTGATTTGTAGTTCTTTTAACCATGTTGGAATGGCGAGAATGAGAACATGAGCTCATAGATAACAGAGCCATTGAAAAATTGTGGGCCATACAATTTATGGTTTATTCAGGGAATGAAGGCACAGGTTGAGCTAATGACTTGGATTGTGAATGCATGGGACGTACAAGACTAATGTTTCATAATTGGTGACCACCGGCTCGAGGTTGAGCCAACAAACATATACTTCCTTACTTGATTACCTCAGAGAGGGAGAAAGATTTCCTTATTTGGGACTAGACAAGGAGGTCTTCCCACCGCCGGCTACAAAGCTTAGTATTGTAGTAATAATTCAGAGTAGAAGGACGGTCACACAGACATCAAAACCATCTTGTGAGTGGAGCTTAAAGTCATAGCATTCACAGTGACCAGGTTATGCGGGAGTGTAGCTCCTCATGTGGCTACTAAATCACAAATGCAAACTGCAGTTGAGTGTTTCAGAGGGACAATATTCAACTGGAGTGAAGGAGTATTGGCCAATATGAAAGGCCAATTGACTAGAGAAAAAAATGGGAAGTTGAAAAACTTCAGATATGGTGCCATTCTTATCTTATTTTCTCTAGAGAGAATTCCACTTCTTGCTCCTCAACTGATTCCAGTAGATCCTGGAACTCCTCAGGAACCTCGGATGGTGCGATAGGTAGGAATGATGGCTCGCCATGGTGGCGAGAGTGGTTCATTAGTTCGGTTCACTCCATCTTATTTCATGTGTCTCAGGCATTATGTCTTCACCATTGAAGACTTTCCTTATGCAGGAATGGACTATAGAGGTGATCCTGAAAAATCCTTGCCTCCAGGGGCACAGTGGGACGAGACAGGTTAGTGAATCATTTTGATGATTTTATTCTAATTTTTATTGTCCAATACTGACAAATTTTAAATGCAGATGTCTGTCTGACACGACCAACAATGCTTCATCGCTTCGACAAGCGATAGGCACAACCCGTAGCACCTCCACATGATAATGCAACAGAGATCCTGGTAGACACGGAGCACAAAATTGAGAGCTTGACCATTTATATTCCTGAGACAGGAACTAATGATATCCCTCTAAGGCTCCAGAGACACGTGACCGGTGTTCTAGGTCCATTCAGGATATTTTTACACAAGGTGAAGCGTGCTATAATTTATTATCATGACCATCATCATGGATAGCTGATGGTCAATGTAGACCTACATTTTGTTTTTTGTATTAGTATCTTTTAGATCATAAGATATTTGAATCTATGATCACAGATGATGTAATAATTTTTGGACACAAACTTATCTATCCTAATGATATTACTACTTTAGTTCTCTGATTATCTTATTCAACATGGATTGAATGTTGTTTTGATTACTTTTTTAATGTTGCAAATGTATATTTAAAACTCGATTAGCTAATGCATCAGTCAATGTGTTTAAATTTATTTAAATATGTTGATATTTGATATAATCAAATTATCGTTCCAAGATACAAACCTTCAAAAATAATCTTAACAACACTGGATTTCTAATTGTGTAAACTTTGTTTAAATGTAATACAATGAGTTGTGAATCCAACCTAATGATCAAACATCAAATACCAAATTTAATGGCACTAGATAATAACTCAATGACTGTGCTATATTCTGCAATATTGTTCATTTTTTGACCAAGGAATATCCCATGAATAGAAAATAACTCATTGATGGGTGAATAGACAAACCAAGTCGTGGAAGAGATATTCTGTGTACTACGACAGGTGCCATCAACAAAACCAATGTATGTCTGAAGGGATGTCGACATCTGCAATATCAAGAGTAATCAAGATAAGCATCAATAGTAGTAACAACCAAAATTATTCTTGGCACACTTGTCTAATCTAAGGCATACTATTCTAAAAAGTAACTATTGTATAAGAGAGATCTTCACACGAAAAGTCAAGCATAATATATCTTAAGATAAATACCATTTCTGGGTTTATCTAAAGAGACCCCATCATAATAAATTAATTCATAGGATCATTTTGCGAGCACACACTTGATAATATAGGGACCATGCCACATCGCTCGAATTTACCATCACCTAGGCTTGATCATATACTAAAACTAGGTCACCTTCTGAATGAATGCGAGGGCTAACACTTTGATCATACTGATCTTTCACATGTCTCTTCTGAGCTTCGGCAGCCAATGCAACGATGCACTAAGTCTCATCTAATCGTGCTAAGTATAGTAAGCGTTTCTCCTCTTTAGAGGTAGCTGGTAACAACTCAATGGCTAATTTGAGTGATGATATTTCACATTCAATGAGTAACACAACTTCTAAACCATAAACAAGTTGAAAAGGAGTGAACCCTGTAGCAGTTTTTGCGGAGGTACGGTATGCCCATAATGCAGAAAAAAACATGGTATGCAAATTCTATTTATGAGTCTCGACAATCCATTTAATCATGGTGGTTGAAAACTTGTTGACGACCTCAACTTGACTATTAGCCTGTGGGTAATATGGAGTAGAATTATCATGGCTTAGGCCAAGTTGATCAGAAAGTTTGGTCATCACAATATTTCGAAAATGGCTCCCATGGTTTGTAATAATAGCTTGAGGGGCATCGAATCGAGCAATCACATGATTGAATATGAATGTAGCTACAAATTTTCCATCAGCCACGAATGTAGGCATTGCCTCGGCCCATTTGGTAAATCTAGGACAAGAATAATATACCCATGCCCCCCTGGTCAAGTGAGGGTTACATGTAATGAAATCGACGCCCCATTTTGCAAAAGGACCGACAACAATGATTGGGTGAAGAGGAGCTGGAGATGCACACATATTTTAATAAAAAAATTGGTAGTTGTGGAATTTTTGGACTGAGATGATACAATCTTTGAATAAAGATGACCAAAAATAACCAGCACGCAATATATTTTAGGCTGTGGCAAACCCATACATATGACCACCACACGCTCCAGAGTGGAAATCATTCAAAATCCTTTCAACATCTTCATGAGTTATACAACGTCAAAAAAAAGAATCCACACCAGGACGATAAAGAGTGTCTCCAACAATATTGTATTGCTAGGATTGGTATCGGATTCTCTGTTGATATGATCATGAAAGCTCTAGGCGAAAGGTTTGGGTCTGAAGATATATAATGATATCTCCATACCAAGGGTCTAAAGTACTAATTAGAAACAGAGATTCATCCGCGATAGGATTCTATGCCATCGTTTCAGACTCAGTATTGGGAAAGTCACACATAAGTTCAACAAACGCTAGTGATTTTTTTGACTTAGAATTCTCGAACTCCAAATCAAACTCTTGCGGGATGACAATCCATTTGGACTATGTGCCACCGAGCAATTTTTTTTATCAATATATACATCATTAGTTTACAATTAGATATCACTGTTGTTTTACGTAACAATATGTAGTGATAGAATTGTTGGACAGCTTGAACTGTTGCCAAGGCCAATTTATCCACATGTGAATAGTTGATTTCCGTCTGGTTCAGATTCCGACTTAGGTAATAGATCACGTGTTCATTGTGAGATTCATCCTCCTGAACCAAAACCATTCCAATCATGGAATCAAAGACAACTAAGTATAAGAAGTAATCTTGGTGATAATTGGGCGGATGCAATAACGGTGCATGGGTAAACACATTTTTAAGTGCCTCAAAAGATTTATCAGCAATCTCATCCCAAATAAAAGGAACACTTTGTTTGAACAACCGGGTAAAACCTTTTGTTAACTCAACATAGTTCGGGATAAATCTTCGTAAAAAGTTTTCTTTCCCCTACAAACTTTGGAGTTGGCAAAGAGTGGAAGGAGGAGGTAAATTGATGATAGCCCCAACTTTCAATGGATCGACACGAATGCCATATTTTGAAACTATGAACCCAAGTAATCGTCTTGATTGTACACAAAAAACAGACTTGTGTGGATTCAAACAAATTTTGTAATGTCTACATCTCATGAAGATAGCTCGTAAGTATATAGGATGATATTCTCTGTGTAATGAATGAGCAGGTAACTTGTCCAGATAAGGTTGTACAATATGTTTGATATCATGAAAATCATAAGACATAGCTCTTTGAAAAGCTGCACCAACATTTTTTAGTTCAAAAGGTAGATTGCAATATGAAAATGTGCCCCAAGGACATATAAATTCTATTTTTGGTTGATCGGCATGGAGTATGTTGATTTGATTGTAGCCAGAAAAACCATACATAAATGAGAATATTTCATTTCCGGCACAATAATCAACAATTTGGTCGATATAGGGTGTAGGATAGTTGTCTTTCAGACACGCCTTGTTAATGTCCCAATAATATACACATACTCTTATAGTCCCTTGTTCTTCGTAATGGGAATTATGTTAGATACCTAATCCGTCAATGGAATTGAATAAATAAATCCTACTCATAATAGCTTCTCAACTTCATCTTTGAATGCTGCAGCTTTCCACGGATGTATCATACGTAAGCTTTGTCTAATAGGCTTATCATCCGGGTATGTCTTAATTTCATGAATTACAATCTTAGGATCGATACCTGGCATCTCTTCGTAAGACCAGAACAAAATGTCTCAGAATTCTTGAAATATGGCTTTGTAAGTGCTAATCTCTTCCATCGAACAAGAAGCACCTATATGAATGTTTTCAATAATTCTAGGTTTAATTGATATGTCAATAAGAACTGTTGTAGAAATATTTCCCAAATTTGTGTCAGAATCTGAATGTATAATCTATGTGGGATTATATGGTTCCTTGACATAATCAATTGTACAAATAGACAAAAAATCATTTTCAAGCTTATTAAGATCAGGCAAAAATGAAGATGTATGATGTAGATCATCCCATGGTAATTCATTCGATGACAAAATTTCCCGAATACTTTCATCAGTTTCAAATACATGTTGAAAGGAATCCGAAAATGGTGTCAAGGTTGAGCTCGATACGATAGAGAAGATGATTCTTCGTCAATCACATTAATTTGATCAGGAATAGTTGATGGGGTGTCAAAATATAATTGTACTGCTACATATTCCAATTCAAAAGGACTCAATGGAATCTCATCATTGAAAGAGTCGAATTATGATTCTGAAGGCACAATCCATGTGTCATCAAATGGTATTGTGCTTGATGAGATCATATTGATATTGGAAATTGTTTGCGGTACATTGTGTGAGGGTATAGAAAAAGTTCCCTTGAGAGAAGAATCCTTCATTAATCCTACACCAACATCTTCATATGGGATAAATGATTTTTCGACATGTTGGATGCTATCCGTAGAAGTAGGGTCTGATGAAAAGTATGGCAACTAATCGATTTTAACAATCTTTCCTTTGTGAGGAAACATGATTACCTGAAAGACTGATGAAACAACATCAATCATGGTGTAAGACCAACTACGACCCAAAATAAGGTTGTAATCAAGAGGGGCATCACCAACTTCCACCTTTAGATTAACGATTTTTCCTTCTACTTTTATAGGCATATCCTGGAGTATTCCGTATGGATGCAATCCTCTTCCATCAAAGGCTTTAAGGATAGTCGGTGATTGGTTGAGTGTTGGAGAACCAAGAGTTTTCCAATAATTTAATGACATTATACACGTAGATTCCCCCTTATCAATTATAGTATGAAAAACTCGTCTTGATTTGACTAATACCAGAATCTGAAAATCCATCTGATGAGGGAGTCTAGGTACAAAATTTTCGAGATCAAAGACCATTAGGTTCGAGTCCTGAGGATAAATAGCTTCAATAGTTGATAATAGTATTTTCCTTTGTGTTGGACATGATTGTAGCGCTTCTAAGGCCAACATTGCTGAAGGGGATATCACCAAATCTTCAACAATGTTTTAATTTGAGCAACTCTTGCGTTTGGATTGAAAGTTGACTTTCGAAGTACACCTTTAGCAGGTGGTTTAATCACTAGATCAGGATTAGGTTTCTCGATTTGAAGTGGTTCAGAAACTATTTCTATACAAGAAAAAGAGATACATAAGTATTATCTTGAATAGAAAGAGTAATCTTACAACCTGATGCCTTGATGTTGTACATATTTCTCTTAGGGTCCTGAACAATCATTCTCCTTCAGTCTGATAAGCCTTCCTCTCTAAATACCAGCATGGAGTTATGGACAGAAAGGTGTGATATTCCTTATGCCAACAATAACTCACTAGTGTAGAAAGCATGCACTCTTATAAACTCTCTTCAACTTAGAAACTATATAGATTAGTCTCTAATCACATTGACATTGGTATCTACCCTTCAACCTGAAACTTGAGCTAAATTTATAGGGAAATGGAGGTAGTTTCAGTTCCATGAAAAGGGGGATGGATTCCTCTCATGAAGGGATTTGAGCTCCATGGACCAAGGGATAAGCTCCATGAGTGGAGGGATAAAGCTCAAACTGATCGTGACTCTAGAAGCTTCCAGTTGGGAGAATATTCTACCAACTAGGCTTCTAGAATTTACTTTTTTCTTTTATTTTATTTTCACGAGGGTGCGGAGGTTATAGTGGAAAAAAGTGCGGGAGTCACCGCATTTTATGGACAAAATATCAGCGCATGCGTATGGAAAGGCTAGAAAAACCACGCAGGGAGACTTCTAACGGTTTTACAGAGCTTTTCTCCAATTCTAAGACTTGATTCAGGAACATTAGTGTTTTTTACCTCTAAGGGAACATGATATGGATGGTGATAGACCCATATGAACAATCAAATGTTATGGTGAAAAAATGACGTGTAAAACATGTCAAAGGGATTATGATTGTAGGAGGGGGGTCTCTTACTATGAGGCTAGGGGTGGATCTCACACATAGCTAAGAGCCAAAACTTTGGCTAGTCAATTCTAGGAGAAATCCCCCCCCCCCAAACGAAAACTCCATGAGGCTAACTAGTATATTGTCAATGGATGCGTTTGTATGTATAAAACCGACATCAAAATTGAGGTAGTAATGTGGATCCCTTCCACAAGTAATACCCATGGATGAAGAACCAATACTTGGACACCATTGACCTATATTGGTAAATGCAGTCTTCACTAGGGAAGGTGTTGTTGGATAGAAATGACACGGAAGATGAGATAATAATTATGTTGGATGAACTTCAACTTAACATGAATGACCTAGATCGCAAACTAGAAAGGATTGAAGCCCACCTGGGTACCTCTTGAGCCAAGGAACTCCAGACATAATGGCAAGGAACTCGTTGAGGTGGATCCTCTTGAATCCCCTCATTCTCCATGATTTTTTCCAAATTTAATAGTTTTTCTCTTTTCTTTAGCTTATTAGTTAGATTATCCCAATTAGTCGGATATTATTAGTTTCTAGCCAAGGCTTAATTTTTTGGTTTAAAATATGAACCTCAATATGTGCTAGTTAAAATATTAATGCATTTCCACTGGTCTAGTTTTCCTAATGAAATACTATGGAATTTTAAATGTATAACTCTATAAAATACCAACAAAATATTTAACCTTATACACAACTTTTTTGAATACATTTAAATATCCTAATCAACACATGCTACTTAAAAAAAAATATATTTGGTACTTACTATAAATATAATTTCTATTTTATTTAAATGATAGTTCTACTCTATTATTAATCATTTTAATATTCTTTTGGTTTAATCTTTTATATAAATATATTTAATATTTTTAAATCTAGTATTATTGAAATTATTTATTAAGGAGAGATTATAAATTAAAGATTTAAATTTAGTTAAAATTTATCAAGATTATTAAGAATTATTATGGTATAAAATTGAATTCCTTTCTATTTAAAAAAAAAAGTGAATCTAATAGTATTTTGGGAAAAAAACATATAATGATAATGTTGAAGAACAAAAATAATTATTTTAAATTATTTTATTAATGAGCTTAATGGTTTAGAATATGTGTTTCTTTTAAAATGTTATATATTCAAATAAAAAACAGATAGATTATGTATACTTTAGCAAACATTTAAAGGGAGCACAAGGCATGTCTCTTGTCCCACAAACAAGATCTCATATACCAACTAAATTTTTGGTTTTATTGTGACTTTAAAATTAATTTATTATTACTATTATTATTCTTAATAATTATATATCTTTTAATTTTAATGTTTTTTTTTCCAAGGAAAAATTCATAATTCTATTAATGAAAATAAAATTACATGTTGCATCACTTGGTAATTTTCCAACAACCAGTCAAGACTAATTTTCAAATGTCATACAAGTGTTCATAAAAATACAATAGAAAAGAGAATCAAGTTTTTCTCCCTTTCTTCTTTTCGACCTTGCGCCATGCACCTTGTGATGGTGGGGAGGAGACAAGGGCGAGCTGATTTTCTTCTATGTGTGCCCCATTATCCTTATTTGAGTATGAAGTATTTGATAGATGAGGTCGCTTAATCTCTTCGTTGTGCATATCCATTTGCTCCTTTGCAGGCCTTTCCAGGGGTTTTTGTAAGTCAAATGGATCTTGTGATTAATTCCTTTGTGCTTCTGATTCTGTTGCTCGCTGTTCGTTCTCATTGGGAGTGAGTTATTTCGCTTCCTCTTCTGCATCCTCCTTTGGATCACAGGGAGGAAATTGCCACCCTTTTGGTGCCTTTCCATTTTTATTTTTATTTTTTATTTTTTCGTTTTTTGTTTTTTTATTTTTATTTTTGTTTCGGTTATCTCTTTTTGCATCTGGACATGTGTTTTGTAAATGTCCGGTTTGCCTACAAATTCTGCATCTGAATGCAGTGTTTTCATAATCTAAGTGATGTTTCCAGCTTTTCTGTTTGTGTTTCAAATGTATGCTTTCTAGTAATACTTTGCTGAGACCAACTTCCACACAAATTTGTGCGAATGTATAGATCCACTCCTCAAGGCATTGTGTATCTTTTTTGATGCATCTCCTAATGATGTTCCCAATGCCTTCAAGCACACATTCATTCTAGAATGCAGGGGGAGGTTGTGTAACCAGACCCAAACTGACGTTATCGAAACAAACATAATGTTTGCATCAAATTCCATGAACCATAGTGTAATGAAGAGTCCTGTAGAAACCCAAAACCACGGTCCCTCTCAAAGTATAATGTCTCTGAATTTCGATGTTGAAAATTTGACGATGAAAAATCCTTTGGAGCAGAGATGGATTTCGCAATCCATGGTCCATGTGGTGAAAATACAATGGAAAAGTTCCATTGGTTTGGGCTAAAAGTAGTTGAATAAATATATAATTTCTTGTGCTTCATATGTGGTGTGATGTTCATCTATCTTTAGTATGTCTATGGATAGTTATGGTGTGTGGTTCAATTGCTCTACTATGTATGGGCTCGAGCCACTTCCCGTTGGTTCTATAGGTGCAGTATATTTGTTTTTTTCCTTGCAGGATGTTCTTGTAGGAGGAACCTCCTTTAGTCTGTTCCTGTTTTGAGATGTTGTTGCCCCTGGCCCCCCCTTGGCCTTTGGATCTTCCCTGTTCCACAGCTCCTCATCTCAGTTGCAGGTTGAGTGTTATTGTGGAGCCTGAGAAAATGTGTTAATCCTTGATTAACCTAAATTCTTGTAAAATTTTTCCTCCACTGATTAGAGATTGCAAGTGTATTGGATATCCTATCGTTTGACAGATGCTCTATTTCAGATTAAACACCCTCTTTGTGTCGGATACCCAGAGTAATATGTTTTTCCCTGTAGGAGTTCTAATAAAAACTTGAAAACAATTTGTAAATACCTGTTGTTTGTTGTTCAATACCTTTTTGTCGTCATGCCTCAAAAATGGAGTGATCGTTTTGGGTCTGTGAATGCTAGGCGATAGCTGGCTGGTTCCTCAATGTGTCAGGGCGACTGCATCTGTTAGGGAGTGAAATATGTTGAAATGGTGATGAGATGTCTGCCCATGTGCAATCATATTTGAATATGCATGCAATGCACGGGGGAGGCGAACCCCCAATGCATATGCATCAGGAAAAAAGACCCAATCCCCTAATTCTGAGCGAGGGGGAGCCATTGATATAACAAAGAAGAGAAAAATGTTTACTAGCCAACATGTCACTAATGGCCATCCCGGATACACCTCGTCCATCCATATTTCGATGCATAAGCTTTCCCGTTTCAACCAGTTTTGGGGAAAAAAATCAACTGCACTGGTTCTGTGGTTTTTTGCATTTATTTTGGCAAGGGGCACTTCTGCATTACCCAATCCATGGCCTTTTTTGTTCTTGGAGTAGTATGAATCCACCATTTGGATTGCCCACTTTTCACAGCCATTTTTCGCCTACGCTAATCCTCTGTCCACCAGCAGTGATCGATAAGGGAAATTGTCCATCGAACCAGGGTTGTTCCCCTAGATTTGCGTGAGCCTGTGTGTGGCAGCTGTAGAGAATGCATGAAACCCTAATACCACAAACCGATCACCCGTTTTCTCTATCTTTTTCATCACTTTTGTCCTCTTTTAATTTTAATGTTATTTTTAAATACAATTTATATTTAAAAAATACATTTCACGTTGTTGGAACGGGGTTCCCTAACCTGTGCTTTTGGTATAATTTTGTAATAGTTGGTCTTGCGTAGGGGTTTTGGGGTGGGTCAAAGCCCCTAATGTTTTGTAATGGGTTAAAGGGTAGCTCTAGGGTCCGCAAACCACAGTTTGTAGACCATCGGATAACAAAGGCTATGATGTTATAAATAGAGAGATAGTTGGATCTAGTTGGTAAGGAAGACATAAGATTGATGCTACATGCGAATTGTTAAGATCTGTTTGGGTCGTTTTGGGTAAGGACTTCTGCCGGCTGTGTGTGTGGAGATCCTCAGTCCTGCTATGTGCGGACCCCGCTAGGTTGTGTGCGTGGGCTATGTTTGGGTTGTAACTGGATATTTGATGCTAATGAATGTGGAATATATTTGAAGTATCTTTGTGCTATCTGGATTGATTGTGGTTACTGCTAAAGCGCATATGTGATATTTATTTAAGTTGCGAATGTATCTGTGATCTAGAATTAGCTGCGATTATAATGTTCTGTGATGGTATTTTCTGATGCGCATGTGGATGCAAATGTATTAGTTGGATCTGTTGGAGATTGTAGCTTTGTTATGGTTATGTGCTGATTATACTGTTAAGGGATTGTGAATAGACTCACTCTGTGTGAACCTGATAAGTTACAATGCAGACCTACCTCCAATTATCTACTCTCCCCCAGGGTGTGGAAGCCTGGTTCCAGCACCCTCCCATACTACTTCAGGTGAGACCTTGGCCTGTGAAAGTAGGTCATTGCCGAAAGGGCCAGTAGTATAAGGGTTTGTTGGCAAACCTTAACCTTTGAACCTGGGTCAGGACCCCTTAAGCCAACAAATGGTTCTGTTTCCAGGACCGAGAGCATTTGGAGAGAGAGATCAGGTAATGCCACGAGGCTGTTGGAGACCTGAGAAACCGGAGCTCGAAGATTGGTTCGAGAGACAGATTTAGGGATTTTCTGTAAAAGAGAATCACAACACAAAGCTGACAGCTGAGAAGTGGAAGAATAAGTACATCTTCACCAAAGTCTATGAATTTTTCTTTGTAACTTTTGTGCACGAGCTTTAGGAGTGGTTAGAAAGGCTCGTAGAATTTTAGACGTGTGGAAGGACGATCAGGTTACACAATGGATGCCATAATTGATTCAACAATTGGAGAAGACTGACAACATGATCACCTGTACAGTAGATTATTGGGTGGAAAATGTGCTAGGAGGATTTGTAATGGAATTCGCAGTCGACTAGTTCGTATCCTATTCTGAGGCAGAGTGGAGGTTCTTCAATGGTTTCAAAGGTAAGTTCTTGCAAACATTTCCATTTCTAATTAAAATATTATTGTGTGAAAAAGGCGTTCTGTGAAGCCACACCGAATGAATGACCTCTAATCAGAGCGAAAGTACAACATGAAGTGGTAAGTACTACCAAACCAATCGAGAAGGGGATAGATCCATCTACAGTCCATTAAGAGAGTTGGCTGTGCACACAGAAAATAGTCCTCCAGCTACACCACCTTCGAGTCAGCATAAGGGAAAGAACTCCCCTACACCTCCGCCACCACCAGAAGAAGATATGGCCACACACATGAAGCTACCCACCTTCAAGGGTGTAGGAGATGAAGATATGGATCGATTTTGGTTTGTAGCAGAATCAGTATGGACTGCGCAGAATGTGGTTAGCGATGTTGTAAATAGAGCGCAACTATCCCTCCCCTTTGAAGGGAGGGCCTTGGACTGGTATAAGGGGTACGTAGGCCAGCATGCGGATTCGTCTATTCAAGAGATTAAGAAAGCTTTAAAACAATAATTTTGGAAGCCTAAGTCTTACTTGCAGCTTGTAACTGACCTAAAAGACTTTAGACAGGGACCCAATGAGTCGGTATGGGAAGTTGATCAACGATTAAATGGGGAATTTTAGTACGATGATAGGTAGCACAAGGAATGGTTCATCGCCATGCTATTACCTCACCTACGCGGACCTATGGGTAAGAAAGTGATTGAGACACAAGAGAAAGCCTTGGAGATTGCTATGAAACTAGAAGATGCGCCAAGAGATGATGCCCAGTTTGGGGTGCAACAGATCCAGGGGCAGCTAGAAGCAATGCACCTTGAAATCCAGAATCTGCGAAAAGAACGAGGGAAAGAAGCTAGCTCAGACGTATGGTGCATAAGATGCAGGGTGTTTGGCCACACCAAGGATCAGTGTCCTCTGTTAGCGGACTACATGCAGGCTGGGGGGCCCAGCATATTGCAGCCTAAAGAGGTTGCGGGACCAAGTGGTTCGACGTTATGGTGCGCCGACTGTCGCGTAGCTGGACTACATGATACCAATCACTACCCCCGTCTTGGTGCTTATTTTCCAGAATTGAAGCAACAATGGTGTTGATTCTGCTCCTCTATAGGACATGAAGAGCATAAATGTCAGACCTATGACTTGATGATAGACCGAGGGAACCTATACAGGGTACAGGCTGACCCTTCTTCACCACTATCCCCCTCAGGTAGAGGAGGCTCCCCATCAAGAGGTAGGGGAGGGGGAAGGGGTGGAGGCACAGGTCGGGGAAGAGGGAAATTGATCTGTTACAACTGTGGAGAAATAGGGCACTTCGCAAGAGACTGTCCGAACCCTGCACGAAAATCTTGCCAATATTGTAGACAATTGGATCACGTGATCAAATATTGCCCAGTGCTGATAGTAAAATTGTAGGAAAAACAATAGACACAACCACAGAATGTGCAAAGGGTTAAGGCGGAACTGTATGATGAAGGACCAAGTATTAATGCCATAATGCGCAACAGCATGGCTACTGGAGGAGCTGAGGAGAAAGCCGTGACTGAACCTCTTATCTGAAAAGAAGCTGTTAAACAGGAAATCTTGGACCTACAGAAGGAGAAGGAAACCTTCATCGCAACTTGCAAATACCTCACTAAGGATAAGGCATCTACTTCCAAGGCTCCAACAAACCTAAGAATGGATGATGAAGTTAAACCATTTCTACATGCATGTATGAAGATGCTACACAACCAAAAGGCAGTAGAAAATATTCAAGCACTAATAGACAGCTACGCAGAGAGAACTAACCCCCCCACGAAAGTTAAGGATGTTCACAAACTATACAAGCATAAGAAGCTGTTACACAACATTTTTTCACCGTCCCTGCAATCCCTCGTCCCACACATTGGAGGGATTTTCCCGTGACCTGTGAGCAGTGACATGACCTGAAACCACTTTCATGGCATTCCCCTGCATAAGCACAAACATTACTCTGAATAAAGTTTCCTCTAAAAAACCCTAAAAACAGATCTTTTTTCCTTGGCGTGACTAGCCAGTTCAGCCCTCGCGCCAATGGGGGAAATCCACTATAGAGGGCGCGCCAATTGGCGCTCTGTCCCTGTGTCTTGCTCGCGCCAAGCTTAATAAGGGATGTTTATAAAAAATAAATGGCGGAAGTTTGATTCCAACAAAATCCTGAACGAGTCACTAAAAGGAGTTGGGTGGTTTGGCTCCGGATCTCCATGTATGGGAAGTAGTTTTCCACTTGTCATGGAAGCTTCCTTAGAGATAGGGCCAATCCCATGATTATAGGGATCCCAACTTCCCTTCCTCCATCTATAAAAGCTTGCCTTCACCCTTAGCAAGCTAGTTGAACTTGTAGCAAGGAGACTATAGCCAGACAATTTTTGAGAGCCAAGCCAGAGAGAGAGAGAGCTTCGTCTCGTTTCCGACAAGCTTCGTTGAGACGTGCTCCGCTGTCAACCCCGCTGAAGGAAGATCAAGCGTCAGAGCTTTGGGTTGTATCTTTCCTTTCTTATTTTAATGATAATCGACTTTGATTATGGTTCTATTCATGTGTCTATTTCTTTATGCAATGAATTACATCCTCTCTGAGTGATGTATGGTTACAGGCTTTAGATTTTACGTTGTGTATCATTGTATCTTTGCATGTGTGTAGGTGTTCAGACGTGTCGAGCGGAAGAATCGTGATCTTCCAAGCGAGGGATGGAAAGCGTCATCCTTTCTTCAACGACCATTGCATAGGATTTGAGGTAGGCAATTCATTATGATTTTTTTCGTTTTGTAACTAGGAACATGAGTCACTGCGTGACCTGATTGTTGCTAGACCCGATCTGGGCTAGTAGGGATCGCCTCTGTCCGTAGAGGGGATTTACCTCTCCAACAAACTGGCGACTCCACTGTGGAGTTAGTTGGATTTAGTCTTGTCTCTTTCAGTTGTTTTTGGCTTCTGATTGATTGATTTTCTCTTCTGGTTTGCCTCCTTTCGGTGTAAAACCCCTGTCCAGCCCCCAGAAGACCTGATCTACTCTCTTTTTTCTCTTTTTCATTCCTTCCCATAGTAAAATCGATTGGCGTAGTTTATAGCCTTACAGTCGCGCCAACTGGCACTTTTTGCTAGTTAGGTCCCTGCGCCAACGTTGTTTTGGCGCAGAATACAACCAAACAGTCGCGCCAACCCTATTTGGTGTTAGGGTTTTCTTGTTTTTGAGCCCTCTGAGTTTGATTTTTGGTTCTAGTGTCATTTTTCCAACTAATTGAGTGCCTTGAATTCCTTGTTGACTGTGTTCGACCCTTATCCTCCGATTGTTTTCCCTTTACCACCAACTTTACATTCTAGCCCTAGGGTTTCTAGGTGCTATAGTATGCTGAGCCTCCCGTGGGAGTTTTTGGTTCTCGCTTTTCCAATCAACTTCATTTTTGCTTCTTTGAATTCGTCTTGTTGGATTCCATTGTATCATTGCGTCAGTTGAGTGATTGTTCTCTTTTTCATCCAAGTTTCTCTTTGTCTCATTCCAAGCCTAGAATACACGGTTTGTGTGAGCCTTCTTGAGTTTATTCTTTGATTTGAGGGATTTCTCCATCAGTTTGAGTTCTGATTGTGTGCTTTTGCATTGAGTGAACTTTCTTGTTTCGACTCTCTCACTGTCATTTCTCGAATTGGTTTCTTCATTAGTTTTTCATTTTGTTTGGTGCATTTTCTCTAAAACATTGGAAAATACAAAAACAAATCTCTTTGCATTTTGATTAGGTTAGTGAAAATCGAAAGCTTTTATGCATTATTAGTGTTATATGAATCTAAGAGAAAAGTTTTTTGGTTTCATTAGCGTGCATTAGAGACAGTAGTGGATGTTTTGTGATCGTTTTGTTGTTGTTTGAAAAGCTCTCAACCTTCCCGTAGTTAGCTCTTCATCAAACAAAGTGATATATTGTGGCACGTAGCGTGCATTTAGAGGATTTTTGAGATACAACATTCGATAGGGCCTGAAATTGAAACATAATTTAAAGATCAACTCTAAAATTTTTCAATTAACCTAAGGCAACATTGAAACGTTAACAGAATATCTAGAGGTCTAGGCTAGTGACTTGTTCCGACGTCGTTAAACCTAGTAGCTGTCATTCGCCTTTTGGCTTTAGACAACGCTAGTAGGGACTTGTGCTCCCCGTACTGTCGCGTATATAAAGGGAGACCCCACTAGGTTTCTATCCTTTATCCGTAGGAAGCCGAGTCTGCCGCCTTTTACCCGTGATACACCGGACACAACATTCTGGGAGATTACCTGCACGTACGTCAAGTCCTTGTTTGATTTCTCTTTCATTTTTACTAAGGTGTATATGGCAGTTCACAGATATCTGGTACACCCTTTTACCTAGATTACCAGAGCAGTCATTTTGATCTTTATTGACTCATTAAATTTGAAAAGATCATCAAGCGCTTGTCCTTTCATGCTTGTTTCTAAAATGAAAGTGATAGAGTCATATTTTACTCATTTCTCGACTCTTAAAATATGAAATAGTAGAGTCTGGTTTCAGTGTTTTAAAATTAACTGTCCACGAAATATTCTTGGTTAAAGTTAGTTTCCTTAGGGTGTTGTTTTGAGTTGTCTCCGATGGCAACTTTTCCGGAGTTCACCAACCAAGGAATCCCCTCCGAAGGGAATCCTGGTATTTTTCCTCCTTTTGGAAATGTTGGTGCTCCTTATATGGCAACGTTGTCCCTTCCTGGGTTAACAGTTGGGTTGCCCATTTGGTTGTTTTCAACCTCTGTGGTCCCAAATGTCCCAGCTAATATTCAATCAGTCCCTCGGCCTGAACAATGCCATGTTGATTCCAAGGTGGACCTCTCCCCTTCTTCGCCTATTTCTGCGTCCTCCTCTTCTACTTCGCCTGGTGAAATTTTGGAATCTAGTACCCAGGTGGCTAAGAAGAAGAAGAAGAAGACTAAGAAGAAAAAGTCAGATAAGCGAGAGGCTAATTTTGAAGCTGTCACTTCTAAAACACCTGCTCTTGATGAACCTCCCAACCCTCCTTGGAAAGTAAAATTCCCTTGCATGTTGTGCACGGGAAACCATCTTCTTCGAGATTGCCCTGGCATTCCTAAGGTGCTCGAAGTATGGTCCAACGGTCGCCCGCCATTGCCTTTGGCTTCTGGGAGTCAGGTTGGGGGCACGTCTTCAGCTAGTGCTGGTAAAGCTCTTAAGTTTCAGGATAAGCTCACCAATCGCTGTAAGTTGTGTGAAGGGCACCATGCCATTCCCCTTTGTTCGTATATGGATGAAACCAAAAGAGTTTTGGACAAATCTACTGTTTCTGCATTGTGCCTTCTGGCTGGTTACAAACAGTTTTCTTTGAGTCCTCCGCTAGTTGATCCTATGATCAGTCAAGAGTCATCCTTGGTTGATCCCACTCCCCCGGAAATTCAAATTCAGGAATCCATCTCTGACCAACCATTGGTCGTGGGATCGGTTGAGTTGGCCCCGTCTGCAGCGCACTAGGTCTTTTCCGTTGAGAGTGGATCTCACATCCCTCAGGTTCTTCTTGTTTCTTCAGATTCCTTGGACTTGGAGAAATATTTTCCTGTCCCCATACCTCAAGAAGTTTCTCCTTTGCCTCTTGTGATGTAATTCCCGGAGGATACCCCTCCTGAATCCATGATGGAGGTCGTGGAGGATGCTCCTTATTGTCCCGTAACAACAGGGGAAGACGATCTCGGTTCAATGGTAGCTCCACTGAGTAGTTTGGTCACTTCCTTTGATTGGAATCGATTTGCAGGATACTGCCTTCCGTCTTATGTGCCTTTTGAGATCATAGTACAGACCTTTGATCTAGTCGTACCTAACACTCTTATAGACGAAGGTGTGTCTGTTATTATCTTATCCTCAACTACTTGGAAAGCTTTCGGTTCACCTCTACTTGTGCCTGTTACCCAGAATCTGTTGGCGTTTAATAGAGGAGCTAGTCAACCCTTAGGGATCCTTCCGAATTTTCCCAGTTACTTTGGGAAGGAAAACTGTCCATATGGACGTGATGGTTGTTCCTGGCCCCTTGGACTTTAATTTACTCCTGGGCCGTGATTATACTTATGCCATGGGAGCGCTTGTCTCCTCCCTCTTTCGTGTGATGTGTTTTCCGCACCAAGGTCGGATTGTGACCATCGATCAAATTGCGTTCTTTGGTCCTAATATGGCAGCTAGCCCAGAATCATCCCTGCTGGATCTTTATCCGTCGGTTGTGTCATCCCTGCCACATGTCAATTATGTGGCTACCTGTCCTGTGCGCGTATTCAGTGATAGTGCTGTTGTACATCGTGTGTTGGGGGCATTGGGTCCAGACTTCCAATATGTTTTCCTTCCATCAGACGAGAAACTCTTGGAAGCGATGACTTCTTATTCATTATGATGAGTTTCATTGGAGCATGGTTCATCTGCTTGTGTCAAGCTCCCTAAAAAAATGAAACAAGCTTGTCGGAGCAAAGTTCGTTTTCTTGTGTCAAGCTCCTTAAAAAATGAAACAAGCTCATCGGAGCATGGTTCATTTGCTCGTGTCAAGCTCCCTAAAAAATGAAACAAGGTTGTCGGAGCATGGTTCATCTACTTGTGTCAAGCTCCTTAAACCATGAAACAAGGTTTGGTGGAGCAGAGTTTGTTTCCTTGTGTCAAGCTCCCTAAGAAATGAAACAAGATGTCATGAGGATAGTTCTTTTAATGTGTCAACCTCGTTAAAACAATGAAAAACTTTCCTGTTCAATTCGAGTCATTGATCAGATCTCGTAAAATCCCAATCGAGTCTTTCTCTTGATATCATAACTTGAACCTTCACTCCATCTGCCTTTCATATGGACTGAAGCTTGGGGGGCATGTACCTCGAATTGAGTCACCATGCTGGGGGCATGCTTATTTTTTCAAGCATAGTTTGTTTCCATTTCAAGCTTGTGTAAAAATGAAACTGGTTTCAAGCATAGTTTATATTTGTTTCAAGCTTGTGTAAAAATGAAACCAACTTCAAGCAGAGTTTCCTGATTTCAAGCTTGTGTAAAAATGAAACCATTTCCATTTTACCTCTTGTGATTGCCATTTTATCAGCCCGTTTTGGCCAGATGAGCATTGGTTTTCTCATTCCACCGTCACCATCTGCTTGGCCGATCATATGCCTTCACTTGGTTGTTTTACCCATTCGTGAGGAACCGCTGTGATGAGTGGTCTTGTTAGCCAACCTCTTTACCTTTACTTATTCTGAGCAGTTCCACTATCATTGGAACCACTAGCTACCCTTCATACCACTCGTTCCTCTAGGAGGAGTCAACTTTCAACGCTTTTCTGACTCTCTAGAAATGTAAATATTGTCGAGTCACTTGTCGTTTTGATCTTGTTAAATTGGCTGCGAAACGACATTTTCAGGCTGGGATAGATTATTTACGAAAAAGGAATACCCTAGCCTATTGCGACTAGGAGGTTTTCTCAGACACAGTTTTCTACCTTTTCGGGTCTGAGGAACTACATAAGAAAAGGGACTGCTGGAGTTTACTTTTCCGCTATCTTTTCAAACTCTCTAAACATGAAAAGACGCCGAGTTCTTCCTTTGTTAGACTCGTTAAAACCTAATGAAATCAGAATCTGTCGTAATGACGATACTCGAGTTCCTCCTTCCTAGGGCTCATTAAATGTACTAGGTTGGATTTTTCTGAAGGATAAACTTATATCACAAGCATATGCTATCCCCTTCAAGCTTGTTTCCAAAAATAATTGGGGTACTCGCCAGAAATGGTAGGAAAAAATGGAACCAGTATCATCGTCATGTCCGCAGTATGTCGCTCTTGAACATGGCACTTGTCTGCATTCATGTCGGGTTGGGGACATCTCATATCGTTCTCTGCTTGCTTCCATTGGTTTGGGTAATCATTTTTACCACTCATTTTCTCTTTGCCTCATCATCATGACCTCAGATCCTTTGATGTCAAATACTACCAGATCCAATGTCGTGCCGCTGATATGTTCGAGAGAAGTTGGCCTCTGCAGTCTTCAACCTCCCTCTGATTCTCTACTGATCTTGATTCACAAACATTATGTTCCTGTCTTGTGTCGATGATGTGGGAAACACTATGGCCCACCTTCGATCAAGGTCACTTCCTGTTGACTTCAGCTCATTATCCAAGAAGTTGGTCTAGAGACTCCTTTCAGGTACCCTTGAGCCTGCATGCCTCGATGGTAGGTTCTTCGCATTCGACGCAAGGTTTTCATCATTGGCCTTCAATCGAATGATTTTGCGGGTGTTCGACACCAGCTCACTGTTCACATTCCGTAGATTGTACCTATTGTACCTTGAGGGTCATCCTCATCATTGGTGGTACCTCTCGCGTCTGTTAACGGCTTTCATTATTGGCTAGTAATCAGATGATGTTTGTGCATGTTCGACTTCAACTCACTTATTCACATGCTTGAACTTGTACTTATGTTCAGGTCGAGATGGAGTGCAAGACCCTGGATTCTGTTTGATGAAATCCAGGCTGTGGATTTTGTGGATTATCATGATTAGTTACATGACTCATTTGATTGGATGGTTGCGACCATACCTGAGTCTACTTATTGATCCTTCCTAGATGGATGCATCCATACATTGGATCATGGTTATTGTATACTCTATTATGGATGGCTGCGCCCATACCACATATCATGTATCAGAGATATCAGTTGTATTTGTATGCAGGTCTTCTGATGGCAGTGTTTTCAGTTGGGCACGTTCTCATAAAGCATTTCACCCCTCCCTCTCTCTCAGGCCTCATGCTTTAGGGGGCATCTGTTACACAACATTTTGTCACCGTCCCTGCAATCCCCTATCCCACACATTGGAGGGATTTTCCCGTGACCTGTGAGCAGTGACATGACCTGAAACCACTTTCATGGCATTCCCCTGCATAAGCACAAACATTCCTCTGAAGAAAGTTTCCTTTGAAAAACCCTAAAAACAGATCTTTTTGCCTTAGCACGACTAGCCAGTTCAGCCCTCGCGCCAATGGGGGAAATACACCATAGAGGGCGCACCAACTGGCGCTCTGTCCCTATGTCTTGCTCGCACCAAGCTTAATAAGGGATGTTTTTAAAAAATAACTAGCAGAAGTTTGATTCCAACAAACTCCCGAATGAGTCACTAAAGGGAGTTGGGTGGTTTGGATTAAGATCTCCATGTATGGGAAGTAGTTTTCCACCTATCATGGAAGCTTCCTTAGAGATAGGGCCAATCCCATGATTATAGGGATCCCAACTCCCCTTCCTCCATCTATAAAAGCTTGCCTTCACCCTTAGCAAGCTAGCTGAACTTGTAGCAAGGAGACTATAGCCAAACAACTTTTGAGAGCCAAGCCAGAGAGAGAGCTTCATCCCGTTTCCGACAAGCTTCATTGAAACGTGCTCCGCCGAAGGAAGATCAAGCGTCAGAGCTTTTGGTTGTATCTTTCCTTTGTTATTTTAATGATAAGCGACTTTGATTATGGTTCTATTCATGTGTCTATTTCTTTATGCAAAGGATTAAATCCTGTCTGAATGATGTATGGTTACAGGCTTTAGATTTTATGTTGTGTATCATTGTATCTTTGCATGTGTGTAGGTTTTTAGACGTGTCGAGCGTAAGAATCGTGATCTGCCAAGCGAGGGACGAAAAGCGTCATCCTTTCTTCAACGACCATTGCGTAGGATTTGATGTAGGCAATTCGTTATGATTTTTGTCGTTTTGTAACTAGGAACCTGCATCACTGCATGACCTGATTGTTGCTACACCCGATCTGGGCTAGCAGGGATTTCCTCTATCCACAGAGGGGATTTACCTCTCCAATAGAAGCGCACTAGTCGGGAAATGTGGCTAATGGCACAGATTGGTGACTATGAAATGGATCAGGTCATCTTGGATCTGGGATCAGATGCGAATGTACTGCCCAAGAAAACATGGAAGCGGATGGGAGAACCTAAGCTGGAATGGTCTACTATATAGCTGCGCATGGCTAACCAATAAAAAATCATACCATTAGGGAGGCTGTCAAATATTATGGTAGATATCGCAGGAGTTAAGGTATGCACAGACTTTAAGGTAATTAAGATCGTGGAAGATGCAGACCCTTATCCTGCACTCCTAGGACTGGATTGGGCAATAGACATGGGAGGTATTATCAACTTAAAGAAAAGGAGCATGGTTTTTGAGAATGAGGGTACAAGAGTGATAGTCTCTCTAGACCTCACGGAAGGAGAGCGGTATACTGAACTAGTGCGTGAAGGAGATGACATAGATCATATTTATAAACTCACCGCCCGGGACGAGGATTGGATTAATCCTACAGTTGATGGTGTGATTTGCTGGGAGAAAGACAGTGAATTCCTCTCTGACTCCGAGGGGGAGATAGAAAATTAGCAGAAATGGTTACATGATGTATCTGTGCTGCAATGTCTCAGGATCAAGAAAAGCTTCTGATGTATCTCCTCAGAGGTAAGAGAACTTCCCTACTTTGATGGTTCTGGTAGTATTAGATATTTTTTGTGAACATTTGAAGCCGAAGTCCCAAGGGAGCGAAGAATGTGGGCGCTTAACCTAGAAATGTGCGCAACCCCAACGCGGTGGTGGAAACACATATGGGGACGTTCCAGGATTGGGAGGAATGTCACGAGATGATGGTCCTGCTGTTTGAACCCCTGGTTACTTGTGCGTGAAGACTTTCCTTGGCCCAGGAGACCCGTGCAAGCACTTGTCTGCGTGGATGGAGGAATGGTGTGAAAGAACAATGGAAAAGTGGGTCCACCTGTTCATTCATGCCTTGGGGCCAATCCCCACCGCATGGTATTTAGATGTAGAACTACATCAACGCACCCACCACTAGGAAAACCTGAAGGACAAGTTTGTAGGGACGTTTGGGTTGATAGGTGGAACGGAGGCACTCGACGAACCCCTACAAGATATAGATGCCTTACTTTTTGATGAATCACACCCTCGTGTGGAATACGGTGCACCAACTTGGGATACGAAGATGCAGGATATTGTCAACTACCGCAATCTATCGATGGAGGAATGCGATGAAGACCCGCAAAATGTCACTATCCCAGAATTGGAGGGAGAATGCGTAGTTGCTAGACCCTAGTTGTAGACTATTTATGTGACCAAGCCTCTTAAGCTAAGGGAAGTCAACATTGGAACAAAGGAGCAACCTAAGCTAGCTAAAATTGGGGACTACTGGGATGATGATACTGCGGGGAGAGTCGCAAAACTCCTCACAGAATATCAGGACTTGTTTCCTATGAAATTCTCAGAACTCAAAGGGATTACGAGGGACCTAGGGGTCATGCGCATCAATTTAAAACTAGATGTGTGCCCTGTTAAGCAGCTCCCTTATCGATTGAAACCCAAGTATAAGCAGAAAGTCAGGGAAAAACTTGACAAAATGATAGCCGCAGGTATCATGGAACCGGTAGAACAGTCCGATTGGGTAAGTCCTATGGTGGTCCAGGAGAAAAAGACCAAAGGAGAAGTAAGAATCTATGTTGACTTGCGAAAAATAAATGATGCCCGCGTTCACGATCCCTTCCCTATGCCATTTTCTGATGAAATTCTTGATAGCGTGGGACGACAGGAAGCGTACTCATTCATTGACAGGTTCTCGGGCTACCATTAGATCAATATTGCACCTGAAGATCGCAGCAAAACTACGTTTTCCACTGAATGGGGATCCTTCCAATACACTGTCATGCCGTTTGGGCTCAATAATGCCCCTGCCATCTTTCGCGGGTGGTGGTCGCAGTATTTAAGGAATTCATCCACAAGTTCTTGGAGGTGTATTTTGATGATTGGACAAAATTTGGTTTGGTAAAGAATCACGTCTCAAACCTGCGCATGATGATAGACGCCTATAGGAAGCACCAGATTTACTTGAATATTAAGAAGTGCATCTTTTGCGTACCTTTCGAGATCTTTCTAGGCCACATAGTCTGCCGACAGGGACTGATGGTGGACCCCACCAAGGTCGCAGTTATCATCAACCTAGCAATCCCTACCATTGAGAAACAATTGCACTCTATCCTCGGACATACAGGCTATTACAGGAAGTTCATTCAAGGGTACACACTAATCAAAGCACCCATGGAGAAGTTACTAAAGAAGGATGTTTCATTTTTTGGGATGTGGAGTGTCATAAGAGCTTTGAGTTACTCAAGGAGAAGATGGTCTCTACACCTATCCTCATATTTCCTAACTGGGTGAAAATTTTCCATGTATATGTAGATGCGTCAGGGATCACCTTGGGAGCTATCCTTACGCAGCCTGGGGAAGGAGACATTAGGGAAGGAGACATCGACCATCCAGTTGCATTTTCTAGTAGAAAAATCTCTAGTGCGGAGCGCAACTACTCCACTACTGAGCGCGAGGGCTTGGCCATGGTATACACCCTACTCAAATGCCGACATTATTCTGTTAGGAGAGCACTTGAAGATGTTTATAAATCACTCGGCTTTGAAGTACCGAGTGAATAAGCCTGTGTTGGGTGGGAAGATTTGCTAATGGTTGCTGCTATTTCAAGAATATGAATTGAGATCATCGTGAAGTCGAGGAAACTAAATGCCGGGCTAGACCAATTATCCCGAATCAAAAATGGCAAAGAGCCAACCAACTTAGAAGAAGGACTGCCTGATGCGCAATTGTTTTCTATTACGGTATTTTATGCGCACTTTCCTGACATCATTCACTTCTTAACTATGGGGATGGCACATGCAAAGTATTTGGTACAACAGAAGAAAGAACTGGTAACCCATGCAATAGATTTTACCATCATAGTGGGCCACCTGTATAAGCTGGGAGCTGATGAGGTGCTACGAAGATACATTTTGGAGCATGAATGACATGCCATATTAGCAGAAGCCCACGGGGGCGTAGCAGGAGGTCACTATGCGGGGAAGGTGACGACACAAAAGATATTGAGAGCTGGGCTATGGTGGCCCACACTGCATAGCAACTCTCACGATTATTGCAAAGACTGCGACACATGCCAAAGGACAGGAAGACCATCACGTAGAGACGAAATGCCCCTACAACCGTAGATGGCCCTGCAAGCATTTGGAAAATGGGCCATAGACTTAGTTGGGCCCATTAACCCACCAGGGAAGAAGACAGGTGCACACTACATCATCACTGCGACTGATTATGTAACCAGATGGGCCGAAGCACAAGATGTGAATGATTGCACTGCAGATACCGCTACGCACTTCATTTTTGAACATATTCTAACCAGGTTTGATTGTCCAAATTAAATCTTGATGAGCGATAGAGGTACACATTTTGTTAATGAAAAAATATAGGCCTCGACTGAAGAGTTTCAGATCCACCACATGAAAAGCACCCCGTATCATCCACAAGAAAATGGAGCTGTAGAAGCTTTAATAAAATCTTGGAACATGCACTAACCAAGATCTGTAATGTCGATTGCAGCGACTAGGACGTGCACACCCCATCAGTCCTTTGGGCCTATCGAACCACCTGCAAGAAACTGACTGGGAAAACATCGTTCGGATGGTTTATGGAAAAGAGGCCATTATGCCCATGGAGTATATTGTTCCTAACCTGCACATCAAAACCTTTACAAACATGGTGGAGCCTGATGTCATGGAGGAGCTGTTAGCGCAGCTCATGGCCTTGGAGGAAGATCGTTTCATTGCTAACTTCCATCAGCAAGTTTAGAAGACCCGGGAAAAAGCATGGCATGATCGACATATTGGGCAAAAGATCTTCGCGGAGGGAGAAATTTTCTTGCTATATGATATCCAGTTTGCAAAGTACCCAGGGAAGTTCTGTCAGCACTGGCTAGGTCCCTATATGGTAAAAGAAATTACTTATGGAGGAGTTGTCCGGTTAGCCACACTACGCGGTGATATGGTACCAGGATATGTCAATAGCAGATGACTCAAACCATACCGAATCAAATGACTATATGGTCGGAGTAGTTGTATTGGGAGGAATGCGTGCAAGCAAGGGGGAAAACACAGGCAGGACCGTGGTACGCGTAGGGATCGATCATAGGACTGGAGGCTCGGAGAGGTGCGCTGGGAGCGCAGGGGTGCGCTGGGAGTGAAGGGGGTGTGCTGGTAGTACATGGGTAATATAAAACTGCAAAAAATAGTTGTTGGAACAATAAAATTGGGTAAAAAGAAAATTTTACCATTGAAAAGAGCAGGCGCCCGGCAATTAATGAGGCGATGTCCGAAGATTTTTTACCATTTTCTTGATGGTACGTTTCAGATAAAATTCACCCAACCGTTGGTCCCTACCCAAGGCTATAAAAGCAGGAGAGGAGCTCGGAAGAGGGTTTTGTGCATTCTGAACAACTTGTGCCTTGCAATTTCTGGTAACTATTGTACTATGTTCATGTCTGGGCATGCTACCTCCTCTGATAGTAGCAACCCTGAGTTCATCTTCTGCGCAAGAATGACTGCGTCCAATCCTACTAAATCTTTGTAGACTGCGGCCTCGACGGAGAAAGAATCTGATGAAATACTAGAAGTCACCCCTGAAGTTGAGGAGGTTGTATCCACACCGAGCAAGCGAAAGCAGGTGGAGAAAAAGAAGGGGAAGGGAAAAGGCCAGGAGCAAGGGCTAGGGAGGACTGCGAAATGGGTTGGGGTGAAGCCACGTACCTCCCCTCGAAACATGAAATCCCCGCGAATGGTGCCCCAGGCACGTTCGCCTAACCCATCAAAGAGACATTTGTCTGCTCAGGAAGAGGCCCAGATCGCTGAACCAATAAACTAGATACCACCCTATGTTCGGCCTCACAGGCCCTCGGTGCGCACACCCAAGAATCTCGATGGGATGCACACCTATCTGTAGATGCCTCTGATTCCGGGTGAGGTCCCCATCATTGGAGAATCCTTTGGCATCTCCACATGGTCAAATTCGACGATCATGACCTAGCCAACCTAGAGGCCTTCCCCGAATTGGCATCAGAATTATATCTTGAAAGGGTATTGGAGGATGATGTGCTGAAGGTAGTCCCCATGCCATGGGGAAGTGGGTTGGATGGTTCAGGGTTATTAAATCTGCTGCGGATGCCTCACTTTGGCCACTACAATATCACAGACCGAATTGTGCAAAAACTGCTAGCTTTGGTCCATGACGGCTGCTTGTGGATCCAAGACCACATTCCCATTGATGCAATGCTCATTCACCATGTTACTGGTCTTCCCATGAAGGAGATGAATCCCATGGAGTGCGTTGGTAAGAAATATGAGCAACAGATCGCTGATAAGGATCGCAATGATTACCACGTTGAACGTAACACTAGGGGGTTCATGATCAACACTATTAGCGACCCTGGTGCACGCATGGGCACCTTGTTGTTAACATGCAAAATGATGTGAAAATTCTAGGTTGCCACGATCCCCGCATACGTAATTCAATTGGCTAGCCGCTGCAAAAAATGGGTCTGCTTCAATTGGTCCCAGTTCCCGTGTAATGAATTTATGAAGAATGTGCGCGAAGCCCAGTATCATGGAAGGACATTCTGCTACTCCTAGTTGATGCTCCTCATCGCATTGGTCGCATGAGAAGCCCTGGAAGACTCAGTCCTCCCTAAGCTTGAACCGAATATGTGCGAAGGGGCTTAGTATGCGAATTTGTGGGATTCAAAGAATGCGCAGTGCATTGAAGATAATAAGGTCTTCTGGGTCCTATTTCAGAATGGGTTCGCAGTAGCAATCCACTCTCGGCCGCGCTTGTCACCAACAATCTATGAAAAGTATAAGAGAATCACAATGTTCCAGGTTACGATGCACAATGTGTAGATTCGGGGCCGTAAGGATCTAGCATGGGTATCACTACCATATATGGTTGCTGACGAGGAGATTGACTATATTATTTCTACTTGGCCTCCACACTAGAAACTAGGCTTCAAATTAGGTATGCAGGACATTGCAGGTACGAGTGCCAAGAATACCACCCCGCCGGATACCACCAAGGAGACAGAAGGACATGGAAAGGATGCTGAAAAGGGTGTGGAGTAGGAGTCGCAGCAGGATTTGGGCATGGAAGCTCTAGATGCGCAAGGTCTCGACTCCCCACGTGGCATGAAATAGATTGGTGAAACTATTAAAGACCAATGAAAGAAACGACGAGCCACAAGGCCGAGTCGAGAAACTAAAGTTACTTTGACAGAGGAAGACCTGGAGCAGATTGCAGATGCAGTCACCCTCGCCTCAGAAGATAAATGGCTGGCTTTGGAAGAGCAGCAGAAGGCCAAGGTCACTACACTCCAGTCTGAGCTCCAAGCTTTGCAGCTCAAAACCGACACCCTATAGACAAGTATAATTCAGACAAAGCCACCCCCAGCCACCAGCAATGAATTGATCATCACAACGGAAATCCACCTCTGCCCCTTGCCAGACGCAACATTCGTCTTGAGCCCAGCTGCCTTAGGAGTGCAAGTCCAGGCCTGCGCAGAGGTACAATTGGATTTAGCCCGACTGTCGCATAAACCACTGTAGGTCCTCCACACATCCCTTTTCAAGGAGATTCAACATAGAGACCGCCGAGTGCACCAGCATCTCAGTACCGCTGCAGACGATTGTGGATAAAACCGCCAAGGTGTCCCAGGCGCAGGCTGCATGCACCCTCGCCACCACGTAGCAGACCGAGTTGGAACCCTTAATTAGTAGGCTCTGCGGAGATGTAACTAAGGATATCTCTGTTTCTGTTACCCCCCAGGCCAAGATTGGGTGGCTTGTTGCAGCATTAAGGGCTTCAAGGATGGAAATTCAGATTGTCAAGATAGACGTGGAACAATATTGCTGCCTTACAAGCCAAATTGCAGCCATAAGCTCCACTTGAGGTAAGACCCCAGTGAGTTGCGCTAGTCACAGAGGCCACCAATGCCATTACAGCTCAGATCGCTAAGGGCGCAGAATTATTGGAGACAGCTATGCAACTGTGGTCTAAGGTGCAGCGCAATCCTCTCCTGCATGAAATCACCCAATAACTGCGCTAGAAGGAAGAAGAGTTCGCGCAGATGGAAGCTACAATGCCCACGCTGGTACCCGCTCAACGCCTGGCATGAATGCGTACTAGCCACACACTTAGGGATGATCTCAAAGAGCTCCGCCAAAAAAATAAGGTTCTCAGTGACCACCTTAGGCCATGGGCCGATGAAGCCCTCAAGCTCTCTCAGGAAGTGGATGTCGCAGTTAAGCAACTGAACCAGAAATTGGAAAGCGTCACTACCGCTACAGAAGGCCCAACTTCGCAGAAGTTGGTGGATATTGCACAGAACGCTGCTATGCAGAGCGAAGGAGTACTGCCCCCTCTGGTTGATGCAATCAAGAAGCTTCAAGATAAGATGCAAACCCCACGACCGTAGTGACTCAGGATGAGTCACAAGATTGTGTTGGGGGCCTATTGGAATGGGGTTCCATAACCTGCGCTTTTGGTATAATTTTTTAATAGTCGATCTTGCATAGGGGGGTGGGTCAAAGCCCCTAATCTTTTGTAATGGGTTAAAGGGTAGCTCTAGGGTCTGCAAACCATGGTTCACGGACTATTATATAACAAAGGCTATGATGTTATAAATAGATAGATAGTTGGATCTAGTAGGTAAGGAAGATATAAGATTGATGCTATGTGCAAATTTTTAAGATCTGCTTGGGTCGTTTTGGGTAAGGATTCCTACTGGCTGTGTCCACAGAGATCCTCAGTCCTGTTGTGTGCGGACCTCGCTAGGCTGTGTGCGCAGGCTGTGTTTGGGTTGTAAGTGGATATTTGATGCTAATGAATGCAAAATATATTTGAAGTATCTTTGTGCTATCTAGATTGATTGTGGTTACTACTGAAGTGCATCTCTGATATTTATTTAAGCTGCGGATGTTTCTGTGATCTGGAATTAGCTGAGATTATAATGTTCTGTGATGGTACTTGCTGATGCGCACGTGGATGAAAATTTATTAGTTGGATCTGTTAGAGATAGTAGCTTTGTTATGGTTATGTGCTGATTATACTATTAAGGGCTTGCGAATAAACTCACTTTGTGTTAACCTGATAAGTTACAACGCAGACCTGCCTCAAATTACCTACTCTCTCCTAGGGTGCGGAAGCCTAGTTTCAGCACCCTCCCATACTACTTCGGGTGAGACCTTGGCTTGCGAAAGTAGGTCATTTCAAAAAGGGACAGTAGTATAGGGGTTTGTTGGCAAACCTTAACCTCTAAACCTAGGTCAGGATCCTTTAAGCCAACACACGCCCACACAAAAACATAAACAAATATATAAATCTTTATTTCATCAAAAGCTTTTTTGAAATCAACAAAAGGAAAATGAATTTGTTGTTGTTACAATATATCTTAAAGTAAGTAGGTAGTTTTAAGTCAAACTACAAAATATAACTTTAGAAATCATCGTGCCCTTTAATTCTCTTATCATGAGTTTCACATCACTGGTTAGTCTTCTTTAATATTAATTCCATACCACTTAGTAGATTAAGGATTTATAATAATAGTATTATAGGTTGAGAAATTGGTTTTATTATAATATATTTGAGTCAAGGATTACAATGATAAGGTAATATGAGAGGTTCAATGCCGAAGAATAAAAATAAAGTGTGTTTTTTAGAAGAAATTAATTATTATATAGGGGTTAAGTACGATTATACTTTTTTACCTATTAATTTTTCTCTTGCATTGGCAAGTTGGAGGATTCCTTGAATGAAGTAAATTGTGCAAGCATGGCATTTGCTATGTTGGAAACAATGAGAGGGGGGTAGATCAATATTTCTCTTCAATTAGTATATTTTTAACGTCTTAGATCATTAATTATCATTAGCATTAGATTAAGCATAAATCATCACATAAAATTGAATATACAACACCATTCAACGATGAATGGAAATCAAGATAATAGACACAAATGTTTTAGGTGGAAACCCTTCTGAGAGAAAAACCACCGAACGCTTATCTTATTTGTCTTAAGTAATTTACATCAATTAGGAAGCTCCAAATTCCAATATTTTCAGTTGCAACTAAAGGAGGCGCCAACCCCTTGGTTTACCAACTCCAAATTGAAGGACACCCCAACACCTTGGTTTATAGGCTCCAACCTGAAGGATGCTCCAACACCCTATTTACCAGATCTAACTGGAAGGACGCTCCAATGCCCTATTTTACATGATCCAACCTGAAGGATGCTCCAGAACCTTGTTTACCAGGTCCAAATAGAAGGATGCTTCATTTCCCTGTGCAAGATCCAACTTTCCCTAGCACCACGCTGCCACCCTAATCAGTTGGAAAACCCTTGTCACAATTTTAAGACTGGATCCACCCATGCTCAAATGCAATACAAACAAAATTTCCATACAACTTCTGCTCAACTATCAAATCTGATCTTGCTCAAAACATCAAACCCTAACTTCATAAGAGTCAGTTAGTTTATGCTAAAATAAGATTAACTTTGTTTCATCAATCATTCAATGATATAACCCTGTAAACCTTAGAATTTATAACCTACCCACACATGTTAACAAAAACTATCAAACCCTAATACATTCATCAATATTGTACCAACATCCCGTATAATAATGTACCAGTATATCAATAGTGTATCAACCTCATAGACACAATAATCTGCAATGTCTCTATTTCAAGCTGTTAAGCAAGCCCCCTGCTCAATGTATAAAATTTTGACAAGAAAAAATATGAATACATCATCACAACCAAACATTGAATCCACTTATCTCTCAAACAAATCAATAATAATACATAGATTCTCTTCCAACAACATCATCAAATAGTCATTGGCTTCGTAATATTAGCAAAAAAATCTCATTCATTATTCTCCTAAAAAATCTATCATCTTATACTAATTGGTCCATACATGATATGGATTGTGAAAATGAAAACCTTGCTACAAGTTCAACTGCTACTAAATGATACTGAAAACCTTACTGCCAAATACTTCTTCAATAATGATAATGAAATTATTATAGATGCCCAAACCAAAATTCTTCAACTGAAAGATGCACATACTTTAAACAATTATACTGTTGTATAACATATCTCAAATAGTTAATGACCTTTCCCTGAAGGTGTACTCTCACTGATATACCTGCAAAGTGAACATGATAGTATTCCCTTGTCTTGAATATGTTTGTGACTGTGAGTCTAGTTTAGACTTGTATGAAGAATAAGTGTCCTTCCTTCAAAATATTCCTATGATCATATGCTGAAGAAAAAACACAGTTTGTGAGCAATGCAATGTGTGTGTTGTGCTCTTGTTATCCCACTGACTAATGTCAATGTCTTCATTACAGGATATTCCCCCAAATCACTTCAAATTATGTTATGTCATGTACAACAAACCCATAAATTCTTATGTTCAATAAAATCCATACTATGATTTAGTGTGATAGAATGGGTTCTGAGATGGTTTAATCAAAAGTGAAGGTATACGTATACATTTCTCAAACAATGATGCCACAGGAGATGTTTCAAAAGGAGGTATCATGGTGCCTATGGAATCAGGGTTCAAACTGCAATTTAATACAAGATGAATTAGAGCTTAGATTACACATGTATTCATACATATAACACTTCAAGAAAAAATTCAAATATTTGACATTTCACCCTACAATTATGCCCTAAGATTCAAACTTTGCATAATTTTCTTCATCAATGTTATGCCAAGATAGCCAAGAAAAGTGTCAAAATGTGCCACTGTTTTTTACCCAAGGAGGATTGAGAACTTCAAATAAAACTTCCATAAAACTAGGTCAATACTTCAAGAGGAATACAAGAATCAACGAATTTGGGTTTACAAAAATACTCAAAATTGTGGATATATGCAACGAATTTTACTGTTAATGATAGAAGAAATATTTCATGCATACATAAGAGACTCATGACTTCAAGTTACCCACAAAATAACCATGGAATTAAGCCTGAATAACAAAGCCCTTATTCAAGCTTCAAATCAATGATAGATCCGAAAGTCTGCTTTGAATATATGTGATTTGCATGCTCAAAAATTCCCTACCACAAGGCTGAATTTTACCTTAGAGAAGGTCCGAATTCATGAACTGAACTTTTCTCATAAGGGTTGCATCTAGGCCTATCTCAAAGAGTCAAAAATTTCCAAAGAGAATCCTTAAAGCAGACCTTTCAAGATATTTCTTGAATTAACCTTCAAAACCCAACGAACCACCAAAAAATAAAATATGAAAGAATAAGCCCAACCCTTCTACAATGACCCTCATCCCGGTCTTCAAATATCACTTCGAATCAACCCTAAAATTGCTCAAAAAATATAACAAATTCCATTTCCACAAAAAATACTTAAAAATTGAGCTACAATTTTTAGAACTTCAACTTGTCCTTCAGATGAAGCGTGGCTGTACTAGGCCTTAGAGCTAATGCCAAATATTAGATGTTGAGAGTTCTACTTTGGAGAGAAATTGAGTCTTATTTTTATAGTGATGAAGAGGGCATGTTGGAGGGTTGTCCGACCTTCATATTTTGAGGGAGATTTGAAATTGGAGCCAAAACCCCTCTAATTTTATCACATGAATATTTGAATTTTCAAATTTATTTTTTGTTGAGTTTAACCTTTGATTTTGATTTAAATTTTATCATCCTCAACAAAACACTTTAGCCACAATAATATTTTAATTAATTTTATATAGTCCTTTTTAATCCTCATGACTTGAATAATTTTCTAACCAATGCTAAGTTGCCACCTCATTTCCTTTTGGGGACTTTGACCACAAGGTGGGGCATCATCTTCGAAAACGCATATCTCTCAAACCATGAGAGGCATCATGACATGCCACATACCATCAAAATTAGAATGACTGAGAGAATCCAATAAATATGATCTCTAAAGAAAATTCATTGATCTACATCCTCAAAACCTTCAATAAGTGCAGGGATTCTAGGGATTTCCAAGGATTTTTGTTCTTTGGAGATTCCAATCGATGCAAACTAAATTAATATTAAGAGCTTTATGTTGTGATGTCAGAAATTTCTCCACAATAGATATTTTTATCATCGACGTTTCAAGTCTAAACCAAGACCCATTGTCGGGACAAAAGTCAAGTAGAAGAGAATGAATAACGAATAATATAAATAGGAGAGAGATCGTACTATGAAAGAAAATGGCTCATTATTTAAGATTATAATTAGAATCAAATTAATAAATATTAGATGGCTAATATACATTTAATATATAATTAATATATTTAATCATTAAAAATTATCAAATTTTATGTTAATATTTATAGTTATAATTGTTATATTAAAAAAATTAATATTTTTAATTTATTTAAGTTATTAATAGTTAATGATATTAATTAAGGAATATAATAGGGCGGGTGCAATGTGATAAGGTTAAGGAAGGAGGATTAATTACAGTTGATTGGAGATTATGGCTTTGTGTGAGCAGGGGGATCCAACACTTGCTAACCTCTATCCTTCCGTCTATGTTGAGATTGTTGGGATGCTTCATGATTTTGAGAGCCTCACACATCTTTATTTTATAATAATGGTTTTCTTCAGAGATTGTTTCCATGTCTTCCAACCATACAAGGTGACTAGTCTTAGACTAGTTACCATGTATGCTTAGAAGACATGGAAATAATATATAAAGAAACAAAGACCACTATTAATATCCGAAGACATGGAAATAATATGTGGAAAACCAATATTATAAAAGAAATATCCATGAGGCGCTGGAAATCATGAAGCATCCCAACAATCTCAATAGAGACAAAGGGATAGAGGTTAGCAAGAGTTGGATCTACCTGCTCATACAAAGCCATAATCTCCAATCAACCATAACTAATCCTCCTTCCTTAACCTTATCATACTACACCTCGCCCTCTTATATTCCTTGATTAATATCATTAACTATTAATAACTTAATTAAATTTAAAATATTAAATTTTTTAATACAACTATTGAATATAACAAATTTTTTTCGAAGGAAAAATCAGCAACTTTCTATTAAAAATTTAATGAGAGTTACAATTTGTATATGCAATTAAGCATTCAAGATTCCCATAGGGACTGTGTACTCATGTACTCCATGTAGTGAGGCTACCAATAAAATTACAGATTGCCAGCAGGGCTGGGCTTTTCACGCTTGCCTTTTCTCTTTTGAGCGATCTGCAACAATTCCCTGAATGTAGGGAGGAAGGAACAAAGACCAGCTCATTGTTCCTTATTGTGTTTTCTCTGTCAAAGTATGAACTTTTAAACACATGCACTATCTTGTTTGCCCCTAAGCTTACATCAGAACGTGCTTCAGGTGGAGTTGGATCCATCGTCGGGTCAACTATCTGAGAGGTCGTGTTAGTTTCCATTTGTTCTTGTATCCCTTGATCTTATGTTGGATGTTTTCTCTCATTTTGAGTTGGAATATCCACTTCATGTTCTGTCTCTTGCTCTGGTCCTCCTGAGGGAAATTTCCATCCTTTTGGTGCTTTCCCTGTTTTCTTCTTCTTCCTAATTTCCCGTTTTGTGTTTGGGCATGTGTTTTGTAGATGCCTTATTTTCCTGCATATCTTGCACCTAAACACTATGTTTTCGTAGTCCAGGCGTTGCAACCATTTTTGCTGATTATGTATCAGATGGATACTTTTTGGAAGCCCCTTGCTGAGGTCCACTTCCACACAGATTTGTGCGAAAGTGAAAATTATCTCCTCCAATCGTTGGATGTCTGTTTTGATATATCTCCCAAGGTTGTTCCCAATGCCCTCTAAAACACCTTCATTCCATAAATGGAGCGAGAGGTTATACAACCAGACCCAAACCGTCATTCAGGTTATCTCCATCGTGTTAGCATCAAAATATAGGAACCAAGGTGTGATGAGGAGTCTATTAGAGCCCCAGAACCATAGACCCACCTTAAGTATGATATATCTAGCTTCCTGAGATGGGAATTTGACAATAAAATATCCTTTGGAGCAGATATGTATATCACAATCCATGGTCCAGTTGGTAAATATCCAATGGAACAACTCCATTGGTTTTGGCCAATAGAAGTTAAACTTGTATATTATTGCCTGTGTTTCAAATGTAGATCGATGTTCATCGATCTCCGGTGCCTCAATGTTCAGTTCTGGCACACAATTCAGTTGCTCCACGATATATGGTTTGGGGGTGTTTTCAGCCGGTTCAGATGGTATTTCTGCTTTGTTTTTCCCTTGTAAGATGTTCCTATATGAGGGACCATTTGGGGTTCTTGTTTTGAAAATGTTGGCTCCCGTTATCTGTACGTGAGCCCTGTTCTATTCAGATTTAGCTGATGTGCTTACTCCTGCAACTCCTCCTTTGAGTCTTAAATTCATGACTATGGAAGAATTCCTTTGAATATGGTAATATTTTAGTTGGGTTCCTTCCTGTAGTGACTTCCCCGAAAAGAACATATTTTGTCTTATGGATGGGATACTTGTAGAAGATTGGATCTTCTGCTTCAGATATGTTACCCGCCCTGAATCCTGTACCCAAAGGGTTTAGGATTTCCCATCTAGAGTTTTTATAAAAATCTGGAAACTATTCACTGCATTATTGTCCCTACCTCTTTCCTCTATGTAGGATTTTTTTGTGCCTAACCCCCGGGGACAGGCCCCTCCAACACTGCAGTCACGAGTTCCAGAGGCCTCTGTAGCCTCACATGAAGGGTTCTCATAGGTGTGGGAATCCCTTCCCCATCCCCACAGACAAAACCTCTTAATAAGGGATAAGGGTTCGATCTCCCCCACTTCCCACACAACATTCCAGGAGATCCACCCCTCAAAGATCCATATTTGGAAATAGACAATATAATAAGAAATTTTATATTCAGAGCATAGGGAGAGAAAAGATCGAATCGAGCGAGCCTTTTGGGTCCGGATGTAACCCTTCGTTATTGGGGGATCCCCTTCTCCAATTCCTCTACCTCTTGAGTGTGATCTAAGTAGAGGCACCTCCGTGTGGCTGCGGAAAAGGGCGAGGACCTCCACTATCAATCCACCCCTTCCAAACAACCCTTGTATGAGAGGGCCTCCAACCCCTGCATCTGTCTTCATCCCACCGCAACTGCCCAAATTTTCCTCTTCCCCAATTGCACGGGCCTGTAGCCAAGACCTCTAGTTAATTAATAGCCTAGAAAAAATTCCTGTTGCTTGAGGGAATCGGGGTCCCAGATCAACCCCTCTTTCGAATTCATTACATGTTGTGGAGGGTCTGCGATCTGCGACTTTGTTCGTTGTGGGAAAGCACTCCTTGTCTTCACAGTGTGCCAGTATTTGGCCAAATAATAGTATCAGTCCTTCCTTATGATCCAGAGCCCAGTAAAATGAAGACCCATTCCCTCCTAATGCACAATCAAGGGAGAACTCCGTCGCGCCACCAACCCCTCCTAACCTGCAAACCCTTGCACTCCGGCTCTCCATCGCTCTGTCCTATTGAATGTAACAATTATAACCATAAACATTATCATAAATTTTGATAATTTTTAATAATTAAATATATTAATTATATATTCAACTTATATTAACCATCTAATATTTATTAATTTGATTTTAATTCTAATCTTAAATAGTCGGTCATTTTCTTTCATAATGTGCTCTCTTCTGTTTATATTATCTGTTATTCATTCTCTTATACTCAAATTTCATCTTGACGACGGGTCTTGGTTTAGCCTCGAAACGTCGACGATAAAAATTTCTAACACAGAGAAATTTCCGACATCACAACCTCAAGATCACCACCACATAAATCTTCGAATATTAAGAGCGTTCAAGAACCTATGTTGTCATTATTGAAAACACCATTCAACAATATCACCCTTTTTCATTGATGGAAACACATACTCCCCCTATGATCACTGATCCCCCTAACTCCATGCTTAAGTCTTCTTCTTCTGATTTCTCTCCCACTTTGACATCAATGGTAAAGGGTTACTCACCGTTACATGCTATGCTTCTCAGTCAATTTCCACACCTGGGACCTTATGCAATCCTATCCATGAATCTACTTTCCAAGCTGGTACTCTACTGAACATAAATCTAACCAATCAACATAGAATTTTTATTACTGCTCTGATGACTTCTTTACCATTCTTCCTTCTATCAAACTGTCAAGGCTAGTTCTTCAAAAGTGCCACCACTTCTACATAGACTCCCCCTCTTCAACGTTCACAGGGAATCAACAAGTTGTATACTTTATAATAACATATGAACTAGCTCTTTGGCCATATCATCCTAAAATTTGACATCTTCCATTGTAGATTCATCTTGAACTTTCGATTTTACAAAACCTAAAAGCACGACTGTAGATAATTTTCCATTCAATTGATATTCTTGCTTTTATTTGCTTCTCCAAAACTTCCTATACTTGGTATTAGGGTTTTATTTCATGAAAGATTCCATTCTATACCTATAGTCACGAGCTATATTCCCATATGGATTTTGTAACATTCAATTCTAGGCCTGAATTATGGAGCAAAAAAAATATACCTTCTTCTCGAAAAGTCATTTCGAACTCTGTCTTATGCTCCTCCAAACTTTATTTTAGGGTTTTGATAATGTCCTTGATAATCAACCTTGTTATATATTATGAATAAATAGCCATATGCCAAAAGTTAGAACGTGAGAAACAATAACCATTAAACATGCTAAAGTACTTGGATGAGATGTCTTGTCTTGTTGGTCTTCGGTAGTCATCCTTCTTTGGAGGAGGTGCATCCTTTTGTTGATTAATTCTAGGAGAAACAACATTTTTAACCTTCTTCTGTCCTTCATTTCGATTTATCCTCTGAGGGATCTTGTTATCAATATTGTTCTCCAGGTAATTCAAGCTTGTGCCTTCGTCACATGGAGCTTCACCTGTTTATTTTTATTCTATCTTAATGTTATTGTTCTTCCTTTCGTCATCTAAAAATTTCTCCTTCCCGAGCTTGCCTATTTCAGTTAGAGTAGCATCAAGTTCTTTTATATTTTGAGAAATATCTTCGTGAAACCATATTATCAATACTCTCCTTCTTTATTCTGCCTCCTCTACTTGCAACTTTAGAAGAGTGAACTTTTTTGTTACTTTCTTAAGATCTTATATTTGTTTCTTCTACCTTTCATTTTCCCTTTTGAGCCTGTTAATTTATGGTAAATATGCATCTAGTTCCTTTTCTTTTTGATAAAATTCAGTTATGTACCTCTTACCGGATTCCTCTAATTTTCTTATCAAGTTTTCTCTTTCTTTTATACTTCCTACACTTTGAGTTTTAGGAGAGAAAATTCTTCTTTGAGTGTGCGATTTACCTTCTCTGTGTTCTTAAAATGTATCAAGGAACTAGTTAGTAATTTTTCCATGTCCACTTCTACTTCTTCTTCTTCATCATTGTCAAATTATTTGACCTGAGAGTCTACTTGATTTAAATAATGATCATCATCATCTTGTTCTACATGCTTCTTTGAGTAGATATTATGGAGCCTTTTCCAAAGAATTTTGCAAATTAGCATTGATCAATTTTCACTTTTACAACGTCTAACAAAGCACTAAGAAAGATATTCATGGATTTTCTATTGTACCTTCTACATCCAATTGAAGGAGGATTCAACCCCCTGGTTTACCGACTCCAATTAGAAGGATGCTCCAATGCCCTAGTTTATAGGATCAAACCTGAATTATGCTCCAACACCCTATTTACCAACTCCCACTGGAAGGACACTCTAGTTCCCTCGTTTACAGGCTCCAATCTGAAGGATATTCTGACACCCTCTTTACCAACTCCAACTAGAATGAACCTTCAACGACTTGTGTAGGATCCAACTCGCCCTAGCACCACCTTGCTACCCTAATCAAATTACGGATCATGTTTCACAATTTTAATACTGGATCCACCTGTGCTCAAATACAATACACAAATAAATACAATCAAATTCTACTCAACTATAAGATTTTCTCTTGCTCAAAACATCAAACCTTGGTTCTGTAAGAGTCATTTAGCTTTAACTAATATCATATTAGCTTTATTTCATCAATCATTTAGTGATATAACCTTGTAAACTATGGCATTTATCAATTAGCCACACATGCTAACAAATTTTGTAAAAGGATAATACATTTATCAATAATGTACCGACATCCCGTATAACAATGTACTGGTATATCAATAGTGTATCAACCTTAGCCACAAAGTTTTCACTATCTCTATTTCGAGCTGTCAAGAAAGACCTTTTCTTAATATATGAAATTTTGACAAGGAACAATATAAATACATCATCACTGTCAAAAAATGAATCCACTTAGTTCTCAAACAAATCATTAATCATACATAGCTTCTCTTCTAGCAGCATAAAAAAATAGTCACTGGCTTCCCAATTTTAGCAACAAATTCACATTCATTATTCTCCTCAAAACTCTGTCATCCCCTACTAACTAGTCTGTACATGATATGGATTGCGATAATGAAACCCTTACTACAAGTTCAACTACTACAAAATGATATTGAAAAACTTACTATCGAATAATTCTTCAACAATGATAATGAAATTCTTACGATTATCCTCACTAGACTTCTTCAAATTAAAGATGTACAAATTTTAAAAAAATTAGACTGTTGTATAACACCTCAATTGTTAATGACCTTTCCATAAAGGTGAACTGTCACTCGTATGCCTATAATCTGAAGATAATAAGATTCCATTGTCTTGAAGATGTTTTCCACTATAAGTCTACTTTAGGCTTGTCTGAAGATGAAGATGTTGGTAAATTAGAAAGGTAGAAATATTTTCTCTTGTTGATAATTACTTGTTATTTATTTGGGTTATTATCATATTTATTATGTTCTTATTTTATCTTAGTTCATAAATCAATTACCAAAACCATAACACGAAGATCAAAGACACCAGATGTAGGTGCACAACCAGGGAAAAACCCCTAGATATGGGAAAACCCAGTCAAGAACTATTCCTTCAGTAGATTCATATGACAGTGAGACAACTAAGACCCTAGACCAAAAAAACTTCCTCCTCCACCAAGTCAGCCTTTTGATATGGTGCAACAATATTGAATCTACTCCTTTTTTTCAACAACTTCAACCCAACAACATCTTAGAAATTTGGATCCTAGTAACTGCAACTACTACAAAAATTTCGACCTCCCAACTTACTGCATAATTTTTGTCTTCCAGTAGAACTCCAGCACCTAGAACATGTGAGATAATAAAGAGAGAAATCAACTTCCTTAGCAAGATAATGACATTCTTCTCCTTCATTATCCCTTTCCTTCCTCTTCCTTGTAATTAGTACCCTTTACCGCAACCATCTACTGCAATTTACTGCAATTCAAACTTTCTTGAGAATGTGACAAATGAAGTCAATTTGATCCAATATATAGGTTTATTGTGAGGTAAAATTACCCTCTTTGAGGCCGACTTGATCTTCTCTGAGGCTCACTTGATGGAAGAGGCCTAATTTACCTAATTTACATTAAAACAAATTTATTTCTTCACAAATAATTCCCAAGAAGGGTTCTATATAATATGACATGGACAAGAGAACTTGACATAAACCCTAGAGGTCTTCAATGGAGACCTTGACCTAAAAACAATTGACCCAAGCATGGAACCCATGCTTTAATAAGTCAATTTATTTAATAGTTAAATTTATTTTTATTTCTTTTGATAAATATATTTCATTATGACTCAAAAACAATTGTGACGACCAAACCTAGTTACATTCTTCAACACTCCCTGTTAACTATGGAGGTATTCATAATTACCTATATCTATAGAGGTACATGGAAGATATCAAAATGAATTACTAAGAGTTATGGCGCACTCAATGCCACATAATAAATTCATGACAGGGGAAATTTATTCGGGTGGGAGATGGAATAAAGCTTTCAGCCACTATAGGTACCATGAGGCTTACTTACTAACCATTAACCCAAGGATCTAGGTGCATAATTCAAGGTCAAATATCTATGACCAATGCCACCCTCCCTATTCGGGATTTAGAAATTGGAAAAATTTATATGTCCTTCAAAGCATTAGGCACATGTAGATGCTTCAAAACTCCCGATTATTTAAATCGGTAACATCAAATCTCTCCTAATCATTTAGATCGATAAAAAATAAATCGAGCATGTTTATAGGAAAAATTAAAAGTCAAAACATGCTTCAAAAAATTTGACCTTTTTAGGATAGATTTACCTATATAGACACAACCCCAGTCAGTAACAAACTTTGAAATACATATAAGTAAGCACAATCCTTCAGGGTCTTTAATCATCCCGATGCCACTTATATCAAGTTATTCATCTAGTCAAAATATTTTCTTCTTTATTTTCTTCAACAACACTAAGACATCCTCAATACTTTGTAGTGCATTAATTTTCCAATTTATACTTCAAGGTGTCCACCATGACTATCATGATATGCCCTCCCTCTTAACTGGGGAGATATATCCGTCCTTTTACCCAGGCTCCCTCTTAACTTAGGGAGATCAACTACTTTATATAACATCGTAGAGACTTTCATGGCTTCATTACTTCTTATAAAAGTCATCTTGATCTTATAGCTTTATTCATCATGCTTATACGAACATCTTCATTATCTTGAAGATTGTGTACCTGCAAAACTTTGTTATAATATATAGTACAACCAAATACATATATAGCAGCATGAAGTTAACTATATCAAAATCATGTTAATACAATAAGGGAAGCATTAGACTTTAGACATCAAATACCTAAAATTATTTGGGTTCATAATAAACAAGAGACACATACTTCTATACTCAAACTTATTGTGAGGTTTTTTAATAAACCCTAGATCACATCATTAAAACTTACAGTAACTAAATCAAGATACTAGTCTCATTATATCTAGGGCCTCAATATTACTTTCAAATATATGACAAAATCTACTATGATACATTTCAAACCCTAGAATCCATCTTTGGGATACTAAGCATTATATATCAACAATCGAAACCAATCATGGCATAATCTAAGGTTTCAACAGTATGAACAACTCCTACTAGGGATTGTTGTAAACCCTATACTTTATCATCATATTGGAAACAATATCATTATATCCTAGAACATCAAACTTCTACTAGAGCTTCATTACAAATCCTAGAATTTAAAAACTACGAGTATCAATAATTAGGTTAACATATATACATATCTAGGATTTCATAATCATGCACAAGCATATCATAACAACATATATTGGGAAAAACCAAGACATAAATATCAATACATTAGACATACAACAATTTTTATCAGGCTAGGGTTTCGATCACAAACAAATATACACCTAGGGTTTGATTCCTAGGATCTTGCTATAGTTATTATAAGGGTTTTGTTCATAAACCCCAATTTACCAAAACACTAATATCTAGGATTTCAATACATAACACAACAAACCCTAAAACACTATGATTTTTATAACAATATTAAAACACTAAACATCAAAAGAATACTATTTTCTAGATTTCATCAATAACCGTTAAGTAGACTAGGGTTTCATAATCAATATCGACACACCCTTACATTAGAGTTTTATAGTGAACCTTTTAGGGTTCCAAAATGATGATTTAATGAGGGTATATTTATCTAATGATTAATCATCCTAACAAGAATATTTTTGATTCAAAGTCCTAGACATAATGATGTTAGTAATGTAAAGCAAATTATTAAAAGAAATGAATATACCTTTATTATGAAGAGAATAAAGATTATGGTCTAAGACATACCTTTGAGTTGTTTCTTAACAAACCTTGTAGGACATCAATTCTTGAGGAGATTCCTTTGCAAAATAGCTTATACCATGCTTCATCACGTGAGGTTTTCTTCATAACCCTTGAGTATTTAGCAAGCTTTCCTAAACACAAAAAATATAAAAGAAAAGTTATTAGCATATAATGCAACACATTTTCATAATAGAGGAAACCAAACATAAACATATAATACAAGGAGTAAGATATATTTGGTAAAATGGTGAGGGATCCCTCTTAATCCAATATTGAGGGATACCTATAACTTTATCAAAACAATTCAAAAATGTTTTACCAAAGCATGTTAGAATTACAAGTACTCGAAATAAAAATATAAAGGAAAACAATTCAAAACTTAGAATATAAGACTAAGAGAGAGAGGAATTAGTAGTGTAAGTCCTTGATTTCTCATTCTTTAGTCTTGTTCTTCTTGGGTGATTCTTCATCAGAACTATTTTTTTGATCCCTGTCTCTCCTTTTATTCCTTGGATTCTCACGACAATTGTTTCTATAATGACCCATTTTGTGCAATTGTAACATTCAATCTTGGGTAGGTCTATTTTATTCATTGGCCCTTTGAAATTATTGAAGGTTCCTTTATTATTGTGATGAGCGGAATAGGCATTTGAGATGTTCTCCTCTCATTCTCCCTGTTTCTTACAAATGATATTTTGGATTATTCTTGACTACATGCATTTCATAATTGTTCAAATGTAGGAGTATCCTTCCACCTATTGATTCCTGACGCAAAGGCACTCCAAGATGTTAGTAATCATAGAAGGGAAGTAATCAAAAGATATTTTCTGGTACCATTTCATCTATTGCATGGAGTTCATCTCTGATTCTAGCTATCTTTAAAAATAAGGATTCCACAACATTGTATTTTGTCATCTTCATAGTTCTTAGTTCATTCTCGAGGCTTGCAATTTGACCAATGTTCTTGATTGTGAATATTTTGGATAGGGCCTCATATATTATTTGAGCGGAATTTATGTTGGATATATATGGAATGAGGTTGTCCTTTATTCCATCCACTATTAGACTCATGGCCAATATTTATGTTTCTCTAAACTTTTTTTTTTCTCTGCTTCACTTGATTCATCTGTAGGTTTCTTGACTTTTCCTTTGACTAGAACCAAAATTTTTTTCTTCTTGAGGATGATATCTATCCTCTTTTTCCATGCCCTGTAGTTGGAGGCTGCTTCTAGTTTATTTTCTCCCTTCAACGAGTTCAACATAGTTCTTGCAGATAGTAGGCTTATCCCCTTATATGATCCATTTTATTGATGACCCTTATTCAACTTCTTAAGACTCCTTATTATCCTTATAGTATATCTTCATGCTTCCTTTTTCCTTATTCTTCACCTTAGCTCTGATACCATGTTGGAAAATCATAAAGGCATAAATATTTTCTCTTGTTAATAATTACTTGTGATTTATTTGAGTTATTATTATCTTTCTTATGTTCTTCTTTTATATTAGTTCATCAAGAAATTACCAAAACCATAACAAGAAGATCAAAGAAACCAGATGTAGGTGCACAACCAGGGAAAAACCTCTAGATAGGGGAAAACCAAGTCAATAACTCTTCCTTCAGTAGATTCATATGACAATGAGACAACAAGACCCTAGACCAACAAACCTTCTACACCAAGTCAACAATTTGATATGATGCGATAATATTCAATCTTCTATTTTTTTTTCAAAAACTTCAACCCAAAAACATCCCATAAAATTCGATCCCAGTCAACTACTGTACAAATTTTAGCCTCCCAGCTTACTGCAAAATTTCAATCTTCCAACAGAAGTCCAACACTTGGCACGTGTGAGATAATAGAGAGAGAAATCGACTTCCTTAGCAAATAGTGACCTTCTTCTCCTACGTTGTCCCTTTCCTTCCTCTTCCTTGGAATGCATACCCTTTACTGTAGCCAGCTACTACGATTTACTTCATTTCAAACTTGATTGAGTGTGTGAGAAATTAGGTTCAGTTGCTCCAATATATAGGCTTCTTGTGAGGTTGAATTACCCTATTTGAGGCCAACTTGATCTTCTCTGAGGTCGACTTGATGGAGGAGGCCTAATTTACTTAATTTACATTAAAACAATTTTCTTTTTGGAAAATAATTCCCAAGAAGGGTCCTTTACAATATGACATGTATAAGGAAACTTAACATAAACCCTAGAGGTCTTCAATGGAGACCTTAACCTAAAAACAATTGACCAAAGCATGAAACCCATGGTTTAATAAGTCAATTTATTTAATAATAAAATTTCTTTTTATTTCTTTTGATAAATATATTTTATTATGACTCAAATGCAATTATAAAGACCGAACCTAGTTACATTCTTCAATAGAAAATTCTTGCCTTCAAAATATGCCTTTGATCATATGCTAAAGATAAAGCATAGTTTGTGACCAATGCAATGTGTGTGTTGTGCTCTTGTTCTCCCACTGAATGATGTCAATGCGTTCCTTACATGATATGCCCCTAAAGCACTTCAAGTTAGAAATACACAATAGACCCATGAATTCTTCTGTTCAATAGCCTCCATACTATGATTCAATGTGGTCGAATGGGTGTTGAGACAATTTAATCAAAAGTGAAGGCATAAGTATACAATTTATGAAAAATGATGTCACATGAGATGTTTCAAAAGGAGGTATCAAGGTGCTTGTGGAATTAGGGCTCAACTTGCAATTTAATACAACCTAAATTAGATCTTAGATTACATAAGTATTCATACAATGAGGATTTCAAGAATCAGTTCAAAGGTATGACACTTCACCCTACAATTATGCCATAAGATTCAAACTTTTCATAATTTCCTTCATCCGAATGTTCTTCCTATACAACCAAGAAAAGTGTAAAAATGTACCACTGTTTATACCATACAAGGATTGAGAACTTCAAATCAAACCACCACAAAAATAGGTATATAATTCAAGAATACTACAATCATAAACGAATGTAGGTCTTAAAAAATACTTAGAATTGTGGATATATGCTACAAAGTTTATTGTTGAGGGCAGATGAAAGCTTTCATGCATACACAATGTTGAAAAGTGTAACTAGGTCGGTCTTCATGTTGACTATGTAATTATGTATATATGTAAAGAAGAAGTCAAAGATAATAAAATACATTTGGTGTAATTGCTTCATGGGTTTCATGAGCAAGATTTTTATGTAGATAGAATTCTTCTTGATGTCTACCAGGTTTAGGTCTTCTAGGCATAAAACATAATTATGTGTCATGTATATATATGAAGGAATCTGTCTTTAGTATATGCTCCAGATCTTGTCAAAACCTTGTATTACATCCAAGAAGTTTATGGAAGAAAATGTCCTCAAATCGACCTCTCTCAAATGATGGAAGAAGAAGTTGTTGAAGTCGGCCTACAAGAATACATACAGGTCGGCCTAAAAGCTAAGTCATAACCAATATATATACCTCTGTTCATGTGGATAATAGGCACGCAATTCAATGCATATTACTCTGAAAATTGCAGATAAGTCTGAGTCAAAATTACAAGAATAGTTTGCGAATCTATTAGAGGAAGTATTTACGGATCCAATACAAAAAAAGGAATTGCGGACACCACAGCAGAGACAATGTGTTACAAAAGGGAATTGTGGACACCACAACAGAGACAACGTGATATAAAAGGGAATTTCGGACACCACAACAGAGACAACATGTTACAAAAGAGAATTGTGGACACCACAATAGAGACAACGTGTTATAAAATGGAATTGCAGACACTACAGCGGAGACAAATTCAATATATACTAAGATAGTGCGGTATCTACAACAGAATTCAGTGCAGACATATACTAAGTTACAGTGTGGATAAAAGGAAAGACTTCAATATGGATAAATTAAGGGACAATGATCATAAGGAGAAGTGGGAGAAATAAGGAGAAGCGGATAAGAGATAGATAAAAGAAGAACATAAGTGTGGATACGAGACAATGATCATAAGGAGAAGCAAGAGCAATAGTGAGGAAGGTAAATCCTTGATTTACCTTCTCAAAGTTCAAGCAATTCAAATAGAAGTATACACAAGGTGAAGATCAAGGTTTTGGTCTAGGGTCTAAGTCTAGGTCATGGTACTTGTCATTTGAAAATCTATAAGAATAATTCTTTGCGGGTTTTTCCTCTCTAAGAGGGAGAGGTTTTTCCCTGGCTCTAAGAGCCTAACCTTTGTGTCTTGTGTTTTGATAATTGAATTGATGAAAGATAAACTTAACTAAAAGAAGAGAAGACATAAGTACCTCAAGTAAGTTCACAAGTAATTATCAAGAAGAGAATTTGTATTAACCTACAACGCTCCAAATTCTCAACGCACAAGAGATATGACTTTAATTTACCAACAAAATAACCATGGAATTAGGGCCAGAGAATCAAATCCTTATTCAAGCTTCAAATCAACCAAATATCCAAAATCCTACCTCAAAATGTATGTGATTTTTCATACCTAGAAATTCCTTACCACAAGGCCGATATTTACCTCAAAGAAGATCCGAATTGGTGCACTGAACTTGCTTTAGAAGGGATGAATCTTGACCTATCTCAGATAGCTGAAATTTTCTAAATAAAATATTTCAACAAACCTCTCAAAATTTTTCCTGAATCAACCTTCAAAACCCAAAGAATCGCAAAAATTAAAATATGAGAGAATAAGCCCAACCCTTTTGCAATGATCCTCGTCCCAATTTTCAACAATAATATCAGATAAACCCTGAAACTACTCATAGAAATATAGTGAATACCCTTTCCACAAAAAGACTTAAACATTGAGCTCAAACTTTCAGAACTTCAACTCGTCCTTGAGATGAAGCGTGAATGTACTAGGCCTCAAATCTAATACCAAATATTAGATGTTGAGAGTTCTACTTTGGAGAGAAATTGAGTCTTCTTTTTATAGTGATCAAGAGGGCATGTTTGAAGGCTAGACGACCTTAAAATTATGGAGGGAGATTTGAAATTCAAATTTCAAATTGGAGCCAAAACGCCTCTAATTTTGGCCCATAAAGATTTGAATTTTCAAATTTAATTTTTGTTGGGTTTTAATCTTTGATTTGGATTTAAACTTTATTTTCCTCAACAAAACACTTTAGCCACAATAATATTTGAATTAGTTTTAAATATAGTCATTTTTGTTCCTCATGACTTGAATAATATTCTAACCAATGCTAAGTTTCCACCTCATCTCTTTTAAGGGACTTTGACCACAAGGTAGGGCTTCATCTTTGATCAAGCATATATCTCAAAACTTGAGAGCCTTCTGATGTGCCACCTACCATCGAAATTGACATGATAAATATAATCCAATAAAGTTGATCTCTAAATAAAATTCATTGATCTGCATCTTCAAAACCTTGAACAAGTGCGAGGTTTCTAGGGATTTCTAGGGCTTCTTGTTCTTTGGAGCTTCCAGTCAATGCAAACTAGACAAATATTAAGATCATTCTATAGCCTACGTTAGCATCAATGGAAACACCATTCAACATGTTAGACTACTCATTATCCTCTTATATGCAAATGATATTATTCTTTTAGCAAGGTTTTTCCCTCTAACTTTGATAAATAACATAACTTTTTAAGATATTTATGTACTAAATCATATATCTATGTAAATATGGATAAAGTAAAGTTATGATCATTAAATTAAAAAAATACAATACTTGATTTTGTTTACAATATCAACAAAACCTTGGAATAAATCATTTTTTATAAGTATCTTGAATTTGACTTTCATCATAAGCTAGATAGAACTATAGTATTGAAAAAAGAAATATGGAGGTTGGAAAGCTTACTTTAAACTTTAAAACAATTCTAAAGTTTGGAATATTGGTATTGGAAAGATATAAAGTCTACTTCAATAACCTTGTTACCCTATTAATGTTATTCTATGTGGTTGAAGGTTTGGACTAGCATTTTTAAGGAAACCTAAATGAAGATGAAACAAATCCACAAACAAATTCTAAAAACAAACCTTAAAATTAAGTTCAATGCACCTCATAAATTTTCTTTAGATGTTGAGTTTCCATCCATTAAGAGTAATGATTATAATAAGGTACTTAATGTAAAAATACAAGTAACATGAAGGATCATAGACTCCCCATTATTTCTTTAAAATCTACTAAGATTCACGCAAGGCCAAAGAAAGGTTTGAATAGAGATGCAATGCCTTAATTGGACCATGTAGGTATAAGTGGAGGATGACACTCTCAACATATAAACATTGTTAAAAGAACATTCATAACTATGATAAAAGACAATGCAAAGCGAGAGGGAGATTGGAAAGAAGATAAAGTTGAATTATTGTACACAAATTAATAACCCAAATTAAAATATCAAAATATGTTAGGGTCCAACCCTAACCCATTTATTTATGTAATAAGCCCAAGGGGCGTAGTCAGAGTCATAGTTAATTAGTTGAGTTAATAAATCCCATAAGCGGTTATCAACATTAATAATAATTGTAAGTGGTTGACCCACATTATAGAAAAGGGGCCACAATTAGTTATAAATGGGCCATAGTTAATAAATAATGTGGTTAACCCATATTATGCAAGGCACCACTAGTAGTTATGGTTTTGGATGTCATAAAGCTATAAATAGTCCTAGATAACAACGGAAGAATCATCGAGTCTTATTGTAATTGAGCTTTGTTCTCTTGGAGGTTGCCCCCCTCGAAGTGGAAAGTGAACATTGTAATCTGCTTCTGAATAATAAAATAACTTTGTAGCTTGTCTCAATTCATGTGATATTTATTTGTTTATGGAAATATTGTTTTGTATTTCTGGCATTCTATTATTCTTGCAGGTCAAGTGCATAACAAGTGGTATCCGAGTACTTTCTAGGGCCAAATGTACCTCCAAATTTCACAGATTTTTTTTATAGGCTAGAAACGTGTTTCAATGTCTTTAAACCATGGGTATGTCATTGAGCATATAAACCTGCGATTTGGGGAGGCATGCACGAAGGAAATACAAGAGGTGGTCACACTTGTTGGACTCCCTTGTAACCCCTATGGGTACCCCTTCGAGTAGTAGTGCATTACACAAAATTGCACAAGGATTGCACTTCCACATACCCTTGGGTATATCAAAGATTCAAAAGCCCTCCTAGGGTAACCTAAAACCTAACCTTAGAAAAGCCATCAACTGTCTTCCTACTACAGTACACTAAGAACAACACTCAGGAATATTACTCGCACGTACAACAGGGTAGTCATGTAGTATGACTAAGTGTATGGTCTATTCTCCTTAGTTAGCGCTTTGAAAGATTGGGCTAAGTACTATTGTTGGACCCTTATGTATATCACGTAGCACCTAAAACCCCTTTGTGACCATAGTTCTCTCAACTATCTGAAGATCGCCCCCTACCTTTTCATCCAAATCAAATCCAACAGTTAGGGTTTGGCCACCATCTAGCAGTTGGGGTTTTGCCGTAATTGTAAAGATCAGATTCAGTAGTTGGGGTTTTCACGACATCGATCACTCTTTGTGCAGTGAGGGTTATGGACGCCATAGTCTAGATCATATTTTCATAGCAAAGTTTGCAGTGCCAAAAATTTGGGGTTTCAATTACTATAGTCCAGGCCCAATTTTCGCAGGATATTTGGCAATATCAAACATTCTGGATTTCTACCACCACAGTATTGATAAAATCGAAGTAAAAAAGAGGTCTCAGCCATCTCAAGGCACTTGCAAGAGACCTAGCCCATAAGATTCATGACGACGAGCTGATCATAGTTGTACCATTCACCTGTAAGCCCCCAATGTTCAAGTGGTCCCAAATTTTTCCCTATGCAACTTGAAGTGACCCACATCACTAGACTCCTAAGCTTGTACTCTTTCCAACCATACTACCCTTATGTAAGCTCAAAATTTTACTAGGGATAGTGTATGTATGGTACCATGTTTGAAGTTATGGATGTAGAGAAGGCAATGGAGAAAGTCAAAGATCTCGAGAAAAAAATAGATGACTTCCAGGCATCCATTTACAGAATCAGAGAAGCATTGGCTTCCCTACAAATGTCTCATGAAACTAAAAGGGAAGAAAATAATGTTGATGCACATGTAGAAGGAGAATCAAACCATCACATTCATCAATATTCGAGCCACCAGACACGCAAGCTGGACATGTACAAATTTGATGGCTCTAACCCGACGGTATGGGTGGCACAAATGGAACAATATTTCCGCCTTAACAATATCTGGGAAGATGAAACTAAAGTACATATGGGAGCTATTTACTTGCATGAAGAGTGATGGAAGTGGTGGAAGTGGCATCATAAATGCTATCTAGGGAGGCCAACTTGGAACATGTTCTCAAAATCCATTTGTGACTGCTTTGATCGGAAATCTCAATTTCTGGGTTGTCTCACTAATCTTTGGAAAAAAGTACAATATGGGACTACATTGCAACCTTTGAACAATTGGCCATCTAGACTAAAGGACCAGGAGATGCCTTTTACTTGGAATGTTTCATCAATGACTTAAAGGAAGTTATCCAAGCCCATGTCAGAATGCATCACCCAAATACTTGGTTGAAAGAAAGCAACAAGGCCTTAGAGGTGGAAGTCTCTTTAAATTCCCAATCTATTTGTCTAAATTTCGTTGCTCGGGCATGTCCCACCCCAACTACGGGCCCCACCCAAACACTTAAGGTTCAAAAAGTGTCGCTGGCAGAAATGGCCGAAAGAAGGAAATAAGGACTCTGCTACTATTGTGATGAAAAATACTCCCTGGGACATAAATGCAAGGAACCAAATTTCTTTCAAATTGACACTACTAAAAACAACTCCTTCGATGAACCTCCATCCACTGAAGTGACTAAGGAGGAAGAGGGTGAACCCCTAACAAACCCAGACACTGATACTACAACTACACCATATGAGCTGATTATCTCACTCCATGCCCTAACCAACATTTATTCTCACCAAACTCTCAAAATCCAAGGTTTTATTAAAGATCAATCAATAGTGGTGTTGATTGGTAGTGGAAGCACATACAACTATGTCCATAAGAGAGTATCAGAAGCATTTCATTGTTTTTTCAAGGTGATATCTAATTTCCAAGTCCTTATCACTGATGGGGGGACCATGAAACATGAAGGCCACTGTGAAAATATTAAGCTTCAAATGGGGGATTGTCACCTCAAAACCCACATGTTTTCCATTGAAATGGGCGGTTGTGACATAGTCCTTAGTCTTGGGTAATCGAGAGTCAGTCAGAGAGAGAGTCGTCAGTTCAGTAGAACCGTTCAGTTTTCGTTTTGAATGAGAGAGAGAGTCAGTCAGAGTAGTTCAGAGAGATGAGATGTTCACTATCAAGGAGATATTTCCTATCCCAGTAGTTGATGGCCTTCTTGATGAATTGCATGGTGCCAAATTTTTTACCAAGCTGGGCCTCCGTTCAGGATATCACCAAATACAAATAAAGGAAGTTGACATTCCCAAGACAACCTTCCAAACTTATGAAGGCCATTATGAATTCCTGGTCATGTCATTCGGTCTTTGTAATGCCCCATCCACTTTTTAGAGCCACATGAACCACCTTTTGAAACCGTATCTTAGAAAATTTATCATGGTATTTTTTGATGGCATTCTCATCTACAACATAACATGGGACACTCACCTTCAACATGTTGACCAGGTATTGCAACTGCTCCAAGATCATAAAATATTTGTCAAATTATCCAAGTGTTCCTTTGGCATGGAAAAAGTAGAGTATTTGGGACACATTGTGGGCTGTGATGGAGTGAGGGAAGATCCGAAAAAGATTTAGGGAATGCAAGACTGGCCCCAACCAAAAACCTTGAAGGGTTTGAGGGGGTTCTTGGGTCTCACAGACTACTATCATAATTTTTTCCGCAATTTTGGAAGCATTTTTCGACCCCTCACTAATATTCTCAAGAAAAATTCATTTATTTGGAATGATGCAACTCAACATGCCTTTTTGGCTCTCAGAAAGGCCATATGCTCCACTCCAGTATTTGGCCTACCAGACTTTACAAAAAATTTTGTGATATAATGTGATGCAAATGATATCATCGACATATAGGAGAAGAGTAATGAGAACACCAGCAAGCTCGGTGCCCTTGCACCCCGCAGATTCCAGAGACTCCTCTAGCTTATCGACGTATATGTCAAAAAAGGTAGGGGACAAGGGACACCCTTTCTTAACTCCAATATTGCATTTGATGTCTTTAGACCACCCCTTGTTGGTCTTAATCTTGGCAGTGACGGTCTCGTAGAGACGGATCAAAACAATCCTCAGCTTAGGAGGGACCATGATCTCTTTAAGTCTCTCCTAAAGTTTATCTTGAGGAACAGTGTCAAAAGCTTTTCTAAAGTCCACAAAGCAACATAAGAGGTCAACTTAACTATTGCGACATTCCTCCACAATTCTAAGAGTGACGAGATGGTTAATAGTTGAGTGATATCTCCTAAAACAAGATATCCTTTAGTTCATTTTCCCTGACTTTCAAGCCAAAGGCTAAGCTTCTTCTCCAAAATGAGCCCATAAAGCTTGGCAAGGATATGGATAACCATAATGGTCCTGTAGTTAGATGGAACGCTCTTGCCCCCATTTTTAGATATAGGTACAATAAGGCTTTGCGTCCAAAGCCAAGGGAAGCCATGCGTTACAACCAAATTGAGAAGCTTGTGGAGATAAGGAATGAGGATAGATCTTCCCATTTTAAGGATATCAGCTTGGTATCCTTCAATATATTTAGCTTTCCCATTAGCAAGATTATTAATACCAGACTCAATGTTGTCAAGCGAGAATACATACTCTTTAATAGGAGTGATTAAGGTGGTGCCCATAGTGTCCAGAGAGTCATACAACTTCTTAAGGTAGTTGTCCCAATTTTCTGAGGGGATAGAATGGTTATCTTTGGTTTTCCTGACAAGAACATTCCGCCAAAATATTTTGGGCATGACTTTAGAAAGGTGGAGAAGATAATCCTGTATTTTATTAATATATGATCTTTTCTTCCTCTTGATGATATTTTTTTATATATTGATATTCTGCAGCTTAATGATTTCATTAGGAGTGTCTCTGATCGCTTTCTTGGCAATTTTGGAATTAGATTTGTCATACCATGAATTGGAAGTTCTATTAGACTGCTTAAACGAAATATCAATAGAAAAATTTCTAATCGTGTTGGAAAGGATAGTAGTGAAATGGTAATAAATTTGATCAATGTTATTATTATAATTCATGGGGCCTAAATCCCTCTCTAAATCCCTTAAGAAGAGGTCGATTTTACTTCTATTGAAGCGAATATGTATTTTTCTTTCATTGGTCTCCTGCATGTTGGTGGTATGCATAGAAAGATTGAGGGATAGAGACAAAGGTCTGTGGTCAGAGTCAGGCTCGAATCCATTAAGAAGCTCAAATTTTTTAATATGGTTGAGGATGAGGATGCCAGAAATTTCATAATCCAAGACACTGCTACCCAGCGCATGGAAACATGTCATCTGACTGGAGAGGGGCCACTTGTTAATACCATTACAAATAAATAGTACCTGGGAACTACAAAGTTTGAGGAGCTCAATGCTGAATAAGTTCTCCATACTGTCTTCAGATTTTCTCTTGAATTTATTAGCTAAGTTACTATCTTCATCAAGCCACAAGGGGCCGGGATTAGAGTTTTTGCTTAATGTAATGGCTTGGTCAGTATTAGTTCTAGCATTAAATTCTCCTATTAAAAGGATATTACCTTCATTTCTCAGGTTGAAGATGTATTTTTATAAAGAATTGAAAGGAAAATTCTTATCCAAGTTGTTCTTCTTATAGGATGTAGAGTTGATAGGAGCGAAATAGCAGATTGCAAGAAATATCCTATTGGTGGTAGAATAAAATATTTCGATCCAAATGTATTGATTGAAGGGGTCGATTTTATGAAGTTGTATGTGAGAGGAAAAAGTGTTCCTTATAAAGTAGGCTATACCACCAAAACCCCTTCGATAGGATTTCTTATTCCAACGAGACCAAAGAGTGAAACCGTCAAGGTGAGGGACCCTAGATTCATCAAGCTCCCATGTTTCAACTAAGAGAATAAGGTAAATATCACTCAGGATCCAACTTAAAATAGGACCTTTACACTGTGGAAAGCCACAACAGTTCCAAAAGAGGATCCAAAGTGATGAAAATCCCTATTTATCACTCGTGCTTGAGACTGTATCTCTAATAATAGCTTTCCTATTCCTAATGATTGCCCATTTCCCGACCTTTCTTGCATCCTTGACCTTTTGGAATTCTTTCCTAAGTTCAACTTGGTCTTCTGGAATGAGATATTCATTTATAAATATTCCTATTCCTTTTAGGCTTGGAGATTTCCTGAGTATATCCATTTTATGTTCAAGACAACTGAACTTGACATGGATGAGTTTGTGTTTATGCTCAAGTATCTTTCCGACCCTTATTTCTTCCATGAAATAGGGTGTTTCAATTTGAGATTTTGTTTTTAATTGTTCTTTAACCATTTATATTGTGTTTTCATTGTTTTGTTCTTCTATACCCGCAACTATAAGATTTAAGGCTTGTTTGTGGCGCTCATGGTCGAGAAAAAATAATTTATCAATTCCCTCTTTGATGGGTTTAATATCTAAGTTATTTGATGTGTTATTAGAGCTGATTTATTATGTAGTTGTTATTTTAGATTTTTAATCTCGCTTTTCAAGGTGTCATTTTCTTCGATCATTGTTTGTTTACTATGTTCTATTTCTTGAATTTTACCTTTAATTTCTTGGAGTTCAATTTCGAGTGTGGTTATTTTATTTTCTAATGATTTGTGGTTGTTATCAAGCATTTCCATTAGTTATAGTTTAAAATGATTTTCTCTTTCTTCTCTTCGTATTTATAAAGACTCAATGTACTCATAGAGACTATCTAATGTAATTTTACTTGGTCTGCCTTGGCTAGAAGGGGGCTTAGAAATATGAGGGGAAGTGTTCATAGTGTAATAAACCAAAATTTAACACGAGGAGGGAAAATGAGAACGTGTGCACCTGTAAAGTAGAAATAATGTGAGGTTGTCACCGCACCTTGGAAGTTGAGTCTTTCACCTTCTTCTTCTGCTTGATAAAATAGTCCATGCTCCTGTGCGTCCTTATGGAAAAATCAGGAAGATTTTTTTCCGAAAAATCTCCTCACCCTCATGCATCGTCGTATTCGATATGCTTGGTGCTGTGAAACCCTTTCTCTTCTGCTTGATAAAACAATCCACACTCTTGTGCGTCCTTATGGAAAGCTTAGGAATATTTTTTTGCAAAATCTCCTCACCCTCATGTGTCATCGTCTTCGATATTCTTGGTGCTATGAAACCCTATGCGATCACCCTCATGCGTCGTCATCTTCGATATGCTTGGTGTTGTGAAACCCTACGTGTCTTCGATACGCTTGGTGCTGTGAAACCCTACGCGATCGCAAGTGTAGAATCCGAAAACAACCTTCAAATTATCAACAAATCATGAAGCTTATGCGATGCGAATGAGCTATGATACTTCTGAGAACAATATTTACTGATATGTGATGCGAGCATCCTCTCGAGAGTCACAAAACCGATCAGTGGCTTAGAAACGCACCCTACGGAGAGTCACAAAACTCTGCCTTCCTCTCACACTGAACCGTCACCTATACTTGCCTTGGCATGTAGTTAGGGGTATTGAGAAAGAGAGAACACTGGAGGCATCACGTTGGATCAACATTAGGGTCTCTGGATATTTTATTCTTAAAGTCACCTTAGGATTCACTCAGCCTTTCACTCAGCCTTTTGGCCCCTCCATGTTCAACTTATGACCCTCTTGTTTAGTCTCAAAATTAACCCTATAGTGATGTGGCCTTATCAGCCAAGCGGGGAATGAATGTTTCAGTCCTGTTATAAAATATCTCTCCCTTATGGTTATAGTCCCTGTTTCTCTAGGGACATTATTTTGAAGAATCATTCTTTGGAACAAGAGGCTCTTTTATTTCACTAGGGTGTTTGCTTTAGAATTGAGATTTCGATTTACATCAAAGAGTTGGATGAATTCAAACTTTCCCATTTATATGGATCCTTTGCTGAATTGGAATTTGATCATCGCCGAGATTGTCTCTTAATTTAAAAGCTTGATATATGACTATTATTAAGTCCTAAAATACGAAAATATTATTTAGTAATTCTATTTCCAAGCTTTGTTACAAGGCCGAAAGATCCACTTGGTTATTTGTGGCAATCCCTAAACCAAAGCATATCGAGTCTTAATTTTTTATCAGAGTGATAGATAACCCCTCCTACTCCTAACTCCCCTTCAAAATATGCTTCTTATATATATATATATATCTATCTATCTATATATATATATATATATATATATATAAACAAAAATGAAGTGTCACAATTACTATGAAAAACTAAAAAATCACAAGTGTTTTTCTCTTACAAGTTAAATGACATTTATGTAACAAATAGCTAAAAATATACTTTTCTTATTATACTATTCTAGGAGGTATTTTTAAGCGCTCAACATTTGTAATCAATTCCATTAATTTGAAAAAATAATATCATAAATTATAATAAAAGAAACAAATTTTAGGTTTTAATGGTAAATAGTTATAATATTTATAAATGTTTATTATTTGTGAGTAAATTATGGATATACATAAATTAGATTGGGAATGTATAATATATGTTATAAATTATAACCTTATAATTATGATGGTGATGGTGGTGATTAGTAACATGAATTGACTTATCAAACATTAAAAAGGTAATATATTACTTGGAATTATTTAAAATTTTATTTCCATGTTAAAAAATCATTAAGAGTAAGTGTTCTGAGATCACCATAGTTTTTCTAAGTTAAAAAGTTAGGAAGGTTGGTAGTTTGAAAAATCTTTTGAAATTGAAATCTAATCTGGATATACGTTACAAAATTTAAGAGGAAACACTGTAACTTGAACAATGTAATACTGATAATTTGAGGTTACAATATTTAATTATAACTTGAGAAAATATAAAAATATAACAAAGTAATGTAGGTTGAACAAATGCATTATTATATTGTGTTTGCATATAGTTGACCATGTGTACCCATGGTTGACCATGATTGAGTACAATTGACTATGTTCACCAATGGTTGACTATGGTCGGACATGGTTGAACATGGTTAACCATGTTTGAATATGATTTAAAATATTTAAACATGATTTATTAGGGTTGACTATGTTACTTACCATAGTTGACTTTGGTTGGACATGATTGAAAATGGTAAACAATGTTTTACTATTATTGACTATGGCTAACTATTGTTGACCATGTTAACTATAGTCAAAGATGGTTGGCTTACTCACTGATTATGTCACATGAAACATTCATCTTTGATGAATTTGTTGAATTTCTATGTTCATTTATGTTTATGTGGTATTGTGATGGTAATCAAGGGTTATTCCACATTGACTTTGGTGGCCCATAGTTGATTATGGTTTACCATGGTTAATTATGTTTACTATGGTTGACTATGGTTGAACATGAGTAATTACAATTAACCATGTTTGTGTATGATTAATAATGCTCAATGTTTGACTATGGCCTCCAGTGATGTAGAGGGCTCACTAGGAGCCATTCAACTAGAGGATATGAGGGATTCTCTTAAACCATGAGGCCAAATAAGTATCATAGTATTTTCTCAACACAATCATTTGTGAGGTCTCCTTAGTTTGGCACTCACCTTCTCGAGGATAATTTTCTTAATAATAAATTAGTATCTATGGATAAACATCTTCCTTTTTTTCAAAAACTATGATCCTCGATGCCTTAATAGTGAACAATATTATTTGTCACAAGACCTAAAAATTCTTTCCACATAACACATTTCACATTATTAAGCTTTCTTCATCACGACAAACTACTTATTGCACCTAAAATTTCCCAAAACATTCCTTTGTTTTGACATATCACATCGAGTTCATTTGTATTACACTCAAGAGAAGATATTATTTGTTGTGTGTTCTACTTATTTTATTTTTTGGGTGCGCCACACACAGTTTCACACCCTTCTTCAAATCCTACGTGAAATGCAATACATTGCGTGAAAAATATATTTCATGCAACATGCAACAATATTAGAAGTAGAAATTCCATTCTAAATGTAAAGGGTTAGACCATGGAGAAAATAATAAATAATATAGAGGTTGAATATAATAGAGAAACAAATCTGCCTTCACATTTGGATGAGGCTACTAAAAGAATCAAAAGTTTACAACTTGAACTCAACTAGGTTAAGTTGGGTAGATCCATTTCTTTTATTTCTCCAACTCGAAGAATAGAGGAAGATGACATTGAAAAGCTACAATAGAGGGTTTACCAACTAATAAAATTAGTCAAGGAGTGGAGATAAAAGCACCAAGACAACATATTCAAACCCATTGGCACAAAACCTTATTGAGAAAAGGAAAGAAGATCTAAGTAAGTAAGGAAAACATTGGATGATACTCAAAGGAAGTGGTGCAAGAATAAGAAACATGTAGCAACACTAGTAGAAGAAAGATGTGCTTAGAAGAAATCGTTAAAAGCATATTTTGGGGTTATGTGGTCAAATACATCCCAAACTTAGAGATCCACAACAATATTACCTAGAGTTTGATGGCCTCTACAAGCGAGGAAATATATTTATGACACAAGTGAGGAGGTGATGCATAAGGTTAGGATGATGATAATTATAATTATGTACAATTATTCAACAAGGTTCCAATTCAATATTTGGAATTATTGGGAATAAGGGATTGGACATTTGTCTCTATGAATGATGATAACTATACCAACAAATTAGAAAGGCCTCTACAAAAAAGTTGTATGATTAACCCTATAAAATTAATTGCTACAAATATATTCTTCATAAATAAAAAATATGCAATGGTAAACACACATATTTTATCCTGGAAACCCAAAACCGAGAAACAACAAAGTTTTTTCAATATGTATTCCTCTGTACAATGTTACAATACAACATATTATCCCACAAAATCCATAATCCGCTAATCAATTTAACCCAGTTTAGAATACAACCATAGTTCCTTAACTGAAACTAAAAAACCATGGGAAAACCTTCTATGTGCCAAAAAAACCACTTTTAGCAAAATTGTGTGTTGCAAATCACCAAAAAAATGATGCAAAAAACTGCCCAAATTTTTTTTCAGGGGTGCTTCCCTTGAACCCCATAAATAGGGGGTCTACCGCCCCCCCATGACCCCTAGTTGTGCATCGTGAATTGTATAATGCATGGGGATAGTCATGCAAATATGATAACACATACCCAACATTCTCCCACTTGTTGTTTTCTTAGCACACATTGGGGCACAAGGGTACATGATCAACAATCTAGGGTAATAATACCCATCACTTCTATACACCAATAGAACTTAGTGTTCAATTTTGTTTTTTAATGAATACACAACATTATTTAAAGTGTCCACCTTTTATAGAAACACCTTCTTTTCCTCAATCATATCTCTCATGAAGTGATACTGAAAATCAATATGCTTTGTCTTCAAATGATAAGTTCGGTTCCTTGCCAAGAAAATTGCACTCCGATTGTCACAATCTATCCTTAAAAATTGTTGTACCAATCCACTACTTGAACACAATATTTGTAACCATATTACTTCATTTATTGCATGAGTGGCTACCATGTATTCAAGTTATGTAGTTGAGAGTGCCACCACAAACTGTTTTTTGCTCATTTAACTGATTGCTTCTTTAAATAGGTTAAACACATAAAAAATCTTGTAGAATATTCTGCAATCCATATCTCCATCCCAATATACATAAAAAAATCCATGTATTTCCAACATTCTATCCAATCCCGTCTTCCCTAGTAACATAATCCATAGCCAGTAATGCCACACAAATACCTAAAAACCCTTTTTACTGTTGTCTAATTATCCTTCCTTGGTTTTGACATATACCTACTCAATACTCCTGTGACATGTGTAATGTATCTAGAATTTACCACAACATACATCAAACTTCCAACCGCAGTGGCGTACGAAACACATGACATGTCCTTTTCCTCTTTCCATATCTTGGGACATTGATATGTGGATAAATTTACCCATACAAAAATATGTACCTTTACCAATTTTCATTAGAGAAATTTTGAGGTCTAAAATGGCCCTCAAAACAAAAATGTACAACCAAAATAAAATTTATAAGAACCAATATGATTCAAGATGATGATGTCAACCATGGGGGATGATCCACAATTTTTGGAGTAAAAAAATAAAAAAAATAAAAATAAAACTTTTTTTTTTTTTAACTCGTATTTTCAATTAATCTCTCAACGATTCTACTTAACTTTTGAGTAGGAGCACTTTTTGGATGCATAATTTAATTCCACATCCATGGAGTACCCATGTTGCATACTTTTGACGGACCCTGCTACACAAAAAATGAGAAATACATGAAAAACGTGATTGCAATCACATTTTTTCATTTATTTCTCATTTTTCATGTAGAAGGGCCCATTGAAATTATGCCACATGGGTACTCCTTGGATGAGGAATTAAATTATGCATCCAGCGACTTCTCCCGCTTGAAATTTGAGTAAAACCACAGGGAGATACATTGAGAATACGAGTTGAAAAAGTAGTTTTTCTTTTTTCCCTATAAAATTTGATGATGTAATATAATATTATTTTATTAGTTCCACTATTATTTTATAATATTCCTTAGGAGGCCGATTTTAAACATAAAAATTTCTCTAATGCCTCCATAGTAAACCTTTTCAATATTGTCTCAACATACTTCTTTTGACTTACCATAGTTTCATGTTTTCTTGATCTCTTTTAATTTCCATGCCTAAGATAAAATTTGCACCACCAAGATATTCCATGTAAAATTTAGAGGACAATTACATTTTCACTTCTTGGATGATTTCCCTGTCATTTCCAATCAAAACCTATCATGCACATACAAGACAACATAAATAACATGATAAATAACTAACTTGAAATACACATATTGATCCACTTTGCTCCTTGTGAAGCCAAGTCCCAATATATGAGTGTCAAAATTTTGATACCACATCTGTGGTGATTTCTTTAACCCATACAAGGACCTTTTTAACCTACATAATAGCTCTTTCTTTACTTTCACAACGAAGGCTTCAGGTTGTTTCATGTATAGTTATTCTTCCATATCTCCGTGTAGGAACATCGTCTTCACGTCCATCTGTTCTACTTCAAAATCAAAAGTAACTGCAATAGATAAAAACAATCTAATAGAAGTTAACTTGGAAACAATAGAAATAATATCACCAAGTTCAATTCTGTCTACCCTTTGCTACTAAACAAAGGCTTTTATTTATCCACTTTGCCTTTTGCATTCAACATCTTCCTAAACACCCATTTGTTGTCAATGGGATTTCTTCTAGCAAGAAATCCACTAGATCCCAAGCCTCATTCTTGTGCAAGGTTTCCATTTATTCAACCATGACCTTCCAACGTTTTTGATCCTTTAAATACGCTTCCTAATAGTTCTAGGATCACCATCAATAATACAAAAAGAAAAATTTAATCAGAAATCAGGAGGAGTATACCTTTCTAATTTCCTTCTTTCCCTAATTGATCTCCTTAGTGCCATAGTTTATGGTGGTTCTTCTTATTATTCCCGTTCTTTTGTAAAGTTTGATTCATATCCTTCAATTCAAAATCCATCTCTGTTGGTTCTTTATCCCTTTGTAGGACTTCTTATTTGACAACATATTTGATTTCTCTAAATGCCACATCTCTACTAACACAACCTTCTTAGTTTATGGGTTCCAAAGCTTATAACATTTTAGACCATATTTATAATATCCAATAAAGATAAAATTTTCATCTCTCTTATCTAGGTCACTCCTATTTTCCTTTGGAACATGTACATAAGCATTATAGCCAAATAACCTAAAATTTTTAAGAGAAGGATTCTTAGAATTCCATACCTCATGTGGAATCTTGTCATCCAATTGAATGGCATTGATCTATTTACTAGGTAACACACAATGTCCACTGCCTCTTCCCATAATTCTTATCCTAACCCAACATCACTGAACATCATTCTTACTTTCTCCATCGACATCATGTTCATCCTTTCTGAAAATCCATTTTTTCAAAACGTTTATGGAGTATCCTTCTACCTTTCTAATCTCACTTCTTACATAATTCTTCAAATTCTTTCCCGCATAATTCTCCACCCTTATTTATCTTCAACACCTCAATTTTCTTCTTTGTTTGACTTTCCACAAGAGCCTTAAACTCTTTGAATTTGTCAAATACTTCACATTTATTCCTAAGGAAATAAATTCACGTATTACTTGAAAAGTCTATTGATTTTTGTAGCTTGGGAGGTACTCCCACAACCCTTGGGGTACTGGTTTTGTGAGTTTTTGACCCACAAAAGTGGTTTGTGGGTAGTGCACCCAAGTGGTGGGATTTGTGCCCAAAGTAGTGGGAAAAGACCCAATTGGAAAATAGTTTTTCATTGGATGCATGTGGAGTACCCTTTAAGGGCTAAGGGGAACCTAATGGTTCAATGATGGTGGCTAAAAAATTGAAAGAAATTCATTTCTTAAGATAGCGGGTTTGTATGTGTAGACTCAAGTAGGATTGAGCCACAAGACACAACCCTTGGTGGCTAATTGAAACCACCATAGAATACTATAAGAAGAGATGAGTTTGTGATTATTTGGAACATCACAAGTGCATTCATCAAAGAGAAAACCAATTTGAGGAGTTGCGTACCTAAGGAGTCGAGCTAGAGAGTGAGGAAGGACATGTTTTGATTTGATTTCTTATGATCTAGTTAGGCCAAGATTAGGAGATCTCCTGGATGTTAATTTGTGTAGGGTTCTGGGCATGTGAGTAGCTCAAATATCTGTGAATAAAGCCGAGCAAGTTCTAATATGTGAAAGAGGGTTGAGACCCCGATTTCCATTGTATAGGAGGGCCATAAAGGTTGTGAATGAGGGCCACAATGCTTCAAGTATATGCGCAAAGGGCCAGGGCCTAAAGGGTGAGATTGACACAGGTTTAAGGGGATTTTTGAGGCTCAGATTATGGCAGACTTGTGGCTTGTACAAGAGCCTTAAATGGGGCTGAAAACCTCAAGCATTAGAGAAATTTTGAGGTCTAAAATGGGCCTCCTAAGAAAAATGTACAACCAAAATAAACTTTATAAGAACCAATAGGATTTGTTGTATCTCAAGAAAAAATCCCTTGGCTGTGGTAAGGAATCAGTGCTTAAGACATTTTGTAAATGTATGTCACAATTATAATATCAAATGGCCTCTTCTTAACACCTTTGGAATATAATTATTTAATACACTCAATAATATGATATAATGAAAGCCTTCACAATGCCATAAACTACTGAAATTTGAATGAAATGAAAGGAAGAACTGTAAAGGAAACTTGAAGTGATATGTTGAGAAACATAATCTATCACTTTTAAGTTTTAGAGGGAATTCATGGAGAGAGAGGAAAATTGAAATAATATGTTGCAAACACAGAATATATTACTTTAAAGTTTCATTAAGATTTTGTGAAGAAAGAAGAGATGAGGTGAAGGAGAGAAAATTAAGGTTGTTTAACTCTTACTCACAGATGTAATTAAGAGACCAGATACTACATTACTTCACTTCATTCAAAGAGAAATAAACACAAAGCGAAATTGGAAAGACATATCAACATCAAAAATTGCAGGAAACTTGATCTTCTTTCATTTATTTCTCAGAAAATTCAGTACCAAATTAACAATCCTCCATAGGTCCAAAACTCAGAACCCTTTTTATTTATTTCTATCTACTTAAATACATCACAGTGGTTTCGTAACTCCTAAACTTCTTGAAACTATTCGAATACCTAAACTATTAAGATTACTTCTGCAATCATACTTGAGAAAACAAATTAAATCTGGAATTATTGTTCATTTGCTGAATTTGATGTTGCTGATGCATCCTCCCGAAGTGCTGAGGTGTCCTTTCTAGTTATGATGCAGCGACTACACAACTCTATAATAATGCCTCAGTGCCTGAATCTGCCTATGCCCCTGTGCTTCAAATGCTGTCAATCATATCACCTGCTACTCGACTCTGCCTCTTCTCCTTTGATCTGCGTCGGGTGACTTACCCGAGTTTTTCTACTGCATTTTGCCTATTTCTTCATAAAATGGCACATAACCGCATAAGCCTGGACTTGAAATCGTTTAGATTTCATCTTGGAACCACATTGCATCCATGCCAACATCGTACTTTGCATTTCACCGTCTTTAACTTTTCCTTAGCATTTATCTTTTAAAACTTGCGATATGTGCTATGCGATCAAGTCCCACCTGGCATTGCACATCGCACTTTAGCGACCTTATCACTTACCTCCGCTGTGATCCTTTAAAACTTGTGATTCACGATTTGCAATTGGGCCCCACCACATCACACATTTCACTTTGGCGATTATAACACTTACCCTTCGCCCTTAACTTTTGAAACTTGCATTGTGAGATATGCATGCCAGGGCAACGTCGTATGCCATGTCAGCTTGCCACGTTGCGCTTCACATTTCGTTGACTTTAACCTTTTCATTAACACTTATCTTTTAAAACCTATGATGTGTGCTATGTAATTGGGTCCCACTTGGCATCGTACATCGCACTTCGGCAACTTTATCACTTACCTCCCACGCCTATCCTTTGAAACTTGCGATTTAGTCACCGCCATCTATCTCTCCGCTCCAGTTCTGTGCTTTGATCCCAACCATCCATTTTTCCCTTTGCGCCTCCTCCAAAACTCTTAAGTGTTCAAGGGAAATGCACCCTTTCTACGCCTTTGGGAAATTATTTTGTTTGCTCCATAGTGTAACCCTTATGATCTTTTCCGGTGTTTTGTCATGCTAGTCCCTCCTGAGCTTGCGAATGAGCCCGAATCGACCCTGTTCGGCGTGCAATGTTCTGAATGTGCCCATCGGTCTGAATCTTGAATTGTTTTGCACGTGAATGAGCCTGAATCGACCCACCTTCACATCTCATCACGTAATGTTAATGTACCAATATATAAATCAAAATTCTTCTATGACACACAAAATTTTACATTTTCTATCATATATGCTTTTTTGGTGTTTTAAAAAATATTTCAAAGGTAAATGCGAATGAGCCACAACGTTTGGCTCCACCTGGGGATAGTACTTTTTTCCACGGAAGCGCTAAGAACCAAAAATTAGTACCTTATCCATTGGGAATGGATTCAAATATTGCTTGGTGACATATGAAAAATGAGAAATCTAGTATTTACAATGGTGGAATGCTGACTTTTAATGCTAGAAATAATGCTTCCGATATTTCCCGTTCAGAGGCTGTTGTACCGTCTCTCCATCTAGATCTTCCAAAATGAATGTGTTATTTGACCTTACCTCAGAGATCTTGTATGGACCATACCAAAGAGGGTAAAATTTACCATGCTTTCCCTTTTCTTCTCATCTGGTGTCCCATCTTAGTACCAAATCTCCTGCTTGAAAGAGAACTTCTTTTTCTTTTCTATCAAATATAGACTTCATCTTTTCCTGATAAGTAATCAAGTCATCCCTGACTTTGTTTCTGTTTTCAATTGATTCAATTATTTTGTTCAATCTTCTCACCAGAGCATTTGGTTCTTCCTGAGCTTCTTGAAGGAAATAAATCATTGGTTTGGCCAACTGAGTAGGAAATAGTGCTCGAGTTCCATAAACCAATTCATAGGGAGACTTCCCAGTAGATCTCTTGGTAGTGACTCGAACTTCCTAGAGGGAAAAATTCAACTTCATATCCCAATCCTTCTGATTCTCGGTGATTGTTTTCTTCAAGATTCAGACCAATGTCTTATTTGAAGACTCTGTCGATCCATTCCCTTGGGGATGATACACTGTGGAATGTGATAAAATAAAATTATATGTTTGACAGAAATTAATGAGATGAGTGGAGTTGAATACCTGAGATTTATCAGTCACAATTTTGACTGGACATCTGAATCTGTTGAAAATAGTTTCCTCCAAAATCTTCATCACCACTTGGTCATTCGCCTTCTTAGTGGGTGTTGATTCAAACCATTTTGTAAAATAATTAGTGGCAATTAGAATCCACTTGAACTGTCTGCTTGATAGCGGATTGATCTATAAAAAAAAATCCAATCCCCATTGCATGAGAGGTTCTTCAATAAATACTGGGATGAGAGGTAATGGAGCAAGTTTTTTCTTTTCAACAAACAATTGACACTTATGAAAACTTCTGACCAGTCTATAAACATCTACAAACAGGTTTGGCCAATAGAATCCTGACTTAATAATTTTATGAGAAGTGACCTTCCAACTATAATGTCACCCACATAGAATTTCATGATATTGTTTGGTGACTTCAGTAGATTCTCCTTCGGTCAAACATAACAGCAAAATACCAACAGGATGTTTCCAGTATAGCTTCACTTCTACGATAACATATGGCTGAGACTTGAACTTGAGAGCTTTGTATTTTGTTCTATTCAGTGAAGTTGGAAAAGAAAAGAAACACAAGTAATGCACAATATCTTTATACCAATCAGAGCACAAAAATTTGTATTGGATACTTGTTTTGAACTTGCTTTGACCCTCTTCATTTACAACTCCATCCACTGGTTCCAACAGATTAATTCCCAAGGCTTGAAAATGTGTCTCTGTCAACAAATTCGCTAACCCCTATCCCTTGACTAGCTTGGTGGGTTTTATGTCCAAATAATACTCTTGGATTTTTGCTATCCACTTCCCCCTTTTTCCTTCAACATCACTTTGGACCAGCACATCCTTCACAGAAGAATTAGGAACATACGCAGTTATTTGGGACTGCAACAAATAAGTCCTGAAGGTTTTTAGTGCTTTGACCAAAGAATATACTTGTTTCTCAAGAATATTGTATTTGAAGTCAGCATCTCTGAGAATTTTTCTGAAAAATGCAACTGGTTGCTCCTTATTATCTTCGTTTTTCCTGTAACAACACAACAACAATAATAGTGGGGGATGCAAATGAGAATACCTGAAAGGATTTTTGATAGTCTAGGCTAATCAAAACTAGGGCATCCTACAATGCTTCCTTTATTCTAGAAAATGCATCCCTTTCTTCCTTATCCCATTTCACTTCTACATTTTTCTTCAACATATCTGTTATACTTCTCAGGATCTCAACACAATTGCGCACAAACCTCCTCAAAAAGTTTATTTTTCCCAGGAATCTCTGGATATCCTTCTTGCTTCTGGGTAAAGGAATAGTATGAATGTTGGAAATATTGTCATTGATGGCAAAGGAGAAGAAAGGAGCAGCACCTGAACTATCACTAAGGCAAAAGAACAAAGAAGAACCAACAATAAGACAAAGGAGATAGACAAGGAGTAGAGGAAGAAAAGGCAGCAAATTTAAGCAGAAGAGCGGTTTAGAGGCAGAGTAGTGAGGAGAAGGGCCATCGAGTTGAAGATTAGGCCTGAAGAGTAAGGATTCCGATGTAATTACTGTGTTTTCAGATATAAATAATCTAGTCTTGAGTTTGTATTCAATTATGAATTCTATAGTGTGTGGAGTTACTGTATAAGATTGTGTATTTAATGGTGGTTGCAAAATTCTGTGAATCGATCACAGGGTGATCGATTTCACAATTTTCCTCTGTTGTTGATTTAATTTATGTGTGAATGACCTTGAATTTCAATAAGAAATTGTGCGAGTTTGTGTGTAATTGAATGAATCGAAACTCTGTGTGCTTTAGTGATAGATGAATGAATCTATCGTAAAAAAAGGCAGAACCTTTATAAGGATTCCATGTATGAAGTCAAGGGAAATTCTCTGTATAGACAGAGTGAGGTTTTGAGTTCGCATTCAGGGTTTTACTGTGTTGGAAGCGATGGGTCTGAACCATAGATAATGGGTAAGTGTGGTTAATTACTATGAATAAATGCTGGATGAGTGGATCAGAATGGTAGTAGTGTTGTAGTGGAAGCTTCAATACAAGAATCGTTGAGTTTATGACAAGACGGAAGACAAGCGAAGGACAGCGTTATCCAGAATGTGTTGGAAGGGAACCAAACCATGTGAAAGTGTTGAAAGTAACAACATTAAAATTGTGAGGATAGATGCAGAATTTCCGTAGCGAAGAAGGCGAAAATACAAAAGGCGTAGAGAAAGCACGAATCAAAGGATTTGTTTAATTTGTGAGAATTCCTTATTGAGTCTAGGACGCGGAATTAGAACCAGAGCAGTGAGCCAACAGAAGGAGGAAATCAAAAACCATTTATGCTTTTCTCATAATTTCTAAATGGTAAGCGGAATCTGGAAAAAAAAATGCGATAGAATTCGACGTTCGACACGTAGCTTGAAGTGGTATTTAAATACCATGAATTTCACAAAATATTTGCGTGCTAAAGTTATGCGGTTAAAAAATGTGATTTCCATTGGATTAGATTTGATGAAGATCTAAGGGTGTTCACAGTTGAAGATGAGGGGTCGTTAACGTAAGCGCTCTTTCCACTAGTGAATGTTGATGAGGTATGTTGCTAGTGTCTTAATATAAAGTCAAAGGGTTATTGTAATGGTTGTAGCATTTGGGACCATCAACGTGGAAGACATAATATGTGTTAAAATATTATGTTTGATGTGAACCGCGAGTATATATTGGATAATTAATTTGCTGTAGACCATTATGTAATGGGGTTAATGATAAAGCCCAAATGGTAGTAGGAGATCCCATGAGGTAAGGGCAACGAAGAGTTAATTGGGGTAAATAGGATTCGAATAATTAATTCAAAGATTCATGAGATTTTTTTAAAAGCATATGGTTCTGACCTTGAGGGTGAGAACAAAAGCAAAGCTTCCGCAGGAGAGATTATAATTCTGGGTGATATGTGTAGTTTGAAAACCATGATAATTTTATTCTAATATCTCAAATCTCAAATTTGAGATATAGAAGCTTCCGCCTACAATATTTACAAATTGCCCAGATTTAAAATTATTTGGGCTAAAACTTGAAATGTAGTTTTATGTGAAAAAGAGAGTGAAGATAGTGGGTATATAGCGGGGTAAGCCCACTATCAAGTGGTATCAGAGCCGGATAAGCTCTGTTGAGAATTGAAGAAATTTTTGTAATAAAATCTGAAGGTGTGATGAGTGAAGAAAGAAGATCGGATTCTAAGATCTGATATGCAAAGGTACATAGAGTTGCAGTGAACAGAGGTATGCAGAATTGTTACACTACAGTAGCATAAAAGACAAACATATAGTGAGCCGAGAACTGGAAGGGTTGAATGAGATATATCTGTTTCAAATGTAAATGTAAATGTTTTAATTAATTTTATATTGTTTGTGATGCAAAGGCAAGTCTCCGTGGGCAAAGAAATACCCCACTGTAATATTGAAATGTATACATATTGTTATATTTTTCTGAATGTGCTAGGCAAGAAAACGAGAAGGTGGAAGGCAAAGAGTCATACCTATTCACTTCGAATTCCCTGTGGAATACAAACAGTCATAAGGTAATCTCTATAAATGATGTCACATAGATATGCATAAAGGGTTAGAGAATGAAGAAATGAGGCTGAGAGGGTAAGAAGAAGGAGGAGCAGATAGAGAAGCTGTGAAGATTCAGAGATGATATAAGGCAGATATGAAGGCTGGTGGACAGCAGTGAAGAAGGAACAGAACAGAGCTGATATCCAAATAAATCAGCATGTGTTTTTTTTTAAAGAGTGAGGAAGTGGGTGCTTCCATATCAATTTGTAGCTTGATAGATGTCAGTTGTAGCTGGCTAAGGTAGGAGCCTCCTGTAGGTTGTAACCTGTAGAAAATAGATGGGACTTGAAGCTTCCTTGCAAGTTGTAGCTTGCGGAATTGAGGTTGTAGCCTCCTGTAGGTAGGAGCCTACAGAAAATCAGTGGTGAGAGGGAGTTGGAGCTTGCCTTTGCATCACAACAATAATAAGATGTGGTTTTCTCCCTTATGGGTTTCCACTTATATCTGTTGTCTATATTCATGATGATTATGTGTTGATACTCTGTATTTATTCTGCTTAATACCTGCTTCTCACTTATTGAGATTGTTTTTCCATTGTATATTAAGTTGATCACAAAATAATGATGTGAATGAGTATAAAAGAAAGTTTAATAAGAACATGACTACATTAAATTGATTCACCCCCCCTCTCAGTTTAACCAAGGGTTCAACACTGAATGGCTTCCACCCTTGCTGGGTCAATCTTTAATCCTTGTTTAGAAACTATGTGACCCAATAATTTACCTTCTTCTAAGGAAAATAAATATTTCTTGGGATTTAATAACAGACCAAACTTTCTGAACTTTTGATTTTTTTTTTTTGAAAATGCTCCAAGTGTTCATCATCTGACCATGAGAAAACAATTACATCATCTAAATATATAACTACAAACCTATCACAAACGAAGGCTATTTCCATGGCCCTATGAAATTTTGCACCTGCGTTTATAAGGCCAAATGGAATCCTTGCATACATGAAGGTGCCCCAGGGCGTAGTGAAAGCAATCTTCTTCTGATCTTATTTTTCTACTGCTACCTGATTATACCCAGAAAATCCGTCAACCATAGACAACCTGTGAGCTCCTGTCACCTTCTGTAAGATATGATCCATTTTCGGCAAAGGATAATTATATTTTAGAGATGCTCGGTTCAAGTTCCTGAAGTCTACACACATTATTATCTCTCCATTCTTCTTTCTTATAGGGACCAGATTAGAAACCCAGTCTGAATATCTGAGAGGGACTATAATTTTCACCTGCAACAGTTTCTTCACTTCTTTTTCGATTGGAGCTAACAAAAATGGATTGATCTATTTAAGCTTCTGTTTGTGTGGTTTGAGTCCTTCCTTCAATGGAATATTATGCTGAATAATGTTTTTTTCATATTTTTTTAGGCCTTCATACGACCAGGCAAACACATCCATATATTTCTTAAAAAGATCGATGTATCTTTTTTTGTAGTTTTTGGGAACACCTTTGAACAATTTCACTATTTTGGGTTCCTGTTGAGTTCCCAAATTACAATCTTCCATCTCTTCTTCTTGATGTGTTTTCTTTGAATCAACAACAACATCATTAGGATCGAATAATATTTCAAGGGGAACCAACCCTTTGGGGAGCACATTATCTTTCAATTGGATAATCTTCTGTTCACCTATTGACTGCTTAAGGTTTCTTATTTATGCTTTCTGCTCTGTTTGTTCTTCCTCTTGGTATATCTCAGCATTTTCAAAGTTTCCAATCATGGTCAGAAACTGGCTTATCTGTTCATCATCGTCAAACACCTGCCAATGTTTCACATTATCAGGAATAGAAGGTCAATGCCTAATTTCAATCTCATACTTTAACCTTGGATTTATTGGAGGTTTGAAGGTGCTGGATGCAGCTGCTAAAGAATCGGTCAATCTATTCTCCTCCTTCATAATATATTGAATATTGAATGCTTCAAAATAGTTTTCTACCAGATCCCACATGTCATTCCTATATGATCTCAATCTCAGATGCTTGGTTTGACAATGATTTTTAATCTTCCTTATTATCAATTCAGAGTCACCAAAAATTGAAATACATTGAAATCCCATATGTTTAGCAACTTGAAGGCTTGAGATTAAGGCCTCATACTCAGCCACATTGTTTGTTGAATCAAATTATAGTTTAAAAGAGAAAGGCACGAGGTTACCTTATGTTGATATCAGCAAGAATCCAACACCTGCGCCCTCCTTGGAGTAGGCACCATCAAAGTAGCACTTCCAAATATTCCTTGAGTGCAACTCATTATTTACAACTGCTGAAGAGAGCTGCTTCCCTGTGTCTTCAACAAATTTTGCATCTTCATGCAGCATGAAACAAGAAACGTCTTATGTTTCTTCACTATAAATGGGGGAATTTCATACATCTTTCTTGAAGGTAGTCTTCACAAACCTTGTTTCCCTGTACAACCTCCTTTCTTCCCCCATTAAAAACCGGACTGATAGCATAAGTGAAATATAATTTTAGTACACCTCCCAACTTTTCTCCCCGAGATCTTGACAGGAGCATTCCAAACCTGGCTGGGATGTGAGTAACCACTGCATCCATGACTATACTCTTTGCTGGGATTTGTGCCAATGAAACTGCTACATCTTTAATTAACCCAACACATTTCACCCTTTTGGAATCAAATGAATATAAATCCCTATAAGGTTTGGTAATCTACAAGTTAAGTTCCTTCATAACAGAAAATGGCATTAGATTATGGAATGCTCCTGAGTCCAACATGAAATTATGTAGAGTATAATCATGAAGCAACAGAGAAATATATAAGGGTGGAATAGAGGGATCTATTTCTTCTACATGAGGACCAAAGGTGACCACTGGATTTTCTTCTTTTAAGTTCACTATGTCATGTTAGCCCCCTATAAATTTTTTGACAAGCAAAGTAGGGGGCTAAATTGTTTTTGAGCCTTCAAGGAATGCATCTCCCCTGAAGACACATCATCCTTGAAGTCTCCTGTGCCTTTGCCTTTGATAAAATTCCCTCTGCTGACTCCCATTATAAGGTCTCACTGATTGCAAAAAATTGTGCCCCAAAAGGCCTACTTTTTCCCCTTGTACCCCTGCAGAATGCCCCATTTTAACCTTTGTTTTCCCCTTGTCAAGTTCCCCTCTTACCCCCTAAATTCCTCCCAAAATCCCCTTTACATCCTACACCCACCCCTTGTTTGGTTTAATTCCCCTCTTTTTCTCTATCGTTACCCATTTCTGACCTCGAACTACATTGAAAAAGGTTGAAAACCCACATTTGGACATATATGGGTCTTAGCCCCCTTCAGGCCAGCCCCCTTGACCTTTCCCCACGTGACCCGGGCGCTGAAACCATGCACTAGCCCGAAAAAGTGCTTAGCGCAAATATGTATGGGGCGCATTTTGAACCGTCGATCTGTATAGATCGGACAATCGTCGCATTTCCCATAGCGCCCATCAACCACCTCCTTTCACCGCCTGATCGCATCATCTACCGTTCATTTAACTCGTCGATCAATGGTCCACGTTCACCCACCCCGTGGTCCCCGCAACCGTGCCCGAGCACTATTCAAAAACCGTCCAGTTTCTATCGCACCGACGTTGGAGGGTGGGCGGTATTTTTTATTTCGGAGCGATTCCATTCATTGCATGATGCGTGGCACCGACACTGTTTGAAAACCACCCCCTCATCGCGTGTTATCGTTCGGTATTTGACCCGGTGCGATATGCATATCAACCGTCCGATCCAGGGCTCCCCATCCAACGGTCATCGCACCCCGAAGATGCGCGAAAATTAACCCAAGGCAATCGTACCCTGGGCCCACCATCCGTCACCCTCCGCTACGTTTTCCACCGTCGATCTCCTCCTGAGATCAGACAACCCAGATTCGATTGCCCCCGTCTTTGATCGGTCCCACCAGCAGAGCTCCACGTCACCTCCCTTCGCAGAATTTTCTCATTACATCGGTTTTTCGCCTGATTTCCAAAACCCTTCACCGTGCATTTTCCACCATCGATCATCACCCCCATGCAAGATCGAACGGTCAACATGCTCTTTCTCCACCGCGCCACCACCTATCTAACCCTCCACCATTTTTGCATTATTTTTCCTGTTTTCACCGTTCTACTGCAGTTTTTCCATTCACCTCCACCATTTCCACCATTCCTCCGGCCTTTGAAGCATTCTTCCGCCACCACCCTGGATGTTGTAATTGATTTGTTTTCATTGAGCAGGATTTTTCACCAGACTGGTATTTCGCTCCGCCTGTCATAATTGCAGTCAATGCGATTCAAAGCACAGAGATGCCGTTACAGTAAAAAAATGTATCAGCAGCAGAGATCAAGGTGTTAGAGCCCGAAAATTCAAGATCAAATGCTCTAATCCTCATTCAAGGAATTAAGGCGCAGTTGAAGATTAAAGAAGCACACGAAACAAAGCTATATCTGTGTTCTATATCAGCAGTGTACTTTTCTCCAAAAAGATTGCCTTTCAGCGTTCTCCATGCCCCCTCGAGCCCTCAAGAAGCTAAGTACACTGACAAAAGTTTCTGTTACTGTCAAGACCACAATTATGAGGTATGGAGAGACCTGTAGACCTTTTCGCCGTGTCACTTATTTCAGAAAGCTACCACAGAGTACCATCAGTCGGATTTCTTTAGAAGAACATACTTGAAGTTATTAACAGACTTCTGGACCATGCGCCAGAGTACACATAGTTAATGAAGAGCCATTTTGCAGAATGGGCATTCGACCTACCTCTCCTCTGTCTTAATGAAATCCACTTAATGAATATCATCTACTCCTGTTATTCTTTTCTCCTATAAGAATTCCCGAGAACATATTGTAAAAGGTTTTTGTTCGGTTGTTGCCGATTGTAGTTAGAGGGATTCATTTTGACTGTTAGAACAGTCTTGGGAGGGATTAGCAGAGTAGTTTGTAATGTAGTAGGTTGGGAGGAGAAAGTCTGGACTGTAACAGCCATTGAGCTCAGTGTATGTGACTGGTTTTGCATCAATTAATCAAGCACATTTCTTTGGATCCTGGTCTATTAATACGGGTGATGTTTTCTTATCTTATTGTTTTATTACATTTTCATGATGTTCATTGGTCTTCTGGGCTCGCATCAGAAATATGGCATAGGATTTACCCTTGTTAGGTACCCTATGTCTCCACTCTCCTTGCCTTCAACGTTTTCTTTTAAATGTGTTATCTAAGGGTTGATTTCAGTTAATTTAACCAGTGTAGTGGATGTCATTGCCTGCTAGCTGATGTATGAATTAATGAAATCTGTCTTTAGTTGTTCTTGTTGGGTTCAAGCTGGAAGATTTGGGAACACTGGGGATTAGAGTTAACCCTGTCCACTAGGATCCTTGTGCGACCAGCTGGCCTTTCTAAGATCTCTTGCTGGTGTCAAAGCATTGAAGGTTCAAAGTCCTTCTCTAATCTTTAGACCCTGGCTCTGTTAAACTTATCTCTGTTTTTCCCTTGGAGCATGCTAAAGCTGACCTGGAGTTAAATGACCTCTGGTCTGATCTATAAGCTGCCCCTTTGTCTCTCCTTTGAAAGCTGCCTTTGAGTATGTCCAAACAGGTCTGGAGTTAAATGACCTCTGACCTGATCTATAGACAGAAATTGGGTTGCTTTCCTTCTTTCACTTTCAATCCTTAATGTTCCACTCCATCATCTATCTAAAAAGATCCTTTAGTGTAGATGACTTTCCCTCTGAAAGCTTGGGCTAGTTGTTGCAAGTAATTCCCTTTCATGACTCCATAGCCCAATGGATGGCACTTTCTTGACCTATCCTCTTTGCTGAAACATCCTGCTATTTTGTTCCTTTCCTCCCATTACTTTCTCAGTCTATGATCTCATGACCAACCCAGCAACCAACCAACCAAATAATTTTAAAACCCTCTTTGTGCTTGATAACTAGCCTAACATCTCATTTGAGCTTTCAAGGATATATCATTCTTTGTTTTATTGGAGAGATCCCTCTCCGGGTCTAGGAGGGCTAGATCCTAGGGCCCCAAAGTGGTTATGATGTTGTCTCATATTTTGTTCTTGCCAATCTGGCCAAAACATGGGAACCCCAACATGTCACTTATGTCTTCCATCTGTGTGAGATTAATAAATTATGAAATTTCTTTCTTGTAAGCTAGTATTTTGGCTAATTCTAGAAGAGGCACCTGAATTTTGACCTTCTCCAACTCTCTTGTCAAATTGAAAGCATGAGTTTTCTTAACGTTCTTATTCAATCTTTCTAGAATTTGCTACTTGTTCCTGTACAGGAAAAACTCTCTCCAAGATATTAGTGTCAACTGATTTGTTCTGGGAAGATTCACCCTGCTGCACATTTGTTCTATTAAATGAATTTACAGGTTGTTTATCACTGACCTGTTTCGTAGGGTCCTTTTGTAGTGGAGTTGCCATTGGAGGAGGAATGGAACCTTGTTGTTCACCTTCATTATCCTGCACTCTAGATCTCTTTCTAGACCTCAAATCATACTTTTTATGTAACTAAGCTTTCATGAAATCTATGAATTGCCTACAACATTCATCCATTTAAACTTGATAAAAAGAGACTTCAGCTTCAACCTATTCTCCCTCGCAATCTTCCTCTTCATCCTCTTCTATTACATACATAGTAGATACTTTATCCTCGAACTCCCTTCGGTCATCTTTTGCTGGCTCTTCGAGTGCTGCTTCTATATACAATGGAGCTTGAACTTGGTCTTGATCTCTTCTTTCCCTTTGCAAGATTTGCAGGGGATGTCTTCTAAATTGAGGGTTAAACCCCCCTCGATTTTTTTATACTTGTTTTTTGGAATTTTTATTTTCCAATTCCATCTTAGCTAGCTTATTTGTCAGATTTTTTATCACCTTTGTCATATCTTCAATTCTTAGATCTTGTGATGATTCTTGTTTTGCCTTCCCCTTCTCTTGGACTGGTTGTTTCCCTTTCGCCTTTCCAGCTGTAGTCTGTATCTGCTCAAGAGTAGGAGCTCTTCTATCTCCCATTGTAAAGCTAAAATCAACTTCAAAAGCCCCAAAAAAAACTACCTTTGCTCCTATAGGGGGGGCTTCATCTCTGTAGGTAAACTATTGTACAATTTGTTGAATATTTTTACAAAATCAGAAATGTTTTCAATAGGATTTATTTTAATTTCATTAAACTCTTTCAATGAGTAACCATGATCTCTCTTCTCTCCCCATCTCTGAGTGAATTGAGTTTCTAACTCTTCCCAGTCATTTATGGAATTATTTGGTAAACTTTTGAACCATTTCCTAGCCTCTCCACTTAGAGACTGCACAAATAGTATCATCACAACATTAAGATGTTCTAAATTTAGATTACCAACAAAAGTGAAAAACAAGGGTAAATGTTGTTCTGCGGTTAATTCATCTTCTCCAGTGAAATGAGGAAGTAATTTGAGGTATTCTTGAGGCATGGAATTCATTGGTTGTGAAATATTTAGTGGTGCATATCTATCCATTAAGAAAGACGGTGCTGCCATATTAACAACTTGGTTAACTGCTCCTTGGGTGGTTGAGGTTGATGAACCCGCTGTGAAAGTGAATGAAGGTGGAGGCACAACTGATATGGGGGTGGGATGATGGACAAAGCAGAGGGAACAACAACTATATTTGGTTGAGCTTGAGTGGAGGTAAAAGAAACTAACTCGAAAGAATGTTATTTTAACTAAGGTTCTTGAAAATAAATGGGTGTGGAAGGAGTATCTTGTTCCAAGAAAGGGAGTTCCTTAGAAATATCTTCAAACAAAGGGTTATGAGAACTGATTCCAAGAGCAGGCAATGCAGGATCAAGTATTGAAGGAGTTTCGAGTTTATGAGCCTTTTTAGAAACCAATCTTTCTGGATCTGGCAAAGCAGGGACGATCTGGTGTGAGGTATCTAACCTCTTGTGAGGCTTTTTGAAAGCCAGAATTTTGAAAATAACAAACACAGCCGAATATTTCCTCCTCACTGATCAACCAGAGGAAATAATGTGAAAAACCCAGGGAAAATAAACTTTGTTTCTTCGTCCCCGACAACAGCGCTAGAAAATGTTCTATCTCAAGAAACAATCCCTTGGTTGTGGTAAGGAATCAATGCTTAAGACATTTTGTAAATGTACGTCACAATTATAATATCAAATGGCCTCTTCTTAACACCTTTGGAATCTAATTATTTAATGCACTCAATAATCTGATATAATGAAAGCCTTCACAATGCCATAAACTGCTGATATCCGAATGAAATAAAATGAAGAACTGTAAAGGAAACTTGAAGTGATATGCTGAGAAACATAATATATCACTTTTAAGTTTCAGATGGAATTCATAGAGAGAGATGAAACTCGAAATAATATGCTGCAAACATAGAATCTATTACTTTAAAGTTTCATTAGGATTTTGTGAAGAAAGAAGAGATGAGGTGAAGGAGCACAAATTAAGGTTGTTTAACCCTTACTCATAGATGTAATTAAGAGACTGAATGCTACATTACTTCACTTCATTCAAAGAGGAATAAATACAGAACGAAACTGGAAAGACATATCAACATCAACAGCTGCAGGAAACTTGATCTTCTTTCATTTATTTCTCAGAAAATTCAGTACCAAATTAACAATCCTCTAGAGGTCCAAAACTCATAACCCCTTTTCTTTATTTCTATCTACTTACATACCTCACAGTGGTTCGTAACTCCTGAACTTCTTGAAACTATTCTACAACCTAAACTATTAAGATTTCTTTAACAATCATACTTGAGAAAACAAATTAAAACTAGAAATATTGTTCGTTTTGCTAAATCTGATGTTGCTGATGCATCCTCCCTAAGTGCCGAGGTGTCCTTTATGGTTATGATGCAGTGGCAATCACAGGGGCTTAGGCAGAGTCGGGCACTGAGGTGTCGTCACAACTCGTTGTCAATCATATCACCTGCTACCTGACTCTACCTCTCCTCCTTTGATCTGTGTCGGGTCTATTACCCGAGTTTTTCTGTCGCGTTCTACCTATTTCTTCATCAAATGGAACATAACCGCATAAGCCTAGAATTTAAATCCTTTAGATTTCATCTTGGAACCACATCGTGTCCGTGCCAAAATCGCACTTCGCATTTCGCCGTCTTTAAATTTTCCTTAGCATTTATCTTTTAAAACTTGCGATGTGCACTATTTGATCGGGTCCCACCTGGCATCGCACATCGCACTTCGGAGAACTTATCACTTACCTCCCACGGTGATCCTTTAAAAATTTCAATTCAGGATTTTTGATCAGGCCCCACCGCATCGCACATCACAATTCGACGATTATAACACTTACCCTTCGCCCTTAACTTTGAAAACTTGCGCTGTGCGGTATGCGGGCCAGGGCCACGTCGTCTGCCACGTCAGCTTGCCACATCGCACTTCACATTTCATTGAATTTCACCTTTTCCTTAACACTTATCTTTTAAAACCTGTGATGTCCACTATGCGATCAGGTCCCACTTGGCATCGCATGTCGCACTTCTGCGACTTTATCACTTACCTCCCACACCTATCCTTTGAAACTTTCGATTTGCGGTTTGAAATTTAATCTCTACCATCTATCTCTCTGCTACAGTTCTGTGCTTTGATCCCAACAATCTGTTTTTCCCTTGCGCTTCCTCCAAAACTCTTAAGTGTTTAAGGGAAATGCGCCCTTTCTCTGCGTTTGGGAAATTAGTTTTCTTGCTCCATAGTGTAACCCTCTTTAACTTATTCAATGTTCCACCGCATTGGTCCCTCCTGAGCTTGTGAATGAACCCAACTAGACTCTATTTGGCGTGCAATGTTCTGAACGTGCCCATTGGTCTGGATCTTGAAATGTTTTGCACGTGAATGAGCCGGACTCGACCCACCTTCACATCTCATCATGTAATGTTAATATACCAATATATAAATCAAAATTCTTCTATGACACACAAAATTTTACATTTTCTATCATATATGATTTTTTGGTGTTTTAAAAAATATTTCAAAGGTAAATTCAAATGAGCCACAACAAGATTCAAGATGATGATGTCAACCATGGGGCATGATTCACCATTTTTGGAGTAAAAAAGTAAAAGGATTAAAAAATAATAAAATAATAAAACTTGTTTTTCAACTCGTATTTTCAACTTATCTCCCTAAGGTTTTACTCAAATTTTGAGTGAGAGTACTCGTTGGATGCAAAATTTAATTCCTCATCCAAGGAGAACCCATGTTTGATACTTTTGATGGACCCTGCTACATGAAAAATGAGAAATATCATGATCGCAATCACGTTTTTCTTATTTTTCTCATTTTTTGTGTAGGAGGGTCCATAAAATGTATGAAACATGGGTACTCCTTGGACAAGGAATCAAATTATGCATCCAAGGAGTGTTCCCACTTGAAATTTGAGTAAACCCATTGGGAGATAAGTTGAAAATACGAGTTGAAAAAGTAGTTTTTTATTTTTTCCCTCTAAAATTTGATGATGTAATATAATATTATTTTATTACTTCCACTATTATTTTATAATTTTCTTAGGAGGCCCATTTTAGACCTCAAAATTCCTCTAATTAGTATTATGTGCACAGAACCATGACCATTAGGGTTGCTAAGAGGAGACATCTTGAAAGGTATGTGACTAGTTCTCTATGTTGTGACTGTTAGATTGAAGTAGTGGTTGAAGTTTAGTTTTTGATTGTGATAGTGGTATAAGATATATCCTACATGGAGGTTTGGATAAAAACTATACAAGCCCTGAGTATAGTGAAAAAGGAATAAAATTTTCACTGTTAATAGGGCAGTCTTTGAAGTCGTAGGCATGTCATCGTTGGAGGAGAAGAGAAGATTATGTGAGGGCTAGTTGGTGATGCCCTAATTTAGAGATTTGATGTGAGGAAAAGCAATGATAAGAGGGTTGTATGTGAAGCCCTAATATTTCATCTAGGAGCATCTAGAAGGATGTTAAGTGGGCATAATTGTCAAGACCCTAAGAGCATAATTATTTGAAGCAACAAAGGTCTGTTAGTGGGTAGATTGTGTAGCCTAAGATTAGTCACCTTTGGAGTAGCTAGGGGATTGATAGAGGTAGTTGACCAGATGAAGATGCAAGCATTCTAAAGTTGCATAAGTACTTGTGAGCAACAAAAGAGGTGGTAAAGGACCTGTCATGTGTTCAAGGTACATGGACTAAAAGGGCTATGGAAGCCCTACATCAGAAAGTAAGTCGAGTGTATATTGTTCAAGGGTAAATTGGTGATTATAATTTGATGATATCAAGCCCTAGATTTTCTTGTATCAAATCTAATTATAAGGGCCATGATCCCCGGTACGATAGACCTATGTTTATTGTATTAAAGTTTTAATATAACAAGTTTTAGGTTGAAGAATTGTCTTGTGTACTACAATGATTCACTGCGATACATTTTATGTTGTGCAATTTAGTGCTTGTGTTGTGGAATTTTAATGTGTTTGTGATCATGATATAGAAATAGACCTTATTTTGAAGTGCCAAGGAAAAATAAAAATGGCATCAGAGAAATTTTGAAGGGACAACTGAATCAAAGTGTGCATGACGTACAATTCAAGAGGGAGTTGGTTACGTTTCTATTGAAGGAATAATAACAATGGCGAAGTTGGATGATGGTTTGAGATATGATGATGGGTTCGATGGGTTGTCCAACTATATTCCTTGGAAGAAAGTATCAAGTTGGTCTTGTTGGTGAAAAATATTTGGTAGTTTGTCAATAAGGAGATTAAGAAATCAATTGACCCTAAGGAGTTGGAAGTGTATTAGGAGTTGGATATGAACGTGAAGCTTATCATCCTAGACAATGTCAAATATCACTTGATACCTAATTTGTCTAGGAAGAACACTACCCATGAGATGTGGAAATCTCTTCAGGATTTGTTTCATAATAAGAATGAGAACCCTCCATTAGTATTGAGAGATAAGTTGAAGAGTACCAAGATGTTGGATGGTGAATGTGAGGCTCTGTATCTGGCTAGAATTTATCAAGTTTAAGATGGGCTCACTACCATCAGTGAATATGTTCCATATTTTGAACTAGTGAGGACAAATTTGAAATGGTTTTCCGAGGAATGGAAGTCGTTTATCAAAGGGATCGTTGCTCGAGAAAAGATGCCAGATTGGAGAAATTTATGGATGAATTCATTCAAGAGGAACTGCAGGACAAGGACCTTAATTAAAATAAGAGGACTTCTGATGATAACATATCTCTTGTAGGGAGGATGAAGGGAAAGGAAAATAAGGATTTGAGTAAGCTGAAGTGTTATACATGTGGTGAATATAGCCATTATTCGAGCAAGTGTTCCTAAAATAACAAGGGAGACAATGAGAAGAGCAAGGGGAAGGAAGTAGTTGGTGCTGCTACATATTCTGAGTTGGATGACCTATCGATAAGGTTAGAGGATGATGATTTTTCTCTAGATTCTCATTTCTCCAAGGGTTCCATCAATGAGAATACATGGTACATAGATAGTGGAGCGTTAGAACATATGATAGGTTCGGGTGAAGTTTTTGAGACTATAACTGAATGAGACTCAAAGTTTCACATAATGGTTGGAGACAAGAATAAAAAATATGTTAGAGGGGAAGATGGTCCACCATTCAAGATGGATTCAGGTTGGTTGCTGAGAGTTCAAGATGTACTATGGGTATCAGAGCTCAGATACAATGTGTTTTCTGTGTTAGTGATTGAGGCGAAGGGTTTTGAGGCTCTAACTCTGTTGGAGCTTTCATTGGAGTTATAGATCATGTTCTATACTGGCTAACAGGAAAGCCTATCTATTAGGGGAAGAAGTAGGTTCCTGAGACTCAACGAGAGTTGAGTTTGAGTGGGAGTATGTAGGTTCAAAGGGAGAATCCAAAACCCAAGAAGAGTGCTGGCCAGTGGGAAGCAAGGGGAATTTTAATGGAAAGAAGGAAACATGGATGGAATGATGGCCTATCACGAAAGGAAGAAGTGGGAAGCTTATGGTGCCATAGACACTACCAAGAAGAGTGTGGTTCGTTTTACAAGGTATGTTGTAGTGGTGAATTCCAAAGTTTTGGGTAGTGTCACCGATGATGACAAGTTACTTCCAAGGGGTGGAAGTACCTCCCTTGCTAAGAGGATTGTTGATTTGTGTAGGTTGGGAGGTACTCCCACAACCTCTGGTGTATTGGATTTGTGAGGAGTTGACCCAAAAAGTGGTTTGTGGGAAGTGTACCCAAGTGGTGGGCTTTGTATCCAAAGCAGTTGGAAAAGACCCAATTAGAAAATATGTGTCTATTCATTGGATGCATTGTTGATACCTGTTTGGAAATTTTTTAATTTTGTAATATGCTACAAAATATTTCACCTTTGTAAAGCTTGTTCACACCTCAATTGGACACTGGTGATTTGTTTTCATTTGCCTTATAAAATTGTTTTCACTGTGACAACCGAAAGGGGAGGCCACTAAGATGTTTACATTGCATCCACCATGTGAAAATAATGAATACACATGTTTGATATGATATGCATTTTTGTGTTTGGATAATTTCAATGTTATTACAAGATAATGTAACATTTGGCTATGCTGCTTGTACCTCCAATCAAAAGATAGAAATCAATTTTTTTGTATGTAAAGATAAATGGATGCAAAGAAAAAAACACATAAAAGGTTAAATATTTATGAAGGAAAGGGTCAACAATCATATTATTGCATCACATCACAACTATGTATTGAAAGAAGGGTACAATTTTATATCTACAATGTTCACCATAGTAAAAGGGTTTGGTTGGAATTTATACATATGTGTTTTGAAAAATTTATATTATGTTTTTAATGGTGGGCCACTTGGTTTAATTTAATGAATGGTTTTTCATTTATCATATGGAAAAGGATTGGGTAATATATAGTCACAACGTTATTTTATGCACTTCAACCTTGATATTATACACACAATATATATTGCCAAGTTTTGTTATGTCATATGTATTGACTGTGTTAATGAGCCATGATTTGAATTCTGAATGCCAAGTATGATATATCATTTGGGATATATCCCAACATGAATGTGAGAACTTTTTTGTTGAGCTTGAATAGGGTTGTTTTGTGTTGCTTATTAGTGAGTATTTTGTTGGATGATGTGTCCACCCATTACATGGTTTCGTTTGCTAGTTTTTTATGTATAAGCTGAGATAAATTCATGTTATGTTCTTTTATTGATATTTGGTAAACCTGTGCTCCTGACCTTTATTGCATGGCCTTGAGAAACACAAAATCATTCAACAACAGTAATGCAACACTACAAACACTACCAATTATGGATACTTTGTGCAGTTTCAATCCACGACTTAGGTTCGAATGTATTTTTGGGTTGTATACCTCAGTTTGAGAAATTCAATTTACATAGAAGTTTGATAGCTAAAATCTTCCATAGTTACTGGAGCTAGAATGTTATATTAAGGATGGGTTTGTAAAAACTACATTTTTTTGGTTCCCAACATTGTCCATGTAATCCTATGATTAATTGTACATTTAATTATTTTCTTTCAATTATTGGTTTACCTCTCCATGCTTGTTGGATTTTTCCTCCTCTTCCAGCTTCCCAATGACCCTATAAATAATTATTTCCCTGTATTCTTGTTGCATTTCAAAGCATTGTATAAATTTAAGACAAGGGTGCCTCCTGCCCCTGTTCTCTAGAAATTTTTTCAAAGAAAGGATGCCTCCTACCCATGTTATTTTTGAATTTCTCTAAAATTTAACAAAAAAGGAAGGGTTCGAAACCTCTCTACAAAATTTTCTAAAATGTTAAAATAAGTTATTGTAAACCATCCCTTGCAGTATCATTTCAAATGATTGAAAATATGAAACCCTACTCAAGTTTGACCTCAAATATTGAATTTCCTTCACAAAAATTGTTCAAAGTAAAATGTGTGGCAATGTCGTGCTAATGCTAGACTGTTTATCATATATTGCGAAAAAAAATAGACCTCTATTTGTATCAATTCGTTAGCACAAAAGAAAAATTTTATATGAAGGGCTTACTATTGAATTTCAAATATGGTCTATCTTGTTTAAAAGGGTTTCCCTTCTGTCAAATATGTTAGCTCCCTGTAATTAGCAAGATTGGAAAAGTCCAACTGCAGGGAGAAACACTATTTCAACCACTTTGGGATTCTAGGATCTAGCCCTCCTGAATCCGGAGAGGGATCTCTCCAATAAGTGCAAATATGGATTTATCTTTAAGGTTTTGGGTATTGATATTAGGCTAGTTATGAAGTCCGAGGGTTTTTATTTGTTTTGGATGGTTGAGCATGATTATTATTTGAGTGGAAAGTTCTAAATGGAAAGAGTTTCAAAGGTGTGAAGTTGCAAGCAATCAGAACAAGCTTTGGTTGAAAGATAGATATAACGCTAGTTTTTAGTCCATTGGGCTATGGAGTCATAATAGGGTTTAATTGAAACAACAAGGTTCAAGAGTGGTCCATGGGGCAAGTCATCTATGTCTAAGGATCTATTTAAAGTTGATTTTATGGAATGAAATGATACAACAAGAAGGGGAAATAAAAAAATGAAGAACAAAGAGCAGCCTAAGATCAGGTAAGTACTTTAAAACTATCCTGATTTTGGAATACACTTAATAAAGACATAAAATTAATCTAAGATCTGGTAAGTACTTCGAAACTAGCCAGATTTTGATGCACTTTCAATAGAAAAAACATTTGAAACACAAAGGGAAACTTTAAAAGCAACTGTTGGAGAAGAAACTAGAGGACAGGGCTCACCATAAACTTCCCTAGTTCTACTTTACTTGGTAAACTTTCAAGACAAACACATAAGATAAAAAAGAAAAGTCTAAGATCAGGTAAGGACTTTTAACCTAGCCTTCTTTCAACAAATTCTTAGGGAAAATTTCAGATATTTTTTGGGGATAAAACTAGGACAGGGCTCACCATCACTTCCTTAGTTTATATCTACTTAACATAAACTGAAAATAACATTCAAGAACAACATTTAGCTCAGACAGTAGGACAAGGGAATGCCAACATTTCTAACTGCTTAAACTGAATTAACATTCTTAAACAACACAATTTGGAAGAAAACATATAGATAAAGCTTATCAGTCAGAGAAGGGTACTAATATACAGTAAATCCTAACTCTATGCTTGCTGTTATTTATCAGAGAAGATGGACAAAGTGAAAACAGAAATAAAATAAAAATTTACAATAAGAAATAACATCACCATCGACATAGACCAGGATCCCATAAATCAACTTGTATTGATGGTTCAAACTAGTTACAACTTTAAGTCCAATGTTTCAGTTCAGCAATCGTCTTCACTTCTCAGCCTAACTTATTTAATCACAAGCAGAGCTTCAAGAGTCCGTGAACACTATTTACAAGTACAAGTTTCGAGCAAAAGTATATTTCAAAGTTCTGCAACCAACATTTTCTCATCTTCTACAATAGTATTTATAGAAGGAATGAGGAGGTGGGAGGGGATAAAAGATCTCCCAGGTCAATTAATACAGACTTAATGCTTCCTGGCCTTTGAGGGGCTCAATGGAGAAGTTTACATATGTTTTTCTGTATTAATTGTTTTACATTTAAGAGTAAAGCTCGGTGGGAGCTTTTGTTTACTTTAAGGCTCTGTTTGCTGTTGTAACAAATTTGCTGATATTGTTTGCATTAAGTTCTTCGGCTGAATTAACTGTTCGGCTGCGTTGAGGAAAATATCTTCTTTCTTGATCATAACTCGGCCTCTGTTGAATACTTTGAGGCTAAAGGTGGCATTGGGTAGCTGAGAGGAATAAATTAGCCTCTTATGTGGTAGTGGAGGCTCTTTCTGACCGATAAATCCTTTTGATTTGTATTTAAATGTGTTTAATTTAATGGATTAGGCTTTTGATTTCGATCTTAGCCGTAATTCATTAAACTGTGGAATTAATCTTCAATTCTTCATTTATGGCCTGATTTAATCTTCAATACTGATACTCTTTTGTCTTGATTTAATTGTCTGTGTCTTGTTGATGTGCACGTACCGCAAAAGGCTCATATGGCATCAATGCCCATGAAGCATTGCTGAAACATGAAGTTTGAACCCCATGGAATGATTTTCCTTAAACAAACAAAGCCTAGAGGATCATCATCCTCGGCTTTACCATTTCTTTCAAAATACCTGAAATTCATTTGAACCTGCAAAAAACACACAACTGTTATGAAATCCTGCGTTATTTGGTAAAACTGCTTCAGAGGTTGTGGGGAGGAGCGTGGCCGTTGGATGGAAACATCCAACGATGGAGATCATGCGTAGAAGTCAAAAGGAGAGCGGTGGGAGATTTTAGTCGGAACCGTTGATCTATGATTGACCAAGAAGATCAACGGTCGATATTAGTAATGAATTAATAATACAAAGGGGTCACATTATTTTGAAAATAGAAGAAAATGCGAAGAAATAAGGTTAAAAGCCCTTTTGCGGAGGAAAATATGAATTAAAAATCAAATGGGCTTCAGCAAGAAATTGAGCCGTCGGATGAGATTGGCTCATAAGGATCAACGACTGAGGAGGCGTGCGATAAAACACAATGGGAAAGAGGGAAAATGGTTTTGGTCGGAGAAACCGGTAGTATCGCGCGGGGAAAAAGCAGATAGGCAGTTTTTACTTTTGGAACGCGATATGTGCCAGAGGGTGACACGTGTCTTTTAAAAAAAGCTTATATCGCGTAAATTTTGAGCATTAACCTCCGCACTTAAATTTACGTGAAAACACGCGTCAACTGTCAGATGAAGGGCCTTAGATCGGACGGTCGGGGAGTGAGCGTGATATTGATAAGACGCACGGGTGATAATAGGTAGGGTGGTTTCAATATGGGCCGTCGGATCAAAGATTGGACGGCTGAGATTAAAAATCGAGGAAGGTAGGACCCATAGGAGGCAGGCCTGTCAGGGTTAATAAGGGCTGTTGGATGGAACAAATCAACGGTTGAGATGTGATCTGGGGTATAAATGAAATAATACAAAGGCGGAGAATGAGTCAATATGGGCCGTTGATCTGCAAAGATCAACGACTAGGATCGGTCATAAAACATTACACAGAGGCTATTTGTTTTTAAACCAAAGTCGGGAGATGCAATCTGGACCATCCAATCTGGACACGTGGATGGCCCAGATGAAATCGGAGGCATGCGATCAGCGGGGCAGAACTTTTGAATGGCGTCGATGCGATCGGTTGCTGGCCGTCGATCTGAGGATCAGATCGACGGTGGGGAGTGAATCAGAGGGGTTCAAAAGGCAGAGGAAGGGTTTATAATCGGAGCAAATGAGGGTCATCGGATTTGGGAAGGCAGGGAGGAGATCAATGGCTCACGATTGATCGGGAGATCGCCAATCGGGGAGAGGTAAATACAATATGGAATGCACCCTTTGAATTTTTCCGATGCGATACTGCGTGGCCCGTTGATCATTTCAGATCAACGGTGGATATTGTTTCAAAACATGCACAGGCAAAAACCCTTTAATACTTACGAAAAACAAAAATTTTATGAAATACAAAGGTTTTATGGCTCGGGGCGGGTTATATATATGAAACGGCTTGGCGCTCGTTTGCGGGGCCTGTGGTTTATGTGGAAAACAAAATGCCCGGGGCTTATACATAGAAAGGGCTAATCGGGACCAGGACTTTGGATCGGGCTTTTCAGTCTACCCATTTAATTTTCTCCGATGCGATTAGTGCTTCGAGACTTTAACTCTTGGTCCCTGGTGTAGGTTTATATAGAGAAAAGCAGAGGGCGCGGGTTTATACAACGGGGCTCAATCGCATCGGAAGTCTCAATAAAGAAAATAGACTTGCGCGCTGTGTTTTGTTCCGATGCGATAAGTGCTTGGTTCCAGCACCAAGGCATAGGTGGGGAAGTGGTTAGGACCTAGCCCAAAGGGGTTTAAACCTGCAGTTAAAAAACTTTATTTTTTATGAAATTTTTCACAATTTTTGATGGATTTGCGGGTTTCGGCAAAGTTTAAAAGTGAGTTTTAAACTTTGTAAAGATGATCTTATGAAGGGGAAATGGAGAAAAATGGAAAATAGAGGAATTCCATGGGGAAAAAATGAAGGTTAGTTTGAAGTGAAGGGAAGGGAAAAATGGTGTTTTGCAGCAGTCTGCTGTATGAAATCAGCAAGATTTCAGAGTTAAAAATGGAAACAACAGTGAAGATTTAAACAAAGGACATGATGTCTTCAAGAGTCTTCAAGAGATAAAATTTTTAGTAATAAAACTCGTTTCTTGAAGGCTCCAAAAAATGTTTTAGCCACCTTTTGATATAACAAATTTTATAGGTGGCTAACAGTGGCTCCACTTGGGGATGGTGCCTTTTTGAAGGCATCAAGAACTTTCATACTTGCATTCTTTGGGGGGTTGATCAGTGCCTTATCCACTGGGCTGCCTTTCTTTACTTGGATGATCTTCATGTTGTGAAAACATGTTAGCAGCCATGAAAAACAATGGATCTTCAACAACATAAGATTTCTACCTACCCAATCCTACTGATCTAACATTTTTTCTTCTTTAGAGTGCACTTGGATTGGCAAACTCTTTTCAGAACATTTTATTCTTTTGAAAGCATAAAACTAATCTAATTCTACTCCTTATTTCTCCATGAACTCAGATTAAACAGTTGACTCCATATGCTTCTTTACCTACTCTACTAATCTGTTAGGATTAAACAATCTAACAGATTTTTATTCTCTAATTTCTAAAATAGAAATTTAAAAGCATACAAGTCAGGATTAAACAGTCCAACTTGTTGCTGATCTATGGCATAAAAAACAAGTTGCACATAGATATTATTTTGCAGAAAATTAAAACAAAATGGAAGGCTTAAGACCTGAAAGTTAAGCACGACCTTCTCTTTTTCTACAGCTCTGTCTTTGCTTCTGTTTGAGCTTTCTTTGCTTGTTCCCTGGTTCAGATTTTGAGCCGATTAGAACCAATTTTACCTCTATTTTGACTCAGAAATTTAAACAGATTTGAGTCATTCTTGTTTGGAAACTTAGGTTCAGATTTTGAGCTTGTTTGAACCTTTAATTTCTAGCCTAATATACCTACTGATAAGCCAAGATTAAACAGTTTGGCAAATCGAATTCACTATCCTATCAGTAGTAAATTTAAAAATAATTAGTCAAGATTAGGCTGTTTGACTAACTAGAAGTGTGTTTTTCAGGAGTGGCATTTAAGCTTGCACACTTTCAGATTTGTTTCTCTTTTTATTGGTATGGGGCTGTACCTTTATTGTTTTTACAATCTGCCCTCTTTTCTTTCTTTCACTGTTTTTGTATTTTTTATTTTTCTAACTTTGAATGCAATGGTGGGTGAAATATTTATAATGAGAAAAAAGATAAAAAGGCTTTCAGAATATGATGGATCAAGAGAAGTAATGTTTAAGCATCCTGCCATTGACAGGACCCCCAAACAGCTCTGCTCCATTCAACTCCTGCAAAAAATAAGCATTATTACCAGCAACAGAATGAATGGAGTAAGGGCCAAGCCATAAGTTGTAAAATTTTCCATGCTTGCCCTTGTCTTCTCTCCTGGTGTCCCACTTTAAAATTTTGTCCCCAACATTGAAATTGCTGGCCTTTGTTCTTCTGTCAAAAATCTTTTTGATGTTGTCCTTCTTTTGCAATGCTTTGTTATAAACCTCCTCTCTGGTTTGCTGAAGATGAATAGTCTGATTTATCCTTCTGATCATGTCATTGTCTTTAGACTAAACCTCTTGAATCAACTTCATAACTGGTACACCAAGGCTGGTAGGAAAAATTGCATCTGTACCATACACAAGTTGGTAGGGTGACATACCAATAAATTTCTTCAATTTCAATCTGACAGCCCAAAGTGCATGCAAAAGCTTTGTGTGCCAAGACTTCTTGTTGTCCTCCAACAACTTCTTGATTATGTTCACCAAAAATTTTTTTGAGGATTCTGCAAGTCCATTACCTTGAGGGTAATAGGCCGTGGAATGACCCAATGTTATTTGATATTTGTGACAGAACTCAATCATCTTCTTGGATCCAAATGCTGCTACATTATCAGTGATGATCTTGGTAGGACAGCCAAATCTAGAGAGAATATTAGTCTCCATGAATTTTATAATAACGAAATCATTGGCTTGCCTACAAGGGGTGGCTTCTATCCATTTTGTGACGTCATCTGTGGTAGTGAGAATCCATCTATGCTGGGCAGAGGATGGTGGATGGATTTCTCCTATGAAGTCAAGTCCCCATTGTTGAAATGGAGCTTCAACAGTGATTGGATGCAGAGGTAAGGGTAGCAACTTTCTTTTTCCCTCAAAAAGTTGGCATTTATGATAGGAAATTATCATCTTATGTACATCAAGAAAGAGAGTAGGCCAATAGTAACCAGCCCTCAAGATTCTTTTGGCTATTGTCTTCCAGTATAAATGGCCTCCACACTCCCCTTCATGGAACTCGTGCTTGACCTTCTCCGCATCATACTCAGGAAAAAATTTAAGCAATATCCCACTTGCATTTTTCCAATAAAGACATTTATCTATAATGCAATATTTTACAGCTTTTAACTTCAAAAATCTTGCCTTTGTTTTTGATAAACTAGGAGGTGTGTTCAAATTAAGAAAAACAAATAAAATATCAGCATACCAAGAGGAATTCATAAAATGATCTTCAACAATGGGAGTTGAGCTTTCCTCTTGATCATCTAAAGCATTAATCATATTAATATCAAGAACTTCAAAATTTGATTCAGCCATTAATCTAGCTAGACCCTGGCCTTTAATGAGTTTAGTGGGCTTTATCTCTAAATAATATTCAAGAATAACAGCTATCCACTTACCTCTCTTACCATCTAGGTCCTGTGTTAGAATGTCTTTCATAACTGAATTTGGGACAAAGGCAATGATGTGCGAGTGTAAGATGTATACTCTGAAGTCTTTCAAAGCTTTAACCAAAGTGAAAGCTTGCTTTTCCATAATGTTATACTTCAAAGGAGCATCCCTCAATGCCTTGCTAAAGAATGCAATAGGCTGCTCTTGTCCTTGTGGATTTTTCTATAAAATGACAAAAACTATTGTATGTTCTGATGAAAATGAAAAAATATAAAATTCTTTTGAAAAATTAGGACTTATAAGAACCGATGTTTTGGTTAACGCTTGTTTCACCAGTTCAAAGGACTTCTTTGCTTCCAAGGTCCATTTTACCCCTTGCTCCTTCTTCAGCATGTTTGTAATGTTTCTAAGGAGCTCAACCAAGTTGGGGATGAACCTTCTCAAGAAATTAATCTTCCCAATGAAAGACTGTAACTCCTTGATGTTTCGAGGATGAGAGATCTGCAATATGGCCTCAATCCTCTTTGGATCTATTTTAATACCCTCTTCTGAAATAATGTGCCCAAGAATTTTACCTTCTTGGAGCCCGAACAATGTTTTCTTAGGGTTTAAAGATATCCAAAACTTTCTGCATCTCTCGAAAACTACTCTTAAAGGTTCTAAGTGCTCTTCATCTATCTTTGAAAAAACAGTAACATCATCAAGGTATATAATGATGAAGTAGCCCAGTTCTTCCGAGAATGCTATGTCCATGGCTCTTTGGAATGTTGCACCAGCATTCATTATACCAAAAGGCATTTTCACATACATGAAAGTGCCCCATGGTGTCGTAAAAGCTGTCTTTAATTGATCATCAGGATGAACTAAAATCTGATTGTATCCTGAATAGCCATCTAGCAAAGAAACTCTTTCAGAACCTACCACCCTTTGTAAAATATGATCCATCTTAGGTAAAGGGTAGTTGTATTTCAATGAAGCTTTGTTTAAGTCTCTAAAGTCTATACAAAGCCTGATATCTCCTATTTTCTTCCTAACTGACACCAGATTAGACACCCACTCAGAATATCTAATAGGGACAATAATACCAGCTTCATACATTTTCTTTATTTCCTTCTCAACCAAAGGTAGCTGAATAGGGTTTATTATGTGCAGATTCTGTTTGAATGGATTTTGGTTTTTCTTGAGAGGGATTTTGTGCTGAATTATTTTAGTGTCATAGGATTTCAGATCTTCGTAACTCCATACAAAAACATCAGAAAACACTTTAAACAACTCTATGTATTTGAGTTTAATGTGAGATGGTAAAGTTTTAGACATTTTGATCATCATTGTTTTTAGTCTATTGCATATATTGCATTCCTCCACTTTAGTCTCTACAGGCTCCAGTTTTGGCTTCTTGGCCACATCGTTAAAATCAAACAACTCTTCTAAAGGGGCCAGACCCTTGGGAAAACTCTGATCTTTATATTGCAGGGTTTCTAAATCTTCTGTTTCTAACTCTGCACTCATCTCTATTTTGTTTTAAAGTTTTCCAGACAGCAGATTTATATCAGCAAACTCAGGAGACGGTTCTTCTTCACCGAGAAAATTTTCTTCACTATTGCAGTCTGTTTCATAATTTGAATCCGAACTATGTAGTTCAAATTAATTTCTGAATTGCATGAAGTCTTCTATTTGTTTGTCTTCGTCAAACACTTGCCAATATTTTTTGTTATCAGGGACAACTGGTCGGAATTTAATCTGAGTTGTGCATTCTGTGGTTTCATATGGCGTTAAGCATGTTCTAGCCACGAAAGCTAAGCTGTGGGCCACGATATTTCTTTTTCTTGGGACAAAAATTAATTTGGACTCCTCAAAATCTTTCAACAAATCCACGAAATCTTTTCGGTAGGCCCTAAGTCTTGGGTGATTAGCGTTGTATTCCCCATTGACTTGCCTAATAATTAATTCAGAATCCCCATGCACTTTGATTCTTTTGGCTCCTAACTTTTTCAACAAATGCAAGCCTAATAGAAGGGATTCATACTCCGCTATGTTATTTGAACACTGGAAGTTTAATCTATAGGAAATGCTCTCTGTGTGGTTGTTTTCAGTGTTACGAATCCAGACACCTGCACCTGCATTGCTTCTAGTGTAGGACCCATCAAAGTACATACTCCATAGAGGACTAGTTTTAGGTTCCTTTGTTTGATTACTGTCCTCTTCCACTAAAGTGATTTTGGATTGTTCTTGAGTATCAACAATTAGTTGAATTTGTTTTAACTCCTCAGGTTTTCCACTGCATTGAGGGTTGTTTTCTTGACTGTCAAGGTTAAAGAGCGATGGACGTATAATTTGTAGTTCAAGACCTGTGGTTGGTTTGCTAAAGTTTTCAAATGAAACAAACTGTTTTGACACTTCTGTGGTGCTTACCTCTTCTTCTCTATTGGCCATCAGTTCAGTTAAAGTGACTTGTTCACTGAATGTTTCATCGTTAAACAAGATAAAAGAATTGAGGCCTGTATTTACAGAATAAAGAGGATATTTTTGTGGTCTGTCTTGGCTTGTAACCATGTACTGCATATGTGACTCCCTGTACAGTCTTCTAGATTGATTAAACATAGGGATGGTCGCATAGGTCATGTCCATCTGCATAGTCCCTTGTAACTTAGCCCCCCAAGATCTTGATAACAACATTCCATACTTTGGGGGTACCTCAGCCACAACAATATCCATAACCAAACATTTGGCTGGAATCTGTGCTAAGTTAACGCAGAGGTCTTTGACTAATCCTAAACATTTTACTCTGCTTGAATCAAAGGAGTAAAGGTCTTTATAGGGTCTGGTGATTTCTAGACCCAGGCTCTCCATCACCGCTTTAGGCATTAAATTATGAGAAGCCCCTAAGTCGTGCATAGCGTTGTGCAAATTTTTTTCATGAACATTTAAACTTACATAAAAGGGAGGAACATATCCCTCTTGATACCTACCTTCAATCTTTGGACCAAAAATAAGCTCTAGTTGGTCATCATTAAGATTGACTATATCATTATTCTCTTCTATATTTAAAGCCTTCAAAATTTGGGTTCTATATACATTTTGGGCAGCTAACTTAGTAAGAGGAACATATATTTTAATCTTTGAAATTTCCTGTTCCAAACTGAAAGGAATTTGATTCTTTGAAGTGCTTATGTCAGCTTTATTAACTACCACTCTATCAACAAAATTTGTTTGTTGATTTTGTCTATTTACATTTGACAAAATTGTTTTCATATGAGTACTAGCTGAGGTGCTAACACTACTAAGGTCTACATTCTGTTTTTGATTGTTTTAAGTGCCTTTCTCTTTACCTTCATCAGAATTTCCAGACACTATTTTGTCCTTTTGTTTTACAATTTTGGGTTTATTCACAGTGCTGTTTTGTGAAGATTTGTCAGAGGTTTTAGTTTTGGGAGTTTCTTGATTGGTTTTACTTTGAAGGTCATATTATTTATGAGACTCTATGATAACATTTTCCATATCTAGATAATAAATCTCATCATCATCTCTTTTGTCATCATAAGGTGTGTATATACCTTGTTTTCTATCATAATGAACCTCAAAGTCATCATTATCTACTCCCAGCATGTTGATATCATCTTCCTCTATTTTCTCATCTATTTCTTCAACCTCGAGCTCATAGTTTTGATGAAAGGGAGGAGTGATCTGTTGATCATATTCCCTAGGTATATTTGGAGGTTGGTTCCTTCTGAAATTCTGATTTTGGTTCTGATTTCTGTTTTGAGGAGAAATTTGATTTTGAATTGCTTGTGCTTTCTAAAAAATGCTCATTTTCTTCATCATCTCCTCCATCATTCTTTCCATCTTTGAGTTGGAAGTAGAAGGTGTGGATTCCCCTCTGAAGGATACTCTCTTCTCATTCTTCATTCTTGCTCTTTTCTCCATCAAGTTAACTTCCACAGCAAGAGCTCCTTTTTGCATATCTTCAAGGGTTAAATGATCTCTTTCTCTCAGCTGATAGGCCATTTCAGGGTCAAACCCTTCAGGAAACTTGTTTAACGCTGAGCCTTGTGGAGGTTTTAGATCTGGGGGAAGTGCATTATACACATTATTAAATCTAGTGCAGTATGCTTGTACACTTTCCCCAATGTTTCTGTGGAGGTTCTTGTAATCAGAGAGGATTCTTCTTCACTTCCCATTTGTTTAAAAATTGCTGATGGAAAGCTTGGATATCATTTATACTATGGGGGGCTAAGCCTTTAAACCATTTTCTTACTTCTCCCCCCAGACTTTGAGCAAATAGTCTAAGTTTGACAGATTCATCATCAATTTCATTTCTGTCAAAGTAGTCATTCATGTTATCCACATGTTGCGATGCAGTTGTAGTATTACTAGCATCATACAATGGTATTTTGGACTGATAGTCCTGTGGAAGATTGACTAATGGTACAGGAAGGACTAAGGGAGCATACCATGCTGCCATGATATGTGGTGGAGGTGGATTCACAAGAGGTGGATTAACAAGAGGAAAGGTGGGCTGGAGTGGAGTGGTATGGACAGTGGATGTAGGATGAACATATGTGGAAGGACCAGGAATAGATTGTTGAGCTGATCTTGGATGAGAGACACCTAAATTGTGAAGGAAATGTAAATCAGGCGGTGTTGTTTCTCTACTACCAAGATGTTCACTTGTTTCCGGTGATGAAAGTGAAGACTCAGAGTCTATCTGAATTATATCATCAAGTGACTTAGTTCTAAATGGATTTACTAAGTCAACTTGTGATTGTTGTAGAGCTGAAAGATTTTCAGGAACTGAAATAGCTCTCAAGGGTGATCTGAAAATAGTTGAAAATTAAATCTTAGGAGACTTCCTAAGTATACTTTCAGGGTTATCAACTATCTTAGGTGGGTCATGGTTAGGGTAAGCTCTAGTATGAATCTTTCTAGGAGCCACTATGCTGTGTTTTTAAGACCCAACTAAACAAGAAAAGTTTAACCAAATATGACAGTCTTTAAGAGGTTAACTAATTTTTTTTACACAAATTTTAATCCTACAATCCTCTAACTGAGTCTGAATGATGTTAAAATGATAAGGGTTCTTCCCAGTGGAGTCTTAAGGTCTGTTTAGGATTGTGGAGTCACCAAGTGGAAGTTTTTAGCTCTTTTGGAGGTAAAGGTTTTATGGTCCACCACCATGTTTATTAAATACCAACCTAAAATATTTTTGGGTTTTCTGAGTTATTTTTCAGTCCTATTGGTTCTTAAGAGTGTCCTAAATCTGTTTCAAAGCTTAGCTACGATTATGAGACAAAGACAGTCTACTCTTATGGCTAAGCTAGCTAATCTTTCAAGGTTAGATAAAATTTTATGAGAATCCTAGGGTCTGCCTAGTTTGTCACTGATTCAAACAAGTTTACCATGATTACCACTACTTGGTAGTGCTTGAAAAGGGTTGCTTGTACTCACAAGGTTTATGAAGTGTTTAAGGGAACCTAGGATGAAAATTCAACTCAAGTCCCCAGTGGAGTCGCCAGAGATGTTAGCTCTGGTGGCTCAACTGGCTAATATAGCAAATGTTCTTTGAAACAAATTTTTGATATCCTATGATCACCTTAAAATGAAAAGAACTCAACCTCCCCAGTGGAGTCGCCATAGATGTTAGCTCCCTGTAATTAGCAAGATTGGAAAAGTCCAACTGCAGGGAGAAACACTATTTCAACCACTTTGGGATTCTAGGATCTAGCCCTCCTGAATCCGGAGAGGGATCTCTCCAATAAGTGCAAAGATGGATTTATCTTTAAGGTTTTGGGTATTTATATTAGGCTAGTTATGAATTCTGAGGGTTTTTTTTTTGTTTTGGATGGTTGAGCATGATTATTATTTGAGTGGAAAGTTCTAAATGGAAAGAGTTTCAAAGGTGTAAGTTGCAAGCAATCAGAACAAGCTTTGGTTGAAAGATAGATATAATGCTGGTTTTTAGTCCATTGGGCTATGGAGTCATAATAGGGTTTAATTGAAACAACAAGGTTCAAGAGTGGTCCATGGGGCAAGTCATCTATGTCTAAGGATCTCTTTAAAGTTGATTTTATGGAATGAAATTATACAAAAAGAAGGGGAAATAAACAAATGAAGAACAAAGAGCAGCCTAAGATCATGTAAGTACTTTGAAACTATCCTGCTTTTGGCATACACTTAAGAAATACATAAAATTAATCTAAGATCTGGTAAGTAGTTCGAAACTAGCTAGCTTTTGATGCACTTTCAATAGAAAAAACATTTTAAACACAAAGGGAAGCTTTAAAAGCAACTGTTGGAGAAGAAACTAGAGGACAAGGCTCACCATAAACTTTCCTAGTTCTACTTTACTTGGTAAACTTTCAAGACAAACACATAAGATAACAAAGAAAAGTCTAAGATCAGGTAAGGAATTTTAACCTAGCCTGCTTTCAACACATTCTTAGGAAAACTTTCAGATAGTTTTTGGGGATAAAACTAGGATAGGGCTCACCATCACTTCCTTAGTTCATCTCTACTTAACATAAACTGAAAATAACATTCAAGAACAACATTTAGCTCAAACAATAGGACGAGGGAACGCCAACATTCCTAACTGCTTAAACTGAATTAAATCATTCTTAAACAACAAAATTTGGAAAAAAACATATAGATAAAGCTTATCAGTCAGAGAAGGGTACTGATATATAGTAAATCCTAACTCTATGCTTGATGTTCTTTATCAGAGAAGATGGACAAAGTGAAAACAGAAATAAAATAAAAATTTACAATAAGAAATAACATCACCATCGACATAGACCAGGATCCCATAAATCAGCTTGTATTGATGCTTCAAACCAGTTACAGCTTTAAGTCCAATGTTTCAGTTCAACAATTGTCTTCACTTCTCAGCCTAACTTATTTAATCACAAGCATAGCTTCAAGAGCCCGTGAACACTATTTACAAGTAGAAGTTTTAAGCACAAGTATATTTCAAAGTTCTGCAACCAAAATTTTCTCATCTTCTACAACAGTATTTATAGAAGGAATGAGGGGGTGGGAGAGGATAAAAGATCTCCCAGGTCAATTAATATAGACTTAATTCTTCTCGGCCTTTGAGGGGCTCGATGGAGAAGTTTACAGATGTTTGTATGTATTAATTGTTTTACATTTAAGAGTAAAGCTCAGTGGGAGATTTTGTTGACTTTAAGGCTCTGTTTCCTGTTGTAATAACTCTGCTGATATTTTTTGCATTAAGTTCTTCGACTGAATTAACTGTTCGACTGCGTTGAGGAAAATATCTTCTTTCTTGATCATAACTCGGCCTCTGTTGAATACTTTGAGGCTACAGGTGGCGTTGGGTAGCTGAGAGGAATCAATTAGCCTTTTATGTGGCAGTGGAGGCTCTTTCTGACTGATAAATCCTTTTGATTTGTCTTTAAATGTGTTTAATTTAATGGATTATGCTTTTGATTTCGATCTTAGCTGTAATTCATTAAACTGTGGAATTAATCTTCAATTCTTCATTTCTGGCCTGATTTAATCTTCAATACTGATACTCTTTTGTCTTGATTTAATTGTCTGTGTCTTGTTGATGTGCAGGTACCGCAAAAGGCTCATATGGCATCAATGCCCATGAAGCATTGGTGAAACATGAAGTTTGAACCCCGTGGAATGATTTTCCTTAAAAAAACAAAGCCTAGAGGATCGTCATCCTCTGCTTTACCATTTCTTTCAAAATACCTGAAATTCATTTGAACCTGCAAAAAACACACAATTGTTATGAAATCCTGCGTTATTTGGTGAAACTGCTTCAGAGGTTGTGGGGAGGAGCGTGGCCGTTGGATGGCAGCATCCAACGGTGGGGATCGTGCGTAGAAGTCAAAAGGAGAGCGGTGGGAGATTTTAAGTCGGAACCGTTGATCTATGATTGACCAAGAAGATCAATGGTCGAGATTAGTAATGAATTAATAATGCGAAGGGGTCACATTATTTTGAAAATGGAAGAAAATGCAAAGAAATAAGGTTAAAATCCCTTTGGCGGAGGAAAATATGAATAAAAAATCAAATGGGCTTCGGGAAGAAATTGAGCCGTCGGATGAGATTGGCTCATAAGGATCAATGGCTGAGGAGGCCCACGATAAAACACAATGGGAAAGAGGGAAAATGGTTTTGGTTGGAGAAACCGGCAGTATCCCGCGGGGAAAAAGAAGATAGGCAGTTTTTACTTTTGGAACATGATATGTGCCAAAGGGTGACACGTGTCTTTTAAAAACAAATTATATCGCGTAAATTTTGAGCATTAACCTCTGCGCTTAAACTTACGCAAAAACGCGCGTCAACCGTTAGATGAAGGGCCTTAGATCGGATGGTCAGGGAGTGAGCGCGATATTGATAAGACACGCGGGTGATGATAGGTAGGGTGGTTTCAATATGGGCCGTCAGATCAAAGATTGGACAGCTGAGATTAAAAACCGAGGAAGGCAGGACCCACAGGAGTTAGGCCTGTCGGGGTTAATAAGGGTCGTTGGATGGAACAAATCAACGGCTAAGATGTGATCTGGGGTATAAACGAAATAATGCAAAGGCGAAGAATGAGTCAATATGGGCCGTTGATCTGCAGAGATCAACGGCTGGGATCAGTCATAAAACATTACACAGAGGGTATTTGTTTTCAAACCAAAGTCGGGAGATGAAATCTGGACCGTCCGATCTGGACACGTGGATGGCCCAGATGCAATCGGAGGCATGCGATCAGCGGGGCAGAAATTTTGAATACCGTCGATGCGATCGGTTGCTGGTCGTCGATCTGAGGATTAGATCGATAGTGGGGAGTGAATCATAGGGGTTCAAAAGGCAGAGGAAGGGTTTATGATCGGAGCAAATGAGGGCCGTCAGATCTGGGAAGGCGGGGAGGAGATCAACGGCTCACGATTGATCGGGAGATCGCCAATCGGGGAGAGGTAAATACAATATCGAATGCGCCCTTTGAATTTTGCCAATGTAATACTGCGCGGCCCGTCGATCATTTCAGATCAACGGTGGATATTGTTTCAAAACATGCACAGGCGGAAACCCTTTAATACTTATGAAAACCCAAAATTTTATGAAATACAAAGGTTTTATGGCTCGGGGCGGGTTATATATATGAAATGGCTTGGCGCCCGTTTGTGGGGCCTATGGTTTATATGGAAAACAAAATGCCCGGGGCTTATACATAGAAAGGGCTAATCGGGATTGGGACTTTGGATCGAGCTTTTCAGTCTACCCATTTAATTTTCTCCGATGCGATTAGCGCTTCGGGACTTTAACTCTTGGTCCCGGGCGTAGGTTTATATGGAGAAAAGCGGAGGGCAGGGGTTTATACAACGGGGCTCAATTACATCGGAGGTCTCAATAAATAAAATAGACTTGCGCGCTGTGTTTTGTTTCGATGCGATAAGCGCTTGGGACCATTAGCGCTTGGTTCCAGCACCAAGGCATAGGTGGGGAAGTGGTTAGGACCTAGCCCAAAGGGGCTTAAACCTGCAGTTAAAAAACTTTATTTTTTATGAAATTTTTCACAGTTTTTGATGGATTTGGGGGTTTCGGCAAAGTTTAAAAGTGAGTTTTAAACTTTGTAAAGAAGATCTTATGAAGGGGAAATGGAGAAAAATGGAAAATAGAGGAATTCCATGGGGAAAAAATGAAGGTTAGTTTGAAGTGAAGGGAAGGGAAAAATGGTGTTTTGCAGCAGTCTTCTCTATGAAATCAGCAAGATTTCAGAGTTAAAAATGGAAACAACAGTGAAGATTTAAACAAAGGACATGATGTCTTCAAGAGTCTTCAAGAGATAACATTTTTAACAATAAAACTTGTTTCTTGAAGGCTCCAAAAAATGTTTTAGCCACCTTTTGATATAACAAATTTTATAGGTGGCTAACAAAATACATATGAATTTCTTCAAAAAATAGAAAATAGAAAATATATCTATTCATATAGAAGAAGTAATGATATATAGCATTTTTGAAGCATGAACTTGCATGTAATATCATGTCCTTCTATCCGACAGTCTCCCTGTTAATGTTACTATTTCACCTATTAATTTGAAAAAAAAAAACTTGCAAGTAATGAACTTTGGTTCAAACCCTAGTTTAGTTGTTTTTCAAAAAAGAAGAAAAGGAACGAGGGTTAAAAAATGACTAAGTTTTATGAAAGGTCTCTATTATATCATTGTTTGTATACAAAGCCATATCTATGCGCCCAATTCTGCAAATTAAGATTGCATTATGAATTCTATTGGATTTGATCGATTTCCCCTCTATGCCTATTTCGTCCACTCAATTCATTTTCCTTTATCCATTCCTCAAGCATGTGAAAGGTGAATGATTCTTGATTTACACTGTTGATTTGTAAAAATTGTAAAGTGATATGAGTAGTTGATGGCTTTCCTGTTTAATAGTTTTAGTATAAATTTGAACATTTTTCAAAAATGAGTTTAGGTTCACGAGGTCAATGTAGAGGCAAAGGAAGGAGGAATAGACCACCAGGCTGGTGGGATTCTGGCAAGAACAAAAAAGTTCATTGCTCTGTCCATTTTAATGTTGATTCAAATGAGCTTCACTAGCTTGCCAACAACAGTCATCTCAATCTATGGTCTCCCAATGTATCATGCATCCCTCATGTTTATCAAAATAGTTCAAATCCCTCTCTCTAACCTCAACCTAATATATACGAGATACCAAGTCCCTTACTTTCCAATGCACCACTGAATGAAAATGATGGCTATAATCCCATTCAAAATTTAGTTGAATGTGATGATAATGCTTGGGGTAATAAAATTTTGTTTATAGTTCTCGTTTAACTACACATAATGGCTATCCACATTTTGGAAGACCTATTTTTCATCTGCATCTGAAGGCTACCCCTTCTCCTACTTCTACTAGCCATACTCATCAACTTCTACTACTCCTTAAACTACAATTTTTTCTCCACCTTGTCCTCCACCCACTTTCCTTGTCAATGTTTCCTCTGCAAAATATTTTGAACATAATGTCACTACAGGATCCAGGAAAAATCCCATGGCCTCTGCTCCAAAGAGTACTAAGGATCAACAAAAATATGAAACAAAGGGACCTTGCTTCTCTATGGAGATATTCTTAGCAGAATCTAAGAATAATGCCTCTCCATTTGCATATAAATTTTGATGTTGTAGTAGTTGCTCGCCATTAATATTTTCAAGATGATAGTTACTCACCAGGGACCTCATGGAAATCACACATAAGGAAGATCTAGAAAAGTGGATAAATAAAGGAAGCATGAAAATAAATAAGAACACACTTGAAACTTGATGATCAAAGCACCCCAAAGACTCCAATATTGAATACCCTTTGGAGGGTGAAAGCACCACGATCAAAAGATAAGAAAATTACAAAGATAGAGTGGCAACCATGTCACCACTGAAGAAATTCCATGTCATCAGTCACTATCAGTCCTAGTCATCAAACATAATGACATGTCAAGTATCATCATATAATGATGTGGAGGTCATGATGTAGTATTTTAATCATTGTAAAAGAAAAATAAGTGGAATTCAAAGAGTCATGTGGAACAAGAAGAGTCACATAGTCATATATGGACAAAGATTGTATAGAAGTACAAAAGTCATTTAGAAGTTCAATATTGTTTAGAATTCCAAAGGAAACACTAGAAGTCCAAGATTCATGGGGGTAATCCAAGAGTCACGAGGATATGAAATTTCATTCCTCTTGTTATAAAATAAAACTCATAACTTAAGCAAAATTCTTTTGGAGGTTTAAGCTTTGGATAGCTAGCCTTGTGTTCTCTACTTGGAACAGGAGAGAAAAATATTCTTTGGAGAAGCAAGAAGTGACTTAATGTTCCACTATTGGAACTAGTGTTCACCATTGTAATTGATGTACTTGGATATTTCACCTTATAATTGAAGATCTATGAGCCAACACATTTTCATGCATGTATCACAAATGTTTTAGGACTATTCTTGGGATTTTTATGTTGGAAAGTGTAACTAGGATCAATCTTGATATTGACTATGTAATTATATATTTATGTAAAGAAGAAGACAAAGATAATAATATATATTTTTGATATGCTTGTCTCATGGGTTTCATAAGCAAGGTTTTAGGTCAAAGGACTTCTTCTTGATGTACTCTAGGGATTTTTCTTCTGGTCATAAATGTACTATTTAAGGAGTCATGTATATGAAGTATCTAGTCAGTGAAGTATGCTCTAAACCTTGTCACATAAGCCTTGAAGACTCAACTTCATATGATGAAAAATTCCAGTGTTAAACATCTTCTATAGACATCATATAAGCAATGATGAAGTCAGCCTACAAGTTGTTTGAAGGGTCGACCTAAAACATGGTCATGATGCCTATATATACATGAAGCTCTACAGTCATTTGAGCAAGTGAAATTTAGACAAGTTTGAGATGTTCAGACTATGATACATGTAGAAAGGATTGCAAAATAAGTATGAAATGGAATGCAGATTGCTCTGAAGAAAAACATAAAGATAAGTATAAATAATTTTTGGATAGGTCTGAAATAGACAACGTGGATTAGTCTGTGATTGAGTACAGAATTCTAGACAGGAACAAGCGTGGGTTTAAGGTCAAAGAAAAGTGTGGATATCACAATGTGGTGAAGTTTGATATATATGTGAAGTCAAGGCAACAGTCAACTGTGTTACAGTGTTGTATTAAGATGCAGATATGTCTAAAGAATTTGTATACAATCTCCATATCATAGTGCGAGAAAGTAAGGAAGGTAAATATGTGATTTACCTTCCCGATCTACAATGCGAGAAAGAAGGTAGTATATTTCAAGTGAAGAAGATTCAAAGACATGCGAAGAGAAGGATCAAGAGTGACCTTGGCTACTATATTTGAATAGAAATAAGTCTGTGGAAAGGAAGTGTTTGAGTAACCGAGAAAGATAGACCTAGAGACCGAGCTCTCTAGTATTGATGCAGGACAATGCAGGTTGGTGCAGAAAATAAGGATAATATTTGAAGGAAAATAAAGAAGCAGTGATAAGGGAGGCATACATAGGTCAAGGGTCTAAGTATTTCTCATGGTACTTGTCATTTGAAAGTCTATAAGAAGAATTTATCGTGGGTTTTCCTCTCCAATAGGGAGAGTTTTTACCCTTGCTCGAAGAGCCTAAATGTTTTCTATTGTGTTTTGGTAATTGACTTGATGAAAGACTAAATAAGCTAAGAAGAGAAGACATAAGTAAAATAAGTAAGCTCACAACTAATTATCAAGGAGAGAATTTGAATTAATCACTTACCCTCCAAATTCTCAACAATTTATGATATATGTTGTGTTGATATGTACTAGATAAATTGAACTATTTAGGTGGATTCGGTACATATCTTGTTGAATGTGTTGTATTTGCCTTAATATCTTTTGTGAAATATTTCACTAATGAATCTTTTCATGCTCTTGTGTGCCTCTTCTAGGATAGTACTATTACTTTCCTCTTAAAGACTCACCTTTTGTCTCCGCTCGTGAAGGTTTCCTATTACATCATGCAATTGGTTCTTAGAAATGTCATCTTACTTGCTTATTCAAGGTTTATGTATATAATCTCTTATGCTATCCACTGAAACCAAGATGAACCTTTGTGTTATGGTGGCTGGGTCGATACTCTGGATGGGGCTTCTACTCCAAACAGTGTGAGGTCTAATTGGGACTTCACATCAAGGAGACCCCCTGTATGTTGGCAGTATCCAACACCGTCAACAGGAGGCCAAGGAAAAATGATTATAACCAAGTAAAAGATATAACAGGCTTAACAAAAATTTAGGAATAATAATAAATAAAGAAGGATATAAGGGAAATTTTCAGCTCCCTCTGGATCCTTGCTTTCTTTGCAGAAATCATAAAAATTCATCTACAAAAGCATCATTTTCATTCTTATCATCAAACATTAATGCATATGCTTGACTTTACTTCCTTGCATGAGATAAGGTTTCTTGGTTCAAAAAAATCATCGTGTTTCAATAATTTAAATATAGCTCTAGGATTTTGTCCAAAAACCCTAGGGATTTCTTAATTATATCCTTCAAGATTTATCTAGGGTTTAAAAACCCTAGGACTATAAGATATTCCAAGAAAATATCATAGCATAGGTGTTATGAATTCTCTTCACAACTCCCTCTTTATCTTGAGCAACTTCCTTGAATCAAATCAAATTGATCATATCTCAAAAATTTTGCCATATATTGATCTATTATAGAAACAACCATGACACCTTAGCGCCATCTCAACCAATACAATCATAAACACAATAGTACAATGCAAAGAATTTTGAGCTTACAATATATCTTCATAGTAGTACAAGGTTCATGGCATTAGTATTATAGAAGCTTAGATCTCTGCAGTTTCAAAAACAACATTCTGCTTCAGAACACATACTCTCCTCTCCAAATGAAGTACCCTTACACAGGTTTGTAAAAAAATACTTCAATATAATACACTTAAAGTTTCAAAAAAAATATTGGTATCATACTTATTTTATCTCCCATTAGCATGGCTTATCTTGACTTAGGTTAGGCAATACCGAACTTTGAACCATAGTCTGAGAAATTTTCTTAAGTATAATAAATCCAAAAACTATGATCAAATTCACCAAGGTTTTTTACGGTGTAAATGTGTTGGAACAGGGTCTCCTCACCTTGTTTTTTTCCAATTTTGTAATATTTTTTGTAGCAATTGGTCTAGTGCAGGGGCTTTGGGGCAGGTAAAAGCCCCCAATGTATTGTAATGGGTCAAAGGGTAGACCTAGAGTCCGCAAACCATGGTTTGCAGACTAGACGATAGCGTAGGCTATGATGATATAAATAGATATATAGTTTGAGTCTAAAGGTAAGGAAGATTGATGCTAAGTACGAACTATTGAGATCTGTTATGGGTAGTAATGGGTAAGGACTCCTGCTGGCTATGTGCGCGGAGAGCCTCAGTCCTGCTTTGTGCGGACCCTGCTGGTTGTGTGCTCGAGCTATGACTTGGGTTTGTAACTAGAGTTTGGATGTTAATGAACACGATTTTTTTTGAAGTATCTCCATGTTATCTGAACTAGTTGCGTACCTCTGATTGTGTTATTTTGTGATGATAATTGTTGATGCGCACGTGGATGCAGAGGTGTTTCTAAGATCTGCTTAATAATAGTAACTTTGTTTATGTTACATGTTGTTTATACTATTAAGGGCTTGGTAATAAGCTTGTTTATGTGCGAACCTGATAGATCTGAATAAGACTGCCTTAATTACTCGCTTTCTCCCAGGGTGCGGAAACCTGGTTCCAGCACCCACCCATACTACTTCGGGTGAGACCTTGGCCTACGAAAGTAGGTCATTGCCGAAAGGGCTAGTAGTATAGGGGTTTGTTGGCAAACCTTAAATCTGAACCTGGGTTAGGACCCCTCAAGCCAACAAATGGTTCTGTTGCCGAGACTTGGAGCATTTTGAGAGAGAGATTGGGTAATGCCATGAGGCCGTTGGCAACCTGAGAAATTGGAGCTTGAAGATTGGTTCGAAAAAAGGATTCAGGAATTTTCCATAAAAGAGAATCGCAGCACAAAGCTAACAGCTGAGAAGTGGAAGAAAAAATATATTTTCACAGAAGTATATGAAATTTTCTTTGTAAGTTTCGTGCATGAGCTATAGGAGTGGCTAGTAAGGCTAGTATAATTCCAGACGTGTTGGAAAGACGACCAGGTTACGCAGTGGACTCTGAAATTTATTCAACAGTTGGAGAAGGCTGACAACACAATCACCCAAACTATAGATTATTGGGTGGATAGAGTGCTAGGAGGATTTGTAATAGAATTCACAATCGACTAGTTTGTATCCTACTCTGAAGCGGAGTGGAGGTTCTTCAAAGGATTCCAAGGTAAGTTCTTACGAACATTTCCGCTACTAATTAAAATATTACTGTGCGAAAAAGGAATTTTGTGCAACCACACCAAATGAATGACCTATGATCAGGGTGAGAGTACGACATGAAGTGGTAAGTACTACTGAGTCAACCAAGAAGGGGATAGATCCGTCTACAACCCCTTAAGAGATCCATTTGCAGACGCAGGAACTAGTCCTTTGGCTACACCATTGTCGAATCAGCGTAAGGGCAAGAACTCCCCTACCCCTCCACCACTACCGGAAGAAGATATGTCCACACACATAAAGTTGCCCACCTTCAAGGGTGTGGGAGACGAAGACATGGACCGATTTTGGTTTGTAGTGGAATCAATATGGACCACACAGAATGTTGCTAGTGATGCTGTAAAAGGGGTGTAACTATCCCTCACCTTTGAAGGAAGGGCCCTGGATTGGTTCATGGGGTATGTAGGCCAACATGTAGATCCATCAATAAAAGAAATTAAGGATGCTTTAAAACAATAGTTTCAGAAAGAATTTAAACAGGGACCAACTGAGTCGGTATGGGAGGCTGATCAATGGCTAAGGAAGGTTATCAGGGATGGGGGATTTAAGTATGGGGATAGAAAGCACAAGGAATGGTTCATTGCCATGCTATTACCTCACCTACGCGGACCTATGGGTCAACAAGCGATTGATACACAAGAGAAATCCTTGGAGATTTCCATGAAGCTAGAAGTTGCACCAAGAGACGATGCCCAGTTTGGGGTAAATCAAATCCAGGGACAGTTGGAGGTAATGCACCTCGAAATCCAGAATTTGCGAAAGGAGCAAGGAAAAGAAGTTAGTCCAGACGTTTGGTGCATAAGATGCAGGGTGTCAGGCCACACCAAGGATCAGTGCCCTCTATTGGTAGACTACATGTGGGCTGGGAGACCCAACCCATTGTGCCCTAAAGAGGCTACGGGACCAAGAGCCCCCACGTTATGGTGCGTTGATTGCCACGTAGCTGGACTACATGACACCAACTACTGCCCCCATCTTGGTGCCTATGTCCCAGAGTTGAAGCAACAATGGTGTCAACTATGCTCATCTGTGGGACATGACGAACACAACTTCTGAACATCTGACTTAATGATAGACCGAGGAAACCTGTACAGGGTACAGGTTGACCCTTCATCACCACTATCCCCCTCAGGATGAGGAGGCTCCCCTGCCAGAGGCTGGGGGGGAGAGGCGGAAGCGCAGGTCAGGGAAGAGGGCAATTGATCTACTATAATTATGGAGAAGTAGGGCATTTCGCAAGTGACTGTCCGAACCCTTCATGACAATATTGCAGATATTGCAGACAATTGGATCATGTGATTGAAGATTTTTCGGTACTGATAGAAAAGTTGCAGGAGAAACAACAAACACCAACGCAGAATGTACAAAGGATTAAGGTAGAACCACATGATAAGGAACCTAGTATTAATGTCATTACGCGCAGTGGCATGGCTATGAGAGGAGCTGAAGAAGAGCTGCGACTGAACCCCTCATCCAAAAAGATGATATAAAAAAGGAAAGCCTGGACCTACAGAAGGAGAAAGAGACCTTCCTAGAGGCTCACAAAGACTTTACCAAAGATGAGGCATCTACCTCCAAAGCTCCAACAAACCTAAAAGCAAACAGAGAAGTTAAACCATTCCTATAGGCATGTATGAAGTTGCTACGAAACCAGAAGGAAGTAGAAAATCTTCAAGCATATAGATAGCTTCATGGAAAATACTGAACCCCCATCAGAAGTTAAATATGTCCACAAAATTTACAAGCATAAGAAACAAACTGGTCGAGAAATGCGGCTAACTGCGCAAATTGGCGATTATGAAATGGATCAGGTCATCTTGGATCTGGGATCCGATGCGAATGTCCTGCAAAAACAGACATGGCAGAGGATGGGAGAACCTAAGCTGGAATGGTCTACTATACAGTTACGCATGGCTAACCAACAAATATTATACCGTTGGGAAGGCTATCAAAGATTATGGTAGATATCGCAGGGGTTAAGGTATATGCAAATTTTGAAGTAATCTAGATTGAAGAGGATGTTGACCCCTATCTTGCACTCCTAGGACTGGACTGGGCTATAGACATGGGAGGCATTATTAACTTGAAGAAAAGAAGCATGGTTTTTGAGAATGAGGGTCTGAGAGTAATAGTCCCTCTAGACCCAGCAGAGGGATAACGATATACAAAACTCATGCGCGAAGAAGATGACATTGATCATATCTATAAACTAACCACCCGAGACAAGGATTGGATTAACCCTACGGCTAATGGCGTGTTGTGCTGGGAGAAAGACAGTGAATGCCTCTCTGATTCCGATGGGGAGATCAAAAATTGGTAGAACCAGTTGCATGATGTATCTGTGCTATGGTGTCTTAAGATCACAAAGAATTTCCGGTGTATCTCTTTAGAGGTAAGGGAGCTGCCTTACTTTGACGATTCTGGTAGTATTAGGGATTTACTTAGAGAATTCGAAGTAGAAGTCCCAAGGGAACAGAGAATGTGGGCGCTTAACCTAGCCATGCGTGTGAACCCTGCGCGGTGGTTGGAAACTCATAAGGGGACTTTTCAAGATTGGGAGGAATGTCACAAGATGATGATCCTACGATTTGAAACCCCGATTCACCTATGCATGGAGACTTTTCGTGGCTAAGGGGACCCGCGCAAGCACTTGTCCACATGGATGGAGGCGTGGTGCGAAAGGACAAGGGACAAATGGGTCCACCTGTTCATTCATGCCTTGGGACCAATCCCCATTGCATGGTATTTGGATGTAGAGCTACATCAGTGCACCCACCACTGGGAAACCATGAGGGACGGTTTTGTGGGGACGTTTGGGTTGATAAGTGGAACCGAGGAATTAGACGAAGCCCTACAAGACATAAATGCCCTAGTATTTTATGAATCACGCCCTCATGTGGAGCATGGGGAACCAGCTTGGGATACGCAAATGCAGGATATTGCTAAATGTCACAATATATCAATGGAGGAATGTGACGAAGACCCGTGAAATATCACTATCCCAGAATCAGAGGTTCAACGAGTAGTTGCTGGAAACTGTCGATGTGACCAAGCCTCTTAAGCTAAGGGAAGTCAACATTGGGACATAAGAACAACCTAGCTAGCTAGAATTGGGGATTACTGGGATGATGATACTGTCGGGAAATTCATGGAAATTCTCACGGAGTACCAGGATTTGTTTCCTACGAAATTTTTAGAACTCAAAGGTATTATAGGGGACTTGGGGGTCATGGTAATCACTTTAAAACTAGATGCATGCCCTGTCAAGCAACGAACTTATCGATTGAACCCCAAGTATAAGTAGAAAGTCAGAGAATAAATTGACAAAATGCTAGCCGTAGGTATCATCAAACTAGTAGAACAGTCAGATTGGGTAAGCCCTATGGTGGTCCAAGAGAAAAAGACTAAAGGAGAAATAAGAATCTGCGTCGACTTGCGGAAGCTGAATTATGCTTGCATATATGATCCCTTCCCTATGCCATTCTCTGATGAAATCCTCGACAGTGTGGGAGGGCAAGAAGCATACTCGTACACTGACGGGTTTTCAGGCTACCATCATATTAGGATTTCACCTAAAGATCGCAACAAAACTACTTTCGCCATCGATTGGGGATCCTTCCAGAACACCAGCATGCCGTTTGGGCTAAAAAATTCCCTTGCCATATTTTTTCGAGTAGTGGTCGCAATATTCAAGGAGTTCATTCACAAGTTCCTAGAAGTATACTTTGATGATTGGAAAATATTTGGAATGGTAAAGAAGCACGTCTCAAACCTGCGCATGATGTTGGACGCCGGTGGAAAGCACCAAATTTCCCTAAATATTAAGAAGTGCATATTCTGTGTACCTTTCAGGATCTTGTTAGGTCATATATTTTTTCGGTAGGGACTGATGGTTGATCCCACCAAAGTTGCAGTTATCATCAATTTATCCGTCCCCACAACCGAGAAAAAACTGTGCTCCATCCTCAGGCACACATGCTACTATAGGAAGTTTATTCAAGGGTATGCACTAATCATGACACCCATGGAAATGCTGCTAAAGAAGGATGTATCGTTTTTTTGGGACGCTGAGTGTCAGAAGAGTTTTGATCTACTCAAGGCAAAAATGGTTTCTGCACCTATCCTCATATTTCTGGACTAGACAAAGGTTTTCCATGTCCACGTGGACGCTTCAAGAATCTCCCTACGAGCTATCCTTCCGCAACCAAGGGAGGGGGACATTGACCACCCGGTTTTGTTTGCTAGTAGAAAAATCTCTAGCGCGGAGCGTAACTACTCCACAACGGAACACGAGGGGCTGGATATGGTGTATGCCCTGCAGAAGTACTGACACTATCCACTGGGGGGGCACTTCAAGATGTTCATGGATCACTCAGATTTGAAGTACCTTGTCAATAAGCTTGTGTTGGGGGGGAATATTTTCCGATGTTTACTTCTATTTCAAGAATATGACTTTGAGATAACTGTGAAGCCGGGGAAATTAAATGCTCGACCAGACCACTTGTCCCGAATCGAGAGGTGAAGAACCAACCAACCTAGAGGAAGGATTTCCAGATGCGGAGATATTTTCTATTAAGGTGGTTGATGAGCACTTTGCCGATATTATTCAATTCTTAACTATGGGGAAGGCCCCTGCAAAAAACTCGGTACAACAAAAAAAGAGTTGGTAACCCGCGCATCTAACTTTACCATCATCGTGGGCCACTTGTATAAGCTGGGAGCTGATGAGGTACTGTGAAGATACATACCAGAGCATTAAAGAAAAAATTTTTATCAGAAGCCCACAGAGGCATAGCAGGAGGTCACTACGCAGGAAAAGTGACGGCGCAAAAGATCATAGGGGCTGGGCTGTGGTGGCCCACATTGCATAGCGACTCTCATGACTATTTCAAAGCCTGTGACACATGCCAAAGGACAGGAAGACCGTCATGCAGGGATGAAATGCCCTTACAACCACAGATGGCCCTACAGGTCTTCGATAAATGGGCAATAGACTTCATTGGGCCCATCAACCCACCAGGTAAGAAGACAAGTGGCCGCTACATCCTCACTATGATTGATTATGTAACCAGATGGGCGGAAGTGCACGCTGTGAAGGATTGCACTGCAGATACCGCTGCGCACTTTATTTTCAAACACATTCTAACTAGGTTTGGCTATCCGAAGATCTTGATGAGCGATAGAGGTACGCATTTCATTAATGAAACAACACAAGCTTTGACTGAGCAGTTTCAGATCCACCATGAAAAAAGTACCCCATATCACCTATAGGAAAATGGAGTGGTAGAAGATTTTAATAAAATTCTGTAATAGGCGCTTACCAAGATTTGTAATCTCGATCGAAGCGATTGGGACGTGTGCATCCCATCGGTCCTTTGGGCCTATCGAAGCATGTGCAAGAAATTGAATGGGAAAACACTATTTCGGATGGTTTATGGAAAGGAGGTCATTATGCCCATGGAATATATTGTTACTAGCTTGCGCATCGTGGCCTTTATGAACATGGAAGAGCTTGATATCATGGAGGAACACTTAGTGTAGCTAGTCGCCTTGGAGGAAGATCGATTCATTCCTAACTTTCATCAGCAAGTTCAGAAGGCTCGGGAAAAAGCATGGCATGATAGACATATTCAGCAGAAGGTCTTTTCGGAAGGAGAATTGGTCCTGCTAAATGATAGCCAATTTGCAAAACACTCAGGGAAGTTCCGCTAGCACTGGTTAGGTCCCTATATGGTAAAGGAAATCACCGATGGAGGAGTCGTCCGGTTAGCTACTATGCGTGGTGACCTTATGCCAGGATATGTTAACAGAATTCGGTTGAAACCCTATCGAGACTCCTCCGTGCCAATCAAATGACTTATAGCCAGAGTAGCCGTGTCACGAATGATACGCGTAGGGCCGGTGCGCAGGAATGGATGAGCAAGGATGATGCACAGTGGGAAAAAATAGCTGTTGGAATGGAGTGGGAACTTGGGGAATCACGCTTCTCGTTTGAAGGAGTGGGTTACAGGAAATTAATATGGCGACATATGAGGAATTTTTATCGTTTCCATAATGATGAAGGGAAATTAAGGATCTATGAGCTGGTTTCCCCTTGGGATGGCTATAATATGGGGACTGTTCAGACTATGGGGTTCACATTTTGTTCTAGCTTGTTGGCCTTCGACTACTCTGATATACATTGTCTTCTGGCTGTCTGCATGACTACTGGAACTACACCATCTAACTGTAGCACTCAGTGAATTTAGCTTCCAAGCTAGGATGCCTGCTACCAACCCCATCGGCCCCCCACTTGAGACGATGTCTGAAGAGGAGGAATCTGATGAAGTTTCAGAAGTAACCCTCGTAGCAGAGGAATTCGTTTCCACCTCAACCACGTGGAAAGGAAAAGAAAAAGTAAAACAGGCACAGTGGGCAGGTGGAAAGCCTCGCACTTCCCCCCGAATTCAGCCCTCCCCTAAGAAATTTCCTAAGAAGAAATCGCTTGTTGCCCCCTTCGAACCCCATGGTGCTCACGGCAGAAGGTCTACAAGTGACCCCGCTGACCTGGTTACCGCCTTATGTTCGACCGCGCAGAACAATGTCACGTATGCCCAACGTGGATGTTGTCCGTTCCTGTCTTTAGATTCTGTTGGTCCCTAAAGATGTGCCTCAGCTAGGGGATATGGTTGGCCACTTCCCCCACATCATGTTTGATGATGATGACTTGGGTAACCTGGATGCTTTTCCTCACTTTATCCACACCTGTACTTGGAACAAGTCATCGAGAATGGTGTGCCTAAAGTAGAGCTAATGGTTTGGTTCAAGGGACTAGCCGGCACCAAAATTTTGAACTTACTATGCCTTCCTCACTTCAGTCGCTACAACATCACCAGCCTCGTCGTTTGCCAATTGCTGGAACTTATTCACGATGGCTGCTTATGGCTCCAAGGACGCATACCGATAGATGCTGCTCTCATTCACTGCATTACTGGCCTCTCTATGCATGGGCCTTGTTGAGCCCCAAATATGTCCTTCTTTTCCACCACATTTCACTTCATTTCCTTTGTCCCTCATCAATTACAGGCTTGAATTATCAATAGGATTGATTAGGATTACTTTAAGAATGTATATAATGACTAACTTGCTATGTTTTCATGATTTTGTTGTTGTAGTAATTTTTTACTAGACTCGGCTATAGAACGAAGTCATTCTGTATCCAGTCGCCTATTCCGCAGCTATCTTCATGTTCACGCAGGTTCCAGGTGTCATCTCAAGGAAAAACGCATATGGTCATATTCCACATCACTCCCCCATAATTTCTTGCTCTCCACGAAGTCTGAGCTCGAGTCTACAGGTGGATGTGCATGTGGGAAACCAAAACTAGGAGATAGACTTCTAATAGGACAAGGACTGTACAAATGTCCTTAATCATAGTACGAGACCACCACCAGAGTTCTAGTTTGATTTTAGTTGGGAAAGACATTTATTCCTATTTTATCTCAAAGGCAGTTATGTAATTTTGTTATAAGTATGGCTCGGGAGACCGAGAGACAGCTAGCTAGATTTTTTTTTGTTGCTAGATCTCAGAAGACCGTAATACTCTGTTTTTTGAAGAATTTCTCCTTTAATGAAAGAAGCATCACTTTATTGCAAGAGCTGAGTCAATCTTGAGTAGATTTGCGTGCTAATCCGGTGGTAGAGGGCCCCTGCTACCTGAGAAGCTTTGTTCATATGGTTTAGATAAGTAACTTAGCCTTGTTTCATTCCTAGTTTAATCAATTTTCTGAACTTTTTGTTTTTATACTTACTTGCAGTGGATGCCACAGTCCGTCTTATCCTTACAAACTATTCCAAAATACCACTAACATTGGATGAGATATAACTGTAGTATTTTAGGAGTTAATTGTTTTTTTTTTTTTTTGAAACTTTATGTTTTATGCTCATTTGCATTTAATGATACAACCAGACTTGTTTTTACAAACTATTCCAAAATATCACTCATACTGAATGAGATAGGGTTGTAGTATTTCATAGAATTAGTTGCATTTTAGTCAGTTGAAATACTCCGGAGGTAGATGTCACTCTAGTTTAATTCTGTCACTATATTTCAAGTTTGATAATGGCACTCTAGTTCAGCTCTGTTCACTTTATTTCAGGTTAGATTAGTGGCATTCTAGTTCAGTTCCAGTTCACTGTATTTTAAGTTAGGTTAATGGAATTCTAGTTTAGTTGTGGTCACTATGTTTCAAGTTTGATCAATTGCATTCTATTTCAGTGCTATCCATTGTTCTTTAAGTTGTATTAACTGTCAAAATTAGACTTCACGGCCTTCATTGTTTACAAACTACTCTTGTTCTGACTTTCTATTAATGCATCATCATATGGACAGGAATTAGTGATATTAGTTTAAGGCCTTTATGGTTCTGCAATCTTTTGCAATTTCACAAATAAGCCTTTTCCCAAAAACTATTCTAGAAAATCTCTAACTTTCGAATGAGGCTTAGTAGTGACAAGTTGAGCTGCAGAATGGATTAATCTTAGCATTACAAGTTAATTCAGAATAGAAATATTATTGTGCTACAAATAATCTTTCCCAATTGTGTTCCAATAAACCTCTAGCCATGGATGAGATTCTTTGTAATATTGTAAGATGATTGTTTACTTAGGAGAACCTCATTTGCACTAAACTTGTCCTTTTCTCAAGCTATTACAACATATTTCTAATGAATGAATTGGATGAGTTCATGTTATGAGTTATTGAGTTCATGTTGTGATTTATTTCCTTGCTATGAGTCATTATCAAGCTTTGCATTTTCTGTTCTTTAGTGCCATACACAGTTTAGAATAGGTTTTGCTATGTTTTAGTGTAACCATCTACTTCTCTTTACCAACACTTGGTTCTTTTCCTTTTTAACATAAAACCATAAAACCAAAAACATCAGAAAAACACTAAACAAAATGTAGTGAGAAACAGATACCTAGGCACATATAGTGCACCTCACTTCAGCAGTTTACTAGCCTTGGTTGACAATTTATGACATCAATTTAGGAACACTAAGTTGAGCACACAGGCCTAATCCGCGGGATGACACATGCAAGAAATTCGAGCATCATCTTGCTAAAACTATTCGGGAAAAGTAAAAGGTTGATCATAACAGGCAGGGCTTCTTGATTGATATAGTTAACGACCCCGACACATGCCTGGGTACTCATATCCTTGGCTACAAGATGATGTGAAAATGTCAGGCATCAACCATCCCTGCTCATATAATTCAAGTTGCGGGCCTGTGTGAAAAGGGCATTTTCTTTAACTGGTTCCAGTATATGGTAAAAGAATTCATCGACAATGTACTTGAGGCTCAAGAGCATGGCAAAGCATTCTACTATTCATGGTTGATCCTGCTGATTGTATTAGTTTCCTGGGAAACCCCGGAAGAAGCAGTATTTCCCCCCTAGAGCCTAGCATGTGCGAAGGGGCGCGGATTTCCAACCTTTGGGATTCCAAGGACCCCCAGCGGATTGAGGAAAATAAGACCTTCTAGCTACTCTATGATGGTGCTATCTCTGCAGCCATTGATTCCCAACCGTGCTTATCCCCAACTATCTACGACAAGTATAAGCACATTGTTGCATTTCGGGTAACAATGCACAATGTGAAAATTCGGGCTCATAAGGAACATAGTTGGCTTAGTTTTCCATATATGACTACCGAGGCTGAAATTGAGCAGGTCATAGATACTTGGCCAGCGGAGTGGAGGGTCGTCGCCCCGCCCACTGCCCTCGATGCAGAAGGTACGTCTGGACACCATGCAATATCCAAGCCCACCATTCCACTTAGCTCAGAAACGACGCCAGAAATTCCTATCGTCACACTATAGGTGACCCCCAGAAGTGCTGCAGCCTGAGCCAGACTCCTTGCCAGACCGGAACATCAACGAGGAAGAAAATGCAGGTATGTCGGTCCTACAAAGTCTCAAACGGCCCTGCGGATCGTCTCAAGGGCCTCACAAGAAGCGTAAAGCCACTAAAACCAACACCAACGTGGAGGTTACCCTAATAGAGGATGATCTGGACAAGCTTGCTGATGCAGTCACCACCGTGGTTGCTGATCAATGGATTACTTAGGAAGAAAAACACAAGGTTGCGATGGAAGTTTTGTAGACACAACTGCAGGCCCTCTGGCTCACATCAGACACCCTTCAAGCGAGTGTAGATCAAGTGAGCATAGGTAAAGCAAGGAAGAATCAAGTGAGCAAGAATCAAGTGGGGCAGTTGGGCCAACATGGCCCTGTTACGACCCTAACACCCACTGCGGACAACTGACCCTGCCAGCTCCCAGGTGCCGCCCTTACAACGGAACCCACTGACCTATGCAACCAAGTTCGGGGATGTCCAATTGACCTTGATATCAGTCAACTGACCAACGAGCAGTAGTGCGTGCTATTTACCGCCATCACCTGTGAATTGCAGCACCAAGAGCTCCGTGCACAACAACACCTCAGCGAGGCTAAACAGAATATTTCGACCCACGTTGCTGAAGCTGCCCAGATCTAGGCTACGCATGTTTCCATTATCGCACAACAAGCTGCGTTGGAATAGTTGATCAATCGACTATGCGAAGATATTCCAGAAGTGATCCCTGCTTCTGTTGAGCCCTAGGCCAAGGTCGAAGGATTGATCGCTGCCTTGAAGGCATCCTGGAATGAGGTATCAACTGTTAGGGCTGAATTCGAACTTCAGATTTCCTCTTTGTAGGCCAAGCTCCAGCCTGAAACCCCCCAGAGGTACGTACCCAGCGAGCTGCCCGAATTACAAAGGCCATGACTACTATCACTATGCAAATTCATCAGGGTGTCATGCTTGTCGAAAATGCTATGGAAATTTGGTCCCAGGTGCAACACGATCCTCTCCTCCGTGAGATCGATCATGAATTGACTCAGAAGGAACGAGACTTTGAGGAGCTGGAAGCTATGATGTGCATCCTTCTTCCAGCTCAGCGCTTTGCACAACTTCAAACTAGCCATGCACTCTGCAGTGACATTATTGCGCTCCAACGCAAAAAGCAGATCCTCAATGACCTTTTGAAACCCTGGTTGGAGGACGCCCTTAAGCTTTCACAGGACATAGACGGTGCGGTACGATAGTTGAACCAGGCTCTTCACAGTGTCACTGCTTCCACGGAAGGATCAACATCTCATAAATTGGTGGAGATCGCGCAGACGGTCGCCGCGTAGAGCTTTCACATGTTGCCTCTGCTTATTGCTACCATTGAATAGCTCAAAGACAGGATGAAGATCTCACCCATGCTGTGATTCGAGACGAGTCACAAGATTGTGTTGGGGGACAGTTGGAACAGGGTCTCCTCGTCTTATTTTTTATTTGGGGCGGGTCAAAGCCCCCAATGTATTGTAATGGGTCAAAGGGTAGACCTAGAGTCCGAAAACCACAGTTTGCGGACCACAGGATAGCATACACTATGATGATATAAATAGATATATAGTTTGAGTCTAAGGGTAAGGAATATTTATGCTAAGTACAAACTATTGAGATCTGTTTTGGGTAGTATTGGGTAAGGACTCCTACTGGTTGTGTGTGTGGAGATCCTAAATCCTGCTGTGTGTAGATCCCACTAGCTGTGTGCGCGGGCTGTGACTTGGGCTTGTAACTGGGGTTTGGATGTTAATTAATAGAGAATTTGTTGAAGTATTTCCATGTTATCTGAACTTGTTGCGTACCTCTGATTGTGTTATTCTGTGATGATAATTGCTGATGCGCACGTGGATGCGAAGGTGTTGCTAAGATCTACTTAATAATAGTAACTTTTTTTATGTTACATGCTATTTATATTGTTAAGGGCTCATTAATAAGCTTGTTTCTGTGCGAACCTAGTAGCTCTCAACAAGAATGCCTTAATTACCCGCTTTCTCCCAGGGTGCAGAAACCTGGTTCCAACACCCACCCATACTACTTCAAGTGAGACCTTGGCTTGCGAAAGTAGGTCATTGCCAAAAGGGCCAGTAGTATAGGGGTTTGTTGGCAAACCTTAAATCTGAACTTGAGTCAGAACCCCTCAAGCCAACACAATGCTATTAATAAATGGATGCATATTTATTGGTTTTGAGGTGGTGATCATACAATATCTTCCTACAGTAAAAAAGTATCTCTACATATGTGATGAAGTTGTCAACAATATGATGTTATCATCCATACAAGGAATGATCCTCTTAAAATATTGCAAGAATTCCATAGATATTCTTTTCAAGGGGACTTGCTCCATCAACCAAGGCAAACAAATATTATTTACTTGAAATGGTCCTTTATAGGTATTGAATCTAAAAGCTATGTAGGCTAGATCCAGATCACATAAATTCTCTTCTAAGCAATGAATTAAGATATTGAAGTTTGCTTTTCTTCTAGATATAACACTTTTGAAGCAAATCAAACAAGAGTTTAGAAATACAATTTTTTACTTCAGTAATACACAAGGCATCAATAAAATATCACTTTAACTCACAAGGGATACTTCTTAAAGTGACTTGTATACATAGCAGTTCACAATTTCAAGCATTACATCCTCATTTGCAAGTAGTTTTTATCAGATTTTACTTTTCTAGCATTTTTGGATCTATATTTCAATCCTTCTTAGCTTGTTTTTATTTTGACTAAGTGATCTGAAATCTACAAGATTGATTATTTGCATAATTGACTAAGGATGTGTTTATGTGAATGAATGAAGGAAAATAAGTATTATTATGCCTTCAAAATAAACTTGAGAAACAAATAAGCATAAGAAACATAAATAATAGACGCAAACACAACAAACATTGATTACAGAGTTCGTCCCTCCAGGACTACGTCTTTGGGTCTACTTCCAAGAGGACGTACATTTTATTAGGAATGCTCCAAAGAGTTTCTTTACATGGAATTTCACCAACTAAACTGTGCACGTAGACACTGTTGGTTACTGTAAAAAATAAGGCCCCTATCTTAGCTTTCCAATGCTTGTCTATATTCTCAAAAAGGCCCAAGGATCGCCAAGATACGCCCAAAGGACCATCTGTAGGCATACATATATCTCTGTTCAAAGTTTCACTCTTCGCTCCCTTACTACACTGGTGCAATGGTTAAGTCTTTTATAAGACCTTAGGCAGGTTCTAGGGTCAGACCTCCCAGGCTAAACATGGCAAGTGGTTTTTGAGTGCTTGAACAACTATTACAAAGGTGCAATGGAATGTTTACACCATATATTAACACATTTACATACAACTATAAAAATTAAATCCTTACCAACTTTGGCGCATTAATTTAACATATTGTTTAACCTTGGCGCAACAAAATACACCACATGGAATATAAATTTAATGAAGTGGTTGGGTGGATAAATTAAGTTTCGGCGGTTAATACCCACGTAGCCCCGTGGAGCCTAGCTCCTGCACTGTTGTGATGACATAGAAATCTTTGTGGCAGAACCATTACAATTCCGACATGATTGCATACTTGGTGACCTACTCCCTGACAGGGATATCTCTGTGTCACAGGTGTTGGCTTCGCACTGAATGGATAAGGGTGGACACATAACCATGCCACATGGCACATATAAACTCTACTCCAATGTTTGATTTGCACCATAGTTTAGTACTTCGCCATTTACCATAGTATTGTGAAATTTGCACCATAGTTTAATACTCTCCCATTTTTACACCATACCCAAGGTTTAATACCTTAGGTTTATATGCACCATTCAACATGTTATTACACCATATTTATATGGTTTGAAACCATAAAACTCCACTTCGTTCATTTTATATGTGGTTATATCATATGTATTAATGTGCCCCCTTTATAGTATGGTTTGGAACTTTGTAATTGCGCTATAATTGGATATTACACCCACCTTGTCATAAAGTTTTGCACATAGGTTTGAATATTTAATAAAAATAATGCGCCCATGTATTTGAAACCACAACCATGGACTTGCAACCACCTTATGCACCTACACCTTGACACATCAAAAACTTCAACGAACAAGTTATTCTCCATCCAAAGGCCAAATGAGAAACCGAAGGTACTGCCAGATTCGAAATGATAGGCTCTACTGCTTGGCGTTATTTTTTAGAACAAATGAGACATTTAAACTTGGAGAAATTGGAGGATCCTCCTGGATCATTCCTCTCCACTAGAAGTTTTTGGACCACCAAAAGTTTGGTTTTAAGAAGACATGAGGTGAGGGTACAACTCCCTCACCTTTCCAATCTCCATCCACCTTTCCTTGCTGGGATTCAAGCCTTTGAGTCTCACTCGACGATACTTGAAATCTCCATGCTTGGAAGTGCGGACCTTCCCCTTACCTTCACCTTTCATCTTTACTCTGCTGATGTAAATCCATACTTGATCACGAACCTGAAAGTGATGATCCTTCCAATGCATATCATGACGCATTTTGAACCTGTGAACTATTTCATACATCTGAGGCAAGTAGCAAATCCTTTGTAGTTGTGCCACTGTCTTTCCTACACCAACATTCCCTGAAACATGAGAAGAATGAGTTTCCATGATCACATGCGTGCTTTCTCCTTGTAGTATGCACAACTTTCCAAGATGGTACAATAAACTATCATAAACATGGTAATTATTTTCTACCACCTGAGAAGTATGAGTTAGTGATTCATAAAATTCTTTGGAAACAATATCTGCAACATATTTTTCATTGTAATATTTATTCGCTAAAGAATTATTTTTCAAAATAATTGAAACATTCAAAGAAGATCTTGACAACATATCAACGAATTTGTTTCTTGTACATTTCTTATACTTGATTACTAAGTGGACTTGCTACAAAAAACCCATCCATTTATAATGTTAAGATTGCTGCAACTTAGTTTGAGTTTGAAGGTATTGAAGTGGCTGATGATTTGTATGAATCATTATTTCTTTTGCATACCCACTAGCATCAGTTACTATTTGAAACGAATGTTGAAGGTATGGTGGAGTTATTACAATTTTCTACTTCAAAGTGTAACATGATTTTTTTTGTTTTCCTCCCCACTAAAAGGATGTTTAAAACTTGTTAAATAATGAAGTGGTGATGAAATAAAAGAGAAATGAAAAACAAACTTCCTCCAATACTGAACAACACCCACAAAACTTCTAACTTCCCAACCTGAACTGAAAATAAAAATATCATTCTCTGCAATACGAATATGATGATAACCTTTTCTTAAATCCAGTTTAATGACTGATATATGACACATGCCAATATTCAGAAGAGGTGCAACAGATAGTAATTGAATCTCATGTTGTATATATCGTTTTGTAAGGAGACTTTTTGGTTATTTAAACAATTCCTTAAAACAATCAACTATTTCAAAAAAAATTTCCTTAAACTAAGAATCACATCCTTGAAAAGCATCATACTTATCATTAGGTTGTTTCTTAAAAAACATGAGAAAATACTTTTTACTTGAACTTATGAGTCTTTTCATTTGACCAACATTGATTAAATCCAAGCTTTTCTTACTTCTGTGTGCCTTGGAAATGTATTAAATTCCTTCTTTAAAGAGATGATACTAATGATACTTTCTATATAATATGACATCTCAATCATAAATATAAGGACTACCCAACACAACTCCACATATGTCCAAAGGAATCACATCTAAATCAACTTCATCAAAAAAATTAGTTGTGATTGCACACCTTAATCGACACTGTTTTGTGACATGCATCTTAGTGTTCTCCTTTAACCATCCTAAAGAATAAGATTTTGGATGATCTTTTGTTTCCAATTCCAATTTCCTTACTAGATGCTCAAATATTAAGTTTTCTTGTGAACCACTCTCAAATAATGTGTCAATTTTAGTGTGCTTGGATAATATCCTTATGTGAAACAATTAAATCTTCTTCTTATCTTCAACCACATTATTAGATTTTGAGAAGATGCAGAACAAGTAGAACTAGAACTAGCTTAAGAAGGGTTACCTATCAGACCCATATAGGTTATCTTCTTTTCGTCACCGGATTCAGGTTCAAAATCTTGTTGGACAGCAGAATTAGCTTTCATTTCACCCTTATTCTTAAGGAAGTCTTTGGCTTGAGTTCCAGATGAAGTTTCCAACACTTGGATTCATCATGTCCAATCCTCTGACAAAGAGTACACGTAGGCCTTTCTCCTTCGTTCTTAGTTGTTGTTTATTTATTTCCCTTGTCTTATTTGGAGTCCTTGTTCTCTGAATGCTTGAAATATTTGTTTGAAAAAATTGACTGAAACGCCCTGCCCCCTGCTTCAATATGAATGGCTTGTACACATACTTCATCAAAGTCAGTTGGATTAAACATAAGCAATGTATGTTGAAAATAAGAATGCAAACTTCAAATATAATTTAACAAAGTTTCCTATGTGTTTAATGGAATATCAAGTGCTAATGCCTTCTTCCTCAATTCCTGTGTAAACTCCTGCACACTTTGTCCTTTACCTTGCCTTACACACTGCCAATCCATTACAACCTGTTGCGTGTATCCTCAAGGATAGAATTTCTTTCTAAGAGCTTTAATAAACTTAGACCATGAGGAGATGGCTTTACCTTTATGCTTTAAATCTGATTGAATTTTACTCTCCCACCAAATCAAGGTTGTACCTCTCATTCTAAGTGTAGCTAACTGAATTTTCGCAGAATCATCAACAACATTCTAAATTCTATAATACACTTCAAGGTGTTTAACCTAGTTATATAACTTTTCAGGAATCATTTCACCATCATATATTGGTAATTCAAACATAACATCAAGCTTTAATAAAGGAGATTTCTAATGTGTCTTCTTTGATTCTGAATTTGAATCTGAACTAGACTTGTGAGAGGATAAAGAAGAAGAAGAAGAAGACGAAGATGGAGAAGAAGGAGATCCATTAGAATCAACTTTATCCTTGACATTTTTCTCTTCCGAGGCTTTAGAAGATGAAGCTGCATCTCTAGTATTCTTGTCTTCATAAAGCTCTGCAATCATCCGTTGCATGTTAAGGAACATTTTCTTAATTTGATCCTCGCTCTTTATCTCAGGAGCTTATCCTTTGTTTTCACCTGCCATCTTTCGAGAGTTTTGCCTCTTTCCAATCTCTGGACTTGTCTCCTCTAGTTTCCATTCTCCACATCGCGATTGGATCTAGCCAACATTAATTGAAAAATATCCTGCTTAAATGTGATCAACCTAGCTCTGATACCAAAATATAATTTGAAATCTACAAGATTTATTATTAGCAAAATTGACTAAGGATGTGTTTATGTGAATGAATTAGGGAAACAAAGTATTATTATGCCTTAAACATATACTAGAGAACAAAAAATAAGCATAAAAAATAGAAATAATAGACGCAAACACAAGAAACATTGATTACGAAGTTCATCCCTCCTAGACTATGTATCTGGATCCGCTTCCAAGTGGGCATCCATTTTATTAGGAATGCTCCAAAGAGTTTCTTTACATGGAATTTCACCAACTGACCTCGGCACGTAGACACTGTTGGTTACTATAAAAAAGAATCCCTCTGTCTCAACTTTCCAATGCATGTTTCCATTCTAAAAAAGGTCCAAGGATGGCCAAGATACACCCAAAAGAGCATCTGTAGGCATACATAAATCTCTGTCCAAAGTTTCACTGATCACTCCCTTATTGCACTAATGCAATGGTTAAGTATTTTATAAGGCCTCGGGCAAGTTCCAGGGTTGAACCTCTCGGGCTAAACATGGCAAGTGGTTTTTGAGTGGTTGAACAACTATTACAAAGGTGCAATGGAATGTTTACACCATATCTTAACACATTTACATACAACTAAATATTAAATCCTTACCAACTTTGGCGCATTAATTTAACATATTGTTTAACCTTGGCGCAACAACATACAACACATGGAATATAACTTTAATGAAGTGGTTGTGTGGATAAATAGATTTTAGCGGTCAATACCCATGCAACCCCATTGCACCTAACTCCCGCACTGTTGTGCTGACGTAGTAATATCTGTGGAAAAACCATTACAATTCCAACGTGACTGCATACTTGGCGAACTCCTCCTCGATAGTGATAACTCCGTGTCACATCTGTTGACTCCGCGCCAAATGGATAAGGGTTGCCACATAACCGTTACACATGGCACATATAAACTCTGCTCCAATTTTTTAGTTGCAACATAGTTTAATAACCCACTGTTTACCATAGTCTTGTGACATTTTCACCATAGTTTAATACTCCACCATTTTTACATCATACCCAAGGTTTAATACCTTAGGTTTATATGCACTATTCAACATGTTATTACACCATAGTTATATGTTTTGAAACCATAAAAATCCACTTCGCTCTTTTTATATGTGGTTATATCATATGTATTAATGTGCCCCCTTTATAGTATGGTTTGGAACTTTGTAATTGCATTATAATTGGATATTGCACCCACCTTGTCATATAGTTTTTCACATAGGTTAGAATATTTAATAAAAATAATGTGCTTATGTATTTGATACCAAAACCATAGACTTGCAACCACCTTATGCAGTTGCACCTTGACACATCAGAAACTTCAATGAACAAGTTATAATCCATCCGAAGGTCAAATGAGAAACCGAAGGTACCATCAGATTTAGAACGATGGGCTCTACTACTTGGCGTTATTTCCGAGAACAACTGAGACATTTGAACTTGGAGAAATTGGAGGATCCTCCTGGATTAGTAAGAAAATTTGGATTCCTTTTGACTAAGGCACTTCCGACTAAGGGACTTCTTTGGTTTCTTCTATGGCTTTGTTTTGAGGTCCTTCGTTCCTTTAACATATGTACTGAGGTCCTGAACCTAGGCTTCGTCCTTCTTCCTTCAATCCAAAACTTCGTTGGAATATTGTGAGCTTCATAATCCTTGAGATACAAGATAAATTGACCTTATTTAAATATGCAAATCTTAGATGCTTCGATTCTCCTTGGAACAATGTCTCGATCCCTTTAGGACTTTTTCCTTTCCACATAAGATAAAAACAAGGTCTTGGTTATGCCCAAAAGTTTCCTTCCTTGCTTATGTGGATAGACTTGGAAAATTATCTTCTTTGCATGCGTGAAAAATGATGTTAGTAGGCGGTCATCCTCCTTTCAATTAGAGTTGGAAAAGGGATTCTAGGGCTAATGACAAAACATGACATAGAGGTTAACAACTTCTTTAAGGTTTCTCTTTCAACCTTGCTATGATATCGTGTTTATTTTTCGGGATTTTATAGACTAGTAATTAATTATAATGATATATCCATTAATTTATCTTGTGTAACATTCATCATTAAGCAATTATACATAGAAAATATTCAACAATAAAAACAATAATGACAGTAGAATCATGAAGAGACATCCAAACACAAGAGACAAAATTTATCTTGGGAAAAACCTAACTAGGGAAAAAGGAAACAATTTTTTCGTAGATAATTATTCCAATTCTATAAGAGAAACCATATGAATTTTCTAATCAAATAAATTTAAAGTGAAAAAAAACCAAACCCAGGTCAAACCTAGTTAAATAGAGACAAATTCACCCTCTTGAAATTTCGACCTCCTACACTTTCCTCAAAAATCAACCTTATTCATGCCTCAAATTCATCCTTTTATTTTGCCTCATATTCGTCCTATTGTTTTGCCTCAGATTCATTCTTATTCTACCTCAAATGGTGAGATGAAATCATGCCTATTACAGGTCATTTTGTCACATCCCCTCAAAAGCCCTGAAAACTCGGATCAATCAATATCCTTAACACTTTGTCAATATCCCTTTACAAAGACCTAAGCATCATATCTCTAAAAACTCTGAGTTCCTGGGTCAAGCAGCTTAAAACCATGTTTTTAGCCCTATCACACCATGCACTTCGTTCCACCTGCAATGGATGCAAGTTTCATAACTGAGCACCTGCATTGACCAACGTAGGTTGCTCTACTTTGCAGGTGCAATGGTTCTGGAATTTTAGGAAAATAAAAAATATTTACAAATCTTATCCTTCTAAAAGTTTCTAAGGTGGTTTTAACCATTTACCATCGATAGAGATATCAAATTCCTACCTTAAAGCTCTTATCTCTTATCCTCCTTCATATGTCGATCTAAAGCCTATATTGGTAAATCCTAAACTACCACTTTTACCCAAGTAGAGCCATATCTTGACCACTCTGTGTCAGCAACCCCATAGCAGTACACCCCTTTTTTTTTCAAAAGGGATCCATCATGTTCTAGTGTTCGTGCCATTCAGATTTCGTCATTTAGTCGACAATTTTGTAAATGATGTAAACGCATTCTGCATGTTTATAATGTAAGTGATATTAGTAAGACCATCATGTATGTAACAATCTAGGTAAGCCTAGTATTTTGGTGACAATTTCTATCCTAGGAGGTTTTTAGTCTCACTGATTCATTTGTGTCTCTAGACACAAATGATCAGTAGAGTTTTTCCCCACCAGCCTCACCCCAAAGCTAGGGTGGATTTTTTCGTCAAGATACTAAGTGAGTCCTAATATTTTTTATTGAGTCTTTGTAAAAATAATTTGGGAATGATCCTCGCTAATTGGCTATATCATTTTATTACAGAATGCTGGGTCTACTAGGTCATATTTTGTGTCGTAAAATTGGGTATATTATTAAGGGTCTATTACGAATGGTTGTTCCCCCTCATGGGTTTAATGTATTAATTTTATGTAAAGAGGGTTGGAAAAATATTTAATCCCCTGTAAGTCGATTAATTAAATTTTCTGGCCAAATAAAATTAAAAAAAATCCTAAGAAAGAAATTTAATTAATTTCATGTCCTAGGTAAATTTTCAAAGACAAAATTCGTGGGTCTCTAAAAAATAAAATTTTAAAGGTCCTGAGCCATTGAAATATTGAAAATTTTGAGAAATTTGGGGCCTTGGTAGTTAATTCAAAGTCAAATTTTTGAGGTAATTAACTCAAAATTATTATTTTTGAGTTAATTAAAAAATAATTAAATCAAAAAATCAAAATTCCTTAAACATAATATTTTCGACAGACGAGATTAAAAGATGATCAAATCTTTTTTGACGGTTGAGATTACTTTGATGGGGATCAAGCGAAGTAGCTGTTGGAGAATTTATCTATAAATTAGAAGTTAGTGTCAGTCTTTTCTATCATCCGATATTTTGATCATGTGATAGCTCTTGAAGCTCCCCTGTACTACTTTCTGGAATATTACAAACGAAGTCTTTGGGGTTTTATTTGATGGTGGTGTTACTCCTCGACATTTTATGGTAAACTTGTTCTTTATATTATGTCGGTAATTATTTTATTGAACTGTTAATTAATAGCTCTTGTAGAGTGATCTATTGCACATGTATCTTGCTTAGGTTACTAGAATTAGGATAAGAATTTCAGTTGGTTTGAATTAGCAGGTATCTCTAATTCTTGAAAATTTTACTTTTATCTTATATCTCTATTGATTTAACAGTTTAAATTTAAGTGTGCAGAAATATATCAGATTTAGAATTGGGCATTTGGGGAAGTCCTCGGCTGGACCAACTGACTCACAAGGAAATAATATCTGAAGAGCCCTTCGGATCTAATTCCCCAAGCTTATCTTAAGTTATTTTCTTGCAGGATTTTCTAGAGCTTTTTCCTAAATAAAAAAATTATCTAAACTTTTATTTATCAAATTTAAAGTTAGATCTTGCTAGTAAGAGCCTTAAATATTAAAATTTGGGAGCGAAGTCAGACTTACACTCCTCAAATCTGACAGATCTGCGACTCTTGTGCAAATATCTGTAAATACATTGTATAGATATGTATTTTTTAATTATGTAAATAATTATAATTTTTTTATTTCTAACTCGGGGTTTCATTTTTTATTTTTTTATATGCCTTGGGTCTTTGGTTTTTGGTTTTGTGCAGGTGACATATGAGGTTTTTCACAGGAAATTCCAAGATCCAAGCAAGATCTAGGCCTTGGAGGGTAAGATCTTGTCTCGAAATATAAATTTGTTGCAGGAGCATTCAATTAAATTGTAGATCTAGTTTTTTCTCATAAAATTTCTAGGTTTAATCGAAACAAAATTCGAATTTATTTAAAGTGCACCAGTGTTTTCCTATTGCTGGTTGCCCTCATTCATTGCTCTTTTCTTTTCTCTGTGATTTTCCCTGTGGAAAACCCACAGCGTTTCCCCTCTGCCAGCTACCATCTCAATCCTCGTTGCGCCAGTCATTCAAATTCTCTCTACGTCCCTCGGCCTGCGTGAGCTCCTATCCCTTGCAGTTCATCCTTTTCCTACCTGTTGCCTCATCTCGCTGCCATTTCCACAGCTTCCCTCTCATTCATCTGCAACTGCCAGCGTCCCTTTCTTCCTTTCTGTGAGTCTTCTCCTTCTTCTCCACTCTCCTTCATGCTTGCATGCTCCAACTCCATTTCATTCCCTCTCCGTGTTCATCCTCTCCCTTGTTGTGCAGTCCTCCTCCTGGCTGACAGCTCCATATTCTCTCTCGAGCTCCTCCCGCTTACCTAATATCTAACCTAACATCAAAACATTAACATTTAACATATTATTTTTTATGAGATTTGATCTTATTTTTTGGTTAGGGTCTTCATTAAAATCTAAAATCAATTTTTTTTAATCAACCTTCAAAAGATTAAAAAATAAATAAATTAAAAGTTCCGATTTGATTTTGATTTCTCGTTTCATTTTGTTTTCTTTTAATTTTTAATTTTTTGATTTTTTTTAAACAATAAAAATAACATTTCATTTTTTAAAGTTTTGTAAATTTCCATTTTTTGGGGTCTTGCTTTAGTTATATATATATATATATATATATATATATTTTAATGAACTTTTAACTTTGTAAAAAAATTCAAAAGTCTACAAATTTTTAATTTAATTTTAACTTTAAAATTTTCAACAAAAAACAAAAAATTTAATCTTAATTTTTTACTTCTAAAAACTTCAAAAATTCCAATTCTTTCAAGACTTTGTTGTATTTAATTATTTTTTTAGGTTTATCTTATGACATTGGGGATTTTGGGCCATTTAAATGATAAAAAAATTTACGCATGCAAAAATATTTAATTGTGGAATAATTCTTATAGTTGACATGATTTAATTTTTAAATACCTTAAGTTTGACTATAGGAGAAAAATATTTTTTTATTGGATTGACATTATCTTTAGAACATCGTTTAATCCATAAATTGCTAGACGAAGTGTTTAATTAGCATTGAAATTTCATGGTATTTCTTGATAACTAATTATTGAGATTTAAGCACTAATTTCTTTCATATGTTTCAGTCGAGTTTGATGATCATTGGCATGAGATTTTTAAATGTTTGATAGTATATTTATTGAATATTAATTTTTGGGAAATTTTTTCAAGTGTGATCAATATCTTATTTTTTGGAGCTCTATTGTGGATCTATGACAAATTGTATATCTTTCAATTGATTAATTTTTGGCATCTTCATAATTGGCACTCTCGCTTAAGTACTTAGTGGTTGAATCATATAATTTGTAATCTAAGTGCTCTGAGTTTTTAACACCACCTTTCATCTCACTCTGTCTTCTATTCATTCTCCTTTCATTTTGCATTCTAAGTTAGCATTGCATATATGATAGTTATTCATCCTAGAAGAATTTCTCTTCAAGTACTTGGTCCTAAATTCTTAGCGAGATAGTTGTTCATAAGGCATTGGTATCAATCATTAAAACCTAATTGAATCCTTTAATATTTCTAGATTTATTACAAGTATTGGTCAGTTAACTGTGTCTCCCGAACTAGTTGGTTCCCAACTAGTTCTCCTCCATTACATTTCCATAGGGTCTACCCCACTTATTCTGCTGTAGGGAGACAACTTAAACAAAGAGATTGGGAATTAGGATGACAACCCCCGATTTGAGTCGTTGTCGCGGTGCCTAGACATTCTGTGCGGCAAAATTTTTTGGTGTCGTTGCCAGGGAACATCTTGTTCTCGGTGCTTCAACGACATTTTCTAATATTCTGATATTTTTCGCCATTCATTAGCTTGTCACACAACATAACATATTCTAGCGCCATTTCATCTTTTCATCATCGCTTATTTCATCATCTAACTAATCATTTCATATTCTTTACTTGCACCTTTAGCACCTGGACATTTTGTTTGGTTTCTTGTTTGGGTTGCGACTCCACTTATTCATCCATTATTTCCCAAACAAGAATCCCTCCCTGATATCCATCTACTTATCTCGACTAACTTTTCGATTTTAGAATTAGATTCATGTTCAAGTGGCGACTTCACTTCTTTCATTCCTTACAAGAATTTCTGTTAAGAAGCTCGCTTCTCGTGAACCTCTTGATTTTTCTTTAACAAGGATCTATTTCTCTAACACCCACTTGGCCTTTAAGAAAGTCATCATGGGTGATGCTCTTCATGACATGCCAAAAGAGGTCGTTTGTAAAATGCCTTTTTTCTCGGGTGGTCATTCACCCACTGCTAGAAAGAATCTCTTGAATGTTACTCATATAATAAACATATATTGTCCTCCTTCACAATATAATCATGAAGATGTCAAGATACGTCTCTTTGGTTATTCCTTAAAAGGCGATGCTATGGATTGGTTTCAAAATTGTCCTCAGGAGTACTATGCAAAATAATGAAAGTGATCTTGTAGGAACTCAACTATCAACAAAATATTTCAAGACAATTCTTAGGATGAATCCATTTGTACCACGACAACACAAATCCATGATAGTTGTGAAGCAGAAACAAGTTGTCAAATCAGTGTTGACAACAATAAGAATCTTGTTAAGGAACTGATTCACATGGTTAAGGATATAAAATTGAATCAAGCTCAAGAAATCAAGAATACATAGGTTAATCACACTCAACTTATTAAAAGATAACAATCATTGAATTCAGTCACTCCAATCAAATGACTTCCATGGAAGAAATGCATATTGAAGAAATGACGATCATGGAATTTAATCACTCTAATGAGATGGCCACCATGCAGAATCATTTGATCACCTTGGAAGCAAATCATGAGAAAGAAATGAACTATATGCATAATTTCTTCATGGGCATGAAAGAAAATAATGATAAAATGATAAAAGACATGGAAACTAGTCAGATGTCTCTTCAGCACAATTTTTTGACTATTGAAAAGAGTCATGTGAAGGAAATCAATACTATAAAGGTTAGGCATTCTAATTGGATGATTGTTATTTAGAATAAGTTGGAAAAAATGGAATACTCCTTTTTGGAATATTACAAACGAAGTCTTTGGGGTTTTATTTGATGGTTTTGTTCCTCTTTGACATTTTATGGTAAAATTATATGCATCTCTTGAATGTTACTCATATAATAAACATATATTGTCCTCCTTCACAATATAATCATGAAGATGTCAAGATACGTCTCTTTGGTTATTCCTTAAAAGGTGATGCTATGGATTGGTTTCAAAATTGTCCTGAGGAGTCTTTTTATTATTTACAGTATATCATCAATGCTTTTAATTATAGATTTATGAAACAAGGTGGTCCGCCTTGTGCCCCCAATACTATGAAAAATAATGAAAGTGATCTTGTAGTAACTCAACTACCAACAAAATATTTCAAGACAATTCTTAGGATGAATCCATTTGCACCACGACAACACAAATCCATGATAGTTGTGAAGCAGAAACAAGTTGTCAAATCAGTGTTGACAACAATAAGAATCTTGTTAAGGAACTGATTCACATGGTTAAGGATATACAATTGAATCAAGCTCAAGAAATCAAGAATACATAGGTTAATCACGCTCAACTTATTAAAGATATGGAACTTAACCAAGCAAGATTAAAAACTGATCATACCAGGGAAATTGGTTCTATATAAAACAAGTTGTTCGCCTTAGAGGAAAAGATAACAATCATGGAATTCAATCACTCCAATCAAATGACTTCCATGGAAGAAATGCATATTGAAGAAATGACGATCATGGAATTTAATCACTCTAATGAGATGGCCACCATGCAGAATCATTTGATCACCTTGGAAGCAAATCATGAGAAAGAAATGAACTATATGCATAATTGCTTCATGGCCATGAAAGAAAATAATGATAAAATGATAAAAGACATGGAAACTAGTCAGATGTCTCTTCAGCACAGGTTTTTGACTATTGAAAAGAGTCATGTGAAGGAAATCAATACTATAAAGGTTAAGCATTCTAATTGGATGATGGTTATTTAGAATAATTTTGAAAAAATGGAATACGCCTTTCTGGAATATTACAAATGAAGTCTTTGGGGTTTTATTTGATGGTGTTGTTCCTCTTTGACATTTTATGGTAAATTTTTTCTTTATATTCATCCGGTAATTATTTTAATGAATTTTTGATTAATAGCTACTATATAGTAATCTATTACACAAGTATCTTTCTTGGGTTACTAGATTTAGTGATAGCAGGTTCACCCTACTTACCCACATTCTCATTACAAGCTATGCATATAAAAATGCATCTTCAAATTTATGCCCCAAATCAAACTTAAATCTGGGCAAACTCAACATTTAAATAATGATGCGGAAGCTAAATAACATCTAAAATCTTTGATTTGAGATCTGTTTATAAAATTCTTATGGTTTATGAAAACCATACTTCAATACAACCCAAATTTATGTTCTCTCATACGGAAGCTTCATAACATGATCAAAACCCAAACAATCTTCATACCAAAGGTTTGTTTCACAAAATAAAACCTTCTTCAAATCTTAGAAAAAGACTTGGCGTAAAGGTTCATTGGTTTTATTTCTAAAAACTCAACTTTATAATTAAGCCCCAAGGCTTATCATAGTGTCTGAACTATTTCAATTCAAAAGTTCATACTTTGGTTGACTTAATGCCAATGCCTCCACGCACGAACTTTTGGCTATGGCAATTCATATAAAACTCAGAATTTTATTAAAAAGCCAAATATCTACATAGAATAAAATTCAACCATGATTCACTAATGCATCACATTTAACCATGTTTGGGCCCCAGCAAATTAATTTACCATTCTCATCCCACTGAAATTCAACATACTTCTTCGTCGATCCATCGTTCGTTCATCAGACGGCCTTCATACCTTAATATGAACGACAGTTAATGGTTTTAAACATTCATGCAACTATCGATGGCTTCCAGCATTGGATTCCTATCGATTCACATCCAAGGAATATCGCGTTACAAAGATGCTCACGCCTTCTCCATCAAAAATTACGCGATAAAAATGGTTTTAAACTTACCATTTTTTCCACGTGTCTATCAAAGAACCTTATCATATTCTAAAAGTAAAAACAACTTACCACTTGAGAGGCCACGCGATACCACCAGTTTGAATTTGAAAACCATCTTCACTGTTCAATGCTGGTTCCGCTCTTCATCTTCATGGTTCCTCAATGACCAAGGTTCAGCTTCTAAACTACGTTATTAACCAATGCATTTTCCTGTGAAGTTATTTCTTGTATTCACTTCAACATCACATCATGATTTTGCTGGTTGCTCACAATTCCGTCTTAATCATTTGACACAGAATTTCCGTCATCATTCCACATTCAGTTTTGATCAGGACCAGGGTTCGCTCTTCAACTCACACAGACATTTCTTCTTCTACGCCTTTGAGACTCATCAACAACGTGATTCCCTTATTGCGTTTGCTCAGACTATATGCACTAGAAAATATGCTCTTACCATATGGTTTCTTCTTCAGTCTCTGTTTTGACTAACGCCCAGCACAATTTCATAATCAAAATGGAAATCGATCCCAAATTGGATCCGACAATTATAAATTGGCTTTATTAAATAGATTCATCCACACGATTTCAACATCGCTGCAATTTAACTCTACAATTCGATTTTACCATAAATCTGTTAATGAAATTTTAAACAATCAAAACATTCATCAGTTACAATCTCTCCTTTTTCTTTCAATCCAAAGTCAATATGCCAATATCAAACCTGAACTGAAAACTCGATTTCAGTTCTCCTCATGGATAATCGATCCTCCAGTGATCGATATACTCTAATATGCATATTTACATGAATTTGTATGCAATCATTCTCTGTTCTAAATCATGAAATTGATACTAACCTGCAATTAATCATCAATTTCTCAACCATATGCAGAATCACAATTTAACCCCTTTACACAGAGTTTTATACTGCTCACAAACTCTGAATAATTAACTCATACTTTCACAAATAATTCAAGAAGTCAATACATGCATAATCCAATCAATCAATACACATGTATTTCAAAATAAATTCCTTCATATATAAATATGAAATCAAGTACAAAACCCTTTCTTGATTCTGGCCAGATATTCAGATCATTGGCCCTGTTTTACAATTGCCCGAAGGCTTGACAAACAAAACTTTGTTTTTTTCCTTTTCTAATTCCTGTCTGCTACTTCTATTCTTTTTTTCCTTTGAGGCTTATTAATTTATACAAATTATGTTGAACCAATTTAGGTTCAAATCCTCAAATATCTCAACAAAATTCCCCAAAATCTGCAGACTCCTAAAATCTAGATTCTATCCCTAAAATCTTTGAAACTGAATCCAATTTAGGATTTACAATCAATTGCTAAATATCTCAAATCTAAACTATTTGATTTCCCTCATGTTCTCCAATCATTCGAGAGCATTTAAAAAATTCGTCACACTAATTAAAATCTCATTTAATCACTCAAAACCCATTAATAATTATAAAAATCAGTATTTTCTAAAAAACACAAGACCCCCTATGTTTAATAAAATACAAGGTATTTTCCAAATCTAATGCCCTTGCATCAGACTCCCAAGGTTAAAAATGATCATGATCTCCTGATCATGTGTTTTAAGTCTTTGTCTTCCTGGATCCCACACTTTGTTCTGCAAGTTATCATCTGTTGTTGTTTGTTGCTTTTCTCCAGGTCTCCATAGTTTATGCTGCCTTGCTCCACCAGCTGCACTTTCACAATCTATCACTGTCTTTCTTCTGCTGCTGCTACTTCTCTTCCTTGCTGCTGTTTTCCTCCGAGACATTTTCATCATTATTTTTTTGATTAGTTCAATTTCCTTGTCCAATAATTTTGCTGATTGTTGATTTCTTACTCCTCTTGCTTTTAATTGCTAAGCTTTGGCTGCCACCCTATCATCCTTACACTCTTGTTTTCTACAATTGAAAACTTCTTCTAAATTGTCACTTATGACAATTTCTCTGCCTTCTCCTATCAGCAATTTACTGGAATGGTACATTGTGTACTCCTTTCTACTGTCTTCATCTCTTTGCATCTGCAATTGCCAATTCTGAAATTGAGATTTCTCTTCCTGCATTGAATTCTGATTATTCAACATAATTTCCAGCAACTTAATTTCTTCATTCCATGGATTAAATATGTCCACAAAATTTTCTTCCTCTTCCTTCATTTGACTGCCCAACTGTGTCAAAGTTTCTCCAGCATCTGCAAAAATACCTGCATTCACAAAACAATTGTAAAAATAAAAATCATAAGGCCTCAATGCCTTACTTTCCTCTGCTAGCATTTCAGTATGATGGCCTGAATTTTCCTCCTTTATCAGCACATCAGTATGTTGATTCTCTCTTCCCAAATAATTCTCTGAAGAATTCTCAAGACTATCAACAAGTCTTTCCTTCACACCATCTATCTCCATGATGTTTTCCTGTTTACTTTGACGAACTCTGCCTTCTTCTGCAATCTCTCTTTCATACTTTGAATTCTCCAACAAATATTCCAGCAATGCAATTTATTTGTGGCATTGCTGAAGTATTTTATCATCATTTACTATCCCTACATTCATACACAAATTTTCAGTTTGTAAATCAAAATGCTCAACAGTATCAACTGTTGTTTCATATACCAGCTCTTCAGACTGAACTACTTCTTCCTCCTTCACAAGAAATTCTCCCTGTGTTGTAACAGCTTCAAGTAAAAATGCATCACTACTTCCCTCATTCAAGAAACATTCCTCATCTTTGCTTTCTGCTTCAGAGTATTTATCTATGGAAAGACTCTTTCCCATACTTTTGACAACTTCACAAGATTGCTTATCCTCCTCTACAAAACCTATAATCATATTAAAATCATTAGATTAAAAAAAATAGGGTTTTACATCATCCAGTTGATCTGGATTTACTCAATAAATCAGGAAATCATCAATAATTTCCTCTTCTGTTTCACCAATGGAAACTTCCACTTTCAACTCAGCTGCTCTGAGTTCTGCACATTCCAACTATACATCCATCCTCTGTTCAAGCTTTCTCAGCTTTTTTGCAAACTGCATGTTCATTTGTTGTTCTCTCTTCTGTTGTAGCCTCTGCGACTTCACTCTCTTCTTCATGAGCCAACCAACTCTCTGGCTTTCCTCTATCATCGATTTCAATTTATTAAACTGTTCCCTGATCTCAGCTAATTCTTTCTCATATTCTGCATCAACTAACTGTTGCCTTATGCCAATTGTCTTGGCATCTGCTTTCTCCTTCTTTCTGATGTGACCTCTCTTTGAACCTCTGCCATCTCTTTTATGAATATCCGTAGTCATCTTCTTCGCCATGAGTTCCTCACTCATAAGCTGCACTAAGCCTCTGCAATAGCAAGCTCTCCTGCTGCCACTTACCTCACCAAATCCCTTCCTGGATTTTGGCCTGTTGGCAAGCATTGGTTCTCTTTCTGCTGGAACCTTTTGAGCATTTCTTCACTGCTCCTTCTAGGCTTTCACTCATTTGCAACTTTTAGAACACCATTTTCCTATTCATTCAACATCTGTTGAATTTCTTCAAGGTTCTGCCACATTCTTCTTCACTTTAGAATCCTCTACTGGACTCCATCACTACTCTCAAAGTTGTGATGTTCCTTATTTCACTGAGATTTCTTCAATTGCTTGCAATATGAATTCTGCAAGCAATTCTTCAAACTAGAGTTAAATAATGCTCATCAACTCACCTTCAAGATCTCTATTGATCTTGCTCCTCCTTTCACCTACACTGCATCTTTGTGCTGCAATCTGTCAGTTTCACAATCTGATCTCACTTCAGCTCACATGCAATTAATTCAATTAAAAAAAACCTTGAATCTTCAAACAGAGCTATTCCAGCTCTGATACCACTTGATAGCAGGTTCACCCTGCTTACCCACATTCTCATTACAAGCTATGCATATAAAAATGCATCTTCAAATTTATTCCCTAAATCAAACTTAAATCTGGGAAAACTCAACAATTAAATAATGATGTGGAAGCTAAATAGCATCTCAAATCTTTGATTTGAGATCTGTTTATAAAATTCTTATGGTTTATGAAAACCATACTTCAATACAACCCAAATTTCTGTTCTCTCATACGAAAGGTTCAGAACATGATCAAAACCCAAACAATCTTCATACGAAAGGTTTGTTTCAAAAAAGAAAACCTTCTTCAAATATTAGAAAAAGACTTGGCTTAAAGGTTCATTGGTTTTATTTCTAAAAACTCAACTTTATAATTAAGCCCCAAGGCTTATCATAGTGTTTGAACTATTTCAATTCAAAAGTTCATACTTTGGTTGACTTAATGCCAATGCCTCCACGCACGAACTTTCGGCTATGGCAATTCAAATAAAACTTAGACTTTTATTGAAAAGCCAAATATCTACATAGAATAACATTCAACCATGATTCACCAACGCATCACACTTAACCATTTTTGGGCCCCAAAAAATTAATTTACCATTCTCATCCCACTGAAATTCAACGTATTTCTTCGACGATCCATCGTCCGTTCATTAGACGGCTTTCATACCTTAATATGAACGATAGTTAATGGTTTTAAACGCTCATGAAACTATCGATGGCTTCCACCGTTGGATTCCCATCGATTCACATCCAAGGAATATCGTGTTACAAAGATGCTCACACCTTCTCCATCAAAAATTACGCAATAAAAATGGTTTTAAACTTACCATTTTTTCCACGTGTCTATCAAAGACCCTTATCACGTTCTAAAAGTAAAAACAACTTACCACTTGAGAGGCCACGCGATACCGCCAGTTTGAATTTGAAAACCGTCTTCACTGTTCAATGCTGGTTCTGCTCTTCATCTTCATGGTTCCTCATTGACCAAGGTTCCGCTTCTAAACTGCGTTATTAACCAACGCATTTTCCTGTGAAGTTATTTCTTGTATTCACTTCAACATTGCATCACGATTTTGCTGGTTGCTCACAATTCCGTATTAATCATTTAACACAGAATTTTTGTCTTCATTCCATGTTTAGTTTTGATCAGGACCAGGGTTCACTCTTCAAATCACACAGACATTTCTTCTTCTGTGCCTTTGAGACTCATCAACGACGTGATTCCCTTATTGCGTTTTCTCAGACTATACACACTAGAAAATCTGCTCTTACCATATGGTTTCTTCTCCAGTCTCTATTTTGACTAACGCCCAGCACAATTTCATAATAAAAATGGAAATCGATCCCAAATTGGATCCGACAATTATAAATTGGCTTTATTAAACAGATTCATCCACACAATTTCAACATCGCTGCAATTTAACTCTGCAATTCGATTTTACCATAAATCTATTAATGCAATTTTAAACAATCAAAACATTCATCAGTTACAATCTCCCCTTTTTCTTTCAATCCAAAGTCAATATGCCAATATCAAACCTGAACTGAAAACTCGATTTCAGTTCTCCTCATGGATAATCGATCCTCCAGTGATCGATATACTCTAATATGCATATTTACATAAATTTGTATGCAATCCTTCTCTGTTCTAAATCACGAAATTGATACTAACCTGCAATTAATCATCAATTTCTCAACCATATGCATAATCACAATCTAACCCCTTCACACAGAGTTTTATACTGCTCAAAAACTCTGAATAATTAACTCATACTTTCACAAATAATTCAAGCAGTCAATACATGCGTAATCCAATCAATTAATATACATGTATTTCAGAATAAATTCCTTCATATATAAATATGAAATCAAGTACAAAACCCTTTCTTGATTCTGGCTAGATATTCAGATCATTGGCCTTGTTTTACAATTTCCTGAAGGCTTGAAAAACAAAACTATGTTTTTTCCCTCTTCTATTTCCTGTCTGCTACTTCTATTCTTTTTTGCCTTTGAGGCTTATTAATTTATACAAATTATGTTGAACCAATTTAGGTTCAAATCCTCAAATATCTCAACAAATTTTTCCAAAATCTGCAGACTCCTAAAATCTAGATTCTATCCCTAAAATCTTTGAAACTGAATCCAATTTAGGATTTACAATCAATTCCTAAATATCTCAAATCTAAACTATCTGATTTCCCTCATGTTCTCCAATCATTCGAGAACATTTACAAAATTCCTCACACTAATTAAAATCTCATTTAATCACTCAAAACCCATTAATAATATAAAAATCAATATTTTCTCAAAAACACAAGACCCCCTATGTTTAATAAAATACAAGGTATTTTCCGAATCTAATGCCCATGCATCATTTAGGATAAGAATTTGAGTTATATTGAATTAGCAGGTATCTCTAATTCTTGAAAATTTTATTTTTATCTTATTTCTCTATTGATGTAATAGTGTGCAGAAATCTCTCGGATTTAGAATTGTACATTTCGGGAAGTCCTTGGTTGGACCAACTGACTCCCAAGGAAATAAGATCTGAAGATCCCTCCAGATATAATTCCCCAAGCTTATGTTAACTTCTCTTCTTGTAGTGTTTTCTAGAGCTTGTGCCTAAATAAAAAAATTATCTTAACTTTTATTTATCGAATTTAAAGCTATAAATGGCTAGTATGAGCCTTAGACCTTCAGATCTGGGAACGAAGTCAGACTTACACTCCTCATATATAACATGTTTCAACTCTTGTGCATAAATCTGTAAATACATTGTATAGATATGTATTTTTTAATTATGTAAATAGTTAGAATTTATTTATTTCTAACTAGGGGTTTCATTTTTTATTTTTGTATGTGTTGGGTCTTTGGTTTTTTTTTGGTTTCTTGTTTTGTGCAGGTGATATCTGAGGGTTTTCATAGGAAATTCCAGGATCCAAGCAAGATTTAGGCCCTGAAGGGCAAGATCTTGTCTCAGAGTATAAATGTGTTACAGGAGCGTTTAATTAAAGTGCAGATTTGGTTTTTTCTCATAAAATTTCTGGGTTTAATCGAAACAAAATTCGAATTCATTTAAAGTGCACCAGTGTTTTCATGTTGCTAGCTGCCCTCATCCGCTACTCCCTTTTTGTTTCTCTGCGTTTTTCCCTGTGGAAAACCCGCATCATTTCCCCTTTGCCGACAACCATCTCAATACTAGCTGCTCTAGTCATTCGGCTACTCTCTACGTCCCTCGGTCTGCGTGAGCTCCTATCCCTCACAGTTAATCCTTTTCATTTCTGCTTCCTCATCTCGCTGCCATTTCTACAGCGTCTCTCTCATTCATCTGTAACTACCAATGTCCCTTTCTTCCTTTGCATGAGTATTCTCCTTCTGCTCTGCTCTCCTTCACGCATGCACGCTCCAGCTCCATCACATTCCCTCTCCGCATTCATCCTATCCCTTTTTGCTCAATCCTCCTCCCCGATTAACGACTCCATCTTCTCGCTCGAGCTCCTCCCGTTTACATAACCCCTAACCTAACATCAAAACATTAACATGTAACATTCACACATTATTTTTTATGAGATTCGATCTTATTTTTTGGTTAGGGTCTTCATTAAAATCTAAATCAAAATTTTTTTATTAACTTTCAAAATATTTCAAAATAAAAAAAATTCTAAAAGTTATGCTTTGATTTTGATTTCTCATTTCATTTCATTTTCTTTTAAATTTTTTTTGTTTTTGTTTTTTTTTAAACAATAAAAATAACATTTCATATTTTAAAGTTTTGTAAAGTTCTATTTTTTGGGCGCTTGATTTAGTTAGTTTTATTTTTTATTTTTTATTTTTTAATGAACTTAAAAAAAAAAAATCAAAAGTCTAAAAAAAATTAATTTAATTTTAACTTTAAAAATTTCAAAAAAAAAAACTAAAAATTTCATTTTGTTTTTTTGACTTCTAAAAGCTAAAAAAATTCCAATTCTTTCAAGTCTTTGTTGTACATAATTTTTTTTAGGTTTATCTTATGACATTGGGGTTTTTGGGCCATTTAAATGTTAAAAATATTTACACCTTCGAAAATATTTAATTGTGGAATAATTCTTATAGTTGACATGATTTAATTTTTAAATATCTTAAGTTTGACTACAGGAGAAAAATAAGTTTTTTATTGGATTCACATTATTTTTAGAATATTGTTTAATCCATAAATTTTTTGATGAAGTATTTATTTAGCATTGAAATCTTATGGTAGTTCTTGATGATTAATTATTGAGTTTTAAGTGCTAATTTCTTTCATATGCTTCAGGTGAGTTTGATGATCATTGGCATGAGATTTGTAAATGTTTGATATCAATTAAAATCGCCTATTGTTTAACTTTTGAAATATTCGATATTTATTGAATATTAATGTTTAGGAAAATTTTCAAGTAAGTGTGATTGATATCTTATTTTTGAGAGCTCTATTGTGGATCTGTGATAAAGTGTATATCTTTTTATTGAGTAATTTTTGGCGTCTTCATAATTGACACTCTCGCTTAAGTACTTAGTGGTTGAATCATATAGTTTTTAATCTAAGTTATTTGAGCTTTTAACACCACCTCTCATCTCGCTCCATATTCTAATTATTCTCCTTGCATTCTGCATTCTAATTTAGCATTTCATATAGGATAGTTGATTTCAAAGGAGACCCAAAGCTTGTTTTACCCGAAGGCGAGCAATGGGGTGATATAGGTAAAACATGTTATTTTGAATGTTTTTTTTTTTGGATTTTACAATTTTTTTTGTGTTTTTAATGTATCAAAGACTAACTATTGGTGTCACATGCAGATATTGGACTTGTACGACCAATAGGATCGTCACATCTTCAATGACATGGATAGCCACAACTTGCACTGATTGAATTTATCGCAAGGGCAATGGAGGAGATGCAGGATCTCAACAGAGATGAGACTCTTGTTGAGTTTGAGCACCATGTTGAGGGTTTGACCCATAGTGTGCTAGAGACTAGGGTTAATGAGATCCCTATGCAATTTTACTAGAGTGTCGGATCACATCCATCGACTGTTGTGCAAAGTTTCTCACTTGATTGTGTGTTATCACGATCATCATTGGGACTAATCGACTAGGAGGCCTTTGAGCCATATTTTTTCTACATGTATTTCGATGTTATAGGTCGTGTGTCCATATGTGTATTGGACATATTTTTTGTAAAACCAAACTCTATATACAAGTATCTATCAATGTTTCCTATTTTCTCTATTCTCTTCAATGTGTGATATTGATTGAATTATTTACATATGTTACAAATGTCTGTCTAAAAAATAATTGGATAATGCATCAATTAATGTATTTAGACTTAGGGGAATATGTTAATATTGAATGTAATCAAAATGTCATTCTACAAGGTGAACCCTTAAAAACATGCGTAGCATAGTTGGAATTTGTACTGAATAAATGTTGTTTAGATGTAGTACTACGAGTTGTGAATCAATTCTGACCATCAAATGGTGTGTGCCACGAGAAATAATGTTAGATAATAATTTGATCACTTGGCTATACTCAATGATATTATTAGTTCAGCGACCAATACAAATTCCTTATAGACTCCTAACTCCCCATTTGGAGAATAAATAGCCCATGTTGCGGAGTAAATGTTCTGAGTACTACAACTAGTGCCATCATCATAACCAACATATGGCTAATGGAATGTCGTCATCTGTAAATCAAATGTAATTCAAGATTAATAAAGGTGGTAGGAAATTTTGAACAAAACACCCTACACACACACTAACACACCCATACAGTATGTACACAATGACCATGCAAAGGTAATATCGGCATAATATTTTTTCAGGTACAACCCATTTCCAAGCTACATCGAAGGAATTCCATCAAAATAAATGAGCTCATAAGCCCCCTTTGCAAGTACACGTTTAACTCTATATGGGCCTAGTCACATATGTTCGAGCTTTCGAACCCCTAATTTATTACCTTCCTGATTATATAAAAGGATTAGATCACCTTTCGAGAAGGCACTAGGTTTAAAATTTTTGTCATACTATGCTTTGATGCATTTTTTTTGTGGCCTTATTGACCATTGCGTCATTGCGTCGGGTCTCTTCTAAGCGGGGTAGATGCAAAAGAAACCCTTCTTCTGTGGAAATTATGGGAAGAAGCTCGATGAGAAGCTTTAAAGATGGAATCTCACATTCAATGGGAAGGAGTGCTTCCAAAGCATACACCAACTGAAAGGGTGTAAATCCACTCACAGTTTAGACATATGCTCGGTATGCCCACAAAGAAAAAAAAATGAGGTTCCAATTCGTCTTATGAATCCCTATCATGTGTTGCGATATTGTTTTCAAAACCTTGTTAATGGCTTCTACTTTCCCATTGGCTTGTGGGTAATAGGGAGTTGAGCTATCATGTTGAAGGCCCAACTTGGCGGTAAGTTCAAACATCATGTAATTTCAGAATTTTTTACCATGGCCTATATGATGGCTTGTGGCACACCAAATCTAGAAATGACATGGTTGAAAAGAAATAATGCAGTTGTTTCACCGTTGTTATTGTATGTAGGCATTGCTTCGGCCCATTTAGTAAAATAGTCTACAACCACGATAATGTAGCCATGCCCCCCGCCCGAATGAGGGTTACAGGTCATGAAGTCATTCCCCCATTTCGCAAAGGGTCCAACAATGATAACAAGATGCAAAGGAGTAGGTGGAGAAAAATCATTACAATTATAAATCTGGAAAGCATGACACTTTTGGACTACAAGGATGCAATCTTGAAACATGGCTGGCCAAAAATAACTAGCTTGCAAAATATTTTGGGTGGTGGCATAGCCAGACATATGTCCGCCACATGCTCCATCATGATATTCATTCAAATCTTTCTCAGCCTCCTCATGAGTGAGTGACCATTTTAATATCGTATCAACACCATGACAATAGAGACTTTCGCCAAGTATAATGTAATTTCGAGCTTGGAATCGAATACAATGATAATTAGAGCGAGAGGTGTTAGGCCGAATTGTTTGGGTCTGGAGATAATGATATATACATACTAACGATCGGATGAATCAATTAGAAACGACTCATCGGAATAGAATCATCAAATGTAGACTCATTTTCAGATGAGAGAAGGTCAGTTCAACGAAGAATTAGGACTTCTTAGATTTGGATTTGAAAAATTCCAAATCAAACTCCTGGAGAATAATGACCCATTTACACTATTTACCCCCAACAATTGATGTGAGTGTATTTGATTTAACTTTCATTTAAATTTCGACTCAAATAATAAATAAGATGTTCGTCCCCTAAGTCATATTCTTGGACCAACACCATGGAAATAGTGGTAACAACTGCAGCAAGATACATGAAATAGTCTCGTTGATAGTCAGGGGGATACAATAATGATGCTCAAACTAGGACATATTTCAAGTCATCAAAATCCTTTTGGGTTGTCTCATCCCAATGGAAGGGAACCCCATTTTTCAATAGGTGAGTAAATACTTTCGCAATTTTTGCATAGTTCGGGATGAATCTCCATAGAAATTTAGCCTTTCCTTAGAGGCATTGTAACTAAACTAGCGAGGAAGGTGTAGGAAAATCAAGAATTGTCTGTACTTTGAGTGGATTCATTTTTTGGACACAACAAACCTGAGAAGTCTATCGGATTGGACACAAATCACACACTTGTGCGGATTTAATCTTGTATTGTAATTTCAACTACGTAGGAAAATTACCTTGAGATGCATTGGGTGATCCTCACGATGTTTGGAGTGGGAATGTAAATAATCCAAATAAGGTTGTATGATGTGATTGATATCATGGAATGCATAATTCATGATGCTATGAAAAGTTTCACTAGTGTTCTTCAAACCAAAAGGGAGTTTATGAGGAAGAAGTCTTTGAAGTAATTGCTCTAGTTAAATGAGGTTCCTCAGATTGTATAAACTTAGGTTGTAAACTATATCAATATGGAAATGCAGGTTCAATGACCTCAATTCGTGAAGTTTCAGGGGCTTCAGTTTCAATTGCGTCAGACTCACTAGACGATAAATATGTAATTTCAGGTTCAATACTTATGAGAAGAAATAATTTTGGTTGATTGATTTCAGATGTAGTTCTAGAAGGGGAAGCTTCTGAAGTACCAGTTTCAGTAGTTTTCGCCTTCTTATTCTTACGATGACTAGGTGTTGCCTCTTAAGGCAAAGGAGGAAATATTTGTATTCTATGCAAATGACAAGTTTGTTGAGGGTGTTATTCCATGATGGATTACTCAATTTTAGAAATTAACAACATAAATAAATCACCATTTCAGACTTTTAAAGGTTTTCATGGAATTGGAAAACCTGGCTACATTTATCCTGGTTATCAAAATCCTCCTTATCATGGGATGCAAATACTAGTTGCTCAACCCATTCCATCATACCCAAGATATCCTCCATCACACGTTAATTATTACCCACAAGTTCAAACTCTGCAAGTAGACTTTAATAGGAAGTTACCATTTGTTGCAACCTTGGAGTTACCATATTAACCCATCTAGCAAATGATCCCATTTTTTGTTCTCCTTGGTGGCCAACCATTCCTACCAAATTGCCGAGTGATATTATGAAATTCAGCGGAAATCTTGGAGAAGACCCATATACTCATGTTATGACCTATCATTTATGGTGTTCATCCAAATCCTTAAATGATGGTTCAATTCATTTACAAATTTTCTAGAGAACCTATTAATTGTACAACATCAAAGTGGTATGTTAAATTGCCACAAGCTTCACTTAACAACTTCAATTCCTTCATAACTATGTTTCTACCCCATTTTCAATTACTTATCCGATATGAAACTGGAACCGATCTTTTGAACTCTTTGAAATAGTATGAATCCACTCATATCTCTGATCATATTTATGAGTGGAGGCGTCGACATCGATTTATCAAAACTTTCATACCCGATTAGTTGTTAGAAGAATGTTTTATTAAATCCTTGTTACCCTCCATAACTGAAGATGTTAGTAAAGGATGAGTTTTTACGGAAGAGAAATTCATTGCTCATGCCCAATATCTTGATTTGATTTATACTTAATTTGGCACACTCTGACAAAATTCCCAATTCTCTGCGACCTCAGCATACCGTTCCACCAACTCCTGTTAAATAATCACATGTTGTTGGTGGTGCGATTCTATCTGCAAGTCAACAGACAATGACTAAACTATCTGGTTCATCTCCTGTTGTGACTACTCAAAATCCATATTTTGCAACTCCTGCAACTACTTACGAGGTTAATGTCATTAAATATACGAAAGGTAATTCTGAGCAACCATGAAGTAAGAAGAAAGGTAAAGGAAAGAAGAAGAAAGACAATTTGTCGCAGGAAAAATAAAATAATCAGTCTCCTAGTGACAAACAAAAGCCTCGTTATCATTGATTTATTTGTAATGAGGAACATTTTATTAGGGACTGTCCACATCGGGCAGAAGTTAATAAATTCCAAAAATTTTCATCTAACGTGTTTGTCGTATCAACATATCCCTTTCCCCACCAGGAGAAAAATATGGTTGTACGAGATCAAGCTTCTCCTTCCCAGGTAATGATGTTATCTTCCACCAAACATAAAGACGATGTCATGGTGGCTACATGAAATAAATACTATGGTAACCCAAATCCTTCGACTGGTAAGACTAATGATCAACCTTCCAACTCCACTCAATCTACCTCGAATCCTTCTCCAAATGTCATACTGGCTGAATTAACCAATAAACCTCCTAAAGGAATTATTCACAAAATGACATTCAATCCTCATGTGAAAGCTTCACAACATTACAATATAGTTGAGGACTTAGCCCAAGATCCTTTTTCTATGTCAACTCTCGAGGTATTACAGAATTTTCCAACCCAAAATAGGTCTTTACTTGCAGCAATTGGAGGGATAGATCCTCTAGGTTGTAATATTATCGTACTCCTAAAATTTTGCCCCAACTGGAATTCATGATCCAAGTTATTGTTAGAAGTAAGACTATCCATCGAGCGATTGTAGATGAAGGTGCTTCGACTTGTATCATGTCACTTTCATGTTGAAAAATTATTTGTTCTAAGCAAGTTAATTAATCACCCACCACTGTTAATGTTTTTTACGGAATAGGTTTCAAACCTTATGGGATTTTGAATTCATTGCAAATAGAATTAGCTGGAAAAATGGTTTTAGTAGAGGTTGAAGTCATAGATTGACCTTTCGATTATAGCCTCCTACTGGGCCAGACATGGATTTACGCCATGAAAGCTATGGTCTCAACCTATTTTAGGATGATTTATTTCCATCACCAGGAGGCATCATGGCCATCGATAAGGCTACCTCTTTTTTCTAGTAATTCTCAAACTACTGGAAGCATTCAACTGGTGAGTGAATCCCCACAACCTTATCAAAATGTCGGGGTAGGATTGCTTAAGCATTCCTCCTTGATGAGGATTTTTTTGCTCCCTCCTCCTGACATTCCCAATCTAGTTTCCTTTGTTAATATGATTTCTTCTTGTACTATTCCATTTGATCCATAGATAGCACCATAAATTACTAATTTTGATACATTTTGTGACCATATGCCACTTAGTCTCGTTGAGCTTGAATATGAAGCGATTTATTTAGACTGTTCGGAAAATTCTAATTTAAATTCCTTAATAATTTCGGTTGATCATTCCCAATATTTTGGTTCATATTATGACCCTTTCAATGATACATTCTCTATTGACGAAGGCATCATGAAAATCATGATGCCAAATGAAGCTTCATGGGACAATAGTCATCATCGTTCCCCATTACCTGAAACCCTTGAGAATAATCTTGGAGTTGTTTATTTACCCAATATACTAAGACATTTAAGGATTATCATGTATCCATTAATCATATTGATTTCAAGAATAACTTAGAGAATATTTAAGATTCCATTCCTCTCGATATTTCAATTAAACTCAAAGTTATCGAAAATTTCCATATCGTTGCATCTTGTTCTCTTTATGATGTCAAGATTTATAAAGCCCCTTTTCAAGAATTTCATGAAATTTTCACTTGGAAATATGAAGAGATGTCAGGTATTGATCCAAATATCATAGTAAATGAGATTAAAAAACATCTGGATGTGAAGCCATTTTGACAACGCCTACGTCCAGTTCACCCTAAAAAAGTTGTTGCAATCAAGGCAAAAGTTGAAAAACTTTTGTGTGTTGGTTTTATTTACTTGGTTTCTCTCATTAATTGAGTTTCAAAAATAGTATCCGTGATGAAGAAACAAGGAACGATTCAATTATGTGTTACCATGTGTGTCCCAAAGACAACTACCCAACCTCGTTCATCGACCAAATTGTTGATGACTATGCTGGAAGTGAAATTTTTTCCTTTATGGATGGTTTTTACGGTTACAATAAAAACAACATACTCCCATGAGACAAACAGAAGATTGCATTTATTTTTCCATGAGGCATGTTTTCCTATCATAAATTCCCTTTCGGTTTGAAGAATGATGGTGCAAATTTCCAGAGGGCCATGAATTATTCCTTCAATGATATCAAGAACATCGTACAACCTTATTTCAATGATTTACCTTCCCACTCCAAATATCATGAGGATTACCCAATGCATCGCAAGGGTGATTTTACTACGTTGTCGGTATTACAATATAAGATTAAATCTACACAAGTGTGTGTGTAAATTTACGTAGATGTTCTATGCTTGATGCAACTTTAATTTTCACTACAGCAATCACATAAACAATCAAGTAAAATGTCGATAGAACGTACCACAGGATCTACAGAAGACAAACCAGAAAAAAAAAAAATGTGGTGGTGCGTTATGGCAGTCAACAGGATGCTTCAACCAGCAAAGTCTTCTTGGTCATCCAACCCAACATGTGTCACAACAACCCTCAAAACAGCCACACGGTCAACTCAAATTCAACCCCAGAAAAGTCAATGTTGTCAAGAAAAGTCAACACAGGAAAGTAGCAATAAAGTCAATTCATCTCAGTCTTCGATCAACATTTTGACCTAGGTTCTTGTGCCAATGTGTAATGCCTCCCAAAATTGAAGTCTCCACCAATTTTCAGCCTCTTTGGACCATGCGTTGACCAAAGTCAGCACTGGTCAAACTTGCATGGAAACCCTAACTGCAGTAAATTCATCCTTCTTCCTGGCTGTAGTCATTCATCCTTCTTCCCACATGTGAACCGAAATTGCCTCTAAGGAGCTCATATTAAATCATAAGAGGAGAAGATGTGTGATGAGATGAGTGAAATGATCTCCAACGTTGACTGTATATATCCGTCATTGAGGTGTGTGACACATCTACTAGGGGTGTAAAACCTTAAGGCCGACCTGCACATATTTGAAATTATTAAAAATAAATTCAAAATAAATGTTCTTCTCATTAGATTAAGATCAATTTTATATCGATCTTACACCTCTCCAAAAGAGGAACCCAATAAAAATATTGGTATCTTCATCTGAGCATCACAACATGGAGTTTGGACCTAGTTGTCCAATTTTAACACTCCCTCTCAACTAGGGAGAAATCCATCCACCTGTGCAATCAAACATCGTGCGTCATCCCATTGTAAATTTCTTTTCTAGCCTCTTTATTTCGGAATATAAGTGGGTCAGTCACAAAGACATCATTCCCCGGCTGACAGATTCAGCCTAGAGGTTCGAAACCTCTATCAGACTCACAAAGAGTCTCATACCAACCTGAAGTTGGTTTTACCTGACCCGAAGTCAGTTGGAGGTCCGAAACCTCACTATACTTGATCCCAGATCAAGTGGTTGGATCGTGCCATCCTATATAGAGAGTATGGAAATCTCTGATGCGTCCATCAGTCTTTGCTACTAGTCTCTAGCTTTTCCCACCTCATTGACCAAATGAGAGGTACTTCCCATGAGCCCTGAACTCAATGGGTAGGATGCATACGGGGCACAGATAATGAGAGGTGAACCAACTCAAAATCACAACGGTGGGGCCCAAACACACCAACAAGGTTCAGCAAGCCTAGCCTTGTGGTTGCTTATAGCTTCGAGAAGCTATCCCCAAAGCCCCCTAGAGCTCCCAGAGCTCATCGTCCAACACGACCCACATCATAGGGTTGTTCCACGATACCAAGACTCTCACGGAAGGTTAGGAACTTGATCTTCCCCAGGGGCTTTGTGAGAATATCCGCGACCTTCTCATCAGTTCCTATATGATCAAGCCTTACGACGGCTCGCTGTACCATATCCCGGATAAAGTGGTACCTGATATCAATATGCTTGGATCGATCGTGGAACACTGGATTCTCGGACCAGCGAATCCCACTCTGGTTATCACAGAGTATCACGGTGGTATCTAGCACATGTCTGAATAGCTCACTAAAGAGCTTTCACAACCAAAATTCTTCACAACAGGCCATACTCGCTGCAATGTATTTAGCCTCTACAGTGCTCAAAGCTACCGACTTCTACTTCTTGCTCATCCATGAGATCAGAGCAGAACCAAGGTTGAAGTAGCATCCCGATGTGCTCTTACGATCCACCACACTTCCAGCCCAATTGACGTCAGTATATCTAAGGAGTGTCACGCTCCCGGCAGTGTATCTCAGCTCATGGTTTATCGTGCCTCGAAGATATCTCAGAAGATTTCTGGCACCAACCCAGTGAAAGTGATGAGGCTCAACCATCTGTTGACTCAAAGTGTTCACTGGAAAACATATATCTGGATGGGTGTTCACTAAGAACATCAGGGCCCCTATGAGTTGACGGTACTTAGTAGGATTAGACAATACAGGCCCAGCAGCGCTGCTACTCAACTTCTTGAAGTTGAGCTCCATTGGTGTCGACACGGACTTGCAGTCCACCATACCAAATCTTTCCAGAAGCTTCACAATGTATTTTCCTTGAGAAAGGAAAATCTCGTCGGGTCTCTGCCAAACCTCCAAGCCTAGGAAGTAGTGCATCAGTCCTAGGTCCTTCATCTCAAACTTAGCAGCGAGCTCCCTCTTGCACTGATGAATGAGAGGGTCAGCCCCTGTCAGGAAGAGGTCATCCACATACAACACCATAATGAGAGGATTTCCTTTGACAAACTTGAAGTAAAGGTTGGGATCAGCATTACTTCGAGTAAAGCCTAGCTTCATAAAGTAGCTATCTATCCTTTCGTACCAAGCTCTGGGTGCTTGCTTCAACCCATATAGGGCTTTCTTCAACCTGCAGACATGGGTGTCCAGATCCTGGACTTCGAACCCTAGAGGTTGCTCCACATATACCTCTTCCTTTATCGCACCTTGCAAAAATGCGGTCTTCACATCCATCTGATGAAGACTCCATCCTTGCGTAGCAGCAAGGGCTATAATAGATCGAATGGTGGTATATCGGGTCACAGGTGCAAATATGTCATCATAATCTATGCCTTCCTTTTGATAGAAGCCATGGGCAACGAATATTGCCTTGAACTTTTCAACACTTCCATCAGATCCATGCTTGATCTTGTAGAGCCATTTCGAGGTGAAAAATTCTTTGTCCTTTGGTCTTGGAACCACATCCCAGACATCATTCTTCATAATGGACTTATACTCTTCGTGCATAGCATCCTTCCAGACTTGATGCTTTACGGCTTCTTCAAAGGATCCAGGCTCGGATTGTACAATAGTACTCATGGCTGCTAGATACCCTTGGTATCTACTCAGCTTCTTGCTTTCACAGAATGTCCCCCTTGGGGCCGCCTGTCCCTCAATATCCTCGAGAGTGTCCCTGAGCCATTATGGTCTCTTTCCTAGTGAAGGAGGTGGATCAATCAGGTCCATTGGTCCTTCAACATCAGGCATCGTTTCATCCTTTGGTTCCTCTTGATTTCCAGGCCTTGCTTCATTATCTTCCTCAGATATCGAAAGATTGAATACTTTCCTCAGGGAAGTATCTTCGTCAAAGGTGATATCGTGGCATATCTCCACTTCCCTTTGACCAGGCACATAGACTCTATAGGCCTTCAAAGTTTCACTATAGCCCACAAACATTCTTTCTTCCCAAAAGCATCCAACTTGCTCCTCTTTTCTTTCGGCACATGAAAGTAAACAGTACATCCAAAACCTCTAAAATGTGAGACGTCAGGTTTCTTACCAGAGAAAACGTCTTCGAGAGTTTTCGATTCTAGAGAAGAACGTGGGCATCGGTTTTGTATGTACACAGCAGTGTTCACAGCTTCTCCTCACAGAAACTTCAGCAAACCTTGGTCACATAGCATGGCACGGGTAGCTTACACAATGGTCATGTTCTTTCATTCAAAAACACCATTTTTCTCAGGAGTATAGACAATTGTGGTCTCCCTCTTAATGCCAGCTTCTCTGCAAAAGTCTTTGAAATCATTTGTCTCATATTCAGTGCCATTATTAGTTCTCAAAATCTTGACTGTCTTCCCTGTCATATTTTCCACCAAGGCTTTGAATGTATGGAACCACATGAAAGCCTCATCCTTCTTCTTTAAGAAGTATATCTAGGTTTTGCGAGAGAAGTCATCTATGAACGTCATATAATATGAAAATCCTCCCAAGGACGTCACGAACAACGTGCCAAATAGATCAGAATGGATCAATTGCAAGCCATCAGATGTATTTGTGACACTTGAGGGGAAAGGTCCCTTGTATGCTTTCCTTTGGCACAACCCTTACATACACCTTCATAATTATTTGGAAACTTAGGCATCCCTGTCACCACCTTCCTAGCTTTGGGAAGGGCTTTGTAGTGAAGGTGTCCAAACCTTCGGTGCCATAGTTCAGTGTGTCGAATAGTATCACATGTCATTGCTCCCAACGGACTTCCTCCAACCTGGTAGAGTGTATCAACTCTAAACCCAATCGAGATAGCTTCCTTGAAGCTCTTCTTCCACATGGGCAGCTTTCCATCAGTGAATGCCACATTGAAACGTTTGTCTTCCATGGCCGATATAGACACAAGGTTCTTCTTCAAATTTGGTACATAGAGTACATCTTGCAAGTGGAGGACTTGACCTTGAGACAAGTGGAGGGTCATAGTCCCTGTCCCTTTCATGGGATATGTGGCATTATCTCCAAGGATAATTTCCAGATTAGTATCCTTCTCAACCATATCAGAGAGAGATTCCTTGAACCCAGTGATATTACTTGAGGCACCACTATCTATCAACCAGACATCCATAGTGTCGGGTGGGGATGCAACAGAGAGGGCAGATACAAGAATGCATTCATTTATTTTATCAACAACATGTGATTCCTCATACCTGGAGTTTCTTGACCTTTTGAAAGGTTGATCATTTCCGTTGGAGGGAGCCTTCCACTTTCCCTTGGATCTGGTGTTCCTTTGATTGCCATTCTTCTGGTTGTTGTTGTTATCATCACCATCGGGAGAATCCTTCTTGAAAGGACATTCTCTAGCATAGTGACTAGGCTTATGACAAGTGAAACACTTGCCCTTCTTTCCTTGGGTCCTTGAATTTCCCTTGTTCTTTGGGCCACCAGAGTTCTTCCTTCTAGAATGAGCAGCATATGTAGCATTTCCTTCATTTCCATACTCCTTCATTCTTGATTCTTCTTGAACGCATCTTGACAGTACTTTGTCAAAGTCAGGTATCACATTATTATTTAGAATGGTAGTGTTGAACACATGCCATTCAGATGAGAGCCCTCCAAGTGCGGTGAGTACCATCTCTCAATCAGCTACTGTCTCCCCAATAGCCAGCAGATTGTTCCTGATTTCAATAAGCTTCAGAAAGTATGATTGGATAGACTCATCCCCGCCTTTCTTCAAATTCTTCAATTGATTCTTGAAGAATAGTACTTGATTTTCATTGTTGGCCTTGAACATGAGGATCAATTTATCATACATCTCTTTGGATGTGCCCAACTCAGAGATGTAGACCACCAGTCTTTTATGAATGGATTCCCTGATCATCAGCTTTGCTTTGATCTCCCCCTTCTTGTACTTTGTTTTGGCAGCAATAGTAGCAATGGATGGAGGTTCTTGGATTTTACCTTGCACATAGTCCATGACATCTTGGTCTTCCAATTTGAGATCCAATATCATCTTCCAAGCATGGAATTCATCCTTCCCAGTCAATTTGTCATCCTCCTTGAAGCCATAATTTTTGGAACCCATTATCCTCTCCGGTGATTGCTACAAATAGGGCTTGTCTTCACCTTAGCTCTGATACCATGTAAATTTATGTAGATGTTCTATGCTTGATGCAACTTTACTTTTCACTACATCAATCACATAAACAATCAAGCGAAATGTTGATAGAACATACCAAAGGATCTACAAAAGACAAACCAGAAACAGAAAAATGTGGTGGTGCGTTATGGCAGTCAACAGGATGCTTCAACCAGGAAAGTCTTATTGGTCAGCCAACCCAACATGTGTCACAACAGCCCTCAAAACAGCCACATGGTCAACCCAAAGTCAACCCAGAAAAGTCAATGCTATCCAGAAAAGTCAATGCAGGACAACAGCAAGAAAGTCAACGCATCTCGATCTTCGGTCAACATTTTGACCTCGGTTCTTGTGCCAATGTGTACGGCCTCCCAAAATTGAAGTCTACACCAATTTTCAGCCTCTTTTGACCATGCATTGACCAAATTCAAAGCTGGTCAAACTTGCGTGGAAACCCTAGCTGCAGTAAATTCGTCCTTCTTCCTGGATACATTAATTCGTCCTTCTTCCCACGTGTGAACCAACATTTCCTCCAAGGAGCTCGTACTAAATCAGAAGAGGAGAAGATGTGTGATGAGATGAGTGAAATGATCTCCAACGTTGACTGTATATATATCCATCATTGAGGTGTGTGACACATCTGCTGGGGGTGTAAAACCTTAAGGCTGACCTACACATATTTGAAATAATTAAAAATAAATTCAAAATAAATGGTCTGCTCATCAAATTAAGATCAATTTTATATCGATCTTACACCTCTCTGAAAGAGGAACCCAATAAAAATATTGGTATCTTCATCTGAGCATCACAACATGGATTTTGGACCTATTTGTCCAATTTTAACAGTGTGTTTTGTATCCAATCTGGTAGACTTCTCGGTTTCGTTGTGTCCAAACAAGGAAACTACATTGATCCACTCAAATTACATGTGATTCTTGATTTGTCTGTACCTTCCTCACTAGTCTATACAATGCCTCCAAGGGAAGGCTAACTTTCTACAACAATTCGCCCCGAACTATGCAGAAGTTACGAAAGGATTTACTTGTCTATTGAAAAAATGGGTTCCCTTCCATTGGGATGGTACAACCCAAAAGGATTTTGATGCCTTGAAAGATGTCCTAGTTCGAGCATCATTGTTGTATCCCCCTGACTATCAATGAGACTATTTATTGTATCTCGTTTCAGTTTTTACCACCATTTCCATGGTGTTGGTCCAAGGAGATGACCTAGGGGACGAACATCCTATCTATTATTTGAGTCGAAATTTAAATGACACTGAAATAAAATACATTCATGTTGAAAAGTTAGCTTTGGAATTTGTGCAAGTTGTCCAGAGATTTTTCCACTATATTCTACTTTAGAGGACTATGGTAGTTTCTGACTTACATTATGTCACGTCAATTGATGGGGGAAAATACTCTAAATTGATTGTATTTTACCAAGATTTTGATTTGGAATTTTTCAAATACAATTCTAAGAAGTCCTTATTCATCGCTAAATTGATATGCAAGCTTACTTTATCTGAAAATCAATCTACATCTGATGATTTTATTCCCGATGAGACGTTTTTTTTATAATTAATTCATCTGCTCCTTGGTATGGAGATATCATTATCTATCTCTAGACCCAAAATTTCTGGCATAACACCTCTCGCTCTCAGTCAACGTCACATTCGATACTAGACTCAAAATTACATTATATTTGGTGAACCCCTCTATCGTCGTGGTGTCAATATGATATGTAGATGGTGCCTCATTAATGAGGAGGCTGAGAAATATTTGAACGAATGTCACGTTGGAGCATGTGGAAATCATATGTCCAGTTATGCCACTGCCCAAAATATTTTGCGAGCCGATTGTTTTGGCCAACCATGTTTCGAGATTGCATCCTTGCAGTCCAAAAGTGTCACGATTGCCAGATTTATAATCGTAAAGTTCGTGCTCCACCTACTCCTATGCATCATGCTATCATCATTGGAACCTTTCCAAAATGGGGCATTGACTTCATGACCTGTAAACCTCATTCAGTGGGGCATTGCTACATTATCGTGGTTGTAGACTATTTTACTAAGTGGCCTGAAGCGATGCCTACATATAAAAACAACAATGAAACAACTGCATTTTTTCTTTTAAACCATATCATTGAGATTTGGTGTGCCACAAGGCATCATTATAGATCATGGTAAACATTTCCTAAATTACATGATGTCTAAACTTACCGCGAAGTTTAACCTTCATCATGATAGCTTGACTCCCTATTACCAATAAGCTAATGGGCAAGTAGAATCCATTAACAAGGTTTTGAAAATAATATTGCAACACATGATAGGGATTCATAAGATGAATTGGAACCTCATTAATTTTCTGCTTTGTGGGCATCGAACATCTGTCTGAACTACAACTATATTTACATCCTTTTAGTTGGTGTATCGTCTGGAAGCACTCATTCCCATTGAATGTGAGATTCCATCGTTAAAGCTTGACATCGAGCTTCTTCTTGAAACTTCCACATAAGAAGAACATCTTTTACATCTAGCCCGCTTAGATGAGATCCGAAGCGATGTCGCAATGGAAAATGAGGCCCACAAAAAATGCATCAAAGCACAGTATGAATTTTTTTTTAACCTTGTGCCTTCTCAGAAGGTGATATGGTCCTTTTATATGACCAAGAAGCTAATAAATTAGGAGATGGAAAGCTCGAACCAATGTGGCTAGGCCCGTATATAGTCAAGCATGTACTTGCAAAAGGGGCTTATGAGCTCACTAATTTTGATGGAATCCCTTTGGCGCAACCCAAAAATGGGTTGTACTTAAAAAATATTATGCCTAGATTACAATTGCATAGCTGTTGTGTACAAACTGTGTAGGTGTGTTACTGTGTTTGCAGTGTGTTTCCTTCGAAGTGTTCCTCAAGCTTCAGCGATATGTTAGTTATGCTTATGGCGCTAGTCATAGTACTTGAAACCTTTCCTCCACAACATGGGCTATTTATGCTCCAAATGGTGAGTTAGTTTCCTCCACAACATGGGCTATTTATGCTCCAAATGGCGAGTTAGTGAGTCTACAAGGGATTTGTATCGGTTTCTCAACTAATAATATCATTGAATATAGCTCAGTGATTGAATTATTATCTGATGCTATTTCTCGAGGCATTCACTATTTGATGGTCAAAATTGATTCACAACTCATAGTACTACATCTGAACTGTAATATCCCAACATAGGGAATTTCTACAACAAAAAGAATATCTTAAGATATTCTAAAGTTGGAGCTACAACAACAAATGAACATAATAATGGATGTTCAGTGATAAATAGACTCATATGATGTGTTAAAAACACATAGCCATCAAATGAGTGAAACAACAACAAAATAAGAACTTCTACACATTCCCAAGTGGGGGAAATGCAGTAATTAAACCCTGAAAACGCTATTTCTGAATATTTGTGTTTTTACTGGGTGAAATAATGCTTGGTTCCCTTAGCATAAGATATTAGGCCCTCACATACAAAAGGGGATCAGAAATAAATCCCTTTTGATATGTTAAACAGACCTCTCAGCTTCATATCAACTCAAAAATAGCCAAATCCCATGACTTAAGTGATGCAGAAAAGACTGAAGCAAATAACAACATTATTTTCTAAGGGTTTATGCAGTATAATGATAGAAAAACATGGATCTAGAACTCAATGGAACAATATTCCAAGAAAATGAAGATCTGACCTCCTTATTGCATTATAAAGCCAACCCGGCAAGGGTTTCATGAAAGTACAAATAAAAAAAGAGAAGATCTGAATATTCAGCTCAAAAAATGTAGTCTTACTGCAACATTACATAAATGTAGCTAAATAATACAAGGAGGGATGAGAATCCCTTCCTCTAGCTTACCGGGATAAGGGTTGGCCCTTTCCCTAGGAAATTAGCTCAGAAAAAAGGGTCTTAACCCTGCTGCAACAACTCTATGAAAAATGACGCAGTTCCTGCAAGGGACTGCGCTGTAGGAGATGAGAAATATTTTGGCCTGCTGCCAAGATATGAAATGTGCTAAGAAATCTTACTAGCTGATCTCTCAAGAGAAGGAAGTCACCTTCTACTGAGAAACAGACTTGGAAGTGGTGTTAACAAACCTCCACTGCAACACCCTGCAACTCAACAATATTCAGCTATAGAAATAATGCTGGGACTAAATAATGGTGCTTGGCCTCAAGCCTGGATGTGGAGAAATACAGGACAAGCTCTCCCAAGAGGCCTCTGAAGGGAAGAGGTGGGATTCCATCTCGAGAACACCCTATGCTCAACAACACTGCAACCCTGCTAAACATCAAGAGGAAGCCAAGTCTAAATAGACAAGATCAAAAGATCAAATCAAAAGCATGAATAACAAAGGCTCCTTTTGATCACGTTAGCCCCCTATTAATTTTTGACAAGAAAACAGGGGGTCAAACTGTCTCTGAGCTTTCAAGGAACGCATTCCTGCTGAAAACACATCATCCTTGAAGCCCCTTTATGCCCTTTGTCCTTTGATGAATCCCACTGTTGTTTCCAATTAAAAAAAAACCTCTCTGTTTCTATGAAGAAAAATGCCCAAAAGGCCTCCATTTCCTTTGTTTTATTCCCATTAATCCTCTGTTTCAACACCATTTTTCCCCTCTCCTAATTCCTCATTAATCCCTCATTGATCATTCAATTCCTCTTTAAACCCCACAAATACCATTTGTTTGGCCAAATAGCCCCTTTTTCCCTCTATCATTATCCCTTTTTGGTTTTCAATTGTATTGAAATCGAGCCAAAAACCCATATTCTTCATATATAAGGCTTAGCCTCTTTTGGCCCAGCCACTTGACCACTTCCCCTCCATGCGCCCGAGTGCTAAGACCAAGCGCTAAGGCCTAGGCACTAATCGCAATCGGAGCTTTCGGGAGGTGCATCTACGTGTTATACGAAAACTTCCGATGCGATCGTAGTATGGTTCCATATACCCCCGCCGCGATCTGAGTCGTTGATCTCTCGGGATCCGACAGCCCGGCGTTAATCGCATCGCACCCGTCGCTCTTCCCCTTTCGCCCCTTCGATCATTTTTGAACCGTCGATCTCCCCGCTAAATCTGACGACTGGCGTTTAATCGCTCCGTCGCAATTGCAAATTCTTAACGATGCCACCCTCCGCCCTTTGCGATTGCGATCCCCGATTTGATCTCCGTCGTTGATCTCTCGAGATCCAACGGCCCAGATCTCATCGCCTTCCACTCATCACACCAACCTTTGTCCCAGCCGATTTAATCTCCACCGTCGATCTGGCTCCGGATCCAACGGCCAGCGCTTAATCGCGCCATCGCCAATCACAAATTTTAAATGTGTCACCCTCCGCCTCCCCTGATTGCGATTATCCGATCCAATCGTGACCGTCCGTTCAAGCGAGATCGACGGCCCATGTTGCATCGAGTCTTCTACCATGTTTCTTCCATCGGGTCTTCCCAAAAATTCATCCTTTAATCCCCACCGTTGATCTCCTCCTGAGATCCAACGGCTCACAGTAAATCGCCCTCCCCCTTAGGCGGGTCCCACCATACAAGCCCGTTCATATGTTTTCATGCATTTTCCTTGTTCAAACCTTATGGTTCGTGCTAAATATTATTTCTCCGCCCGTTCTCCACCATTGCCACCACCGCTTCGCAAGCCTTCACAGCATTCCTTCCGCCACTCCCTGGATTTCTTAATAAGTTCATCGAATTGTGCAGGGTTCACAGGAGTGATAAATTCACTTGGTTTTCCATAATTAAAGCCACTGTGATTGAAAGCGCAGGGAGACCATAACAGCAGCGGCCAAGTGAAACAACAGAAACAGATTCAAGGGATTTGGGCTTGTTAATTGAATATTTAGAGCCTAATCCCCTATTCAAAGGATAAAAGACACATTTTGAAGACCCAAAGAGCACACGCAACAACCATATCTGCGTTTGAATATATGTGGGACGTTTTTCTCTAGGCAGTACATCTCCTCATTAAAGCCTCCATGCCTCCTCGAGCCCTTAAACAAATGAACACACTGACTGAAGTTTCTACGCCTGTCAGTCAGCAGTTATGAAGCATGGAGGCCTTGTAGATTTTCCACCTAGTTCATTTATTCTAGAAGGCTGAACAGAGAGCATTACAACCAGAAAGGACTCAAAAAACACATCCGAGGTCAATCTCGGCTTGACAGAAATCTCTGAACCAGACTACAAAGTACAGCGCAAGGTTATTGAGCAGTATGGGCGTGGATGCTTCCTCCATGCCATCTTAATGAATCAATTTAATGTTCACCATCCACTCCTGTGAGGATTTTTTCTCCTATAAAAACCCCCAGGAACGGATTATCAAGGGTTCCATATTTTCAGAAAATTAGGCAGTAAGAGAATTTTGTATGCATTTTTGTCAAACTTTTATATGAATGCACAGAGCCCGTTGGGTTTCAGTGAGGAGGAGTTCCATATTTAATGAGGATTCTGGTCTTTGGTGTCTCATAGTTTGTAACTTCTCCCTTTATGTGTTAGTTTAATTGTTCATTTCCTTTCATCCGCCTTTCTTGTATCATGTTTTGGAATGCGAGTGGCTCACCAGTTTTTGGTATGGATTTATCCTAGTTGATACCCATGCTTGAACTAGTCAAGCGCTTTAAATATGGCTCAGGCATGATATACTGTTTCACTTTTCACTTCAACAATATTTCTGCTATATTGGCTTCTTTAGGAGGTTATTTTTAAAACGCTATTGTCATGTATGGATTCTTAAATTGGTAAGCCCATTACATGGTGATATTGTGTATCTGGATATCATCTCAATGACAATTAGTACTATCTCAATCTTTCATACGCAGTACTCACCTTCTTATTATTTATTTCTGTGAGGTATTTTCGAACCGGCCCTCTTTACAGTAAGCTGCCTCTGAATTGTCTGATGCATTTGTATTAGAATTCCGCACCTTGCCTCTGCAGTATTTCTTTCCCTGCGTCCCTTTTCTGAAGGTTTTTTTCCCATTCAAGTTAACCTCCCTGTTTACAGGAGATAGCATGAGAGCCTTTTGTTGATAACTCCCCCTATTATATCACATGCTCCTTGCTATATAAGATGTCCTAGGCACTGGTCTTTCACAATGCAAGGCTGTCTCTAGGGTCGACAACATCTTTTTGGCACCGTTGTCGGGGAACGAAGTTAAGAAAAGTTAAATCCCTGGGCCTCGACAAAATCCTTATTCACTCTCCAAATAGGTGAGCATAGAGAGTTGAGATTTGTAGATCCCTCACCTTGGCGACTCCACATTCATTTGTCAGAAAATTTTTCTTGCAGACCTGGCTCCTCGTAAGCCACACCTGAGGTCAGATACGTTTCAGCAAAATACACCTTCTGTGTCTGACCCAGAGAAGATCATACATAGAAGAAGTAGGAAAGAAAGGCCATCGGTCCATATCGAGATCCCTGAATCTTCTTTACAGTATTTTCCGTCCTCCTCCACTGTGGGAGATACCGACTACTACTTAGATAGTCCACCCTGGGGAAGTGTCCGAATCAGAGACGATTCTCGCCCTAATCCTGAGGTCGAAGAAGTCAAGGAAGTCACCGAAGTATCTGCTATTAACAGACTGTTGTTCCCATCAACACCTCAAGCTGCAGTCCAATACATTCCTTTTGTCATTCATACTCCACTTCCACCTCCACCTCCTCCTTTTACACATCAAACTCGTGCACTACCTCCACCTCCTCCAATGGCCAATGTTCCTGGCTTCTTGTTGAATAAATATGCCCCCCTTGCATTACCTCAAGTGTTGAACGATATGCCACAGGATTATCTGAAAATTTTACCGCAATTCAACGGGGAAAATGAGATTGAATCTCAAAAACATCTTGAAGTCTTCTGCTCTTTTGCAGAGAACTTTAATGTGGAACACTTAGATGTAGTCTTGAGACTGTTTGTGAAATCTCTTGATGGCGAAGCCAGAAAGTGGTTTAAGACATTAGGAGACCGTTCCATAACCACTTGGGAGGGAACGGAAAATAATTTTCTCAGAAAATGGGGAGAGAAGAAGGATCATGGACATTGTCTTACTGAGTTTAACACACTCAAGAAAAGACATAATGAAGGAGTGTCAGAATTTATCAAGAGATTTAATAAGTTGTATTTAAGCCTGCCCGCTGATATGAAACCTCATCAAACAACTGCTAAGGTTGTCTTCGTGGCAGCTTTCGACTCAGATTTCAGTTTCTCTCTGAGAGAAATAAAGCCCGCCACCCTGGACAATGCTCAAACAGATGCACTAGAGTTGGAGGCAAATTTCGCCTCCACTGGTAAATCAAAGGGTAAGCCAGACCAAGATGCTAGAGGGAAAGGCAAGGAGGAGGTGTCTACTTCTAGTCAAGACAGAGACTCCAGTACTAACAAAATCGAAGAAATGAACAAAATTATTAAGAACCTTACTAATAAGGTGGTCAAACTAGAACTGGAGGCTAAGAATTCAACCTCCAAGAATTTCCAAAATGCTTCAAACAGAGGTTACAATCCTTAATATAGGAAACCACCTCTGCAATTACTACAAAGGGAACGAAAGGAGCAACAAGATCAGATACCACACCCTCTGTACTTGGAAGGTCCAGTAGAGGATCCCACCAAAGAAACCACTTACGAGCAAGAGGAAGCATACCTTGCTTTTTCAAATAATGATGAAGTGGAATCTCCCCTGCAAGGAAGCGATGGAATTGAGACCTCATTACAAGAAGAAGAGAAGGCTAGAAGCACAGAAGACCCAAAGGTCGATTACTATTGTAAGAAATTTGTTGATTTCATGCAAGCACAGTTCAATATAAAATACGATCTCAGATCTTCAAGGAAAAGGACTCGTACTCAAGATCAGGAAGAAGAGCCATCCTAGAAGGAAGCACCTGCTCAGAAGGAGTCGACAATGCAAAAGGTCACGCACAAAGGTAAGAGGCCTCTAAACAAACCTTTGCAGTCTAATGATAAAATTCCTTCCTCTTCAAAAATAGTCATTCCCCCTAATACCAAGTCTGAGTCAAAAGAAGCCAAACCCTTGGCCGAAAATAAAGATTCAAAAGAGGTTGTAACAGAAAAGTCCCCTCCTGCCTTTAGTCTACAAAAGGAGCTTGAGAAGATCAAAATCCCAATCCCCTTGACTGAATTATTAAATCAACTAGCCTACCAATCCCAGGTCTCCTCTTTCATTCTCCCTCCAGAAGCAACACATCTTCCAGATAGTCTGAACTTTCAAGAAGAAAGACCTATGGTTGTATTTGGCCCACATGTCAAGGACTTAGATGCTTCTACTCCTCCTTTCTATGTGTCTCTAGTGATTCATGGCCTGCTATTACATAACTGTATGTTAGATTCAAGAGCTTCCCATAATCTATTGCCTTTGTCAGTCATGGAACAACTAGGACTCCAAATCACTAGGCCATACAAGGACCTCTATTCATTTGATTCCAAAAGAGTTAAATGCCTGGGGATGATCAAGGATTTGGTGGTAAATTTGGCCCAAATCCCAGCAAAAAATGTGGTAATGGAAATCGTGGTGGCTGACATCCCAGCTCACTTTGGCATGTTGCTATCAAGGTCCTGGGGGACAAAAATCAGTGGGTCAATCAAGTTGGACTTAACATATGCTACTATCCCGATTTTTGGTGGCCAGGAGAGGAGGTTGTACAGGGAAACCAGATTTGTCAAGATGGTTACTAAGGCTGATAACTCGGTTAATTCACCAGTCTACAGTAAAGAAGGTGATTTCTCATGTTTAATGCTGGAGGAAGACCAGGATTATGCTCAAGAACCATCATTCTGCCAAATCAAGACCGAGCAGCCCTCAGGGAGTCGTGAAGTAGGAATCTGGACACTTCACTTCGATGGAGAAAACTCCAAAGAAGGTAATGGGGCTGGAGTACTATTGATTTATCCTACCGGAAAATGGGTCCCACTGTCTTTCAAGCTAGAATATGAAGCCACTAATAATGTGTCCGAGTACGAATCACTTCTGTTAGGATTACAGACAGCCAGGAGTATGAACATACAGAGTTTGAAGGTTCTGGGAGATTCAGAGTTGGTGGTTAGGCAAGTGAAGAATCAATGCCAAAATAATCATCCTAGGCTAAGGGATTATAGGAACGAAGTGTGGGACCTGGTGAAGAATTTTTTCCTGGCATTTAATATTCAGTTCATGCCCCAGGAACAGAATAGGATGGCGGACTCCCTTGCAGTGGCTGCCAGTACCTTTCGTCCACCTCAAAACCCTCTCTTAAGATATGAAATCGAGGTACGTCATTGGCCATCAATCCCAGACAACATCAAGCACTAGCAGATTTTTGAGGATGAAGAGCAAGTGAAAAGATTTATGGAAACAATCGGAGAATTCTCAAATATGGAGATTGATGCTTGTGAGGAAGAAGAGGCTGAAGATATTCCAGAAAACAGATGGGAGGAAAGAATGGCAGGTCCAAAAGTGTTGCAATTGAATGGAAATGTTATACCCAGAGGGCTGGTGCCTCTAGAAATATTGTTTGACAAGAACGATGTCCCACTGCAGCAAAACAGAGTCACAGAAGAAAACCAGGTAGAAGACCTTAACCTTGGTACTGATGTTGACCCCAAAATTGTGAAATTATCCAAGAAGGTCCCAGAGGAATATAAGGAGCTATACCTGAAATTATTTCAGTCTTACAAAGACGTGTTTGCATGGTCCTATCAGGACCTGAAAACTTTTGATATTAGCGTCATGTAGCACAAAATTCCCCTGAAGGAAGATGCGAAGCCGCAAAAGCAGAAGCTCAGACAGATAAATCCCCTGTCGCTTCCCTCTATTGAGAAAGAAATTAAGAAACTGTTGAAGGCCAAAATAATTGTGCCATTAAGTTACTCTGAATGGGTGGCAAACCTAGTCCCTGTCCGAAAGAAGAATGGAGAAATAAGGCTATGTGTTGATTTCCGAAATTTGAACCGAGCGTCCTTAAAGGATAATTATCCACTACCTAAGATGGATCACATCCTGCAGAAAGTGGTAGGAGCTTCTCGGATGTCAATGATGGATGGATTCTCTGGTTATAATCAGGTGGCTGTACTTCTAGAAGATCAGAAGAAGACTGCTTTCACTTCACCATTGGGTACATTTATGTACGCCAGGATGCCTTTTGGGTTGATCAACACAGGGGCTACTTTTCAGAGGGCCATGGACATTGCTTTTGTTGGGGAGCAAGATAAGTTTGTGGTGGTCTACCTCGATTATATCACTATGTTTTCAAAGGGAGATACTGAGCACATTGAGCATTTGCATAGAACTTTTGAGAAATGCAAAAGGTATGGTTTCTCTCTTAATCCACAGAAGTCATTATTTGCATTAGAAGAGGGCAAGCTTTTGGGACATATTGTAACCGAAGATGGAGTAAAAATAGATCCTAAGAGGGTAGAGGTTATAAATGGCATTCTCTTCCTAGAAATAAGAAGGAGGTGTAGGTGTTCCTAGGGCGCATTAATTTTTTGAGGAGGTTTATCCCTAACTATGCTAAGATAGTTAGACATATAACTGACATGCTGAAGAAAAATAATGAGGTAAAGTGGTCCCAGGAATCACGAGAGGCCTTTTCCAGGATAAAAAATGCCTTTGCAGAGGCCCCTGTGCTAGTAGGACCAGACTATGCCAAACCTTTCATGATCTTTTCATTTTCATCACCTCATACAGTGGCAGGAGTTTTATTGCAGAAAAATGAAGAAGGGTATGAGCAGCCCATCGCTTTCTTTAGTCAGGTGCTCCATGATGTAGAGCTGAAATATAACATACTAGAAAAGCAGGCGTACGCCCTAATGAAGTCTCTTAAAGCATTTCACATGTATTTCTTGCAGTCGCATATCATTGCGTTTGTGCTCGCAGCTGCAGTAAAAGACATCCTTGTCCAAGGAGATAGTGAAGGAAAGAGGGGGAAGTGGATCACCAAGATACAAGAGTATGAGCTAGACATCCGTCCTACTAAACTGATCAAGGGGCAAGGGCTAGCCAAAATTTTATCCGAATCAAACTGTCAAGTGCTGGGTATAAATCTGTCCATGACAACAATTGAGGAATCCGGGGAGCAAGAAGAACAACAGGGAGTAGAGATAGCTACACAGAAGACACATTTGAAGTACCTCACCAGCCCGTGGTACAAAGAGATAGTGGAATACCTTCTCACACTCAGCTGCCCCCCTAGCTGTGATAAAGTTAAATACAGAACGCTAAAGATGAGATCACAGAAGTACATAGTCGCCAATGGCCGGCTATACTGGTGAGATCCTTCAGGTATTTTGCTCCTGTGCCTCACAGAGGATGAGGTAGAGTATATAATAGCCGAATTTCATGAAGGAATCTGTGGGGGTCATTATAGCTGGAGGGCCATGACTCACAAAATCCTGAAGGCCGGTTTCTACTGGCCCAAACACTTTGGAGATGTGTTTGCTCGGGTCAGAGCTTGTGAGAAATGCCAAAGATTTGCTGAAAGACAAAAGTTGGCACCTCTTCCCATGATTCCTGTTCACATGGACGAACCATTCTGGCAATGGGGAATTGAATTTATTAGTGAAATACATCCTCCGTCGAGTGGTCAACATAAGTGGATTTTAAATGCCACAAATTATTTCACAAAGTGGGTGGAAGCTATACCTGCGAGGAATGAAACCGATGCTGTGATAATAAAATTCATGGAAGAAAACATCATATCTAGGTTTGGCTGCCCTGCCAAGATAGTGACCGACAACGCCCAGGCCTTCAAGTCTGCAAAGTTTGTGAGCTTCTGCCAGCAGTATAACATTTCACTAAGTCACTTTACGGCCTATTACCCACAAGGAAATGGCTTGGAAGAGTCTTCAAATAAAACCCTGGTGAGGGCACTAAAGAAGGCTATCAACGAAAATCAGAAAAATTGGGCTTCCCAGTTGAAATTCTCTCTGTGGGCAAACAGGATTACTAGCAAGAGAGCAACTGGGAAGTCCCCATATGAATTAGTATATGGGAGGGCAGCAGTATTCCCTATACAGTTAGCCTTACCCGTAGCCCGATTCATGCAAGAAAGTCAAGAAGAGCCCGATGATGTGACCAGGAGAATAAATCAGCTGGTGGAGTTGGAAGAAACATGGAACCAGGTAAGTCAAAGGCTAACCGAATATCAAGAGAAGATGAAAGACCTTTTTTATCAGCATGCCAAGGACATGAAGTTGTTGATTGGGGATCTAGTTCTTAGATGGGATATCCGAAGAGATGAAAAGGGGAAACATGGTAAATTCGACCCACTCTGGTTCGGCCCTTTTAAAATCGTGGAACAAGGGGGCAACAACACATTCAGGTTGGAAAATTTACAGGGAGACTTGCTCGATGCCCCTGTAAATGGTCAGTTCCTCAAACCTTACTTCCAGTTCCGATTCAGGCAGAGATAGCCTGATGTATTATACTGTACATTAGTTTTATGTTTTCATCTTTGTTTGAATAATGTGGGTATAGTGATGAATCATGAAGATACAAGTAGAAGTGCTGAAGAGCGGTGTCCACATGGAAGATTAACAGGTGGTCTGTGAAGTTCTCGGCATGCCCAAGGATGAACGTGCCGTCCCCAGGTGGAGCCAATGTTAATCATGTTAGCCCCCTATTAATTTTTGACAAGCAAATAGGGGGTCAAACTGTCTCTGAGCTTTCAAGGAACGCATTCCTGCTGAAAACACATCATCCTTGAAGTCCCTTTATGCCCTTTTTCCTTTGATGAATCCCACTGTTGTTTCCAATTAAAAAAAAAACTCTCTGTTTCTGTGAAGAAAAATGCCCAAAAGGCCTCCATTTCCTTTTTTTTATTCCCATTAATCCTCTGTTTCAACACCATTTTTCCCCTCTCCTAATTCCTCATTAATCCCTCATTGATCATTCAATTCCTCTTTAAACCCCACAAATACCCTTTGTTTGGCCAAATAGCCCCTTTTTCCCTCTATCGTTATCCCTTTTTGGTTTTAAATTGTATTGAAATCGAGCCAAAAACCCATATTCTTCATATATAAGGCTTTGCCTCTTTCGGCCCAGCCCCTTGACCACTTCCCCTCCATGTGCCCGAGCGCTAAGACCAAGCGCTAAGGCCTAGGTGCTAATCGCAATCAGAGCTTTCAGGAGGCGCATCTCTATGTTATACGAAAAAATTCCGATGCGATTGTAGTATGGTTCCATAGACCCCCGCCGCAATCTGAGCCGTTGATCTCTCGAGATCCGATGGCCTGGCGTTAATCGCATCGCGCCCGTCACTCCTCCCCTTTCGCCCCTCCGATCATTTTTGAACCGTCTATCTCCCCGCCAGATCTGAAGGCTGGCGTTTAATCGCTCCGTCGCAATCACAAATTCTTAATGGTGCCACCCTCTGCCCTTTGCGATTGCGATCCCCGATTTGATCTCCGTCGTTGATCTCTCGAGATCCAACGACCCATATCTCATCGTATTCCACTCATCACACCAACCTTCGTCCCAGCCAATTTAATCTCCGCCGTCGATCTGGCTCCGGATCCAACGGCCAGCGCTTAATCGCACCATCGCCAATCACAAATTTTAAATGTGTCACCCTCCGCCTCCCTCGATTGCGATTCTCCGATCCAATTGTGACCGTTCGTTCAAGCGAGATCGACGGCCCATGTTGTATCGCATCTTCTACCATGTTTCTTCCATGGGGTCTTCCCAAAACTTCATCCTTTAATCCCCGCCATTGTTCTCCTCCTGAAATCCAACGGCTCACAGTAAATCGCCCTCCCCCTTAGTCGGGTCCCACCATACAAGCCCGTTCATATGTTTTCGCGCATTTTCCTTGTTCAAACCTTATGGTTCACGCTAAATATTATTTCTCCGCCCGTTCTCCACCATTGCCACCACCGCTTCACAAGCCTTCACAGCATTCCTTCCGCCACTCCCTAGATTTCTTAATAAGTTCATCGAATTGTACAGGGTTCACAGGAGTGATAAATTCACTTGGTTTTCCATAATTAAAGCCAGTGCGATTGAAAGCGCAGGGAGACCATAACAGCAGCGACCAAGTGAAACAACAGAAACAGATTCAAGGGATTTGGGCTTGTTAATTGAATATTTAGAGCCTAATCCCCTATTCAAAGGATAAAAGACGCATTTTGAAGACCCAAAGAGCACACGCAACAACCCTATCTGCGTTTGAATATCTGCGGGACGTCTTTCTCCAGGTAGTACATCTCCTCATTAAAGCCTCCATGCCTCCTCGAGCCCTTAAACAGATAAACACATTGACTGAAGTTTCTATGCCTGTCAGTCAGCAGTGATGAAGCATGGAGGCCTTTCAGATTTTCCACCTAGTTCATTTATTCCAGAAGGCTGAACAGAGAGCTTTACAACCAGAAAGGACTCAAAAAACACATCCGAGGTCAATCTTGGCCTGACAGAAATCTCTGAACTAGACTACAAAGTACAGCGCAAGGTTATTGAGCAGTATGGGCGTGGTCGCTTCCTCCATGCCATCTTAATGAATCAATTTAATGTTCACCATCCACTCGTATGAGGATTTTTTCTCCTATAAAAACCCCCAGGAACGGATTATCAAGGGTTCCAAATTTTCAGAAAATTAGGCAGTAAGAGAATTTTGTATGCATTTTTGTCGAACTTTTATATGAATGCACAGAGCCCGTTGGGTTTCAGTGAGGAGGAGTTCCATCTTTAATGAGGATTCTGGTCTTTGGTGTCTCATAGTTTGTAACTTCTCCCTTTATGTGTTAGTTTAATTGTTCACTTCGTTTCATCCGCCTTTCTTGTATCATGTTCTGGAATGCGAGTGGCTCACTGGTTTTTGGTATGGATTTATCCTAGTTGATACCCATGCTTGAACTATTCAAGCGCGTTAAATATGGCTCAGGCATGATATACTGTTTCACTTTTCACTTCAACCATATTTCTGCTATATTGGCTTCTTTGGGAGGTTATTTTTAAAACGCTATTGTCATGTATGGATTCTTAAATTGGTAATCCCATTACATGGTGATATTGTGTATCTGGATATCATCTCAATGACAGTTAGTATTATCTCAATCTTTCATACACAGTAATCACCTTCTGATTATTTATTTATGTGAGGTATTTTCGAACCGGCCCTCTTTACAGTAAGCTGCCTCTGAATTGTCTGATGCATTTGTATTAGAATTTTGCACCTTGCCTCTGCAATATTTCTTTCCCTGCGTCCCTTTTCTGAAGGTTTTGGTCCCATTCAAGTTAACCTCCCTGTTTACAGGAGATAGCATGAGAGCCTTTTGTTGATAACTCCCCATGTTATATCACATGCTCCTTGCTATATAAGATGTCCTAGGCACTAGTCTTTCATAACTCAAGGCTGTCTCTAGGGTCGACAACATCTCCCATCCTCTCCATATATATCAAGTGAACCTCTCCACATTGGGTCCCATCCACATGTGCCATCAAGCTCATGCAAGTTTTCCTCCACCAAAACTGTGCTACCCATCAAGGAAGTTCAATGTATCTAGACAGCTTTGTTGACTTGGTCAAAGTTGACTGAATCAACATGATCCCATCTCTGTTCACACCCAAGGGTGCTCAAATTTGTTGCTTGCTCTTACTCCTTTCACATTAGGAGTGTTATTGATCCTTCTAAAGAGGTTAATGGGCCTCCCTACCCATTTATTCACCTACCTAGTGATAAAACAACTCTAATATTCCATTTAGCTTGAAGGCTAAAAATTTGGAATATTACAGTCCTCCCCTCCAAAATGTTTCTTTTCCTCAAGCAACTGTATAATGAGAGAAAAGTCCTCCCCTCCTCTCCTTGTGGCCTCCTCATCAAAAATTCCCCACCACTGCTCAAAATGATCTGCTACAAATCTGTCCTCCAATATTTCCTCCAAAGCATGCAAAACCATATGGCTTACATCATAAAAGGGTGGCAGATGTAAGTAGAAACCTCCTTGATGTTCCATGGCCTCCTCAAGGTAGGAGTGATGATGAACATGGGGAATATTATTCCCAATGAGTTACTTCCACACCCATGCTATCATCCAAATGAAATGAGCCAATCTAGTTAGCTCAAAACAATCCTCAACCCCTGGTTCATGCAATGTTCCATGGCCTCCTCAAGGTAGGAGTGATGATGAACATGGGGAATATTATTCCCAATGAGTTACTTCCACACCCATGCTATCATCCATATGAAATGAGCCAATCTAGTTAGCTCAAAACAATCCTCAACCCCTGGTTCATGCAATGTGTTAGGGCTGCATGGAGAGATTGGATCCTCCCACCCAAGTGGTTTCTCTCTCCATTTATGATAAGTATGGGGCTGTTTCTACTCTTGGGCTGAAATATTATGACCTCCAAGAGTGTCCCAAGCTACCCCACCAAGAAAATAAACCATGAAGTGCCTCCTCCAAAAACTCAAGTTCTCCAAATGGTTCCTCCCACATGAAGAAAAGAGATGTAGTTGGGCAATCATGGGCTGCCCATCGCTTATCCTGAAACATGCATCATGAAAAGTAGGGAGAATCATACTCCCAATGGGCATCTTCAACTCATATCAGACTCTCCAAAAAAATCTTCCCATGAACATAGAAATATCAGCAATACATGGAAGCAAAAACCAATAGAAACAAGTTGTCATATGACAACTGGAAAGTGGATCAAGGTCCCACACAAGGAACCAGCACAACGCATTCTTTGCCTACATCAAATCAAACAAAAACAAGTGCTTTTCCATCCACTTTTTTGCTGCCACAATCATCTTACAAGATATAAACATGAAAGTACAAAGTGGTGTCAATGGTGCACACCAAAAATCATGTGGCTTCCCCCACAAACCACCAATGAGATAGCCAATCTCAATGCTACAAATGGCTTCAAGTACATCATTATACAATATGTAAGAAGGAATAATCCTCCTTGGTACAATATGCTGCTCATATAAAGAAAATAAGTACAAAACATAAAGTGAAATTGTACATTCTCCATCATGTACTTGAAGTCTTGAACTGAAATGGCTCAAATGGAAACTCTCCCTCGCCTCCAAAGAGTAGGGAAGCGGCTGTGATCTCCTCTCAATCATCATCCGGGCTATGCATCTCTCCATATGCTGAAATATGTCATGCTGGATGCCCTCCCAAATGAACTCCTATGCCAAGGAAAGATATGCATCATAATGCATGGAAAAGAAGTCTTCATGTGCTGCATGTAGCAACTTCTCCTTGAGCTTAGAAGCTCTATTCAAGAAGACTCTGCCATAAGAGTAGATGACCATATCATCCACCATATATCTGTCATCTCCATCAGGGCCATCAAGAATCATGCAAGCACCAAGATCCTTGGAGTAATCTACCAAGTGTTGAGACCTCCAATATGGATCAATCCTCCCAAGAGACAACGTTGGTGATCTGGCATGTGAAGCTCTCCTCATGTTGTTGCCTGCTACTTTGACATCCCCCATGTCAAATTATTTCTCCAAACTCTTCACCTCTCCAAAATACAAGAGTGGTGAATCAAATGACAATATTTCTCTTACCAACTCCAGATCTGGTGGCCTCCCCGGTGGAATGCCTCCATATAGTGAGACATCAATGGTAAGAGAATATTGTACATATGGTTGGGCAACATTGCCCTTGCCCTCACAACACAAACCATTCTTCCTCCTCCTTGCACCATCTCTCTGAAATAGATAGGGGTGTGTGCTCCTCATCAAATGATGATGTCCTTCCTCCCTACCTCCTCCTTCCATCAATATCATCTCACAATCATGCTACTTATTGATTTTACTTTTCCTTCCATATGTGAGATCCTAGGGAACATCTTGTAATGACACAAGAAATCCTCCGGTTGGAACATATGCTTCTCCTTCCTCTGCATGAGGCACTAGATATGCTCTAGAGGTGACAACGTTGTAACCTCCATCCTTCTCTTCATCTTCAATATGAATAGGAGGTAACTGCTCAATAAGAGGATCCTTCTTTGCAAAAGGAACCTTCATGCCCTCTTGTCCAAGGTTATGAAACAAGGATCTTGTCTCTAGCAAGGTACCATGCAAGATGTGATCTCCTCCAATAGGTTTCTGAAGTGGTTTTGAGTTTGTAGGTCCTCCCAACTTATGCAAAATTTTCATTGGTTTGATTGTCTCATGTTTTTTTATCAAACCTTTCTACCAATCTCTTAGTGAACTTTGAAAAAGAAGAATTATTAACATTTTTCAATGAAAGTGACTCAAACATCCACCAAGCATATGCCTTACCTTCAAAGTGCAGCGCTGCAAATCTGATGGCTTCTTCTTCAGAAACTTGGTGCTGCTGCAAATAAGTATACAAATCCTCCACCCAAGCTTTGGCTGAACAATTTGGGGATCCATCAAAGGTAGATAGAGGAAATCTATCCATGTCATGCAGCTTGCTCCTCTCCACCTTGATCTTGCAAAACTCTTTGAAAGGGATATGATCTCTGAACCTTTCAGTTTGAGATTCATACTCTTGCAGAAAATTATTAAGAGTTCCCCTCTTTGGCTTAGTTTCTAATCTGGATGCATACTTAGTAATGTATTTTAGAATGACATGGAGAGAGAGAGTACATGTTTAAAATAAAAATTTGCACATCAAATAGAAAGTATGATAGGGTTATGGCTATTTAGTCGATCATCATTGCGAGTAGGGGTGTATGTATTTTGGATGTTGAGCCAATGAATAAGGATGCAGTTGGATGTAATTCCCAAGATTTTTATAAAAAAATCCTAATGTTGAGATTTTCATTTTCAAGCAAGTGATTTCAATGTGTTTTATGTGATGTTCAATGTAGTTGATGAGTTCTTCATAGTCCTTGGAAAGATCAACTTTCAAGATATTTTACATGGATAATAGGCAAGGGTCATGTGAATTGGAGTGAAGAACAAATTGGTTTGAATGGGGAGAAAGGAAGGTTTCCAAGATGATATGTATATGTCGAAGAAATGCTTAGCATTATCAACTACATCTACATCATCCCAATTTATATTCTCCATATCAGGTGTTTATTTTAACCAGAAAAAACCATGGATATATGCATATCCTCTATGTTTTCATTCATACTTGTAAAGGAAGCGTACTTTTGTTATAAACTATTACATTGGATGAATTTTGATGTATATATAAATATGATAGTATTGTAATAAAGTGCATACCTGTACCAATAGTATTTTCATTGTAGGTGTTTTTCTAAGGCCACTTCACAAAATACTGTGAATCTATAGTGTATATATTGTGATGTTAAGTGGGGGTTGGCTAATGTTTTCATTTCTCCATTTTTGTTGTTTTGTAACATCATGAGGTTGAGTTCTTGGCATGGATACATAAAGATTAAGCCATTTTGTATTAGTATCACTCATTATGAAATATATTGTTGGGAAACTGAGTTGAGAGATCATGTTTGTTAGCTCATTCTTAGCTTTGAGCCAGAAAGATCTAGTTCCATGGAGGGAGCAATCAAACCACATAACTTGATCTACTATTTTATCATCTGAGCATTTTTCTAGTCATATGTTCAGATCATGGATAGATGTCAGGATGTTGTCTACAATGTTTTCCTTTATGAAAATGGATGTTTTTCTTGACTGTGATGGTGCATCATGATATTGTATAGGTAGTAGTGAAACCTTGGGTGCTTAATGAACCTATTTTCATGGTTTTGTATGAGGTGAAGTGTGTATTCCTTCATTTGAATTGATTCCATTCTTGGTTTATTGAGCATTGCAACTCCGATGGGGAAAAGTGTGGGGAAAGCCATAGAAAGGAGACCTTATGTGTTGTATTCATTGATTGGAGATAGTACGATTAGACTCCATTCAATTGTAGTATCAAAATGATAGTTGGATTCTTGCAAATACCATCGTATTTCTTATACTTATGTATGTATATTGGGAATAATGGGTATAAATTATGACTTTTGTTGGATATTTGGGTTTGTGAAAACTAGATGGGATGCAAAGGGAGCTAGAGATGAATGTTGGGCATTTGGATCAATGGTGTTATAATGGCGAAAGGAAGGGGAGACATCAGTGGGGAAAGATAGTAAGGATGCAATTGCATTGTGGCCAATGCAAGCATCTTTATAGCAGGGATAATTTGGTACTTTATATTTCCAATGTGGCCAAAACATGATGTCTACTTACGATGCAATTTTAAGCTCAATGGTCAAAGCTAATATGGGTACCCAACAAGATGTCTATGTCCTCAAAATGCAAAGGTAAGATTTTGATTATTTTTGTGATGTCTTGTGGGAAGCTTATTGTGTGGCCACTATATTTATTGGCCACCACATGCATGTGTTATTTAGAGTGTCGGGTTTATTCTAGCTATGAAAATTTCTTCGATCTGTATAAGACAAGCTAGGACAGGTGATTGATGACCAGGGTCCATGTTTTTCCATAATGAGACGCTATGACCGTTTATTTTAGACATGCATTTGGAACAATAATTCATTTTGTTGGAGATGCAAACATGGATTCCATGGTATGATTCAAGACAAATGGAACATGAATTTGTGGGTGGGATTTTATCAATCCTTGCACAGAAGTCATGATGTGCATGAGTAAGGGGGTTGTTATTAAAAACATGTGATAGTGAGTTGGTGGCATGATGAATAGTGCGGGTGTTTGTCTGAGTGGTTTGTTCATGAGCAAGATGGTTTGCTTATTGTAAAATAGGGTTGATTTGGAAGTTGTAAGTGGTAGCCACATATGGGTTTAAGGGAAAATGTGAAGTAGCGACATAGTATCGTCGGGCACATTCACCATTAGAAGTGATGGAAATTTGTATAAGTAATCACCTATATGTGACAAAGGAAAAAACGAGAATGTTATGGGGAGCAGAAATAAGGATAACATTGAATAATTAATAGCAAGTGAAACATAATATTCTTATGTTACATTATCACATGAATAAAATGAGGTGTGGAATTTCTTTACATATGGAAAGAGAATTCAAACATTTGAATGGTGTGCATGAAGAAACATTTGAGTATATTGCAACAACATATGTAAATAAATGCATTTTCCGGACTCAAAAAGTTCTATGATTTTTTACAAGAGGGAAAATATAACCTATGTTGAAAAGTGTATTTACACATTGGAATAGTAGAGGATGCATACAATGACTATATGTTGATAAAACATTACAACAAACTACAAAGTTACATGTAATTAAATCCATATGCAACCTATGTTAAAAAGTGTATTCAAACATTGGAATATTACATATAATCAAGGAGGCATATGAGGACTAAATGTTGAGAAGAAATTACATCCAATTGTAGAAGTACAAGTAATTAAATCCATTTATGATTTATAAATTTCCTCAATTTATTCAAGGATGATGTTGCAACCTGACCAAAATTCAAATCTTTCTTCCTTAGTGATGACAGACTTCAAGCGTGGTATTTCTCTAAATATTTCCATCTTCATTGATAGTGTCAAGAGGTGATATGTCTATAGTACTTTGGAGAAAATACCCTTGATTGCATTTGGGTCTAAAGATAATAAGTAGAGGTATTTTGTGCTAATGTTGATTATGTTAAATGCTACATCTTCAAAAGAGATTGTTGAAATAAACTATCCTATGTGATCTTGTATGTCAAGTTTAAGTAAGTATCTATAATCACAATTACTTACATCAATGATGCATTTTGGATAGTGTTGTGTGTTTAAATTATTGGGAATAGGTTTTCTCATGAATTTTTTCCCAACAATGATAGAAGGGAAGGAAAAATAATAAAAGTTGTCCATAAATATTTCTTTTATGTTAGACTTCACTTAAAAGGGTGTGAATTTCTAATAGACGTCGATATTGGAAAGCTCAACAAGTGTTATTTTTTAGCTAGTTGGGCAGACGAAGGTGCATATATTATAGCCAAGGATGGAGAATTTGTAGCTAAGCTTTCCCTTTCAAACCATGCTTTTAGAGTGTGGGTCTCTTTGATGTCAAGGTTGATAAGAAAAATGGATTTTGATGTAGTTCCAACATTTTTTCCATTGAATTCACAAACATGAGAAGACTTAATTGCAAGGATAAGATTGCATCCTATGGAACGTAAAGAGGATATTTCTTTTGATTTTGCATCAAATATCCCCTCCCATAAGGTGGCATCCACACTATATCCAGATATGTCTTGAATGTGGACTATTTGTTTAATAACATCATATCTATATTTTTTTATGTGTAGTGCATGGATCGATATTTTCTATGTATAGTGCATGGACTTCATTGATTGATATTATGTTGAAATGTGTCATGTGAGTAGATTTTATTTCTCCCAGGACATTTCCTATAGTATATGTTGCATTCAATAAGATCTCCCAGTCATTGTTTAAGTAGTTTTACTGCTTGTTAGTCAATTTCACATTTCTTTTTGAGACGATGTACACATGTCAAGGATGGGTTTTATTAAAGAAAGAATCAACAATGTCATTAAAGCAAGTGATATGCATCTCTCCACCTTCTGCATCTAGGAGGTCAAAGTTGAAGACTTTGACATAGCCTTGTTTCTTTTGAAATTTATAGAGAATTCTCTTTCTTTGTGTTCAACCTTTTATGGACCAATTTCAATGGTAAGGGCTTAATGCTTTGATGGGAGCATGGAGTGGAGTGACGGATGGAGAGGGAAAATGAGGAAGAAGGTAATGTCTTTTCAATGGAGGATCTTGATTCAAGGAGGGAGTATCTTCTTGACAACTGATTGAGATACACAAATTTTCTAAAATGCCAACCAACGGTGCAGACAGAGCAATGATCTCAAATTGCAATAATGTGATATACCTATAAGGTAAATAACAATCATATTAAAAATTGTTAGAATGGAAAGTAGCTTGAGGTATACATATGTCAAATTTAACATGGAAGCATGAGATGAACTTACATTAATACACCAATAGATGAAGAGGTCCATATTTTAATGTATTTATAAAAATAATCCCATAACTCGAGGGCATATAATTATATATCAAATGGCCAATCATATTTATTATCTGCGAACACTTCATTGTGCACAATCTCACGCATATTTGAGGTATATGTACTCAATATAGGTTGCCGCATAGATTGTACACACGCCTCGATATTATATGAGCACTGAAATGTGTGGGTCTGTTGAATGCTTAAAACTTAGCTCTCACCCTATTTCCATGCTTACTATAATTATATGTGGCTTGTGAGGACCATCAATCCCCACCTCTCTATGTTCCCATTTTATAGCAAGGAGTGTAAATAAAAACCCATGACCATTTCACCTCTCTATATATATTATCTACACATTAATCAACCCAACATGTAATATGAATCCAAAGATATATAAACCTTATTACTTGACATAACTTTTTAACTTATCGGTATATTAATGTAAGCATGTTTATAACCCAAAATATGTATATATAGATAGATGAGTAATATGTGCATTAACAAACGTATTTATAAAAATAATCCCATAACTCGAGGGTGTATAATTATATATCAAATGGCCAATCATATTTATTATTTGCCAACACTTCATTGTGCACAATCCCACACATATGCGAGATATTTGTACTCAATATAAATTGTTCCATAGATTGTACACATGATGCCTAGATATTTATATGAGCACTAAAATGTGTGGGTCTGTCGAATGCTTGAAACCTAGTTCTCACCCTATTTCCATGCTTACTATAATTAATTATATGTGGCTTATGAGGACCATCAATCCCCACCTCTCTATATGTTCCATTTTATACCAAGACGTGTAAACATAAAAAGCCATCACCATTACAGCTTTTTATATATTATCTACACATTAAACAACCCAACATGTAACATGAATCCACATATATATAAACCTTATTACTTGATATAACTTTTTAACTTATTTGTATATTAATGTAAGCATGCTTATAGTCCAAAATATATATAGATAGATGAGTAAAATGTGCATTAACAAATATATTTATAAAAATAATCCCCTTATATTTATAACCCAAAATATCTATATATAAATAGATGAATAAAATGTACATTAACAAATGTATTTATAAAAATCATCTCATAACTCGAGAGCATATAATTATATATCAAATAGCCAATCATATTTATTATCTGCCAACACTTCACTGTGCACAATCCGACACATATATTCGAGGTATAGGTACTCAATACAAATTTCTGCATAGATTGTACGCACGCCTCAATATGTATATGATACTTAAACCTAGCTCTGCTAGGTCTCACCCTATTTCCATGCTTACTATAATTAATTATATGTGGACCATCAATCCCACCTCTCTATGTTCCATTTTATACCAAGACGTGTAAATCATTATTGAGTTGAACTTCGTTGAAATCAGTCATGGAAATGTCAGGTTCGAGCTGGTTTTCGAGGTCTTTAAAGTGACCACTGAAATTGGAATGCCAAAGTGGAACCATTTTCATTGTATAATCGACTACATAGGATGGTCTATGTATGGTAAACCGACATATATCTATATAAAATTGTGCATATATATATAAACCCTGTCACGTAAATCAAACCTGCGTCGTGGGGTTGCATGCAGCCTACGCTAGTCTAGGTACATAAATAAATATTAAAAAAGAATATGGCATGGCAGCATTTACTAAACTCAGGCTGGTCTCAATGTATTTAGTTCACCATTGAAAATAAAAGAAAGAAAATATATATATATATATATATATACCCTGTCACGTAAATCAAACCTACGTCCATAATTCCCCACTTTACTAATAGTGGGGTTGCATGCGGCCTACGCTAGTCTAGGTACATAAATAATTATTAAAAAAGAATATGGCATGGAAGCATTTACTAAACTCAGGCTGGTCTCAATGTATTTAGTTCACCAAAAAATTAACGTCCGTTCAGGTTCATTAAAATTAAGTTCTATATTTATATAATATAAATAAAACAAGATAAGAAAGGTGATCCGTGAGATGTTGGTATTTCTATCATAAAGAATTTATTTGCAAAGATTTATATATAACCATTATTATTCATTATTAACTAACTTTAAATTCACAGCCAAACAAAACACCAAATCAAATTATGAGATGACAAAGATAGAACTTAGAATGCCTAATATACTTCATTTGATGGAACATGGAGTATTCACTGAAGTTTGGAGTATTAAAAAAAAATATAACCCAACTGCCAGACTATTGGCCGCCCTTTTCATATTGCGCCAGCTGGGGATTCGAAGGGCCGCAAACTGAATGTGGAGCGTTGGGAAAAGAAAATAACAGTTGGCCCAAAGGCCGCAAAATGAATGTGTATTTGGTCGGAGGTCTGAAGGTCGCTCGAATCATAACTCTCGCCAATTATCAGCGTTAACCTAGCTAAGTTGGTCACCAATCCAAATTCTTTATACTACATAAGAAAACTGAACACTTAAAGATAACATAATTTGAGAGCATAGGGAATTCAACAATATAAATTATGGAGCGAACAGGGCATATGCAGAGAAGGATATACATTGGGATGATTCCATTTGGAAATCATGTCCAGCAAAGGGAATCTAAATTTGGCAGATTGGGAATGCCAGAATAATTCAGAGAAGTTGGGCCAGCCACAACGATGCTGGCGTTACCTGGGACTCAAGGAAGCAGGCCGAAGATAATCTAATGGTCTAACATTGCGTTGGGAGAAACATTTTGCAATTTAATATGAGTTAGATGTGTGATATTCATCATTAATGCTATACAAATTTATTTGTCATATTAAAATATAATAATACAAATCAATTTTATAACCTCAATTATATATAAAAGGTAAAATATATGTATTTATATGAAATAATGATAATTAATATTCATTATCATTAATTTATATTAAATTTTGAGAAAAATAAAATTAATTGATTTTTTTTTAATTAGCATAATAATATAAATCAAATGGCATAAAATGGCTAGTGTACTAAACAATATTTATAAATTAAATGCTAGTACACTAAACAATATTTTTAACTATGGAGATTCACTTTCATTTTATCATGGAAATTTTTAACTTGTAAATATCTTTTGTTACAATATTATGGGACAATTTTATGTTTTTTTTTAAGAAAGAAATAAACGCTGCTTGTTTTATTAAAATGTAGACAAACAGTACATTCAACGAGAGTTATCACACACAAGAGAAAGAAGTGCATATACATAGGACATCAAGCTAAACAGAAACTCCTAGTCAAGCTAGAAAAACCATCAGCCCAGATACTAGCAACCAAAAAATTGTAGGAAGGAGCAAAGTTCAACCATTCCTGTCATAAAATTCAGAAAGAAGTCCAGCCACAAAAGCCCCAACCATACGAAGGTTGTAGAGAAAAAAAAACAACCTCTAGAAATGAAAGACAAATAGACATAGAGAAAACCCCAAAAAACAAACGCATTGCAAAAAGCAAGGCGGGATGGAAAAACAATCCACCGAAATCAAATGATATGAAATCAGAATGGAAAAAGAGTTGATCATGGAACCGCCATGAAAGTGTTGCACCTGAACCTGTCCGAAAGGCTCCAGAAGCCCCTTCTTGGAGAGCAAATATGCCCAAGAGTTAGCTTCCCTGAAGATGTGCTGAATAGAAGGGACATGCAGGCGTTGGAGAAGATAGTGGACACGATCGAACCAACATTGTAGAATAGGGGGCTGAAAGTTGCAAAGGCCATTGACCCCATCAATAACCAACTTGGTATCTCCATATATGTGCAGAGAGGAGAGTTGTAAGTTAAAAGGGACCTAAAGCAGGCTCCAGAGGGCAAGAAGTTCTGCCCTGGTGTTCATGCCAAGGCCACCATTCTAGTGCACACAGTAGTGTTCCTTCTTATCCAGCTTGATCCAAGCCCCGCATCCACAAAAACCCTGTTGTTCGACCCCATTAAAATAGTCGGCCAACAAGATTACTGGATGAGGGCAAAAATGATGAGATAAATCCGAGGGAGGAGGAGAGGGGGCATCTTGAGAGTTGAGCAAGGCCATGATAGCGAGAAAGATCATGTGCGAAGCTATTAGAAGGCCATCAAAGATGTATTTATTTCTGGCCAACCATATCTCCCAAAAAAAAAAAGGCAGGGAGTTAAATTTTAGCTCCATCTTCGACCAAGAATGAATACACTGTAAGATTCCAAGACGTTGCCAACTATGATCCTGCAAAAAAGGAGTAAACAGAGACCAAATATCTAGTACGACAGGGCAATGGAGGAAAATATGCGAGACAGATTCATGAGCATTAAGACAGAAGATACAAATACCCAGCCCGTGAAAACCCCACTTTGCCAGGTTGTCCCAGGTAAGGATCTGGTTCTTCCAAGAGAGCCAAGAAAAAAGTATGATTTTCAGTGGAATACTGCGCCTCCAGAAAGACAAAAGAAATGGCTAATAAAATTTCGACGAGGTAGTGGAAATAAGGTAGTTATAGAGGTCTGCCACAATAATGGAATCACCCTTCATTCTGCCACTCCAAACCACTCTGTCCCAGAGGGGTGGAGGAAAAAACTGGCCCCTTTCAACCAGTTTATCACAGTGCAACAATCCCCGAAATAAATATCAGGAAGACCCAGTTGATCAACTGATTTCCAAACTGGGCACCCTAGTTGCCAGTGAGAGATGAATTGGCTAAGGGAGAAAAATCCTTTTTGTGCCAAAGCATGACGAAGGTGGAGATGAAAATGAAAATCAGGGTAAATTCCCCTAGTGCATTCAACATCCAATATGATATTTTTTCCATTCCCGAAGTGCCACATGAGTCTACAAAAGAGGAGGCTGACTATGCGTTTGAAACCACAACAAATCTAGGAACCCCTGCGAGCAGCGAAAGTCCAAGATCTGAGGAGCTGCAATAGATGAGGATGCATATTGTATTTTTACCAGAAAAGTGTGGGCCAAAGGCTAGGCCCAGTGATTTCCCTCTAGAAGGACTTGATAAGTAGTGCTTGGGAGAAAGTCTTGATATCCAGCAGCCCCCATCCACCAAGCTGCTTGGGAATAGTGATATGATCTAATCTGCAAAGGATGAATTTATTGGGACCACGTGCTCCAAACCAAATAAATTTAGATATAATAGCTCAAATTCTAGAAATGATGAAGGAGGGAAGAGAGGTGTGCCCAGTAAACACAAAGTTGTTGAAACACAGCTTGTATGAGGATAAACCTGCCTCCCAATGAAAGCCACCTGTGTGATCAAGAATCCAACCTTTTCAGAAATTTCTCGACGAACCAAGTCCAGTCTCTATTGTGATATCCATAAGGCTTCAAACGGAAGCCCAAGTAATTAAATCCACTCGAGAGGGAACCTGAACAAGCTGGAAGAGACCCGTAATAATATGGAGATCAACATTATTCTCGAAGGCCGAGATGAGTAGTGATTTATGCCCATTTATCAATAACCCAAATGTGGCCCCATACCTAAGAAAAACATAGTGAATAACAGACCATCGGGGGCTTTTCAATACCACGTGCCCAATATGACACATATTGATATGGCATTTTCTTTAATTAATTAATTTGAGATAACAAAATTTTTCATAATAACATACTAAATTGAAATAAATATTAAATATTATGAATATTCACACATATTCCATGGAGATTAAATCACTATCATCCACTTAATAATTATTAATGATTAAATTAAAATCCAATTGTTATATTTGACAAAAAAATAGGTATGGCTTATATTACATAGATCAATTTGGAAGTTAGTTTTCAAAATCCATATTAACAATAATAGAGACAACAATGTCCATCTATTGAATTGAAGTTTGAATATTTGTGATAGTTGGAGAATTCTCAAGGGCCGGGGAGATGAGAAATTTTGAGAATTGTCTTATCCTCTTAGTTTGAGTTCGTGTGTGTGTATGTGTGTCGCGAAGTCTAACTAATTGACTAAATGACCCTTACTTTTTTTGTTCAATTTTGTTCAAAATTCGATAGATATTTTTGAAAATCATAGATTTAAGTTGTTTAATTTGATTCATGGGTTTTCTAGGGTGTTGAATCTATTTATGCTTTCAAAATTGCATTTTTGAACAATAAAAATCACAATCTTACTAAAAATTGTATTGCGAGATTCCACCCAAAAAGCCCATTCCTCTATTAGTTAGACTACACCTATATTTGTATTATGATATTTTTGGGAAAAAATTAATTGAATTTTTCTGTTTACAGTGATACTAGCTGTCAAAGTTATGGTTTCAATTAAGTTCTAATTTAATTCTAAAATTAGTGCTACTATTAACATCACTTTTTGATCCAAGGACCATTTTTAAGATTTTTGTTGTAATGGTACTAGTTGTCAAGGCCACTATTTCAAACAAATTATATTTTTAATTAGCCCCCCAAAAATATGCTATTGGTAGCACCACTTTCTGATTTAGGGGTTGATTGTGGTGTTTTTTACCCAAAAATATGTGTTTCTTGTGCTAAATCTCTCAATTTGAACTCACAATTCTCGTTAAGTCGATAACTATGTTGAAGGTGAAAAACATTATTGCAGAAGAATGACACAAGTGTTGATAATTTGGAGGGCTGGAGATTAATTCAAATTCTCTCCTTGTTAATTACTTGTGAGTTTACTTAATTTACTTATGTATCTTCTTATCTTATTTAGTCTTTCATCAAGTCAATTACCAAAATACAAGAGACACAAATTTAGGATCTTCCATCCAGGTCAAAACCTCTCCCTCTTGGAGAGGAAAACCGACGAAAATTCTTCTTATAGATTTTCAAATGACAAGTACCATGACCAAGAATCATACCCTTAACCTATGAATGCATCCAAGACCTTGCCACTGCTTCTTTGATGACCTCCAACTCTAATCCTTCTTTTCTTCACCAATATGCACCAAAACTAGAGAACTCGGTCTCTAAGTTTATCTTCAAACATTCCTTATTGCTTAGTCAAATATTGAAGACAAAATCATCTTCACTTCGCATACACTTGAAACTTTATTTACTGGATATATATGAACTATAGTTAGGAAGGTAAATCACATTTTTACCTTTCTCCCTTTTTCACACTTTCTGACTGCTCTCTTCCTTGTATTATCGACAAGCTTCTACGCATGGATCATTGTCTCAACTTCGGATGAACTGCATGTGTATACCAATCTCACTTCTGATCCGCAATTTTACTTCAGGACAATTCGCAAACCCTTCTTCAAACAAATCCGCACTTTAATACTTGAACGCTGCCCTTTAACTTCACTTTTATTCCAAACCTTGTCACACTGTCACCATGTCAGAACTATCCGAAATTTTCTTCAGAGTTGTCCGAATTATTGTCTCCAAATGACCACAGATCAATCAATATATATAGTGGCAGCTTCTATGTTTTAGGCCGACCATACATTTAGCTGGTAGGCAGACTTTAATTACTATTTGATGGACAACTAGATCATAGCGTCTTGGTGCTTATCTTCCAGCGTTGAATGAGGGATGAATTAAGCCATTCTTTCACTATTTTATGGTAAGGTCTTGGAGCATTTTCTCTAGACTAGTCACTTCATATACATGACACTTAATTACACTTGTAACGAGAAGACAAACCCTAATAGACATCAAGAAGAAGTCTATTGACCTATAATAAAATTCTTTCTCATGAAACCCATGAAGCAAGTACAACAAAAATACATTTTATTATCTTTGTCTTCTTCTTGACATAAATACATAATTACATATTCAATATGAAGACCGATCCTAGTTACACTTTTCAACACTCCCTCTTAACTAGGGAGGTATTCATACAGGTACATGGTCACTTTCAAATTGAAGAATCTCATAAGAAGAATCAGATTGGTAATTGCATATATATAGCATCATATCAACCAGCATTGTCCTAGTGCAAGGCCTTGACTAACAACCCCATCTCTCAACAATACAATGGGCTACAATGCTAGCGAGACACATGACGTATAGACACCATAGTCATTGTCTCTCCAAAGTACATACTCCACCCAGGTGTTCCCAGAGTACAACCTTCTTGGACTATTATTCTCTTCAGTAGCCAGCCCTCAAAGAATATCGGTCCCCGGCTACTTTTATCTTGAATTTCCTATAACATTATCAAAGAGTATCGAATGCCAGATGATTACCCAATCCTCCATTCTATCTTCCAGGTGAAGACCAGAATGATGTGTCTATCCATTCTCTCCACATGGCCTTCACTAAGACTTACAACTGTTAGTCCTGGTCTAGTGTATGACACATGTATTAGAGAATAATATACGTCACTCCCTCTTAGCTTAGGAAGGACATACTTCAAGTTTCTTCCAAGTAAGAAACTTATCACCAAGCTCCCTCTCAATCAGGGACCTGCAGCAGTAATGGTGAGACACCAGTTTCTCATGAAGAATTCCTCCCCTCGATATCATGGATTTCGATATTGAGGAATCTTCAAAATTTGGCTTCGTAAGGCATAGATCATCCATCACTTTCATCCATGAGTCATGTCATCTATCAGAAAGTGATTCATCAAACTTCCTTATTTGGTCCACCTTTATGCCATGATGCTTTCCTTCAAACCATTTCCCAAGGATCTTACATCCTTTCACATGATTGGCAGCCCTGCATAAATTCATCCAGATAAACATATACATATGAACTTTTAAATCAAAAGTTACCTCAATGATGATCTTTCACCATGGCATCTTCTTGTAGGCATCGACATCCTCTATTCAAATTGACACATCTCCTAAAGATATGTCTTGTCAAGGTTCTTCTTCTTTACTAGACTTCTATCAAAGTCTACATATCCTCCCAGGAGATCTCCTAGTCACATCTTCTGGGCTTCCAGATGAAAATTTCCTCTTGACATGGTTGCACTTCATGATCTCTTCCTTTCTTTCTCCACACACCTTCATTCCCAGGAACTTTCAATTTCTAGTTCCTTGTTTGTATACAACCACCTCATATTCCATATGAGGACATATTATGTTGATTTCACCTGATAATGAAAATTCGTGTAAAGGAATAGATCCTCCTTTCTCTGATCATACTTCTAAAGATAGAAGTTCATTACATGCAACCATATGACATGACTTCACAACATCCGGTGTCAACATATAAATATATATACCTCATACCTTTTTCCATTGATTCATCTTGTAGCAATTTTACTAGAATGAAGAACTTCATTCCATTGACCTACTTCATAAATATGTCATCACATCATAATCCCAAAATTTTGTAGCATAGGATTATCAATGAAACCTTTCTACTTTCTTCCTAATCAATGAGTCCATAGAGAACTCCATTAGAGAAATGTCAACACCTATTTCCATGATGACCCTTGATCTTGATGACTTCCTTCCATCAGTATTGTTGTCAGTGAGGTTTTCCAAGAGTTGTTTCACCAAGAGCTCCTACTATGATTCTAGCATGATGCTATTAATATACATTGCTTCCTATCATACTATTTTACAACCAGGATAAATCACTTAAAGAGGAATATGATCTCAATCATAATAGAGATCTATCACTTCTTCTTTCTTAGATTTCTCAACATCAGGTTCTTCCCTTTCATCTGTGAGATGGGATTCTTCCTTTTTCCTCTTGTCCTTTCCAGATTTAGGACAATCTCTTTTATAATGCCTAAGTTCATTACATCCAAAGCAACGTACTTTGTCCATATTTCTTCTTTTATTCTGAGGAGCAAATTTTCTGAATCTTCCTTTTCTCCTGGATATGGCTGCAAAGGCTTGATTCCCTTCACTTGATCATGTATCATCTTTGTCTTTTAATCTTGTTTCCTCTATTTTACATAGATACCATAAATTGTGGAATGGTGTTTCTTCTTTCTTCCCGTATAAGCTTGAAGTGAAGTTTCCCCATTCTTCCGGTAGAGCATTCAACACCACTGTAGTCATCTCAGTATCAGACATTACTTCTCCCAATTCTTGCAGTTGATCTCTTATTTTAGAAATCCTCATAAAGTATGAAGTGATTCCTTCTTTTCTTGACAATTTCATTTTGTATAGTTCTTGTCTCTGAGAGATTGCTTCTCCTACAGTACTCACAGAGAATAGCTCCACCAGTTTCTCATATATATCTTTTGCAAAATTTAGTTTTGATACATAGGGAATGAGTGAGTCCTTAATGGATTCTACGAGAATCCTTTTGGCTCTGATTTCTCCTTTCATGTACTTGGAATGAGCTGGAGCATCTTCTTTTGAGGTTTGAATTGTAGATCCTTCGATTTAGTCCATAACTTCATCTTCAATTAGATTCAAATTTGTCCTCTTCTTCCATGCACTAAAGTTTGATGACCCAACCAATTTGTTTCTTTCTTGGCAATAAGTCATATTGAAATATTTAAATAAGGTCATAGATACTTACTTGAGTAGAGTGACTTGCAACTTCCTTGATGATGATGAAGATGAAGCCAGGAGCTTCTTATTAAATTGAATTCTCCAATGTAGGTGTTCTTGGATGTCTTCAAAATATGATGTTTCTTCCAACAATGTTTTTTAATATAAATCTTTGATGGCAAAGATTATTTTCTTGATGAGTTGATCCTTTGAATGAGATTGAATATCTTCTTGAAATAGCTTGAGAATATTCCTTGCAAATTGATTCGGTTTTTCAACGCAAACTTTGACCTTGACTTTGATTCTTGATTCCTTGAGTGCCTCCTTGCTAATTATCCCTTGTATTTTATCACCTTAGCTCTGATAACATGTTGAAAATTTGAAGGGTCAGAGATTAATTCAAATTCTCTCCTTGATAATTACTTGTGAGATTACTTAATTTACTTATGTATTCTTTTCTTAGCTTATTTATTCTTTCATCAAGTCAATTACAAAAATACAAGAGACACAAATTTAGGCTCTTCCAGCCAAGGAAAAACCTCTCCCTCTTGGAGAGGAAAACCCACGAAAATTATTCTTATAGGTTTTCAAATGACAAGTACCATGACCAAGACTCAGACCCTTAACCTATGAATGCGTCCAAGACCTTGCCACTGCTTCTTTGATGACCTCCAAATCTAATCCTTCTTTTCTTCACCAATCTGCACCAGCACTAGAGAACTCGGTCTCTAAGTTTATCTTCAAACACTCCTTATTGCTTAGTCAAATATTGAAGACAAAATCATCTTCACTTCGCATGCACTTGAAAATTTATTTGTTGGAGATATATGAATTGTAGTTAGGAAGGTAAATCACATATTTACTTTCCTCCCTTTTTCACACGTTCAGACTACTCCCTTCCTTGGATTATCCACAAGATTTGCTATGCATGGATCACTGTCTCAACTTTGCATGAACTGCAATTGTATACCAATCACACTTTTGATCCACAATTTTACTTCAGGACAGTCTGCAAACCCTTCTTTACACAAATCCACACTTTAATACTTAAATGTTGCCCTTTAAATTCACTTTTATTCTAGACCTTGTCACGTTATCACCATCTCAAAACTATCCACAATTTTCTTCAGAGTTGTCTAAATTATTGTCTCCAAATGACCGCAGATCAATCAATATATATAGTGGTAGCTTCTCTGTTTTAGGTCGACCATACATTTATCTTGTAGGCCGAATTTAATTACTATTTGAAGGCTGGCAATATCATAGCATCTTGGGGCTTATCTTCCAACATTGAATGAGGGCTGAATTAAGCCATTCTTTCACTTTTTTATGGTAAGGTCTTGGAGATTTTTCTCTAGACTAGTTACTTCATATACATGACACTTAATTACACTTGTAACCAGAAGACAAACCCTAATAGACATCAAGAAGAAGTCTCTTGACCTATAATAAAATTCTTGCTCATGAAACCCATGAAGCAAGTAAAACAAAAATACATTTTATTATCTTTGTCTTCTTCTTTACATAAATACATACTTACATAGTCAATTTGAAGACCGATCCTAGTTGCACTTTTCAACAACAAGTTCACCCAAACTCTTCACTTCTTATGATTGGTAGAGGAAGAAGAATAATACACTCATTACTCAAGATGATCTTATAGAAAATGAATGCAAGAGAGGAAGAAATTGTGAACAAAAAGGAAAGAGACCATGACAATGAGAACACCTGCTTAGCTATTAAAAATGGGTGTGGGTTTCACACACTATAGAACCATGGGGATAAATTGAGAAGGGGACACCTTTTCTTGTTGAGTGCTCCAATAAAAATACCAATTCGATTGATTAATAGTGTTGGTCACTGCTCTGGTCTCTAATGTAACAATCTAGCCTTTCATTATACCAATTTGATGAATCTGCATGAGGATGTGTGTGTTGTTTAGAGCCTTGTCTTCTAACAAACCCACTTTCATTTCGACATATTTGAGTGCTTAAGCCTTAATAATATCCTTGTGTTATTGCTAACATCTCCTACAATCCTAAATTATTCTATAGGTGTTAATAATTTTCAATCCCTACAATTGTATTCATCAAGCAACTTTCTTTCAATTATGATTTTATTATTATGATTGTATCATGGTAGCCCTTTAGTACCTTAACATGAATCACCAGCCCCTAAATCAATTTCCCTTTATTTTCACATAGCTATTACAATTCTGTGATCTTGTGAAACTAACCATGTCAAAATTCCATAAGAAACTTTAGGATTATAATTAGTTCTTGCAAGCAAAAAAATCCCACCATATGGACCAAAAAATATTTCCTCATGGGCATATACAATATTTCCACTTGGAGAGGTATTATGTCATCCCAATACTAATTATCTTCCTTTCCTTCTTACTCTTGTCTTCATATTTCAGAATTTAGTGTATTTCCATTGCTCTCCTTTATGTGTTCATTGTTAATGCCCTGATGACATTTTCACCTATAGGTGCACCATATATCTCCATGATTCAACTTCTAGGTAACGATCTTTGCAATAGGTAACAAGTACTAAAAGAATCTCGCTAAGGCTTTGAAATGCTTCCTCTTTTTCATGGACTAAAGAAATTATTAAATTGTACTTTGTTAAGCATCAGGCCCTTCATAGAAATCAATGTGTGTATTGAAAGCATGAGATCATGAATCCCCTGAGGCTTGTGTTCCTGAAGTTTTCTTAAATCATGTTTGACCAATCATCAAATATGAAAATGTTTATAAGTATTTTATAGAACATAAAGGATGAAATAATCTTGGAATCATGAAATCAAATAATTTTTTTTTTTGAAAAAAGGTTTTAATCTCTTTCTTTCAAGATGAAATGGTGACATTTCATTTAACATGTTTCAAGGAACAAAAAACCAAAAAAAAGGCACTGCTAACAATTCCAACAACTAGTAATCTAAATAGATGGCCCAATGGCTCTATGGATCTATTTCCAACAACTAAAATCAACAGTAAATTGTTTGTATTAACCAAATCTCAATGGAAGAAACCAAAAAAAATAGGAGACCCTAATCCTTTTAACACAAGGTATCTAAATGTGAGAACAATTCAAATTCACCATAGAAAGTGGCAGAAACTAAACAAAAAATTGTTTACCAAATATATTTGTGACTAAATCACTTTATAGATGTGCATACAAGAAAAGTTGACAAGACTAGACAAAGGATCCTTCACTTGTTATATGAGGTGTTACAAGCCAATATTAAGGAGTTTTTCCACTAACCCGACCCTCCACCAACTTAGAATCCTCAAATATATCAATCTTTATGATGCCTCTTTCTATTGTTACATCCACCAAGATAATAACAACTTTTCTCTCTAGTATGTCGTTGTTCAAGTATCCCAATCCACATGAAAAATTCAAATAATGGCTCCATGGAATGTATACTACTCTCCCAACACCGCACATATCTACATTCACTTTGAAGAACCATCAAAAAATACCATGGTCGCCCCCTACCAATATGAAATTCCCCCACATGCCTTGGGGCCTAGATGGAAATTCCTTCCTTAAGGGATTCATAGGCATATTGTATTTTGAATAAAACCTATAGGGGAGTTGTATTGACATATTCAAATATCATGGAATTTATAGTGAGTCTTAGTTCCTAACACACAATAAATGGTAAATATTCATGTTCAATAACCCTCTCATCCTCCCACCAATACGTAAGAAACTCCTCCAATGTGTTTTTATCCCACATATCAACACTTCCAATTAATGTTTATATTGTTTCCCACACTTCTGAGGATAAATGAAAAACTACAAGCCTATAAAAAATGGATTCAAAGGCACACCTACATATAGGTAACATACCTAAACCCTCAAAAGGCCTCTTTAATACAACATCCCAAGTTACAACTTGTTGGACATCAACATCCATAGAAAGATACTTTCTGTAAGTGGTTCTCTAATTCTCCATTGTTTGTTCCACCACCATTTTGCATCTAATATTTGACCATCAATGAAAATTTTCGAGTACTTGAAACATGCAGTGAAAAAAACCCCCAATAAGGTATCTTGACTAGACGATACAACCCTCTTCTTCCCTAATTTTAATGAAGTTGGAAGTTAGCCTATGGAAACATGCTAAGTTGCTAACCTCATTTATTTTGGTCAATAGAAATATTATTAGGGGGTTTTACATTGTAGGGATATCATACACTTTGTCTCTAAGTTTGATGAAGTTGGAAGTTAACATATGTACATAGGCTTCCCACTTCTTAGAAATATGTCAAACCAACCAATGTCCCCTACTTGTTTCCATTCCCTTTTCCGAAAAATATATATCCTAGATTTTGATCATTTGAAAAAGATAACATTTTTTTTATCATTAGGCTAGCAAGGAGACCCTTGAACATTAAATAATCATTTCCATTGCTAATCCATGGATCAAATCCAAGGAAAATATGAGATCCATTCCAATTTTCCACACAAGCCAATTACCCATGAATAGGAATGCAAGAACCAATCACATTTTAAAAAGATCGTGGAGCATATTCTCGAGTTCAATATTTTTTTGATGTGGATAGTGAAAAGATCTGATATCGACAGGGTCGGATCCTGTCTTGACTTCTATTGGATGTTTGATTTTCCTATCTGGAGGCACTTTTATGGGTAGATCCTGGAATACTTTTTCGTGTGTCTGAACTAGTCCTTGTTCTTCTGGTGACTCTTCGTGGCTCCCTTTTGAAGATAACATTTCTAACTGATGACATTGTACTGTAGATGTTGGCGCTCCTATTTGAATCATCTTCGTCATCAGAGAGGAAGATACAACTTGATCTTCTGGGGCTTGGAATCCATACAACCTGTGTTTCTGCCCTTTCCACTTAAAACTTATAAACTGCTTCTGATGGTTGGTAGAATAAGTACCTAAAGTTTGTAGCCATTGAATTCCTAAGACCACATCTACTCCTCGTAATGGAACGGTGTAGAATGGAGATTCTAAATGAAAGTTTTTTATCTGTAGTTTGACCTTATGGCATTTCCCTACTTGCTCAATCTTCTTACCATCGACCACCATTACCTTCATATTAGGCATGGGGAAGGTAAATATGTTAAGTCTTTTTGCCATGGTTGAATCTAGAAAATTGTGGGTACTGCCAGTGTCGACGAGAACCATTACATTGTTGTTCTTGATATGTCCTCTTAACCTTAGGGTTTGAGGTTGTGATATGCCTGTCATAGTTGATAATGAAACTTGCGGAATAGTTTCGCCATCCACTTCTAGAGAGAACTCTAAGTTGTCTTCTAATCCTTCTATATATGAATCATTATTGTTAGCGTCATTATTTTCTTCACAACTGTATATATTTTTCGCTTTTCCATTAGCACATCTGTGCTTAGGGTCCCAGTTTTCACCGCAACACTTGCACTTGCCCTCTCTCATTCTTCGTTTTTCCACATTAGATTTTTCTTCTTCACGAACATGGGGTGGGACATATTTTGTGTCATCTATATTTTCAGATTGAGGAAATCTTTGTCTCGAATATACTTTTTCTGGTTTTGATAACCTTTCAAATTTCTTTTCAGCAGCTTTTGCTTTTTTCCTTGCTACTTCTACTGATGTAATTTCATGAAGTTCGAGCTCTTCTTGTATATGGATTTTAAGTCTTGAGATGTAAGACTGGATTAGACGAGATTCTGACAATCCCGGTACTCGCGTTGCCAAGGTCTCCCATTCTCGAGTGTACTCATCCACATCTACTTTTTGGCGTAATTTGATAAACGTTGAAAAAAAAAATTCTTCTTTTATGCCTTGAAACCTTTTGAAGAATGAATCCTTAAATTTCCTCCAACTAATAGCAAGCGTCGTATTTTTCCACCACATATACCAATTATATGCTTCTCCTTCCATTTTCATGGAAGCATGCTTAATTTTTTCGTCATCACTAGTAATGTCATAAATCTCAAAATATTCTTCCGCTTTATTAAGCCATGCAACGCTATTTTTTTCATTACCATCAAACTTGGGTAGCTCGATTTTGGCTTTTCGCTAATATGCTAATGGTGGAACAAGAAGAGGATTTTGATTAGCAAATGCATTCCAGAGCTGCTTATTTTGAAAATATGCATTACTATCTTCTTGATGATGTGGGGAATCGGTTTTTTCTTGATGCTCTTCTGAGTTCCCTAAATCTACGGAATTGTTTTGTTGATTTTGTTCCATGTTAGGAAATATTGGGGATTGTGTCTGACTTAACTTATCTATCTTATCATTTAGCTTATTGAAGAGTTCTGTCATCGATTTCATTGCTTCGCTATGCTCTGTCATCTTGTTCATTGCTTCGCTATGCTTTTCTGTGGCCTCGTGATGATTTAGCCACATTTGTCTTTCTATTCGATTTGTCATATCATGAACCTTTTTGATGTCGTTGGAGTGTCCTGCAACTGTACCTTCAAGATCGACTAATCTTTTTCCGAATTCTTCGGAATTATTATTGATTTGTTTCTCGAGATCCACCAATTTCTTCTGGAATTCGGCCATCGACATCGATGAAGACATTGAATGTGTATGAGGTGGGGAATATTTTTCTGCCAGTTTCTCCTTTTTTTTTAAAATTAATTAATTAATTAAATTAATTTTTTTTTGAAATAATAATAATAATTTATTATTATTATTATTATTATTTTATTATTTGAATTATATATATATATATATATATATATATATAATTATGGGGAAAAAATTTGTTAACTTTGAAAAGTCACGTTGTTTTTAAAAGTCACGTTGTTTTGAAAAGGGTGAATGGGTTTTAATACCATGGGCAATTACCATGGGCTCCAAAACCACGAGCTTGTAAACCACGAGCAATTACTCTTCCTTATTCCTTTTTACTTTGTCTTCACATGTACGTATATGTACTTCTTTATATATATATCTCTTTTTACTTTTTCTTTTTTTTTCTTTTGGAACTATTTTCTTTTAAATATTTTTTTTTCCTTTTAATTTATTTCCCCCTTTATGTTGACTTTCCTTCTCTCTTTTGATTTTATTAATATATATATATATATATATATTTCTTCCTTCTTCTTTTTTTTAAAAACAAATGTTGCTACCCACCAGCACTTGGTTTTTAAAAAAATCTGCAATTTTGGAATTTTCTTGTAATTCCTTAATTCTGGGTGATCACACAGATCCCGAAGAGCGATGGCTCTGATACCAATGGAGTGTAAAAACTCTGGTAAACTTTATAAGTATATATTATTATTGATAAAAGATGAAAGATGATTACAATGGGGAATCACCGAGGCTTTAAATATAGCCTTATGGTGTCCCTTGGCGAAGAGGCATGATCTTTGATCATGCCCTTTCACTTAATAAAACCTAAGATAACTATATCTAACTAATAATTAATAAATATACATAATAGCTTTATATATTGGGGATGCATTTTGAGATCTCTTATTTAGGCTTCTAATCCACTCTTCTATAGATAATGGCTCTATGTAATTCTAAGGGATCACTCTTTCCATAAACCCTTTCCACTCGACAACTTCCACAAGCTCTTATCTACGAGAGTCTTCTCAAAGTAAAATATCTTCTTAAGACCCCAAGCCCCAATATTTAATGTCTTTGCTAACATGTCCCATCTCACCAATGTCATTTTTGCATCTCATTTTCCCCTATCCATAAGAAAGAAAACATATTTCTTCTAATTTTGTGAAGAATCCCATTAGGGATATAGAATAAGGATTACCATACACCAAATGGCATTTATTTAGAAGACTTAATATTCCCCTATAAAAATCCATCTAATACATCGAGAGGATATTTCTCCTTATTTTTCGTTATATAGCCACAACGAGTCCCTAAACCCATATTCATAAAATCATCATAGGACCTAGTGGTATGCCAAAGCATCTCTCATAAAATCATCATTGAACAACAACTAATAATCGATAAATAGGAGGTGATTGAGGACAAAACATTGGGATATATTTAAGCCTCTAGAGACTCGATTGAATTTCTTCTAAATCAAATAGTTGCTTAAACCTTCAACTATCAATATAAAGAGAAGAGGAGAGAGGCGGTAGCCTTTCCTCAATCCTCTAGAGAGTTAGAAGAAAAAAATGGCAAAACCAATAATGAGTAATGAAACTGAAACATAAAAGCTAACATCCTTCAATCCACTTTAAAAACTCACAAGAAAAACCCACATGTAGCATCACAAATCTTATATAGGACCAACTTATTTTATCAAACCTTTGATAGATCCAATTTGATGATGGAGGGAAATTTCCTTCCTTTGATTGAATGAAGACCTTCTTGAGTAGTACCTGTAGCTTCATGAATTTGTCCATCACTCATAAAAACCCAACTTGGTCATTTTATATTGTGTTTTTTGGATAAATCCCTCTTGTGGACAAGAGCAATCTCCGTAGTACCCCAACAGGTAACTAGAAACAAACAACCATTTGAATACCTCTTTCTCTAAAATATTAAAATTTAGATTATTATAACTTAGAAATGAGGAGGTTATTCTCCTACCTTTCAACGGGACGTTTGATGTAGACCTTTGCCTTTCGCTCCAAATAAATCCTTCAATGCTGAGAAGAACCTGCAATCACAAACATGCAAAGGATCAAAGCATCTACAGTATATAATAATAAAAAACACCAATTCAACTTAATGATCAAGGAGAGTAAGTATTGACATTGTTTCAATGAGTTTAAAAACAACATAATGAGAAAAAGAGATCCATATGTATTATCAAGAATAAAAAATAGAAATCTTACAACCCGAGCCTCGATCTTGTACAAATTTCTCCCATATGTTTGCGCAATCGTGCTCCTTGGTTTGACAAGCCTTCCTCTCTAGAATGACTAACATAGATTTATCTTCAATGAACTCTTGTGTACAAAGGTGTGATCTTCAATGTAAAAATTGTAGGTTATACCAACTTATACCAACTAACTATAACCATGAAACTTCAACTCAATTTATAGAGAGATTGAGGAGGTTTCAGATCCATCAAGAGAGGGCTGAGATCCTCCAATGAAGGGATTAGGGTTCCTTTAGCCAAGGGATAAGCTCCATGAGTGGAGGGATATAGCTCGAACTGGCATGACTCTAGAGGCTTCTATAAGTTACTTTTTTGTGTTTACTTCTTTTTACGAGGGTGCGTAGATTTTATTGGTGAACAGAGCCACAATCGCCACACTAATAGAAGAAGTATCAGCGCATGTGCAGGAAATGGTCACAAAAAGCGCGCATGTAACTTGATTACTGGTCAATGATGAAAATCGTTAAAAAGTGTTAGAGAAACCACCAGTAATGAGAATGGCTCTCAAAGTACTTCAATTCAATCTATGAAGTGTGAATGAATGATTTGCAGTCAAACACTCATAGAGTCATTCGATCGAAGGCCAATGATGAAAACATGTCATCGAAGGTGAGAAACCTGCCATTAGGGCATGCAGATTCCAATGTACTGATAGGATTATAAATCAACTTTCTAGATAAGGAGCTGATGTCGATAGAAAGTGATCCGTCGCAGGAGGGCCTACGACATGAAACCATTAGGTCAAGTTTTGAAGAAATGTTTTTCAAGGATTAACTTAGGGATGGTCAACGCGAATGGAGACATATGTTTGCAATGAATGGTGATTTTGAATTTGTATTTTCTCTTGAACACATAACGACATTGTAAATGACTTGGTAGAATTTGACTTAAAGATAATACCCAAAACCGACTGAAGAATTTCAATAAGGTTTGATTAATTGTAAGACAAAATGATTACCCAACCCAAACACGAGTGCGACAAAGTGTTGTGTTCAAGAGTGACATTATTGAAGGAACTTGGTAAAATTCTTAGTTTCCTGGGTCAGCGCCCTTCCTGGTGCCATGACCGTGTTGATGTCCTTATCCTAGTTCTGGCCTAGCGCTATCAGCGCCCTAATTTATTGGAAAACCGCGTTGATCCCTTTCTGGCAGTGCTTCCTCAAATGGAGGAGAAGCTTCAACATCTAGAAGCTCAAGGGCAGTGATTTGGTTGTTGAATGGAGATGATAAGGTCAATCTCTCTCATTTTTGAGCTTTGATCTCATCCATGGGGGATCATCCTTTAGAAAGTGGACCTTCCTCCTCCTTTCATGGGCTCCCAACCTCCTTCTCCTTGCTATAAATTTGCATCCCTCATTCCCCCAAGTTTAGAGCTTGGTTGATAATTATCAGACTCCGTCTGAACTCTCATCCCTTCGCATGTTTGCATCGTGACTAAGCCTAAGTTCACTGGAGAAGGAATGCTTTTGAGCTGGGTGAAGGACTCAAATTTTCACCTAAGGACGCCTCCAACATCAAGGCCTGGTTGTAAGCTCTCCTTTTGTAATTTATCAATAATAACATCTGATGTTTGATTTCTATATTTTTCTACATGATTATGCAAATATTTTGGTACTCCTTGATCTACTAGATAGCTAGTGTTTACGTTTATTATATATTGTATCACGTTTTTTGTTCTCTCCCAATCATCCACAGGTATTCGTGTGCCGTCATTAGCAAGAAGCGGGCCTACAAGGATCATGGTTCGAGGTCACCATCAACAGATCCAAGGATAGCGATTGGAAAAAGGTACTTATGTCTCTTTCCTCTTTGCATTGTAAGCATTAGTTAAGAAAGCTTATGTTAGAAAGAATCTTGTGTTGTTAAACCCACTCTAGGGCTAGAGAGATCGCATCTATCTGCAGAGGGGATTTATATTGACAACAGAGGTACCTAGTAATTACTCGATGGCTAATTTGAGTGACAATGTTTCACATTCAATGGGTAAAACAACTTCTAAACTATAAACGAGTTGAAGAGTAAACCCTGTGGATGTTTTTGCAGAGGTACGGTATGCCCATAATGCAAAAAAAATCATGGTATGCCAATTTGTTTTATGACTTCCTACAATCTGTTTAATGATGTTGGTTAAAACCTTATTAACAACCTCAACTTGGGCATTGGCATGTAGGTAATATGGTGTACAATTATCATGGCGTAGGTCAAGTTGAGCGGAAATTTCAGTCATCATAATGTTTCGAAAGTGGCTACCATGGTCCATAATGTTAGCTTGAGGGACACCAAGCCTAGCAATCATGTGATTGAATATGAAAATAGCTGCATTTTTGCCATCAACTGTGAATGTAGGCATCGCCTCGGCCCATTTGTTAAAGTAATCTACAGCGAGAATAATATTCACATGCCCCCCGGCTGAGTGAGGGTTACATGTAACGAAATCTATGCCCCATTTTGTGAAGGGACCAACAGTGATGATTAGGTGAAGAGGGGTTAGAGGAGCATGCATCTTTTGATAAAAAAAACTAGCAATTGTGGCATTTTCTAACCACAAGGATACAATATTTGAATAGTGATGGCCAAAAATAGCCAGCACGCAATATCTTTTGGGTTGTGGCAAACCCAGACATATGACCACCACATGCTCCAAAATGGAAATCATTTAAGACCCTTTCGGCTTCTTCAGGAGTGATACAACGTCAAAAAACAGAATCGACACGACGACAATAAAGAGTGTCGCCAACAATATTGTATTGTTGAGATTAGTATTGTATTCGACATCGATCATATCTTCAAAGGTTTGGCCGAAAGGTTTGGATTTGAAGGTATATAATGATATCTCCATACCAAGGATCTAACGTAATGATTAGAAATAGAGATTCATCGGGAAAGTGGTCCTCTGCCACTATTTCTAATTCAGTATAGGGAAAATCACACATAAGTTCAACAAAAACCAGTGATTTCTTAGACTTGGATTTCTCGAACTCCAAAACAAACTCTTGTAGGATAAATATCCATTTAGATTATTTGCACCTGAGAAATTGTTTCGTCAAAATGTACATCATAGGATTGCAATTAGATATCACTATGGTTTTACGTAACAATATGTAACGACGAAAACTTTGGATAGCTTAAACAGTGGCCCAGGCCAATTACTCCACATGTGAACACTTGATTTCTGTCGAGGTGAGATTCTGACTTAGGTAATAAATCACATGTTCATTGTTGGAGTCATATTGTTGAACTAAAACCATTCCAATTGTAGAATCAGACGCAGCTAAATATAAAAATTAATCTCAGTGATAATTAGGTGGATGCAACAACAATGCATGGGTCAACACATGTTTGAGTGCATCAAAATCTTTATCGGAAAGCTTGTCCTTGATGAATGGAACATCCCATTTTAATAACCGAGTGAAACCTTTAGTTAACTCCACATAGTTCAAGATAAAACAACGTAGAAATTTTTTTTTCCCTTGCAAACTCTGGAGTTGGTGAAGAGTGAAAGGAGGAGGTAAATTTACAATGGCCTCAACCTTCAACAGGTCAACACAAATGCCTTCCTCTGAAACAATGAACCCAAGTAAGCGTCCTGATTGTACACAAAATACACATTTTTGTGGATTCAAATGAATGTTGTAATGCCTACATTGCATAAATATGGCACTTAAATGTGTAGGATGATCTTGTCTGCATATAGAATGAGCGGGTAATTCATCCAAGTAGGGTTGCACAATGTGTTTGATATCGTGAAATGCGTAAGATATAGCTCTTTGAAAAGTTGCACTAGTATTTTTCAGTCCAAAAGGTAACTTACAATATGCAAATGTTCCCCATGGACATAAAAATGTTGTCTTGGAATGATAGGCAAGGAGTATATTTATTCGATTGTAACCAGAAAATCCTTCCAGAAACGAAAATATTTCGTTTCCGACACAATCATCAACAATTTTGTTGATATAAGGGGTAGATAATTGTCTTTAGGATGGGCCTTATTAATATCCCTATAATCGAAACATACTTTTATAGTTCCTTGTTTCTTGGTCACTGGAACTATATTAGATACCCAATCCGTCAAAGGAATAGGATAAATAAATCCTGCACGAAGTAGTTTTTCAACTTCAGCTTTAATAGCAGCATTTTTTCGCAGATGAATCGAACGTAATCTCTGTCTAATAGGTTCAACATCCGGGTATATCTTAATCTCGTGAATCACAATCTTAGGATCAATACCTAGAATTTCTTCATAAGGCTAGGCAAAAATGTCTTGGAATTCCTGAAATAGGGCTTTGTACAAATTGATCTCTTCAATTGAGCAAGAAGCACCTATATGAATGTTTTCAGTTATCCCTGGTTTGATTGATATGTCAATGGGAATTGTGGTAGAAATATTTCCTAAATTTGTCTCAGAATCCGAATGAAGAATGGACATAGGATTTTGAGGTTCCTCGACATAATCAATCGAAAAGGTGGATGAAAAGTATTTTTCAAGTCTATCAAGGTCAGGTAAAAAAGAAGATCGATGATGAAGATTGTCCCATGGTAATTCATCCAATGACAAGATTTCTCAGATATTTTCATCAGTTGAATTTTTTTTTTGAAAAGGATCAGAAAATGATGTCATGGTTGAGTTAGATAAAGAAGAAGACTCTTCACTAACCACATTCATTTGATTAGTGTTAGTTGATGAAATGTCATAAAGTGATTGTACCACTACATATGCAAATTCATATGGACTTAAAGGCATCTCGTCACCATAACAGTCCAATTCATATTCTAAAGGCACATTCCATGTGTCATCAAATGGTATTGTGCTTGATGTAATCATATTGATATTGGCAATAGTTTGAGGTAAGTTAGGAGGAGGTATAGCGAATGTTCCCATAAGAGCGGAATCTTTAACTAGTCCTACCCCAACATCTTCATAAGGGATAACTGTTTTTCTGACATGTTGGATATTATCTGTAGAGGTAGGGTCAGAAGCGAATTAAGATAAATGATCGATTTTAACAATATTTCCTTTATGAGGAAACATGATCATTCGAAAGACTAATGAAGCCACAACGGTCATAGCATAAGACCAACTTCGACCTAATAGAAATTTGTAGTCAAGAGGGGCATCAACAACTTCCACCTCAAGCATTACGGTTTTCCCTTCTATCTCTATAGGTAGATCCTAAAGTATTCCAAATGGACGAAAACGTCTTCCATCAAAGGCTTTAAGAATCGTGGGTGACTGATTGATTGGTGGAGAACCAAGGGTTTTCGAACAGGCTAAGGACATCATGCACGTAGATGCTCTCTCATCAATTATTGTGTGAAAACTTGCCTAGATTTGACTACGGATGGAATTTGAAAAGCCATTTAGTGTGGGAGTCTAGGTACAAAGTTCTCAAGATAAAATACAATGAGATTAGAATCTTGAGGATAAATCTCTCCTATAGCTTATAATAGTAATTTCCTCTGAGCTGTACAAGATTGCAACACCTCGAGGGCCAACATTGTTGAAGGGGATATGGCCAAATCTTCAACAATATTGTAATTCTGAGTGAATCTCGCATGTGGATTGAAAGCCGATTTTCGAAGTACACCTTTGGCAGACGGTTTAATTACCAAATCAGGATTAGGTTTCTCGATGTGTAATGGTTTGGAAATAGGAGGAGTTGATACTGGAGGTCGATTGGATGATTTATTTTCCTTTCCAGTTACAGGACTCTTAGATCCATAGTCTTGAGATCGTCTGGAAACCATGACCTGGGAAATCATCACGATATCCACCAATGAATTGGAAGAAGATCCGATCATTTTTTTCTTGTGATGGAAAAGGATCTTTAAGGACAATGGGTGTAGGTGAACCTTTGACAAATTTGGATAACTCAGCCCGATGTGGGCACTCTTTGGTGTAGTGATCCTCGTCACAAATATGACAAGGATAACGAGGTTTCCGTTTTTCGTCTAATGCTTCAGTTTTTTCTTCTTTCTCTTTGGGAGAATTGTTTTGTTTATTGTTACCCTTCCCTTTCTTCTTATTGTTGGATGATTTAGCTTTGGTTGTAGATGAGTCTACGACATGAATCTTAGCATAAGTTTCTAGGGAAGGGTCCCCTTTAAGTGAATCCAGTAGAGTTATGATTGGAGTACTAGATTTAGATGATTTCTTCTTACTCTTTGATGTATTGACTGTACCGATTACACCATCTGTAGCATGAGAACCGAAAGGAGTTGTAGTAAGTTGACCTGGGCATGGTAAATCAAGAATTTTTTCATACAAAGTACCGGACTATGTGTAAACAAGGTCCAGATAATGGGCTTGAGTGATGAACTTCTCTTATTTTACAACACCTCCTTTAGCTACATCTTCAGTAATATTAGGATGTAATGATTTGATGAACCATTCAGCCAGAATTTGATTCAGAATGAAAACTTTGACTAAGCGGTGTCTACTATTAGAAAATTATATATTACAGAGCAATGCAACACATAAAATATGCGGAAAACACAAGAACACAAAACACATAAAACCAAAGAGACACAGATATATGTGGATCACCCAATTTGGGCTACGTCCACCCCGAACAGCCAGTCCTTCCTTTCTATTATCCAAAAAAATGAAGAGACACAACCTACAGCAGATCCATTGTAATATCCTTTTTTCTCTCTCACAATCTCTCTATCAGTTTCTCAATTTGAGAATACACATATGATACATAGCCACAATACAATATTCTCATACAAAACGAGGGGTTGCCTTCTAGGGAAAAAAACCCTAAATCAAACATAACTTCTACCGTCATATTATCCGCCTAATGAATGGCCTAGATTGACTAGAAATTGTTGGAAATACTGAGAGGGGGGTGGGGGGGGGGGGGTGAATCAATAGTCCTTTCAATTAGAGAATTAGTTAATCTTAAATTATTATCAGTGTTTGTACAACGATAGAAACAAACAAGAGGAACACAAATGCACACAGTTTTTAAGGTGGAAACCCTCTCCGGGACAAAAACCACCTAATTCTTTTCTAATAATTCTTTAATATTCAACTCCAATTGAAAATAAAGCTCCAACTTCCTAGAATCTAGAAAAGCATTCTTCTCCAGCTCCCACTGGATGGACGCTCCAATGCCCGAGATTCTTCAGTATTCAACTGAACGTATGCCCCAACACCCAATGAGCTACAACTCACCCTAGCACCACCCTACCACCCTATAGAAGAATAAAAGAAGAATGGACTCCCATACCAAGGAAAATGGTCCACTTTACAATGATATAGAATGATGCAGAAGAAGAAGATATATTATACCATAACCCCAACTTTGACACAACCACCTAATGATGATCCTAGACCTCCCAACACTGCCTCTTCAACCCTTGGCAGATAGACACTAGTACAATTTGTACAATAATGTATTTACAATGACTAAGTACAATAATACCTTTACAATGATTGTATGTAGTGCTACCCACTTGAAGACTTCATATGATGAACTTCTTGCTGCTGTTATGCACCTTGGTTGCTGCTCTTGTCATGCTACCCTCTGCTGCACCTTGCTTTTTTTTTCTGCCGTAGAAAGTCTGGTCCTTGACAACACATGATCTAGCTTTTTCTTGCCTTCTAGGAGCTCGATATTGAATCTAGTGTATCTCTGTTATTTCAGATCCTCAATATCTGATTTTTGGTCCTGTAGTAGTACTCTGAGTCCTCTTTCCAATGTCATAGGTCTGACCCAATTTGGATTCTTCAAGAGAGAGTTATACCCAGTTTCTCACAATGCCCTAATTATGGACTGTTTTAGAAGAGCACACTTGTACGGAGTTCCAAGTGTCATCGTTTCTTCATTTGTCTCTAAAATTGATAGAGCAGAAAGTAAATACTATACACTATCCACCGCGTTTTACGTAATTCCAATCTGATACTCAGAGAGAGAGTTATGACGAGTTTACCAAGGTCACTTCTTTGAGATGAATTTCAGGAGCCTGCAAAAACCCTGACTTCCACAGATCATATCTCCAAAAATATTGCGCACCTTGATCTGAAATTTTTACTACAGCTTCCTCAGGATTTCGGCTTTGCCTCATAAAAATTTCTACTTCTGAACCTTTGTAGAAAAAAAGTTAGAGCGAAAACTCCACGATGACCTATTTCAGATGGCCGAATCCCTTACATAAGGAGGAAATGAAGATCACAATTTATATGAATGCTTAAGTTGAGAGGGGCTTCAACAAATGAATGTGGGAGGGATTTTAGGAGCTTAAAAAATATTAATTATGACTTTTCAATGACCCATGCCCCAACCCCATGGGGTTTTAGCCCACTAACTGGGGGTACAAACTTCAACCATGAATATCTCTCAAACCGTGAAGAATTACATGGCATGCCATATATCAACGGAAACATCTCGAAAAGTAGAAACCATCAAAAGAATTATTGACCCAAAATATATTAATTTCGTAGGTAAAAATTCCCATGCAATATTGGGTTAGCCCCTGGTGCTGCTTGGGCTGACATCAATGACAACCGCTGATCAACAATCTCCCCCTTTGGCATTGATGGAAACACAAGTACTCCCCCTGCGATCATGACACCTCTTCCTACAACATTCTCTCCCCCTTTGACATCAATGGAAAAGGGTAACTCCCCCTAAAACACAACCATCCTGCGGACCTGTACACACTTCCACTCGCGCTGACACACAAATGTCCTGCAGACCTGTACACACTTCCACTCCCCCTGACACACAACCATCCTACAGACTTGTAATCTACTTCCACTCCCCCTTTATATTCTGAAAAAGGAAAATCTAATGAGAACTTGGGAGAATCCCAAGCTTCTGGTGAAGATATTCCAATGATGGCGAATATTTAATATGTGATTCTTTTGGTGCTGCTTGGAATCTTGCTACTTGTCCAACTACTTGCATAACATCTGGTCGAGAGGCTGTTACATATAGAAGACTACTAATCATATATTTGTACAACCTTTGATCCACATCCTTAGATGAGTCGTCTATGCTCAATTTGCAACCTGTTACCATTGGAGTAAGGATGGGTTTGCAATCTTCCATTTTAAATTTCTTGAGCATTTCCTTGATGTACTTGGCTTGACATATAAATATTCCGTTCTCTTGCTGAGATATTTGAAGCCCTAAGAAGTATGTCAACTCACCAAGTAAAGACATCTCGAAATCACATTGCACCTTTGTAGCAAACTTCTTACTTAGTCGATCATCATTGCTACGAATTATTGTATCATCCTCTTTAGCTATTAGACATGCTTTGGTTGCTTCACCTAGAACATATATGTCGTTTGGAGCTCGACTTGCTGTAGCCACAATTTCACCATACACGCCTTTCCTGATTTCACATTTCATGGATTTGAATAGTATTGTGTGTCCTTGATCACACATTTGTCCAACACTGAGCAAATTGTGATTCATGTTTTCAACCAATAGAACATTCTTGGCTAGAGCATCTTTGCTTCCGAGAGTGATAATACCTGATCCTATAACATTTGAAGATCCATCATTTCCAAAGGACACGGTTCTGTCCTTCTTCTCTTTCAGAGATACAAAATTATTTCTATCTCCAGTCATATGCGTTGAGCAACCGCTATCAGCATACCACACATCTTTGTTCTTTTGAGCCTTGAGAGCGAGAGCAAAATTATCATTCTTATTCTTCTTCCATGTTCGTTCATTTTGTGGCTTCGAAGATTCTTCTGGAGGATTTTCAAGTCTGTAGTCTTTGGCTATGTGTCCAAAGTTTCGACATTTGTAACATTCAATATTATTTCTTAAATGTTCAAATCTATTGATGTTTAGTTGAGCCCTGGGAGGTTCATATTTGACAAATCTCCTGGAATTGTATTCGTTCCTAGGGTACGTGCGACATTCTACAACATTATGACCAAATTTTCCACATGAATAACAGTAGCCATAAAAAATATGTTGGTACCTGGATGGAAATTTTGGTCGAGGAATTGTCTTCCAAGGCTATTCTTGCGAATATTGTCCAATGAAGTCTACATGCATGTCAGATCTCATAGGTTCATTGTATTTTGTTGTATAAGGTCCTGCTTCTTCTTCTTTGTAACTGATGTCAGTTTTGTCGTTGTAAGATCGTTGATTGTTGATGAGTTCTTATAATGCCCTTGAGCTGTTGGCATAGTTTTGGATAGCTTTTCCTTTCTTCACTTCCTCACGCAGCGAGACTACTTTGGCTTCTAATTCTTCCCTTTCTTGGTTGCTTTCTTCCAACTTCTTTTGAAGTGACTCTTCAATGCATTTGTGTTCTTCAACTTCAATTTTGAGACCTTGAACTTGTTCTTCAAGAGTTTTGGAACGGATCTTCTCCGCCTTGAGATCTTTTATAAGCTTGACTGCTTCCTCATAAAATTTGTCTATGGTCCATCCTTCTTCTTCGTTGTTTGATACCTCTTTCTTATTGTGCTTGGCTTTATTGTGCTTGGCCATAAACGATACTCTCTCATTGGCTTCTTCTTCACTATCATTGTCTTCATCGGATGATGAGCTATCTTCTTTAGAGACAAATTTCCTTTTGGATCCTTGCTTGTTGAATTTCTTAAAACCTTTCTTTCTTTTCGAGTTGCCATTACTTTTGTTAGGACATTTTGCTACAAAATGCCAAAGCTCATTATAGCTGAAACATATCAATGGAAGTTTACCTTTGAATTTTCCCTTACCGATTTGTAGTTTTCTCATGAAGTAAGCATATTCTTCATCTGAAAGACCTTCTTCATCATCTCCCTTTTATTCACACTTGCAGTTGCATGTCTTTTCAATTGAAGGTTTTTTGTCCTTATTGGTTTTCTTAGATGCAATGAACGCAGTTTCTAGATGCAAAGTACCCTCTTCTTCATCAAGTCTCATTTCATATGCTATGAGAACTCCATGTAATTCCTCTTTGTTGAGTTTGTCCAGATTTGCATTGTATTCTAAGACCGATACCTTTGGGTTGAATCTCCCTGGTAACATTCTAAGAATCTTCTGTATAATAGTATTCTCGTCAACTGGCTCTCCCAATTCTTCCAGAGTATTGGTTATTTCATCAACGTATTGAAAGTATGCGGCAATGTTGCAATCTTCTTTCATTCTGAGTTGCTCAAATTTTGCTCTATAGATTTGAAGCTTTGCTTCTTTGACATTTGAGTCACCTGCATATATATTCTCAAGATTGTCCCATACATTTTTGGCGGTTTTACAACCCAACACCTTATGATAAGAAGATTCAATAAGTCCACTGATAATAATATTCTTTTCTTTTACATCATTTACCAAATTCTTCTTACCTTGTTCATCTGCGGTTGATGTAAATCCATTTTGAACAGTGTCCCATACTTCATAACCTTGCGCCAAGAGATAGACCTCCATTCTTCCTTTCCAAAGTGCATAATTATTTTCATTGAATAGAGGTACACCATTCTTGGTATGCTCCATGAACTCCTTCCAGCTGTTAAACTGTTATTGAAGGAACCAAGCTCTGATACCAATTGTTGGAAATACTGAGAGGGGGGTGAATCAATATTCCTTTCAATTAGAGCATTATTTAATCTTCAATTATTATCAGTGTTTGTACAATGATAGCAGCAAACAAGAGGAACACAAATGCACACAGTTTTTAAGGTGGAAACCTACTCCGAGACAAAAACCACCTAATGCTTTTCTAATAATTCTTTAATATTCAACTCCAATTGAAAATAAAGCTCCAACTTCCTAGAATATAAAAAATCATTCTTCTCCAGCTCCCACTAGATGGACGCTCCAATGCCCGAGATTCTTCAGTAGTCAACTGAATGGATGCCCCAACACCCAATGAGCTACAACTCACCCTAACACCACCCTACCACCCTATAGAAGAATAAAAGAATAATGGACTCCCGTACCAGGGAAAATGGTCCACTTTACAATGATATAGAATGATGCAGAAGAAGAAGATATACTAGACCATAACCCCAACTTTGACACAACCACCTAATGATGATCTTAGACCTCCCAACACTGCCTCTTCAACCCTTGGCAGATAGACACTAGTACAATTTGTACAATAATGTATTTACAATGAATAAGTACAATGATACCTTTACAATGATTGTATGCAGTGCTACCCATTTGAAGACTTCATATGATGAAATTATTGATGTTGTTATGCACCTTGGTTGCTGCTCTTGTCATGCTACCCTCTGCTGCACCTTGCTTTTCTTTTCTGCTGCAGAAAGTCTGGTCCTTGACAACACATGATCTAGCTTTTTCTTGCCTTCTAGGAGCTCGATATTGAATCTGGTGTATCTCTGTTATTTCAGATCCTCAATATCTGATTTTTGGTCCTGTAGTAGTCCTCTGAGTCGTCTTTCCAATGCCACAGGTCTGACCCTATTTGGATTCTTCAAGAGAGATTTATACCCAGTTTATCACAATGCCCTAATTATGGACTGTTTCAGCAAAGCGCACTTGTACGGCGTGCCAAGTGTCACTGTTTCTTCATTTGTCTCTGAAATTGATAGAGCGAAAAGTAAAGACTGTGCACTATCCACCACTTTTTATGAAATTCTAATCCGATACTTAGAGAGAGAGTTATGACGAATTTACCAAGGTCACTTCTTTGAGATGAATTTCAAGAGCCTGCAAAAACCCTGACTTCCACAGAACATATCTCCAAAACTATTGCGCACCTTGATCTAAATTTTTACTACAGCTTCCTCAGGATTTCAGCTTCACCTCATAAAAATTTCCTCTTCTGAACCTTCGTAGAAAAAAATTTAGAGCGAAAATTCCACAATGACCTGTTTCAGATGGCCGAATCCCTTACATAAGGAGGAAATGAAGATCACAATTTATATGAATGCTTAAGTTGAGAGGGGCTTCAACAAGTGAACATGGGAGGGATTTTAGGAGCTCAAAAAATATTAATTATGACTTTTCAATGACCCATGCCCCAACCCCATGGGGTTTTAGCCCACTAACTGGGGGTACAAACTTCAACCATGAATATCTCTCAAACCGTCAAGAATTACATGGTGTGCCATATATCAACGGAAACATCTCGACAAGTAGAAACAATCAAAAGCATTATTGACCCAGAATATATTAATTTGGTAGGTCAAAATTCCCATGCAATATTGGGTTAACCCCTGGTGCTACTTGGGTTGACATCAATGACAACCGTTGATCAACATAAATTACTATACTTTTACAAGGCAATTTTACATATGTTTTTAGCTTCAAGGGCGCTGCCCCCGAAACCCCCCGCTAGGGGGGGGGCTTCATAAACTCACAACGGCCCCCCTTGGACCCCCCAGGTAGCGTACAATTACAGGCGGTGTTGCCGCCTCGTTAAGAACAAGGGTCCAATGCTGTGATACAAAATAAAGAAGATAATCAGGCTCCACACCCAACAACTACATCGCCATTCGTGGATGTGATCTGAAATGTACGTAGACATACTTTGTTTAATTGATGTCAAAAGTTTCGTGCCATTATCATAACGGACTAGCAACTGAAAATGAGTTAGGAAAGCTGTTGCTAAAGCATTGAAATTTTTTAAAGAGCCTCGTGGTAACTCAGTGTACCACTTTGTGGCTAAGCTGATCAAAGTTCTTTGAAAAAGTATTAAACAAATCGAATCATCGATCAAAGAATTGGATGCACACCAAAGATGATAAGTCATCACATTATTTGAGGGGTCTTCTCTATATTTTCCTTCAAACTTTGGAATGTCACTGGGCAACTTAGTAGGCATTGTTGGCCAAAATGGAAGAGAGTAAATTTGATCATTTGTTAGCCGAGACAAGTCCGGTAAATCTAAAGTTGCAATGAAAGGTAACCGCTTGTTAGGGTCTTGCTGAGCGATTGATAACCTTGAGGGACAATCCCAAAACCCGGAGGAGGATATCCAGGAAAACCTGGGATAGCTTGAGCAGTTGGCATCAGTATACCTCCAAAGTATCCAGGGGTAGCCATACCAAGTTGAGGTTGAGTTGGTATTTAATACGTATAACCAGGGTATGGTTGGCTCTAATAAATTGGATTTTGTCCCATTTGACCATATTGTAATTTCCCTTGAAATAGCTGACTCTGAACAAATTGACCTTGAAAAGGTTGCCAGCCGAGGGTTGTCCCTGAATAGTTGGTCCTGTAAAAGGTTGCCCTTGAACAGATTGAACTACAAAGGGTTGTCATTGAAAAGTTTGACCTAAAAAAGGTTGACTTGTTTGTATAGTTATTGCGCTATGTTGTCCCATAGAGGTTTGAGGAATTGACTGGACTATAGGTCCAGATTGATGTGTAGTAGTCTGAGGAATAGCCTGCATAATGGTTTGCGTTGACATTTCAAGGGTCGTAGCAATATGGATTTGAGAAACTCTTGGGATAGGTGTACTTGGTTGTTGAACAGAAGTTTGCACAACAAATTGGATAGGAGTACTAGGAGTACTCGCACTAGCTTGCTAACTACTTGACACATATACCTTTGGGGTAATTTGAAGTGCACCTTGAACAAGCTGTTGGACTTGAGTAAAACCAAATTGTCTAGCTACAGGTTGATTATATGGTACTTGCAATGTAGGTTGCAAAGACTGTTGAGTAAACAAATGGTTCCACATAATATTTATCCCTGGGTAAGGAGTTCCCATTGAAGGTTGTGACGCATAGGGTTGACCATAACCAGTTTGAGGTATTCGAACATAAGTTTGATAATTACAAGGAATATTTTTCCCTACAACCATGGGATAGGTTCCAGAAAAAGGTTGTCATCCTTGAAAATAATGTTGCTCTTGAAAAGGATGTTTCCCTTGAAAAGGTTGTTTCCCTTGGAGAGGTTGTTGTCCTTGGAGAGGTTGCTGCCCCCCAGGCGCTATATAGCCACCTTGTGAGATAGCTTGAGGGACATTCCCAGAAAACATATAGACATGTTTCGTTGTGAAAGGTTTGGTGGTAGACTCGAATAAACTAGTTGACATGGTAGAGGTTTCAGAGAATGGAGATACTCCCAAGCAAGTTCCAGAGAGTGACTAGTACCCAATAGGAACAAAAGGACTGCCATACAAAAAAGTTTCTTGTGAAGAAGAAAAAATAAATGACTCGTTAGACATGCTTTGAGAAGCCATGTTATTATTTCTGGGTAAAGAGTAGAATGGGATTCAGTGTGGTGACTGAGTATAACCAGAGCTATGTAGAAAATTAGTAAATTGATGATACCAAGGATCTGGTCAAAAAGGAATGAAAGGGTATATCGGTTCACTAAACCTTAGATATAAATATTCTTGACAAGAGGGAAGTGTAATCTCTTCATCTACGTCCAATATCTCTTCAATGATAATAAGGCTAGAAGGAAGATTCATGGCGATGAGAAGCTTTACTTGAGGTGAACGAGGATTACCAAGAGTCAAGACTATAAGATCCGAAGGTAACTCTAACGAAGTGGAATCAAATCCAGGCTCATATATTTCAGGTTGAGTGAGTTGTGTATCTGACAACTCGCCAGTAACATATTCAACTATAATGACTTCGAAAATTTTTGGTTGATCTTGTTCTTTTTCAGATATCCGAGGTTGATTAACTTCGAAGTCATGATGTATTACAATGGATGTTTCTCCTTGTTCAGAAGACCATGTTCCTGATGATTGAAATCTATCAGTTTTGATTTTTTCCAATTTACTGGATGTATATTCAGGGGGTTTCCCTTGCATTCTACGTGAATTTCTCAGTAATTCAGCGACTGTTAATTTATTTAACACAAGAAATCAAAATAATCACACCTGAGGCCTCTTAAAATCAAACAAATGAACATGCGCCTACAAAATCAAAGAAACAATCCACACACAAACAATACATTTCCACAATAAAATCACTAGTTGGTGATGAAATCCAACGTTGCCAAGATTACTGTGGACAGTTGGAATAGTTACCCTGACAACCTGCTTAATGAAACAGTCTAGTGCAAGTAACTTCACTATGCCATCTCGAAGTGAAGAGTACCCTCCGGAAACTCCAAGTGAGTCTAGTCAACGTCTGCTCCGGGCACAGTGGGACCTTCCCTCCACCGTCACCTTGGGAAAAACCCTAAATATTATGGCCACTAAGGTCACCAACTGATACAAATGAACCTGAGGGAACAGTATGTGGTATGATATACATGCAAGGGAAAAGTATCAAAGCTCAATCCCCTTGAAAGCTCCTCGACATGGCAAATATGAGGTTTACTAACAATGGTTAATGTGAGGTTTATCGTTTGTATTACGTGCACATATTCTATCTTTTCCAATGAATTAGGTACGATTACTTCACTGGGTCTAATATGACCTTGTGCTTGACTCTATTATGAAACCAGCTCCAAAAATGGAAGAAAAGAGAGATCAACGCCTTAGAAATAGCCACTTCGAGGGGGCAACCTAACCTCCAATACATTACATAAATGAACAATTCTTGGATGATACAAATGACAAAACCTCCTTCTATATATAAGGGTCCATGGGGTCACAATATAATCCTAGCCGACCTAACAATAATAATGTAAGGGAACAATAATAACAATATGCGGGTTACAGGGGTACAATAATAACAATAAGGGGGCTACACTAATAACAATAAGGGACTACACTAGTAATATGGGGGACCTAACATTCCCCTCTCCTTCAAAAAAGTGTTGTCCTCAATGATTGAGTAGCTTTGGATGCTTCTGTATAAAATTCTCATCTTCCCATGTAGAATCTTCAGTGGATAAGTTCTTCCACTTGATGAGATACTCTGAAATTGATCAATTTCGTAGTTGTCGAGTTCCTGTTTCTGTGACTGTTTCAGGTTCAATTATGATTTTTCCTTCCTCATCAAGTTCTGGAAATATTGTTTGAACTGGAAGTTTGTCACCTATAACCTTCTTTAAGCATGAAACATGGAAAACTGGATGCACTCGGGAAGAAGCAAGAAGCTCCAATTTGTATGCCATAATACCAATCTTTTGCAACACCTTGTAAGGACCATATTATTTTGGCGATAATTTATTATCCTTCTTAGCTTGCTTGAGGGACATTTGTTTGTATGGTTGTAGCCGTAAAAATATACAGTCTCCTACATCAAAACTTATCTCGCTACGATGTTGATATGCCTGTTGTTTCATTTGATTTTGTGCCAAATTGAGGTTATCCTTTAAGAGTTGGAGAACTTGATGTTGATACTCGATGTGATCTTCCACTTCTTGCACCTTAGAATTTTCTCTTAAAGATGATGTGATGGACGGTGGATGATATCCATAAAGTGCTATAAATGGGGTCATTTTGTTGCAGTATGGAAGGAAGTGTTATACCACCATTAAACCAGAGGTAACCACTTGACCCATTGTGTTTGTTTATCAGATACAAGACAATGAAGATATCCTTCCAAACATTTGTTCACTATCTCAGTTTGACCATCAGATTGAGGATGATAAGATGAGCTATGAGCTAGTTGAGTACCCAAACAAGAAAATAATTCCGTCGAAAAATTTCCAGTAAAAATGGGATCTCTATCGCTTACCATAATCTTTGGGTTTCCATGTAGCTTTTGAATTGTTTCCATAAATGCAGTAGCAACTGTACTTGCTTTAAATGAATGAGATAATGCACAAAAGTTTGCATACTTAGTAAGTCTATCAACTACCACCATGATGACACTCTTTCCTTCTAACTTAGGTAAGCCTGTGATAAAATCCATTGAAATATCCTCCCAATGTTGACTTGGAATGGATAAAGGTTGTAGAAAACCTGGGTTCTTAATTGTCTCATCTTTATTTTGCTGGCAAACGAAACATTCTGCCACAAAATTTTGAATATCATATTTAAGGCCATCCCAAAAAAAATCTTTCTTCACCCTGTGGTAAGTTTTTAAAAATCCTGAGTGTCCTCCTAAAGGAGAAGTGTGCAATTCCAAAAGAATCTTTTTTTTTAGTTGGGAATTCTTACAAAGATATAAGCGATCTTTGTACCATAAGGAATCATTTTTCCAACTAAATGTATCAGATGTACTAGGATCTTGCTGCAACTTTTGAATGAGTGTCCATACATCTTTGTCCTTCTTCCATTCATCTCTTGCTTCAGTTATCCAATCTGGTTGGATAATAGAAATTGCACAAAGAAATGCTTCCACCTCTTCATTCTTTCTTGAGAGTGCATCTGCAACAACATTAAGCTTTCCTTTTTTGTAGATTATTTCAAAGTCATAACCCAACATCTTTGTGACCCATTTTTGCTGCTCTTCTGAAGATAGTCTTTGTTCCAAAAAGTGTTTAAAACTATCATGATCAGTTTTTACCTTGAAGTGTCTTCCCATTAGGTAAGTTCTCCATTTCTTTAGTGCATGTAGTATTGCTAACATTTCCTTCTCATAAATAGGTTTCTGTAAATACTTTCCTTTGATTGGATGAATTTCAAAAGCAATGGGTCTTCCTTCTTGCATTAAAACAACACCAATTCCATTTCCTGAGGCATCACATTCCACAATAAAGGTTTTTGTGAAGTCTGGCGTAGCTAAGACCGGTGCTAGGTACATTGCCTCTTTAAGATGTTCAAAGGCCTTAGTTGCTTCAGGAGTCCATGAAAATGCATCTTTCTTCAATAATGTTGTTAGAGGTGCTGCTATTCTCCCATAATTCTTAACAAAATTGCGATAATACCCTGTTAACCCGAGAAATCCTCGCAACTGCTTTATGGTTGTGGGAACTTTTCATTCCTTAATGGCTTTAATTTTGTTAGGGTCTACCTTAACACCCTCGTGAGATACAATATGACCCAGATATTCCACCTCTTGTACTCCAAAGAAACATTTGGATGTTTTTGCATATAATTGTTTCTCCTGCAATAGTTTGAGCACCCTGTCAACATGTTGAACATGATCCTTCCAAGACCCGTTGTAGATTAGTATATCATCAAAAAATACTAGCACAAATTTTCTAAGGAAGGGTTTGAAAATGGAATTCATCAACCCTTGAAATGTAGAAGCTGCATTGGTAAGGCCAAAAGGCATGACCAAAAATTCATAATGACCCTCATGAGTTCGAAATGTTGTTTTCGGAATATCTTCAGTCTTCATTCTAATTTGATGATATCTTGAACAAAGATCCAACTTGGTAAAATAAATTGCGCCATGTAATTCATCCAATAATTCATCAATCACAGGAATGGGAAATTTATCTTTAATAGTGAGCTTATTGAGCTCCCTATAATCCGGACACATGAGCCATGATCCATCCTTCTTGTGCACCAATACTACTGGAGCAGAGAAAGAACTTTGACTAGGTTGAATTATACCAGCCTCTAACATTTCTGCAATCATACGTTCAATTTCGCTCTTTTGGACATAAGGATATCTATAAGGCCTGATGTTTGGAGGAACACTTCATGGAATCAAATGAATAGCATGATCATGATCACGAATAGGTGGGAGTCCTTTTGGAGTTTCAAACACCTTGGAATGATTGTCCAAGACTTGTTGGAGATCTGCAGAAATAGATGATTTTGATGTTGGAACTTCTAGTGAGCATAATTGTGCAATTACTCCTCGTTGTTCTTTCTTTAGAAGCTTTGTCATGCCATTAGAGCTTATTATCCTTCCTGGCTTCCCTTCAATACCCCGTAATTCGACTTCCTTTCCTTCTGAAAAGAATTTCAAGAGAAGTTCTTGAAAATTAAAAGCTACCGTCCCCAAAGATTGTAACCATTGTACTCCTAGTACAACATCAGCACCTCCCATAGGAATGGAAAGCATTGGACTATTCAATACATATTCCCCCATGGTTAGCTTGATATTATGGCATTTTCCAGAGAAATTTATAGTTCCTCCATTTGCAACCATCACTTGACATTCTAGTGTTGGGTATAGGAAACAATTTAATTCCTTGGCTACCTTACAATGAATAAAATTATGGGTGCTACCTGAATCAATCAACACTATTAACTTTTTCTTCTTGATATGTCCTTCTATCTTGAGAGTTTGAGGAGTGGTAATTCCTGCCAGTGCATTACACGATATGGTCGGATTCATTTCTTCCTCTTCTAGGGCTGGTTCCTCGTGTATATCCTCTTCTTGTTCATTTTCTTCTTCCTCTTCACAATCTATGTAAAATAATTTCTTCTCAGCACACTTATGACCTTTAGTGTATTTTCTATCACAACCGTAGCAAAGCCCTTTTGCTCTTTTTTCTTCCAATTGTTGTGGTGTCAACCTTGTAGGTTGTGGAAATCTAGGCGTAGCAACACTTCCTTCTTTATAGAATTGAGTGGTAGGCTTCATTGTCACCATAATTTTACATTCAACTTTTCTTGCCAACCTGAATGCCTTCTCCAATGAATCAGGTTCCAAAACGCGAACTTCATGTTGGATGTTATCCTTTAAAGTGCCTAGGAAGAGATCAATCCTGTGTTCCTCTGTAAGATCACTTACCCTTATATTCAATTTTTGGAAGTCCTCAATGTGCTGCCCCACTAAACCCTTTTGTTTGAGATTTATCAATTGGGTAAAGAAGGTGTTGCTCTTTGTATCCTCATAATGTGCTATCATTTCCTCCGTAAAAATTGACCAAGTGACAATTTTTTTATGGGAGCAAAGCCATTGATACCATACAAATATATTTTGTTCTAAATGTAAAGTTGCAATGCGTACCTTTTGTGTGTTTTGCACGTTATGGAGATCAAAATATTGCTCCATCTGTAGTATCCATGTTACAGGATCCTTTCCATCAAACTTCCTCATATCCATTTCTGGAATATGGTGGTTCTTCCCGCCAACATTAGAGTTTATGAAATCACGATTAACATTTATTTTGTTCTCATCATGAGGTTCTTCTACTATCTTTTCACCATTAGGAAACATTTCTTGTATCAACTTTGTCAAACCTTCAATGTCTGCTTTTAGATCATTCTTCATGTTTTCCATGTTGTCTTTCATGTCATCCATCTTAGCTTCCATGCCATCCATCTTAGCTTCCACATCTTTCTTCAAACCATCCATATTATTCTTCAAACCATCCATCTTCGCTTCCATGCCTTTCTTCAAAACTTCCATTTCATTTTTTGTTTCTCTTTGCAAGAGCGAAATTTGGTGCACTTGCCCTTGTAATTTTGATAGATCATGTTGCAATTCAGCATCTTCATGAGTCATAGTAGAGTATTTTGAGAGCTTAATGGGTGTCAAATTCTTTTTAGGGGGGAATTTTAGAACCCAATACTGATATCTATGCTCAATAGGCCCTTGGAATCACTTAAAACTATTTTTTCAAGCAAGACTTATGCAATTGGAAAAAAAAATACACACATTTTTTCTTGCTTTTGAGAAGCTCGATTTTGAAACTGAATTATCTATGTGATTTCGGATATTCAATATCTGAAATTTGGCCCTGTAGTAGCCCTCTAAATCTTGTTTCAAATGCTACAGGTCTGACCTATTTTGGATTCTTCAAGTCAAAGTTATGACCAATCTCCCACAATGACCTAATTTTGGACTGGTTCAGTAGAGAGAACTTGTACGACGTGACACATGTCATTGTTTCCTCCTTCAGCTCCGAAATTGATACACATGAAACTACAGTTTATTTACTTGTAGCCACTATTTACAGAATTCCAATCTGATGCTCAAAGAGAGAGTTATGAATATTTTCCCAAGGTCACCTCTTTGAGATGAAATTCGAGAGCCTAAACAATCCCTAACTTCCACAGATCATATCTTTGTACATTTTTTGAACCATGATCTGAAATTTTTCCAGGAAGTGTTTCAATATTTCGGCTTCGCTCTGTAAAAATTTCAACTTCTGAAACGTCGTAGAAAAAACTTTATAGTGAAAATGCCACGATGACTTGTTTAGGTGAAATTCGGGAGCCTGAAAAAACCATATCTCCGAAAATATTAGGAACCAAGATCTGAAATGTTTACAAGACGTTCAGGATTTTGGCTTCTCTCTGTAAAAATTTCAGCTTCTGAACCTTCGTAGAAAAAAAGTTATAGCGAAAATTCTACGATTACTTGTTTGGAGCAGCGAAACCCTAGAATCCAAAGCTCTGATACCAAATGTTATGAAACCAACTCCAAAAATGGAAGAAAAGAGAGATCAATGCCTTAGAAATAGTCACTTCAAGGGGGAAACCTCCAATACATTAAATAAATGAACAATTCTTGGATGATACAAATGAAAAAACCTCCTTCTATATATAGGGGTCCATGGGGTCACAATATAATTCTAGCCGACCTAACAATAATAATGTAAGGGAAAAATAATAACAATATGGGGGTTACAGGGGTACAATAATAACAATAAGGGGGCTACACTAATAACGATAAGGGACTACACTAGTAATATGGGGACCTAACAGACTCTTTTAAGAAGAGCTTCCTAGAGCACAATTGCAACAATTGGGTTTTTCCCTACCGCAAGATGCTACTTGTTTGTTTTATCTACTTTGGAAAGTTAATTGCAACCTATTCCAAAGCACTAATCCTGATCTAAATTGGTGGAATGAGCCCTATGAAATGTAAAAAATATCTATATCAATTTTATTAAGCATTGTATTAATTTAGATGTTGTTTACGTAGAGGGGTATGAAGATGAAACTTAATGAGATTGTGACCAACTCAAAAATACTCTAAATGCATCAATATGAAAATGCAATTCTTTATTTCGATGAAGTTCTATTTAAGATAAGGTAGAAGGACTTTTGGACTCAAAAAGTACAAGCTTCCTATAACGTCACATAAGATTTCTTTTTCATCAAGAAAATAATTTCATTTCCAAGCATGACCAACATTTCTTTGTGATGAAAAATTTCCTTGATTACAAAGCCAAAAAATGTAATTCCATGAACAAAAAATTCTCAAAAGAAAACCCAACTTATAAAAAACCCTAAAAAGTATAAAAACTTCAAAGAAGAACAAATCTTTTAACTAACAATCCTAACTAAGATACCTATGGGTGTCTTTTGATGATTTCTTTTAGTTGAAAGCAAACTAAATTGGTTTTCTCTTGAATTGGCAGAAACAATAACATAAAAGACTACTTTGAGACAAATCACACTTCGGTAATCTAGAAGTTTTTTCCTTTTTGCAAATGAGCAAGAAACAAATACTCAAATAAGTAAGGCTGACAAGAATCCTAGTGGCTCAAGAAGGAAATAACAGAAAACAAATGATCTTAGGCAATGAATCTATTTTCCAAAAAGAGAAATGCATCAAACCAGGGTAAACCCTACCTGAATATGCAAAAAGAATGATTTATCAAAAAAGACTCTAAGGTGTTTAGGAAGAGTTGACAGACAGACTCTGAGAGTTGGTATAGATCAGGTTAAACCTTAAGAAATTGGTTATCTGACTCTAAAAGAGAAAATATTAATTTTTTTCAAAATTTCCCACGGGGTGTACATTTTTCAGTACAAACTAGTGTGCATGCACACTAAACTAAACTGGAAACTTGCGCAGGTATGCGCTCTGTTTGCCACAAAAAACAACGCAGGGTAGAGAAATCTTGTCAAAGCACATTTAAGGCTTTCTGATTCAAAGAATATAAAAGGTCATATACCCAATCACACTCAGAAAAGTCAAACTAGGAAAGCTAGAATGTCAAACCAAACAAAATCAAAGTAAAATTAAGCTTGTCTTCCCCAGCGGAGTCGCTAATTTGTTTTTTGGATAAATCCCTCTTGCGGAAAAGATCAATCTCCCTAGCACCCCAATAGGTAACTAGAAACAAAAAACCATTTGAATACCTCTTTCTATAAACTATTAGCATTCAAATTATTATAACTTAGAAATGAGGAGGTTATGCTCCTACCTTTCAATGAGAAGTTTGATGTAGACCTTTGCCTTTCACTCCAAACCAATCCTTAAATGCTAAGAAGAACCTGCAATCATAAACATGCAAAGGATCAAAGCACCTGCAATACATAATAATAAAAAACACTAGTTCAACTTGATGATCAAGGAGACTAAGTATTGACATCGTTTCAATGAGTTTAAAAACAACACAATGAAAAAAAGAGATCCATATATGTATTATCAAGAATCAAAAAGAGTAATATTATAACATGTGCCTTGATGTTGAACAAATTTCTCTCGTATGTTTGTGCAATCATGCTCCTTGGTTTGACAAGACTTCCTCTCTAGAATGACTAACATAGATTTATCTTCAATGAACTTTTATGTACAAAGGTGTGATCTTCAATGTACAAATTGTAGGTTATACCAACTTATACCAACTAACTATAACCCTGAAACTTCAGCTCAATTTATAGAGAGATTGAGGAGGTTTCAGATACATCAAGAGAGGGATGAGATCCTTCAATGAAGGGATTAGGGTTCCTTTAGCCAAGGGATAAGCTCCATGAGTGGAGGGATATATCTCAAACTGGCGTGACTCTATAGGCTTCTAGTAGGAAGAATATTCGCCCAAATAGGCTTCTAGAAGTTACTTTTTCGTGTTTACTTCCTTTTACGGGGGTGCGCATTTTTTATTGGTGATCGCCATGGCTAATAGAATAAGTATCAGCGCATGCGTGGGAAATGGTCACAAAAAGCGCGCAGGTAACTTTTTAAGGATTTTTAAAGAGCTTTTTTAGTTTCCAAGACTTGGTTCAGGAACATGGATGTTTTGGCTTCTAAGGAAGCATGGATATGGATGGTGATAGATCATAATGACAGTAAAATGTCATGGTGACAAAATGACGTGTAACATATTGCAAGAAACATGATTGGCTTAAGTCTTCTTGCTCTGACCAACCTTGTACATAATATTGCAAACCATATTGCAAATAGAGATTGATCTAAAATTATCATATGATTCAGTTCATCTCTTTTGGGGGTCATTACAAGGAAGGTGGCATTTATGGCAACAAAAGATGTTTCCCAAACAAATCAAAGAAACCAACATGGAATTCAATGGGTCATCCATACGGCTTAGGGCTCTTGTCATTCTGAAAAGAGTTAAGCACTCCTAATTCTACCAAACAAATCTTACCTATAAGTGTTATGTTTCATTCATGATTTACAAAATTAAGGAAAAGGGAACCATCTTCACAATTTTAATTATATTTTCTCTTGGATATTTCCAAAATAATTGTTTAAAATGGGTAGCACCTACCTCAACAATATCCTAAAACTCATTCACTTACTCACCTTCTCCATTTTTAACACTCCATATGGTATTTATATCCTCTCCTAGCATAATTGTGAAAGAAATGAGTATTATCATCTTCCTGAGCTAACTAAGTAGCTTGACACTTTTGTATTCATTTGGATTCTTCCCATTCTAAGAGATCTGTTATTAGGATTTAAAAAAAAAACTCTAATTATTCTTCAATAAAAAATACCACTCATATTGGATTTGAATATGTTTGCAATCTCCTCTTCTAGGTTCCATATTTTCTCACATGAATCATGATACTTTATCTTTGCCCACTAATTTTATTTATTCTTGATCGTCTCTAGATTATCACTAAATTAAAACATCATAGAATCCTCCATGGCCTCACCATAATGCTTCCATTCATGTTGGGCCAGATCTGAAAATTGATGATACTTCAACCAATGTTAAATGAAAGAGATTTCTAGATTGCATGGGATACCTAAAGAAAGTTTTTTAGACATATGTCCAAAGTTTACTTACTTTTGGAAAGGATTGTTCAAGGGATTTTGAACAAGCCTAAACTTAAATACAACATATCATCCACAAATAGATGGGAAAATAGAAACATTCAATCAAGTGATTGAGTTTATGCTAAGAATAGATGTGATGGAAAATTCATGCAAATGGGAGGATTACCATATTTAGTGGAAAGTACATATAATAATGGATATCATTCTTTTTGAAGATGAATTAATTTTAATTTTTTATGGTAGAAACTACAATACTCCAATTAGTTGGGATATTCCAACAAACAAAGTAGTACTTGGGACAAAGTTACCGAAATAAATGGAAGAGAAAATGGCCAAAGATCAAACAAATTTAAAGGTGGAGCAAGACAAAAAAAAGAGTTATGTAGACAAAGGTAGGGTACCAAGAGAGTCAATAGTTGGGGAGCATGTATACCTAAAGGATAGACCAAAGAAGAGCTCCTTAAATTTCGAAAGTTTTCCTAAGTTAATAGCTAGATACTATGGACCTTTTCAGATCTTAGATAGGATATGACCTGTTGCTTACAAGCTTGCATTGTAGGTTGACATAAAAGCTCATAAGGTGTTCAATGTATCATTGCTAAAAAAGTACACATGATCTTAACCATGTTATTAATTGGGATTTAATCCATGTAAAGCTAGAAGGAGATATTCAAGTCAAATAGTAGGCATCTTGGACAAGGTCATTGTGCTCAAGAACAAATAAATAGGGTAGGGATGTAAATTTTTGTTATAGTATATAACGCTACCAAGGTACAAATTTGAGGGGGAGAGGAATGAAATACCCTCAGTTTTGACACCACAATGTAAATGTAAATGTAATGAAGATATGGACATAAGCCAAGACCATATCTGAATTGTAATTGCAAATTTTATTATAATATGAAAACCCTTATGGTTGCAAAGGAAGAAGGAAAAAAAAATATATGGGGGTTATGATTCCACAAATAGGGGAAGGGAAAGAAGGCTTATAGGAGGCTTAAAGAGGCTAAAGGGAGAGAAAATTTGTATCTAGTGATAATGAACTTAATCTAAAGTCCTTACAATATTAGTTATGTACCTTGATTATTAATATTTGTTAGATATTGCCCTAAAAGGAAAAACATGGATTTCTCATGATACATGTGGATGATACTTAACGTGCAAACATAAATTGTGAATTTTAGCATGCAAGCACTAGAGAATGAATTATTGTTGTTGTACAATGTAACACACAATTTTAATTCCTAGATTAGACATGTATATATGTGTATATGATGAAGGGGAAAAAAAATTCTACAATGATGTAACAAGTAAATTGTATAGTGAATAATAATAAAATGCATCATAAATTGTAGAGAAATATGAAAAACATAGAGGGTTGTGATTCCACGAGAGAGGAAATAAAGGAGGCGTAGGAAGCTCAAGCGAGAGGGGCAGCGGTGGCGTGGATGGAAGTAAAATAATATTAATTTATTATAGGTCTAATTCCTTTATATTATCTTAATCCCTATCAAAATCGAAGTTAGTGGGGAAGTGAAATACGTGGGCTTCTTGAAAAGAAACATGGCTATTCATTAGCATGCAAATATAAACCATAATATTGGTCATTTAAAGCGTTGTTGGTTGTTGTTTGTTCATTCTATGAGGGAGAACCTTATCTCTAGGGGCTAAGTTTCTACCCTATGGATGCAATGAAATTAAGGGAAAAGATTACCATAAAATACATGGAAATTATGGTCATTTGAATGGTAAATTGTCGCCAACGAGGAAAAGTGAGCACAACTCAGAATCCCTTGCTAGTTGTGATATTTCTTAGTCATTTTGTGTTGAAACTATTGTAGCTCAACATGTCTCTCTTTAAATTGGGCTATCTCTACAAATTCTACCTCACATAGACCCTCATCCTATAATCACTAGTCATATTTTGCCTCCTAAAACTCATCCTCGCCATGCCAATCTACCCCTGACATTTAATCTCTACCTCAATCATTCAATGTCTCTAATCAAAATCATTCTCTCGTTGAATCACTTGAGCATAACAATGATATTGACCACATATGAATAATGTGAAGTTTATTTATTGGATAACACTTAAAGGGTTTAAGCAATAATGGGCAATATTAAGCTATATTAACTAATGTCACATATCAATAGAAATGCATATTAGTATGCATATTATTACATGATTGTTTCATTATATAATGATATTATCAAATATGTATTAATATATAAACATATATATTTAACATCCAACTAAACAATGGTTAACAATCATAATACATATCAATAACTAATGACAACCATAAAAAAAGGGAAGATTTACATAAAAAGAGGGGAATTATATAATGAACTATAAAATACTTCTTATACACCTTTTGATACACATGTTTTATGAAATGTAAAATTTAAACAATATCGGATAAAGCTTAAGGATTAAAATCCTTATTACTTTTCACCCTATATGATTTTTAACCGTTAATCTCAATAATTTTTCACCTTTAGGTTTCATCACAGAACATTTTTCAAAATTTAAGCCCTCCCTCTAAACATCTCAATATCAATAATCTTTATGCATAATATAAAGTTCAAAAAACATTTATTTAAAACCTTATTAAAATTTATAAAATATTATTTGAATACACATGCATTCAATAAAGTTTTAAAATCACTTTATCAAACTTCGTAAAATATTATTTATATACGGGTAAAAAAACCCACTTTATAAGGCACATGAGTAATACAAAACATGCTAGATGAAAACAGAGTTAAAGTTTAAAAAGCCTTTTATTAGAACCATATAAATATTATTTAATTAATCTATGGGTAAGACCCCACCTAATATTCACGTGTGAAATTTCATCAGATTAAAGATGTTAATTCATGAATAGTTTCCCATCCAATGTAAATGAGGGTGGGTCGTTCATCGAAGTCCATATGAGCCATTGGATCACATCAGACTCGTATGTTGGCTATAAACCTTGAACACCCTCATCCTCTGATATCATTACAAACGATCCATTAATCCCTCCGAAATTTATTTATTCTTATAATTGGTTTATTGAATAACGTTAAAATTCCTAGCGTGAATTCATTTTACTATCTGATTTTCTAAATTTGAAAAATATGAGAGAAAGTTTCATATTTGGAGGTTTTTGTTATAGTTGAGAAGAAAATTCAGCAAGAGGTATATAAACACTTTTCAAAATTCTATGAGGTAGAGAAGGAGATTGACCATTCATGCCAAACTTGGGTCCTTGACCATAAGTCTCTCAAGTTTGCAAATGATATTTTGGAGAGAGAAGTTTCAAAAGGGGAGATAGAAGACGTATTAAAATCCTTTGCCCATGATAAAATCCCGAGCCCGGATGGTTGGCGAATAGAATTTTTCATTCATTTTTATGAAATCATGGTGGATGAGCTGCTTTTAGTTGTCAAACAGGTTCGAATTTTGGGATTTGTCCCAGGGGATATGAACTTCACATTCTTGACCCTTATTCCTAAATCATCTGCGCCAAAAAATTTTGTTGATTTTAGGCCAATTGCATTGTGCAATGTGGTATACAAGAATTCATCTAAAATTATAGCAAATAGGATCCGTGGGGTTTTATCATCATGCATATCTGAAGAGAAATATGGGTTCTTAAAGGGAAGATCAATACACGATGTTGTGGCCATTGCGCGAGAAGCGATGCACTCGATTCATGTGAACAAAAGGGAGGCGCTTATAATGAAGACTGATATTCATAAGGCATATGACACTGTTGATTGGTCTTTTATTAGGCTTATTCTTCTCAAGGTGGGCCTATCAATGCCTAATATTAGATGGATTATGGCTTGTATATCTTCAGTAAGATATGATGTCTTAATCAATGGTCTTCCGTCAAATTTCTTCATTGTCGAGAGGGGTCTGAGACGGGGCTGCACGCTGTCCCCTCTCATCTTCATCCTTATTATGGATGGCTTCAAAAATTTATTGAAGATGGTAAAACATGCCGGGTATTTTGAAGGGCTATCTTTCTCTCCCACGGTTTGCATTACTCACTCTTTATTTGTTGATGATTTACTTGTATCTGGCAGGCTTCTCAGGAATCACTGGTTTTATCTTCATTGTATGCTTATCCGGTTTGGAGTTGCTACTGGCCTTAGCATCAATAAATAAAAATCCTTTTAATATATGAATCTGGAGATATGGATGAAATCAATTATATAGCAGAGTTTATGGGGGTTCAAAAGAATCATTTAATGATGGGATTCACTTATCTGGGCTTCTGATTGAAACCATGTGCTTATAGGGTCATGGATTGGACATGGTTGGTTGACAAATTCAAGAACATAATTATGAAGTGGAAAAACAAGTGGCTATCACTTGGGGGCAGGTACATTATGGTTCAAGCCGTATTATCACAATTTGTAGTTTATTGGACACATCTTTATTATCTCCCTGAATATACGGTTGAAAAAATTAACTCCATAATTTCACATTTTATATGGTCTAGTTCTCAAAATGTTAAAAAAATACATCTTTGCAGATTGGACTATCTCACTATTCTGAAGAAGTACGGAGGAGGTCCGGGACTCTTAAACCTCCGCATTTTTACAAACGCTCTTCTCATCAAGTCTCTATGGCGGGCCTTAAAGGGAAACGGGGTATGGTCTCATATTATTGGTTGCAAATACATTGTGGGAGATCTGATTCTCTATTTATATCATGGTTGTACACTATTTGCAAAGTTGACATCTAAAATATGGAGGAGTTTCATTAAAAGCATGCCTTTCTTAGCTCAGAGTTTAGTGTGGCACTTTGGAAATGGCCAAAAAAGTAAATTGGGTTTTGACAGGATTTTGGGAATGGAAGCTGGATTCCGCATTGAACCTCGGTTAATTCATAAACTGGGTCATCGTGGAATTTTTTCTTTATCACAACTTTTTATGTGTTGGAACCTTGGCTCATTGATATGGAAATCGACATATATGTTGGGACTTCATGGGAGGGATGCAAGTGATTGGAAAAAAGTGGTGCATGCGCCACAGGCTATGGGCATGACTTTTCGTGGGGGTGGGGATCAACTGATTGGGGATGGATATATGTTGGGCGATGGATTACAGGTAAAGGATATATATCTCAACAACATTCTTCAGCAGCTTCCAGAATGCTCTCCTTCACCCTTCCATCAAGCATGGCGTTGGAATATCCCTTCCAAGATATTATTATTTGTTTGGTTGCTTTGGAAATGCAAAATATTGATATGGGACTGTCTCAAAAAACGTGGGTTCCAGGGGCCCGGGAGGTGTCCTTTCTGCCTTACTCATAAGGAATTTGCATCACACTTGTTATTTTTTTGTTCTTTTACTCTCATTATATGGTCATTGTTTAAATGTTATCATATGGATTCTGCTTGGAGACCAGTCGATTGCATTAATACCATTCTGGTATGGGGGGCTACCAATGGAAAATATAAAACGTTGCCATTTTATCTATTCTGGGAGATATGGTGTGCGCTAAATTGCCTTATATTTGAGGGCATGCCTGCTAACACTTCACTGATTCATGGATCTGTTATGAAGTGGTTGGGTGGCCAACCATCTCCTCGGGTGATCCCGATGGACTTATCTATGTGCAATCAACCTCATCCAATTGTTATCCTGACAATATATTTTGATGGGGCACAACAAGATGGAGTATGTGGCTGTGGGGCTTGGATTAAGCTCTTGGAGGCGGAAAGGTACCTTATTTTCTGTAATGGAGGACATGGTTCGAATAACAAGGCTGAGCTTATGGCCCTTTGGAGTGGGCTCATGGTTGCATATAATCTAAATATTCCCATTGTTCATGTGTATGGAGACTCGAAATTATTATTGATGGCATTTCTGGTGTTTCTACTCTACGTATTCATGGTCTGCAAAGGTGGATTGATCGGGTGAAATATTTACTGTCGAAGTTTCAGGACTCATCTTTGCATCATGTATATAGAGAGAGAATAACTCACGTGCGGATACTTTTTCCAAGATATGCCTTAATCTATCCTTCAGAAATATATAGATTTCACATTATAAGGACTCATAGTTGATTAGGACATTGGATTTTCCTTTGCTTTAGTCTTTTTTGGGATCTTCTGCAAGCGAGCCTGCTGATCAAGCGAGCCGACATCAACTTCCTTTTTTTATGTCTTGGTTTTGGTCCATTTATGGACATATACTTGTTTCTGTTGATGATCTTTTCAACTTCTTTTCGATGATTGATTTTGCATTTTTGCTTACCCAGATTACAGGATGAAGCACCCTTCTACTCTCGATTCCTAACATGGCAAGGGTGCCAGCTTTGGGGTTGATATATTTCTGATTGATCCATCTGGACTGGTTTATGATATCATTAGGAAGAAAATACCTGTACATTCCCTTTTCTAAGGCTTTATGCTGAAAATGTATCTCCTTTTTTTTGGATGTTATGCTATGTGCCTTCCCTTGCAGGGGGCATACACAAAATGATTATGTAATTATACCTCATGTGGATATGATCAAGATAAATTATGGTAGCCAGTCAATGACTGTATTGAATATGTACTGTTTTTATAATATAAACAATGTTTTTTCATTTCCTGAAAGAAAAAAAAATATAAGAAAAATTTACTTGTATTTACTACAGAGGATTAAAACAAGAAAACAATTAAAAAAAAATTGCACAAATGATTTTATCTTATATTATTTTGCAAAGTCATTGATATAATAAAACGAGGTAAGAAATTTTATTTATTTCATTTTTAAATTACTATACAAAAACTAATTCTATTTTTTCTTTTATGATGCAGGAGAATTAATAAGAGAATTTTTAAAATATTATGGGTAGAAGGATTTGGTTGAAATAAATTACAAAGTGATAATGTACTTCGCTAAATTATGTGGTTTAATAAAAATCAATTAATCTAATTTAACAGTAATCATAAGTTTGTATTAATGGGAAGTTACAACAACTGAATGATAACCAACTCCCAACAAAATTAAAAGGTTGTAAATGATCGAAACAAGAGGGGGGACGCTTTAGAGAAGGGAATCTTATATGGAAACGGTTTCAACACACACATTGTCTGAACCAGATTCTTATGACTATGTAACTTATTTATCCACTTTTTATTCATAGTATTTTGAGTAATTATTTTGTTAGCTTTATAATTTTATTTCTAGTGACAATTACTTGATTCGTTTCCCTTTTAGATATACATTATCTAAAATATTTGATTTAAGATATTTAACTAATTTGTTGCGGGTTGAATTTATTAGCACACGACGTTAATGATTCCATTGCACCTTTCATTAGAAATATAATTATATACCAATAATATGTGTTTACTTCTTTGTTTGGTGTGTTCATGTTGTTATATCTTGGTGCATATAAGCAATTTGATAGTTGGCACGATCATCATTATTTCATTGCAACTATTACTTGATTTATCTGTCTTTATATATATTTTATCTGAAGTTTTTAATTCCATATTTTTATTTAATTTATTGTATATCGAAATATATCAATACACAATATTGTAATAATTTCATTACATTTATTATGATAAATATAATTTATTACCAATGATATATGTTTTATTTTTACTTTATGTCATCTTTTATTTTTATTTTAATTATGTTATGTTATTTTCTTTTTATTTCATTTGAAATAGTATTTATATTAATTGCATTCCTTGATTTTTCATTAGTTTCATGGATCGTATATTTTATGTAAGTTTTAATCACTTCAAATTTTAACCACTTATTATTTTCAAGATTCCCTTATATGTATAATCTGGCCATATGTGTGTGTGTGTGTGTGTGTGTGTGTGTGTTGTCATAGAAAATCTATATAAATAATATCAAATACATGGAATACCCTCTTGTAGTTGGAGAAGACCAGTCTCCAACCTAAAGTGGAAGGATCGTTAGATCCTCATTGGATGCCTTTAGGGTTGTCTCTTGTCACCAGGAACAAACCAAGAGATGAAAAAAACCCAAGAAGGAAGTTGGATAACTCAAGGGACTGTGTGACATAGAAAGGGATCTCATTCTTGGATTGTGTAGGTTGAAGATCAAAGAAAGCTAGTGAATTGATATTTCTCTAAGAAGTTAACATATCATGATAAGTAGGAAATTGGGTTGCGTGAAACAATTAGAACCAACCATAGGTGTTTTTTTCCTTATGAACTCATGGTCTCAACTCTTGGGTGGCCCTATTGCAGAAATAATACAAGTAATAGAGAGTCTATGGTTAGATGTAGCATCCTTCATATTCAATAAATTGGTGTTTAATTCCTAAAATTATAAGTACTATGGTTAATTTGTAAATATGTGAATTAATGTTATTATATGTTACAAGTTAAATGGTGTATTGAATTGCGTGTTTAAGCTCGCATTGTAAGTATGGTATCATTGTCCATTGGATGTTTTATTTTGTTTGCATGAGTATGCATTGCTATATTTACATGTATTAATAAGTTCATAACAAGACAATGACAAATTCTCATATCAAATCTTTAAAAATGTGGATTTCAACTTAGTATATCATTAGGTAGAATACATAATGATATCATTGGAAGCAATTGAGGAAAATTTGTGTTTTGAAGAGGTATCTCATATCCTTAATCATATATAGATGTTATTTGGTATGATACAAATTGCTATTAGTGCATAAATTTTACTATGGTTGGGAGGATTTTTAGAGTACCCCACTACCCCCACAATGCACAAGGGTGGTTGGGTATTTTACAAAGTGGTATTAGATTATAGGTTACAACACTAGGTTGTATAGGAGAATAACCGACTTGTATATAAAGGAAATTGAAATTTTTAAATTAATAAAAAAATTGCAGTAGAAAAAATAAAAAATAAAGAACATATACATAACATAGCCTTCTCTCGGGCTATTACAAAACTTCCAAGCTCTCCAAAATTTAGCTAGGGAAAATTAACATAACACTAGCAACTATGAAGGTCCAATCAACAAGAATTGTTCTAACACATCCTCTAAGGAAATATGTCCTCCTCCTCTTCTTCAGAATTCCAAGCAAGGGTTTCATCACAAAACCCTAATATCCAATCTCCAAGGGATAAACCCTGACCATAGGCCTCCAAGATGCTCCAAGGTACTCTAAGAAATCCTAGTGACTCAAGAGAGAGAGATAAAGAACATGTGAAGACTCTAAAGAGAGAGAGAGAGAGAAGTGTGCACTCTTCTCTAGAACACATATAATCACAAGAGTGATTAAGTGGGAGAATGAACATATATGAATAAAAGAACTATCTCCTTACACATAACCTATAATGAAAACTTGTAGGTTAACATACACACTAAAGTACATGTTTCATGCTCAATGGTGATGTATCTACAAGGAAAGTCCATATCCCTTTATCACAAGCCTCCACAAACTCCATCAATCCTCCTAAGAAATGTACTACAATAGGTCAATTTTCCTTACCAGAACACTATTAAATCCCCATGCATCCCCAAGCCATATTTAATCCTTAAGACATGATTCCAAGTTTCCATGTGCCAGCTATGGTAGAATTTCATCATCCAAACTAACATATTGCAATTAGGGAATAATGCCCTCAAAGTTGCGCAACGCTCCTCATTCCATGTAGGGTGCTCCAATGTATCCTTCATGGATTCCAATGAAAGATTTCCACGAAAATATCAAGAGAACTCCAACACCTAAGGAAGAACGTTAATCCAACAACCATTTGAGGTCATCCAACCACTGAAAAAATTATCTCAATTATGAAAATCCATCAAGGACTATATCGCATGTGCCAATCTATCTCAAAACATCCAAAGGTAGAAAACATGCCATGTACCAAAATTTCATGAAGCACACCACACATAACAAAAACACTTTTATAGTAACCTATAAAGTTAACAAAAGGATGTAAGAGGGGTCTTTATGGAAAGGATAAACATATTGAATAATCTCATTATTAAGGTTAGCATAACAATGACCATATGAATTATTGATGTCATTATTAATGAAGGTCTATCTTCAATAAAGCTTAAGATGGATGCATTCTTCAAATTATACTAGCCACAAAGTTCTCGTATGTATTCAAATATACCAAGAACAAGTAATTTTTGAAGTTTATGAAGGAAAATAATAACATACATTCCTCTATGTTCATGTTGTGTATTTTACAAAAGAACAAGATTCAAAAGATGATATGTGACTCAATTATTCCATAATCATCTTAATAAAAAATATGCATGCCCTCTCACAGGAATAGGAGAAGATAGAGCGAGATATCAATAAAAAATTGTCTCAAAATTTATAAACCACCTAGTTATCAGAAGGGTTTTTTTGGGAGTTGAACCACAAGTAGCATGAGAAGATTTATGTATTATTTATCCAAAAAGTTTAATAAAATACTCATATAAGTTCTCCCACTTCAGAGTTGAGAGTGGAATCACTAGGAAAACCATTTCATGCACCAATAAAACTCTTATTAAGAGCAACTTAAAAATGAACACCTCAAGGCCAAAATATTAAATAGAAAAGATAGGGTTACAAAAAATTATGAAACAATAGAGTTGCTAGGAATATCATTACAATTGAAATGACTCTCAAGCACAAGAAATAAAATCCATGACTTTCCTCCCTAATGGAGTCATCATTTTATTAATGGTTTTCCTTTACAAGTTGAGTATAGGTAAAAAGGGCTAATTGATGAGGATCCTAGTGGACATGGGATGATCCCTCTTACAATTACGAGGGAGGAATTTCCATTCACTTCTACTATTATTTTTTGTACATATATGAGATAAAAAATATTCAATGATCAATACATGTATCCACAAATTATAGATACATCCATATCAACAATTATTCATAGTTGAAAGATAAACATCATTTAGTCTTGAAATCTAACATCATAGTACTTGTGTTAAATCCTCAATAGTTGGTGTCTATTGAAGGAAAGACAAAAACAAGTTGTTTAAAATTTAAATTGAATCACATATATTATTTAGGTTATCCAAATGAAAGTGAGATGGAAATTCATATGGAATTATATTTCAACTACATCTTCAATAAGTAATGTGAGTATGAAAGTTAAAACATGGATCCTGCCAACTTTTAACATGAAAAGAAGAATATTTGCATTGCACCTAATTGTGGGTGCAACAAGGATATCATAAAAGACACCAAGAGTAGGGAATAGAAAGCACTCATGTATATCATCTATGCAATTTGGAAAAGTTTTGAATGAAATGTTTTCTCTTCAAAATAGAGATACTTGATAATTGAAGAAAGAAAGAAAAAAATAAAATTCTTTCAACTAATAGAAGACTAAGGGAAAATGAAATGATAGCTTGAAAAAGAATGACACGTTGCTCACTCAGACTCTTCACTTCGTAAATGACCTATAAAAGAAAATAAAAATATACTCATCACACAAGATAATATTATTGAAAATGATGTAAAAAGAGAAATTGTGAACAAAAAGGAAGAAAACCATGAAAATGAGAATACTTAGTTGGGTTTGAATTTTGGATGAGCCCTTATGCACTCAATAATCATGGAGGGGTGTTAAGAGGGGAACCTATTCTCTTATTTAATTATCCCATAAATAAACTGATTGATGCCTGAGTAGTGTTTATAATTGTGTGATCTCCAAAAGTGCAATAATGAAGGCTTTCTTAATACCAAACTAATGGATCTACATGAGGACATGATGCATTATTAGGAGATTCGATATTCTAGCAAACCCTCTTCCACTTCTATGTATTTGAGTTCCTAAGCCTCATGATCTTCTTTAGCGTAACTACTAGCATTTGTTGCAATGGAAAATCATTCTTTGGGTGCAAATCATTTTCAGTACACGTAATTTTCTTTATCGGATGCCTTTTTTGTAGCTATGAGATTATTATGGTCACATTATGGTGGCTCTTTCAGAAATTTACATGAATCATAAGGCCCTTGAGAAGTTACCCTTTCCTTTTCCATGATTATTACATTTCCTTGAGATTCTAAAACTAGTCATGCTCAAATTTCATAAAAAAACATTAAGATTGTAAGTTTTAGTCATTTGAAGTGAAATAATGCATATGGATTCTTAAGAGAAATAGAAAGAAAAACAATGGCATATACACAATACCAAGAGATGATATATTAACTTTAATGTTGACAATAAAAAATATAGATAGCATACAACATCCAAGACACTAATCCCTTAATCAGGATTAGATTACAATGGGTCTAAACTTTGTTCGTCAAAAAACACAAAACATGCCAAAAAGCAAACCAAAAATAGTCCAAAAAATTCAGTTGGGGGCTTTGCCCCCAAACCCTGACATAACCATGTGAATAATATAACACATCCCCAACAAATATCATCATTAGATATCTACAAGAAGAGCATACCATGTGGATCAATAAAGGTTGCCACATGGGTAAATAGGACACAACCACTTGACAAGGTGATGTCTCTTCCCAAACACGATAATCTTCATTACCTCCTTGTCACTCATTCCTTGTCTTCAAACTTCAAGACTCGGCCTATTTTCCAATGCTTCTCTTTTATGGGTTCTTTAATAATATTTGAATGACACAATTTCCTTCTAGTGATTCACTATCTAAGTAGTCCTATTAGCAACTAGTAATAAGTATTGATTCTAAATGTACTCAAAGAATCCTACTAGAGTTGTGTAATGATATTATTCTTTTCTCATGGACTCAAACCTTTAATAAAAGTTACTTTCTTGAGAACCATGTATTTTCGAGAGATTATGCATCATACACAACATCTTAAATTCCCCTAAGCTTGAAGACCTATTTTTTTTTACTACATACCAAAGCTAAGGTGGTTTATGAGCATTTAATAGAACATAAATGATGAGATCTTCTTCGACTCAAGAAACTTGAAATATTATCTAATATATAGAAATAATTAAGTAAATCAAGCAATCTTTACATTTCCAAATCATAGAGGGTGAAATTTGCTCAATTTAATGGACTAATTTTTTTACAGAACCGGTTAAAATGTCATTTGAGTCTAGATATTAACCCACAACATTTTTCTTTTTTTGGTAGATATTAACACTTACCATATTTTGTGGATGAAAAACACTTTAAATCATTTAAATTGCATAACACCACCAATAGCACAAGTGACTTTCATAGATCAATGAACTATGCAGACATCACTCTACCACATGGAAATTTGTCAATGGACCATGTTCCAAGTAGGTCAATGATGTTAATTCCATCACTGCCAATATTAATGACATCAGTACCACGTGACAACCTCCAAGATTTCCATGTGTCTTCTTGGTATTTCTTATGGGCCCAATCATCTACATGTCCTATTGGTTTGCTTATGTGTTGTTCCCTAGATTTCCTTAAAATTATTATAAAATGGGAACGGGTGGGTTCTAGTGGACTTCATTGCTTATAATCGTCAATATCACCCTTTAAATCTACTTAGGCTATTCACAAATCCTAAAGTATAATGAATTTAATTTTGAATGTTAGCACACCCACAATGTAACTTATGCATCCTAAAAATCATAAGGCCTAAATTTTCCTAGCTCAAAAAAAATGAAATAGTATTAAAAGGACCTTTCCATTACCACTAAGTTCACGAGGAGAGTAACACAACTTATAGGACACAAGAACCAAGTGAAAACAAAAAAACAGTAACCCATCTGATTGTTTTTTACGATGAAAACTGCATATTTTTTTTAATAAACCATATAATTATATAATCAGTATTGTAATCTCTCAGGCAGACGAACGTCACAATGTTAAGCGAAATATTTAATATTTCCACTGGGCATAATAAAGATCTTGTCATGAAAAATAATAATATAATAGTTATCGTTTTTTTGCCTGCAACAAGTATGAGAGACACTATTGGCCCATGGTTATCTCGACCCAATAATTTATTTTTTTGCCAACCTAGTAAGAAAAAAATGTTAGACAAGTAATTTTTTTTACCAACTAAATAAAAGAAAATTATTGGTATCCGTAAAAAAAAATTCAATCAGAGCGTAGGTCCTTAAACATAGAAAGTATTAAAGATAAAGTCAATTATGTTGCAGCAAGTTTTGACCATGACATAATGGAAATATATAAATAAATGGGAGGGTTGAAGAAGGTTCTTAACCTTCATGATTTGGAGAGTCTTTCGAGGAGGTTGAAGTTGCCTTTGGTAATAAAAATGTTGAGAATGAGTTATGTGAGGAAGAGTTAGGGATGAATTCTTATTTTGGGATCAATTTCATTCCAACCCTAAATCCTAGTGAAAGTATAGGTTGGGAATACTATATTAGTCCACCCTTTCAAATCTACTAACGTTGTAATAAATTTGAAGAAACAAGTAGTGACTCTACAAAAGAGTGGAGTAGTATCAGTGATCATATTAATGCATCATCTAGTAAACACACAATCGGTAAAAGGGTAAAAATCCCATCTACATGGATCCATCACGACGCATTGGTTTTATAACCCTTGTTGGTTTGAGGGGTCTTGACCCAGGTTCAGAGTGTTCAGCACAATTAGCAAAACCCTCCAACCACTGGCCCTTTCGACAGTGATATGCTTGCGCAGACCAAAGTCTCACCTGAAGCAGTATGGGGGGGTGTTGGAACCAGGTTTTCGCACCCTGAGGGAGAGTTGATGTGTGTTTAAGCTTACTTATCAGATCTAAGGCTTATCAGTCTGCGTGAAACTTCACAGAATCCAGATCGAAATGCAGATAAAACTTTTAATAGATATGCGTAAACATATTATTACGCTTTAGTCAGATGAAATCACATATATAGTTTTCCAGTAAAAACCCTTAACACAGATGCAATCCTTGCGCAAACACGGAAATATTTCACATATAATTAACTCAAATAAATGTGCATTCAACAAAAACATATATATAACTCCAAGTAATCAACAGTGAATTAACACATTCATGCATAAACACAGAATTTGCAACTGAGTTCGCCAAAACTTCTTCTTTATTAATAAGTCTTCAATCCAATACAATTCCTTCTGCCTGCGCACACAGTAGCAGAGTCCTTGCACGCAGCTTAGGACTAGGTCTCCGCGCACACAGCCAACAGGAGCCTTTCTACCCAGACCAAACACAACTAGCCCAAAAATTCGATCAAAACATCAACATAAAGATCAACAAAAATAAGATATGATCAGATATATCCTTACTCGACTCAACCCTTACATATTTATATGACTTTAGACGTGTACATACCATGGTCTAACACTCATGGTTTCCCTTTTTACCCAAAACAATTATAAAGGAGCTTTGACCCACCCCAAAGCCCCTTGACTTTTGCGCGCAGCGCGTTTCAACAAAACTTAACCAAAATTCTACCAAAATTTTACCTTAGGGGACCCCATCCCAACAGGCCCCCAACACAATCTGGTGACTCGTCCCGAGTCACTTTGGTCCTAGTTCCTGCATCTTGTCCTTCAACGCCTTAATCAAAGTTTTAAGTGGCTGAATGACTTCTGTACTCTGCGTTGTAGCGTTTTGGGCTTCTTTGACCAATTTCTCTGTAGTTGGTCCCTCAACGGCTAGACTGATACTTCGTTGGGTTTGCTACAAACTTCTGAGGGCACCATCGATGTTTTGGGATAGCTGTAAGGCCTCCTTAGCTCAAGGTTGCATTCTGTTGTCAAGCAACTACTCCCGTCAGCGTAGCGTATCGATCTCTTCCTAAATCGCTCGACTTTCCTATAAGCGAGTGAATCATTGGGCGGGCACCACGGTCGGCGCAGTTGTTCCTTGGCCTGCATATCTATCTTCAGTTGTTGTGCAACAGGGTCATCTTGGACGGAGGTCCAAATTCCCATGGCCTCCTTTAGTAATTGGTTGCAAGCATCCACAATAGTCGTGATGCTATCAATTGATTCCTGCACTACCTTGGCGCGTTGTGTGTGAACTTCAGGAGGCGTCTCGGGCTGCAATTTCATCTATAAATCTATTATCTTCTGCTCGAGCTCGGTGCGCACTGTGGCTACTTCTGATCTGGAAGCTTTCAGTGCGGCTACTAAACTTTCCAATTTGGCAATGGGTGTTGCAGTTGTGGGCTTTGTGATTTCAGGGAGACTCGAGCACAGCTAATCAATCAGAGTTTCCAATTGGGGGCGTTGGCTTTCAACAACGCGACACGCATCCTCTGCGAGTTGCTAACCCTTAAGCATTGTGTCAGCTTGCTGCTGAGCTGCCGCGGTGTCCTGGAAAGCCTTGTACTTTCTATACTGCAGATCATCTGTGATCATCATATGCATAGCATGCAGCTTGCCACTGGGGAAAACAGCCAAATCAATCCCAACCTTAGAGCTTTCGAGAATGACCACGCACAACTCGAAACTGAAAATCTGAAGTGTTGCACCTGAAACTTGAAATATGCTGCTTTTGCAGCTGGATGTGTACCGAATGGCCAACTCGCTCGCCTGTCCCACGCTCGCTTGTCCCGCGCTCGCTTGACCAACACTCACTTGTATGGCGCTCGCTTGCATTCTGAGTTGTTGGAGCCCTTGTTGCATGTCATCAAGGATTGATTTACACTATGCCTCAACCTTGTTCCATACATCTTCTGTGATCGCCTAGATTGTGTCGCCAATTTTGTCAAAATCCTCCTCTGTGAGTGTTAATGGACCAATTTCATCTGTAAATCTGTTATCTTTTGCTCGAGCTCGGTGCGCACTGTGGCTAATTTTGATCTGGAAGCTTTCAGTGCGGCTACTAAACTTTCCAATTTGGAAGTGGGTGTTGCAGTCATGGGCTTTGTGATTTCGGGGAGACCCGAGCACAGCTAATCAATCAGAGTTTCCAATTGGGGGCATTGGCTTTCAACAACACGACACACATCCTCTGTGATTTGCTAACCCTTAAGCGTTGTGGCAGCTTGTTTCTGAGCTGTCGCGGTGTCCTGGAAAGCCTTGTACTTTTTGTATTGCAGATCGTCTGTGATCATCATATGCATAGCATGCAGCTTGCCACTGGGGAAAAAAACCAAATCAATCCCGACCTTAGAGCCTTCAAGAATGAGCACGCGCAACTCAAATTTGACAATCTAAAGTGTTGCACCTGAAACTTGAAATATGCAGCTTTTGGAGCTAGATGTGTACCAAATGGCCAACTCGCTTGCATGTCCCACGCTCACTTGTCCCGCGCTCGCTTGACCAACACTCACTTGTATGGTGCTTGCTTGCATTCTGAGTTGTTGGAGCCCTTGTTGCACATCATCAAGGACTGATTTATATTGTGCCTCGACCTTGTTCCATACATCTTCGGTGACCGCCTAGATTGTGTCGCCAATTTTGTCAAAATCCTCCTCTGTGAGCGTTAATGGACCAGTCTTGGTCATCTTAGAGGCTTTCCTTTTGGTGCACGACCCCAGGGTGGTCTAAGGCCCTCTTTTGGTTCCTTGTTGCATGTCTGCAGTGCATTGGCATTGTCTCCATCCTTATCTTCCATCTCATCATCACTGCACATGTCAATTGTCTATGTCGTAGTGGTTGCCTCGTGGTCCTTCTGCGCATCCTTTGGATGATTTGTCGGTGTGCGCAGCTTCTTCGGGGTCTTCGATGGTACTTGGGATGACGAACCACCAGCTGTGCTTGCTTTGAGCCATAAGAGGGGCCACTTGGTCGTAGTGCGTGCAAGGTCATCCTCCATAACCATGTATGGCAACTCATACCAGACGCCCGCCATGTCCCTCTTTATGCAGACGTGCACATTATGAAAGGTGGCCTTGAAGTCCATGATGTGCCCGTATTTCTCATACATCGTAGGAGATAGTCGTGGCTTGGAGTAGACCGCTTGAAATATTTATGCATCAAATAATACCCAGAAGATTTTATTTTCGGTTATCCTGGATGGCATCTTCGAGTTCCATAATGATGCATATTTTGCGGCTTCACAGAGATCGGGTTCAATGTCTGGTGATTGGGACTGCGACGATGGCCTCCAACCGATCAACACGTCCAACAGCAACAACCAAGCATAATAAAAATGCTTGCCATCTTCTGCCTCATGAACATTCTCCAAAAATTCATTACAAAGGTACTTCGCCCAATTATACTACACCCCTTTCACGCACTGCGCGGTTAGATTGATCACATACACAGGCACCTCCATTATGCGACACTTCCTGATCATTTTGCAGGCAAGGATCAAGGTGGAAAATTTAACTGTCAAGGAATTGATATTGGCAACGACAAAGCCTCTGGTGTTCCTATTTACCCGATAAGTCTTTTTCACCTCATTGGCGACCTTTTTCTCCAATCCCTTTCCTCTAAAGGCCGCCCCTGGATCCTCCCCTTGGTACGGCAACATGGTGATCTGATGAATCAACATGTCATCGATCGAAATGGGCTCTCTTAGATACATAAAATTATCATGCACCAGGGTGAGCATCTAGCGCAGTCAGAAGTCGTTTATGGTGTTATGCCCAAAGTGCGGAATGTTCAAAAGGTTCAGCAACCCGAACTGTTGCAACCCCAATTCCCATGTCTTCGGTTCGACTTTGATGACTCCTCTGTCGTAGGGCACCTACTCCAAATACTCCGATAGCGCAAGTTCAGGGAACTTCGCGTGATCAACCAGGTCCTAGTCTTCTAACTTGAGTAAAGGCATCTTCGCAAACATGTCCCCTTCAAACGACACATTCTCCGATAGTAGCGGCATGTTGATATGGGATTTGACCTTATCTAGGTCCCTCGTGACTTCCACAGATGGCTTGAGCGACGCCATATACTTGGGAATCCACGACATTGGATCAATCTCCTCGACAATATCTTCCTCTATGATTGCTTTGGGGTCTTCAGCCATTGGTCTCTTCTATCGCTCGGCTGGGGTTGACTTAGGCTTCGAAGTCTTCTTATGCGAAGACTTCTGAATCTCTGAGGCCTGCCCTTTCTTCGTCTTCTAAGATTGAGGTTTTGGCGTAGGTGCTTCTTCAGTGGGCATCTTATAGGGGGTAGGCTCTGTAGCAGCCATACTTGCAGGGATTAAATGTCCTAACCCTCGTTGGTGCAACATCTCGAAAAAGGTTTCTGAGTGCTCAGACATAAACTTAAGCAAACACAATGAGAGAAATAGACACATATCTCTTGGAAAGCAAAGGGAACTAATGTGACCCTTCTTGCCATATTTATAGTGATGGTGCGGCCTAAACAACCTGACGTTCGTTGATGCAGCCTCATAAATGCTAAAACGACTCCAAATCTAGCATAATCTCCTCCATAAATGCATGTCAGACGCTCCTCCAAATGGTAATAAAGTTGTCTTATCTAGATTAAATGTTCCAACAGCTATTTTTTGGCCCATCTACGACGGTTTCAACCTCCTAGCGCAGCCTCTGCGCGGCGATTGCTGATATCTTCACTTTATCAATCTTCGGATAACAACTAAGGGTTTCAGTTTTATTGGATTGCAAATTCGCACGCCTTCTTATTAAGCCAATATTGCAGTTTGTTCTTCATCAGACAACATCAAATCTCCCTTAAACAGATCCCGATCTCGACAACGGAACCATTTTTTGACTTGAGGGGTGCTGACCCAGGTTCAGAGTGTTCTGCGCAACCAAAAAAACCCTCCAACTACTGGCCCTTTCGGTAGTGATCTGCTTGCGCAGACTAAAGTCTCACCCGAAGTAGTATGGGGGGTGCTGGAACCAGGTATCTGCACCCTGAGGGAGCGTTGATGTGTGTTTTAGCCTTAATTATCATATCTAAGGCTTATCGGCCTACGCGAAACTTCACAGAATTTAGATCTAAACATAAATAAAAATTTTAACAGATATGTGTAAAAACATTATTACGCTTTAGTCAAATGCAATCACATAGATAGTTTTCCATTAAAAACCCTTAACACAGATGTAATCCTTATGCAAACATGGAAATATTTCACATATACTTCACTCAAATAAATGTGCATTCAACAGAAACATATCTATAACGCGTAGCAATCAACAGTCAATTAACACATTCATGCATAAACACAAAATTTGCAACAGATTTCGCCAAAAATTCTTCTTTATTAATAAGTTTTCAATCCAATACAATTCCTTCTGCGTGTGCACACAATAGCAAAGTCCTTGCACACATCTCAGTACTAGGTCTCTGCGCACACAACCAGCAGGAGCCTTTCTACCCAGACCGAACACAACTAGCCCAAAAATTTGATCAAAACATCAACATAAAGATCAACAAAGATAAGATATGATCAGATATATCCTTACTCAACTCAACCCTTACATATTTATATGACTTTAGACGCGTACATACCATGGTATCAAACCATGGTTTGAGACTCATGGTTTCCATTTTTACCCATTACAATTATAAAGGAGCTTTGACCCACCCCAAAGCCCCTTGACTTCTGCACGTAGTGCGTTTCAACTAAACTTAACCAAAATTTGACCTTAGGGGACCCCATCCCAATAACCCTTAAACACAATCAAATTTAGAATGTAGATCAACACTAGACCAACATGAGAAATGAAGTAGCAAATGAGAAACAATCATTGAGGAATGAAGATAAAGTTCCTACCATGAACTCAACTTCTGTTGCCATAAAAAAGAAGCAATTGAAGTGGGTCAATGAGAAGATCGTCTAAGAAATAAAAGATGAGGACAAGGCACATGTTAGGATTTCACCGCAAGAGAGGGCTCCATCGTGCATTCTACCCATGGATGAGATTGTTGACATTACAAGTACTGTGAATATGGAGAAAAAGGCAAAGCATCCCATAGATTATCATAGATAATTTCTTTGGTATTTTGGGAAGAATGGGTGGTGCAACATAATATGAGCCATTTCCCCCAACATGTGTCTTTTAGTAATCGCGTCATCTTATATAATTATGCATATTGCCACATTGAGTGATAAGGGTTATTGAGCTTCATGAAAAATATATTGAATACATTAAAGATGTATTTTGAAATGAAACCTTTTAAGTTGCTTTAAAGAAAGTTTAAGAAAGAACAGTATAGGAGTCATTCCCCATATTTTGTGATGTTAATGGTAAATTTGAGGCGAAAACAATAGATATGACAATTACAACTTATCAGACAGTTGTGTTATTTTTATTCAATGACATTTGGAGGATGAGTTATAAAGAGATCATATCTCAATTTAATTTCAAAGATGTAGATGTTACTATTCTATTCCATTTAGCTGTATGTGGAAATTATAATATTCTATTAAAGATGCTAGTGAATAAAACAATAATTACAAGTGAAATTTTTGAATTCAATCATATGTTTACACACAAATTAACAAAGATTAAGGTTCCACTCCCACAAGTGGATGAGAAGAAGGAAGGAATTGAAGTCGTTAATAAAGAAAGATGTTTCATAATAGAAGCTACAATTGTTCACATTTGGAAAGTCAAAAAAGTTTTACCTCAACAATAACGAATGAGTGATTGGGTTGAACAATTTCAAAATATTTTCGGGCCAAAAATAGGCAATAAAAAAGTGAATTGAAGTTTTTCTAACAAAGGATTATTTGAATTTTGACAAGGATAATTCATGTGAATCTAATGCATTTAAATTTGTTTTCAAAGAATATAAGTTTGTCTACAAAAAAATATATTACAAGCCTAAAGTTTAATCCTACAAGCATGAGCAATATCATGAGTAATTACCACAAGAAAAAGTTGGGTCCTACAAATTTAATACAAAGCATATTTTAAGTGGAGTATATAATATTATCATTGACCATTATAAATATCACGACATACTATATAGTATTTTCCTACGACTTTTCTCCAACTTTAATCACTCAAAACTCAAATTTTATATGAGGTTAATCTCTCAAAACAATCTAATGATCCTCGAAAGAACCTACCCACCAGGTTGATTTTTTATCCTTTTTTTTTTTTAACGGTTCTTTAACCCATTCATAGAATGAGAAACTATATGACCTATATCAAAACAAGCCCTACACCACAAGGAAACACTCATAATCTAATTTTTGAATCCAAGAAAAATCTTTTATGGTCAAAATAAGTTTAGTTGGGAACCCAAGATTGAAATCCATTTCTACACAGATTCTAGCATAAGTAGCAATATTTCTCCATTGGGTTTCACAAGAGACAAAATGGAACTTTATAAAGTAGATCCAATGGCCTAGAGAGAGGGAAAACTGTTAATTTTGGGAAACTAGGTCCAAACTCCATGTTGCACTGCTCATATGACGATGGTCATATTTTTTTTGGATTTCTTTTTCGGAGAGGTGCAAGATTGATATAAAGATCATCTTGATCAGATGAGTAAAACATTGATTTTGAATTTATTTTCCACATGTGTAAGGTTGACCAGATTTATCCCACATGCCTAAGAGATGTGTCACATGCCCTCATTGATGAATATAAATTGGAGAGACTTGAAGGTCATTTTCTCATCATCTCATCACACATTCTCTCGTTGTGATATGATTGGTTCGATAGCCTTTGGAGGCCTTTTTTCCCTCACACGTGTGGAGCGGAGCTGTTGTTTTCTGCACTGATATGTTTAGGCATTTATGTTTTATGTGCTGATATGTTTAGGGCTTTTCCACCATAGCATTGACCAGCATTGACCATGGTCAACCCTTGGTCATTTGACCTCAATCTTCTACAGAAATTCTGATTTTAGGAAGTCGTATCGCTGGGCACTAAAATCGAGGAATTTCGGGCTGTTTGACTAAAGCCCTAGTTTGCTGCGTTGAATTTTCTGAAGCTGCCTGCGTTGAATTTTCTGCGTTGTCCCTCATTTGACTTGCGTTGACTTGTGATGAGCTGTCTTTGAGGGCTATGGGTGTGACACATGAAAGTGCTAGCTGACCGAGAAATATTTTTCTAGTTGAAGCATCCTGTTGACTATCGTAACGCCACAATATCTCATATCTTTGTTGGACAAAAGGAATTGTAAATCTGATCTATATTTGGCTTGTCTTCTATTGATCTATTATTTTGTCATATCAGCGTTTTACTTTCAAGTTATGTGATTTCTATTTTGTATTGGGCCTAAGAGATATTGAAGTAAAAGTGCATCAAGCATAGAACACCATGGTTATCTAAATTTAACATGGTTTCAGAGCTGAGGTGAAGACAAAGTCCAAGAGTCCAAGCTGGTGTTAGAAGCTATCTTTGAAGGAAGAAATCTTATCAAGGACAAATGGCCTCCTCGACCTACAAGGGTTTCAAGGTTGATGATAAATTGACTGATAAGTCTGATTATCATGCATGGAAGATTTCCTTGCATTTGGTGCTAGAAAATCAAGATGTCATGGACTATGTACAGGGGAATATTCAAGAGCCTCCATCAAATGCAGTTGCAGCCATGAAGATGAAGCATAGAAAAGGGGAAATCAAAGCAAAGATGATTATCCAGGATTCTATTCATAAGCACTTGGCTTCTTACATTTCTGAGCTGAAGACATCTAAGGAGATGTATGATAAGTTGGTGAGCATGTTCAGGGCTAGCAATGCTAATCAAATCCTGTTCTTCAAGAATCAATTGAAGAATATCAAGAAGGGTAAGGATGAATCTATTCAATCCTATTTTATGAGGCTCACTAAAATCAGTAATAACCTCCTAGCTATTTGGGAAGCAATATATGATCGAGAGATGGTTTTTATTGCACTTGGAGGTCTCCCCCATGATTGGCATCTATTCAATACCACTATTCTCAATAATAATGTGATTCCTGACTTTGATGAAATATTGATGAGATGCACTGAAGAGGAAACAAGAATGATGGAGTATGCCTCTAATGGTAATGGAAGTGACCCTACTTCCTTCGCCGCTCATGCAAAGAAGAAGAACCATGGTGGCCTGAGAAATCAAAACCATGGTAGAGTGGGGCCCAAAGGAAGGAAGGGAAGATGTTACACTTGTAACAAGACTGGTCACTATGAAAGAGAGTGCTCTAATAGAAGGGACTCTCCCAAGGATGATGACAACAACAACTCGAGAAGGAATCGCAGGAACAACAGGTTCTAAGGAAAAGGAAGGCTCCCTCTGATTGTAGTGGATATGGGCAATCTTTCAAGAGGTCAAGAAATTCCAGGTCTGATGAGTCTAATGTTGTTGATAATAAGAGAAATGACTATATTCTTCTTTCTGCCCTCTCTGCTGCATATCCACCTGACACCATGGATGTTTGGTTAATTGATAGTGGTGCTTCAAGGCACATCACTGGTTATAAAGATGCCCTTTTTTATTTGGTTGAGAAGGATACTAATATGGAAATTATCCTTGGAGATAATGCCACCTATCTTGTGAAAGGGACAGGGATTGTGACCCTCCATTTATCTCAAGGTCAAGTCATCCGAGTACAATATGTGTTGTATGTACCTGATTTGAAGAAGAACATTGTGTCCATTTGGGCAATGGAAGACAAAGGGTTCAAGGTGGAATCCGTTGATGGAAAGGTACTTATCTGGAAGAAGAACTTCAAGGAAGCTCTTTCTATTGGTTTTAGAGTAGATACACTCTACCAGGTTGGAGGAATTCCATTGGAGGCTATGACATGTGATATAAATTTTCAAACAAAGTTATGGCACCGGAGGTTCGCACACCTTCATTTCAAAGCCCTTCTCGAAGCAAGGAAGGTGGTGACAGGGATGCCCGAATTGAGAGATGATCATGAAGGTATATGTCAGGGTTGTGCTGAAGGGAAGCATACAAGGGGACCATTCCCCTCAAGTGTCACAAAGACAATTGATATCTTGCAGTTGATACATTCTGATTTATCTGGTATGCTGCCTGTGACATCCTTGGGAGGATGTTTCTATTACATGACTTTTACAGATGACTTCTCCCACAATACATGGATATTTTTTTTTGAATAAGAAGAAGGATGAATCATTCAAATGGTTCCGTACCTTCAAGGCCTTAGTGGAAAATCAAACTGAGAAGAAAATCAAAGTTTTGAGAACCGAAAATGGGACCAAGTATGAGTCAAATGAGTTTAATGACTTTTTTAAAGCAGCTGGAATTAAGATGGAGACCACAACTGCATACACTCCTGAGCAAAATTGTGTTCTTGAAAGAAAGAATGGGACAATTGTGGAAGTTGCCCGCGCCATGCTATGTGACCAAGGTCTTCCAAAGTTTCTATGGGGAGAAGCTGCAAACATTGTTGTGTATGTTCAAAATAGATGCCCACATTCCGCTTTGGACTCCAAAACTCCCGAATAAGTCTTATCTGGTAAGAAACCCGATGTTTCTCATTTTAGAGTTTTTGGTTGTCCTGTTTACTTTCATGTGCCGAAAGAAAAGAGAAGCAAGCTGGATGCTTCTAGAAAGAAGGGAATATTTGTGGGCTACAATGAAACTTCGAAGGCATATAGAATCTATGTGCCTAGTCAAAGAGAAGTGGAGATATGCCACGATGTCACCTTCGATGAAGATGATGCCCTCAAGAAAGTAAGAAAGCTTCCTAGCTCCAAGGAAGACAAATAAGATGAAGAAGCAGGGAAGCTGGAAGAGCCGAAGGATGACCTGATGCCCGATGTTGAAGGACCTATGGATGCCATTGATCCACATCATTCAAATAAGAGAATACCCTCATGGCTTAGGGATATACTCGAAGATGAAAAGTGACATATTGACCCAAGGGGGACATTCCGTGAAAGCAAGAAGTCGAGAGATACCAAGGGTATCTAGCAACCATGAGTACGATATTACAATCCGAGCCTGGAACATTTGAAGAAGTCGTAAAGAATCAAGTTTGGAAGAATTCTATGCACGAAGAATATGAGTCCATTATGAAGAATGATGTTTGGGAAGTGGTCCTGAGACCAAAGCACAAATCTGTTGTCACCTTGAAATGGCTCTATAATATCCAGCATGGATCTGATGGAAGTGCTAAAAAGTACAAGGAAATATTCGTTGCTCGAGGCTTCTCTCTGTTATATCTAAATTGGTCCTAATGGGCTGCTCCACCAGAAAACTTGAGTAACTCTTTCAAACCAAATTTTGACTTAGGATTAGCCTCTTCAGCCTGAGAGGGCTCTCTCAATTTATCTAATGATTTGCTCAATTAGGTCTTAAAACAGATGGCTAACTCTGTGAGTGTCTTAGTGTATTTGATTGCAAGTGAAAAATGGGAAATATTTCACTACCATTGGGCTCATGGAGTCAGTAAAAAGGAATTCAATGACAAACATATCTACTTATGGAAACTGACACTTTTTCTGTTTCAATGAAATGACAACATTAACACATAGAGATAATCAATAGCTCAATGCTTAAAAGGAAGTGAGAGCCTGCATAACATGAATTCTGAGTAATCTAACATCAATATACTGGAAGCAAGATAAAGAGAAACATAAGATATAAACTCATTGAAACATATCAAGAATCTCAGGTGAAGCAGAAACACAATCACTGTATATTACTGATATAAAAGATTTTACAATAGTGGTAGTGTCAAAAGCATTCTCCAACCTGTTCTAACTCTAAAATTATCTCATTTATAGAGTGAGGACTCATAAAAATTATTTCCACCTTGCTAGCTTCGAATTCCCGCCTCAGAGACCTATTTCAAATATGATTACATCACTTGGAGACTTCCTAGGGATATTCTTGTTTTGCATTGTTTGAATACAAAAAGGACTCTTCTTTCATTAAATAATTCAACAAATCCATTTAATAACCCTTATCAACTAAAACCAACTAATTTTCTGAGTGTACTGGAGTGATTATTTGTCATTATGCCACGTGGATGCTGAGCTGGACCTCCTCCAAGTCGAAATTCACAATTTTTTCATAAATCTGGTTAATGAAAATTCTGAAATCTAGGCTTCAAATATGAGTGTATAATTTCCAAACCCTTATGGTTTTGTAGAAACTGAGAAAGGTTTTTCTAGAAGGGTCAGTGCTGAAGAAAAACCTCTTTCAGTTTTCCAAAATCATTTTTCATTTGGTCAAAAATCAAACTTGAAGTTGACTACTAAAACAGAAAATTTTGTAGTGCTCATTTCGTAGCAAACTCCAAAATCCACCTTTTGCATAACCTTTGACCTTTCTGACTGTTGGAGGGTCTTCCTTGGGGCTAACGAGCTACATAAAAATGTTTTCCCACTTTTATTTTTACCATAGCTGTGATTTTAAGAAAAAATCCACCTACAACTATTTCATAGCGCAATCTGGCCTTCAAGCCTGGGCTTCACTACGAAATTGCCTAATTTGCTGAAAAAACCCAAAATCCTCCATTTTCTGCAAAATTTCACTTTCTGGGTCTGCAAGATGATATGATGAAGTATTTTAAGGAAAATTAGGTTCAAACTACCTCTTATCCTCCTCAAGAAACAACATTTTCACCTTCAGCAATTTCCTCTATTAATAAAAACAGAGTTGTCTTTTCTGAAATTTAGGGCTCAGAAATGATCTCATATCTCCATATCCTTGATATTTGTTTCAAAACCGAAGGAGGTTTTTCTATATCAGTTCGTGCTGAAGAAAAACCTCTCTTGGTGTTTTGAAAAACATCTCCAGGAGTGCGGGAACTGTATTTTAAAAACATGTCTCAAATAAAAAACGCATTATGAAAATAGATCCCAAAGACATCTCTGAATCTCCCCATTTGTAGCACCTTTGAGAAAATTGAAAGAGGTTAATGTTCTTTAATCTGTGCTTGAAAATAACCTCTCTCAGTTTCTTATAATTCTCCTATGTTTTCCCAGAAACTTCTCTTGAAGTTAACTGCTCAAAAAGTCAAAAAACATAGAAAGAAATTGTCAGGTAGTTTCATAGCGAAATCTACCTATTTTGCATAGAATTTGCTATGGAATTGTGAAAAAATAGATATGTGGCTAAAAATGAATTTTAAACCAATGCATGTGAACCTAAGCCTGGATTTGATAGATATGACTGAGATGACATGACTAATGAAGTGTTTTGGACTTAGGATAAAGACGTATTTCATGATTTTTTATCAATTTCATAGACCAACCTTATGAGACAGAATGAAACCTAGGTGAGTGACCCTAATAAAAATTAAAAAATTATGTGTGATAACAGTGGCTCCACTGTGGATGGTGTGCCCCTATGGTACAACTAAGAACTTGTAGTTCCAGTGCCTACCTTGAAAAAAAAAAAAAAAATTGAAATTGATGAAGACTTCTTCAAAATCCTATGGCCTTCTCCTCAAGCTTGAGCTTGTTGAAAACTGCAATCCAAGTTGAAGATTAAATCTATACATGTTGAAAATATGCTCAGAATACTTGAGCTTATTCACACACACTCCTACCTACCCTAACAGCTGCAATCTCCATGCTTGATTCAAGCGACATGAAACCTCCAATAAAGTCAGTCAATGAGCTGATCTGATACTTCAACCCCTTGATTGTACTTGAACAACATTATAAGTGAGTCTTCTATTGGAAACTAAGAATGAGAATTGAATCCCTTCTCCATAAGAAATAAAAAAAAAATCTTGGCTGATGACTGCAACAGAATTACCATTGGATCTTGGAAACCATGAAAAATCATCTTATCTTGATGAGTAAAACCATGAGAGTTGAATTCATTCACAATTGATGGATTCTTTTGTCCTATGTCTTCAATTCCAAGAAAAACATCAAATGAAAAGGCAACAATAAGTTTTTCTTCCCTTTTGTGTAAAGCAACAAAACCATCCATGCATCCTTGAACATCTTCAAACATGGCATCCATATTGTGTGTATCAAAACTACTCTTTTTCTTATCAAACAAATCAAATATAATCTTTGGTAGTTTTGCTTGAGGGTTGTCATCTTGATTCTGAACACTAACAGCTCCTATACCAACAACTTTATGCATATCATCCATGTCATTTTTATGATCCCCAAAATGAAAAGGTAAAACATGTATATTCAGCTCTTCATGCAGCTTGATTTTACCCAAAAGTGAACTTTCTTCACATGTTACTTTACTGTTCATAATTTTCATGCATGTATTTTCAACAACATGATGTTGAGGAGTTTCTCCTCGACATAAAATTTCAGAAAAGGAATGAGCTGATAAACAATTTGAATGATTTGGCTCATACATTTGACTGCATATAGATTGACAAGGCTGCAAATCCTCATAAATTTCATGTATATGACTTAACTGTCAAATTGTTGATCTATTTTATCTTCAAGCAAAGAAGACACTTCTTCTTTTTGGAAACCTTCTTGATTACCATGAAAACTAACATGAGAGGAGAAATCATGAAGTGCCTCTAACATATCTTCATCCATGCACTCTCCATTATCACCAAGATTTTTAAGATATGGAATGAAAACCTCACAAAAGTCACAATGGTCTTGTAATAGTGATAAAGAAGAATGTGTTTTCTCATAATGTTCTAAGAAATTCTTATGGAATCTCTTAGAGAGAACAAGCTTCCTGGTTGCAACCCTTCATAACATGTTCTAGCTTCATCCTCTAGGGTGGCAATAAACATTTTCATGAGACAATATTAAGGAAACTCAACTCGAAACTTATGCACATGCATATGGAATCTAACCAGGTGAAGAGAAACATTATCTTTCTTTTCATCTTTAAATATGGGAAGATAAGTTGACCAATTAACTCTTAACATAGGATTTGGGAAACCATGGATGTGAGACCAATCCATAGGAGCATACTTGGCATTATTTTCTTGCAATAGAACTCATCTTGAAACTTCATCAAGCTATTAGTCTTCAAGCAGTGGAGTCACCATCAAGGTATGAACTTCTGAATTCTTTAAGAATGGAGTCGCCAAGGTAGTTTCTGCAACCTCAAAATGTTCTGAGCTCCTGCTACCTTCAAGAGTTCAACTTCATTGTTTGAGCACAAACTTCAAGAAATATGTCTTCAGACTCTCGGCAGACGCACCAAAATGTTATCTCTAAATTGGTATTGATGAGCTTCTCCACCAGACAACTTAGAGTAACTCTTTCAAACCAAATTTTGACTGAGGATCAACCTGAGAGGGCTCTCTCAATTTATCTAATGATTTTCTCAATTAGGTCTTAAAACAAATGGCTAACTCTATAAGTGTCTTAGTGTATTTGATTGCAGGTGAAAAATGGGAAAGATTTCATTACCATTGGGCTCATGTAGTCAATAAAAAGGAATTCAATGACAAGTATATCTACTTATGGAAACTGACACTTTTTTTTGTTTCAATGAAAGGAAGACATTAACACATAGAGATAATCAATAGCTCAATGCTAAAATAAATTTAGAGCATGCATAACATGAATTTTGAGTAATCTAACATCAAGATACTAAAAGCAAGATAAAGAGAAACATAAGACATAAACTCATTGAAACATGTCAAGAATCTCAGGTGAAGCAGAAACACAGTCATTGTCTATTACTGATATAAAATATTTTACAATAGTGGTAGTGTCAAAATCATTCTCCAACCTATTCTAACTCTAAAACTATCTCATTTATAGAGTGAGGAGTCATACAAATGATTTTCCACCTTGCTAACTTCAAAGTCCCACCTTAGAGACCTATTTAAAATATGATTACATCACTTGGAGACTTCCTAGGGATATTTCAGTTTTGCAGAGTTTGAATACAAAAAGGACTCTTCTTTCATTAAATAATTAAACAAATCCATTTAATAACCCATATCAAATACAACCAAATAATTTTATGACTATACTAGAGTGATGATGTATCATTATGCCACGTGGATGTTGAGCTGGACCTCCTCCATGTCGAATTTTACAATTTTTTCATAAATCTGGTTAGTGAAAATTCTGAAAAATAGGCTTAAAAAATGAGTGTATAATTTCCAAACCTTGAAGTCTTTGCAGAAACTGAGAGAGGTTTTTGTAGATGGGCTTGTGTTAAAGAAAAACCTCTTTTATATTTCCAAAATCCTTTTTTATTTGGTCAGAAATCAAACTTGAAGTTGGCTCCTAAAATAGTCATGTACAGAAAATTTCGTAGCACTCATTTCGTAGCAAACTCCAAAATCCACCTTTTGCATCACCTTTGACCTTTCTAACTGTTGGAGGGTATTCCTTGGGGCTAATGAGTTAAATAAATAAAAAATTCCCGCTTTGATTTTGACCATAGCTGTGATTTTAAGCAAAAAATCACCTACAGCGGTTTCGTAGCAAAATCTGGCCTTCAAGCCTAGGCTTCGCTATGAAATTGCCTAATTTGCTGAAAAAACCCAAAATCCTCCCTTTTCTTCAAAATTTCACTTTCTGGGTCTGCAAGATGATATGATGAAGTATGTTAAGAAAAATTAGGTTCAAACTACCTCTTATCCTCCTCAAGAAACAACATTTTCACCTTCAGCAAGTTCCTCTATTAATAAAAACAGAGTTGTCTTTTTTGAAATTTAGGGCTCATAAAAGATCTCATGTCTCCATATCCTTGATAGTTGTTTCAAAACCGAAGGAGGTTTTTGTAGATTAGTTATTTTTGAAGAAAAACCTCTCTTTGGTTTTTGAAAAACATCTCCAAGTGTCCGGGAACGGCATTTGAAAAAACATGTCTCAAACAGGAAAAAAAACGCATTCTGAAAATAGATCCCAAAGACATATTTGAATCTCCCAATTTGTAGCACCTTTGAGAAAAGTGAAAGAGGTTAATGTTATTTGATCTGTGCTTGACAATAACCTCTCTCAGTTTCTTATAATTCTCCTTTGTTTGCCTAGAAACTGCTCTTGAAGTTGACTGCTTAAAAAGTCAAAAAACAGAGAAATCCTCAGATTCGGTACGAAATTGTTAGGTAGTTTCGTAGCGAAATCTACCTATTTTGCATAGAATTCACTACGAAATTGTGAAAAATCAGATGTGGCTAAAAAATTAATTTTAAACCAATGCATGTGAGCCTAAGGTGGATTTTATAGATATGACTGAGATGACATCACTAATGAAGTGTTTTGGACTTAGGATAAAGCCTTATTCAAGAATTTTTTATCAATTTCATGGACCAACCTTATGAGACAGAATAAAACGTAGGTAAGTGACCCTAATAAAAATTAAAAATTTATGTGTGATAACACTCTAAAAAATAAGGCATATTTTATGATAATATATTTGCCCCTGTGGCACGCTATACCACCATCCGATCTATTATTTCCCTTGCTACTACGCAAGGATGGAGTCTACATCAAATGGATGTGAAGACTGCTTTTCTGCATGCATCTATAAAGGAAGAAGTGTATGTGGAGAAACCTCTGGGGTTTGAAGTCCAAGATAGAGACACCCATGTATGCAGGTTGAAGAAATCCGTCTAAGGGTTGAAGAAATCCCCCAGGGCTTGGTACGAGAGGATAGATAACTACTTGATGAAGTTGGGCTTCACTCGAAGTAATGATGATCCGAACCTTTATTTTAAGGTTGATAGAGAAAGGCCTCTCATTTTTTGTTCTCTATGTGGACGATCTCTTCCTGACAGGTGTTGACCCTCTCATTCATCAATGTAAGAGGGAGATAGCTTCTGAGTTTGAGATGAAAGACCTAGTATTGATGCACTACTTACTAGGCCTGGAGGTCTGGCAGAGGCCAGGCGAGATTTTCCTTTCTCAAGGAAAATATGTCGTGAAGCTATTGGAGAGAATGGTATGGTGGATTGTAAGTCTGTGTCAACACCGATGGAACTCAACTTTAAAAAGTTGAATGGAAACTTTGTTGGGCCCGTGCTAGCAAATCCTATCGAGTATCGACAACTCGTGGGGGTTCTGATGTTCTTAGTGAACTCACGTCCAGACGTATGTTTTGCAGTGAATACTTTGAGTCAACATATGGTTGAACCTCATCACATTCACTGGATAGGTGCCAAGAATCTATTCAGATATCTTCGGGGCACAATCAACCATGGGCTGAGATACACTTCCGGGAGTTTGAGACTCCATGGATATACTGATGCTGATTGGGATGGCAGTGTGGTGGATCGCAAGAGCACATCAGGATGTTGCTTCACCTTGGGTTCCGCTTTGATATCTTGGATGATCAAGAAGCAGAAGTCAGTGACTTTGAGCACCGTTGAGGTCGAATACATTGCAGCGAGTATGGCCTGGTGTGAAGTTGTTTGGTTGCGAAAGCTCTTCAGTGAGTTATTCATGCATGTGTTAGATACCACCGTTATCCTTTGTGATAACCAAACAGGGATTCGTCTTTATGAGAATCCTGTGTTCCACGATCAATCCAAGCATATTGATGTCAGGTACCACTTTATCCGGGATATGGTACAGCGAGGCATCGTAAGGCTCGATCATATAGGAACGGATGAGCAGGTCGCAGATATTCTCACAAATCCCCTAGGGAAGGTCAAGTTCCTAACCTTCTGTGAGAAGCTTGGAATCGTGGAAAGACCCTATTCTGAGAGTCCTAATTGAGTTGGACTATGAGCTCGAGGAGCTCTAGGGGTCATTAGGGGAATTTTGAGGTCTAAAATGTGCCTCCTAAGGAAAATGTACAATCAAAATTCACTTTATGAGAACCAATCACATTTTAGGGGATGACATCATCCCTAATGGTTGAGGTGGCATTGTTTGAGTTAAAGGTACTTACTTGTCACATTCTCAATGGTGGATAAAAACTCATTGTTAACCATGGTAGTGCTCTAATTACTTTTAAAGTCAAAGTAAAGTACTCATATTAAATGTCATTTCACACTTTTTGAATAAAAATATATTATTTTCATTTCATATTTCTTGAAAGAAACAATTCATATCCCTATACATTTATTATATTATATTATATTATTTTTATATAGTATATTAATTACATGTTATTATACAATTTAAATAATATAAATTTTAATTAATAGCATATAATATAATTAAGAATTTATAAATTTATATTTATATTTTATTTTAAGTTATTTAAGTACAAAGGACAAATGCATTAGTTGTTCAATGATAATGAATTTTTCTTGAAAAACTCATTCTTATTTATAGTCACATCAATACAATTTTTTATTAATTTTATTTTGGTACAACTTTTGAATTGAATTTAACTATGGTTACATGGATTGTGGTGCAAAAAGTGAATTGCAAATTCATAAATATTATTTTATTGGTTTAGCTATTATTTTATTATTTCCTTAGGAGGCCCATTTTAGACCTCAAAATTCCCCTAATGCTTGGGGATAAATTCTTGGAGCTATAAGAACATATAGGGCTAGGCTTCTCGAACCTTGTTGTGCTTCTGCCCCACCATTATGATATTGAGTTGGTTCACCTCTCTATGATCTGTGCCCCACACGCATCCTACCTGTGGAGTTTCGGATTCATGGGAAGTACCTCTCATTTGGCCAATGAGGTGGGAAATGTGGATAGATACCATAGCAAGACCGATGGACACATCAGATATTGTCGCACTCTCTATGTCTAGGATGGCACGTTTCCAACACCTTGATCTGGGATCAAGTATGATGAGGTTTTATCCTCTAAACTGGCTTCGGGTTAGTATGAGAACTTTTGAGTCCGAGAGAGGTTTTTACCTCTAAGTTGACTTCGGGTCAGTTGCGTGTGATGTCTTTGTGATTCACCTTTTGTTCTGAAATAAAGAGGCATCAAAGCAAGTTATAGCGGTATGAGGCACGATGTTTGGTTTGGTACATGATGGATGGCACTTGTGGACAGATGGAGTTCTCCCTAGTTGAGAGGGAGTGTTAATTTTGGGAAACTAGGTCCAAACTCCATGTTGCACTGCCCATATGACGATGGTCATATTTTTTTTGGATTCCTCTTTCGGAGAGGTGCAAGATTGATCTAAAGATCATCTTGATCAGATAAGTAGAACATTGATTTTGAATTTATTTTCCACATGTGCAAGGTCGGCGAGATTTATCCCACATGCCTAAGAGATGTGTCACACACCCTCACTGATGAATATAAATTGGAGAGACTTGGAGGTCATTTTCTCATCATCTCATCACACATTCTCTCATTGTGATCTGATTGGTTCGATAGCCTTTGGAGGAATTTTTTCCCTCACACGTGTGGAGCGTAGCTGCCGTTTTCTGCGCTAATCTGTTTAGGGCTTTCCGTTTTCTACGCTGACATTTTTAGGGATTTTCTACTATAGCGTTGACCGTAGTCAACCCTTGGTCATTTGAACTCAATCTTGTGCAGAAATTTCGATTTTAGGAGGTCGTACAACTGGGCACTAAAATCGATGAATTTGGGGTTGTTTGACCAAAGCCCTAATTTGTTGCGTTGACTTTTCTGAAGCTGCCTGCATTGACTTTCCTACACTGTCCCTGGTTTGACTTGCGTAAACTTGTGATGAGTTGTCTTTGAGGGTTGTGGGTGTGACACATGAAAGTGTTGGTTGACCGAGAAAGACTTTTCTGGTTGAAGCATCCTGCTGACCGTCGTAACGCCACAACATTTCATATCTTTGTTGGACAAAAGGAATTGTAAATCTTATCTATATTTGGCTTGTCTTTTATTGATCTATTATTGTGTTCTATCAGCATTTTACTTTCAAGTTTATGTGATTGCTATTTTGTATTGGGCCTAAGAACGATTGAAGTAAAAGTGAATCAAGCATAGAACACCATGGTTATCTAAATTTAACAAAAACCCCATAGATGCAATAGAAATTTTGGAAGATGCACCCAAACAAGAGTAGAGGTAAGAACTTATGTCAATGGATCGAAATTTCGAGATGAAGACTTCACGCATGTTGACATCTAATCTTTGGGATTAGGAAAATATATGTTAATATTGTAAATAGAAAAAATAAAGGAAGTTGGAATATGAAGAGACATTAGGAAATGAAAACCAATAGTCTCCCTCTCATTGTATATATTCATATTCTCTCTTAATGCAAACAAAATTACATTCGTGGAGTTACTCCTGGCCTGACATGGTATCAAAGCATAGAAGCAAATTTAGTTCCTTTATGTTGTAACTATTTCCACTCTCTGTTATATTGTCCCTATGGTCATTATATTAATTGCATACTTGTCCTTTGTCACTATTCTCTGAATAATATATGCATCGAATGCCATATTGGTCTTTGCATCAAAAGTATTGAGATTTGGTAATTGTGTTGAATTCTTTGAAGGACTAAACGTTGCGTTGAATTTTCTCGAGGTATAAACGTTGCATTGAGTTGAAGACTCTTCATCTGGATGATGGTGAACGTTGGTCGAAACTCTTGTTATTCTTGATTCGTATGGTGTATGGTGCAACCAGTTTGAGGTATTGAAGTTGGTCGAAACCCCTATCATGGTGAACACTCGTTGAAACCCCTGTTGTGGTGAACTATGCATATTGTTGTGCATTGGAATTTTTTCCTTCGTGCATAATTTTCCTTCTTGTTGTGAACTGTGAAGGACTAAACATTGCCTGACATTTGGCCATGGGTTCAGGCACAACAGTGAACGTTGCCTACATAACGTTGAGATTTTTTGGCTCAGAGACATGTATGGTATCCATGATGTGTGTTGAGGTTTTTAAATTTTTGTGATTTAACGTGTTTTTGTGAACACTATGGTGTATATATATATATAATGTATATTGAACATACAACATATTTATGTGCCCTTGTAATTTATAAATACCATAAGTGGTATCTAGTAGGGTATGTGAGCATTATGTCATATATTTTGAAATTGCATGGTGTATGGAGGTATATTGAGAGCCTATATTTGTAGTTGAAGATTTTTTGAAGACATATAAGCTTTTTGGCAAGTATTTTGGGCCCAATTCAGATTTTATGATGCATTCACTCATCTTCATTGTGGGAGTAGATTTCTCTTTCAAAGAGAACTATCATGAGTGGTCCAGGAAGATAAAACACGCCTTGATTTTCAATGATTTATGGAAAGAATTTTGTGAAGGAGAAGAAGAAAATGCACGGGAAAATCCCACTTCAAACAAGCAGCTTGTCATTTGGTAAAACAAGAACAACAAGGCCTATGAATTGATTTCAGTGTCTGTAAATGAAGAGGTGAATTGTCACATTTCACCATTTTCAAATTCCTTTGAAGCTATAAATAAGTTGAAGGAATTATATGACTCACACTCTGAGATTGAAGTGGTTCAGCTGATGATCAAGTTGTTCAATCTTGAGCTGAAAAATGATGACCTCTTGCCTTAGCATCAAAAATAATATCCATTATGCATGACATAAAAACAACTGGTGTTGAAATAGATGTTCCTCTCACAGCATATGTCAAGGCACTGTATCCCACTTATTCACATTATCTTGAGTCATTGCAAGCAAGTGACAAAGTTTAGGAGATTGCCTTTGACTCCCTTGAGAAGACGTTTGTTGAAAGAGAGAAGGCTTTTGGGAAGAAGACAACTCCTCAGTATCCTAAAGAAGTTTTGTGCCTTGCACAAAGAGAGAAGAATCATGCACAAGATTCTTCTAGAGGAAGAGGTGGCCAAAGAGGAAGAGGAAGGGATAATTTTATAGGAAGGGGGTAGAAATTTCCAAGGAGAAAGGTTTGATCTTCATTGCATACGGTGTAACAGAAATGGACATGATGCTTCCACATGTAAGTTGCTTTGGGAAAAAATCGAGCAGGAAAGAAATGAAGAAAAAGGTAAAACACCTAGTAAAGGAAAATGAAAAGCACCCGAGTTCGCTCATTTTGTTGTGGCACATTGCAACATTGGAGTAACTAAAGACTTATTCAATTCTTCACTTGCTTCATGGAAAGATTCTTGGTTGCTTGATTCAGGAGCAACTTGCCACGAGACTTTCTGAAGAGATTTATTTGAAGAATTTACTGACAATCTTGATGGAGTAGTCTACTTTACAGACAAGTCAAAACTCAAGCCATCAGGGATTGGCACCATTAGGCTCAAACTTCCTAGTCTTCTATACTTTCTTCTAAATGATGTTCTATACCTCTCGAAGTTAAGGAGAAACTTGTTGTATTTAGTCCACATCTGCCAGCAAGGATACTCCATTCACATATTTGATGGAAAGGTTGAGGTCAGAAAAGCATCAAATCACTCACTTGTCATGTATGGGATAGAAGAAGAAAGACTTTTGAAGATGCAAGGATCCTCTGCTCATGCACAAAACTTTTCATACAATTCTCACTATGATGAAGGTACACTACTATCAACTCTTTTATGGCATGCTAGATTTGGGCACTTGAACTATGACAACCTTCATTTGTTGAAGAAAAACGGTATTATTGGTTTTCCAATTATTCCTAGGAAACTTAAGCAATGTGATACTTGTATCTTAGGAAATCACAACAAATTGTCATTTCATGATTCTCATTCCAGAAGACATAAAAAACTTGAACTCATTTATTCTGATTTTTGTGGCCCAATTCATGTTCCTTCTGCAAATGGTAATAAATATATGATGAAATTTATTAACGACTACACTAGAATGTGTTTGGTTTATTTATTGAACAACAAATATGAAGCTTTTGAAACATCCAAGAAATTTCATGCATGGATTGAAAATTATGCATAATCGTATATTGGCTCTATTCGTACTGATAATGAAAAAAAATATACTTCCAATGAATTTGAACTATCTTCATCGGCATGGGATCAAACATCAAACAACTATGCCTTATAATACCCAAAAGAATGGAGTAGCTGAAAGAATGAACAAAACAATATTAAATATGGTACATTCAAAGATTTTTTTCAAGAATGTTAAGTTGATGTTTTGGGTTGATGCATTTCTATGTGTTGTATATATAAAGAATAGGTGTCCATCTCATGCTATAAAAAACAAGACTCCCTATGAAATGTGGTATGGCCACATCCCTTCGATGAGGAATCTCAAGGTTTTTGGTTCAACCTGTTATGCCTTGATACCTAAGGAAAAGAGAAGAAAACTCAGTGCAAGGAGTCACAAATGTGTCTTCTTGGGGTACTCAAATACCTCCAAAGCATACCGTCTCTATGATGAAGTGAATAATAAGTTTATAAAATCTAGAGATGTGATATTTCTTGAATCTTCCAAGACAGGCAATGTTGTTGAGCGGCAGCTTGATCGCCTGGATAGATTCAGACATGCAAAGTATTTTCAAGAGTTTGATAATGAGATTTCACATCTTGAAGGGGGGACCCCTATACTGGATCAATCTATGGAATCTCCCTTTGAAGCACTCTCTCCCCTGCATGAAGCTCCAACCACTAATTAAGATGACACTTTGACTGATGTGATTGAAAAAATTCAGAGGGTAAATATTGATTCAACCCCTTCTCATTCAACTAAGAAGCCTGGGCCATCTCAGAAAGGTCCTCCAAAATGGCTTACAAAGACACTTGAAAGTGTTCGTCCTTATGAGGTTGGAAAGAAAGGAACCAGAAGCTCGACCAGGCAAAATGGAGGCAATGTAGAAAATCTTGATTCACCTGTTGATATGGATGTTTATTATGATTTTGAACTGAATTTTCCTATAGATTTTGCACAAAATTACTTCAAAGAAGTCACTTCTCATGATGAATGGAAAGAAGAGATGCAAAAATAATATGACGCTTTGATAAATAATGGTGCCTGGAAGCTGGTTGATCCTCCATTGGGAACCAAACCAATTGGCTGCAAGTGGGTCTTCAAGAACAAGTATAAAGCATATGGCTCACTTGACAAGCATAAATCTAGGCTTGTGGAAAAAGGTTTTTCACAGAAGGAAGGGGTCGATTATGATGATACTTTTTCCCCCACGACAAAATGGGCTACCATCCGGACACGCTTTGGCTTGGCAGCTCATAATGGTTGGAAAGTCCATAAAATGGATGTAAGAACTTATTTCTTGAATGGAGATCTGAAAGAGAGTGTTTTTATGTCCCAACCAGAAGGATTTGTTGTGAAGGGTCAGGAACCCAAAGTATGCAAGCTTGTAAAATCCTTGTATGGCCTCAAGCAAGCACCGCGAGTCTGGTGTGAGAAATTAACTAAGCATCTTCTAAAACTCAATTTCAAACATTATGATCTTGATGATGTAAATTTGTTTTTCAAGAAAGTTGGAAAAAACAGTATCTTGTGGTGTATGTAGATGATCTTTTGATGACATGGAACAATGAGAAATACATTGCGTCCATAAAGAAAGAATTGAGGAAAGGTTATGAAATGAAAAATTTGGGCTATGTTCACTACTATCTTAGTATTGAAGTGACCCAACATCTGAAGTTTATATTGCTCTCTCAAAATAAGTACATTAGAGATCTGTTGAACATGTTTGGCATGGTTGAGTGCAATCCTTTGACTACTCCAATGGAACAAAATTTAAAGCTCACATCTACTAAAGGAAAAGAATTTGAGGATGCAACAAAGTACATACAGGTCGTAGGAAGTATCAACTACCTAACTACTACCAGACCAGACATTTCATTTTATGTTGGAATCCTCTCTAGGTTTATGCAAAAGCCTTATGAGGGTCATTGGTTTGATACAAAAAGAGTTCTAAAGTACTTGAAGGGAACTCAAGACTTTGGACTCAAGTATACATAGGTGGATGACTTCAGCTTGATTGGATACTTTGATTCATATTTCGATGGAGATAAAGAAATTGAGGTATCTACTTCAGGTTATGTTATGAGTCTTGGATCAGGAGTTGTCTCCTGGAGTCATGCAAACTGTCAGTTCCAGCATGTTCCACAACTAAGGCAAAATATGTGGCAGCAGCTGAAGCAACAAAATAAATTGTGTGGATCAGGAAAATTTTGTAATATTTACAGGAGAAACAAGTGCATTCAACTCCTCTTTTAATTGATAACGCTCTTGCAATAAAGTTGGCCAAGAACCCAAAATTCCATGATAGAATTAAGCATCTCAATACGAAATACAATCTAATTCGACATCATGTTGAGGCCAACACAATCCACCTACAACATTTTTCCACAAATGAGAATATTGCAGACATATTCACCAAAGTGCTTGGAAGGGAAAAGTTTGAAAGATTCAAAATAATGCTTGGACTAACCAAAATCCCTTCAGATTAAGGGGGGGGAATGTTGACACCTAATCTTTGGGATTAGGAAAATCTATGTAAATATTGTAAAAAAATAAGGTAGTTGGAAGATGAAACCTAATAGTCTCCCTCTCCTTGTATATATTCATATTATCTCTTAATGAAAAACACAATTACATTAGTGGAGTTACTCCTGGCCTAACGCCAAAACCACAAACATGTGTTAAAGATAAAATCCCTACCTTCAAGACTATCAAACTCGGCAAAAAACAAAAAAAATTGCACAAGGGTGGATGAAATTGTCTTGCTTGATTACAGGGAACCAATTTTTCACAATCTAAGCATGAATATATGTAACCCGCAGCAAAATCCCAAAGAAATGACATATAAAACTACTAGATCTAAGGAAATTTGCTTCCTCATTAGCCTTGGCGCCAATGGGATCTTCATGAAATTTAATAAAGGAAGACAAGGTAGAAGATTGTTGAAGCTCAACATTCTTGAAAGAGATAAATCCAAGAGAGCCTACGACTAGATCTAATGTTGGAGAATCATGAGGAGACATAGGATTAGGCATTGATGAAGCATGGAGAGGCACACATGAGGGAAGCGCAGGTCGAGCATGGTCCGCAGAGGTAAAAGGAGTTGATAGAATTCGTGATGGAGATAACTATTGTTAATACTCGAAGGGAGTGGAGAGGAAGGACACATAGATACGCACAACAATGGAGGTCAAACACCAAGGGAAGAGGTGCATAAGCGGTTAGGACAGAACCCTAGCCACTACAGAAAATTATGTGATTTCCATTTGCTTCTTTAGATCATTATTTTTTTCACATCATTTTTGTATTCTTTTAGAAATACCGAAAATTGATCATTTAATATGGTAATATGCATAACTATATAAGACAATGTGATTACTAAAATATTGTGTATAAAATCTTTCGGTGAAAATCACATTCAAGCATAATTTGTCGACGTGTTTCGAACTAGCCAGTGTGGTTCATCATTAGGACAAGATGAGAAATATGATATAGGACCTAGTTTAAATAGATAAGGAAGATCCAACTAGCCGTTGTAGAATAACGGGTAGTTCGACTCGAATAATAAATACAATAAAACAAAATAATAGTTAAATTATTATTATATTTATTCTTTTTTATTTGTTTAATAATTTAAAGATTTGAATATAATAAAATATTTATATATTCTTAAATCATAATAATCTATATAAAATAATATATATATATATATATATATATATATATATATATATATATATATAAAATAATAATAACAAATAAAAATAACTGAATAATAAATAATAATAATAATGATAAATAAATAAATAATAAATGAATAATAATAATAATTAAATAAATAAGTAAAAAATACTAAAAAATAAATTAATAAAGAACAGAAAGAGAAACAAAAAGCGGGGACCAGAGGAGAGGAAAAGACACGAGTGAGAACAAAAGGGAAGAAAACCAATTACTAAGAATGAAGGGCAAGAATCCAGCATCTGCTAACACTCCATCCATCATCCCTGTTGAGGTTGACTGGCCTTTTTATGATTTCTAAGGCCTCCCTCAACTTTCGGTGGTGGAAATGGTCAATCCTAGGGATAACCATAGCATCTTCAATGCAAATGTGATGCTTTGTCTTTTCAGCATGCTCTGCTAACGCAGAAGAGCGAGAGCTATTATGTTTAAGGTCAACGGCATGTTCATGAATTCTTTGACTGATGGATCGACTAGTTTCACCGATGTAAGGTGTCCCACAGGAGCACGGAATCAAGTAAACACCCTTACCTTCCTTACGTAAAATCGGGTCCTTACCCGATTTAAGCGAACTCCGAATGATGCTGAGGGGCTTGAAGGTTGAGGGAACATTATGTCTCCTTATGATCCTAGCGATTTTATTAGTCATTCCTTGGATAAAAGGAAGGTGAACTCCAGATAACATATCACAATGATCCTTTTAACCTTAGGAGATTTTTTAGCTTTTTGAAAAGCTCTAAGGCATTGAACCTTGCTATAACCATTATTAAGGAAAACCTTAAGGAGATGAGATTTCGCACCTTCAAGGTGGTGTTCATCGGCAATTCTAAAGGCTCTAGTGGCTAGGGAACTAAGAACACCTAACTTCTGAGCTGGGAAATGATGAGAACCCGCATGTAAATATTGCTCAGTGTGCGTCTTCTTTCTAAAGACTTGATGAGAGAAGTCATCGGTGAAATTGGTCGATCCAATAGTCAGAATTCATGAACATTATGTTGACCTAAAACATAATAGATCTCGCTCCTCTGCCTTAAAAGAGCATGCTAAAAAGACAAAACATCACATTTGCATTGAAGATGATATGGTTATTGCTAGTATTGACCATTTCGACCACCAAAAGTTGAGGGAGGCCTTAGAAATCGAAAAAAGGCCGGTCCACCTCAACAGGGATGATGGGTGGAGTGTTAGCAGATGCTGGATTCCTGCCCTTCATTCTTAGTTATTGGTTTTCTTCCCTTCTGTTCTCCCTCGTGTCTTTTCCTCTCCTCTGATCCCCCCTTTCTGTTTCCCTTTCTGTTCATTATTAATTTATTTTTTAGTATTATTTACTTATTTATTTAATTTTTATTATTATTTATTTATAATTGTTATATATATATATATCTCTTTTATTTATATATGTGTGTGTGTGTGTGTGTGTGTGTGTGTGATTTAAGAATATATAAATATTTTATTATAGATCTCGCTCCTTTGCCTTAGAAGAGCATGCTGAAAAGACAAAGCATCACATTTTCATTGAAGATGATATGGTTATTGCTAGTATTGACCATTTCGACCACCAAAAGTTGAGGGAGGCCTTAGAAATCGAAAAAAGGCCAGTCAACCTCAACAGGGATGATGGGTGGAGTGTTAGCAGATGTTGGATTCCTGCCCTTCATTCTTAGTTATTGGTTTTCTTCCCTTCTGTTCTCCCTCGTGTCTTTTCCTCTCCTCTGGTCCTCGCTTTATGTTTCCCTTTCTGTTCATTATGAATTTATTTTTTAGTATTATTTGCTTATTTATTTAATTATTATTATTATTTATTTGTAATTGTTATTATTATTATATATATATATATATATATATATATATATATATATATATATATATATATATATATATATATATATATATATATATTTTTATGTGTGTGTGTGTGAGAGAGAGAGATTTAAGAATATATAAATATTTTATTATATTCAAATCTTTAAATTATTGAACAAATAAAAAAGAATAAATATAATAATAATTCAACTATTATTTTGTTTTATTATATTTATTATTCCAGTCGAACTAGTCGTTGTTTTACAACAGCTAGTTGGAGCTTCCTTATCAATTTAAACTAGGTCCTAGATCAGATTTCTCATCTTGTCCTGATGATGAATCACACTGGCTGGTTCGAAACGAATCGACATATTATGCTTGAATGTGATTTTCACCGAAAGATTTTATACACAATTGATGGATCACAGAAGCCAATACTAAAATATTGTCTTGGTTAATATGTCGAACACAAAACATGTGGGAATCTTATTTTAAAAACTATTTGTTTAAAAAAACATATTAAATTTGTTTTTTAATAATAATATACATTTATAAATATATTTTATTTCTTCCATTACTTTAATTGAATTCAATTCAATTCAATTCAATATTAGTTGCTATTTATTCTTTTATATTAACATATATATCTTTTTTTTTTACTTTCCTATTATAACGTTTGCCAATATTTTAATATAATAACATTTAAAATTAATTGTTGACTAATATTAATCTTATTTTAAATATTATTTGTAAAAAAATATATTAAACTTATTTTTAATTATTAATATACATTTATAAATACATATTCCTTATTCCCTTACTATTAATTTAATTTAATTTAATTCGCTATTATTTTAATTTAAAAATAAAAATAAAATAAAACAAAATGATAATAATATAATAAATATATAAATTTATTAATTCAACAACTAATTTTTAAAGGCTAATTCCTAACAGCTAATTCCTAACAGCTAACTATGGAACCAGATGCATCTCTGTTATTTAAACTTTTGGATTGATTGATTTTTTCAACTTTGTCCTGAGGATGAACCACATTAGATGGTTTGAAACATCGACCAAATCTTAATAATGTGATTAATCCGAAAAATGATATAATTAAGTCTTAAATTGTCATTATACATGTATTTCAAGGGCTAAAATATTAATTATGAAGACTGGCCATAGAAAAAAAATTCAACAGATCGGCCATGGACCCCATGATTTTATGTGGGCTCTATTCAGAGATGACCATAAGTTGGCGATGGGAATCCTTTGTTTCGAATTTGCGACTAAGGGAGTCTCTTCAACTCTGCAATGGTAGCATAGGATTACCAAGACCGGGAGAGAGAAGGTGGACTTGGTCTGCATACCCAAATCCACACATTTTCACATCGTGCGGCTCAGAGGATCTACTCCTCCAGTCCAAAACTCGCAGCCTTCTCTTCCAAATTTGATCAATAGAAAGGTAGGGAAGGAAAATATACATATTTTCCTAAAAAATCTCAACACGAATACCTCTATCTTCTGGATCCATTGCTCGAATATGGTGGAAAATATGAAGCAAAGTATCTAGAACAAATTAGGTATCCCTGCAACACAATGTTTGTTATATAAAGGAATTTTTTTATAGGATTCCTTTCAACTGAAATATTATGGCATTGAAAGGAACTCCACCATAATATTAAATTTGACTTTAAGGGGTGGAGCTTCAGGCTATCGAAACCCTAATGGATCAGTATCATTCAAGGATGCAGTGAAAGGGAAGGCTTCCTTTCCTATAAACCAAATCCAAAATAGACCAGGACCCTACATTGTCGAACAAATCGAACAGGCTCGAACAATGGAAGTTAAAAACGCAGAGGTAAAATCTCTTTTTTTCTGACTTTCAATTATTTTATATAATATGTAAGTTTAATGTTTTTTGGTCGAGATATGAAAATTTACACGAGTGGGTTTATTCTTCGTGGGCACCCAACTGAAACATCTATTTATGTTCAAAAGGATTCTTCATAGTTGAATTTGAAACACAAGAAGATCTGGAGAAAGTCCTAAATGATGGGCCATGGATATAGAGAAAGTGCTAAATGATGAGCCAAGGTAGGGCTCTTTATTACCCCTTGGTTTCTAGACTTTGACACCACAAGCATAGTGGTCACAACAATATCAGTTTGGGCAAGATTACCAAACCACTCTCTTCCCTTATGACACCATCAGGTTCCAAAATATATTGGAAATACTCTAGAAAAATTCAAAAAGATGGATCATGATAGACCAGTAAAAATTATTTCCACTTTTGCCTGAATTTGTGTAGAGATTGGCCTCAGTAAAGGTCTACATGATCACATCCATCTGAAACACAAAAAAATTCAATGGTCCAAAGTATTGGATTATGAGAACGTGACATTTAGATGTTGAATGTGTTTTCAAACATGACACTTTTTGAACACTTTCCCACAAGCAAAAAAATAACAAAAAAGAAAAAGAGGCAAACCCATAAGCCAAAAGGATGGAAAGTATCTGACCCTCTCCTTTATAAAGAAGAAGAAGAAGAAGATAACGTGGAGGGAAACCCACAACACAACATGGTAACCAAACAGCCAGAGGGGGCATGGAATAGTCAGGAACCAAGACCCACATCCAAAAATATACTAAATTGGTGGAGATCAAAGCAAATAAGCATCAAAAAGAGGAAACACACAACAAAACAAGCATGGGAGGGTATAAAGAGAACTCATGTATCTGAGAGCTCTGACTCAGACAAAGAAGTCCCCATGAAGGCAGTTGGAAATGAAATGACCATGGTAACAGTTGAACCCAACGAAGGGGTCTAATAAAAGGTTAAAAAAAAATAAAGGCAAAAATGGGGAGTTAAGTGATTGTTTATCACTTAACCCCAACAATATTTATGAAATTTTTACTATTTTTCTTTTTATTCATTATGAGGCACTCTCAGACAACGAGGATATATTCATTATGAGCTCAACATGTCACACATTGGAATCACATATGTTTCAATCCTCGAGGGACTCTCAGACAATGAGAATATATTTATTATGAGCTCAACATGTCACGCGTTGGAATTGAATTCGCATGGGAAGGATAACCATCATTTCTTCCACCCACCCAAGCTTCATCCAATTAACATAACAATTATGTGTGTGTGTGTGTGTGTGGATAAAACTTTCAAGTACTTCCTTTCATTTCAAAATATATCCTCATTGTCTGATAGTCCCTTCAAGACTGAAACATGTATATTCCTCATATAAATATAAAAATATTTCTTCAAAGAGAAAATAATTAATTGTTATATTATTAAAAACATTTTCTTTTTCCCTGTTGGGGGTGAATGAATTTGTAATTGTGTCGTCTCGGGGCAATTCATGCCCTCCCACGCGGTGGTAATGAATGCAAGACATGGCGAGTACACCAGGTTAGGTGGTCTGCCGACAAAAGTTTTAGAGGGTGCGATATTTTTAATCTCATTGGTGTTGGAGGTGGTGAGCAAAATCGTAAGTTGGGAAATGAAAAGTTGGGTTTTATATAGTAGCTCCTACTCGGTTCACTTAGAAGGCTCCTCTGTAGAGCCAAGCAAGTGTGTTGATGTTGACATAGTTCGCCAAACAAGGGCAACATTGGGAACATGAGTTGCTCAGGTGCTTACCTGGGATCCAAGGTCAGTGTTGAGTAGGGGATTGCATCTGGTTGATAGCCCTGAGGCCTCCCATGTCATAATTGTTTGGCATCCATCCTTGTGGTCGCAGCCCATCAGCATTAAAATTTTCACAGAGGTAATCCTTTTATCTTGGGCTCAGGTTAGATTTCAAGCTTATGTTTTTATTATGTGGCGTTGGAAGTATAACGTACAAGTGATCTTAACGCTTTGGCTTGTGTGTGGGTGGATCAGGTGGTTGAGTGGCCTATGGTTTTTCGTGTTATGACAGCATGGTGGGGGTTTCACCCCTCAACCCAAAGTGGTCACACCTCGAAGACTCGCTTGGGTCTTGGCTTTATATTGGTTTTGTGGGTATCTGGAACAAAAGTGGGTTGATCCAAGGTGTTGTTGGCCCCTGAACAAGAGCTTCCTTTGAATTTGGTGTGTATATTTCTCAGGGTGACCAATTCTTCCAGTCTTGCATGTTTTGAAAGTTTTGGGCTCACCCAGAACCTTGTTTTGAATCTGGGTTGGTGCCAGGTCTGGGGTTTAGCAATTTCAGTGTGTTCCCACAAAGGGCGAACAACGGGAGAGGTAATTTCCCTGGTGTACAATCTTGGTGGATGTTGCTTCAGGTCTAGGCAATAGGGATGATCCGCCAACGCGGTAGACCCCGTAGAGGAGGGGGCCATCGAGGACAACAAGGAGCTCGAGCCGACAGGGCAGGGGTGATGAGTGACGAGGAGCGAGGTGGTATGGAACTAGAAGAAGAAGTAGTGCAAGGCCAAACCCTCTCGTCGAGACACATAATTCAACCGCCCTCCCTTGGCACAATTGTCGATCAATTGAGGGATATCCAAGCCAACCTGGACATCCTCTGTGAACAAAGATGAGCACCGGAATGAGCTTTTGGCATACATAAATGACGTCCAGTATAGCTAGAATGAGATCTTGGAGCAATTGACTTCTGTGAGACGTAGCCAGCACTGTACAAATGAAAGGTTGGATGAAATTGAGGTGTGTTTGGCTCACATAGACTTCCATGTCCATGATGGCCACGATCCTCCAGCAACTCTGGCTGGTCAAAATTTTCATCCCCCTCCTTGATATGATATTTACAGGTTGCTTTCTAGTTCTGTATTTTTTTTTGGAATGTTTGGTCATTTTGTCCATGGGATATAGGATATGAGTGGATACATATTTTACATTTTTGTCGAGCCCTCCTTGCTAACAAATCAGGTCGGAGTGAAGTAGGGAGAGTCGTAAACCATTGCAATGTAATCTACTTTTATCTGATAATATAATGGAAGTTATTTTGACTGACAAAAAAAAACATTTCCTTTAATAAGTCATTATCCTATATTATTTGAATATTACAACTTTTAATTATTGAATATTACATATGATCGCTTTATGAATATTAATAACTTCATTATATCTAAATGGAGGCTTTTGTGAGAAGAGTTATTCAGATATGTGTCTTATGAATCCATCACATAAATCTTTTATATTGTCGACGTGTTTTGAACCAACTAATGTGGTTCATCTTCAAGGCAATTAGATGAAGATAATTTGATCCAAAAGGAAGAATAAAAAGAAGGGAGAATACCTACAAGCTCAAATATTAGGTCAAAGGTCAAAGAAAATATGCATTAGCGAATAAATAAAATAAAATCTAAATGATTAAGTCAAATGTCAAAGAAAATAGTTGTTATAAAATAAATAAAATAAAAGATTGTAATAAATAAGGTAATTAAATTACTATAAATGTTAATAATAAATAAATATATCATAATCAAATAAATTAAAAGTTTAAAAATATTAAGAGTTAAAGATGCAATGATTTTAAAAAAAATTATATTCAATAAATACAAGAATCCTAAGACCAAGGAATATAAATTTTAATTCTTCTCGGCAAGAGGTTAAATGTGACTGAGGATAGTATCGATTCTTCCATATGGAACTAAAGTTAAATGTTATTATAACACACATGACCCTAATGGAGGTAGCTTTAGCGATGATTATAAAGGATATTAGCTTTCTTGCAAATGCTATCTTGGCTAAAATTGTCTTTTGGTCCTAGAGTAAGATCTAAAAAATGCTTCTAATTGACTAAGTTTATTTTCCTTAAACATAAGAAACAAATTAACAACTCAAACACCAAAGGTTATTTAAAATGGCATAGTTTTCATTAGATAATGGTGATGAGTTTACTTACATTTATGAATAATAAACAATAATAATTATCCTCATTGTCAATTAACAACTTAATTATTATAAAATTTATCAATTTAAAATATATATAGATAACAATAAATTTAAAATTCCTATAATTATATTATTTAACTAATCAAATTTTCTACTAATTAAATTATTAATTTATTTATTATTGCCCATTATTTTATATATTACATAATAATAATAACGAGTATTCAATCCTTAAAAAGAATAATTATCAAGATCGACTTATTATCAAGTGAGCTCATAGAGCTCATTCTAACGCCATGTTGATGAATATTAATAACACAAGATCAACAATAATATTCGGCAAACTTCTATGGTCTTGATCATGAACCAAGATGTTAGTTTATAAATTTGAGGTATCAGACTGCTATGCAAATTCTCTAAAGAAATGATAGAATATTAGAAATGATATAAAATTGAAGAGTTCAGTCCCACTAAGGTAATATGTTTGAAGAGCGGAGAAAGTGGAAATGTAAGCAGGGGGAATAAGTGGCAGTGTGGGAAATAGAATGGTGTCGGGTAATACACAAGGGAATGGATATGGGAATACATAGAGGGAGGCATGAATAATATGTAAAAGGTGGTGGCAAATGGCGAGAAGGGGGATTTGAGGTGGTGGAATATATAGAGAAGGGTAGGGGAATGTGAGAGTGGAGTAAGAGTGAGTGAAAGGAAGGGATGGAATGGGAAAGAAATGGTGGTATGAAGAAATCTGCAAGAGATGGTGGCTAATGGTTTACATATAGGGAAGAGGGATATATAGGGAAGAGATTGAAAGGAAGGGATGGAATGGGAAAGGAATGGTGGTATGAAGAATTTTGGAGGTGGTGGCTAATGGTTTACATATAGGGAAGGGGGATATATATATGTGTGTGTGTGTGTGGAAAGGAAGGGGAAGTGAGGGTGAGAGAATAAGTGGTTTACATATAGGGAAGGGGGATATATATGTGTGTGTGTGTGTGTGTGTGTGTGTGTGTGTGTGTGTGTGTGTGTGTGGGGAAAGGAAGGGGAAGTGAGGGTGAGAGAATAAGTCAAAGGGTTGGATGATTTTTTTATTTTTTTCAAGAATTTTAAATTATTAATTTTAGAGGATAATTCATTTTTTTTAATTATTGTTTTGATATAGTCATTATTTTTAAATTTTTTTATATTTTTTTATCTATACATAGATGCAAAATTTTAAAATACATCAAATAGGGTAAATTTTGGCTTACGAAAAAATTATTTAGATTAATTATACTGAAAATAGTATAAAATTCTTTTTTTTTATTTAAATTTTTTCAAAAATATCAGCAATAATTAAATTATTAAAAGAATATTTAATAAGTATATATTCTAAAAATGAAGAAATTGAATAAAAAATTTGTTTTAAAACAACTCACGTAGAAATAATAATCAATTTTGTTCATTTTTTGGGAGGAATTTATAGGAAATCTTAATGACAAACTTGTGAATTTATTGTTGTATTATTAATGGTGTTGAATATTTTGGTATATTTCTTGAAGCATAAGTATTGTGTCTTTAAAAATTCAAGAAATTTAGAGTATTGGTTGAAAGGCAATGCAACCAATCTATGAAATCTCTAAGATCCAACAATGGAGAATAATATGTGAGCAGGGACTTTGAGAACTACTTTTCTTGATATGGTATTACTTGTTATAGATCAGTACCTTACACACCTTAATAAAACAATGTTGTTAAAAAAATAATAGAGCCTTGGTTGAAACGGCATGGCCTTCACTTCAAGCCAAAGGTAGGTGACTAGGTTTTGGGCAAAGGCTATGCATTTCTCAAACAACAATTTGAACATGCTTTTGACCAAATTTGTATATGATATGACTCCTTGTGAGAAATTGAGTGGAGGGGAAAAGATCAATTAGACATCTCAATATGTTTAAAGTATATCATGAGTTCATATTCCAAACGATAACAAAATGAACTTGGATGCAAAGAGTGGTGCTTGCATTATGGTGCAAGTTATTTTGAATAGTCAAAAGCTTACACGTGGTAATTCAAACAAACAATAAGTTGTAGGAGGGATGTTATCTTGGATGAGAAAACTTTAGCTATTGCTCTATTGAACTCCTCTTCTAGATTGTTGAGTAATGACCGGTTTGAAATTATGATAAACTCTAGATCTACTCACTATTACACAACATCAATCAACATGTCAGCCTACATAACACATTTGTCATGCAATCCACCTTCTAAAGTAAATTCAACTACATGCAATGGCTTGTCTAATCGTTCGACTATGAACTCTCATGGTGAATTCGATGCAGGAATTCCTTCTATAAGGAACATTTATCTTCCTTGATGAGCAACTAAGACAATTGGAATTGTGGTGTCAATGCAAGGAATATAAACAATTTAAGGAAGACTAAAGGGAAAAAACAACATGGTAGTATTTCCTTGATAGCACGCTTGCTAGAAATATGTTATCCTTCCATGGTTCGAAACAAGCCCCCATGGCATGGGATGAGAAGATGAACCAATTCTTTCTCACTTTTGTTGGTTTCAAATGTTGCTCATGATATTTAGATTTTACATGTGATTGATGATCCTTAAATTATTGCAGTTAATGTTGATCATTTATTCATTACTGGAAGTAGTACCAACCTAATTCTAGGTTTGAAGTAATTAGCATATGGAATTGAAATAACCAACATCATTCCATTGCATTTCTTTTTAGGCATCCAAGTTTTGCAAATGGATGACAGTATCTTTATTTCTCAACCTAAATATGTGTTGAATCAACTACAAAGGTTCAATATGGAACACTATAAATTGTGTGTCACACCATATTAGTTGAGAGTGAAGTTAACAAAGGAGTGATTCATCAAAATTCAATACTCTTTATAGGTAGAATCTTGGGAGCCTCATTTATTTAACTTACAGTTGACCTAGTATAATTTGATATAAACTTGTTTCCAAGAACCCAATCAACACCATTACTAAGTAATTCACTAAAGCCATTAAATATTCTTCTTTAGACCCTTCAATTCAAAAAACACCCTATTCCCCTAACCCTCAAACCCTTAGAATATATGGTGAACCCAAAATTCATAAAAGGGTATCTATATCAAACCCCTATAGTTAGTATTATATGACCTCCCACTTACACTCTAGGTTGCCTTCTAAATAATAAACTTTGATATTTTATTAGAAAAATTCCTCCATTTATTAAATTGTATTCTATTTTTATTAAAAAAACTCAACATTTTCACCTTGATGACAATCACGTCATGGCCATTTTTGGCATAGTCTCCTTATCCACCAAATTTTTTGTTCCTAAAGCTCTTGATCTTATCTCCAAACTTGTTGACCACAAAACCCTTAAGCATATCAAAACATGTCTCTCCTCTACCTTCTTTACCTTGAAAGGAATTTTCAATGAACAAATTGAAGGTACAACTACGAGGTCATCCCTTTCCCACGTGGTTGCTAACATTATCATGAAATATTTTGAGGCTTTAGCATTAACCAAATTTCATCTAAAACACAAATGCTGGTGTCAATTTTTTGAAAATACCTTTGTCATTTGGTCTCATAGCCATCGTCTATTGAACTATTTTTTTAACCATCTTAAAAGCATTTTCCCCCACATCCAATTTACTATGGAAATACAAAGTAGAAACTCTCTTCCCTTTCTAGAAGTTCTCATTTCCCAGCAACCCGTTGAGACTCTTACCCACTACGGATATCAAAAAAATATTCACACTAGCAAATACCTTCATGTCCATTATCACTAGCACCTCGCCCAAACATATGTCATTCTTAAAACTTAGGTAATTCAAGTCATTCAAATTTTTTCTCCCCGTTTCCTAGAGAAAGATAAATTCCACCTTACTAAAGCCCTTATAGCCAATGGTTATTCTATTACCCAAATCAATGAAGCTTTTTTCTCAACCCTCTATTCTAATTCCAGAAATTCCACTCCTTTTTCCTCGACTCCAGCTCATATTTCTCTTCCCTACATCCAAGGCATCACTAATATCTCTAATATTTTAGCCAAAAAGAATATCAAAACTCTTTTTAAATCCTATGAAAAAATAAATAATTATTTAGAATTATTAAGGATAAATATGATCCTATGCTTGGCCAAGGAGTTTACCAAATCCCGTGCTCCTTTAGCAAATCATACATTGGTCAAACTAGCATATTTTTCAAAGCTTGATTAGAAAAGCACATAACTGACACATCCCACAACCAAATATCTTAGTCAACTAACAGTGAATACCCCACAATTCCAAACACCTCATTTACTTTGACCAAACCAGAATTCTTGCATTAACTCGCTTTTACTCATCTTACATCATTCAAGGAGCACTAAAAATTAAAAAGCATCCCAACAATTTTAATCATGATGATGGGTATAAACTAAACCAACCCTACAAACCCACCATCCATCATCTTGCTCATTAGACCTTTTTTACCTTCTTATTTGACTTCTATTCCCCTCCCCTTAAAAAGGTTTTCCTCCTTTTTTACCTTTTAGCACGCCATCAACGCTAATTCTTATTTTTATTTGACTTTTACCTATATTTATTATTTTAGTTGGTTCACTTCCTCTATTTAATTTTTTCATTCATTTTCGTTCTTTAATTCTCATTATTATTATTTTTTGGTCATTTTTAATTCCTTTTATTTCCTTTAATTCCTTTAATTCCTTTATTGTAAATATTTTTATTCTCTCATTCAACATTAACAAATTTATTTATTTACATCATATTTTTATTTCCACTCTCAACACATATGATTTTTTCCCTAACCTTATTGATTATTACTTTAATCACCATGCACCTCGGTTTCTTGGGTTATTTGACTTGCTCTTGATTATTTTATTCTTATTTTACAACCAAATTCAAATATATTAATCTTTTATTCCAACATTTTTCCATATTGTTTCCCCTTTAAATCATACCATTAGCACTCATTTCTATCACTACTATAGCTTTATGTCTATGTGACGATGGTTGGAGTGTCCACTTAAAACATTGGATGTTTCATAAACTTTCACATAAATTATTGCCAAAAGGCTTAAGCAACATCACAATTTTTGTTAGTGTGATCTCAAGATATAGGTAGGATCCAAAAGAGAGCCACTTAAAGTCCACAAAGAGGATTGTTTGTTACATCAAGGGTACACATCAACTTGGCATAAAGTATTGCAATAATAATATGAACCATTTGGTCAATTATATTTATTCATATTGGATTGAAGACAGAAACGACAAGTTTACTTCAAGCTATGTGTTTCATCTTGGATCTAGATCCATAGTCTAGTCTAGTAAAAAGTAAATAGCACTTTCTTTATCAACAACCAAGGCTAAATAGAAAAGTGCAGTTAATGTTGGCATAGAGGCAACATGGGTTCACAACCTAATCAGTGAGGTAGGATTCCTATTTGAGGAGCAAAATATAGCGTATTGTCAAAAACAAAATGCAACACTAGTTGAAAACCTTATTTCTTATGGTAAAATGGAGTATGCATAGGTTCATCCCCATTATTTGAGACAAACCAAGAAGATGTTATAATTTTTGTTCGTCATAAGATAGATGATCATATTGTTGGTATCTCTAAGAAGAAGTACGTAGAATTTCATGCCCACCATCTGAAACAATATAAGAAAATGTTGCATTTATTGTTTATTATAGGATACATGATCATATAATATATATATTTATAAAGCCAATAACAAAATATAAGTTTGTGAAACTTGAAGCTATGCTTGGGCTTTGTGAAGCTACAAATATGGGGGGTGTACAGAGATAATTTCAACTCTTGAATCTCTAAAGAAATGTGCTAACAGGGGATGTTGAAATATCAAATGCACCACACCTCTAGATATTCCAAAGACAACCAATGGATAGTCAAAGATTGACTTCAAAATTGACTAGAAAGTTCAAATAGACAATTAATTGATCAATTGATCCAACCAAAGGTGGTCTTGACTTAGTGAATTGATGTGCAGGTTGATGTTGAAAAGCAAGATATCTAAGCATGCCTAAGGTGATCATAATTGATTACTCCTCTTTCTAAGTGAGTTAGTTATGCTTTCATTTACATGTAAATGATCCCATGGATCGATCTATTATGGTGATATATATATATATATATATATATATATATATATATATATATATATATATATATATATATATATATATATATATATATATATATATATATATATATATATATATATATATATATATATATATATATATATATATATATATATATATATATATATATATATATATATATATATATATATATATATATATATATATATATATATATATATATATATATATATATATATATATATATATATATATATATATATATATATATATATATATATATATAAAAGTATTTTTTGACATCCATTATATGTTGAGCTATGCTTGTGCTTTAGTGTTGCAACGATGTATTTAAACACCACCTCTTCTTAGGATTCATTACTATTCACTTTTGTAATTTTGTAGTTCACCAACATCTTCCATGACAATTATTCCATGTATCCACTCCCTTAAACCATAGTATTCTAGATATAGGTAGGATCCAAAGGAGAGTCACTTAAACTCCCAAATAGGATCGTTTGTTACATCAAGGGTACACATCAACTTGGCATAAAGTACTGCAATAAGAATGTGAACAATTTGGTTAATTATATTAATTCATATTGGGTTGAAGACATAAATGACAAGTTGACTTCAAGTTATGTGATTCATCTTGGATCTAGATCCATAGTCTAGTCTACTAAAAAGTAAATAGCAATTTATCTATCGACAACCAAGGCTAAATAAAAAGGTTCAATTAATGTTGGCACAGAAACATGATGGTTTCACAACCCAATGGGTGAGCTAGGATTCCCATTTAAGGAGAAAATTATAGCGTATTGTCAAAAACAAAATGCAACACTAGTTGAAAACCTTATTTCTTATGGTAAAAAAAGTATGTAAAGGTTCATCCCCATTATTTGAGACAATACAAGATGTTGTAATATTTTTTAATCATGAGATAGATGATCATATTTTTTATTATCTCTAATAAGTATGTAGAATTTCATTCCCACCATTTGCAATGATACAGAAAAATGTTGTACTTCTTGTTTATTGTAGGATACATGATCATATTATTTAAATCTTTATAAAGCCATTAACAAAAGATAAGTTTGTGAAACTTCAGGCTATGCTTGGGCTTTGGGAAGCTACAAATATGGGCAGTGTACAAAGATAGTTTCAAATCTTGAATCTCTAAATAAATGTGCTAACAGGTGGATGTTGAAATATCAACTTCCCCACACCTCTAGATCTTCCCAAGAAGGACAATGGATAGTCAGAGATTGAATTCAAAGTTGACTAGAAAGTTCAACTGGACAATTAATTGATCAATTGAGCCAACCAGAAGTGGTCTTGACTTACTGAATTGATGTGCAGGTTGGAGGAGAAAAGCGGGAGATCTAAGCATGCCTCAGGTGATCAAAATTCGTTATCCTCCTCATTCCAAGTGAGTTAGTTATGTTTTCGATTATATGTAGATGATCCCATGGATCGATCTATGATGGTGATATATGCAAGTATTTTATGACATCCACTATATGTTGAGTTATGCTTGTGCTTTAGTGTTGCAACGATGTATTTAGACACCACCTCTTCCTAGGATTCATTGTTATTCACTTTTGTAATTTTGTAGTTCACCAACATCTTCCATGACAATTTTTCTATGAAAAAAGGTTTTGCATCGACTCCCTTAAACCATAGTATTATGTATTTTTACCACCAAAGCATCTCATTTTAAATTTTATCAAGGTAGTCAGAGGTGGATTGTGCTTCAACTAGTTATTCCTAAGATAACACATTGTGTTCTATATTTTCTATTAATTTTTATTCTAATTCTAGTCTCTATAAGAAAAATTTCTAAAGAACTTGTGATTCCATTCCTTTAGGAAATTTTTTAGCTATTGTAATTTCTTGAAGAATGAATATGAGTATGTTCCTAAAGGGCCAAGATTTTCCATCTACCATTTCTTGGTTCTAGATTTTGGACCTAGGTGGTCAAACCACATTTATCCATCTTCAAATGGGATATTTTTTGGCCTCTCTCCTTTCTATAGATTTAGATGCATTGGCCAATGCTCTTTTCCTATTCTAGCACTCACTTATCAAGAAATTGTTTAGTTTTTCCATCATTAAAGCCTTTCTCTTCCTCGTATTCTTCTAGGTGTAGTTCCCATTCCTTGACTCAGTGTTAACCAATGAATTGGATTCAATGAAGTCTCTTTGGGTGAAGTACCTTTACCAGTGTTACCTCCTTTCTTCTCATGGGCCCCTAAAATTAGATTTAAATCTCCTCAAATGACCCAAGGAATCTTACGGAGGTTGTTCCTTTCTAAGGATATGAGGTTCCAATACAAAAGGCTAATTGATGTCAAGGTAGGACCATATATATTGCTCATAAAAAATGCAATATTCCATACCATTGAAAAAAGTTCAAATCTTACCCAAAATATTCTTATGAAGATCTATCTAATTTTGGGGATGTCTGGATTGGCCCTAAATACAAGTGCACTTTATCTAGGACTAAAACATTTATGGACACCTCCTCGAACCCTCCAAATTTATGCTCTTAATCTTTCCATATTATTTTATTTGTATTTTTTTTTTCTTTCATAAATGTTATGCGTGCCTTTTCCAATCAGAATTTCCTTTTCAATGCCCTTTTCTTTGGGTTAGGATCCAACCCCTTAATATTCCAAAAGGAAATCTTCTTAACTGCGATTATCTAAGATTCCCACACTACAGTTTTTCCTTGAGATCAATTACACAATGCAGTTCATCCAACGATAAACTCTATACTAAAGGAAGAGGAAGTATGTAGATATGACACAATCAAACCCGAATGACCAAAGTCTAGAATTGAATCGTACCAATCTCTACTAGGGTTTGCTACCAATTTCATACAAGTTGGAGTCTATGATTATTAGAAGCTTATCTCAACTTAGGCTTTGGATATATGGAGGGGATTTATGATCCTCTAAAAAAAAAAAAAATTTACCTTTGAGATTTGTTTGTCAAAATGGTTTGATTTTCCTCTAAAATGTTTTTTGCATTTAACTTTCAATTATGACCCATTAGCAATTCCATATTGGATTTGTATCTAGTATTAGTGGATTTGGGAGGATCTTAGGATTTGGATTTCTTAAAGGAATCTTAGAGACAGTGGAGGATCCCCTTCATGACTGACCTTGATTTTTAGGAGAGATAGAAGAGATAACCATGTAAGTGAGAAGAGAACATATGGAAGAGGTATTGATAAGGGGTGAGGAGCAAGGGAGGAAAACATGAAGGGATTCACAAGGGATGGGAAAGGTGGAGGGGGATTTTAGTGGGAGGTGGGGATGTGGGGAAAGAACTAAATCCAAAGAGGGAGGGGATGTGAGGATTACCTAGATCTAGAGTCACATTTGAAAGAGATGAAAACCTATTGTAACATTGAACCCCATGCGTTACTCTCCAAGTCTTCTTTTGTTGAGCCTTGGGATTAGACTTGGGTTGCCCTTTCTTTTAATTCTTTAAGGCATCTTGTCTTTTCTAGCCCATATTCGTGATATGCTCTACATTTGAAAAGGATACTCTAAGAATCCAAAACTTGTTTATGGACTTTTGCATCAATTTTGATTGATATTTTATTTGTATTGGGTTTATAAGATCGATGATTACATCGATCCTAATGTAAGACACTACTTTTCTATCGATAGATATGTTATTGAAATTATTTCAAAAGAAAGAAAGAAAAAAAATTAATGTTTTTAAAACAGTTTTTAATGTTTTTTATTTTTTTCACTTATTTTTTTAAGTTCTTTTGAAGTTTTTATTATTTTTTATGCTTTTTTTATTTAAATGTATTTTTATTTTTTTATTTTCTATGTTTTTTATGTTTTATTTTTTATTTTCTATGTTTTTTTAATTTTTATTCTTAAGGATTTTGTTTTTTTATGTTTTATTTATTTATTTATTTATTTTTGTTATTTTTACTTAAAATTTTAACCCCCAAAAAAAAAAAAAATTAATTAATTAATTAATTAATTAAAATTAAAAATTAAAAAATAAAATAAAATAAAACATAAAAAAATTGTAATTATGTTTGGATATAAAATTCATTAAAATTTCATAAAATTTGTTATTTTTCCAACTTTTTTTATTCAATTTTTTATAAAAATATTTTATTTAATACGTATTTTTTTAATTATATCTATATGCAAAATGTCTCTAAAATTGTTATTTTTTTGAAACAAATATTTTGTGTATTGAAGTATTAATTAACTATATATAAATTTATAAAAAATTCTAACCTCAAAAACTTTGCAAAAAAAAATCATTATAAAAAATCATAAAAAAACATTGCAAAGAAAAACAAAAAACACATGTTTGGAAAACCCTTAAAAACAAACATCTTAAAATGAAAAACAAGAATATGAATAAGTTAACTTGAATAATGGTTAAATGATCAACAATTTTAAAAAATTATGCATATTTAGGACATCAGAAAATTTTAAGTGTCCAAAATATGCCTTAAAAAATGTTGATGTTTTTTAAAATTTGCATTAAAAAAAATTTAAAGTGTCAAAAATAAGTCCTCTAAAATTGATGTTGTATGAGCACTTTTCAAAATCAACATAAAAATCACTAACATTTTTAAAAAAATGTTCATACTTGATACTTATGAAAATTTAAAGTGTCAAAAATATGCTTAAATAAAAAGTTGTATTTTGAATCAGCGGTTTTCAAAATTGGATGATTTTTTTGTTACCTCAAAAAAACGGGTAATCAATAAAGTTCTCGTTTGATTGGTACCTAATAGAAGACAACCAAGAACAAAATGAGACAGAGAATTTAGGTCCAATGACTAGGGAAAAACCCGCATAGGGAAAACCGAACTAGATTCTTCTATTAGATATCAATTGTTTAATAGAGATACATAATACAATGAGAGATCAAGAGAATGACTATGTTCACCCAAATCTGAACTAGTTGTAACATGAATATCATTGGGAGCAACAACAAATGCAAACATTGAATCAACTTTCCCTTCCACTAAATCAACACTGAAACACTGAAGCACCGAATCAACCTTGGCTCACAAAGTTTTGCTCTTACTCTGCAAGTCTCTCTCTCTCACAATCTTCTTCAAGTCTCTCCAACTCCCTATCTCAAGTTCAAATTCTTCTTTCACAATGCACAAGTAGTAGTAGTAGGAAGACATGAGACACATACATAGGAGGAGGAATGAATCCTTGTCATAAAGGAGGAGCAATACGCATGCCTTGAGGAAGAGTAACATATACCATTTAGGGGAGTGTAACTCATGCCATTAAGGAGAGAAATGCATGTTTTAGTAACGTGTGCCATTAAGAGAGGTATACATGCCTTAGTAACTTATGCTATTAAGAGAGGTATGCATGAGTGTAAGAGGAATCTTTTATGACGTGCCTTCAATGTGTAAGAGGAATATGTCATGTCTTTAATGAGTCTGTAAAAGACAAAGGAATATATCATTAAGAGAGAGAGAAAGAGAGTTGTGAAATGGCATGTGAGTCATCAAGGAGAGAGGTGCGAAGTGATTGAGGTGATGAAGGTAAGGTGACTTGTAATTCCTTTTAATAATAATATCATAGTATCATAAAGGATAATAATAATAATAATAATAATAATGATTAAGTCGAGATTGAACTATTAGGATTGATTAATGATAAGTTAAGTGAATTTCCTTCAACTATACTTGATTACCAATTGATGCAACGTGATTTACTATTTTTGGAAAGTCTTACTTGAGATGCTATACATGACTTTCTATTGTTAGAAAGTCACTCCAGAATTGTCAGAAATGAGATTTTATTTAAGGAAATTCATCCATGAGTTGTCAATTTTCAACACTCCCTCTCAACCAGGGAAGAATTTCTTTCTACAACAAAGATATCTTCTTTCTCTACTCATATGTGTTCATCTTTGCTCTGGAACAATGATGTTTCAATCTAATGAAGAAAAAACATCATAGGGGAGATTCATCTATCACCCAATATCTATTGATCTTCCCATCTTGACATGGACTTGGGGGGATTTCCACTTGTCAACACATGACAAGGATCGCGCACAACCAAGTCTCATATCTTCTTGGGGGGATTACCACTTGTCAACCCATGATAGGGATCACGCACAACCAAGCTTTACCATAAGACTCAAGTGGTAGAACATCTGCAATCCACGGACTTTAGGGGAATTACCACTTGTCAACACATGACAAGGATCGTGCATGTAGTGCCCCACTTTGGTTGATGGACACTGATCCTTCATACTTTATTCTTTGAGGACCTCAGGTTGAGGATCCAGACACATGACTCTATTATTAGTGGATTTGATGGTTATGTATGTTCTTTATTGATACTGTGATGATGACATCATTGATGGATATGTATGTTCTTTATTGATATCATGATGATGATAGAATTGATGGATAGGTATGTTTTCTATTGAGGTTACGATGATGATGGATAAGTATGTTTTCTATCGATGTTACGATGATAATGGCTTTGATGGATATGTTAATTTCCCATTGATGTTATGATTATGATAACCATGATGGATGTGTCCCTTATGGTAACTACTTACATTAGTTATGATTCAAAATGAACAACGATGTGAATGACGGTCATGTTGATGTTGCTATTATGATAATGACTAGCAATGAGAAACTTTGTTACTGATGATTATTGAGTATGACAGGAAACCACCAAAGGCACTCGCATATGATGAGCTGACAACATCTGGTTGATAGGAATTAATATTTTGTCTTTGAAATTATAAGTTCAGTTTGGAACTTTATATATATATATATATACACACTCTGATGATATGTCGGTGGTTGCAGGAACATGTTAGTTGCTTGGCCGAATGACTCACATATGGGTGATGGGGTTGTACAATTGGATGGAACAACATGGGAGGGGTGGAACAATGTTCCTAATCTCACCCGCTAGCACTCCCGCCGTGACTTAGGCTGGAAAGGTCGAAGTCCCTTCGCCTTAAAGATCACGATGTCGTGAGGGCAGGTCCCAAATTTGGTTCGCTCACGAGGATTTTCTGGGGGGCGCGCATCAAGGCAGATTCCTTGATCCCCAGCACCATTAGTCTCACTATAGCAGGCAACATATGAGATGATAGGGGTCTTTGTCATTGCACATATAATTTCCCCTCGTAACCACTGGATACTTGAAGGGCAAGTGGTGTGGCACCCTTGGAATTTCAAGAGAAATTCTTGAAGGGCACGATCGACTTGGCACCCTTGGTATCAAAAATAAATTCTTAGGCATGGCACCCTTGGAACTTCGAATGGAAGTTCTTGAAGAGCGTGACCAACTTGACACCCTCGACATCATTAAAGAAACTAATAAATATAATCATCATATGAAAATCCAACTAATTCATATCAAATGACATATGACGTTAGAACCAAATGAATTAAATCAAGAATAAAACTTAGGGTAAGGGAGGAGTAGGAAGAGATAAAATATTTACCATGATAACTCTACATTTTCCATGGTTAAACCAAAATATTAAATGGATAATGTACATAAGTAACTTAATTAGGCAAAAAGGGGGAAAGAGGGACATAGAGTTAAGTATAAAGATTTATTAAAAACTTTATTAAGAGAAGAGGGTGGTGAATTAAAATAAGATTAATAAATTAAAATTTGAGAAATTTAGAGAACTTCCATGTGGCAAAAGCCAACATAAGAATATTCATCAAAAGGGCAATTTGAGGTAGTTAGGGGACCAAATCTGAGAACCATCAATTAACTTCAGTAATAAACACAAATTAAGGAGTGAAAGGGGGAATCAAAAGACAACTAAGAGAAGAAATAGGAAACCTTGTTGGGTTGAGGGAAATATTATTTTTAAATGAATAATTAAGTAAATTATTTTTGGAGAGTCTTGATGAGAGGGCGACACATGGGTGGGTGAATAATCAAATTATGGGGTAATAAAAATAATTATTTATGCATGAAATTCCAAGTGTCACCTATGAAACCTTCTATAAAAGAAAGGGAAATGGAAGGGAAAAGGACCTTTTGTTTACCCTATTGTTGGATGGAGGAGATTATGTCATTTTGAGTGGTTACGAGCTATAGTTGAGTTTGGTGAGATAGATTTTTATAGAGAGGAGACTCTTGAGCCAAGAGGGGCTCACCTCTATCAGCTAGCACATTCCTTCGTTGTACAACCCCATTGCAGCTTGAGGGACCACGGGGAAGGAGAGTACCCAAGGAGTAGGCTAAGAGGTCAACCGGTGGGTCATTACATTCGGATTGAGCACGACAACATTCAGGCTTGGAGGTAGACGACAACAAAGGAGCTCAAGCAGCTGCAAGTCAAGCTTGGTTCTCGTCTAAGGGTGAATGGTACATGTGTTAGTTATATTGTTTTTAATTATGATGATTTCATTGTGTCTATAGTCAAGTTAAATATATGTATGTGTTATGAAGTTAAATTTATGGACTTGATATACGTGATTTAATTTTACTGAGTTTCAAACTTGTATGATTATGGTTTCACTTCCTAGTGACAGTGTAAAAAAAAAAAAATGTAAAGCCTAACGCTCATCTAGTAAATTATAGGATTGGTTCCTACAGTGCACAACCAAGTCTCATCTATGTCTGGGGGGATTACTACTTGTCAACACATGATAAGGATCACGCACAACCAAGTTTCACCAAACACATTGGTCAGATGAGTGGCAATCCCAACAAGCCCATCTTGTGGGTAGGATGCATACTGGGGTATATTCTTGGCAAGTCCCAGACTTTATGGTAGGGGGGATTACCACTTGTCAACACATGACAAAGATCGTGCACAACCTATAGTCAAGAGTTCCCTCAACCCGAGGAGCTCTCCTGGATCCAATTCCAACTTGGGAGTTCAAATAAGAGGGAAGAGCATAGCTCATTGTTCTCGTTCATCCATGACCTCCCCCGCCAAGAAGGGTCACATTCGTCAGTGCAAGTTGTTCTTTGAATACCAAAAACTTCCCATTTGGAAAATGCTTGGTAAACATGTCAGTTATCTAATAATCAGTTGCAATATGATGGAGTGGAATTACTCCTCTCTGCACCATATCCTGGATATAGTGATATTTAATCTCAATGTGCTTGGACTTGTCATGGAACGCGAAATTTTATGCAAATCAAATCCCATTTTTATTGTCACAGTAAATTATTGTTGTATCTAGTACATGCTCAAACAGCTCTCCAAAGAGCTTCCTCAGCCATATTGCCTCACAGCTAGCCATGCTAGTAGCAATTTACTTGGCTTTAGTCATGCTATGAGCTACAGACTTTTGTTTGTTGCTCGTCCAAGATATCAAGTAGGTCCCAAGCTAAAGTAACATCCAAATGTGCTCTTTCTGTCGGCATATTTACTAGCCCAATTGGCATCAGATTACCCATGTAGTCTCACATCTCCAAAAATATATCTCAATCTAAGATTGATGGTCCCATGCAGATATCTTAGCACATACTCAGCAACAATCCAGTGTGCATGTAATGGCTTAACCATATATTGGCTCAGAGTATTGACTGCAAAACATATGTTTGGTCTAGTGTTCGCTAAGAACATCAGTGCCCCAATCAGTTGTCAATAATCAGAAGGATTTGTCAAATTAGGACCTGCAGCTTCACCATATAACTTCTTGAAATTCATTTCCATTGGAGTATTCATGGACTTACATTTTTTCATACCAAATATTTCTAATAGATTGACAATATATTTTCCTTGAGAAAGGAAAATCTCACCAGGTATTTGCCATACCTCTCAGCCCATAAAGTAGTGCATCAAATGAAGATAGTTCATTTCAAACTCAGAAGCTAACTCCCTCTTACACTAGAGGATAAGAGGTTTTCCACCTATCAAGGATAAGTCATCAACATATAATACCAAAATCGAAAACATACCTTGAATTGTTTTGAAGTAGAGATTTGGATCAGTATTGCTTCTGGTAAAACCAAGCTTCATCAAGAAGTTATCAATGTGGGCATATCAAGCTCTTTGGGATTTTTTCAATCCATATAAAGCTTTCTTCAGTCTACACACATGAGTTTTCTAATCATGTACTTCATAGCCTTCTATTTGCTCCACAAATACTTCTTCCTTGAGGACGTCATGTGGAAAAGCAGTTTCCACATTCATTTGGTGAAAATTCCATCCCTGGAAGTTGGCATTATGGCTAATGTGTTGTCCTTGATGGAAACTTGCTTGACAAAAATGTCATTGATGTCAACTTGCTTATAATATGATGGTTATGGAACTAATGTAGATATCAGGAATATTGGTACAAATGTTATAGAGGATATGGAAAGAAAAAGGCAGTTCAGTTACAGAATGCATGAAAATTGTGAAGATTGAAAAGCATGCATGCCCCCTATGAAGCATATTCATGTACATATGCAGGTACTGTGAACAAAAGTCGTGTACAATATATGAAACTTGGAAAACTAGATACCAGGGGCCATTACTATGGTAATTTCCCATAGTATTGTGTCAGAAACGTCTATTTTATCCCGTCAACAAATACTAACAAAACTACCAAGGATTTACCTGAGGTATTGGCAAAGGCAAAACCTATATAAGGAGAAAGAGATCAAGGAGATAAGTGTGCAATGTAATGGGTTGTTAATGTGTGATATGATATGAAACAGGTATGCACTAGGGGGAAAGGAGAAGGCGTAGATCTGAGTGATCTAAAAGTGCATTGAATACTAATGGTTATACTTGACTAACTTGTTTATGTTTGAGTATCTAATGATGCAAGATTTGTTTGAATGAGTTTGAAGTGATTTATGAACTGACAGTAAAATTTGTAGAAAGTATGTTATGTTTGCAGCGAAGGTTGGTTTCAGTATTTTTAAAGCTTTGTACGCAGTTTGTGCTTTGTATTGTCGCGTACATCATACATATATTCTAAAGCAATTTGTTTAGATTGCTGCCTAATTTGGATGTTAGTATTCAGTATTTTGAAATATATACGCGGGTTTAATGCATGATAAGTGTATATACACATATATGGTTGAATATAGTCATGTATACATTCTAAGTTAAACTTGATCAGGGTTTGAATTGTTGCTTGATGATGACATTTGATGAAGTTTGTTTTATCTGCTATTGTTCGTCAATGATGTCTTTATCAGAATATTTGAATGTGTTGATGATTGGTTATTGAGTGGTAATTTGGCTTGGTATGGCATGACAATATTGACAGTGTTGGTCTGCTCTGGTTCAATGATTGATTTATTCTAGTGAATCAGTTGATTCAATTCTCAGAGACTCGGATTTTTAGTATTTTGTGAGTTGAGATCTGTACGTGGGTATTGTGCATAAGAAATGTGTATATACACTGGTTTTCTTCAGAGCAATCACATATATATTCTGGAGTTAATATTGATCAGGGTTTGTAGTGACTGCACATTGTTTCTGTGATGATTGCCTGATATCCAATAGTGTGATTAATCGGTGAATGGTTGAATGATTGATGTGTGACAGTATTAATTCGTATTGCATTGATTTCATTTGATTGCATTGGTTGAGATTCAGTTCAATGATTGGATTTCTTCAGTATTCAATGGTCTGATGTTTCAATAATTCAATTGGTTTACAGTGCTTCAGTGATTTAGATTTTGACATTCATTATTGACATATTGGTTTGGGCTTATTATTGGTGTGGGTCTAGTATTAAAATTTGATAAAAGGTGGCCTACATGTTTTGATGTTTGTTTAAGATAGGTGGATCCAGTGTGAAACATTCCGAAACATGGTCCACAAATTGTTGAAGGTTGCATCCTTCAGTGACAGGGTAGGAGCTCCCTTCCGATAGGAGCCAGTAAACAAGATCAGGGTGTTGTAGCTCCCTTCCAGTAGGTGTTGGAGAAAGAGTAGAGGTTGTAGCTTACTACAAGTGGGTGCCTGCATGTTAGTAAGAGTCTGCGTTATTACAAGATTTAATGAATATTTTCTTTATATAATAAGAAAAAAGATAGAGACGACAACAGCAGTGGTTTTCCACCACATTGGGTTTCCACGTAAAATCCTGGTGTTCATATGTGTTGATGGGTTGCTTATCTCTTGTGATTTATATGTTCTTTACTGCATGCTGGATGGCTAATGAACTAATAATGCAATTATTGAATTAAACATCTACTGGAAGTTCTGAAATTAACTAATATAAACATACACAGTTTTCATTTACTAAAGTCACATACTCACGCGGGTTGCATGAATAACAGTAGCGTATATATTTCTGAATGTGAAATTGGAAAGTAAAGTAAATTAAAAATAATGATGCACCCCCCCCCCCCCCCGCTCTCCAAGTATTTTTCCTAACACCTGCTAGCAGTTAGAGCCACAATAGATCAGATGATAGTATATCGGGCAACAAGTGCAAAAATCTCATCATAGTTTATTCCCTCTTTCTGAGAGAAACCTCTAGCCACAAATCTAGCTTTATATTTTTCGATATTGTCATATGTGTCATATTTAATTTTATACAACCATTTAGAAGTCACAACATACTTATCTTTAGGTCTTGGAACTACTTCTTATACATCATTATGTACGATGGACTCATATTTTTTGGCCATTGCATCTTTCTATACTTGATATTTCATTGCTTCTTCAAAAGTGCATGGTTCAGCCTGAATAATGTTGCTCATGGCTACAATGTTTCTCTGGAACCAGCATGGTTTCTTGCTTTCTCTGAAGGTTCCTCTGGGAGAAGCATATCTATCAACATCTTGTAGAGTGTCATGAAGCCATAATGGTCTCTTTCTAGCAGGAGGATCCAAGGGGTCCATTGGCTCCATGGGTTCATCACCAAGATCAGGCTCAAGCTCGGGATCTTCTTGAATTTGAAAGGCATCATCATGTCTATCAACATTAACAGGAGGAAGAGGAGTGTCTCTTTCCTTTCCAAGAGTTGCATCTTCATCAAATGTTACATCCATGTTAAACTTTATAGTTCTTTGACTAGGTACATATATTCTGTAAGCTTTAGAATTTTCATAATAACCAACAAACGTACCTTTCTTACTAGAAGTTTCCATCTTGTTCCTCTTTCCTTTAGCAGATGAAAGTAGACAAGGCAACCAAAAAACCTAAGTGCCCAACCTCGGGCTTTTCACCAGTGAAGACTTCTTGAGGAGTCTTATTGTTTACGGCTCGGTGTGGAGATCTATTCTGGACATAAACAACAACATTAGCAGCTTCTCCCCACATAAAATTTGGTAGCTTTTGATCATGCAACATAGCTTTGACTGCTTCCATGATAGTTCTTTTCTTTCTCTCAACCACACCATTTTGTTCTGGGTTATATGGCACGGTGGTCTCTCTCTTGATTCCAACTTATTTACAAAAGTAAATGAAATCATTTGAAGTGAACTCTCCTCTATTATTAGATATGGAGATTTTGATATGATTTCCAGTTTGTTTTTCTACCAGAGTTTTGAAGTCTTTGAACATGTTAAATGCTTGGATTTTTTTTTTTTTAAACAAAATCCATGTCTTGCAAGAAAATCATCCACAAAAATTATATAATACAAGTAGCCACCAAGAGAGTTTATGGACATAGGTCCACATAAATCAGAATGCATAAGATGAAGTACCCAACTGGTTTTTCTTTTGCTTAAAGGGAATGGTCCCTTTACACGCTTTCTACTTGTACACCCTTGGCAAACTCCATCATGACCCACCCTAATCTCTAGCATTCCAAAAACCATCTTTCTCACATGAGGCAATGCTTTACAGTGCAGATGAGCAAACCTTTAGTGCCAAAGTTCACATTGATGATTGTTGTCATGAATCAACGCATGGATCGGTCTTCCATTGATTTTATAAAGACCTTCAAATCTTGATCCCAGGGTGAAAGCATCTCTCATGTTAGATCTCATTGGCCAAGTGAGAAATTTTCCATTTATGAAATAAATTTTCATTCATTTGTCTTATAAGGCATATATAAATACAAGATTCTTTTTCAAACCAGGTACATACAAATTTCTTGAAAAGATATAGTTTTACCTTGATTCAAATGAAAAGAAATTAAACCAAATTCCTTTATAGGATATGTAGAGTTATCTCTAACAATGATTTTCAGATCTGCCTCCCTCTCAACCAGGTTTGATAGAACTTCTTTATAACCATTAAAGTGTCTTGAAGCACCACTATCAACCAACCAGTTGTCACAAGAATCTATAGGAGAGGAACTAGAAAGATAAGAAACGAGAAAGTATCGTGATTATGTTTCAGCTGCATTATTATCATACATTGGGTTCCTTCAACTCTTGGAAGAATGGTAGCTTTCTTTACGAATAGCGAGAGCTTCTTTTCTTATTCTATAATAAGGTCTAAAAAAGTTGCCACGATTGTTGTAGTTGGATCTTGGTGCTCTTCTATTTTTTGGACAGTCACGAGCATAGTGGCCATGCTTATGGCAATTGTGGCATTGAACTTTTGATAAGTCCATGTTCCATTTATAGGAACTGTTAGATCTAGGAGCAAACTTTCTTGAAAAGTGATGACCTATTTTTCCTTTTTGCTTCTTGACTTGGAAAACAAACATAGTAGGTTCTCCCTCTTCATTCTTGGGAATTATTCCACTGGAAATCATTTTGACCTCTTCTTGACTACACTTTCCTATGATTTCATCAAAGGTGGGAAATGTATCATTGTTGTTGATGATAGTAATAAAATTTTCCCAAGTTGAAGAAATACCTCCAAGTGTAATCAACACCAACACTTTATCAGATACAATTTCACCAGTTATTGACAACTAATCCTTGATTTTAGAAATCCTCATGAAATATGCTTGAATGGTCTCTCCTTTTTTCATCTTAATGTCCTTGAATTGATTCTTCAAAGCAAGGATTTGACTCAAGTTGTTTACTTGATACATTCCAATCAACTTGTCATACATTTCCTTATATTTCTTCAACTTGAGGACATAGGTGATGAGATGGTCTCCAAGGGAATCAAGGATAATATTCTGAGCCTTTACTTCTCCTTTCTTGAATATGGCTTTGATAGCAGCATTCAAATTTTTTGGTGGTTATCATTAGGGGAATTTTGAGGTATAAATTGGGCTTCCTAAGGAAATTATAAAATAATAGTAGAAATAATAAAATAATATTAGATTACATCATCAAATTTTAGAGGCAAAAAAGAAAAAACTATTTTTTCAACTCGTATTTTCAACTTATCTCCTTATGGGTTTACTCAAATTTCATAATTTGATTCCTCATTCAAGGAGTGTCCATGTTTTATACTTTTGATGGAACCTTCTACTTGAAAAATGAGAAATACATGAAAATGTGATTGCAATCATGTGTTTTCATGTATTTCTCATTTTTCATGTAACAGGGTCCATCGAAAATATGCAACATGGGTACTCCTTGGATGAGGAATTAAATTTTGCATCTCACGAGTACTCCCGCTTGAAATTTAAGTAAAACCATAGGGAGATAAGTTGAAAATATATGTTGAAAAAGTAGTTTTATTATTTTATTATTTTTTAATCTTTTTACTTGTTTACCCCAAAAATGGTGAATCACCCCCCATGGTTGACATCAGTATCTTGAATCCTATTGGTTCTTATAAAGCTTATTTTGGTTGTACATTTTTCTTAGGAGGCCCATTTTAGACCTCAAAAGTTCTCTAATGGCTACCTCGCCTTCCACATATTCCAATACATCATTTTCTTCAAGAGTAATATCCAATATTGCCTCCCATAGACCAAAATTCGAAGCATCATTCAGTTTCTCTTCATTCTTGAAGAAGAAGACATCTTGATCAAGTCAAATAAATTTCAACAACAAGTAAGAACTCTTTGAAGTAAAATTTATGCAAAATTAGTGATAGCTCTTATCTTCTTGGGCAAAGAGTTTTAGCGGCAAGTAAGATCTCTTTGAAGTAAAATTCTTCCAAAGGAGTAATAGCTCTTGTCTTCTTGGGCTTGTCTTCACCAAAGCTCTAATACTGTGTGGAAATTATGATGTTCTATGCTTAAACAATTCTTATTCTTAAAACTTTTTTTCGTTGCAATATTAGTTAAGCAAATGTAGATAGAACATAAACAAAATGCACAATAGAAAACAGTGAAGAACAAAATGAGACATAGAGAATTTATGTCCAATGACCAGGGAAAAAACACAAGGCGAAAACCCAACCAAATTCTTCTTCTATTAGATATCAATAGTTCAACAAAGATACAGAGTACAATGAGAGACCAATACCCAAATCTAAACAAGTTGTAGCATGAATATCATTGGTAGCAACAACAGAAGAAAACACTAAATCAACCTTCTATTCAACTAAATCAACACTGAAGCATTGAATCAACCTTGGGTCACCAAGTTCTGCTCTTACTCTCCAAGTCTCTCTCTCTCACAATCTTCTTCAAGTCTCTCCAACTCCCTCTCTCAAGTTCGTATTCTTCTTTCATAATGCACTAATAGTAGTAGGTGAGAATGCATGAGACACATCTATAGGAGGAACGAATCATTGTCATAAAGGAGGAGCAATATGTGTTGATCAGTGGTTGTCATTGATGTCAAACCAAACAGCACCAGGGGATACCTCGATCTTGCATGGGAATTTTGAATTGACAACTTACTCTATTCTGAGTCAAGGATCTTTTTGATGGATTCTACTCATCGAGATGTTTCTGTTGATATATGGAAAACCACGTAATTATTCACGATTTGAGAGGTATTCATGTTTGAAGTTAGTAACCCTGGTTAGTGGGCTAAAACACCATGGAGTTGTGGCATGGCACTCATCATTGGTTGTGGTCATTGAATAGTCAATAATTAAAAATGTTTTAAGCTCCTAAAAGCCCTCCAACATTCACATGTTGAAGACCCTCTCAACCTTAGCATTTCTATAAATTGTGACCCTCATATCCTACTCATGCAAGCATATTGCTGCTTCAAACAGGCCATCGTGGCATTTTCGCTGTAACTTTTTTTTCTATGAAGCTTCAGAAGCTGAAATTCAAACCCATTTGAGCCGAAATCTTGATGAACTGCGTGACAAAATTTCAGATCTTGGTTCGCTATATTTTCGGAGATATGATCTGAGGAAGTTAGGGTTTTTGCAAGCTCCCAAATTCCATGTCAAATAGGTGACCTTGGGAAAATCATCATAACTTTCTCTCTGAGCATTTGATTCAAATTTCGTAAAAAGTGACAAAAATAGGACAAATTGCAGTTCGTTGGGTATCCTTTTCAGGACCGAAGGTCGAAACAGTGACACATGACACTTAGTACAAGTTCGCTCTACTGAACCAGTCTATAATCAGGTCATCATGGGTGATTGGGCATAACTCTTTCTTGAAGAATCCAATATTGATCAGACTTGTGGGGTTGGAAAGAGGACTTGGAGGGCTACCACATGATGAAATTTCAGACCTTGGAGATCTGAAATTACATATATACAGCAGATTTAATATCGAGCTTCTAAAAGGCAAGAAAAAGTATGCATTCAAGGATCGCTACAGTAAGGACCACACATCAACAGTCAAGGGTAAGTCTGTTACAACAAGGTATGTATGATTAGTGTTTGCATTTGAATTTGAATATCATATCTGACATGTGTTTTTTGCAGGACAGTGTAAGTATTTTGTATGTATGTTTGTTTGGGTTTTGTTCATAAATGTTGAACGTATTTACATTTGAAACTTGAATATTTCTCTGACATATGTTTTGCAAGACAATGTAGGTATTTTGTTTGTATATTGGTTTGGGTCTTGTTCATTAATGCATGTGCAGGAAGGAGCACACAATAGGACAACTCGGACACAACTAGAAGGACATGTAGCACCAAAGTACCATTACTTGAAGCAAGCACAACAATACCTCAATAGCTGCCAGTGATCCAAGAACCAGTGTCAAGTCAAGTATCAAGTCGTCTCAAAAGTCAGTGTTATAAAAATCATCATTGTAAAATTGCAAAATAGTCATTATTGTAAAAGATTCAATCTGCCTAGAGTTGAAGAGGCATTGTTGGGAGGTATAGGACTCATTGTTGGATAATGTTATGGTTGGGTTGTAAATCATAGTGTGATTGGGTGATTGGTCTAGTTCAAGAAAATCATTGTGAATCATATTGTATCGTGGATCATTGTCCCTGGTACAGGAGTCCACACTCTTTTCCTATTTCTGATCATTATATGGTGCATGAAGTCACCTACACGTTGGAACCTGTGAACACTTCAGGGTAGTAGGTCGGTCTAGGATGTCGAGGCATTCATTCAGTTGACTACTGAAGAAACCAGGTTGTTGAGGCATCCTTCCAGTGGGAGCTGGAGAAGAATGATTTTCTAGAATTCAAGGAAGTTGTAACTTTCATTTCAGTTGGGGCTGAAGATTAAAGAATTTATTAGAAAAGTGTTTGATGGTTTTTTACCCGGAGGGGGTTTTCCACCTAAAATTCGTGTGCCTATTGTGTTCTATTGCTTACTGTTGTTACTGGATAAACATTAAGAATAATTGAAGATTAACTAATGCTCTGAAAAATATTTAAAAGTGCTAATTGCTAAGGAATATTGATTCACCCCCCCTCTCAGTATTTCCAACAATTGGCATCATAGCTTGGTTCCTTCAATGGTAGTCTAACAACTAGAAGGAGATCATGGAGTATACTAAGATTAGAGTTCCTCTGTTCAATGGAAATAACTACGCACTTTGGAGTGGAAGAATGGAGGTTCATTTGTTGGCGCAAGGATACAAAGTATGGGAAATCGTTGAAAAAGGATTTACAGCGACCCAGGATGAACAAGGTAAGAAAAATATGGTATATGATGCAAAGGCTAAAGATCTCATTATCAGTGGGCTTATCGAATCTATCTATCTTAATTACTGTGCTAAAGAAGTATGAGGTAAGCTTGAGAATATATATGCAAGTGACTCAAACGTGAAAGAAGAAAAGCTTCAAATTTACAGGGAAAAATTTAAGCAACTCAAAATGAAGGAAGATGAAAATATTGTTGCATATTTTTAGCGTGTTGATGAAACAACAAATGCATTGGAAGGTTTGGGAGAACCTGTCAACACAAAAATTGTTGTTCGAAATATCCTTAAAACCTTATCGACAAGTTTCAACCCAAAGGTATATGTCTTGGAATATAGTTCGAATCTAACCAATCTCAGCAAAGATGAATTGCATGGAGTCCTTACGGCATATGAAATGAGGATTGAAGAAGAGGACAACACATCTCACATAGAAACAGCATTTGTTGCATCCAAGAAGAGGAGAAAATCCGAAAAGGAGCCAAGTCCTTCTATGACAACAAAAGAAGATGGATATGAAAAATCTAACAAGAAGGTAGACCTCCCAGCCAACTCAAGAGATAGGGACTCGCAGGAAGAACCATGGAAGACAATTCCTCAAAGAAGATTTCCTCCCAAGTATCAATCTATCTTCTATGGTCATTGTTATTCATGTGGAAGCTTTCGACATATAGCTATAGAATGTCGCACGTATGTTTGGAATAAATACAGTTTCGGGAGATCTTTCAAAAATGGATATTCCAGAACTCAGAAAAATATTAATAGATTTGATCATTTGAGAGATGATGTCGAATGTTACAAATGTAACAATTTGGACACCTCGCTAAAGATTGCAGACTTGGAATTTCTTCAAAAAAAATCTTGCAAAATCAGAACAAATATGGAAAAAGAAGACTGAAGAATGTGTTATCGCTCTCAAGGCTCAACGCATCAGAAACATTTGGTATGTTGATAGTGGTTGCTCAACTCATATGATTAGAGATAGGAATAAATTCATATCCTTGAAGGAAAAGAAGGATGGAACAGTGTCTTTTGAAATGACGTGTCTTCAAACGTCATAGGAGCAGGTACGGTCACACTTGAAAGCAAGAATGCATTAGCGAAGGATGTGTTGTTGGTTGAAAATATGAATCACAATCTACTCGGTGTTGGAAAGATGTGCGATCAAGGACACACAATGTTATTTAACTCTAAGAAATGTGAAATCAGGAAAGACAAGTTCGATAAAATTGTGGCTACAGCAAGCAGAGCTCCAAATGACATATATATTTTGGATGAGACACCTAAAGGGTGATTTTTGGCGAAAGAAGATGAAAGTTGGTTATGGCACAAACAGACATATAAATTTCGACAATTTGGTCAGGATCAGCAAGAAGGAAGCAGTAAGAGAAATGCCTAAAATTTCAAAACCTACCAATACAATATGTGAATCTTCTCGGCACAGCAAGCAGAAAAAAGTTGAGTTCAAGACAAAAGAACACTTTGCATCACGTCCACTGGAATTAGTACATACTGATCTGTGTGGTCCTATGAGAACAAAAATTTTAGACGGAGAATTATATTTTATGCTAATGATAGATGATTACACCAGAATGACAGCCATCAGCTTCTTAAAGAAAAATATGGAGGCATTCGAGTGTTTTAGAATCTGCAAGGAATTGGTCGAAAATGAAATTGATTTGAAGATCAAATGTTTGAGATCAAATAATGGCGAAGAATTCACTTCCAAGGTATTTTAGCAGTACTTTGATGAAAATGGAATAAAAAGGCAATTCTCAACAGCCAGAACACCACAGCGAAATAGAGTTGATGAAAGAAAAAACAGAATCGTACAGGAAATGGCCAGAAAAATGTTAAATGAATCAAAATTAGATGATAAATTATGGGTTCAAGCAATCGATACAGTCGTATTCATTATAAACAAAGGTATGCTAAGGAACACTTGTAGCATGACTCCATACAAACTATAGAAAGGAAGACCGACTAACGTCAAATACTTAAAAATATTTGGAAGAAAATGTTACATCAAAAGAGAAGATAAAAAACTGGGCAAGTTTGATTCCCGTGTCGATGAAGGTATTTTCATTGGTTATTCACGCAAAAGGAAGGCTTATAGATGCTACAATCTGAGGTGAAAACAAATAGTGGAAGGCATAAATGTAACTTTTGATGAAGATTGTGTTACAAAGGATGACGATAATATTGCCCCTTCAAGCAAATCTAAGGAACCTGAGGGAGAATCTGTGAAGGATGAAGAAGAAGCTCCAGAACAAGACCAATCAAATAAGGACACAACAGTCAACCAAGAGGAAATAAGAAATGATCAGCAAGATGTACAATATGTTGGAATCACGATTGCCGTTAGACCAAAACCCGCAGGCTTTAGTCTCCACTACAATCGCCAGAGTTAGGATCCACGAGAGGCAGCTAGTCCATGTCGCGAAACACACAGGGAGCGTTGAACCCAATGTCCAACAATCTCCCCCCCAACGCGAGCCAGGTGAGTTTCGAACTCGAGACCTGTCACTCTGATACCACTTGTTGGAATCACGATTGTCGTTAGACCAAAACCCGCAAGCGTTAGTCTCCGCTACAATCGCCAAAGTTAGGATCCACAAGAGGCGGTTAGTCCATGTCGCGAAACACACGGGGAGCGTTGAACCCAATGTCCAACACAATAAAATTCTCCAAAAGCTTTAAAATAATGGTGTCAAAAGAATCATCCGTCAAATTAAATCATCGGCAACATAAATGAAGGAATTGGAACCAGAAGAAGTCGACAGCTTCATTCATCACAACAAGCACACCTTACTTTTTTAGCAACTTTTGAGCCTAGCAATTTTGAGGAAGCTAGTCAAGATGAACACTAGGTAGTAGCTATGAATGAAGAACTGGATCAAATTGAGAAGAACGACACCTGGGAATTGGTTCCACGACCAAATGATATAAATGTTATTGGAACTAAAAGGGTCTTCAAAAAAAAATTGAATGAGGACGGACAGGTTACCAGGAAAAAAAAAATATTAGTCTGCAAAGGATATGCACAAGTTGAAGGAATTGATTTTGAAGAAACATTTGCTCCCGTTGCCAAAATGGAAATATCAGAATGTTTCTCGCTTATGCATGCACGAGAAAAATCAAGGTCTACCAAATGGATGTTAAGTCAGCCTTTCTAAATGGTGAATTGGAAAAAGAAGTTTACATTGAACAACCTGGAGTTTTTCTGCTCTCTGAAAAGGAAGACTTTCTAAATGGTGAATTGGAAAAAGAAGTTTACATTGAACAACCTGGAGTTTTTCTGCTCTCTGAAAAGGAAGACTATGTCTGCAGATTAAAGAATCCACTATATGGTCTCAAACAAGCTCCTAGAGCTTGGTATGCTCATCTTGATGGACATCTACATCAACAAGGATTCAAGAAAGGAAGCGCCGACAACAATCTCTATGTGAAAGTGGATCAAGATAGCCTAACAATTATCAAGGTATATGTGGACGATATAATATTTGGAAGCAACGATGACAGATTAAGTAAAAACTTTGCCACAAAGATGCAAAGTGAGTTTGAAATGTCTCTACTTAGCGAGCTGGCATACTTTTTAGGGCTTTAGATATCTCAACAGGATAAAGGAATATTTATATATCAAACCGAGTACATCAAGGAAATGCTCAAGAAATTCAAGATGGAAGATTACAAGCATGTCCTTACCCCAATGGTAACAAGTTGCAACTTAAGTTTAGAAGATTCATCAAAGGATGTGGACCAGAGGTTGTATAGATCTATGATTGGCAGCCTTCTATATGTGACAACTTCTTGACCATACGTAATGCAGGTTGTTGGACAAGCAGCAAGATTCCAAGCAGCACCAAAAGTATCTCATATTATTGTCATCAAAATAATTCTCTGATATCTTAAGGGCATAACATAATATGGTTTATGGTATCCCAAAGGAAATGATCCATTTATCCAAGCTTATACAGATGCAGATTAGGCAGGAAGTGTGGATGATCGAAAGAGTACCAGTGGAGCAGCATTCTATCTAGGTGGTTGCCTTGTTTCATGGTTAAGTAAAAAGTAGTCTTCAATCTCAGTATCCACAGCAGAAGCAGAATATATTGCGACAACAACTTGTTCTACTCAAGTTCTCTGAATGAAGCAAACTTTGCAAGATCTTCAAGTCAAGTTTGATGAGCCTATTCCCATATTTTCGATAACTCCAGTGCCATTAGTATATCCAAGAATCATGTGATGCATTCCAAAACAAAGCACATTCTGATCAAATATCATTTCGTTAGAGAGCAGGTCGCCGAAAATAATATCAAGCTTGAATATGTTGGCACAAAGGAAAAAATTGTTGAGATATTTACCAAACCATTACCTCATGAAGAATTTGAGTATCTTCGCTAAAAGCTTGGGATTCTACCAAGTTCTCATTAGGCTCTTTCTCTTATCTAACTAAGTAGAAAAGGGGAGTAGAGGTGTGTAAAGGTTCGCAGGCTGACAGTTTGTCAAAGGGAGTTACCATTTTCCATTGATGACAAAGGAGGAGAGAATGCAATAAGAGTAGGAAGAAGTGTCATGATCAAAAGGGGAGTACTTGTGTTGCCATCAATGCCAAAGGGGGATATTTTTTATCAGTGGTTGTCATTTATGTCAACCCAAGAAACGTCAAGGGATACCCCAATCTTGCATGGGCGTTTTGACTTGACAACTTACTATATTCTGAGTCAAGGATCTTTCGGATGGATTCTACTCGTCGAGATGTTTCCATTGATATATGGCACGCCATGTAATTCTTCACGGTTTGAGAGATATTCGTGTTTGAAGTTAGTAACACTAGTTAGTGGGCTAAAACCCCATGGGGTTGTGGCATGGCATTCATCATTGATTGTGGTCATTGAATAGTCAATAATTAATAATGTTTTAAGCTCCTAAAATCCCTCCAACGTTCACTTGTTAAAGACCCTCTCAACCTAAGCATTTCTATAAATTATGACCCTCATATCCTCCTCATGGAAGGATTTCGTTGCTTCAAACAGGTCATCGTAGAATTTTCACTATAAATTTTTTCTACGAAGCTTCAGAAGCTTAAATTAAAACCCATTTGACCCGAAATCTTGATGAACCTCCTGACAAAATTTCAGATCTTGGTTCTTTATATTTTTGGAGATATGATTTGAGGAAGTTAGGGTTTTTGAAGGCTCCTGAATTCCATGTCAAACAAATGACCTTGGGAAAATCGTCATAACTTTCTCTCTGAGCATTGGATTCAAATTTCATAAAATTTGACAAAAAGAGGACGGTTGTAGTTTGTTGGTTATTGTTTTCAGGACCGAAGGTCGAAACAGTGACACATGGCACTTCGTACAAGTTCGTTCTACTGAACCAGTCTATAATCAGGCCATCGTGAGAGATTTGGCATAACTCTTTCTTGAAGAATCCAATATCGATCAGACCTATGGGGTTGGAAAGAGGACTTAGAGGGATACGACAGGATGAAATTTCAGACCTCAGAGATCCAAAATTACGTAGATACAGCAGATTCAATATCGAGCTTCTAGAAGGCAATAAAAAGTATGCATTCAAGGATCACTATAGTAAGGACCACACATCAACAGTTAAGGGTAAGTCTACTACAGCAAGGTATGTATGATTAGTGTTTACATTTGAATTTGAATATCATCTCTAACATGTGTTTTTTGCAAGACAGTGTAAGTATTTTGTATGTATGTTTGTTTGGTTTTGTTCATAAATGTTGAACGTATTTACATTTGAATTTTGAATATTTCTCTGACATATGTTTTGCAGAATAATGTAAGTAGTTTGTTTGTATATTGGTTTGGGTCTTGTTCATTAATGCGTGTGCAAGAAGGAGGACACAATAGGACAACTCGGACACATACTAAAGGACGTGCAGCACCAAAGTACCATTACTTGAAGCAAGCACAACAATACCTCAGCAACTGTTAGTGATCTAAGAAGCAGTGTCAAGTCAAGTATTAGGTCGTGTCAAAAGTCAGTGTTGTAAAAATCGTCATTGTAAAATTGTAAAAGATTCAATCTACCTAGAGTTGAAGAGGCATTGTTGGGAGGTATAGGATTCATTGTTGGATAATGTTATGGTTCGATTGCAGGTCATATTGTGATTGGGTGATTGGTCTAGTTCAAGAAAATCATTGTGAATCATATTGTATCGTGGATCATTGTCCCTGGTACGGGAGTCCACACTCTTGTCTTATTTCTGATCATTATAGGGTGCAGGGAGGTGCTAGGTTGGTGCATGAAGTCACCTATAGGTTGGAGCCTGTGAACACTACAGGGTGTTAGGTCGGTCTAGGATGTCGGGGCATCCATTCAGTTAACTACTGAAGAAACCAGGTCGTTGGGGTGTCCTTCCAGTGGGAGTTGGAGAAGAATGATTTTCTAGAATTCTAGGAATTTGTAAATTTCATTTTAGTTGGGGCTAAAGCTTAAAGAATTTATTAGAAAAGTGTTCGGTGATTTTTTACTCGGAGGGGGTTTTCCACCTAAAATTTGTGTGCCTATTGTGTTTTATTGTTTATTATTGTTAATCGATAAACATTAAGAATAATTGAAGATTAACTAATGCTCTAAAAATATTTAAAAGTGCTAATTGCTAAGGAATACTGATTCACCCCCGCCCCCCCGCCCTCAGTATTTCCAATAGGATGCATGCCTTGAGGAAGTGTAACATATGTCATTTAGGGGACTGTAACTCGTGCCATTTAGGAGAGAAATGCATGCTTTAGTAATTTATGCCATTAAGAAGGGGTATGCATGCCTAAGTAACTTATGCCATTAAGAAGAGGTATCCATGCCTTAGTAACTTATTCCATTAAGAGAGGTATGCATGCCTTGGTTAAGGAGAGTGTAACATATGCATTATAGAGAGCGTAAGAGGAATCTTTTATGACATGCCTTTAATGAGTGTGATCACTCTCAAATTTTCAAATTTTTTTTTATAGGGTCATCATAAGCTTCACCTTGTCTCATTAGGTTAGATCATTCAATTGATGAGAAATTCACTTAAGCATGTTTATTATAAGTCATAAACACTTCATAATTCTTGTCATTAGGGTCATATCCACAATAATCCACCTTGGGTTCACTTGCATAGTCATCAAATTTTAAAAAAGAGCCACTTGTCTAGGTTTTCACAGTTTCGTAGTGAATACAATGCAAAATAGGCAGATTTCGCTACGAAACTACCTGACAATTTAGTAGTAAATCTGACGATTTCTCTATTTTTTTACTTTTTGAGTAGTCAACTTCAAGGGCAGTTTCTGGGCAAACAGAGAAGCATTCTAAGAAACTGAGACAGGATATTGTCAAGCACAGATCAAATAACATTAGCTTCTTTCATTTTCTCAGGTGCTACAAATTTGGAGATTCAAAGATGTCTTTGGGCTCTATTTTCAGAATGCGTTTTTTTTCCTGTTTGATACATGTTTTTCAAATGCAGTTCTCGGACACCTGGAGATGTTTTTCAAAAAACCAAGAGAGGTTTTTATTCAGAACGAATTGAACTACAAAAACCTCCCAGTTTTGCAACAACTATCAAGGATATGGAGATAGGAGCTCATCTTTGAACCCTATTTGTTCAGAAAAAAACAGAGTCATTTTATTAGTAAATAAACTTGCTAAAGGTGAAAAAGATGCTTTTTGAAGAGGGTAAGAGGCATTTTGAACCAAGTTTGCTTTATCATCGTTCATCATATCAATTTCAGACCTATTGGTGAAATTTTGAAGAAAAAGGAGAATTTTGAAATTTTTACACTTTAGGTGTTTCCGCAGCGTGTCCCAGGGTTGAAGCCAGTTTTCGCTACGGAATTTATGAAGATGACTTTTCGACAAAAAAGGTGATTAAACTTGGAATTAAATCTTGGGAAAATTGTGTATTAGCTCTTTAAACCTATCAAATAAATCCATGAAAGAAAAGAGAGCTAAGAGGTGGTGGAAATTGATAAATTAAATTTGCTACCAAAAGTTGCTACGAAATGAGCGCTACAAAATTTTTGTACATGATTGTTTTAGCAGTCAAATTCAAGTTTGATTTCTGACCAAATGAAAAAAGATTTTGGAAATCTGAAAGAGGATTTTCTTCAACACATGCCCATCTACGCAAACCTCTCTCAGGTTCTGAAAATCCATCAGGGTTTGGAAATTATACACTCATCTTTGAAGCCTATTTTTCAGAATTTTCACTAACCAGATTTGTGAAAAAATTGTAAAATTCGACTTGGAGGAGGTCCAACTCAGCATCCACGTGACATAATGACACATCAGCACTCTAGTACACTCAGAAAATTAGTTGGTTGCAGTTGATAAGGGTTATTAAATTGATTTGTTGAACTATTAATGAAAGAAGAGTCCTTTTTGTATTCAAACTCTGCAAAACAGAAATATCCATAGGAAGTCTCCAAGTGATGGAATCATGTTTGAAATAGGTCTTTGAGGTGGGAATTCGAGGTGAGCAAAGTGGAAAATCATTTGTATGAGTCCTCACTCTATAAATGAGAGATTTTTAGAGTTAGAAAAGGTTGGGAGATGTTATGTATGCACTACTATTGTAATATTTCACTATGAATAATATACTTTTGTAGCAGCTTGTTTCAGACCCAAGATTCATTATATGTTCTTATCTATGATTGTTTATCTTAGTCCTTTTGATCTTTATGCAGTGGATCATGTGTAATCACTTGGAATTCAGTAATATGCTCCAATTTCCTATACACATGTAGTTGTTGTTTTGTCCTTTATGTGTGATTTGATAAGAATATAAGTGTCTTGGCTTCCATGACATTTGTTGTTTTGTAATTGAGGTTTACAATGACTCCATAAGCCCAATAGTAGAAAATCCTCTACATTTTCCACCTACAATCACATACAATCAAGTCATTATCATAGAGTTAGCCATACAATAGAGTTCTTATTGAAAAAATCATAAGTTATCTTGAGAGAGCCCTCTCAGACTGAAGAGGCTAATCTTCAGTCAAAAGCTGGTATGAATAAGTTACTCCAAGTTGACCATTGAAGCAGCCCAATAGGAACTCAATTTGGTGATAATGGAGTGTAAAAGGAATATGCCATGGCTTTAATGAGTGTGTAATAGAGAGGGTAATGTATGATTAAGAGAGAGAGAGTTACGAAGTGCCATGTGAGTCATCAAGGATGGAGGCGTGAGGCGATTGAGATGATGAAGGTAAGGTGACTTGTAATTCCTTTTAATAATAATATCATAGTATCATAAAGGATAATAATAATAATGATGATGATGATGATGATGATTAAGTCGACATTGAACTATTAGGATTGATTAATGATAACTTAAGTGATTTTTCCTTCAACTATATTTGATTACAAATTGATTCAAGGTGATTTAATATATTTGGAAAGTCATACTTGAGATGCTAGACATGACTTTCTATATTTAGAAAGTCACTCCAAAATTGTCAGAAATGATATTTTATTTAAGGAAATTCATCTCTAAGCTGTCAATTTTCAACAAACCATTTTATCCTGGAAAGTTTTATCATGTCTTGTATTTTTTCCACCAAACAAGGGACTTCAATTGTCCACTACCTTGATGTGATTCAAGATAATGAGAATATGTGGGGTAGAGAGCCTTGATGAAGGCCATGGGAGCAATGTCTATTTACACCAATAGCATCAATGTCATGCATGATGGATTTAATTTCATATGCTAAAGCCATGGGATCATGGCTGAAGAGCTTTAATGACAATTGAATTGGATCCAATTATGAGTGTGAATCTTTCAACTTTTTCAAAGCGCCCCAAGAATATTTAATAGATCTAATGCGATGATTCACCTCTTCACTTATAAAAGCATAATCAAGGTGTATGTTTTCTCATCTTTATTCACTGATATTGCAAGCTCTTTATTTGTTGTAGGCTTGGTAGGTGAAGTGTCTAGATCCCAAATATTATTGAAGATAAGAATACACTCGATCTTTCTTAACCATTCTAGATATTTTTCTTTACCACTGACAACCACACCAAAAATTAAGACGAGAATGCATTTTTTCCACCAAAATCAATATAAGCAATTATGTAAGTGTTTCCACCTTGTGTATCAAACACAATCCAAAATTTATCAATGGGTTGGAACTAACAAGACCTAGAGATCAAACTATTGAATACCCAACTCAAAAAATGGAAAAATAAAGAGGAAAAGATAGATACCAACTTAACCTCACTTTTATTAAAATCATATTCTCAAGATCATTTTTATCCAAAGTAGTCTACAATGATCAGCTTCATTTTTCTTCTTGATATGTTGTGAGCCCATGCATTAAAAAACACAAAATGTTTCCTTGGGATGGCTAAGTGTAGTAGCTTATAAGAGTTATTATGGCCTCGACTTTCTTGTGTTTGTGGATATTCTAATCATGGATGAAGCTTACAAGTACACTGTGAAGAGTCTCATTTTACTTGCTAGTAAAGTTGATGCAAGGGATGAGATTGGATCACAATGTTTTCATGTGTTCACTATCATGGCTAACCCTACTAAATTTTCTACCAATTGTCTAGCGAGAGGAATGTTAATGTTAAGAGAATTCCAACAACCTTCACACAACAAAAAGGATATGACAATTATCTTTTCTAAGTGGATTAAAATATGCTAACAATCTTCTCTCAACAGATTGGGATATGCCAACGGTCTTCTCTAAATCATTCAAAATTCTCGACTTCAAAAGAACTAAGAGACCCAAAAAAAAGTGTTTTTAGTAGACTAAGGGCCACAAAAACTCTAAGGAAAACAAGGCTTAAATATGTATCCAACATAGAACATAATTTTCTAGAGAAAAGAAACACTTGAAACCCTATTAGTACAAAGGATTTGTCAAACTATTCATGATCAATAAAGGGTGGAAAAACTCCTCAATCAATTGGCTCCTCTCCTTTGTTCTTTGTTATGGTATCAGGGTTTAGAAGATCACACATATGGTGAATTGGATTCAAATGACTTTGACCTAAAAGCCTTACAATGGTAGTATGCATAGGAGAGAAATGTGTGAGAGGAAGTTAGTGCAACGACTCAAATACCTAAAGTAATGGCACCAACTTTGTCTTTCATCCTCCCTTGAAGGTTGATGTCAAAAAGGTCAAATCTCGTGCCAAATTATGTAGAAAGGAAATAAGGAGCATGCTAGAATTATCAAAAAAATCAAAGCTCTAATACAACTAACAGGCCAACCCTTGAAAAACTCCACACATTAATATTTTTATTAATGTGATCCATTTGTAAATACATTAAGATATGACCTTTGGTTTCAACTTCCCATAGGTTCGATGACTATTCCTATTCACCTATGATTCCTCACATTTCCCAATAATAATATTTACAAGATACCATACTCCTAAGGATTAGGTATGTAACAAACACATGTTTCTACAAGGCCATGCCATTACCTACAATGCTAATAAATTCAAGGATGCAAAGCAATGGTATTAGTTACATGAGAAGGAGCTAGTTCTATGCAATTTTGCAACTAATTCAAGATTGACAATAATAAATACTCAAGGATATTGTACCCTTCAACAAGAAGCTTTTTTATTTCCTATAAACTCGAGAAAAAATGGAGAATTATAGAAATATGAAGTGGATGGTCTTGCAACAATTTCACCTAGTTATGAAGCATAAGAAAGGCCTAAACAATAATGAAGCAAACTACTCAATAGAGCTCTAACATTGGACACTCCCAATCATCCTTGACAATAGGGAATATGTCAAAGAATTGGGTATCCAACCAACACCAACTTCACACTAATTTGGTGCTCTATTATATGGTGAAGATTCTTAAATAATTGCCACTCTTATAATAATTTGGACCCATGTTTCAAATTGGATTATTATTAATTAAACATATTGAGGAATTATCAGTTTAGGCCAAATAATTCCTAATAATGATCCTAACTCTAGGAATTAAAACATAAATTTCAAATATAAGGAACTTACTTTCCTCAAGAAACTCAAAGACACAAGGGTGATTCCATGCTTTGTTGCCATCATGCATTGCTTCGATAACAACAAAAACAACGAAGTCTTCAAAACTGCAAGCCTACTTGTACAATCAAAAATCAAATCCGTGAGAAAATATATCAACAAATTCTCTAAAAAACTATTTAGAATGCACCTAAAACTGGCAAGTGTGGTTTGGCATGATGTCTAGGTGAAGGTGGAGTTTGTTGTACATAACAAATGGAAAGAATGGTGAGGAAGACTACCAAAAATAATAAAATATAAAATATAAAAAACTTATATATAAGAAGAATGTGCACCCTAGGGTAAATAATGGTTTCAATCCAAAATTTAATGTGATTAATCTATTTAAATTGGAGTTGGATGATGCCTTGTGCTCTATACTAAAGTATGGTCTAAACCTTGTCATCACCCTAGGAAGGTTTCTAGCATAAGAATTGATTTTCAATATTGAAAATGTTATCAAACAGACCTCCCTTAGACAAGGCTAAGGAATTGCAACAACATTGTGCAGTTGTGATTAGAAAAGTGAGAACGCCTAAAAGAAACTTAGCAAGAAAGGATCAATTGTTTTAAAAAACATTTTGATTATAAAGGAGGATAAGTGAAATGTTATTGTAATCATGGATAGAGAGGATTATGATCATAAAATGCTAGAACATCTATCCAACATCATTTATAAGAAGTTAAATGGTGAATCCAACAATAAGATTATGAAAGAAGTTTCTTTGAAATAAAAATCACATTGCTTAATGTGGAAATGAAGGAGAATCTTCTTCCAAACGATCATATCATCTCAAAAATATATAGATTATTTAAAGTGTACAAGGAAAATATTCCATTAAGACTAATAGTAAATATTATTGTCTCCCCCACATAAAAGTTAGAAGTTTCTTGCTAAGAAACTTAAATTTCTAGTTGAACATACATAAACTTTATCAAATATTCCATAAAAAATGATTGAGGAGATTAACAATATGAGATGAAAAGAAGAAAATGTAGTGTTGAGTTTATTCATAATCTCGCTATTCATAAAGATTTTTGTGGATGATGAGATAAAAGTCATTAATGAAATCATTGATGATGACTAAACAAATTTGGTGAAAGCATGGTTAAAATTTACATAATTTAGCTTTCAAGGTTGTATTTTTCAAAATGTCAAGATCTAGGTGACTAATGTCCTTATCATCTCAATCAAACTAGTAGATCACTAAATCTAATTAACATTGAAATTAAATTTAAAACAACAGCTAGAAATTAAAATAGCAAAAGCATTAATTTCACACATACATAGGAAATTACTCATTTAAATCAGCTTTTCATTCCTTTGAAAATACTTACAAGGAAACTCTACACACTACCCAAATAACACCCTAAACTAAGTGAAGTGATTGTTATATGAATGTACAACCTATCTATAGAATTGTCTAGATTCTTGTATTGACTATCCATACACTATCGTTCATACAATTGTATGGTGCTACATGCTACTAGAAAAGTCTCTTTCCTAGCCTCTCTCTCTCTCTCTCTCTCTCTCTCTCTCTCTCTCTCTCTCTCTTTGTCGTTCAACCTGCGCAGCTGTCAAGTGTGTGCAGAGCCTCTACCTTGCCCTATCTTTATGTTTTTTGAAGAGAATCTATTTTTTAATTTACTCTTAGTCTAATTCATGCATGAGATACATTTTCCGAATCAACTATTAAATATAAAAATTCCACCTTTTTTTACTAAAGTACATTCCAAAATATAATTACTTTTTGAAATCTCTTGAACTACTTCTCACATGTTCACACAGAACATGTGCAGAAGTTCATGTTCGAGCTATAATCATCAACACTCCATCTTAGCAAGGAAGGAATTCTACACCAATCCAAGTTTGTCTCGGAATGCCTCAAACTTCCCTTCTACCAAGAGCTTGGTCATAATATCGACAACTTCTCAATCCATGGGAATATGTTGCAGTTGCCCTACTCCACTCTGAACCTTGTCTCTTATGAAGTGATATTTGATCTCTATATGCTTGGACTTGTCATGAAACATTGGATTCTCGAAGAGTTTGATACAACTAATATTATCACAATAAATTATTGCAAGCTCGAGTTCCTAATCAAACAATATTGCAAGTAACATGTGAATTTGAATGGTCTCACAACTAGTTCTAGTTGTGATGTATTTTCCACTTGTTGAGCTACATGCCACGAAAGCCTACTTACTGCTAAACCAAGATACCAACATTGACCCCAACCTAAAGAAGCATCTTAAGGTGCTCTTCCTATTTGTTGCACTCCTTTCCCAATCTAAGTATAAATAACATTACAAATTCACTTCAATATATCCAAGATATCTCAGACCATACTCCACCATGTACCTCAAATACCTGAGCACATGTTTTTGTCGCTACCATTTCTCCTACCTTAGCTCCACCATGAATTGACTCAAGGGTTCACTACAAAACACATATCTAGCCTAGTTGATAAGCGCCTTAAGAAACCTATTAACTGCATATACAACATAGGATCTACCAACTATGAATCAGAAGATGACACCTTCCTTAAATTAGTAATCATGGGTGTAGCTATAGGTTTGCAATCCTCCATTCAAAACCTCATCAAGACGTGAACTATATAAACTTCCCTACAATGAAAATATTCCCTGGCATTTCCCAAACCTCAAACCCCAAGAAATGCATCATGCCAATATCCTTCATTTCAAACTCAATTTCCATGTCTTTGCATCCCCCAATGACACTCTTTACACATATCAAAAACAATTCATCTACATACACCATTGAAATAATCAAATCAATTTGAACAAATATAGAATATAAGAATCTATTTCCCTTTAAGGGAAGCCCATACTACTCTATAAATATCCATCAAATATACCATGCTCTCAAAGCCTATTTGAGTCCATACAATGCTTTATTAACATTGCATACATGAGATTACTTCTCGTTTACCTCAGACCCAAGGTTTTTCTACATAAACTTCTTCCTTAATTATCACATTAAGGACAATTGGTTTCACATCCATCTAATGTATCCTCCATCCCATAAATGAAACCAAGGACATATCTACTCTAATGGAAATGTACCTAGGGAGTGGAGAAAATGTCTCCTAATAGTCCACTCCCTCTCTCTAAGAGAACCCTCTCACCACAAACCTCGCTTTGAACTCTAAATGTTGTCATATGTAGCATGCTTGATCTTGTAGAGCAGCTTAGAACTCACAACAAAATTTCCCCCCAGCCTTAGCACTATGTCCCAAACATCATTCTTCATAATGGAGGCATACTTCTCCATCATGGCATCCTGCCATACCTACTAGTATATTGCATCCTAAAAACTAGAAAGCTTGGAATCTAGAGTGGTGTTCATTAATGCCATATAGTCTAGAAATTTTTTAGAATTTTCTCTTTATGAATGTGCTCCTAGATTTCTCAATGTGCTCCTAAGCATCCCTCAATGTCTAATTGAACCATTGATATCTTCTAACAAAAGTAGAATGGGCTCATGTCTTAGCTCTTCACCTAAAGTTGTTGTACTACCCTGGAAATCATTGGACTTCGACTCAACCTTCGAAGCTACCTACTCCTCATCCTTTTTCACTAGAATAGGCTCATGGGAATTCCTAGTTGCAAGGTCTTCCTCAAACTTTACATCCCGAATCACTATTGCCTTCCTCTGTTCTATAATATTTTGTTCTACTATATAGACCCTATAAGCCTTTAAAGTCACATTATAACCCATAAATAAGCCCTTTGTATTAGATGGCTCCAACTTGGTCCTCTTCTCGACTAGTACATGAATATAAACTAGACAACCAAAGATGTGAAAATGACTCACTTTCGGCATCACGGCAGTGAATGCCTCCTCTAGTGTTTTGTCCTCTAAGATCCTATGAGGACACTTATTTTGGATGTAGATCGCTTTCTGACATCAAGAATTTGATCTTCTTCTCCGTTTAGTTTTCAACTAGAGCTTTGAATTTATAAAACCTGCTAAGGGCTCCAATTTGGTCCTCTTCACTACTAATACATGGGTATAAACTAGAAAACTAAAGATGTGGAAATAACTGATATATGGCTTCACAACAATGAATGTCTCCTCTAGTGCCTTATCTTCCAAGATCATGTGAAGACACTAATTCTAGATGTAGGCTACTTTCCAATCTCGAGAATTTGATCTTCTTCCATATTTGGTTTTCAACTAAAGCTTTGAATTCCTAAAAACTATTAAAGACCTCATCATTATTCTTTAAGAAGTAGATCAAAATCTTGTAAAAGAAATCATCAATAAAAAGAAACATAATACATGGTTCCTATTATTGACACTACTAATATTGATTCACAAACATCTGAATGTACTAGGTTTAGAATCCCCTTGTACCTATGGTCACTACTTAGGAAAGTAGCCTTCATGCTTACCAAGTGTGCACCCTTTGCATACACCATCCTACTTAATACTAAACTCTAGAAGACATGTGACTATCTCCCTCATAATAGGCAACACCTTATGGCACAAGTACCACATCCACTTACACCACAACTCACACAAGTTGTCACTGTTATGCACCAAAACTCGAACTAGTTCACCTTGCAACCTATACAAATTATCTTCTCTAGCCCCTATTACTTGAGTTGTATCTGGGTTATAATCCTTCAAATTCATGAGAACTTCCAAGTCCTTGAACTCCACTGCAAGGCCCTTATCCTCCATGACCAAAACTAGAAGCAAAATCTTCCTAAGCCCTAGAATAAACAAGACATCATCAAAATTTAAAAAGTTACATGACTCAAGTTAGAAGGGAATCACGCCAACTCCTACTAATGGGTACTTGGCATCATCACCAAGCTCAACTTGTACTCTAGATTCCTACTTCTTCAAACTAGAATACAATTATCAAGATGATCTAATACGTTGAGATGCCCCATTATCCATGTATCACGCATCCCTTAGCATTTTGTTGGTAGAAAGGAAAGATATCATCAAGAAGTCCTTCTCGAACTTGGTAGTAAACTCATTCACTTGAGTTTCTACAGAAATTGCTACTTGCTTATGTTGCTAATTCCTTTTACCCTTCTTCTTCTTTCAACATTGTGATGAATAATCATCATGCTTATGACAAATTAAGCACTTGATTTTACTAAGTCCTTTCTTGGTTGTGAGGTTGACTCCTCACTCTTTCCCTCACCCTTGGAGGGTCCTTTACCTATGCCTTTATTTGACAAACAAAGTAGAGCTAGGTTCTCATCACCACCCTTCTTGTTGGTCTTTAACTCCATCTGAATCTCCTCCTAGATGTAATTATCCCAAAGCCTCTCAAAGTCAAAAAGGTTTTCTTGAGTGCATATACCTTTGAAAAATGGTTCCCATGAAGTTAGGAATCTGTTTAGTGTCATGTTCACTAGCTCTAAATCTGCAACCTTTTCCCCAACCACAACAAGCTACTGACAAGTTTGTGTTATCTTCATAAGATAATTGATAATTGTGTCTAATATGCTCATCTCAATGGGTATGAGTTTGTTCCACAATATCATCTTTAAGTTTATGTTCTAACTCTGGAAAAAACTAACTAGGGCATCAAACATCTCCTTTGTCATATTCTTCTTAGATACATGAGGGATCAAATGGTCCTTTATGGCATCCAAGATTATCCACTTTCCATTCACTTCCTTTTTGTTGTGAGTTTCCAAGCCATGCATATCTATAGGTAGAATCACAATGTCCTTGACAATATCCCAAATATCATTGTTTTAGAAAGAGTGTAACCCTCACCTTTTATGCTAAGAAATTCGACGCAATATCCAATCTATCCTCAAACCAAAAGCCCATTGTTTCCATTTTTTAGATCTTTTGCACAAACTTCCAAATTAGAAAATAAAACTTTATTCTTATCATTGTTCCTTTTTCCCTACAATAGATTTATTGTTACAAAATCCTTAGAATCTCAATCAACTATCAAGCTATGATACCTGTGAATATTTCAAGCCCTATGTGACTATTGTCCTTATGATCTCAATTAAACAAGTAGATTGTTGAATTTAATCAATGTCAAAATTAAATTTTAGGCCATATCATCAATTTCACAATAGCTAGAAATTAAATAGTAGAAGCATTTATTTCACACATACATTGGTAATTACTTCTTCAAATCAGTCTTTCATTTCTTCGAAAAACTTATAAGGAAACCTCCACGCGCTACCCAAAAATCAACAGTACACATACCAAAGAACACCTTGAACTAAGTAAAGTGATTATTGTACAAATGCATGGCTTGTTCATACAAATTGTATGGACGCTTGTATGGATTGTCTATGTGATTGTACAGACTTCTATACAACTATATAAATTTGTTCTACAAGAATGTATTGCTTAAAATGTCTTTTTCTAGTTTATCTGCTCTATCTCCCTCTTTGTCGCTCAACCTGCTCAACTACTCACGTGTGTTCAAAGCCTCTACCTTGACCTGTATTTGTACTTTTAGCGAAGATTTTATTTTCAAGATTACTCTAAGGCATGCATGAAATACAATTTTATACTTAACTGTTAAATATAAGAGTCACTTTTTTAACTGAAGTGAATTACAAAATAGAAATACTTTTCCAAAAAAGAATTACTTTGTGAAAATATCTAGATTTACTTCTTGCATGTTCACACTGACCATGTGTGGAAGCTCATGTTCAAGCTATGATTCTCAACTATATCTTTGAAAAAATTGAGGGTATGGCAATGGGATCTCCTTGGCCATTGGTTGTTGCCAATTTCTTCATGGAGAAGTTTGAAAAAAAAAAAAAAATTGACTCCTATCCACTCAAGCCCAAAATGTGGAAAAAATGTGTTGGTTATACATATGTGATTTTGCTGCATGGAAGAGAAAGTATATCTACATGTTTTAAACATCTAAACAACCAGTCTAAGAACATAAAGTTTAGTATGGAATTAGAAAATAAGAGAATACCTTTCATAGATGTCTTGATATCCATAAAGAATAATGGATCATTATTACATCAAGTCTATCAAAAAGAAACTCACACAAATCATTATAGGAATGAAAACTCCCATCACCATCATATTCATAGATGCATGTCATTAACAATCGAGTCATCTGTGATATCAAAATATTTAACAATGAGCACATTGAGCAAGAATCAAAGCACCTTGAGAATGTCTTTACAATTAATTTGTATAATAAAAAACAATTTGATATGGTTGTCTTAAGGGCTAAGAGAGGACCTCATACCAAGAACAATGAAAAATAATAGGGAGGGTAAATCCATAACGGGTAAACCTCCCTTATACATTAAAGGGTAAATTGGATAAAATCGCAAATCTCCTCCCCCTAACCCTAACACAATTAAAAAATAATAATAATATTAATATTAATAGAAAGTTGCCGATTTTTTCTCTGGAAAAAAAAAAACACAATTAAAAAAATATCAGATCATGCAAGGGACACCACCAACCTGAGAAAACAAAAAGGTGTATATTATATCCCTTGCTTTTGTAGCAAGCAATATATTGGTGAAAAAACAAGACTATTTCAAGTAAGGCTTAATGAACATTATGCTGACATATGACATAACCAAATAAAAATACTAGCATTACTTGGAACACTTACAAGATGTTAATGACCATGCATTGAAGATGCAAAATACTCGGTAAATGAACCATCATGCGAAAAGAAAAATATGAGAGGTCTTAGATATTGAGCTTAACCAAAGCAATCTAAAAAAGACGAAGTGTTAAAGCTAAGTGAAGCTTGTAGACCTATCCTTCAAAGATTTAAAAATAACAATAATATAGCAAATTAAATTACAAAGGTTAGCTCGTAAGTTTGAACTATTAATTAAATGTATTGATGAATTATTAGTTTGGGCCTAAACAACTCTTAAGGATGATCCCAAATCTAAGGATTGAATCATTGAATTTCAAATATAAATAATGCAAATTCCTTTTCTCAAATTCCATTATTCAGTTCATATGATGAACAATCCTAACATATTCATTAGATTGAAAACCAAACGGGCAAGACAATAATAGATTCATTGGTTTGTTCAATACCATGTGAGATAAAAATGAAAGGGAAACTAGCATAACTTGCCTAAATCAATTATTCACAACTGGAAACAACCCCAATCCCAATTACACAATAAACCCAATAGTTCATTCATAAAATAGCAATCCAATGTTGGGAACCATAAAATATTAGGTTTGAAACAACCATTCATTTATACAATAAGTGCACCAAGGTTTGGGAATATAAAATCATTGTCCAAGGCCTCCTTGCATCCCTTTCCAACATCTATTCCTCAAATAATGTTTATAGAGAGAAGTAGAAGAAGGAGAATGCTACTTATCACAACAAAAATAGTGATACTTTAGGCAGATCTTCAATTTCTAATGGCCTCTTGCCGCTATTTTTCCCCTTTTTATTGTGGATTTGAACCTTTAATCAACATCCTATCAACCCTTGTAAATGAATAAATTTTCTCTAATGGAGTGTTGGGAGAAAATGGGCCCAAAATTAAGTTAGAAAAGGCAACTTTAGGAAGATTATAAGAACCCTCCATTTTCCTATTGCATCTACTAATAGATCCCTTTTTCTTAGGGCTTATTTTTGTTTAAGAGCCACCACTCTTCCTTAATCCCAAAATATTAGGGACATGTGAATTATAACTTAAAATGGCTATTATTGCATCTAGTTTCTTTCCCCTTTGAGCAGTATTTCTTCTTTCGATTCTAGGCAAGTAGTGTTGATTTGTAGCATCGGATGTGCTCTATCCTCGAGATTTTGTAGAGAGGCTAAGACACATGCATTCCACAATACCCAGAAAGAGTTTTGGGAAATTCGAACCGAAAAGGATTTAATTAAAATAATTAATCATTTTTAATGTATTCCTAAGTCTAAACTTAGGAAATGTGATTAATTAAAGTGTATTAATTAGATCGGGTGTGAATCTTCTAAATAAAGACACGGATCAACTCTTAGTTAATCTTAGCCTTTGATTATATTTTAATCTTGGTCGTTGATATGTCAACGAGAGATTATAAGGAGGAGCTTGATGGGCATTTGGAAAACACATCGGGTAACAGATAAAAAGATCGATTTCTCAAGAGAGTAGCACAACAGTTGTCAGACGAAGATCGAAGTGATCCCTCGAGTTTGCCGAAGGAAGTTTTCCTGATCCGGATAGTGCAAGGCAGAGAAGGCAGAGAGAAGTCCAGAGAGGCAGCGCAATGCCACGCAAAGGCAACGCAGAGCTACGTTGTGGCAGCGCACAGCTTCAGAGGGAGTCTGAAATTATGTTGGGTAATAGTGGAGGTCCAGAGAGGCAGCGCAGTGCCATGCAGAGGCAATGTAGAGCTACTTTGTGGCAGCGTAGAGCTTCAGAGGGAGTCTGAAATTCTGCTAGGGAACAGTAAATATCTAGTTCCGAGAGTCGAGGTGTGAGACCGGGAGGCCAGAGGGTCGAATTTTCCAATGAGCAAGAGATCAGGAGGAGGTGTAGCGCAGTCCCAGCAGCAATGACGTAGTGACTACGTGGGCAGATGCAGAGACAACATAGAGGGCTCATCTCCAGTCATATCAGTGTTGAATTTTCCTGTGACAGTGTGAGATCTTCTCACTATCTTTTTGTCCAATTTTATCTCTATATCAGATAGCCATTTTGGGCATCCAGTGACTTGTATTCAGAAACTACTGCATAATAATTAAAACCCTCAGTTGCTGCATCAATTTTCCCGCATTGGGTTTTTCCGGGGACATTGTCCAAAAAGAACGGTGTATATGTGTGTGTTTATTTCTACTCAGTTCTTGTTTCCACAGTATTTTTATGTTGTGAAGATTGCAGTTGTATTTATTTTGATGCTTACTGTGTAACATTGTAATAACTTGTATAAGAATTAACAAGTAGAAGAAATAACATCATATTGTTGTAGTAGGGATACCCATTGTGGAATTTTCACATGGTATCAGAGCGCAGGTGAAGAAGGAGAGCAGAGCAGGAAGAGCCCGACACTGATCAGAAGGAGTTCAAAGGACTGCGTAAGCAGCAGATCGAACCCAGAGGAGCTATGTAGTCCATTCGCTAGGAAAGTTGATTTTCGTGGAAAATTACTTCTCTGAGTGAGTCGACAGAGAGTAATTTTTCCGAATCGAGATCTTGTCAGAGGCAGAGGGAGCAGCGCAGCAGATTCAGTGCAAAGAAAATCTCCAGCTGGGACACAGTTTTCTGCAGCAGTTTGTTGGGATAGAAAAGCGTCAAAATAGGAAAGAAGAGCACATATTAAGGGAATTTCTTCCTTAGATAATTCTGAGCTAAGGAATTTGATTTCTCACTACAGAGCAACAATAGCTGGGAGCAAATATACTTACTCCAGTAGGGAGTGCGTAGAGCTAGTCAGCAGTTGTACAGAGGAGAGAGGAGGCAGTTCGACATTTGTTTGGCGAGATGGAAGCAATGGGGTTGAGAGATCAGGATTGGTTGGAGGGTGCCTCCAACTATGTGATCTGGAAGGCAAGGATATCCTTCCTTCTAGATGAACATGATCTTAAAGCCTTCATCGACAATGTGGTAGTTGTCCCCGCAGATCTAGATCCATTGAAAGCTTACAAGAAGGATATGGCGAAGGCCAAGAGGTTGATCCTCGACGGAGTGAGAGATCACGTTGTATCTCACATAGCAGGCAAAGGCACAACCAAATAAATGTGGGATGCATTGGCCACGTTGTATCAGGGATCTTTCGAACAACAGAAGATGTACTTGCAAGAGAAGATGAGATCCATGAGGATGCGAAAGGGGGAGTGCATAGATCCCTTCCTTACAAGGCTTCAAGATGTCTGGGATCAGCTGGCAACTGTAGGGTCAGTGCCTCAGGCTATAAATATGGTGACGTCACCCCTGAACAGCGTCTCAGAAGAAAGGCAAGTTTTCGTCCAGAGCCTTCTCGGCAGAGAAAATTTGCCAGATTGGGATAGGATGTAGGTTGATCTCCAATAAGAAGAGATGAGGCGTGATTTAGTGAAGAGCAACCTAGATGGTAGCAGCAGCAGCAGGTAGAAAGGAGAAGTGAAGGAAGAAGAAAATGCATCCCTTGCATCAAAGGAGCAACAGGAGCAGCGTAAGCGAAAGAAGGACATTTCAAAGATCAAGTGTTTCCGATGTGGTGAGATGGGCCACTTCAGCTCTCAGTGTCCTCTTCAGAAGAAGGACAAGGAGAAGGAGCAGGATCAGCAAGCTGCTACCGCATAGATCGAGGAGGAGTTTTCCATGATTTCCCATATACCTCCCGGGGAGAGGTGGGGTGATATGATTTTGTAGCCTCAAAGAGCTACGGGATGGGCAGGATCCTTGAGGATTCAACCTCTTGGATCATCACCTTGCTATGAGAGCCCATAGCAATAGTAGCAGGATGGAACAGTGAGAGATGGTGCAGTCAGGTGCCAGAGTGACAGATGCATTGGTTAGCAGCGTTAGGAACTGAGATGCGCAGAGCAAAGTTAGCAGCAGTGCAGTTGAAATAGTACAGAGTCAGCAATAGTGTAGAGGCTTCAGTGACAGCACAGAGGCTAGCAGCAGCCAGAACTCAATGGACAGATACATCAATCTGAACACAGTTGGTTCAGTTGATGGACATATCTCAGTTGTAGCAGCAACAGATGAGAGACAATTGCAAATATTGCAACAGAGTTGCAATGCAGATGCAATTGACAGCAGCATGCAGAGTCAGCAGCAGCACAGATGTAGGGCAGAGAGAGCTACGCAGTAGTTGGTGGGCAGCAGCAGCCAGACATCAACAGCGCAGCTAGGATGTGCAGAAGTCAGAGTGATGCTTCAGGAGGTTGCAGCACTTGAGCACATTCCTTGCTAAGAGGGAGTGTTGATTTTTGTAGCATCGAATGTGCTCTAGCCTCAAGATTTTGCAGAGAGGCTAAGACACATGCATTCCACAATACCCAAAAAGCGTTTTGGGAAATTCCACTCGGAGAGGATTTATTTAAAATAATTAATCATTTTTAATGTATTCCTAAGTCTAAACTTAAGAAATGTGATTAATTAAAGTGTATTAATTAGATCGGGTGTGAATCTTCTAGATACAGACATAGATCAACTCCTAGTTAATATTAGCCTTTGATTATGTTTTAATCTTGGTCGTTGATATGTCAACGAGAGATTATAAGAAGGAGCTTGATGGGCATTTGGAAAACACATCGGGTAAGAGATCAAGAGATTGATTTCTCAAGAGAGCAGCACAACAGTTTCTGAAGGAAGATCGAAGTGATTTCTTGCAGTGAGGCAGCAGTTGCCGGAGGAAGATCGAAGTGATTTCTTGTAGTGAGGGGCATGGATAGTTTGTCGGAGGAAGTTTTCCTGGTCCGGAGAGTGCAAAGTAGAGAAGGCAGAGAGATTTCCAAAGAGGCAGAGCAGAGCTACGTTGTGGTAGTGTAGAGCTTCAGAGGGAGTCTGAAATTCTGCTGGGGAACAGTCGAGATCTAGTGTCGGGAGTCGAGGCGTGAGACCGAGAGGCCAGAGGGTCAAAGTTTCCAGTAACCAGGAGATCAGGAGGAGGTGCAGCGCAATCCCAATAGCAGTGATGAAGTGACTGCGTGGGCAGACGCAGAGACAACGCAAAGGGCTCATCTCCAATCAGATCAGTGTCGGATTTTCCAATGACAGTGTGAGATCTTCTCACTATCTTTCTGTCCAGTTTTATCTGTGTATCGGATAGTCAGTTTGGGCATCCAGTGACTTGTATTTAGAAACTATTGCATAATAATTAAAACCCTCAACTGTTGCACCGGTTTTCCCACATAGGGTTTTTCCAGGGACATTGTCCAAAAACAACGATGTATATGTGTGTGTTTATTTCTACTCAATTCTTGTTTCCGCAGTATTTTTATGTTGTGAATAATGCAGTTGTATTTATTTTGATGTTTATCATGTAACACTGTAAATAACTTGTATCAGAATTAACAAGTAGAAGAAATAACATCAGATTGTTGCAGTAGGGATTCCCATTGTGGAATTTTCACAAGTAGCTCAATTGAGACGAAGTTGTTGTTGGTAATGGAGAGGGTACTAGCTAACCAAGTGGAAATTCCTTAAGCACATGTCATTATCTTGCAAGGTTCCCTCTTTCCATTCCATATTTATATAAACAACACTTATGATTTCGTATTTTGAAATTTGAATTGCACTTTTTATGGTGATTAGGCATTAATATTTTATTTTGAACCTTTGAGTTGATATGAGCCTGATTCAATCAAGGTATTATTCATGAAATTGCATTCGAAAAGAATTTTGAATGGGGGAAAATGACATTTGAAATGCTTGAAAAGGAGCCATATTCAAAAGTAGAAATACCTTTAAAATGGGCGAAAATCGAGCCTAATCAATATTGCAAGGGTTGAAATTCAAAACCAGTGAGAAAGAGGCTCAACTCAATATTATAGAGAATGGAAGAAATAGGTGAAATAAGCCCAATCGATTTGCAAATTATGCTCAACCAAGAGATCAAGGATCGAAAGGGAATTCAAGTAAGAAGGACCCAACTCTAAAATCAATCTCAATTAAAAAGTTGGGAATACCTGAAAATTCAAATGGATAAAAGAGAATGATCAGAAATTCAGGCCCAATTCAAGAATCCAATGGAATCAAAGTTTGAACAAGGAAAAGAGGGTTTGATTTGGCAATTGAGAAAAAAAATTATAAGATTAATAATTATAAAGAAATGGAGGGTAGACATATTTAAGGGTTCAAAAGAAAAGCTTGCAAACATTTACAAAGGGCTCAAAAAGATAAAGAACTTAACTAAGTTTGAAAACCCTTGAGCATTTGAAAACTTTAAAGACAATGCTTGCTTCTAATGCAATTTTCCTTGAAAGTTGTTGAGTGCTCACCAAGATGATAATAGATGCCATAATTTTGGATAATGAGTTCACGTTGAAAAGAAAACAACACCATTTACAATAGGCTCATTGGCTTTGGTTTGATATATTATATAATATACTACTGAGCTATATCCAAAAAGTTACAACTTGTCAAATTCGTCCTTCCAAAGCCATTGCTCGTCCTTCCAAAGCCATTGCTTTTGTTGGCATAGTTGACTTGTTGGAAGCATGCCCAACTTAATCTTTGACTTAAGTGATTAACATGTGGCTTGAAGGAGAATAAAAAGAAGAGGCTTAAGGTAAATTTTCAACTCATCCAAGGCGCCTTTCACAAATATATGAAGATTTAAAGTCTTGGCTTAAACAGAAGCAGTTTGACAAGTTTATGCTGAAATATGAGTACTTAAAAAACTACTTGTTGGGATATCAGGCATAAATCATCACTATGAATCCTAGGTTCATAAAAAGAAATCTGGTTTCATTGATAAAAATAATAAGATATCATATGGAAAGTGTTGAGAATTAGGAAGGGCAATGTTTAATTTAATTCTCTACTTTTATAATTACTTGTGAACTTACTCTTCTTACTTATGTATTTTCTTTCGTTAGCTTATTAGGTCTTTCATCAAGTCAATTATCAAAAACACAAGGGACACAAATTTAGGCTATTCAAGCCAGGACTAAAACCTCTCCCTCTTGGAGAGGAAAACCTGCAAGAAATTATTCTTATAGACTTTCAGTTGACAAGTACCATGACCATGACTCAAACCCTTGACCTATGTATGCCTCCAAGACCTTGTCACTTCTTCTTCCTTGACTCCTTAGGTCGATCCTTCTTTTTTGCACCATCCTGCACCATCTTGTACTAGGACTAGAGAGCTCGGTCTCTAGTTGTCTTCTTCCTTCTTTTTGCATTGTTCTGCACTTGTAACCTAGAGAAATTCGGTCTCTATTAAACAATATTTAACACAATAAACTTGACCTCCAATAATCTTCTTTTAAGTGACTTCTCCCTTCGGCCTCCTTCCAGCACCTTGTTCCACTTAATGACAGCCCTGAGATCCACACTGTACTTGTAGACTAGTTCGAAAAATACAGAGATATATGAGCTCCTTTCTTTACTGATATGACTCCTTTCTTCGATCCAAACAGCAGCCCGAGCCTCGCACTTTTATTGTAAACAAGTGATCTCAGACTTGTTCTTTTATTTATACCTTTTACAGTCCTAGAATTCCTGCAACTCAGTCTGAAAGTTTTAGACAAATCCGAATTTGTCTCTATTTTTCTACGCAGTATACAGGGGTATATATAGTTGATCCTATATGTAAATTAGCCGACCTGTCATTTAGTTATGGAGTCGACTTGATAGAGGGTATATAAGCCGACTTGTAGAAGATATTTTACAACATATTGAAGGTTGTCTTGAAGAGTATATACATCATGTATTTCACCATTCTTGAGCCATATTGTTGAGCTACTTTGACAACGTCTTTGAGGCATACTTCATTGACTTGACTCTTCATATACATGACTCTTAATTAGTACATTTATGACAAGATGACAAATCCCTAAAAGACATCAAGAAGAAGTCTTTTGACCTATAATAAAAACCTTGCTCATGAAACCCATGAAGCAAGCATAACAAAAATACATTTTATTATCTTTGTCTTCTTCATTACATAAATACATAATTACATAGTCAATATGAAGACCAAACCTAGTTACACTTTCCAACAGAAAGATCACATAAGGTGATAGGTGAAAGAAAATGTATAGAATCTATAAATTGTGTTGGAAGGAGATAGAGGTGTATGAAAATGGGATGGATGCATAGTCGAATCTAGAAGAACAATTAATTGTTTGGTTGAGAAGAATGATGAAACCACTACAAATTATCGTGAATGAGTTGAAAATAATTAAAGCTTGCATTCTTCTTCACCTCGAGCATTATCACACATATATAATGGCAACACATTTGACTAAATGTCAAAGCCAGACTTGGATCCATATAACTTCATTTCGCCTGATCGACTAGTCCCAGAATGAAAATTCATTCATAAGGAAATTTGGAAAGTAATGCCTATGTGTGAAACATCAATAGTTTGAGTGAAGAAAAAAAGAAACATGTGGAAGGGCTACTCCCTAGTCCCCAGGCTTTGGGTATAAAGATTCCAATAATGAAAGGCATGAAGAGTACCTAAATACAACATTTTCAACTTATAAGTAAAATCAATGTACACAAGCTATTTTTTATTTAAGCTCATTTTTTTGTAAAAACGTTTTGGTCCTGGATTTTCATGGTGCCATATTTTAATAATTGCTATAAAGGGTCATTTTTATGTAATATGGACCTGAAGTATATTTATTGAACCTAAAGTCATGCTAAATAAGTGCATGATCACTCCATAATGGTAACTTGGCCTTGAAGTTAGGCCCCCTTCCCAGTAGTGAAATCTTATTTTCTCTTCATACAACACTTCCTGGAGAAGAATCCTGATAATTGATAGGTGTAATTACAACCCACTTGGATGAGTAGTTGCCCAACCTTACCTTTGGTGAATGTTATTATACTTTGGACTTTTGTGTGCTATATCTCTTGTTATTATTCAGGTCATATCAATAGTTTGGAGATGATACCAGTGGTTGCCTAATAACTGCACTTTAAGGTACTACAACTTCAACATACTGTCATATCTTGGCATGCATTTAACATGCAATGTTGGAACATATAAAGCCACTTGTTCAAGTCTCTTACAACATCACATCCTATCAACTTAGATCCCAATCACTTGGCGAAAGGATCAATCGGTTTCATCATTAGCAGATAGATCAAGGATAGTTGCCAGTCAAACAATCTTGTGTTCCAGACCATCAAAGTATGACCCCATTAGTATGGGTCGTACATATCAGATTAGAAAGGCATTGTTTTTCCAGCAATGTATGATTGTTGCTCTTTGAGTGGTACAAATGATCAAACCTTGACACAAACCTTTATTCAGTGATAACACAATCAAGACTAGTCACACAATGCATGCCAGATATATGAAAGATAAACAATCTTATAACTCGACCTACTGCGATGTACAAATGAGGAAGTACAACCAGGTATTTATGCTATAAGTTAAAGCAGAGGGAGGCAATTCACGATCAAATCCCAAACCCTAGCTACTACAAGCCACATAGGACCCCACACAACTTCAATCTTCCAACACCCTCCTTAACATCAAGCGTAAAGCACAACAATGTCGTGAATCATTTTGCTTTCTTGTTGGGTTCTGCAAATAAGAAGACTTGAAGAAAATATTCCAATTGGAGCTTGGCAACCTAAGGGTATCAGTAATACAGTGATTCACCCTGTACAACTGGCACTATCCCTGGGCAAATAAGGTCATGCTAAAGACAGGTGCTGCTATAATAATTAGCCCATTCAATCTCGAGCCGTCTTTATTTATGATTAATATGCAGGGACTTGAGCCCTTTCATTTTTTGTCTTATCAAGCAGTTGCATTCAGGTGCATTTCTTGGGCCAGCCCTTTTCCTGCTGGGTCCATGATACTCAACAGTCTGCCCTCTGTGATGCGACTTTTCTAAATTCTTCCCTCGTGGTGTTCATGTTCCACCACATGACACATTTTGTTTTACTGCAGGAAACTTAATAAATCATATATCTCTGTAACCTCCAGAACTGCATCATTTCCTTTCTAGTGTATCACTCCAATAACAGTAAACCCTCTAAAATCCAGACCATCAAATACTTTCCCAATATTAAATATGCCCACACAAACAGACCAGGTATAAATGAAACGGATGCAATGCCTTTTCTATCTGCAAAAGCACAGCATCATAATCTATTTATCATCAGAAAAAGAGACTATAAAAGAAAAAAGAAAAATCTTCAGATTAATTGTAGGATGAAATTCAACATATGCCTAATAAGCCTTTGTCCGATGAAAGACGAGAATAAGGGCATACATAACTGCACACGCTAAATTTGATAAAGGAGTTTAAGTGATATTCTTATTTTGTAAAACAGTTAAAGAAATAGTCAAGGTAATGTGCTTTTCTGATATTAAAAATTGACCAATCCTTTTGTTGTCTCCCAATTTACATATAAAATACTATTTTGCAGAAACTATATCACATGGGTGCTAGCCAGGATCCATTTTCAAATGAAGAACTTACAGTGCACCAATCAATTTCCATTGATAACCACATGTCTGCAGTTCTGAAAGCTAGTTTATATTCCATGGTTTGTTCAGGACATTCTATCAAACATAAAGCTCTCCAACAGTTACAGTCCAGATATTGTAGTTAGTATTCTGTATTAGATTTTGAATGCAAATTCCAGCAATCTCAGTTGGATGGGAGATATATGTTAAAATGATCAATTATAGACCACTTCGAGGTATCCCTGAGCTCTGACCTGGGCAGACTTGAGCTGAAAAAGAAGGAGTTAAAATCCTTTGGAAAGTCTTCAACAAAATTGTAGCTAATACCAGTAGAATGAACCCGCATAGCCAAAATCTCAAAGCCAAGACTGTCCAACGTCAAAACAGACTTCCTTTTTTACAGCAGAGACTCGATAAATCTAAAGACTATTCCTTTAAATTCTTGTTGATATTTCAATACTAAAAGTAGACTGCAATAATCTAAGATATAATTCGAACCCACTCTCCAAAGGTGATGACCTTGAGCATCTTTAACGCTTGTTGGCACCTTTCAAACTCTGTTGCCATGTTTTCAAATCCTGACTACCACATAACAGACAAGGGATAATTTTCCTTCCAAAACAAGTTTTACAGAGCGCCAACCTTACCTTATCCTTTACTCCACCTAGCCCTGGTCTGGTTGAAAACCCCCCTTCACCCTCACATTTCCCACAAGTCATCCACCCACTCCTCCCACCACACAGAGAACACCATTTCTTTTCAATATTCCCAGAATCTGAATCAACACAAGTCTCCGTATTGTCCAATAGGCTACAACTCCACTTATTAAGTTGTTCTCTACAGTTTAAAAAATTGTTGCAGGTTTGAAGGTTTAAGAACCCGCCCTTTGCCTCTCTTGGGCAGTGCATTTTTCCATGGCCTGTGTGATTCATTCTGTAAATACCATTAAGGTAGATTAATCAATTCCAAACCAACCATGTGGGTATACAAAAAGGGGCAAAAACAGGAATACCCAATTCAGCATTGTTTAGAAGATTATAATTTTAGATAACATGATCATAGAATACCCAGATCCAAAACAATAGTATTCAATATACCAAATCTATCCAATAATCCGTTTAACACAAAATCAAAATACGAAACATTAGAAAATGAATAAGGAAATTCCAGATCCTCGCATTTTGGTACCTGATTGCATTTGCTTGCAAAGTTCCCTGACTGTCCATTGAAAGCAATCTCCTCCATATCCCAAAAGGAGACTGAGGTTGCGATGAGAGGATGAGAAAGAGCTCGGTGCCTCTGATATCATGTGGCATAGCAAAAGAACCTAATGTCTGCATCTGCACCTTCAATTTCAGTTTCAATCAATAGTCCTCTGGAGATCTGCCAAAAATGAGAAAAATTACGAACATAATTCGGGTGCGAGAGATTTTATTGGGACTTTACACATACTATTGAGTTTTGGGATTGTAAAACAGGCGAATTTGAAACCTGTCATGCCTCCTAAATAAACATAGACTTGTAGCCCCTGGTCACGAAGACTAGGTCGTTTGTGGCATCGTCAATTAAAAGAGATACTGGAGTGGGGCGGAACTTGGGCAGAAAAAAGAGCCTCGGCCCTCCGAGGATTTAATACCAACTATCTTCAACGTTATTAACTAGTTGGCGGTTGAATCTATTAGGAGAATATGACGATCCACACGGCATATTTGGTAAAAAATAATACAGTATGTAGAATTATTTTAAATTTTAATTTGGATGGAGTTCCACAATTACACCTACCCTTTTTACTTGGTAATTAAATCTTTATGTCAAATAATTGATGAATAATTCATCAACGTCAGGTTGGAAATTTTGGAAATCAAAGAACAGGAAAGGGACCACAAACTTTCATATATCACACTTGCAAATCAATGTTTAATGGGAAGGTAATAGAATTTTAAAAGAGCAAGTAACCATGTTACAAGATGTTTTAGAGGCAGGAAAACATGAAGGCAGCATGGAAAATCATGAATGAAGCAATGGCAGCAAACAAGAATGTGATCATCTCTATAACAACTCAGGTAGATACACAAATAGTTCAACAAACAGTCATTTCCGAAAAGAAGGCAAAAGAGAACAAGAGGACATACATTCCAAAAGAAATCAAAACTAGAGTTGAGGACACTAATGGTCACAGGATAGAGGAAAATAAAGATGTAAGTTCTCATAAAGCACAAGAAAGAGAACATAAAGAAAGAAAAGATAGAGAAACAAACTTCATTATCAAGGGAATAAGAGATTATGGAAAGAATGAAAGAAATTTCAATTTGACAAGGGACTTTTGAAAGAGAAATTATAGTGGATAGAGGAAATTTTCCAAGCAAGGAGGGTGGGAAAGATATGTGAGGAGAGGCCTCGACCAATAAAATTCGTCATGGAAAGTGTGCAAGAAAAACACCATCTCTTAAGCAAAAAGAAACTCTTGAAAGGCTCACACTTCTTCCTAGATGAAGATTTAACTAGCAAACAACATGAAGAAAGAAGAAAAGAAGTGGAGAAAGTTAGAGCAGCAAGAAACGAGGGGAAAAGAGCATGGTTTTACAATGATAAAGCAGTTATTGCAGTGTTTGGGCTTCATTGCAAAACAGGGTAGCAAGCTGACAGTAAAGAAAAAACAAGTAATTCTATAATAGGGGGGGAAACAACAGGATCAACATGGATGAAAAGGGGTGAAGACTCAAATTTGAGTCTAGTGTGTCAAACCACGTAGCAATCAAATCCTAACCAGATCTACCTAACTCTAGTTTGTTGGAACTGTAAAGGTTACCTTTGGAGGAGGGGACCTAGGATAGGGCCTATTGCAGAAGGTAGAGACATAATTTGTCTCACAAAAACTCATGAACATGATGGTTGCAAAACTCCTATGTTTGACGGTTATTTGAAGTTAGTAGTTTGGAATGAGGCAGCAGAAAATGGCAAAGGGTATGGAGGAATACTGGTTTTAGTGATAAAAAAGAAGGTTGTCACATTCAATTAGTGAAAGACGATACAAATAAACAATATTTGTGGTTCAAAATAACAGAGAATGAGAACCACATAAGAATCGCAACATGTTATTTTGATCAAAAACTTACAAAAATAAGGGGTTGCACAGCAAAGATCTGTATATTGCAGCTTTGAAGCAAGATATTGCCACATATTCTCAACATGGATAAGTCCTTTTAGTGGGAGATTTCAATGCTAGAACAACAAATCAACAAGCTAGTATTCTTTGTTGCAAAGAGGATCACAATACTATTTGGCTCATTGAAGAGGAGAATTCTCGATGGTTGAGATGTTCAGGAGACGAAAAAGTTAGTAATAATTTTGGAGAGGAGTTGCTTACATTGTGTGGTGCTTTCAACTTAATTATTTGCAATGGTCTAGATAGATGGAAAAAGTCTGGGAACTTCTTTTGCAACACATACAATGGAGCAAGTGTCGTTGACTATGTTATTTTTTCATAAAACTTAATAGAAAGGATAGATGAAGTTAAGATTGGAGAGCATATTTGGGACTTAAAATCAAATCACAACCCAATTTATATAAAGTTATCTTGGTTAGAATAAAGATATAATAGGAGGAAAACCCAATGTTCTCAACAATCAGCATCAAGGGGAAAAATTCTTCTAACACAAGAAAATTGCATAATTTTCAAAACAATGTTGGAGAGATCAATTCAGAAGGAGAAAATTTGTCCTCAAAGCCTCAACAGTCATGAGTTAACAAATATACTTTAGGGTGCACTTGAGAAGTGCAAAAAACAAAAAATAGGAAATCATAATCAAATTGTTTTCCTGTGAATGCGTGGTTCAATGAGGAACGCAAAATGGCAAGGAAAACCTTAAAAAGGGAAGGAGAGGAGAAGTTGAATGTAAATTTATATAAGCATATTTTAAAAAGGAAAAAGGACGAGTTCATGCAAACAAGACGAGAAGAGTTAATATATCTAGCAAGAATAAACCAACACTTTTTGGCAGGAACTTCAACCAAGGAAGAAGCAAATTGAAAATAATATTACAGCCAAGAAAATAATATTAGTGGTTTGACTAGGCTAGACAACTCTATGAAAAAGAATTATAGGTTGAGCCTCCTCCCAAGATCAACACAACTACAAAGCTTTTCACATTACAGGAGGTGGAGGAAGGAATTAAAAAGTTGAAACAAGGAAGGCAAAAAACTTGGTTAAACTTCAAGTAGAATATCTAAAGTGGGGAATGAACATTCTAACACCGCACATCATGGAAATATTTAATAACATCATTCGACAAGGATTCCCAAGGGATTGGACAACTAATCTAGCATTACCCCTTTTTAAAAGTGAAGACATTAATAACACTTCCAACTATAGAACGATTATGATCAATCCTTTGTTTGCAAAGCTTTTCAGCGGCATGGTAGAAAATAGAATCAGTAAGTGGGCAGAAATAAAATAAAAGATGGAAAAAGTGCAAGCGAGTTTTAGGTCGAAGCATGGTACAATAGATCATGGTATTACGCAGAGACACATTGGTTTGGGGGGACAAAGAAGAAGTATTTTGCTGCTTGTTGACTTCAAAAAGGCATTTGACACGGTCCCTAGAGATAATTTGTGGTGTAGAATGGAAGAACTTGAAATTCCTTTGCAATATAGAATTGTTGTCCATAGGATTTATGAGGAGGTGAAAGTAAAAATTAGAACTTCAGTGGCCTTTTCAGAAAGTTTTAGAAGTGACATTGGAGTCAAGCAAGGTTTCTCTTTATCCCCTACCCTTTTTAGTTTATATATTGACAAATTCGAAGAGTGGCTGAATTTGCAAGGTGGGGATGGTGTTCAGTTGGGGGAGTTTGTGATAAAGTTTCTTCTATATGTTGATGATCTTGTACTAGTTGCTAAATCAGCCCATGGATTGCATATGCACCTATATTCCCTTGAACATTTTTGTAAAAAAGTGGGGATGCAAGTCAATACCAGTAAGACCAAAATAATGATTTTCTCTAATATAAGGAAGCAAAGCTAGCATGTGTTCTTCTTTGAAGGCAACATTCTTGAAGAAGTAAATGAATACAAGTACCTTAGGATAGACTTCAACAACAAGCTTAATTGGGAGGATTGCAGAAAGAAGATAATTTTAGGAGGGTGGAAAGCATTATATGCACTCCAAAACAGATGTAAAGAGGTAGAGTTGTGGGATTGGAAAATGATTAAAGTGCTTTTTGGACTCCTAGTTTTTCCAGTGATATTATATGGGTGTGAATTGTGGGCTAGAAGCATCCCTGTTTCAAAATGGAAATAAATTGAGAAAATCCAAAAACGGTTTATCATGAGCAAGTTCAAAATAAAAAGTTTGATTCCTTACGAGATAATGTTGAGTGAAACAGGAGTAGCTCCTTGATATGATGTGCCTTATAAGGTATCTAATCATAATTGAGCAAATTGGAGGAGGTAGATGGCTGAAATTTATCTTCAATGAAGGCATGAGTGAAAGAAAGAAATCATGGATGAGACAAAACAACAAATGGATGCAAAAATGAAATATTTACCTCAATGCATGTCCCAGGAATAGCAAGAAGTTAAATAATTTTGTTATGGAGAAGTTTCATAAGTGTATATGGGGAAAAGAGTTGGGTAGAAAGAAGAAGTACTATGTTCATGAATTCAACCCCACTTGTGATCCCCGACAAAAAGAGTGCATTAGCACTAGCATTCCATGGTGATTAGAAGCTCAGTATTTTAGCTCAAAAATGAAAGTGGTCAGAATTGAATGAAACCAGAATGACAACGATCAGTCCGTCGCAAGGAATCCAACGCAACATGTTTCGTTGAAAACCGAGTTCGGATGAGGAAGGTATGCTCTGTTGATTACCGTTCAGAACATGCAAATTTTTATTAAAAAATTGCAGAACAAGTACGGATGATGACATGGCAGCCTAGTCAGCATTCAAGGAATCTTCTTTTGTTTTAGTCCAATGAGATTGTGACAAGTGCCACTCTGGGATTCGCTAGTTTGGTTTGTGAAGGTAAAATTTGTCCAATGACCTCCTAAAGTTGAATTTTGAGTTTATAAATTTTATGTGATGGAAAATATTATTTATTTTTAATTAATTAAAGTTTGATATATGATGATGATGGTTAACGTCCACTGAGACCAATTATATTATATATATTATATTTTATATGATTTTTTTTTTAAATATCATATATTATATTGTTTATATATTATCTCATTTTAATTAAATCTTAATTAATTTTAATATAACATTACAAACGCCACATATATATTTTCCAAACCCAAATCAACGTTATTAATGGTGGCATATATCATATGAAGGTTTCATAATATTCGTGGACATGGTATTATGGTGGAGAAGTATTAAACTATACCATATATGCTAAGTTCGAATATATTAAACCTACGGTAGCATAACATTAACATGGAGCGGGTATATAAGTTTGAAGGTATATAATGCGTTACAAAAACAAAGAATGGGGTCAAGGTCCAAGATTGAACCCGTGACCTCCCCTCACCAAGTGCACTGCATTATTGATAGGCCAAAGGCCTTATTCTTTGAAATCTATTGCTCCCATCATGTATTTAAATGTGTTTATTGCTCCAACGACAGGAAAGGAGTTAAGCGTGATTAACGCTAACTGTGGAATTAATTAACTCCTAAATGAGCGCTCAACTACAGATAATGACGAGTTTAAGCTAGTGGCAGAATTTGCGGAGTCGCCAAATTCGGAGGCAGTGTTGGAAATGTTGTCACTGATGGAAAAGGAGATGGAAAAGGAGGAGCACCTGAAACAACAGAGGCAGATGAAACAGAGGAATTGAAGTAGAAGCAACAGAGGAATTAGAGACAGAGCAGTGAAGTTGAAAGGGCCTGAAGGAGTTTGATTGAACATGTTATGAAGAGTGGAATGCTAGGAGGTATTAAACATTTGATTGTGGAAAGGCCATCCCATTGAAGATCAGGCCAGAGACAGAGATTCTGTAAGTAAATTCATCTTTATGAAAGAATTTTCTTTGAAATTGGATGCGAGATGTGCCCTGTTTGCTTTAGTTCTGTAAAAATATACTTGGTTCGACAAGTACATACTACGCTCTAGGACGAGGCTCTATACATAGGAGAGGAATCGATATTAAATAATATCGATATTGTATCTGTTGATTGAATCGGTTAAAATAAAGAAGTGAGGATTTGATCTATCATTTGATTCTCTGTAATTGAAGGAGTTAACCGATCAGTAGTAACCTCAGATCAGGATTGAAAGAAGGATTAATAGTAAACAGGTATCCGCACATCGGATTGTTCTATACTATTTAACATTGTGGTTAATATGTTATAGATTGGAGGGTCGATAGTGCAGAGTTAGGGGTTAAGGAAGAAGCGATGGTCTGGGCGCATTAAGGGCACAGTGAGTTATTTAACCTCTATGTCAGCTACATATGAAGTAATGTGAATGCGAAGACAAAGTGAGGGTGGAGTTTATATCAACAAAGGCATTGAAACTTATAGAAGAACTAAGTTAAGAAACGGAACGGAACCTCGAGCGCAACTGAACGGAACCATGAGCGTTGTGAACAGTGACAGTGGGTTTGGAACACCTGACGGTTTTCATCGCACCGCTTTTGTACGGTAAGCTGTATTTACAATTCAAACGCGATAGATGCCAAGAGCTGACACGTGGCCTTAAGCGGTTTCGAGATACCACTCTCATCGCGAGTTAAAAGCCCATGCATCTAAGTCACACGAGATTTGATTAAGGGCGACGGATCATCTGAAGCAGTGCGATGTGCTATCCGTCGTCGGATGAGATGGGTAGGTTAACACTGGGACCCAGTTTGATCGCATGGGTTTAAGAACTACATTTCGTGCAAGTATGTAATGCGAGTACCGTCGGATTGGTTGTATGGAGCGCGAGAGCAGGTGAATCATTGGATCCAAGCAGAGTTGTGTACACGTTAATCAAGATATGTTGTTGTGGGCCCAGATGCTTTGTAACATGATGTGTTGGTTTGTTTGGAAGCCAGAAGTTAATAATCTATGATAAAATCAAAGGTTATATGAATATATATAGAATGTTGATGTGCCGAGGGTTAAAGCCATGGCTGAAGATTGACTTAGGCTTATGTATATATATGATTCAAAGGGTAAGGCTGGAACATGTATATATATATATATACATATATATATATATATATATATATATATATATATATATATATATATATATATATATATATATATATATATATATATATATATATATATATATATATATATATATATATATACATATATATATATATATACATATATATATATATATATATATATATATATATATATATATATATATATATATATATATATATGTGAAGTACTCTATAGCTCGGGTCTAATACAACCAAAGACTTATACATGTTGGACCGTCACCAATCGCATTGGAGAAAAGTTGATGATGGAACAGGTTAACAAAAATTGCAATTGTGATGAAAGTCCGGACCCGATGGGTTTTTAAACCATGATTGATATGTGTTTGAGTTCCTAGATAACAGTGAATCATCGGAATCGGAGCATTGGAGCATTGGAATATCGAACATGCAACTGGAAGTTGCGATTGCGATTAATCGCAATCGGAAATATTTGCAAGGTGATACATTGCATCGGCATTTCAAAATGAACAGTAATTGATCGCATCGAATCGGAGTGATCACATCGCAATCGGAAGAATACAGTTGCGATTAATCGCATCGGCAAATAGAAAAAGGGTTTATGAAGCTGTGGGGCCTAAACCTTTCAAAGGTTAGTGTTGGGATTGATAAAAGAGTATATGATATGAAATGAGGGGTTTATGACCTTTGAGGAAATAGTGAGATATTGAAGCTCCGCACTCACTTAAATTGCCAGCTCGGATAATAAGATGGAGGTGTACTCTCGTATGAATTGAGAGAGGTATACATATACTATTTTCATGATAGAAAGTTTAAGTATCGAAAGTATGAAGAATTAGTTGGGTCAGTTCAAGCTTAAAACACTGTCATGGAGTCATCAAGAACTTACTTCAACAGTAAAGGGATTTGATTTCTTAGATCAAATTCTGGTTGATTCATTGATCACATCTAGAACAATAACCTTCAGTTATTAAGGATGAGTATTGCAGAAGAAGACATATTCCATCCACAATCTTCCTCAACAGAAATATATTGGCACACTACATCAGATAGAGACTGAAGTATATTTGAAGCATTATCAGTATTCTAGGTTTAATCCAGTGATGCATCCCTGATTAGATAAAGCTGGTACAATGTTTTATATGAAGTGTCATTATCCTCACTTTCAGATTTATACAAGTGAAAGGAGTCAGTGATTTGGGATTGTATCAACTTGCAATGTACATTCAAGATCAATAATCCTCAAAAGTGTTCTCTCAACAACTCTTTTACACTAGTTTGGAGCAGCACGGTACAAAGTCAGAAGAAGAAGGCCTAATCACGTCTCAGAGAGAGGAAAAGAAGAGATAGAATCTACACTGAGAGATGTGCAACCCTTTGCCATTGATGTCATAGGGGGAGGAAAAGCAGATAGGCAGAGGAAGCATTGGATTATTGGTGGATGTGATCAATGCCAAAGGGGGAGACTGTTGGAAATGTTTTCATTGATGGCAAAGGAGATGGAAAAGGAGGAGCACCTGAAACAACAGAGGCAGCAGAGGCAGATGAAACAGAGGAATTGAAGTGGAAGCAACAGAGGAATTATAGACAGAGAAGTGAAGTTGAAAGGGCCTGAAGGAGTTTGATTGAACATGTTATGAAGAGTGGAATGCTGGGAGATATTAAAAATTTGATTGTGGAAAGGCCATCCCATTGAATATCAGGCTAGAGACAGAGATTCTATAAGTAAATTTATCTTTATGAAAGAATTTGCTTTGAAATTGGATGCGAGATGTGCCATGTTTGCTTTAGTTATGTAAAAATATACTTGGTTCGACAAGTACATACTACGCTTTGGGACGAGGCTCTATACATAGGAGTGGAATCGATATTAAATAATATCGATATTGTATCTGTTCATTGAATCGGTTAAAAGAAAGAAGTGAGGGTTTGATCTGTCATTTGATTCTCTGTAATTGAAGTTGTTAATGGATCAATAGTAACCTCAGATCAGGATTGAAAGAAGGGTTAATAGTAAACAGGTATCCGCACATTGGATTTTTCTATACTATTTAACACTGTTGTTGATATTTTGTCGATTGGAGGGTCAATAGTGCAGAGTTAGGGGTTAAGGAAGAAGCGATGGTCTGGGCGCATTAAGGGCACAGTGAGTTATTTAACCTCTGTGTGAGCTGCAGATGAAGTAATGTGAATGCGAAGACAAAGCGAGGGTGGAGTTTATATCAACAAAGGCATTGAAACGTATAGAAGAACGAAGTTAACAAACAGAACGGAACCTCGAGCGTAACTGAACGGAACCATGAGCGCTGTGAACAGTGACAGTGGGTTTGGAACACCCGACGATTTTCATCGCACCGCTTTTGTACGGTAAGCTGTATTTACAATTCGAACGCGATATATGCCAGGAGCTGACACGTGGCCTTAAGCAGTTTGGAGATACCACTCTCATCGCGAGTTAAAAGCCCATGCATCTAAGATTGAGGATGACGCATCATCTGAAGCATTGCGACGTGCTGTCTGTCGTCGAATGAGATGGGTATGTTAACACTAGGACCCAGTTTAATCGCATGGGTTTAAGAACTACATTTCGTGCAAGTATGTAACGCGAGTACCGTCGAATTGGTTGTGTGGAGCACGAGAGCAGGTGAATCATTGGATCCAAGCGGAATTGTGTACATGTTAAGAAAAATATGTTGTTGTGGGCCCAGATGCTTTGTAACATGTTGTGTTGGTTTGTTTGGAAGCCAGAAGTTAATAATCTGTGATAAAATCAAAGGTTGTGTGAATATATATAGAATGTTGATGTGCCGAGGGTTAAAGCCATGGCTGAAGATTGACTTAGGCTTATGTATATATATGATTCAAAGGGTAAGGCTAGAACGTATATATATATATATATATATATATATATATGTAAAGTAATCTATAGCTCGGGTCTAATACAACCAAAGACTTATATTGTGGGACCCTCACCAATCGCATCGGAGAAAAGTTGACGACGAAACAGGTTAACAAAAATTGCAATTGCGATGAAAGTCCGGACCCAATGGGTTTATAAAGCATGATTGATATGTGTTTGAGTTCCTACATAACAGTGAATCATCAGAATCAGAGCATTGGAGCATTGGAAATTGGAACATGAAACTGGAAGTTGCGATTGTGATTAATCGCAATCGGAAATATTTGCAAGGTGGTACATCGCAACGGCATTTCAAAATGAACAGTAATTGATCACATCGAATCGGAGTGATCACATCGCAATCGGAAGAATACAGTTGCGATTAATCGCATCGGCAAATAGAAAAAGGGTTTATGAAGCTGTGGGGCCTAAACCTTTCAAAGGTTAGTGTTGGGATTGAGAAAAGAGTATATGATATGAAATGAGGGGTTTATGAACTTTGAGGAAATAGTGAGATATTGAAGCTCAGCACTCACTTAAATTTCCAGCTCAGACAATAAGATGGAGGTGTACTCTCGTATGAATTGAGAGAGGTATAAATATACTATTGGAGTTAAAATCTGGGGATACATTCCTTTATACATCGAATTGAAACAACAGATCGGGGACTGTGGATTTACTGACCATCATATAGATTTTATAAAAGAGACGCCACTTATGAAGATTGAAAAGTTAAAATTTGCAATGGTCCAATTGTAATAGTCAAATCATAATTCGATATATTATATGAAGTTGCGGGTTGAGCTTTAATACTGGGAACATATATTGATTAAAATACCGGAGACAATTGAGTAGTGGAGAATTTCAATGGCCTTATAATCATGGTCTAATTCATCGCACAGAAAGATACAAAGAGCGCAAAATTGTGGGTTCCGACATATGTGATCTCATAATCAAAATATAAAAGGTAGAGAACTTTGGAGGTGCATTATGGATTTTATAATAAGGTATAATATCATTAAGGCAAAGAACAAAAGTCCCGCATACTTAATTTGTTAGACATGGTTCACAACCATAAGATAACCTTGGAAGAAAAAGGTCTCTAGATATATTTATTTAGATTGCCAGATCATCAGTTATATATACAACAGACACACAATCACGATGAACAAGAATATGCACAGGAACGAATTTGACAGGTGTACAAGCACAAAAAACTGGAAAATATGCAGAAGACGGTGAGCAGAAGAAGGAAGGACTGTTACCTGATAGCAGCAGAAAAGACAAAGCCAGCAAAGCCAAAAGCCAGAAAATGGGCTGAGTAAAATTGTTTTTATGTCATCGAAAATGTGAATGTTGTAATTGATTTTTATTGTTTGTGATGCATTGGCAAGTCTCCGGAAGAGAACAAAATTCCCACTGTAATATTAAAATTAGTACCTACAGTTATATTTTTCTGCGTGAGCTGAAAATAAATGAGAAGGCAGAAGACCAAGAGGTATGACTATCCATTTCGAATTCCTAGAGGAAAACAAACAGTCATCAGTAATTCTCTATAAGTAATATCATCTTGATATGCATAAAGAGGTTAGAGGTTAGAGAGGTTGGATAATGTGGAATTGAGGCATAAAAGATAAGAAGAAGGAGGAGCAGAACGAGATGCCGTGAAAAGTTAGAGAATGTAGAAATGAAGCAGTGAGGCAGAAGGAGGAGTTGAGTAGAGAAGAAGGAGGAGATGATAGTGAATCTGAGAAGAAGCAGAGATGATGCAAGGAAGATATGAGGATTGATGGATAACAGAAGAGAAGGTACATAACAGAGCTGATATCCAAGGTAAATCAGCAAGTGTTTTTCTTTTGAAAGAGTAAGGAAGTTGAAGCTTCCCTATCAAGTTGTAGCTTGATAGATGCCAGTTGTAGCTGACTGAGGTAGGAGCCTCTTGTAGGTTGGTGCCTGCAGAAAATAGATGGAATTTGGTGCTTCCACATCAAGTTGTAGCTTGATAAAATGTCAGTTGTAGCTGACTGAGGTTGGAGCCTCTTGTAGGTAGGTTCCTGCAGAAAATTGATGGGAGTTGGAGCTTCCTTGCAAGTTGTAGCTTGCAAAATTGAGGTAGGAGCCTCCTATGGGTTGGAGCCTACAATCAGTGGTGAGAGGGAGTTGGAGCTTGCCTTTGCATCACAAAAATAATAAGATGTGGTTTTCTCCTTTATGGGTTTTCACTTATATCCGGTGTCTATGTGCATGATGTCTATGTGTTGACATATTAGCTCTATTCTCGCTAATAATTGAAAATTCACATATTAAGATCACTGTTACATTATTAATTTGCTTATTAATTGTCAGCCACAAATAAAGTTTTCTCACATATTAAGTTGACCATGAAATGAAGGTGTAAATAAGATTTAAAAGAAAATTTTTAAAAGTCCATGTATGTGTTAAACTGATTCACCCCCCCCCCCTCTCAGTTTAACTAAGGGTTCAACAATTGGTATCAGAGCTAGTTCCTTTGGTGTAAGCTTAATAGCTTGAAGGAGATCTGGTTGAGTCATGGACTATCAAAATGTACCTGTGTTGAGTACAACAAACTTTCCTGAATGGAGAGATAAGGTTAAAACATGATTATTATCTTATGAACCTAAGGTATGGAAACTTGTATGTGATGGTTACTGCACAGAATCTCCCTCGGTGCAAGAACAACATAGCAATGCCAAGGCAAAATGTGTGATATTCAACAGTCTTCATAACAAGGATCTTGAGGTAATAATGGATTTAACCTCTGCAAAAGAAATATGGGACAAATTTCATTTCATGCATGGAGTAGACACTGAGGATTGCATTGTCAAGAAGGAGAAGAGAATTAAGAAGAAGAAAAATTCATGTCAAAAAACAAATGAAGTACCTCCTAGTGTGAATGGAAGTCAGTTCCCTGAAGAAATTACAGTTGAAGAAAAAACCAAACTTGATACAGCCTTGACTGAAATAGAAAGATTGAAGAATGAAAACAAAGACTTTAAGACATTGGTGCAAATATGTGATGAGAAATCATATGAAGATAAGAAGGAAATTGTTGGCCTGAAGACACAACTTGAAGAAGCAAGGAAAGTTGAAGACACTCTACTGTAACAAATGAATGAGAAAAGTCTAGAATGTGGGAAACTGGAAGAAGAAGTAGTGTGCCTGAGAAAGAAATTAAAAAAAGCCCAAAGAGAATTATTAATGAATACTCCACAAATGAAAAGCTTTGGACAGTTGGACCAAATTCTAAATGCTCAAAGGTCTCCTCTCATAAAGACTGGGATTGGCTATGAAGGAGAAACAAGCAAGTCCAAGGTAAAAGATAACAATAATATCATTTTTGTAAAAGCTGTAAAGGATAATGCAGCAGCTCAGAAGATTCCTGCAGAAGCAGAAGCCAACAAGAACAGGATTTGTGAAGAAACAAACAAAAACAAGCAGCAACATGAAAGGACAGCTAATGAAAGGATGAAAAAGTCAACTGAAAAAGGCCCATACACTCTTGATTATGAAGTGAATAAATTTGGAAGATGTCAAAGGAGATTCTTTCCTCCTATGAAAAATATCACATGTTTTTCTTATCATAAACCAGGACATATTGCAGCACATTGTAAGACAAGGCATATCAACTTGAACCAAAAAAAGATGCAGCAAACGAGAAGAATACCTCAAGCAAACATATGGAAAGGACAACCACTCACCAGGTACACAAATCATTTCCATGACTACTGCTATGCATGCAATAATTTTGGACATAAATTGTTGATTGTAAAATGTATTCAAGAAGGGGAACAAAGTATTATACATCAGCTCAAATGTACTTTGAAAAAATAAGATGTTATATATGCCTCAAGCTTGGTCACAAAGCAAAAGATTGTAAGCTTCCATATACATTCAAGAATTCTAGACAGAGGATAGAATCAAAACAGATCAATCAAAACTATGAATCTAGAAGAAGAGCAGACATTATGATGAACCCCAATAAAGTATGGAAGTAAAAGAGAAAGGGGGAGCCTATTATCTCAATAACATAACAAATCCTCCATAGTCTCAGGGGGAGCTGCTCTAGGAAGCAAAGCTAATATCCAACTAGTGATAAACATGAAGCAACATCTTAGGGGGAGATCAGTTCATAATTAGTCCCCACAAAAACAGTCTAAGAAGAGCTCCATGAAATGAGAACAGCTATGAGAACAGGAAGGGAAATGAAAATCCCTCTAACAAAGAACTATTGAGGAAGAAGATGATCTGAAGTATGAAATAACTGATAGATTGATGGAAGAAGAGAAGACAGCAAGCAACCATGATGGTAGAGAGAACATCATCCATGAAAATGTAAGCCAAGAAGACACCAGCACATAAGTGATTATCATAGTGTGCATCATACAACCAGAATGAACAAGTGAACCACATTAAGAAGGAGGAATAAGAGAAGAGCCTATCATCATTATATCATTACATCTTTCATCTATGAAAAGTCTCCTTGGAGGAATGCAGTAAAGTGAGTAATAAATCCTTGAGAAATATACCCATGAAGATTTCTAATAAAATAATTGAAGATGTCTTCCTGAAGATTATTATGTTAGAACAACTGAATTGAATTTTAAGCAGCAATGATTCCAGAGCAGTCCTAGAAAGGAACATGCAATGACTTTCCTTTAAAACAAAATGACTGGAAATAGGAGAATGTTTAATAATGACAAGATCAGACTCAGCATATTGATGATTGTTGGTGTATACAGTGGAAAGCTCAGTAGTAGAATTCATGAAGGATGCCTTAACATTGGGTTCATGAGCAAGCTGAAGTGAAAGAAGTATTAATTGGTACTTGGTACAAACAACATGCCTATCAACAGAATATCAAATGTTATCATGGAGCAGCGATAAGGTACAGGTCCTCAGGATCAAAGGTTATGGCAAGAGTACATACATCATAAAAGGGTCAATGAAAAGGCTAAAGGATCAGTATTTTGTTTACTCTTGAAACATGATATTGAGCATTGAAACAATATATTTTTTGGATGCCTTCCTGAAGTCAGTACATATACATATCAGGCCTCTTCTCTTAAGATCATTCATAACACCGTGTGAAATATGTTTTCTATTAAAACATCTTGAATATATTTTTTTCATTATATAAAGTTTAAGTATCGAAAGTATGAAGAATTAGTTGGGTCAGTTGAAGCTTAAAACACTATCATGGAGTCATCAAGAACATACTTCAACAGTAAAGGGATTTGATTTCTTAGATCAAATTCTGGTTGATTCATTGATCACATCTAGAACAATAACCTTCAGTTATTAAGGATGAGTATTGCAGAAGAAGACATATTCCATCCACAATCTTCCTCAACAGAAATATATTGGCACACTACATCAGATAGAGACTGAAGTATATTTGAAGCATTATCAGTATTCTAGGTTTAATCCAGTGATGCATCCCTGATTAGATAAAGCTGGTACAATGTGTTATATGAAGTGTCATTATCCTCACTTTCAGATTTATACAAGTGAAAGGAGTCAGTGATTTGGGATTGTATCAACTTGCAATGTACATTCAAGATCAATAATCCTCAAAAGTGTTCTCTCAACAACTATTTTACACTAGTTTGGAGCAGCACGGTACAAAGTCAGAAGAAGAAGGCCTAATCACGTCTCAGAGAGAGGAAAAGAAGAGATAGAATCTACACTGAGAGATGTGCAACCCTTTTCCATTGATGTCATAGGGGGAGGAAAAGCAGATAGGCAGAGGAAGCATTGGATTATTGGTGGATGTGTTGCCATCAATGCAAAAGGGGGAGACTGTTGGAAATGTTGTCATTGATGGCAAAGAAGATGGAAAAGGAGGAGCACCTGAAACAACAGAGGCAGCAGAGGCAGATGAAACAGAGGAATTGAAGTAGAAGCAACAGAGGAATTATAGACAGAGCAGTGAAGTTGAAAGGGCCTGAAAGAGTTTGATTGAACATGTTATGAAGAGTGGAATGCTGGGAGATATTAAAAATTTGATTGTGGAAATGCCATCCCATTGAATATCAGGCTAGAGACAGAGATTATATAAGTAAATTCATCTTTATGAAAGAATTTGCTTTGAAATTGGATGCGAGATGTGCCATGTTTGCTTTAGTTATGTAAAAATCTACTTGGTTCGACAAGTACATACTACGCTTTGGGATGAGGCTCTATACATAGGAGTGGAATCGATATTAAATAAGATCGATATTGTATCTGTTCATTGAATCGGTTAAAAGAAAGAAGTGAGGGTTTTATCTGTCATTTGATTCTCTGTAATTGAAGGAGTTAATGGATCAGTAGTAACCTCAGATCAGGATTGAAAGAAGGGTTAATAGTAAACAGGTATCCGCACATTGGATTTTTCTATACTATTTAACACTGTGGTTAATATTTTGTCGATTGGAGGGTCAATAGTGCAGAGTTAGGGGTTAAGGAAGAAGCGATGGTCTGGGCGCATTAAGGGCACAGTGAGTTATTTAACCTCTGTGTGAGCTGCAGATGAAGTAATGTGAATGTGAAGACAAAGCGAGGGCGGAGTTTATATCAACAAAGGCATTGAAACGTATAGAAGAATGAAGTTAAGAAACATAACAGAACCTCGAGCGTAATTGAACGGAACCATGAGCGCTGTGAACAGTGACAGTGGGTTTGGAACACCCGATGGTTTTCATCGCACCGCTTTTGTACGATAAGCTGTATTTACAATTCGAACGCGATATATGCCAGGAGCTGACACGTGGCCTTAAGCGGTTTCGAGATACCACTCTCATCGCGAGTTAAAAGCCCATGCATCTAAGATTGAGGATGACAGATCATCTGAAGCATTGCGACGTGCTGTCTGCCGTCGAATGAGATGGGTATGTTAACACTAGGACCCAGTTTCATCGCATGGGTTTAAGAACTACATTTCATGAAAGTATGTAATGCGAGTACCGTCGAAATGGTTGTGTGGAGCACGAGAGCAGGTGAATCATTGGATCCAAGCAGAGTTGTGTACACGTTAAGCAAAATATGTTGTTGTGGGCCCAGATGCTTTGTAGCATGTTGTGTTGGTTTGTTTGGAAGCCAGAAGTTAATAATCTGTGATAAAATCAAAGGTTGTGTGAATATATATAGAATGTTGATGTGCCGAGGGTTAAAGCCATGGCTGAAGATTGACTTAGGCTTATGTATATATATGATTCAAAGGGTAAGGCTGGAACGTATATATATATATATATATATATATATATATATATATATATATATGTGAAGTACTCTATAGCTCGGGTCTAATAAAACCAAAGACTTATATTGTGGGACCCTCACCAATCGCATCGGAGAAAAGTTGACGACGAAACAGGTTAACAAAAATTGCAATTGCAATGAAAGTTCGGACCCAATGGGTTTATAAAGCATGATTGATATGTGTTTGAGTTCCTACATAACAGTGAATAATCGGAATTGGAGCATTGGAGCATTGGAAAATTGGAACATGAAACTGGAAGTTGCGATTGCGATTAATCGCAATCGGAAATATTTGCAAGGTGGTACATCGCATCGGCATTTCAAAATGAACAGTAATTGATCACATCGAATCGGAGTGATCGCATCGCAATCGGAAGAATACAGTTGCGATTAATCGCATCGACAAATAGAAAAAGGGTTTATGAAGCTGTGGGGCATAAACCTTTCAAAGGTTAGTGTTGGGATTGAGAAAAGAGTATATGATATGAAATGAGGGGTTTATGACCTTTGAGGAAATAGTGAGATATTGAAGCTCCGCACTCACTTAAATTTCCAGCTCAGACAATAAGATGGAGGTGTACTCTCGTATGAATTGAGAGAGTTATAAATATACTATTGGAGTTAAAATCTGGGGATACATTCCTTTATACATCGAATTGAAACAACAGATCGGGGACTGTGGATTTACCGGCCATCATATAGATTTTATAAAAGAGACGCCGCTTATGAAGATTGAAAAGTTAAAATTTGAAATGGTCCAATTGTAATAGTCAAATCATAATTCGATATATTATATGAAGTTGCGGGTTGAGCTTTAATACCGGGAACATATATTGATTAAAATGCCGGAGACCATTGAGTAGTGGAGAATTTCAATGGCCTTATAATCATGGTCTAATTCATCGCACAGACAGATACAAAGAGCGCAAAATTGTGGGTTCCGACATATGTGATCTCATAATCAAAATATAAAAGGTAGAGAACGTTGGAGGCACATTATGGATTTTATAATAAGGTATAATATCATTAAGGAAAAGAACAAAATTCCCACATACTTAATTTGTTAGACATGGTTCACAAACATAAGATAACCTTGGAAGAAAAAGGTCTGCAGATATATTTATTTAGATTGCCAGATCAGCAGTTATATATACAACAGACACACAATCACGATGAACAGGAATATGCAGAGGAACGAATTTGACAGGTGTACAAGCACAAAAAACTGGAAAATATGCAGAAGACGGTGAGCAGAAGAAGGAAGGACAGTTACCTGATAGCAGCATAAAAGACAAAGCCAGCAAAGCCAAAAGCCAGAAAATGGGTTGAGTAAAATTGTTTTTATGTAATCGAAAATGTGAATGTTGTAATTGATTTTTATTGTTTGTGATGCATTGGCAAGTCTCCGGAAGAGAACAAAATTCCCACTGTAATATTAAAATTAGTACCTACAGTTATATTTTTTTGAGTGAGCTGAAAATAAATGAGAAGGCAGAAGACCAAGAGGTATGACTATCCATTTCGAATTCCTAGAGGAAAACAAACAGTCATCAGTAATTCTCTATAAGTAATATCATCTTGATATGCATAAAGAGGTTAGAGGTTAGAGAGGTTGGAGAATGTGGAATTGAGGCAGAAAATATAAGAAGAAGGAGGAGCAGAACGAGATGCTGTGAAAAGTTAGAGAATGCAGAAATGAAGCAGTGAGGTAGAAGGAGGAGCTGAGCAGAGAAGAAGGAGGAGCTGATAGTGAATTTGAGAAGAAGCAGAGATGATGCAGGGCAGATATGAGGACTGATGGACAGTAGAAGAGAAGGTACATAACAGAGCTGATATCCAAGGTAAATCAACAAGTGTTTTTATTTTGAAAGAGTAAGGAAGTTGAATCTTCCCTATCAAGTTGTAGCTTTATAGATGTCAGTTGTAGTTGACTGAGGTAGGAGCCTCCTATAGGTTGGTGCCTGCAGAAAATAGATGGAAGTTGGTGCTTCCACATCAATTTGTAGCTTGATAAAATATCAGTTGTAGCTGACTGAGGTTGGAGCCTCCTGTAGGTAGGTGCTTGCAGAAAATTGATGGGAGTTGGAGCTTCCTTGAAAGTTGTAGCTTGCAGAATTGAGGTAGGAGCCTCCTGTGGGTTGGAGCCTACAGAAAATCAGTGGTGAGAGGGAGTTAGAGCTTGCCTTTGCATCACAAAAATAATAAGATGTGGTTTTCTCCCTTTATGGGTTTCCACTTATATCTGGTATCTATGTGCATGATGTCTATATGTTGATATGGTATATCTATTCTGCTAATACTTGCTGCTCACATATTAAGACTGCTGGTACATTATCTAATTTTCTTATTAATTGCTGCTCACAAATAAAGATTTCTCACACATTATGTTGATCATGAAATGAAGGTGTTAATGAAGTTTAATGAAAAGTTTTAAAAGTCCATGAATGTGTTAAAATGATTCACCCCCCCCCTCTCAGTTTAACAAAGGGTTCAACAGGTAGCTCCAGTTTTAATGAAGTTAGTTGGCTGGATTCTAGATTTAGTGGAGAAATGGTAGGGAAAATTGGTTTTTTCCATAACTGAGGCAATATTTGGCCAAATTGTGTGCAAGAAGAGTCATTATGGACAGATTTTGATGTTTTGGAGCCATTAGAATAGGTTTCAGAGGCAGAAGAGGTCATCTATAGAGTTTTTAGTTGATTTGAAGATTTTTGAAGCCCACGGCGACCAGGAGGGAAGGTCATGTCCAGAGCATCTGGTAACCAAATTGAGTAAACAAATAGTATTTTCTAATATATTTAGATGTTTTAAAATCATTGGAATGGGTTCCAAAAGCATTGGATGCATTTAAATATCATTTTGAGCAAATTTGAGCTAATATAGAGGCCCAAGCTATGGAGCTTGACCAAGGAGATGTAGCCCAGGAGGGGTGAACTCATTCATCAAAACTATGTTTTATTGTATCATTTTGTGTGGTTTGTTTCCATTTATGTTGTTGTATTTCAACACTTTAAATTCATGCCTTATGTTTTTCAAAAACACTCATAAAATTCAGTTTTAATTCCTCATTTGACACACATAAGCAACAAGGGAACCTGCACATAAAGCATAAGATCAGTGAATAATTTTTATTGAAAATGAAATTAGCACAAAAATAACTAACATTCAAATTCAGATCAAATTGGCATCAAAACCTGGTTTAAAAGGCAAGGTTATTTGCTTGATAGTTTCTTGAAGATTTGTGCAAGTTTAATGGTTGCAATTTATGTTGACAAGGTTAAAGTTGTAGAAAGGTGAAGGGAATTTGTTGGTTGCAAGTCCTAAGATTAGGAACATAAGAAGGAGAGATGAAAGAAAATCATCCTCACCCAAAATTCGACTCATAGTTTCACTTTAAGAACCTCAAGTTTTGTCTCAAGAAGCTGAGATTGAAGAGGTGAAATTTGTACAAGAAGCTGAGGTGATTGAAGAGGTATAAGCATCAGGAGTTGAGCTTGAATACTTAGTCATTATATCAGGTGTTGGAGAGACTCATGGACATTCAGAAGAACAGGATGGCAAGAGAGACTTCAAATACATTAAAAGAATGGTTAAAATCATGTTTGATGCATTCACTACAGAAAGAGCAGGAGAAGGTTCTAAGCCTCCACATGGAGAAGGGACTTTAGATGGTAAGAAGGATGAAGAGAAGAGTTCAAAGGAAAAAAAAAGAAAGTAACCTCCATCTCCACCATATTCATCATCCTCATAATCCCCATCTGCATCATCTTCCACTTCCACCACAAAGACCACTCACACTCACTCAAAGGCCACAAAAGGGAAAAATCCATTACTCAAATTGGACATTAAGTTTGAATTACCCATGTAAAATTACAAGGTAAATGCAAAGAAGCTTGGAAATTGGATATGTCAATTGGAGGTGTATTGCAGAATTCAAAACCTTCATGAAGACGACATAAAGATCCAGTTGGCTTCATTAAGGTTAGAGGGAGCAACACTAGTTTGGTGGGGAGCAAAGACTCAAGAGGAAATGTGAATCCATGGTAAGATATCCATTTCATGGGTTGAGTTTATTTCTTCCATTAAAATAAAGTTTTATCCATTAGCCTACATGCAAAAAACTATTATGAGTTGGAAAAATTTTAAGCAGCTCAAGGGTCAAATAGTTCAAGAGTATACCCAGGAGTTTAGAAAGAGAGCTTTGTTGTTAGGAGTAAATTTGAATTCCCAAGACACACTCTTGAAATACATTGGCGGTTTACATTCCTATTTTAAGCATAATATTCTTATGTTTAACCCAAGCAATTTAGATGAAGTTTGTGTACAAGCCACACACTTGGAGGCAAGGGGAAAACAAGGCATAGAGGAGAAAGGTGAAAGTGAGGGTAAAGGGAAAGGAAAGTTTTATGGAAGAGGAAAAAGCAATAGCTCTATAAAAAGAGAGAAGGAAAAAATCACATGAAAAAACTATTCAAAGGCTAGTCATGATGAAGACCATCGTTGGAAACTTCAACCATAATTGAAACCAAATAGATTGAAATCCAAAGAGAAGGGAAAATTTGTTTCTATAGTTGAACATGACTTAGGGTTAGATTCAGGAGATGAGACAAAAATTACAGCCATGGGTTTGAAAGTTAAACATGTTGCAAGCACTAGTTCTTCAAATTGTTCAAATGACACTCATGATGAAGATACAAGAATAGAACATTTCCATATGAGAGTTGTCTCTAAACATACCAATATTGATACACTTTTTGATAGTGGGTCACAAGCTAACTTGATTTCTGAATATTTGGTTAAGCAGCTAAGCCTTGAAACTATTAGACATCCAAGACCATATCCTTTGGGTTGGATATGCAAGAATGCAAACTTGCAAGTTAAAAGGAAGTGCTTACTAAGATTTTCCATCAACTCGAACTTTCTTGAGGAAGTTGAGCTTGATGTGGTGTCGCTTGAGATATCAGGTATTGTATTGGGGAGTCCTTATCTCTATGATACGAAAGTTGTATTTCATTGCCATGAGAACAAGTATCAATTGTTTAAGGATGGTATTGAGTACATAATTAGAGCACATAAGAATAAGATAGGTTTGTCTCTTGTACATGCAAGTGAAATGAAGAGGGTAGTGAATGCAAGTCAAAATTTGACATTGTTGATGATCAAAAAAATATATGTATTGAATAACACTTTTCAAAAAGATGATTATGCTTGTAATGAGATGTTTCAGGATGTTAACAGGTTTCCTTTGAAAGAAGGTGAAAAACATTTGCAGCAGTCAACATTAGTGTTGAGCGATGTTGGAAACAAGATTCCAGTGTAAGCGAGTGCAAAGGTGAAAGAGAAGGTGACAAAGCAGCTTGTCATAGAAGGCATGAGTTCCACAAATGCTTATTTTTGGTTTCCAAAAAGTACATGGCAATGGCGAAGATACTTGGACAAGAGTCGAAACAAGTACAAAGCGAAAGAAACTAAAAATCGCCATGGTGACAATGTGCAAGGTGAGAAAGTTTCTAAGTTTTCTTTGATTGTTGAACAAGGTAGGAACAAGATGGTTTCTGCAAAAATGGATTATTGTTCTGCAAATTTAGAAATATTGCAGCATGACGATGTCAGTGACAGCAAGAGAAGGTCACAGAAATCAAGGAAAAAGTGGACTTTTTATGAAAAGCTCCAAATGATGAAATTGGGAAAATTTCAATGGATAGAGACTGGAAGGGTGAGGGAACAGTCCCCTCATCCACATAATCAGTAATCAATAGAGCTTTTGGGGTCCAAAAGGCTTCTAGTGGGGAGGAATGATCAAAAGCTCAGTATTTTAGCTCAAAAATGAAAGTGCTCAGAATTGAATGAAACCAGAACGATAGTGACCGATCTGTCGCAAGGAATCCAACACAACTCGTTTCATTGAAAAATGAGTTCGAATGAGGAATTTATGCTATACTAATCGTTGTTCTGAACAAACAATTTTTTATTAAAAAATTGCAGAACAGGTATAGGTTGATGACATGGTAGCCCAGTCAGCATTCAGGGAATCTTCTTCAGTTTTAGTCCAATGGGACTGTGACAAGTGCCACTCTGGGATGCGCTAGTTTGGTTTGTGAAGGTAAAATTTGTCTAATGACCTTCTAAAGTTGAATTTTGGGTTTACGAATTTTATGTGATGATTTTTTTTTAAATATCATATATTGTATTATATATATATATATATATAATGTCATTTTAATTAAATCTTAATTAATTTTAATATAACATTACAAATTCCACATATATATTTTCCAAACCCAAATCAACGTTATTAATGGTGGCATATATCATATGAACGTTTTATAATATATATTAAGGTTATGAATCCGTGGGCATGGCATTATGGTGGAGAAGTACTAAACTTTACCATATATGCATTATGGTGGAGAAGTATTAAACTATACCATATATGCTAAACCTATGGTGGCATAACATTAACGTGGAGCAGGTATATAAGTTTCAAGGTATATATGATGCATTAAAAAAACAAGGAATGGGATTCAAGGTCCGAGTTTGAACCCATGACCTCCCCCCGCCAAGCGCGCTCCATTACCGATTGGCCAAAGCCCTTATTCTTTGAAATATATTGCTCCTATCATGTATTTAAACATGTTTATTGCTCTGACGACGGGAAAGGAGTTAAGCGTGATTAACGCTGATTGCGGAATTAATTAACTCCTAAATGCATGCTAAAATGCAGATAATAATGAGTTTAAGTTAGCGTTGGACTTGGCAGAGCTGCCAAATTTGGAGGCAGTTCTAGTTTTAGTGGAGTTAGCTCGCCGGATTCCAGATTTAGTGGAGAAATTGTAGGGAAATTTGGTTTTTGCCATAACTAAGGCAATATTCGACCAAATTGGGTGCAGGAAGAGTCATTCTTGATATATTTTTATGTTTTGGAGCCATTGGAAAATGTTACAGAGGCAGGAGGTCATCTACAAAGGTTTTTGTTGCTTTGGTGATTTTTGAAGCCTAGGGCCACCAGGAGGGAAGGCCATGCCCAGAGCATCTGGTAAAAATAATGAGTAAAAAAATAGTCGTTTCTGATAGATTTCGATGTTTTAAAATCATTGGAACAAGTTCCAAAAGCATTGGATGCATGTAAACAACATTTTGAACAAAATTGAGCTAATATAGAGGCTCGACCTATAGAGCTAGACCAAGGAGATGTAGCCCAAGAGGGGTGAGCTCCTTCATCAAAACTATATTTTATTGTATCAGTTTGTGTGATTTGTTTTCATTTATGTTGCTGTTGTTCAGAACTTAAAATTCATGCCTTATGTTTTTCAAAAACACTCATAAAATTCAATTTTAATTCCTCTTTTGACACACATAAGCAACAAGGGAACCTGGACATAAAGCATAAGATCAGTGAATAAATTTTATATCTGAAAATGAAATTAGCACAACAATAACTAACATTCAAATTTAAATCACATGGAGAGTAAATATTTTTATTTCTCATTTAAGAACTAACTTGCATCAACTTCGATGTAAAACGGGACAGTGGAAGAGACCTAAAGAAGCTTGGGAAGAACAAGTGTGTAATTTTTTCACTTCTAGGGCAGTGGAATTGGAAAATCATTTCATTTTGGAATGTGATGCTTTCATAGACATCAAGGACAGTTATGGAAGTATGTTAGAATCAATTCCGTGGCATTGTATTTTCAGTGAGGGGACTGTTAGAAGGTTGGGTCAGATCATCATCAATTTGAGTAAAAAGGAATGAATTGCAAAAGGAAAAAAGCAAGGAGGTTGGTAGTCCCATAGAATATTTTTAATCTCGTGGGCGTTAAAATACCATATCATTATATGCTATCCATGCATGTATTTTTAGAGTGTTTTAAAAGATTCACATAGGTCGTTTCGGAATTTTTATCATTTTTCAATGATAATAACATTGTGGGTTGTGTTTGTTATCTTCCCCACCTAGATTCAATTTTTGCAAGTGACATGATGATATTTATTGCATTACTAGTAAGTATCTGAGTTATCACAAACTCATTCTTAGTGAGAAGTCCCGAATAAGAATCATAGATAATTGATTCCTAAACCTAATTCCTTGTTCATATTAGATGTTAAAGTATACACTTAGGGCTTTGTTGGGATGTATAAAAGTTCATAATTGCTTGAGATAATTGGAGGTGTACTACATTATCCATGGGTGCATTAAGTCTCAAAACGAATGCATAGATAGAATGAATTCAAGCAGGTAATCTAAGAAAGATTCCATTGAGTTAATCGTGAAAAAAACCTCAAAGATGGAATGACAAAACTTGCAACAAAAGCAAGGGAAAAATATCATTGGTTAAACATCATAATGGATGTTAAAGTAGAAATTTAGGGCTTTTTTGGGATGTAGAAAAGTTGATTATAGGTTGAGACAATTGGGGATGTACTTCATTAGCCATGGGTACATTGAGCCTCAAAGTGAATGCATATATAGAATGAATTCAAGCAAGTAATCCAAGAGAGAGTCCACCTAATCGTGTAAGAAACCTCAAAGATTGAATGACAAATCTTGCAACAAAAGCAAGCACATATTATCATAGGTTACACCTCATGATAAAACAATTTAACCATCTAGTTGCATGTGCAAAAGATGAACTTAAGTGCAATAATAAAATACCTGGATGGGTGGAAAATTGCATACAAAAAGAGTTAATGTTGTTTGACCTTTAAACATTAGATGGTGTTTTTCAAGACTAAAATCTGCTGAGGTAAAAGCAAGACTGTAAGGTTTTGGAAGATTAAAGGGAACCTGGTTAGCTATCCTTTCATGTCAAAAAACTCATTAAAAAGGAAGAAAACCCAAGGTAACACTAAAAGAATATGACAAACATAATGTTCCTAATATGTAGTTATTGCTAAATATAAAAGAATATAAAGGATAAATGTTGGAAATTCCATTTAAAATTAGTGCAAGGAACTAGAAGAAGAAAAATAAGTTATTGGCTCAATTTGAAGAATCATTTGAGCAAGAAAATGACAACATAAATAATTTTGATCACAATTTGTCTTCAATGGAAAGGTTAAAGCCTCATGTGAATAATGAAGAGTGAAGGAGATTTTTCAATGCAAATATGAAAATATATGAGAAAGCAATGGTGACTACCATTTTGAGAAAATGTTACAAAAACATGGTCACAAAGAAGTTGGTGAAAGAGTTGTAGCTAATAATGGTGGGGAATAAAAATATCTACCCTAGGATGGATAAAAAAAGATGATATAAATTGTTAATAAATAAAGTAAATATTAAATCTGCAATCTCAATTTAATTCTTAGATGATATTAAATCTGATGTGGTGTCATTAGACTTGTGAGATGATGTTGTGGGTAGCCCATGTCTTTGACACTCTAACTTTGAGTTTCAAAGGTGTGTCGATAATACCAATTAGTTAAGGATGGGAAGTCATATATATTAAACTATCATAGAGGGTAAGACCCCATCTCCCTCCTTTTGTATCCAATGCCAAGTCATTGATTATTGCTATTGAAAAATTCATTTGGTTGATGATGAGATTGCAAACATTGAATGGAGATTATTTAAAGGAAATTAAAACAAATATAACATGCCCATGATGCTTGATCTGAAAGGACTATATTAGTTTGTTGTGCTAAGTGTCTTTTCAGTGATAAAACATGTGCATACTTGTCTCCATATTTTTCTTAAGTATTGAGGATTTTAACCATGAATGTAAGTGATTTTAGTGAATTAGAAACATGAAATAAGAGAAAATAACACTGAACATAGTGTAAAATAGAAAAATAAAACCACACATAACATTTACACAACATGCATGATGAAGTAGTTCACCCCTCTTGGGCTACATCTGCTGGTCTAGCTCCCAATGGCATGTCCATCTTTCATTATGCTCAAAATTTTGCAAATACATGTGTTTACAGGCCTCTAATGGTTGTTTTCTTTGCACCAATGGCTCCAGAATGCTCCAATTAGTTTAGAATGACTCTTCATTCACTTTGATTGGGTGAAAATTGACCCTCCAAGTCATTTTCCCAATAACTCCTTGAAAAACTCCACTAATTTTGGTGAACTCCACTTAACTAGAGTTATTTTTTTCCAAAACCCACAAAATAGGGGCACTCTAACTTTCCTGCCAGCGCTAACTATAAAATTAATTATTATGGGTAGGGGGTGGCCACATGCCTACCCCTAAATCCCACGGTTACAATAAACACCAACTGGAACTCCGCTTAAACTGGTGGTTAACGCCTTTGAAACCAGAGTTACACGCGGAGTTGATCGAAATTGTCAGAGTAATCGTTGCAAGAAACCTTGCCATGTGACAAGGTTAATAAACATAAACGTTGGAGTTATGAACTGTCAACGAATTTTTTGTGTCGCAGTTTGTTGCCACTGACATGTGACCATATACCTTGGACCGTCGGCGTGTTGGGACCACCAGCGGTCCCCACCCCCATATACATATGTTTAACACTTTAAATATTACCATTCACCCATAGAGGTTAAGTAACTCTCATGGTTCATGCGGTGTGGCGGGTGGCTGTTCTGCCGGAGGTCACAGGGTCGAGCCCTGCGGACCTCCATAAAATTTTAACACACCTTCCCGGGGACACATGGCGACCTCAGGGCTGGCCACCTGTCACCCTCCAGTTGGCCCTTAAAAAATAACGTACAACTCATCCAACGAATGAAATCATGCCACTTTTCATCCTCTGAATGGCTCTCAAAAAAGGAATATTCTTTAGAATATTCCTTTTTGCTGACTATGCACCCTGCATGCTGACTGGGCATCCAATCAACCTTGTCGCAAAATTTAGTTGTTTGGGAAATCGATAAGAACGCGATATCTCCCTCATACGACATCGATTTTTTCGAACTGTTTGCGGCGCCAGAATCAGGAAGACAAGATCTATGCAACCATCCTAGTTTCAATCCAATCATGTAACTCTCAATTTTGAGAAAAAATTATGAACTCCTGATTACTCCTCCCCATTGGGAAGCTTTTGGACCCCAAAAGACTTGATTACCTGTTTAGTAGATGAGGGTACAACTCCCTCACCTTTCCAATCTCCATCCACTTTGCCTTGCTTGGATTACTACCTTTGAGCCCAGCTCAAAGGTAGTCAACAATGCCCCTCTTGGATGCTCTTGCACTCCTGTCAAGAATTATATCTTCCTTGAGCCCATCCAGAAATTCTGGCGAGAAATATTCAATAGAAGGCAGTTGAACATCACTTCCTTGATCATCGATCAAAGGTGGCTCATACACACGTAAGTTTTCAACATTAACAACTGAATACATTTGCATAAATAAAGGCAAGTCAAGTTGGAATGCATTGTTACCAACTTGATTTATGATCTTGAATGGACCATAATGAATGGGTTTGAGATTTTTACCTTCCCCTTGCATCCTTTCTTTGCTTATGTGCAACCATACCTCATCTCCTTCTTGAAACCACTGATCAACTCTATGTTTGTCATGCCTCTCCTTGTATTTGATTTGACTTTTCTCAAGCTGTTCTTGAACTTGTTGATGTATAATCTAAATTTTCTCAATGAAATTTCGAGCCTTGTCAATATCATTATGCCCATCAATTGCAACATTCTTCTCAAAGATGAAGTCTATTGGTGATTTTGGCAAATACCCAAAGCATACTTCAAAAGGTGATTTATTTGTAGAAGAATGCTTTGCTTGGTTGTAAGCGTGCTGAATGTAATGCAGTTGCTCATCCCACAACTTAGGATGTTTGCTGCAATATCCTCTCAATAGATGCACAACGGTTCTATTCACCACCTCGATTTGGCCATCAGTTTGCGGATGAAAAGAAATACTATTTTTCAATTTTGTGTCCATCATACTCCAAAGATTGGACCAAAAATTCCCAATGAACTAGGAATCCCTGTCACAAACAATAGAAGTTGGCAATCCATAATGAACCCATACATGTTGAAAATAAAGTTAAGCAGTAATGGTTTTCTTACATGGCATAAGTATACACATTTTACTGAATCTATCCAAAACTACATAAAGATAATCATGTTGTTTTCTTGACATAGGTAGACCTCCAACAAAGTCCATGGAGACACTCTCCCATGGCCTTGATGGTACCGGTAGTGGCGTGTACAACCCAAGCTTCCTATTGCTAGGCTTGCTTGTTGCACACATAGAACAACCTCTTATAAAACGCGACACACTATCTACCATGCGAGGCCAATAGCAATACCTTTGTAGATGCGCCACTGTTTTTCTTACCCAAAAGTGTCCAGAAATAATAGATAAATGAGCTTCTCTCATGACACTTAGCCTCTCTCCTTGTGGTATACACAGTTTTCCCAATTGAAACAACAAATTGTTATGCATGTGATAACCATTTTCTTCAATTTGATTCCCTTCACTCAAACTAGCATACACATCTTGAAAATCAACATCATGTGCATATTGTTCTATGTAACTCTCATGTACAACAGGATCATTTTTGAGTAAATTAGAAGCACTTATAATTGGTCTTGGAAGCTTATCAACAAATTTATTGAAAATACCTTTCTTATACCTTATAACCAAGTGAAACTATTGAAGAAATCCCATCCACCTGAAATGTCGCGATTTCTGCAATTTTGTTTGCGACTGCAAGTACTGTAATGGTTGGTGATCAATATGTATAATCGTCTCTTTACCCATAAAGTAGTGTTTCCACTTCTTGACGCTTTGAACCAATGCATATAGTTCTTTTTCATATGTAGGATAATTAGTTACAACACCATTGAATGTTTCAGAATGAAAAGCGATAGGCTTACCATGCTGCAAAAGAACTACGCCCATGACATAATCACTAGCATCAGTTTGTATCTCAAATGGCTGTCTCAAATTCGGTAATGCAAGGACTGGAGCTAAACTGATATTGTCTTTTAAAGATTCGAAAGCTTGCCATTGTTTTCCTCCCCATTGGAAGCCTTTCTTCACACTTGTCACTGCATGCATAGGAGCTGCGATGGCAGAAAAGTTAGCAATAAACTTTCTCCAATACTGAGCTACACCTAAGAAAATTCTTACCTCGGTTACTGTTTTGGGAGTGGGCCAATTCACAATGGATTTCTCTTTAGAAGGATCAATTCTCAACTCGCCTCCTCCTACAATGTGTCCCAAAAAACCAAAGAAGTCTTTCCAAACTCACACTTTGACATCTTAAGAAACAATTTCTCTTTCTTCAAAACATCAAGCACTCTATTCACATGCAAAGCATGTTCTTCTCTTGTTTTTCTGAAAATCAATATGTAATCTAAGTACACAATCACAAAGTCATCAAGGAATGGAGGCAAAAAAATATCCATAACACGCATGAAAGTTGTCGGTGCATTACACAAACCAAATGGCATAACCAACCACTTAAAGAGTCCTTGTTTGGTTTTGAATGCAGTTTTCCATACATCACTTTCTGCAATTCTTACTTGATGATATCCACTTCGTAAATCTAACTTAGTGAAAAGCTTTTCTTATTTCAGGTGATCAAGCAAATCATCTATCCTTGGGAGTAGGTATCGATTCTTTACCGTTATCTTGTTCAAAGCTCTGAAGTATACACACATGCGGCAAGTTCCATCTTTCCTTGGAATCAAGACTATGGGTGAACCGCATGGCAGAGTTATTGGCCTTATGATTCCTTTGTCCAACATCTCTTTGATTTTCCTCTTTATTTCAGCATTCTCCATTATCGACATGCGATACATATCAATGTTTGGAAGAGGACAATCTTGCTGCAACTGAATCTCATGTTGAATCTCCCTTTTTGGAGGAAATCCTATTGGCTGCTGAAACATCTCATGATGTGCATCAACTACATCAAATAAATCTGATTTCAACTTAGGATCAAAACCCTCAAATGATTCATGATTAACATCAGCTTTAGGCTTAATCATTAGAAGAACAAAATTCTTACTTGAATTTACCAGCCTCTTTACCTGTCTAGCATTTACCATAGCAATGTTTGTCTTCTTGCGATGTGCTCTAACAATGTACTTCTTTCCATCTTTGAATAAATGGTATTTATTCTCATGGCGATGGAAGATCGCTTTCCTGTCATACAAGTTAGGACTTCCCAACACAATACCTATTATGTCAAGCGGAACCACATCTAATTCAACTGTGTGAACAAAATGCGCAGTTATTGCATACCGCAATATACACTTCTTTGAAAACTATAAATTTGCATCCTTACAAATCCAACCAAGTGGATATGGTTTTGGATGTGGTATGGTCTCAAGATTAATTTTCTTGACCAAGTCTTCAGAGATTAAGTTTTTCTTGTGACCCACTGTCAAACAATGTGCCAATCTTAGTATGTTTGGATATGACCCTCACATGAAACAATTCAATTCTTTATTCTTCATTTGGAGCATGTATGTGTCAGTTTGACGTACTAGTACTGGGTTTAGTTTCAATTTCTTTCCCCTTCATGTTATTCAATCCCATGGCTGTAATTTTAGATTTATCACCTGAATCCTCTCCTAAATCATGTTGAGTTGTAGCTGCAGTTTTCTGTTTCCCTTTATTGTTGTAGTGCTTAGGCTTCTTTTCAGAATGTAATTTCCAACAATGATTTTCACCATGGCCTTCTGTTGAACAATGTTTACAAATCAAATTTTCTCCCTCTTTCTTAATAGATGCATTATTTTTTCCTTTACCTTTTGAGGTATTCTCTTTGTTTTTACCCTTAAAAGGTTTCTTTCTACCCTCTTCATAAATGTTTTTTCCTCTAGCTTCTAGATGTATGGCCTAAACACATACTTCATCTAGACTTGTGGGGTTAAACATGAGGATAGTATGTTTTAGGTAGCTATGTAAGCCTCCTATGTACTTGAGCAAAGTATCTTGGCTCTGCAAATCTAGCCCTAATAAGAGAGCTCTTCTCCTAAATTCTTGGGTGTATTCTTGCACATTTTGTCCCATCAATTGCCTAAATTTTTCCCAGTTCATTATGGCTTTCTGCATATGAGCTGATGGATAAAACTGTTATTTTATCGCAGTAATGAAATTAGTCCGTCATAGAATAATCTTACCATGCTTATTGATCTCCTCCTTTGTCTTGGCTTCCCACCAAACAAGTGTTGCACTTTCCATTCTCAATGAAGCTAATTGGATTTTGGTATCATCATCTTGAAGGTTTTGGATTCTCAAATAGACCTCCAATTTCCTAATCCAATTATCAAGCTTTTCTTCATTGACTTCACCATTAAAATTGGCTATTAGAAATTAACATCAAGTTTTAAAAAAGGACTTTTACCAGTGTTCTTTGACTTGTGTGGCTGATGTACTGAAGATGAAGTAGAGGATGATGATGATGAGGGTGAGGATGGTGACTTTCCACTGCCTCCATTTCCTCCATTTCCCTTCTTTGACGTATCTTCATCATTGTGACCTCTTGAAGATCCCTGTCCTTCCTTGTGAAGTTTGGATCCTTCTCCTTCCAGTTTCTGATTCCTTTCTTGATATAGGATTCTCACCATCTTATTCATGTCAAGGAAGGCCTTCCTGAACACTCTTTCCTCCTCTTTGGGATCAACTTCTTCATGGATTTCTTCTTCCTCTGGAGGCATGCTTAATGTTGCTTCTGCTTCCTTAGGAGGTGAATTAGGTGGTGGAGATTGTGGCAATGTTTCTCTCCTTTGTTGTGGCTCACTTTGAGACCCTCTTGCTTCCACTAATGTGCCTTCTCCTCTCTTGAGCTTGAGCCTAGTAAGCATCTAACACTTGCAAACAGTTAAACAAATCTTTGCACAAAACAACACCAAAGAATAAACTCTAGCTCTGATACCAACCTGATATGAAAGGACTGTATTAGTTTGTTGTGCTAAGTATCATTTCAATGATAAAACATATGCATACTTGTCTCCATAGTAAAATTAAGTATTGAGGAATTTAGCCATGAAATGTAAGTGATTTTAGTGAATTAGAAGCATGAAATAAGAGAAAATAACTCTAAAAAGTAGTGTAAAACAGAGAAATAAAACCACACATAACATTTACACAACAGGTATGATGAAGTAGTTCACCCCTCTTGGGCTACATCTGCTGGTCTAGCTCCCAATGGCATGTCCATCTTTCATTATGCTCAAAATTTTGCAAATACATGTGTTTACAGGCCTCTAATGGTTGTTTTCTTTGCACTAATGGCTCTAGAATGATCCAATTAGTCTATAATGACTCTTCATTCACTCTAATTGGGCGAAAATTGACCCTCCAAGTCATTTTCCCAGTAACTCCTAGAAAAACTCCACTAATTTTTGTGAACTCCCACTTAACTATAGTTATTTTTGGCCAAAACCCACAAAAATAGGGGCGCTCTAACTTTCCCGCCAGTGCTAACTGTAAAATTAATTGTTATGGGTAAGGAGTGGCCACATGCCTACCCCCGAATCCCATGGTTACAATAAAATACCGAGTGGAACTCCGCTTAAATTGGTGGTTTATGCCTTTGAAACCGAAGTTACGCACGGAGTTGATCGAAACTATCAGAGTAACCGTTGCAAGAAAGCCTGCCATGTGACAAGGTTAATAAAAATAAATGTTGGAGTTATGAACTGTCGGTGAACATTTTGTGTTGCGGTTTGTTGCCACTGACATGTGACCATATACCTAGGACCACCGGCGGGTTGGGACTGCCGACGCTCCCAACCCCCATATACATATGTTTAACACTTTAAATATTACCGTTCGCCCATAGAGGTTAAGTAAATCTCATGGCTCATGCGGTGTGGCGGGTGGTTTTTCTACCGGAGGTCGCGGGGTAGAGCCCTGTGGACCTTCATAAAATTTTAACACACCTTCTTGGGGACACGTGGCGGCCTCAGGGCTAGCCACGTGTCACCCTCCAATTGGCCCTTAAAAAATAATGTACAACTCATCCAACGAATGAAATCACGCCACTTGTCATCCTCTGACTGACTTTGAGAAAAGGAATATCCTTTATAATATTCCTTTTTGCTGACTATGCACCCTTCATGCTGACTGGGCATCCTAGTCAACCCTGTCGCAAAATTTAGCTATTTGGGAAATCGATCAGAATGCAATATCTCCCTGATACGACATTTATTTTTTGAACCGTTCGCGACGCTAAAATCAGGAAGACGAGAACTACGCAACCATCCTAGTTTCAACCCAATCCTGTAACTTTCAATTTTGAGCAAAATTTATGAACTCCTGATCAATGCCTCCCTTGGCCATCAAGGTACTCCCTACATGTTTCATTATTTCTATTAACCTGCTATTAGGATTTATCCATATAATATGGAGAACAAAATGAAGATAGAAACATATAAAATAACATAGAGTTATTGCAAAGAGCACAACAATACAATGAAACCCATATTCTATTAACGAGTTAAATAGAAAAAAATTGCAATACACAAAGCAATACAAACTAGTTATAATGGTGGTAGCTTATATCTAAAGAAATATGTGTCAAGTATGCTTATTCAAAATAATACCATTGAAAGAGGTTGAAATAACATTGAGTATAAATCCTAAGAGGTAAAATCCATAAATATCGAAAACCCTAACCTTAGGAAACAAGGTGGAAAAATGGTAATAGAAGCTACAAAGATAAAAGTTGGTGTAGTGGATCCATGCAGTGGAACCCTTCCTTAGTTCCTTGTGGCACTTAAACACTGAGTAGTTAGCCCATGGTCTTTACCCAATTCCACAGGACCTAACTTAAATTTTAATGATGTGATAGTAGGGCGATTGCACCTAACGGTTGACTGTCAATGTGGGGGGGAGGGGGTGGGGAAGGGGAGGAGGATTCGATCAACTATGGCCCAATAAATAATAAAATGGTGGAGAATAGTTGGGAAAGGTCCACAGTTCTCATGGATTGTAGGGAGTGTGATCCATGGTTCTCATCAATAGCACACTCAGACTCATGTCTTCCTTAACTTCTTTATCTTCCAATGGAAACAACATATGTTTGGATCCATATTTTTCAAGACTGTAGTTATTTATCCTTCTATTATGAACAACACTTCTATCATACTGCCATGGCCTCCCTAATAAGATGTGACAAATATCCATAGGCATAATATCACATAGCACTTCATCTTTGTAGCTCCTAATCTGAAATTCTACCCTACATTGTTCACTTACTAGAATTTGGTGTCCTTTTTGCAACAAACATACTCTATATGGGGTAGGGTGTGCCATCCTTTGCAATCCAAACTTCTCCACCATTTTTTTAGAAACCAGATTGTCAGTAGTGCACAGTCAATAACCATTTTTCAACATTTCCCTTGAGATTTACACATTGGATTAGACAAACTTCTCCTTTGTGTTGGTTCATGAATCTCATTTTTTGATTTAATCAAAATTCTTTTCAACATAAAGAATTCATCTCTTTCAAAAGTTTCTTCCTTTACCTTTGCATTGGTGCTTCTTCTTTGACTTTGGCAATATGAGCTCCTCTTTGATTTGTTGTATTTTTTTCAGGACAATTCCGTGACATGTGCCCTGTCTTCCCACAAATATAGCACCTTATTTCTCGTCCTCTACCTCTGCTTCATAAAAACAATCTCCTCCCCCTTGATTCTCCTCCCCTAGGTGATTGGTAGCTGGAGATTTCTACTTCCATTTTTGGACTCAAGAATCTTCCTCTACTAGACTATCCTTTTCCTTTTGTTGGACTCTACTTTGCTTCTCTCACTTTTCTTTCTAGCCAATTTCCTATGCTCTCAAGGTTGCTTGGTAGGATTTTTCCACTGTCTTCATGGGTAAGAGGTCAATTTCATCTTGGATATCATTTCAAAATGAATTTATATATTTTTCCACCTTCTCAACATCTTCCTCTACGTGGCCTACTTTGATATTAGGTAAGTATAATTCTTTGGTGTACTCTTTTATTGTTATGGCCTTTTGCCTCAAATTTTGCAATTATCTGAACAAATTTAGCTAATAATCATTGTCATGAATTTGATATTAGACTTGGGCACCATTCTATCCTAGCTCTTGATTTTGGCCTTCCCTTTCCTTCTTTTATCAGCTTGTAAGTAATCCCACCATAAGGTTGCATGACACTTTAGCCTAGTCATTGTTGTAGAAATTACGATGTAGATTGCAATTTCTCATGAAATTTTAATCAAGATCACAAGAGACAAACCTACTCTACTGCTCCGCGGAAATTAATTCACAATATATAGAATTTTTTTTTAGAAAAACAATAATAAATGACACACATGTAACAAGTATTTTTCCCAGGGAAAGAAAACTGCTAAAAACCCCAATGCATGCTTGCATTAATTCACAAGAAAATAGATGTATTACAATTTATTTGCTCAACTGAGCACAAATTTAAAGTGCATAACCTATCTCTCTGCTCACTAAGAAGCTCTGACCCAGACTTAGTCAATTTCTGCCTCTGCTTGAGCTCATGTTTTCTTGCATTGTTCCTTGAGGAATTAGGCCCCTATTCTTTAGGAAATTTCTCAAATTGATTGTGTAATTCCTATAGGTTGATCCTCTGACTGCATGCAACACGTGTAAACTCAAGACTAGTCTACAATTGATGTTACATTTCCTTGGAATCTACACCAAGCCTAGGAACTCAAATTTTCTGCATGCACTAGCTATTTTGGGTTGATTGATCAATTAACTGGACGGTCATTGAGTTTGACTGAAGTCCCACTAGTTGCTCCAAAAGTTGGAACCAGTTTAATTGAAAATAACCTGAGATCACTGACCTTGCTTACTAAAAATTAGCAATCACACATGCATAATTGAAATCTAACTCCTCCAACTTGAATTTACTCAGTAAACTTGATGACACAAGCCATGTCACACGAGTTAACATCATCCAAGTTATATGTCGGTGTGGAAATTCAAATTTTCTCAGTTTAATCAAGGAAAAATAAAATTGATAATTTCTTGCTACATTTTTCAACACTCCCTCTCAACAAGAAAGGGATTATCAACCACCACTGTCCTACACCTGTGGAGCTCGAACTTCCCTCTTGATAAGGCCTTTGTCAAAATGCCAACATTTTGTTCCTTTGTTGGAATGTATTGCAACAACATTATATGCCTCTACACACAGGATTCTCAGAGCCCTTGATGAAACTATGATTATCACATTAGATCAAGTTGGATCCATCATCTCACCAAACAATCCAACGAGAATCTTTCTCATCCAGATTGCCTCACATGTTGCTTTACTTGCAACCATATATTTTGCTTCTGCCAAGCTTAGCACCATGGATATTTGTTTCCTTCTATACCAGGAACTAGTTGCGGACCCAACATTGAAAATTCCACCTAATGTACTATTTTGGTATGATGGATGTACAAAATCCACGTAGATTCAAACTGATAATTATAATATGCTAAAACAATAGACTTGAATCTACTCTACCAATTGTAGAAACCAATAAATGATCGTGAAATCACAAAGCATACAAGAGAAATAATTCAATCTACACATTACATAATGATTTCTTGGGGAAATCCATAGTTAAAAACCCCGCTATCTGTATATTGCATTAGTCAGAAAATATGAGAACATTATAATGCTTTTCTCAAACTAGAGAAACGTTTGCACTATATCTATCTATCTCATTGCTTCCTAGACAAGCCTAGGACTTGCCCAAATTCCTATTTCCTTGCACTGTTTCCTTGGGTAATTATCCCCTATTAATTAGGGAAATCCCCATCCAATATTGCACAATCCATCTAGGGCCTTCCTCTGACTGCATGCACCACCTGTACAATTTGGATGCTTATACAAATGATATTACACTGCCCTTGAACTCCAATCTAAATTGGGTAACTCTAAGTTCTGACATGCATGAGTTATTTATGGTTGAATCATCAGTTAACTGATTAATCATAAAGTAGAAAAATCACTACTAGACCTCTCACTAGTTCCTCCAATAGTTGGAACTAGTTAGACTAACTTTAAACCAAATAAATTTAATTAATTAATTGCAACTCAAAATAAACTCAACCAGGGCTCCTATTTTGTAGGAGTCACTGTACATGACTCAAGCTAGACCCTCAACTCGAAGTAACTAAACCAACTAAGTGAAACTAACTTAGTTAACTCGTACAAATTGTCATGTGATGTGGAATTACTATTTTCTTCTAATTTAATTCAAGGGAAAATTAAATTATAATCTTTCTTGGTGCCATTTTCAGCACCCCCTCTTAGCAAGAAAGGGATTATCAAATACCTCGATCCTGCCTCTATGGAACTCGAATTTTCTCGTTGATAGTGCCTTCGTCAATATGATCTCATCATGTTCCTTTGTAGGAATGTACTCTAGCATCATGATCTTCCTCTACACAAAATCTATGAGATGGTTTTACTAGATGTTGATATGCTTGGACCTATCATGAAAACTGGATTAACCGAGATTTTGATGCAACTTTGGTTGTCACAGTAAATCACTACAGGATTCATTTGTTGACCAAAAAACCCAAAAAGGATATTTCTCATCCAGATAGCGTCACAAGTTGGTTGAATAGCATCCATGTACTCTGTTTCTGCTAAACCGAGTGCAACTGTTCTCTGCTTCTAGCTATACTAGGAAACTATTGTTGACTCAATACTGAAGATTCTTCCTAATGTGCTCTTCATGTTGGATGGAATCCCTGCCCAATCTGCATCTGTGAAGCCTTGAAGCTTCACTCCCATTGTATTCTTGTACCAAAGACCAAAATGAGTGGTGCCTCTAAGGTATCTCAACACATATTTGGTTGCCTTCCAATAGATCTTGGTTGGCTTAACCATTACTTGACTAAGCTGGTTAACTGCATAACACATGTCTGGTTGTGTGTTCACCAAGTACATAAGTGAACCCACAAGCTGCCTGTAAATGGTAACTTCTACTACTCCTCCCAAAATATCATCTTCCTTCCTCCAATTCCCTGCTAGAGGAGTCTCCATGGGTTTGTTGCTCTCCATGTGAAACTTCTTCAATATCTCTTTGACATACTTTCCCTAAGAGACGAATAGTTCCCCATCTGTTTGCCAAATTTCCAAACCAAGGAAATAATGCAAGAGCCCCATGTATTTCATCTCAAATTCTCTTGCCAAATTTTCTTTGCAAGATTTTATCAGCTTCTTATCACCTGTTAGAATTAAATCATCGACATATAGTACTATAATCAATAATTTATCTTCAACCACAATATGGTAAAGATTTTCATCTACTTCAATTTTGGTGAAGCCCAACCTGGTGAAATAGTTGTCGATCCTGGTGTACCAAGCACAAGGTGCTTGTTTCAATCCCTACAACACTCGCTTGAATATACACAAATGTGACTCGCTATCGAAGGTATCAAATCCTTCTAGTTGCTATATGTACACCTCTTCCTCAATCACTCTGTTGAGGAAGGTTGTATTTACATCCATTTGATGTATTTTCCATCCCATCTGTGCTAAAAGTGCTAGAATAGATATGATTAAAGAGTACCTTGCTATTGGAGAAAATGTCTCCTCGTAAAGTATTCCCTCCACCTGAGAGAACCCCTTGGCCACAAATTTTTCCTTGTGTTTCTTGACTCTCCCATCTGCTACTTGCTTCACCTTGTAGATCCACCTACATCCTACAGCTGACTTGTTCTTCGGTCTTGGGAAAAATTCCCATGCATTGTTCCTGATAATGGAGTCATACTCCTCTACCATGGTATCAACCCATACTGGTTTTTTTATTTCTTCCTCAAATGAGGATGGCTCGGTTTCTACAATCTCGCTCATAAGATCCATGTATCCAGTGTACCGATCTGGGGGACTTCTCTTCTTGCGTTGGGATGTGGGTGCTCCCACATTCTATCTAGCATCATGCATCAACCTGTCAGCCTCAATGGTGCACTTCCTTCTATCTTTGGATGTCTCTACGTGAGTGGGTGATTCCACTGTATGCTCCTCTGCTTGTGGCTGCCCCACATATTGAGGTTATTCTTTTGGAGCTAAAAGCTCCTCATCTGCATGCAACTGAAGCTCCCTCTCAAGGGAAATTCGCATGGACTTCCCTTCATTGAATTTAATATATCTACAAACCACTGTCATCCTAAGAGATGGAAATCACACCTGATAGTTGTGAGGTGTATCAGTGTACCCCAAAAATATGCCCAACTCAACTATTCGTTCTAGCATTTTCTGTGCATCCTTGGAAACATGGCAGTAAACTGATGAACCAAAGATTCTAAAGTGCACCACATTTGGTTTCTTACCTGAAAAAGCTTCCTTTGGTGCACTCTTCCTGAGAATCTGATGAGGACTTATGTCATGCACATATATTGTTGTGTTGCATGCTTCCACCCACAAGTGAAATAGTAGGCCCTGATCATGTAACATTTCCTGTGCAGCTCCCACAATGATTTTGTTCATTCTTTCTACAACCCCATTTTGTTGTGGGGTATCAGGTGTTATTAATTTTTTTGAATGCCTTATGATATACAAAATTTCTTGAATTTATTTGACAATATTCTCCACTGTTCTCGCTCCTGAGAGCCTTCACTTTCCTGCCTAAGCCTTACTCAACAAGTGATTTAAACTTACAAAAATTTGAGAACATCTGGTATTTCTTCTACTTGAAGAATATCCAACACTTGTGTGAAAATCATCTACAAAAATCACATAATACTTGTGCTTGGTCATGGAGGCTTTGGAGAACAATCCACAAACACCTGAGTGAACTCTTTCAAGGATCGCTTATGCTCGATTGTCCTTCTCATGAAAGGTGGCTTTAGTGTATTTCCCTAATGTACACCCTTTGCATGTATCACGCTACTTTAGTGCACCCTTGGGAAGCCCTGTAGAAATCTGTTGCATGATATTCAAATATCTATGGTGTATATGGCCCAATATTCTATGCTATAACTCACCGATGTCTCGGATTTGCACCTTCTCTGCTTTCGTGCTCAAGGAAACACAATATTCTACATCCAATTTTTAGAGGTCTTTACCTAAATCCAGATCTTCTTCACTTGTCTCGTGGTTATGCAACTAAGGAACACATTTCCTTTGCTAAAAATCACATCGTAGCCACAGTTTTCCAACATAAAAACTGAAACTAAATTATTCTTCAAACCCATAACATACATGACATCTTTCAATGTGAGAGGAGAACCAAACTCCCTCTAAAAAGTAACAGTACCGATGTTGGTTGCATCATGCCTTCCATCATCTCCCATCTCGATGTGCATCTGGAAGTCCTTCTTCTCCAGGTCACTTATTAGCTCTTTGTTGTCAGCCATATGGAACGAGGCTCCACTATCCAGGTACCACACACTACCCATCGCCGATGACACCATGAATGCGATGAGGGTGAAATCCAACTCGAATTGTAAAGCAAGTACTTCACCTGCCACTCCTCCCGAGGGTTTCTTATCAGAATTATTGTGTGGACACTTTGTGGCATAGTATTTGAGCTCGTAACAATGAAAACATTTAATCTTCGACAAGTCATTATTCTTGCCTGCCTAACCAAAATCTGATTTGGAATGGGATGAATTCCATTTCCCTTTCTTTTCCTTTCCAGCAAAGCCACAGTTATCCTTGTCATCATGCTTGGATGAGGATCCATCTTTGGTGTTCCATCGAATCTCTTCTTGCACCAAGTCGAACCACAAACAATCCCACTCTAGTAGTTTCTCCCTCCCATTTACCGAATCTTGGTAGTTTTTCCAGCTCTTAGGAAGGCATAGAAGTGTTAGGCTCACCAGATCATCTTTAGAAACTGTAACACCAACACTTCCAAGTTCATCCAAACATTGGGTGAACTTGGTCAGGTACTTTGGTATTGTGTCGCCCTTCTCCATATTGATTTTCCTGAGCTTGTACTTCAGTGCTAGCTTCCTGTGGTCACTACTATTTTGAAAAAAAAAATTGTGAAGGCCTTCCACATTGAAAATGGAGTTTCCTTTCCATGGAGGTTAGAGACAATATGATCTCGAACACATTACAGTAGAATCCTTCTCGCCTTTGAAACACACTTATTCCACTCTACTAGATCATGCGCATAAGTTGGAGTTGGTTTCAGGATGTCCTTCTCAATTAACTCCTTTAATCTGTTGTCTTCCAAGACTTCGTCCATCTAGTCTCTCCAAGAAATGTAATTCGAGCTACCCTCAAGGGCATACTCAAGCCTCAGACCATAGAAAGCCATCCCGATCCTATTGTTAGCTCTAGAGAAGAGATCTGAAAAACTTGTTCCTCCTGCAAGTAAAAATTCGTATTCTTCTCTTCTATAGTGATTTCAGCTCCGATACCATGTAGAAAATCCATGTAGATTCAAACTTATAATTTTAATATGCTAAAACAATAGACTTGAATCTACTCTACCAATTGCGGAAACAAAAAAATGATCGTGAAATAACAAATCATACAAGAGAAATAATTCAATCAACACATTACACAATGATTTCCTGGGGAAAGCCATAGCTAAAAATCCTGCTATTTGTATATTGCATTAGTAAGAAAATATGAGAATATTACAATGATTTTCTCAATCTAGAGAAACCTCTGCACTACCTCTATCTATCTCACTGTGTCCTAGACAAGCCTAGGAAAATACTTAGCCAACTTTATGCTTGCCTAGATCCCTATTTCCTTGTGAACTTTCCTTGGGTAATTAGCCCCTATTAATTAGGGAAATCCCCATCCAATACTGTGCAATCCATATAGAGCCTTCCTCAGACTGCATGCACCACCTATAAAATTTGGATGATTATACAATTGATAGTACACTGCCCTTGAACTCCAATCTCAACTCGATAACTCTTAGTTTTGACATGCATGAGTTATTTATGGCTGAATCATCAGTTAATTGATTGATCATAAAGTAGAAATATCACTACTAGACCTCTCACTAGTTCCTCCAACAGTTGGAACTAGTTAAGCTGACTTAAACTCAGATAAACCAAATTAATTAATTACAACTTAAAATAAACTCAACCAAAGCTCCTATTTTGTAGGATCCACTCTACATGAATCAAGTTAGACCCTTAACTTGAATTAAATAAACCAACTAAGTCAAACTCACTTAGTTAACTCATACAAGTTTTCATGTGATGTGGAATTACAATTTTATTCTAATTTAATTCAAGGGAAAATTAAATTAGAATATTTCTTGGTGTCATTTTCAATAATGGACTCCCCACCAAATCTGCATCTGTGAAGCCACATAACTTCACTCCCTATGTCTGTATGTACCATAGTCAAAACTAGGTAGTGCCTCTGAGGTGTCATAGAACAAGCTTAGATTCCTTCCAAAACAATTTGGTTGGACTAACCATAACTTGGATCAGTTGGTTGATTGCATATCATATATCTGGTCTTGTGTTCACATGGTACATAAGAACCCACTGGCTATCAATAAATGGTATCATCCACTTCCTCACGTGAAGTGGCATCCTCCTTCCTCTAGTTGTTCGCTATAGGTGTCTCCATGGGTTTGTAACTCTCCATGCAAAACCTTTGTAGTATCTCATTTGCATACTTTCTTTGAGAGACAAAAAATTCCCCATCTCCTTGCCATACTTCTGATCCAAGGAAGTAGTGCATGAGACTCATGTCCTTCATTTCAAATTCTCTTGTAAGTTCCTCCTTGCAAGATCTGATCAGTTGTTCATCACTAGTTAAAATCAAGTCATCAACATATAATACAGTAATAAAAAATTTAATAGAGGTTTGCATTTTCTTCACTTCTTTTGAAGCCCAAACTGATGAGATAACTATCGATCCTGGTGTACCATGCACAAGGTTCTTGCTTGAGACTGTATAACGCTCGCTTGAGTCTACACACATGAGACTCTAAATCAAAAGTCTCGAAACCTTCTGGTTGCTCGATGTACACCTCCTCCTCAATAAATCCATTGAGGAATGTTGTTTTTACATCTATCTGGTTGATCTTGCACCCCATCTATGCAGCCAAAGAAAGAATTGATCTAATGGATGAGTACCTTGCTACTGGAGAAAAGGTATCCTCATAGTCAATTCCTTCAACTTGAGAGTACCCCTTGGCCATGAATATGGCCTTGTACTTCTTTATGCTTCCTTTTGCTGCTTGCTTTACCTTGAATATCCATCGTGAACTCACAAATGATTTATCTGTTGGTCTTGCGACCACTTCCCAAACATTTTTCTTTACAATGGATTCATATTCCTCCACCATTGCATCAACCCATACATGTTTATCTATTACTTCCTCGAAAGAGTATGGCTCAGTCTTTACAAGATCAGTCATTAGAGCCATGTAGCCAGTGTACCGATCTGGCGACCTTCTCTTCATGTGTTGATTTGAAGCAACACCCACTATCTAGGCTCTTTCTACTCTAAAAAAGGTTAAAAAATTGAATGAGTTATGCTCCAGAGAAGTTTTCCTGCTAACTCTCCTCCAAATCACACCCGCCTGCTTTTCATCCTACAATTTCTGACTTTTTCAGCCATGTGGGGCGATAATTTTTCCCCACGTCGGCAAGATTCACATTAGTTGGGGTGCAAATTTCCGCTTCATTAAATTTTGTAATAACCCCCACGAACCGATAAAATTGGGCCAATTGGTGGGTTAACAACCGTTGGATCGGAAGGGTTTGAACTACTACCACCATAACCTTATCTCGCCTCTGAACTCTGGTGTTGCTATGGTCGGGTTAATACACCCACCAATTAGTTGACCCCGCCTGCGAATTGTGATAATGAGAGTGGTAGGGTTGTAACCACCGTGGTTACGTTAAAATTTCTATGCGCCATAAACATCAACCTAACCCACTTCAAACTGTGGTTGCTCTACGGTGGGTTGGTTCATTTTATCATGCCAACAAACTTAACCTCACCTCCACCATAATTTTTCACATGCGGTGTCACTTCTAGAACTGACGGGTTTGGTGACTGTGCCATAAACTTAACTATATCCACCAAGGTTTCAATATAACATAAGGTTGGCATATAACATATGGTTTGTGTAATGGTTTGGTTCTGGTACCGTTGGTTCCATTGATTGTTGATATGAACAATGGAAATGTTACATACTGACACATGGTGTTGGGGCCGCGGTTAACTACACGCCCTTGGCTGCCAACCATGTCTCATTGGTTGGGTGGATCAGGGGCCAGGGGTTAACCCTGACCCCGAACCCCAATGGGGTTTGTATTTAACTTTAAATAACACCCTCCTCCTATACTTAATAAGCAAAATATGTGGCGTAGTGGTGGAGCACCATCCTGCCATTCTAAAGGTTTGTTGTTCAAAACCCATGGAGGCCAGATATGGCCATATACCAAAATTTGAGTATGACATCATCAAACCACGTGGTAGCCAACAGTTGGCCCATGTGGCTTTACTTCATTGGTTGAACTCCAACTAATAGAACTACACCAACCCATAACCAATCATAACGAGGCACTTGCAAACCAACAACTGGCCCATAAAAATACACTCAAATGCCCAGTCAAATGCCTAGTCAGTGTACGAACTGCTAATTGGGCTACCCACAACTCAAAATTTTAAAATTTTAATTGTTTTCCAAATCGTTCAGAATAGAATATCGGGGGGATAAGATATCAGTTTTGAGTGAAATGAGTTTCGTTGGATTCAGGGCAACGATATATTTACTTTGGAAAAAGTTTCAAGTCATTTCGATCCTTTTGAAATTTGAGAATTTTACTGATCCCTTGGATCAATTCGTCAACCTTTTTCTTACAAACATTAGTATACCATCAATTCATACATGCAATAAAATAAGAAACACACAATTCTATTATATTTTAGACTATAGATAATTACATAACTAATGTGACTTTGCATACGCTTGGAAGCTTATAACACCATGCCCATCTCATTTTTTATGGCTCTCAATTCTAATAAAAATATCTCCATGAGACAAATTGGAGTTGTAACCAACATCTCTTGAAGACTCCTACAGGTATCCCTATTGTAGAAGACTAAATACCACCTCATTAAATATAATATGCACATTTGTTCCGTGAGGACAATTGAACTTAACAACCTAAAACAAAAAATTCCTTTACATATCTTAACTGCAAAATTACAAAGTAAAAATAAATTAAACATGTGAAAAAAGGAGTTTGTTTGCCCTGATGCTTCTGCATCAATGGTTGATACATCAACTTCCTAGGTCCAAATTTTTTTCATAAAAACTCTGTTTGGAGTGTTTCTTGGACCATTACAAAGCTTATCCCATGCTATAATTGTTTTAAAATTCTCTCAGTCAATGATTTGAAGGCTATGTAAACTGCTAATAACACATGGGAAATTCCCAAAAAATGTGTCGAAAGTTTGAGACATGAAGAAATTGAAAATTCCAGACCTGAAAAACTATAATGGAATTGCCATTATCTAGAACCCTTACGAGCCAATGGAAGAGGTGTTTGGCCACCAATATCCACTTATATCAGTCAATTACCTTTATGAAGTGATAGCTCCCTTTTGCACAAAGTTCCTTTGTCATACGAGGAAACTTTTGTTGAATTTAACTCTTAATGATCCAAAAAATATGGATGGCATATGACTCAAATCTAGTTAATTAATCTACAATAGAGAGTATTGCATTTTAAGCTATAGAGAGCTTGAAGATGCTTCTATAGAAAATGAATAGGTAAAGGTGAAATCATTAGTGTGATAGCCACATGCTAACTTAATCAGCCACCAGTTCACCCACAAGCTGTAGAACCCCACTAGCTACAAGAAGATGAAAAAGACAAACTAGAAAAAAAATACTACATGTGAGAGTTGAAGGGACATGGGTGCATGACATTCTAACTACCACTGGTGACCATAAAACTAATTAAATGTTTGCAAAGAAATGAAGAAGGGGTTTCTTTATCAAATTTCTTATAGGAGCATAATACAATTAGCAACTTAAAAAGATAATTTCTCTATGAAAATATATAATTATTAATAATAATAGACCGAGCTATTCCATTCAATGATAGTTTTCCAAATCAATATTCCAAGGTAAATTATCTCCTATTATAGTTGTATTTTCTATGTATTGCCTTAAATTTGTGTTTATTTTTTTGATGTGAGTATGGTATGAATTCTTAGCATGGAGCTATCTCTATTTTTTTATAATGCTACCAATGATTAGCACACATAGCATGAATTCATTTCTCTTTAATCATAAATCAATATTGAATCATCGATATAATCATTTCCTAATGGTTATTCCCCTCCAAAAAATCAATTTATGTGGTGTTTATTCCATGTTTCCATTGAGAAATAAAATGAAAACAATATGAGTTTGTAGTTGTGCAATGGCTTGTAACCATTACATAACTTCCATTCACTAAGTAAAGCACCACTCACAACAATATATCAATTTACGTAGCAATCCTTTTTCTATATGGTGTATGTGATAACCCAAGCCTAAGTCCAAATTTCATTTTTTAATTGGTAGTAGTCTACAACACCTTTGGTATTTCAATTTGTCATTTTTCTTTTGTGAATTCATAAGAAACAAATTAGGTATGAAATCATGCTTTGATGTGAAGTGATATCAATGATTTTATTGATTAAGAAAGAATCCTCAAATAAGGTGGTACTATTATCCATTACTATGATGTCTTCATACTTGTTTATTAATTATTCTTAGCATTTCATTCTTGGAATGAAATCGCTTGGCTTGAAATGAGAAAGCCAATAATACAAGTTCTTATTTTGAATTACAAACCTACAATAATGTATTGTCTCCCTAAATTAGATTTCATGGGAAATACATTTATGCTAAAAGTATTAGTTGTAGTTCGTGACTTCTAGAGGGGTAAATATAGTCTTTAATATCCACGAATAAACCATGGTGAAGCACAATTACAATATAGCAATGTTTGCAGAGGACAAAGTATTTCTTTCTGCATTAAGAATCAATGTTGGTGAGGAGAGTGGACTATACATCCCTACTTTATAAATAATATAGATACTTGGAGAATAACTTGTATGATACACACTCACAATAGATATTGATCTAGTGGATAAGAATTTTCACTAGGCCTATATAGGAGTAGAATACAAAAAATGATAAAGGATTATAAGAAAGAACATGAAAAGGAAGAATATTAAACCAACTTTACCTGATTGGAATGAAGCATTGCTACATTGACAATGATGGTAACACTATTGTTGGTGATGAAGGATAGGGAAGCACGCTCAACAACGTTTTAGCACAAATAAGACAAGGCTAACTCAGAAGTTTCTAAAGGGGAAAATCTTGGAAACTCAAGTAAACAGTAATTTTTTTCTCCTCTTCCAATGTTCCTTTTAAAGTTGAAGTGAATCTTAAAATACCAATGGTTGATGGTAAAGTTAATGATAGTGTCTTGAATATAAAGGTGAAATAAATGGAAGTTTCTGTTGGCCTTTAAAAAATCGAGAAAGCACATTATATCTTTTTAAGGAAGGCATGCTTTTGGATAAGGGGTTATGGCAGATGATTGAGATGATGGGATTTGAACACTTCCAGTTTTATCATTGTCCTTTTATGGATGGGCCTTCTCATGTTGTTCCTATTTAATGTATTTTCTTTATATATCTCATGATGATGATGCACAATAGATTTTGTATGTATATATTAGGTCAAATTTCATTTTTTGTGTTATTGATAAAATACAGTGTTTATATATCTTGATCTATGATACAGAAATGTAAGCACATAAAAACTAATATCGTTTTTGTACTTTTTTTCTACACAAGGATCTGGGGAGATTTTTGATGAATGCACACATTAAGTGTATATACAGAAAATGTATTTTCTTTTCAATTATGAATGAAAGTACATTTTTCTTTCGCAGGAGTAAAAAGAAAGAATAACATCATTTTTTTGTTTGCTTGAAGATGATTGAACCTGCTCTTCTAGGGTGGTAGTGCTACGTGGATGCATTGAGGGTGGGAAAAAAGTCCATGATTATGAAATGGGATGATTTCAAGGTATTTCTCAAATCAAAATTTGAAAAACAACTCATGAGATAGTAGTTGATCCATATTAGATCATGATATTATTTTTCATCTATATCAATGCCTTTAAACTGGAACAAATCAAATGAATTAGCTTTAACAACAAGTCACAACTTGGAGAATTTGGGTCTGAAACCTTCCAGAGTGATTTTGAGGCATTAAACAATGTTTTTGGGGGTCAAAAAACTCCTACTTGTGTAAGACACTCTATATTATTCTAGACTCAGGTACCTTTCCAATGGTGCTAGAATTGTGTCAATCGAATCTTGTGTGAAAAATTTATGCCCCCAACAAGATGACCTTCCATGTCACTACATCAGCCCTCATTACTCATGTATATGGGGCTAGCCACACTTGGATTTTTATGAAGATTCTAGACTCAGCCTAACCCATAAATCTAGTTGAGGGTTGAGAGATTCAAACCTAACCCATAGTTGGTTGTTGGGCTACGTCGAATACTAAGCCACTAGGAGGAGTAGGGGTTCCATTCTATGTTATTGTATTTTGTTCCACAGTTGAGTAAAGAAACCATGAGTGGGAGGTTAGAGAGCATAATAGAGGGGGTTAAAGTTATGTAGCAACCTTATAGGCCACAAGTCTTAGGTAATTCCATAGAGATCATCTCTTCCTTTGTACTTTCTTTTTTCCATACTAGAAAGTGGATATAAGAGCAACCTTGCCTTCTAGTTGAGTTTTCTCTTGTAAGGATTTACGAGGGAAAAACTTATGTCTATTATATATTTATGTGTGTATTTATTTTTATTATCTATTTCTTGCATTTCAACTATTTCATTTATTTAAACAAAAAAAGCAACTATAAAAAAATCTAAAATCTAAAGGAAGAATTAACCTACATATTATAAATTTCAATAATTTTATTAGATACGTTGTGATGAATTATTATAGTGGAATATCCACAAAAATTATAGTTCATATTAGTATTAGAGCAATTTAACTTAGGGTATTTTGTGGGAATTTGTAGGGAATCCAAGAATCAATTTAAGGAGAAAGTTGTAGAACCCTAGCCATGGCCGACAAGTTTGTTCACAATAACCCTGCTAATCTCGAAAAAGAGAGATTTGTGAGGTTGGAAGCATAAGTCATCAACATTAGTCACAATATGAACCTCCTCATGGTGGCTTTAACAAGTAATCTCAGACCATTGAGAGAGGATATAAGGTATAACACAAATTTCAGATTAGAGGGGAAAGTGGGAGATCATTAAGACATAGAAAATGAATCAAGGAAAGAGTCTGATAAAGAGAAGTTGAGTTTTAGTGTCATTAAACATTTACAATCCATATTCAAGATGGAAGAAAATGTGGCAATAAATCAATACTAGGGTGAGATTGATGCATTAAAATTGAATCAACGGTCGTAGCAATTAAAATTTTACTTGAGCATTCACCATATATATGAAGAATGAAAGATATAATTTGTTATATCGAAGTTAGAGGGCCATGATTTGGCCTAGCGGGAAAGCCATATGAAAACACATAGGTTAGATGATGATCTGCCATTAAATAAGTTGGAGGACATCAAAATCCTCATTCTGTCCTAATTTTACCCTGACAGGTATGTAGAGGACCAATGTATCTAGTAGTACTAATTTAGGTAGAGGTGATGAGCTCCATCATTAGACATATTTGGAGGGGTTAATGGTCACCTTTTTGCCTTCTTAGATCTCTTTTACTTTCACTTTTATTATTATTTGGTTTTATGATGCTAGTATAGGTGGTGATTAAGGTTAACATACTATGAGTGCCTAATATGAGGTTGAGTGTGGAAAATCATGAATTATTAGCATTTTTATAAGGATTTTATCATAAAGACTTGGAGGAGACAGCAAGGAGAAATTTTAGGAGGATTTTCCACCCTCCTTAACTCTCAAAGGCAGAGAAAGGATCCCAAATATTCTCTCCAGCAATTCAAATTCCAAAGGCAGCTAAAGGATCCCCAAGGATTCTCTCCAGCAATTCGAATTCCAGAGGCAGCCCAACAACTCAAAGAGGAGTGCAATCAATCTTTGTTTACTTGGAGTCAAGTGGACTCAATCACTATTTTATAGGTAGCTGTTTGTAGCTACCTTGTAGAATAAATAGAGCAAAGATAGAGCTAGGAAGGGTCAGAACTTTGTTGCAAGCTATTGAGCTTTTTATTATTGTACTTAGTTATCAAACTTTCAGAAATGTATGAGGCTATTCTTTTATGAAATGAGCAGAAAGGTTTCATTTTACTGATTTAAGTTTTAGAGAGCTAGGCTTGTGAGAGAGGGCTCAATCCATGTGCCTCAACCTCTCTGCTGTATTTGTTCTCTGCTTTCTGTTGTTTCATTAGTTCCACTTCTGATAATTTCATTTATGTTTCAAGTTGTTGTTTAGTTTTTCTTTCAGTGTGCTATTATAGGTTTCATTTTCTTGTGAGTAATAGAATAGAGGAGAAAAACCAAAAAAGTTGTGGATCAAGACCCCATTCTCATATCTGTCAATAGAGCTCGAGGAGGGTGAACCTTCCCACAGACCCAAAAACTAATTTCTATTCATTGTTTCTGAGATTAAAAGTAGAGTTGCATTACCATTTTTTAGTCTTCCTTTGCACTGTATTTTTACACATTTGTCTGTTTCTTTGCACATAAGTTAGCAGGTTGATTGCAGGAATTATTGTTAAAACCAGAGAGCAGTTCCATGGTGCCTCCCCGCTTCATTCTCAATCTCTGTCTTCACAATCTGCGCACTGTTGTTACACCCTCCATTTCTGCTTTTTCCCGCTTATTCTCACTGCCGCACCCACCTTTTTATTCATGAAAACACTTAAACCATTCAACCTACCTTATTCCTTTATTTTTATTAGTCACGGTTGCCTTACCCTTTTTAACGCAAAACGCTTGAAAACCATTGGAATTCGACCTCCACTCTTGCTCCTTGAACTTATTTCTACCATACTTCGCTCCATCGAAAATTGAAAATCATCCAAGGTCTTTATTTATGCTCTCCCATTCCAAGTCCCAATTGTAATAATTCCTTTGTGCCTTACCTTTTCCGCTTGTTAATAATATCATTCAAAAGCATTGGAAAACTCTATCCTTTTCCTTACGTTTTAACTTATTGCATCTCCCTCTCGCCTTTTCGCAAATCACATTTCGCACCCTTCTTCCGCTCCTTGTTAACACTTACCGCTCATGTCTGCCAATTGCGATATTGGTATCGCGCTCTGCCACCGATCCCACCGCCACGTCATCTGTCTCATCGCATATCGCAGCTCGTTCCCAAACAACACTTCTGCCACTCCTCCAACCGTGCAATATTGCGATATCGCATATCACAAATCACAACCTCTCACCTTTTCACAAATCACATTTCTCACTCTCCATCCGCTCCTTGTTAACACTTACCGCTCCTATCTACCGATTGCGATATTGGTATTGCGCTCCGCCACCGGTCCCACCATCATGTCATCTGACTCATCGCATATCACAACTCATTCCTGCACAACAATTCTGCCACTCCTCCAACCGCGTGATATTGCGATATTGCATACCGTAGATCGCAACCCTTGGCCTGATCGCAATCATATTTCGCTCCCGCTCCCGAATTGTACTCCCGCTTCCCTGCCAGCCTGCGATATTGCGATATCGCATATCTCATATTGCATTGCCATCCCTCCATCGCAACTCCGCCATCACACTTTTCAAATCATTTAGCTCCAAAGCATTTTTGCGCTATTATAAAGTTTTAATAAGGTTTAAACCCTGTCTTTCCACCTCCAAGCCTTGTTTCATGTGGTGAGCCCTCCATTAGCACCTTTAGCCCATTTTCCTCCAAACTACAAGCCACACTTTGTCAAGTTTAGTTTATCATGAATAGTTGCGTGGTTAGAAGCATGATAGCATGGTAAATAGATAAGAGGATAAGTAGGGTGTGTTTAGCCGATTGGCCTAGCTAGGCGCAACTTATTTTATTTTCTTTTTAGTCATTTCCTTTTTGCAGATTAAATTAGTTTCCTTTATGTCATTTCCTTTCTACAATTTAAGTTAGTTTCATTCCTGTCAGTTCCTTCCAGCAATTTACTTTCTCGTTCTTATCATAGTTTAAGAAATAACAACCCTTTGTAAAGCATAAGAGGGTGACATGAGAAGAATGCATCTGCTGTGTATATAGCACTTTCACCTCCAAGTTTGTATGAACCCCAGGTTGATAAAGTAAAGTAGGGTAGACCGTGGGAGTTGCTGCACTCTTGGTGCAATACCAAGGCTCACCACTTTTTGGCACTGTTTCCGGGGAGGTGTCTAGTAGATTCTTTGATTTTGTTTTAGCATTCCTTTTTGCTTTCCTTTATTTTCATGTTATTTAAGATATTGAAAAAAAAAAGATCTATTTTTCATGCCTTTTAGGAGTAGGAATAGTCAAAGAAAAATATTACCTAAAACCACCACATCACCTCCTAGCCACCCTTCACTCTTCTTCGGTCGCAGTGAGATTGAAATTCCTATGGAAGAGCCTTTTGAATACTCTGAGGAACCTATTGGGGAAGAAGAAGACCTTGGTCCAAATGAGCGACCTGCTTCACCTATATTAACCATGGATGGGATCCAGAGATCCTTTCCCATAAGAGAGGCAGATGGGGAAACTAAGATGAAAAACATTAGCCCCTCATCTCTTCCACACTTCCATGGAATTACCTCTGAGGATCTTGACACATTCATGTTTGAATGTGTTGTTGTTTGTAGGACTTATTCCCACACTTCTGATGATCAGAAGTTGAAGCTATTCCCACCCACACTTACGGATTCAACCTTGCGCTGGTTCATGGGTCTGCCTGGGGACAACATCACCACCTGGGCACAAATGCAAGAGACATTCAACAACAAGTACAGAGACTACTGTAGGTCCAAGGAAACTAAGGATGAGATATTTAGGATGACTCTAGGGCCTGATGAATCCCTAGAGGACTATGAAGATAGGTTTCAATTAAACTATAAGAGAGGCAATTGTACTCTTGATCCTGCATCACTTAAACTTGTACTTCTTTGAGGGATTATAGAAGAGATGATAGAAACCTTGAATATGCTATCAGGAGGAGATATATACCAACTTCCTTATGAAACAATCAAAACTGTCTTCCAGAACCATTCTAGGGAATTTAGGAAGATGGGCAGAGTTGGCCACAACACATCCAATACCCCTTCCTCTTCGACCTCCATAAAACATGAGATTGGAAACATGCTAGAGGAATTCAAGAGTGACATGCTGCACACCCTTGCTTTGAAAATGGACACAATGCAAGTCAAAACGAAGCAAGAGGAAGTAGAGATAGCCTTGGCCATATTTTGTCCTAGATGTACCCAGAAGCACACAAGAAATAAATGTCCAGTGAATGTCATAGACGTTTTGTTAGTCTGTGAGGAGAATCATGCCACAGAAAAGTGTCCCTCCTTACATGGACTTAAGGCTGTATATCAATGTGGGGAAGCAATGCCAGAGAAACTCTGTTTCATCAACCAGAGAAGGCCTCAAGGCCCTAGGCCATATCAACAAGGTATGCCAGGTGCACCTTACTCTTATTATCACAACAACTAGAGCGCACCCATGAAACCTTGGTACACATCCACTCCCCCATACTGGTCTACACCTCCTACTTGGCCTTACAACCCTTCATATCATCCTCAACCAATAAACCAACCATTCCAATAGTATGTTCCACAACAACCTCAGTGGAACAATCCATCCCAAGGGTGGAGGCCTCAACAAAATCAACCACCTACTTTAATCCCTCCACCCCAACATCAACCCCAACTTACTCATGCTACTCCACGTAGGCTACCTGAGATACCTGCACAAACCAATTCAAATCCGAACAAGAAATAGGCACATAAGGCTCCCAGTGGAGAAACATCCTATCCATATTATGCTGTGGAGATATAGGAGGTTAATCTCAGGTCGGGAAGAGTACTCCCAGACGAACATCCTCAATCTACACCTATAGAGGTTGAGGAGGAAAAGGAATAAGGTAACGCTTAGATCCAACAACCTTTTTTTCCTGAGCGCTTGATCCACCATAGTCAGAACACCCTAGAGGAGACTGAACTCCTGGGAGAATTGGAAAATTTGTGTGTAAAGATACCACTTCTCCAGGCCATTAAGGATGTCCCTATCTACAATAGGCTCGTCAAAGAAAGGTTATTCAAGAAACCTGGGAGAAGGAAGAGAGATACCCCCACCATTAATGTGGTAGGACAACTGTATGACCTAATGTCGGGGAGGGTGATATTTCCAAAGTACCTGGACCCTAGTAGTCCAGTTTTTTATGTGCATATAGATGGTGTCATAGTCCCCAACAATATAATTTATCTAGGGGCTTCCATCAATGTCATGACCAAGGAAACTATGTTGAAACTTAATCTCCAAGGGACTTTGAGGAAAACCACAACAGTTCTGCAACTTTCAGATCAGTCCATAGTAACTCCAGAAGGAATTATTGAGGATGTTATGGTTACCATCGACTCTTGGGAGTATCCTACAGATTTCCTGGTCCTCCAACCAAAAAAAAATTTTAATGGTTATCCTTTCATCTTAGGGAGACCTTGGTTAGCCATTACAAATGATCATATTAGTTGTTGGGTCGGAAACATGACTATAAAAAATGGGCCTTTGTCTAAACAACTAGTGTTATATCCTCCAGCCCAACCTTCCATTGATCATGATCTCCCTATATAGTTGGAGGATGAAGAAGATGAGTTATATAACACTGCCCCTATGTGTACCATAGATGCTATTCTTAGAGGGGGGCAACTTGATGAAGATGAACTCATCGACCATGCCATTCAAAACAAGTCCTCCACTAACATTCCTCTCAAAACCTTAGTCAAAGTGTCTGAAAGGCAACATTGGATGGAAGTGCACTCAGTTTAGTAAACCTCTGAATCTACCAAGGCTATTGAGTGGCTCATCCAAATCTCTAAAAATCAACCCAAACCTCTCGAATGAAGAAGAGAAGTAGCTATGCCAGCTTTTGAAAGAGAATCTAGATGCATTTTATTGGGATTACAAGGACATGAAAGGGGTGCATTATTTAGTGTAAAAACATCATATTTACATCAAATAAGGATGCAAGCCTGTGAGACAACCCCAAAGAAGGATGAACCCGACTCTGAAGGACATAGTCAAAGAAGAGTTGCAGAAACTATTGGATGTAGGGTTCATATATCCTATATCGGACAGTGAGTGGGTATCTCCTCTTGTCCTAGTCCCAAAGAAGAATGGGAAGTGGAAAATTTGTGTTGATTATCGATAACTTAACAAAGGCACCAAGAAATACCATTTCCCTTTTCCCTTTATATACCAAGTCCTGGATGGCCTTGCGGGGAAGAAGTTATTTTCCTTCTTAGATGGGTTCAGTGGGTACAATTAGATTCAAATCAGCCCTGAAGACCGGGATAAGACTACTTTCACCTGCCCTTGGGGTACCTTCGCTTATAGAGTCCTACCCTTTGGGTTGTGCAATGACCCAACTACCTTCCAAATAGCTTTCCTGAGCATATTTTCTGAGTTAGTCCATGACTCTGTCGAAATCTACATGGATGATTTCACACCATATGGGGATGAATTTCAGGAATCTCTCTCCAATTTGGGTAAAGTACTAAGAAGGTGCATTGAGATGCATATCTCCTTGAGCCCAGAAAAGTGTGAATTCCTAAAGAAAGCAGGGGTTGTATTAGGACACTCCATATCCCAAGCAGGAATATAGGTAGACCCGAACAAAATCACTATCATCAAAAGGGTACATGCTCCTGAAAAGCAGAAAGATTTCAGGAGTTTCTTAGGCTTAGCGGGTTACTATAGAAGGTTCATCAAATATTTCAGCAAGATGGATTCACCATTATTTGGGTTATTGGAAAAATATTATGAGTTTATTTGGTTTGGTCCTTGTCAAGAGGCTTTCGATCTCATTAAGTAAAAGCTGACTATTGCCCCCATCCTACAAGGTCTAAATTGGACTAGGCCTTTCCACATCCACATTGATGCATCTGAAAAATATGTAGGGGAAACATTAGGAAAATTAGAGGAAAAAATCCCTTATGCCATTTATTTCATTAGCAAGAACTTGTCCAAGTCCTAGATGAATTATATTGTTACTGAGAAGGAGATGTTAGCCATTGTCCATGCTTTGAATGTATTTAGGCATTATGTAACTGGATATCAAACCTTTGTTTGCACTGACCATGCAACCTGTTGTCCTTTGAGATAGCCTAAGGTCGATAAGTTATGCCAAAGCATCTAAAATATTTGTTGTTTTTGAATAGTTGGATGACCAGTGAACAATTTTCTGAAACAGGTGATTTAACTTAGAAATATCCTTGATTAAATAAAAGGTTGTTCTTTAATTACATATGGTTAATTTGATTTAAAGTGGGATGAATAAGAATAATATGAAGAAGTATAAATGATTTAATATTCAAATAGAGTATTTCACCATTTATAAGAAAAAATTATGAAAACAATGTTTTCAGAATCAACAAAATATAATCAAGTCATAACAGGAACCTATGTGTAATTAAATTTCAAGAGGAATTTACAATAACATGTATCTTTGTAAATTAATCTCTTAATCCAACTACAACTTCACAATGAATCGAAAATGAAACTGAGATTTAATTAAATTTGCAATTGGATAACTGTTAATGAATTAAATTATATGAGGAATACATAATGAAAAACATAATAGAAATAACGCACAAGAACAAAAGCCATATGAAGTAAATCCATAATCTTTTATTCAATAAAAAATGCTCCAGCTATTACAAATATGTTTGATAACTAGCTCAAGGGTGCAACCTCGTATACTTCCATGAATGAAGTATTTAAACAAAATAAAAAAAATTACAATAAATGCCTGAGTGATAAAGCAAGCTATAAATTCTCAAAATAAACTGAAAGGAAAGGAATTCCATCCAACAGAATGAATCTGCATGTCTGGCCCTGTTTTGACAGAAAAATGTTGCTGAGTGGCCACTATTCTGTTGCTGCGCTGGCAAAATGACTTGTCTTCTAATCCTGATATTCACATAGCTTTTCCCACTGCTCTTGGTCTGGAATTGAAACTTTAATAACCATGCAGCAGGTTTCATCTACCTCAATATACTTTACAAAAGTGGGTTTTATAGTGAAAATATGTTTTATCTCATTATGAATGAAACTTATATCTTCAACAACTTTATAAAATGATTTGCCTGTCATAGAATCTTTAATAGAAGACATGGATGCAATCCTTACTGTTTCTTTGAGCTTCTTCATATAATACTCCATGGGAATTAATTTATCATTTATTACAAACAGTGAGGGCATACATTTTTTAATCAATGCATCAATTCTTGAGAGAAATTTTTTGATTGCAACATCAAGAGTGTGACACTTCTCTGTTAACTGAACTACTAAGTTATTTTTTATCAGAACTTTATTTACCTCAAGAATATTCTCAGTCTTGTCATCTACCCCTAGCTCATCCATTTCCTGGCTGTCTTTAGAATGTAGAGACTTTATAATTCTGTTGGTTTTATTAGGCATTTCTCCCAGTTGAGTATTTATATCAGAAATTGCCTGGTTTGCCTTTTCCACTAACTCCTTTTGTTAAAATATGAGCTTGATACATGGCTAGATTTCACCCATTTCCTTAATGATGTTGTTCCAAATAATTTCTTGACATTAATTAGAGTGTAGCCAATAGAAGCTTTAGTTGTTGATTTCTTCCATATTTTACTTGGTTCTGATCTCTTTGAAGCTCTGATGCATGGAAAGTGTCAGACTTCTTTTGTTGATCCTCTAGAAGTTTCACTTGGTCCTATAACTTATTTATTTCTTCAGTTTGCAAGTTCATATTTTGGAGTGTAGTAGCCAACTAGTCTGCAACATCTCCTTTACTAATGGTAGCAGATATAACAGTAGGAATAGCTGTAATAGAAAGTGCTTCTAAAGGAGAAACTTTCTTAGCTGGTTTCTTGATTTCTTTAATCCACTTTTCCATATCTGTTTCCATTTGCTTCAACTATGTACTTTGTTAAAAAACGAGCTTCATCATGTCTGCCTTTTTTTGTCTCTGTCTCTTCAATCTCCTTAGCTAAAGGATCTTCTGTTGTTGGTAGTTTTAACTGCTTCCTTAATGCTGCAATATCTGCATTCTTTTTCTTAATTAACTCCTATGCAGCATTAACATTTGCATGAACATAACCCAAGTTGATTACCAAATATTCCAAGGTTTTAATCATGGTATCTTTGGCGAAAGCTGTAACATTTTCCATGTTGAGTTGTGATTGGACATTTGCTAGTGTGACTTGCAATTTAGACAAAGTCATCGCAGTGTTAGTTACAATGGAGAAAATCATCTCCCTAGTTTGTTTAAGCATCTCCATTTTGTGAATGGGATGTATGTCCTTAACATCAAACTCAAGATATGTCTTCTTATAATTTGATTCTCCTTTGGACTAAGGAACTTGTGCTTGAAGAAATGCCATTAGATTTTTTCCTTTTTCTGAGTCTAAGGCTGACAATAGCCTACTTTGAGCACCTGAAGTTTATTTCCAAAATTGATTGTATGTGTTTATCTTCAAGGTTTCATTTTTTAGTTTAATTTCCATGAAGATATCCATGGTGCTTTTCTCTAGCTCACTTGAAGTTGATGTACCTTTGTGCATAATATGCTGCTGCTCTGTTGTAGTCATGGAAGTGGTAGGAGACTGTGTGGACTTATCACCTATTAATGAAGATATAAGAGGCTCATTAGTGTTGATAGGAGTCTTTTGCTATGAATCTTTGCTAAGTCTTAATCTGGAATTAAGATTAGCCTTCTTTCTGTACATGATTTTAAATCCCTTGCTGAAGATATCTGTCTCTGAAGGGGATTCTTCTTCTCTGTTTCTTTTGGCTGTCTTCTCTTGGTTTGTAGGAGTATGCATTGTTGATGAAGACATTGGATATTCTTCTACCTCATGTAATGTATTCTCTATCCACTCTGGCTGGTTCCTATACTTCTCTATTTCTGGCCTTGGTGTGTGAAAATAATGAGTAGATTTGGTTTCTACCCTTAATTTGGAAACTATCCCTAATCGATCATATGACCAAGTGAAGCTAAGATCAAACTGCATTTTCTTCAATAATTGGTCTACCTCTACTCCTGCTTTCCTGTCGTTACATATAAATGGGCCAACCTGCATTTTTAACTTAAACTGAGACTTTTTCTTGGCAGCAACAAAATGGACTTGATCCATGTTGATCATATGCCTGATAAATTATAAGGTAAAAATCCTCATTCAGAGGAATTTTGGCAATTTATATGGTTACAAATCACATCCAAAAACTCTTATCTCTGTGTAATTTTCATATAAGTACCAATCTTTTGTTTGTACCTGCTCTGACAGCTCCAAATGTTTTGTATTTCTTCACTAATTCTTGGTTCATTTATGCTTCTTAGAAGACCAATGGCTGGGTGAAAAAACATCTCAATGAACTGTTTATATGTGAACTCGTTCTGATATTTCATAACCAGGGTGGTCCAGAAAATGACTGACTGCTGGTCTCCTTTCTCATTCAGTTTCTGCAATGACAATTTCATGTTGTCCCCCTGAAAGTATATGAACATGTAGACAAAGACAGAGGTATATTTAAATACCTCCCCTGTGTTGAAATTGACCAACTGCTGATGAATAGACTCTGCAAGGAAATGACTGAAATAGAACACAATTGAAGGTTTGGCATCATTAGAAAAGATTGATAAAAATCCTATAATGGCCTCATCTACATATTGATCAGAGTATTATCCAATAAGGTAAGATAGAACAGTGGTTATCTGCCTGGTTCTCTCAGGGAACAGGGATGAAAGATAAGGAGGATTTTTCTTAGGAAATGAAGCATCTTGTGCTAGGAATAATTTTAGAGTTTGGGTTCTCTTAGCAAGGTCTAATTTCTAGTATATTTCAACCAGAGCTTCATGAGAAAATGGGGTACCATTGTTGATTGTGGGGGCTAGCATCATTTGATCAATAGCCTGAGGGGTTATGGTAAACAAAACTTATCCATTGGAATTGGTTATGGCCCTCTGGCCTGGAAAATATGAGGCATGGAATTTCCTAATAAAATCGGGAGTGTTGTGGGTAGGAGGAAAGATATAATGAGGTAGGTTTGACTCCCAGAGCTGGATTTCATCCGATTTCTCAATCCATTTATCTTCGAGCCAAAAATACATCTCGAGAATATTAAGATCACAAAGTGTTTCATGAATCCTATAGTCTCTATTAGCCATAGTGACATGATGAAAGTCTATAAGAGGAAAAATTACAGGATTGATGTTTTCCTCGGGTCCTTTATCCTTGGGAGGCATGATGGTTAAGGCTGGGAGTGTAATTTGATAGGAATACAGACAATTTCTTAGGAAAACAATGCGTTATAGACAAGGAACAGAAAGATAACGGGAATGAGAAGATGCTGGAAGCTTGAAAATGTCGGGTTTCTGACGAGCAACCTGCAAATAAACAACACTGTAACTTGTAAACGGAAATAAGAAGATTTATATAGAAATGTAGGCTTCCCGTTGGTGGCGAGGGTTAACAGTTAAGTAAATTAAATGATTAACGGAATGATAATGGAAATATGGCAGTTTAACGGCGAATGAGATGGCAGATGAGGTGGCGGCAGCGGAATGGCGCGGAAGGTCAATGTTCAGGTAAGTGGTATCAGAAATCCGTTTTCGGAGGGGGAGTTGAGCTGTTTTTGGTTTTGCGCCTGGGGGGATCCAAAAGCCTGAGGTGATGCCATGTATCGGCGGGTGGTTTTATTTTACTGCTGAGTTCAGACCCCCCCTTGTGATAAATTTCTGATCAAGAAGGGGGGGCCAAAAGGTTGTGTGAACCGTCAGATATGAGAGGATATAGGGAAGACCATCGGATGTATGGAGATATTGGAGGATGGTCGGAAGTGGTGATGTGGAATGGTGGGGTTGGGAATTATTTAATAAAGCGTCGGGAATGTTATAAAGGGATATGGCTTAGGGATATGAAATGAAAAGTGATGAATGGTGGGGTATGTTAATATGGTGTTAAAACTTAAGATAGTGTTAATAATGCTTGGGATGATGTTTAAACCATATAAATCATTCTTATTTTATTAGCGCATTTAGACTAGCAGCTAGTGAAATTATTAAAACATAAATGAAGTTTTCCTTTTCTTTTTTCTTCCCTAATATTTTATTTTGTTTTGCCTTCTTTATTTAGGGCAGCTAACACCTATAATTTTATTAATATGGATGCCTATAAAACATAAAAAAATTCCTAACATTTTTTAAACTTTTTTCATTCTTTTGCATCCATATCCTACCTTAACATTTTCAAAATTATTTGATTAATTATGCTAACTTATAAAAACTAGATAATGTTACAACATCGGCTCCATCTGGGGACTGCTTCCCCCTGTGGGATGTAGAGAAAAATCAAATAAAAAAGCCTTCTCCTCGGGCTATGGAGTCTCTACTGAAATATATACTCACTTGCAATTTTCAAAAATAAATAAACTCTGCAAATATTTACAGATGTTGAATGAATGGAGAATCAATACTGAATATAATTTTTTAAGTACTTCCCATTGACTGGAAATGAGGAGTACTCTCCTTCCAATTTCTGTAGGATAAATGTATTTTTCTCTTTGAATTCTGCAATGTTGAATGAACCAAACCATAAGTTGTCAAATTTAGAATGTTTTCCTTTGTCTTCTCTCCTTGTATCCCATCTGAGCACAAGGTCACCTGTCTTAAAATTTATTTCTCTTGCTTTTCTGTCAAACAACTCTTTCATCTTGTTCTAGTATTTTCTTAGTTGATACTAAATTTCATCCCTGTCTTCATTCAACTCAATAATTTGGTTAATCCTTCTTGAGAAATCATTTTTTTCTTCATAATATTCCTGGAGAAATATCATAACAGGTAAAGCTAAATGAGTAGGAAAAACTGCTTCTTTACCATAAACTAATTGGAAAGGAGACTTGCCTATTGATCTCTAAGGAGAAACTCTGTTTTCCCAAATGGAATGGATTAAGTGGCTATCCCAACTCTTTTTATGATCTTCAAGAGTCTTCTTAATGAGCTTAACTAAGCTCTTGTTGGAAGATTCTGCAACTCCATTACCTTGAGGATAATATGGTGTAGAATAATGTAGTAGGATTGAATATTTTTGACAAAACTCTATCATTTTAGCACTGCTAAAGGCTGCTACATTATCTGTTACAATTTGTTAAGGACATCCAAATCTTGATAAGATATTCTCTTCAAGGAATTTAATCACAACAGTATCAATTGCATTTTTAATAGGTATGGCTTCTACCCATTTGGTAAAATAATCAGTAGCAGTTAGAATCCATCTGTGTTGATTACTTGACTGTGGATGAATTTCCCCAATAAAGTCCAACCCCCATTGTAGAAAAGGAGCATCAACTAATACTGGAACCAGGGGAACTGTTGACAGCTTTTATTTACCTGCAAATAATTGACATTGTACACAACTCCTTACTCTTGCACTAACTTCTTTGAAAAGTGAGGGCTGGTAAAAACCTGCTTTCAAGATTTTGTAGGCTGTTGCTCTCCAAGCATAGTGTCCACCACAAAATCCTACATGGAATTGATATATAATTCCCTCTGTTTCATTTTCAGTTAAACAAAGAAGAAGAATATTTAGAGGGTCTTTCCAGTATAGATTAGCATTGATAATGCAATATTTTATTGGCTTGAGCTTTAGAGCTTTGCATTTATTCAAATCAAGATCAGTTGGACATTGAAAATATTTGAGAAACTACACAATATCATAACACCAATTAGAAAGTAGATACTTCTGATCTATGTGAACAAGAATGGATTGATTTGAAGGAAGAGGTTCTTGTGGATTCTCTCCTTCCATAAGAGAAGGAGGTTCTTGTGGATTCTTTCCTTCCATAAGAGAAGGAGGTTCTTGTGGATTCTCCTCTGATATTAAGAGAGGTTCTTATGGATTCTCCCTTAATATGGAGGAAGGTTCTTGTGGATTCTCCCTTAGTGACATTTCAGCAACCAGATTTATCCCTAATACTTTGCAGTTGGATTCAGCTAATAATTTGGCTAGGCCGTGACCTTTTACTAGCTTTGTGGTTTTAATTTCAAGATCAAATTCAAGTATTTTAGTAATCCATCTTCCTCTTTTTCCATTAGTATCAGGCTAGGTTATCACAATTTTGACAGCATGATTGGGAACATAGGTAGTAATTTGTGAATGCAGGACATAGGTTCTAAAGGCCTTGAGGGCTTAAATTAAGGCATAAGCTTGCTTTTCCATAATATCATACCTAAGTTCAACACCCCTCATAACTTTGGAAAAGAAGGCTATAGGCTGGTCACCACCATTGGAGTTATTTTGTAAAATTATAGCAGCTAACGTTGTCTCATATGCAAAAGAAAATATGCTAAAGGGTAAAGAATAATCATGACTAGCTAAAGATATTGCCTTTTTTATTTGATCGAAAGCATACCTATCTAGAACTGTAAATTTGACTTCATTGTTTTTCTTTAGCATATCAGTTATGTCCTTTACTATCTCTACATAATTCAGGATGAACCTTCTAAGAAAATTGATTTTTCCAAGGAAGGTTTGAATCTCTTTCATATTCCTTGGTAGAGATAGAGTATGAATCGATGATACTCTCATTGGGTTAATTATAACTCCATTCTTAGAGATTATATTCCCTATTAATTTCCCTTCCTTTACAACAAATAAATATTTATTCGGATTGATGGATATGCTAAATTTCCTGCACCTGTTAAAAGCCTTGCTCAAGTGTTTTAGACAATTTCATCAGAGTCAGAGAAAATAGTTAAATCATCCAAATAAATAACAGTAAATTCAACAGTTTTACCTACAAACGCTAGAGCCATTGCTCTCTGAAAAGTGGCTCCAGCATTAGTTAACCCAAATGGCATCCTGGCGTACATAAATGTACCCCAAGGAGTGGTGAAAGAAATTTTCTCTTGATCAACTCGACTTACCATGATCTAGTTATAACCTGAAAATCCATCTAGCATAGAAATCCTACTTGATCCTGAAACTTTCTGAAGTAAATAATCCATTTTAGGCAATGGATAATTATCTTTTAAGGATTATTTGTTAAGGTTTCAGAAGTCTACACATAGCCTAATATCACCATTCTTCTTCCTGACTGCAACTAGATTAGCTACCCAATTAGAATACCTTAAAGGTAAAATGATATGAGCATCAATCAACTTTTTGAATTCCTTTTCAATGGTTGCAAGTAGAATGGGATTAATTCTTCTTAATTTCTGTTGAAAGGGTTTTGCCTCTAGTTTTAAAGGAATTTTATGTTCTATTAAAGCTGTATCATAAGTTTTTAATTCGTTACAAGACTAGGAAAACACATCTTTGTAATTTTTAAGAAGATTCAGGTATCTAAGTTTCACATCCAAGGGCAAGGTTGATGATAACTTAATATTTATTACATCATCTAAAGTCCCAATATTGCATTCTTCAATTTCTTCTTCAGGTGATTTAGACAAAAAAATTTTAGAGACATCATTATCATCAAATAGTTTTGCCAATGGAATCAATCCCTTAGGAATAAAGTTATTAGATAATTGAATGATATCATAATCAATAATTTTAGGATTAAATGAATTTTCTGGATTTTGGAGATTTAATTCTTGAATATCTCTTTGGTCTTCTTCAATTTTCATATTTGAGAATTCATCGATAACTTGAAGGAAAGACTGTAATTGTTCTTCATCTTCAAAAATATCCCAATGTTTAAGGTTATCAGGGATTAATTGTCTGTATTTAACTTGAATTTGGTGTTCTAATGATACTGGCTGAGGAATTTTGAAAGAGCTTGCTGAAACAACAAGTGAATCAACATGCATATTTTCATCTCTAGGAATAACAATTATGTTAAATCCAAGTAAGGAGTTTTTAACTGTATCCCAAACTTCATTTTTATAGGACCTAAGCCTTGGGTGTTTAGTTTGACATTGGTTTCTAACCTGCTTGACTATAATCTCAGAATCATAGAAAACACTCAAGTTTTCAACCTTTAGACTTTTAGCCAGCTCAAGACCAAGAAGAAAAGCCTCATACTTAGCCACATTATTGGTAACCTCAAATTCAAGTTTACATGACTGAGTAATATTTTCTTTATTTGGTGAAATTAAAACCATTCTTGCTTCTTCTCCTTCCTTTGAGAAAGACCCATCAAAAATAAAGTTTCCAGATATTTGATTCTACAATCTCTGGTTTAGAAACTATATTTTCAATGGAAAGTTGAGTGTTTGATGATTTTTGGGAAGATAACTGAAAGAAACTGAATTCCTGATCTACTGCATAGATAGGGTGATTTTTTGCTTGGTCAACTCTGCAAACAGTGTGAAGGAATCTGACTTCTCTATATAACCTTAAATGCTCACCTCCATAGACTCGGATAGTAGCAAAAGACATGTCAATTTGAAGTGATCCCCCAAGTTTAGCACAACATGATCTAGATAGAAGCATGCCAAATTTGGGTGGAATATCAATAACAACAATGTCTAATACTATACTCTTGACAGGTATTTGGGCTAAGGTCATAACTAGATCTTTGATCAATCCTAGACATGGTACTTTCTTTGAATCAAAGGTGTAAAGATCATGATAGGAATGAGTAACTTGTAAATAAAGCTGGTCCATGATTACCTTTAGCATAAGGTTGTGTGAAGCACTAGAATCAAGCATACAGTTATACAATAAAAAATCACGAGTCTTAAAGGTCACATAAAATAGTGGAACAATCTCATCGATCATATCAGAACTAGGGCTAAACACTACTGAGGGCTTTTCATCTTGCAAACTGATAATATCTCCCTCAACATCTACACTAGAAGATTGTATCGATTTAGACACTTTCTTTTTATAACCAGGATTTTTGGAAAGTTCTGCTAAAGGTATAGGAATCTTGACCCTTTCCAATTCCTTTTCAATATTAAAATTTGTCAAAATGATTTTATTAAATGAAACAGTTTCAGTGGATGACTCTATAGTCCGAGGTGTTGGATTTTGTGTTTGAATAGATTTTATTGTAGGTTCAATGGTTACAGTAGATTTTGGAGGTCTTCTTGGGCCTGATCTTGGTCTTAGATCATACCTTTTATTTAACTTTGCAATGATAAATTCAAAAAATTCTTGGTATTTTGAAATTTGAGTATCTTCTTGTTCATGTTCCAAAGATTGTGATCAAGATGAAGGGACTATGGCCATCTGTTCTACTGAAGAATAAATTTTTTTGATATATTTTGTGATTATAGGGCCAATATCCTGTGGCTGTTGATCATCAATCAACAAAGGAGGTTGAATGTTTTGATCTGGTCTCTGAAGAATCTGAAGTTGAGGAGCTCTCTGTGATTGATTTTGATTTTGATTTTGAGGTCTGGCAACAATTTTCTGAGAAGTTCTTGGTTGTGTTTCAATCTTAAAGATTCTATAGGAAATGTTTCTAAGTGAAGATGTTATTTCATCAATTTTCTGGTCTTCAAATTTGGCTTTGGAAGAGGATGATTCATCAAGCTTAACTTTTAATTTTATTTGTTCCTTCTCTTCTTTAGCTTTAATTTTACCAGAAGATGACCTATTGGCTTCTACCTCAATGTCATTAGTCTGCATGTCTTGTAATGTGTTAGAAACTCTTTCCCTTAACATAACTGCAAAGTCACCATCAAATGCTTTAGAAAATATGACCTTTGCAGCTGCTACTGGTGGTTTACAATTAGCAGGAATTTTGTGGTAGAGTTTGTTAAATCTCTTAATAAATTCAGCAACTGGTTCACCAGGATTTCTCTTTAACTCTTCAAATTCAGTGAGAAAATAAACAACATATTTCTTTACCCCCCATTGGTTTTTAAAGATAGTTATAAGTTCATTCCATGTTTGAATAGAATCAGGTCTAAGTTGCCTAAACCAGATCCTAACGTTACCTTCTAAATACTGTACAAATAATCTCATATAAACATCTTCATGCTTGATGTTCATATTATCAGCGAAATATAAGAAGGCTGCTATATGATCCTCTGCTGAGGGACCTGTTTCTCCATTAAATCTTGGTAAACGTTTAAGATATCCATAAGGAAAATTTCCCAATACGTTAGGAAGAACACGAGAAACATACCTTGCTTGTATAATGGGTTGAAACGCCATTTCAGATGATGATGAAGATGTAGGTGAATGGGTATTAGAGGATGGAGGACAGTGTGAAAGAGGAGGAGGAAGTGAGGATTTCAAAGGGATTTTAACAATCAACTTTTGAGCTGATGGTGTTAAATCTTCTTCCTTATATTCAAACAAAGGATTAGAGTAGACAGAAAATGTCTCTTCTTGTTTAGTAGATGTTGACGGAATAGAATAATAAATTGGAGTAACAAAATCTATATGCTTAAATTCATGTAAATGTAAGCTCAATTCTATCTCAGATGTAGGTGAGTCTAAAGGGAAAGATGGAACTTAACAGTGGTTATATGCTTGGGAAAGGTGAGTCTACATATGTATCAGAGTAGTATCCAAGAAGGTAAGATAGAACAGTGGTTATTTTCTTGGTTCTCTCAGGGAATAGGGATGAAGGATAAGGAGGATTTTTCTTAGGAAATGAAGCATCTTGTGCTAGGAATAATTCTAGAGTTTGGGTTCTCTTAGCAAGGTCTAATTTCGGGTATATTTCAACCAGAGCTTCATGAGAAAATTGGGTACCATTGTTGACTGTGGGGGCTAGCATCATTTGATCATTAGCCTGAGAGGTTATGGTAAACAAAACTTGTCCATTGGAATTGGTTATGGCCCTCTGGCTTGGAAAATATGAGGCATGGAATTTCAAAATAAAATAGAGAGTGTTGTGGGTAGGAGGAAAGATATAACGAGGTAGGTTTGACTCCCAGAGCTGGATTTCATCCGATTTCTCAATCCATTTATCTTCGAGCCAAAAATACATCTCGATAATATCAATATTAAAAAGTGTTTCATGAATCCTGTAGTCTCTATCAGCCAAAGGGACATGATGAAGGTCTACAGGAGGAAAAATCAGAGGACTGATGTTTTCCTCGGGTCCTTTATCCTTGGGAGCCATGATGGCTAAGGATGGGAGTGTAATCCGATAGGAATATAGAAATTTTCTTAGGCAGACAATGAGTTATTTATAGGGAACATAAAGATAATGGGAATGAGCAGATGCTGGAAGCTTGACAATGTTGGGTTTCTGACGAGAAAACTCCAAATAAAAAAAATTGTAACCTGTAAACGGAAGTAAGAAGATTTATATAGAAATGTAGGCTTCCCATTGGTGGTGCGGGTTAACGGTTAAGTCAATTAAATGATTAACAAACTGATAATGGAGATATGACAGTTTAATGGGTAAATAAGATGGCAAATGAGGTGGCGGCAGCAGAATGGTGCAAAGGGTTGACGGTTAGGTAAGTGGTATCAAAAATGAACTTTCAGAGGGGGGTTGAGCTGTTTTTGGTTTTGTGCATGGGGGGTTCGAAAGCTTGAGGTGATGCCACATATCAATGGGTGGTTTTATTTTACTAGTGAGTTCGGACCCGTCCTCCCCACCCCCTCCCCCTAGTGATAAATTTTGGATCGAGAAGGCGGGGCCGAAAGGCTGTGTGAGTCGTCGGATATGAGAGGATATAGGGAAGACTATCGGATGTATGAAGATATTGGAGGATGGTCGGAAGTGGTGATGTGGAATGGTGGTGTCGGGAATTATTTAATAAATCATCGGGAATGTTAATAAGGGATATGGCTTAGGGATATGAAATGAAAAGGGATGAATGGAGGGGTATGTTAATATGGTGTTAAAACTTAGGATATTGTTAATAATGCTTGGGATGATGTTTAAACCATATAAATAATTTTTCTTTTATTGGCGCATTTAGACTAGCAGCCAGTGAAATTATTAAAACATAAATGAAGCTTTCCTTTTCTTTTTTCTTCCCTAACATTTTATTTTGTTTTGCCTTCTTTATTTAGGGCAGCTAACACCTATCATTTTATTGATATGGGTGCCTATAAAGTATAAAGTTTTCCTAACATTTTTATAAAAAAATTCATTCTTTTGCATCCATATCCTATCTTAACATTTTCAAAATTATTTGACTAATTATGCTAACTTATCAAAACTAGATAATGTTACAACACAACCATCAAGTATTTAATGAACAAACCAGATGTTAATGCTAGGATAATTAGATGGTTGTTAATTTTGCAGCAATTCGATTTGACTATTGTTGATAAATGTGGAAAGGAGAATGTTGTTGCAGATTTATTGTCCAGGTTAGCTCTCCCTATAGGTGAAGAAGGAATGGTGGATTACCAGCTGCCAGATGAGGATCTCTTTGCTATATCAGCACTCTCACCATGTTTTATTGATATAGCCAACTACTTGGTTGCTGGGAGACTCCCTCCTAATTTTTCATTCAAGGAGAGGAGCAGAATCATCAGAAAAATCGCCCCTTTCACATGGATTGGGGGAAACCTTTTCAAGCTAGGCCTTGATAAAATCCTAAATAGATGTGTCAGGGAGGAAGAAGTTTTGATATCCTCTCTACATGTCATGACAACCCATGTGGAGGCCACTTTTCTGCAAAGAAAACTTCTTACAAAGTTTTGTAGGCAGGATATTATTCGCCTACCCTTCACCAAGATTCCAGAAGATACACCAGCAGGTGTGACCAGTGCCAAAGGATGGGGAAACCCACGTAAAGGGATGATATTCATTTGCACCCTCAGGTGGCTCTTGAGCCATTTGACAAGTGGGGCATGGACTTTGTTGGACCTATTGATCCACCATCCAGAAAAAAGAAGTATATCATAGTCTGCATTGATTACCTAACAAAGTGGGCTGAAACAAAAGAAGTGAAGGTAGAAACTGCGGAAAAATTAGCAGAATTTCTGAGGGATAATTTGTTTTACAAGTTTGGGTACCCCAGATAAATAGTCACTGATTAGGGAGCACAATTGACCTCTCACCTCGTTGATAATATTTTGAGGAATCACAAGATTAAGCATAGAACTTCTACTTCCTATCACCCTAAGGCGAATGGCTGAGTAGAAGTAACTGACAGAGCTTTAGAGAGCATCCTCACCAAGGTTGTGAGTAGCAAAAGAAAATATTGGGTAGACAGATTGGTAGAAGCTGCTTGGGCCTACAACACTACTTGGAAGACAACAACAAAATTCACTCCTTATGAACTAGTCTATGGTAAGAAGTCTCTACTTTCAGTTGAGTTTGAATTCAATATTTTAAGAATGGAAGCTGAATTAAATCTAGATCTATCAAATTCCCAAAAAGATAGGTTGCTGCAATTAAATGGATTGGATGAGTTCAGAATGCAAGCACTTCTTCACACGGAGGTAGTTCAACTGCAAAGGAAGATTTGGCATGACAAGAACATCAAAGAAAAGACCTTCCAAGAAGGAGATTGGGCGTTGTTTTATTATTTGAGGTTTAAATATTTCAAAGGCAAGTTGATGATAATATGGTTGGGACCTTACAAAATGGAAAAATGTTTTGATAATGGCACAGGTCAAATCAAAACCACATATGAGGAAGGAATCCCCTTGCTTGTCAATGGCCACAGACTTAAAATTTACAAGAAGCCTTTGTCAAGGGAAGATTTCATGAATTCAATAAGCAGAGAGGTGTATGTGATGGGAAACTCCATAGTTTCCCACACCTCCTGAAAAAAAAAAGAGAAAAAAAAAATCCATGGGTGAAAACCTCTCTGAGCCACCCAAGGCAAGCTTGTGGGTCGAAAACCTCGATGGAGGCAGCTCACTTGCTCTAAAAAAAAAAGAAAAAAAAGAAGAAAAAGAGAATAAATATACATGGTTGAAAACCTCTATAAGGCACCCAGGGCAAGTTTTTGGGTTGAAAACTTCCATGGAGGCAACCCACTTTCTTAAAAAAAAAAAATCTGCATCTTGTGTTTGCTGTTTTGCATGTTATTAATGGTTTTGGGAAACACAGGGAGGAATTCATCTTCTTTTCCCTTCTGTTTTACCATCCATCCCATAATTCACTCTATTCATTTTCATAACTTCCTCCATCACCTCCATACACCACATTCCTCCATTCCTGAGCACAATGTAGCAAGGAAAGAAAAACACAAATTGCTACAGACATAAGGGAATTCCTACAATGAAAATAATGCTCATAAATAGCAAGAAAAAGAAGAAGAGAGGAGCTGATAAAGCAAACCCCAGGAAAGACAAGAGTTCCACACTTGGCATCTGGAGCATCCCCATGAAACATCTACAACGGGAAGAAACAACAAGAAATATCAACAACTCACTCAGAGATTTTCTCATTCATCAAGCTGCTCACTTAGAAAACAGGAGAATAAGGAAGAACGTAGCATATAAGAGGCTTGTATCCAAATTATAGCTCCTGCAAATGCCTTGACAACAACTGGTAAGCTCAGGTATAACCCCTCACCCCTCGCTATGCATTCATAATGGCTAGAAATAATTAAATTTGCAGACTAAGAGTTTAAGAGGCAGAGAGGTGTCCAATTAACTTGGCCACCACCGTGAGGTATGACTTAAAAAACTAGAAGTACACGCCACCTGGGCCAAAAAAAAATTAAATCAGTTGGAGTGGAGGAGGACAAGAGGAGGAGACTCGTAGTATCAACCAGTTAACAAGAAGAGGGTCCAACTATATACAACAAAAACTGGAGCTGATCTGCATTACATAAGTGCTTCAAAAATAAAAATAAAAATTAGCTGCGTAGTCGATAATAAAGAGGGCCCGTCTCATCCAAACCAGTAAATTGAAAATTTTTAAAGGGAGAGAGACTGACAGAAGCCTGCAGCGCAACAACAGTGAGCTTCGGCCGCGTATTTTGGGACATCATGCAACAACAACAGCAGAAAAACGTCACCCTGCCCATGGCCTGGTCCTCTTTCATAAATATGAGCAGGGAATATTTTATAGCAACCAACCCAAACAAGGAAGAATTGCACTTCTAGCCTTAGAGAAGAAGAATCAGAAGAAGAATAAGAACCAACAGAGGAAGAAGAACCAGAAGAAGAAGAAGAATCAAAAGAAGAAGAACCAAAAGAGGAATAAGAAGAACCAAAAGAAGAAGAGGAAGAGACAAAGAGGCAAGGAAAAATGGAAGAGATGGCAATAGAAGTCATAGAGGTAGAAGAAAGTGAGCAAGAAGCAGACTCACAACACAACACCAAATCCCCTCAAGACAAAGAGGTAGTTGCCACCTTAGCTCCTTTGAGTGCGAATAGAAAAAGGTAGACCTCTATGTATTTCAGAGTTGAAAAGAGTTAGAGGATAAGTTAGAGAGAGATAGAAACTCCTCCCACTGGCCCGATTATCATTGAAGAATCACCAAGGGAGGAGGAAAGAATCGAAGAAACAATTTTGAAAGAGCATCTGTAGAAGGAGCATATAGAGAATGTAGCACTGAAGGAGCAATTGTAGCAAAAAGGGTAGGAATTAGTCACCATGGCAGACTTATGCATAGAATCCCTTCAGCACAGATTCCCTTCTGACTCATATGCTGTGTACCTCAAGGAGCAATGACTTCTATTTCAAATAAAAAATCTAGCCTCCCATGGATCACTACCTTTCCAATATTGTAGGAAATTCATGGATTTATACAAGAAAGCTAACATGGTTGATTAGGCCAAAATGGCAGAGTTTTATATGCATAACCTTTTGCTGACAAATTTGGATACTTGGGACCCTAATTCCACAATGGGGGATATGCAACTAATGGCTCTAGCATCTTAGATGAAGAATGAGGACACTAGAGAAAAAGATATATGGAGGGTCATAGGAAGAAGAAATGGAGAACCCTTATATATCAGACCATAATTGTTTAGCCCAAGAGGAGTCATCCTTAACCATCAAGAGATTGAAAGGGAACCTGCACTAATTGAAAGCTACCTTCAGACTCAAACATAGGTAATAGGCCACTTTGATGATGTTTCTAGGAAGATAGAAGATGATTTCATTATGGCCAACCAGAGGAGATGGAACAACCTACCTCATAGCCTCAAGAACAGGGAGTACCATACTCCAGAAATATTGAGGGGTGCATTGGAAAGAGAACCAGTATACAAGAGGGCCATGCATGCCAAAAAGATCCAATGGTTGGGACTAAATCTCAACCCATCTTTGCTGCTGGGGCTGAATGATGAAAAGGACACAGATGCACAAGATAGAGAATGGGAGAGTGCAAAAAAGAATACTGGTTTTTTCCCCCTCAGGGAAACTCCCACACTTCTTCCTCAGGAAATTAGTGGGGTTGTCAAAGCCTTGAAGGAAACGCAGGTGGAGGATTAGTTGCTTAGAGGATGAGAAACCATTTAGTAGGGGGGTGATGATGAGCTCCATCATTAGACATATTTGGAGGGGTTAATGGTTACCTTTTTTCCTTCTTAGTTCTATTTTTCTTGCATTATTATTATTATTTGGTTTTATGATGCTAGTATAGGTGGTGATTAAGGGTAACATACTCTGAGTGCCTAATATGAGGTTGATTGCAGAAAATAATTAATTATTAGCATTTTTATAAGGATTTTATCATAAAGACTTGGAGGAGACAACAAGGAGAAATTATAGGAGGATTTTCCACCCTCCTTAACTCTCAAAGGCAGCCAAAGGATCCTAATTATTCTCTCCATCAATTCGAATTCAAAAGGTAGCCAAAGGATCCCCAAGGATTCTCTCCAAAAATTCAAATTCCAGAGGCAGCCAAGAAAATAAAAGGGGAGTGCACTCAATCTTTTTTTACTTGGAGTCAAGTGGAGTCAATCACTATTTTTTAGGGAGCTGTTGGTAGCTGCAATGTAGAATAAATAGAGAAAATATAGAGCTAGGAAGGGTCGGAAATTTGTTGCAAGCTATTGAGCTTTTTGTTATTTTACGTAGTGATCAAACTTTCAAAAATGTATGAGGCTATTCTTTTATGAAATGAGCAGACTGATTTCATTTTACTGATTTAAGTCTTAGAGAGCTATGCTTGTGGGAGAGGGCTCAATCCATGTGCCTCAACCTCTTTGTTGTATTTGTTCTATGATTTCTGTTGTTTCATTAGTTCCACTTCTGATAATTTCATTTATGTTTCAAGTTGTTCTTTAGTTTTGCTTTCAGTGTGCTATTATAGGTTTCATTTTCTTGTGAGTAATAGAATAGAGGAGAAAAACCAAAAAATTTGTGGATCAAGACTCCCTTCTCATATCTGTTAATAAAGCTCGAGGAGGGTGAACCTTCCCACAGACCCAAAAACTGATTTCTGTTCACTATTTCTGAGATTAAAAGTAGAGTTGCATTACCATTTTTTAGTCTTCCTTTGCACTGTATTTTTATGCTATTGTCTGTTTCTTTGCACATAAGTTAGTAGATTGATTGTAGGAATTATTGTTAAAACCCCAGAGCAGCTCCGTGGTGCCTCCCTGCTTCATTATCCATCTCTATCTTCACAATATGTGCACTGCTGTTACGCCCTCCATTTTCGCCTTTTCCCACTTATTCTCACTGCCGCACCCACCTGTTTATTCATAAAAACACCTAAACCATTCATCCCACCTTATTCCTTCGTTTTTATTAGTCACAATTACCTTACCATTTTTAATGCAAAACTCTTGAAAACCATTGGAATTTGACCTCCGCCCTTGCTCCTCGAACTTCCCTCTACCGTACTTTGCTCCATCGCAAATCGAAAAATCATCCAAGGTCTTTATTTATGCTCTCCCATTCCAAGTCATGATTGTGATATTTCCTTTGTGCCTTAACTTTGCTGCTTGTTAATAAAATCATTCAAAAACATTGGAAAACTCGATCCTTTTCCTTAACTTTTAACTTACCGCATCTCCCTCTCACATTTTCGCAAATCGCATTTCGCACTCTCCATTCGCTCCTTGATAAGACTTACCACTCATGTATGCTGATTGCGATATTGGTATCACGCTCTGCCACCGGTCCCACTGCCACGTCATTCGACTCATTGCATAACGATGTTCGTTCCCAAACAACACTTCCACCACTCCTCCAACCGCGTGATATTGTGATATTGTGATATCGCATATCGCGGATCGCAACCTCTCGGCTTTTCACAAATCACATTTCGCACTCTCCATCTGCTCCTTGTTAACACTTACTTCTCCTATATGCCGATTGCGATATTGGTATCAGGCTCCACCACCGGTCCCACTGCCATGTCATCTGACTCATCGCATATCGCAGCTCTTTCCCGAACAATACTTCCGCCACTCCTCCAACCACGCGATGTTGTGATATTGCGATATCGAATACCGCAGATCGCAAAATTTTTCCTGATCGCAATCACATTTCGCTCCCACTCCCGAACTATACTCCTGCTTCTCTGCCAGCCTGCGATATTGCGATATTGCGATATCACATATCGCACTACCAGCCCTCCATCGTAACTCCGCCATCACAATTTTCAAATCATTCCGCTCCAAATAATTTTTGTGCTATAATAAAGTTTTAATAAGGTTTAAACCCCCTCTTTCCACCTCTAAGCCTTGTTTCATGTGGTGAGCCCTCCATTAACACCTTTAGCCTGTTTTCCTCCAAACTTCAAGCCACACTCTATCAAGTTTAGTTTATCATGAATAGTTTCATGGTTAGAAGCATGATAGCATGGTAAATTGATCAGAGGATAAGTAGGGTGTGTTTAGTTGATTGACCTAGCTAGGTGCAACTTAGTTTAGTTTCTTTTTAATCATTTCCTTTTTGCAGATTAAATTAGTTTCCTTTCTATCATTTCCTTTCTACAATTTAAGTTATTTCATTCCTGTCAATTCCTTCCAGCAATTTACTTTCCAGTTCTTATCATAGTTTAAGAAAGATCACCCCTTCGTAAGTAGAAGAGGATGACATGAGAAAAATGCATCTGCTTTGTATATAGCACTGTCACCTCCAATTTTTTACGAACCCCATGTTGATAAAGTAAATTAGGGCAACCCCTGGGAGTTGCAACACTCTTGGCACAATACCAGGGCTCACCAAGAGGTAGGGGCAGATTGTATGTGAGTACACTATTAAGTTCAGAAAGATGGCCATCATGTTGAGTATATTTCCCAATAACCCAAATTTACTCCTCAAGTATTTGGGGGTCTACATATCCATCTATGAAAATAAGTGATGCTTTTCAAGCCAAGGATGGTGAAAAAATAATGTGTACATGAATAGTATCTAGAAAGCATAGGCCAAAAGAAAGGGAAACCAGATGGTTCAAAGTGAAAAGAGCATCAAGAAGCTTCCAAAGAGGGACCAAAGAAGTTGAAAGGGGGAAAGTATAAGAAGATAACAACCACTACACATCAATGCAAGATCGTAGCAACCATTGTAACCATTGCAACATTGATGGTCACACTAAGAAAACATGTCGGTAACTATTTATAAAGCTAATCTTAAAGAATTGAAAGAAGGATGTAAAGAAAAAGAATTTTCTAGCAACATAATCGAGAAATTAGGTCAATAGTATGCCTGATGTGAATGAGAATATTGTCTACACATTAGTGCAAAAGGAGTTGAATCTGAGTAGCCTTCATCACTACGAAGAGAAGGAGATGACCAAACTCTTCCACATTAAGGTCCAGGTCAAGAAGTCCAATATAGATGCTATATTCAATTAAAGTTCACAATTTAATCTCATAACAATGAATCTAGTCAAGAAACTTGTATTGGAGCTTCACAATCATCCTACCCCATATCCATTAGGGTGGGTAAACAAGGATGCATTGGTCAAGGTAACAAAACAACGAAATATTAAATTTGTTGTAAGTGTTGATTATGTTGATGAAGTGGAATTGGATGTATTACCAATTGATGTATGTAGAGTCATTTTTGGGAGACCCTCTATTTATGTGAGGGATGCAATATCCATGCAAAGAATTATTCAGTACTGCCTCATCAAGGATGAGAAATCATTTATCATCAACATGCACAAATGAAATTCAATGCTTTCACTGGTAACTGCCGACCAAGCCAAGAAGCTAATTAGTTCTAGTAAGAAATATGTTTTACTCTTCTTAAGATAAAATCAATCTGATAACGAGTTAATAAGAGCAAAGAGATCATTAGCGGGGCGTACTAAATATAAAAAACAACAATTGGAAGGGTTTCTACAAGCATGCAAAGGAGTGTTTTGGGAGCCTAAAGGGATACCACCAAAGAAGGAAGCACAAAACCCAATTATTTCCAGACTCTTGATTGTTGAATATTAGTTTGTATCAATATTCTATTCTAGAAGAAAATGAAGTGAAGAAGCAATTGTAGAAATTATTGGAGCAGGGTGTGATTCGTCCAAGCACCTCACCTTGTGAATCCTCCATTGTAATTAAACCAAATAAGGATAGGAATTAGCGAACGTGTATTAATTATAGAGCATTAAACAATATTATGCTCAATAATTGGTACCTACTTCATAGGATCGATGATCGGTTAGATTAGTTGCAACACACAAAATATTTCACCAAGATGGATTTAAAATCAAAGTATCACTGGGTTTAAGTCAAAGAAGAAGACACCTAGACAAATGCCTTAAAAATAGACAATTTTTGTATGAATTATTGGTCATGCCATTTGGTTTATGAAATTCGCCAACTATGCTATGAGACTAATGAATTATGTATTACACCCATATCAAGATTCATTTGTTAAAATTTATTTCGATGATATATTAGTTTACAATGTTTCCTAGGAGGAGCACATGTCACACTTGATGCAAGTGTTAGAGACATTGAAGAGGCACAAAGCATTGGAAACCCTCTAGAAATGTGAGTTTCCCAATCGTCTTTGGTGTATTTGGGGTATGTGCTTGGCGGAGGGGAGATTAAGATATATCCCATGAAGATGGAGGTCATCATGAAGTGGCATTGCCTTCAAATGTCTTTGAAGTTAGGATTTATTTATTTATTTTTATTTAATTAATTAATTAATTTTTTCTTTTTTCGGGTAGAAAAATACATGTATAAGTTGCTAGATTCATTTTCAGTAGTAGTTGCAATGCTCCACACTATAATAGCAAGTAACAATAGTTTATAGCTGGGAAGAATCAACAAGTGGATTTTGATGAGATGAAAAGAAAAATTAATCAAGCACTAGTTCTAGCATTACTAAACTTATATAAGCCCTTTGAAGTGGAGATAGATGCAAGTGGGTATGCCATGGGAGTGTCTTGATGCAAGGAGGAAGGCATGTATACTATTATTCTTAAGTATTTCATGGGGTAGTTCTCAACTATTCTAACTATGACAAGGATATTTATGCCCTAATACAAGTTGTTAAAAAGTGGAAACATTATTTGATGAGAAACGATACCATCATCCACATAGATCACTATTTGTTATAGTATCCACAGGACTAGAGTAAGCTACAATAGACCAAAAATTATAGGTGGATGGGGTTCTTACAATAGTATCATCCAATCATCATGTAAAAGAGGAGAAACACAAACAAGTTTTAAAATATGCTTTCAAGGCCACCCACATAAAAAATTATAGCATTGGGAACTCTTATGCACATTGATCCTTTCACCCATGATGCATACAAAAAGGAAGGCATTCTAATAGTTATAGGGCTAGAGTTATGTAGAATATGGTGTCCGCAAAGTTATATATCATCTCTATGGTTACTCTATATGTTATACAAGCTGTGCGTTCCTAAAGGTGAGTGTTTAAAACTTATCAGAGAGGCTCACACCTCCAAGGTTGTAGGGAATTTTGGTGTTTGGAAGACAATTACCAACTTACATGGGTATTTGTACTAGCCCATAATGCAAGAAGATGTAGCATGAAAAATAAGAGGATGTATACCTTGTTGTAATGATAAGCCCAAGAATAGGAAAAAAAGGTCTATATCATCCCATACCTGTACCCATGTGTCCTTGGGAAAGAATTTTCATGCGTTTTGTGCGAGATTTACCAACAACTAGGAAGGTACTTGATTGTTTATTTGTGGCCGAAGTCATGTAGAAGATGGTGTCCAAAACGATAACTATCATCTCTAAAATGGGTTACTCTATAGGCTAGCCAAGCTTTGTGTTCCTAAAGGTGAGTGAATTCAACTTATCATAGAGGCACACACCTCCAAGGTTGTATGGAATTTTTGTGTTGGGAAGATAATAACCAACTTACATAGGTATGTGTACTAGCCCATAATGCAAGAAGATGTATCATGGCACATAAAAGGATGCATAATTTGTTTTAATAACAAGCCCAACAACATAAATAAGGGTCTATATCATCCCTTACCCGTACCCATGTGTCCTTGGGAAAACATTTCCATTCATTTTGTGGGAGATTTACCAACAACTAGGAAGGCACATGATTCTATGTTTGTGGTAATTGACATCTTTAGTAAGATGTGTGTTATCATGCCCTATAAAAACAACATAAAAGGGAAAGAAGAAACAAATTTTTGTTTGAACAGGTCCAAATGATCTTTGGGATACCAAGGAGAATCATTTAGATAGGGACATAAGATTTCTCATTAAATTTTGGACTATATAATGGGAGAAGATGGGCATGAAGTTGAAGAGGTTTACAACATTCCATCCATAGACATATATGTTGACAAAATTTATCAACATGACTTTGGTGTAGATTTTGAGGGGTTACAATTAGAAGCATATGAAGACTTAGAATGAACTTGATCTATATACAACAATATTATAAAAGGATAGTCCCCACTTCTATTGGTAAGTCTCCTTTTGAAACTTGATTGGGATATTTTCCACCTTTATCCTTGCATGTTGAATATGGATAACAAGGATGAGTGATGAATGATTTCATAGGATACAGAGTAAAATAAGAAAAAAATATTAAGAATATTAGGTAGATTCATTACAAGCGCAAGAGATGCTAAAGAAGTCGTATGAAAAACATAATGTCAGGCATGATCAACACAAAACACAAAATTCATTCAAAGTGGGAGACAAATTATTGCTATAGTTGAATAAGAAAATATTATAGGGTCTTGGTAAGAATATCAAGGCTCTATGGTACGATCCTTTTTAGATATTGGAAAAGGTGAGAGATAATACCTAGAGACTCATTATACCCCCATACATGCACATTTACTCAATAGTGAATGTGGAGAATATCATATGAGCCTTCCATTTTATATCAAGAGGAGTGGTAGGTCCTACCTTCCATAGAGGATGTAGCACTAGATGTTCATGCATCATTAGTAGAGGACATAGTTTTGTAGAAGAGGTCCAAAACTACAATAAGGGTAGTATGAAATTTGGAAAATTGGGTTGATAAGAAAATTTTCATTGAAATATAATGGTACTCCAAGGAGAAGATAAAGGAAAAATGTCCTCGCCTCATCCAATAAATATTTTTGGGACCAAATGCCTCCTTAAATGGGGAAGTACAATCTGTATTGGATAAGTATATTATTTTTCATCTATCTTGAGCCTTTTAGAGTGGAAAATTTGGACGGATCAACTTATAAGCTCATTTTAATAGTGGGTCCTAGTTTGAAGAATTTGAGTTTGAAACCTTCTTGAGCCATTTTTAAGCATTAAATGATATTTATTGGGGTAAAAAAAATTCTCGCTTACATAAGAAACTACGGAACTATTCTACACTTAGAGTGCTTTTCAAAAGTGCAAGAATCATGTCAATCAAATTTTGTGTGCAAAAGTTATGCCTCTTTCAAGTTTACCTACTGCATTGACCACCATGGTATGAGAGGATGCCACATAAACCCTTGTTACTTATGCATATGGAGCTAGCCATGTGTTTATTTTAAAGAATAATATAAAAGGTCCAAAATTGTAACTGTAATTGAGGGTTGAGGGAGTCAAACCTTAAGCCTAGTTGGGTTTCAGGATATGTTAAATATTGGCATGTCAAGAGGAGTAGGGGTTACATTCTATGTTATTATAGTTTGTTCCATAGCTGAATAGTGAAACATAGTGGAAAGTTAAAGATAATAAAAAGGGGGTTAAAATTTTGTAGCATCCTTATATGCCATAGGTCTTAGGTAACTCCATAGAGAGTACCTCTACCTTTTTAATTGCATTTTTCCATACCAAATAAAAGAGAGAAGATCAACCTCACCCTATAGTTAGGTTTTCTCACATAAGGTTTTCCTAGGGAAAAAATTATGTATATCATGGTTTTGTGTGTTTATTTCTCACATTTCAATTATTTATTTTATTTAAGAAAAAATAAATCTTTCAAAGAATATGAAATCTAAAGGAAGAATTCACCTATAGTATATATATCAATAATTTTGTTATATCTATTGTGATGAATTGTTCCAGTGGAATATCCATGATAACTTATAGATCAATAGTACCTTAAACAAGTACATGGAAAAAGGTGTGCAAGAATATACTTATGACTCCAGATAAGGAAACTATCATGATGGGTATCTCTATGGAAGAGCCAAGAATGGTGTTGAAGTACCTTAGAGGACTATTCATTAAAAATGAAATATAGGTGCAACTTATTAGTGTGAAAAGCATAGATGAGGCAAGCAAGAAAGCTCTCTATATTTAGATAGACTCCAAGAAGGGGAAATGACAAAAGGACTAGGAATAAACCATCAAGATAAAATTCAAGAAGGTTGTAGCCACAATTGAACAAAGGAGGGATCCCAATAGGCATTACAAACATTATGATGTGGATGGTCACATATATGAGAAGTGCTAGAAAATTCATTTGAATTAAATCTAAAGAGACATTAGTCAAAGATTACAACAAATAATACAACTACTAAGGCATAAGAAATGGTGGTATATATCATCCCCTATTTATACGAAATCATAATTTTCAATACATTTTAATAGCCAAGGGTGAGTGGACATGAATGCACTATTCAAAATTAAAGTTTGGATGAAGAACCAAAATGTATATACTTTGTTTGACAACGGTTATCAATGAAATCTAATTTATGAATCCTTAGTATATGAGGTTGGTCTATAAACTAATTATCTATTATATCCACATTCATTAGATTGGATCGAAGATAAATCAACCATGAGGATCACTGAGATATGTAATATTAGGTTTTCCATTAACCTCAGTTATATCGATGAAGTAAAATGTGAAGTTGTAACACGAGATGCTTGTGAGGTGATGCTTGGTAGCCCATACTTATGGGGAAAGGATGTAAATTTCTTTAGGACGAAGAAAAAATATCACTGGTGAAATATGGATAGGCCTACATCATTAAAGCATGTACGAGGAAAAGACGAATGCCTTTAGTAGAAAAACAAGGATACACAGACAACTTGAATGGAGTAAACATCAAGAAAGTATCCTTCATAAATAATGTAGTATTGAATTTAGAGAGGCAAGTGGAGGCCATGTGCTTCCATATACTCCATGGATTAGCTTTTGGAGACAAAATTCCTCCCAATGGGGAGGTGTGATCCAAAATCAATCTAAACATTTTGAATGCCATATGATTTAGAATTAGTTCATTGATTGACAATAGAGAGTAGTGTATGGCTAAAACAAGGTCAAAGAGGAGACTATGAAAAATGATGAGGAGGTGAGGTTGTAATCGTTAGTGTGTTTTCCACACACTAACTCAATCAACCACATACTTGCTCACCAAGTTGTGAAACCCCCACTAGTTGCAAGAAGACAAAAAAAAATTGGAAAATAATGTTGTAGATAAGATTTCAATCGATGTGGATGCCCAATAGTTTGACTACCATGATAAATCATAACATTTCATATTAAATGCTTATAAGACAATGAAGGAGGAGTTATTTTTGTTGAAGTAGTATGGGGTCTATAGAAATTCATATAAGAATAGATTGTTAATGACCTAAAGAGTTAGATTTTCTATAATTTTTATAATTAGTAATATATAGATCAATCTATGCCATTTGATGATAGTTTTCACAATTGGGTTTCAAGAGTAAATAATTGTCTATTGGGGTTATTTTTATTCTATATTACTTCAACTCTATTTATATTTCTTTTGATGTGGGTTAGTATTAACACTTAGCACAAAGTTTTCTCTAATTCTATTTATAGTGTTGCTAATGATAAGCACATAGAGCCAATGGATACCACTCTTTAATCACAAATCAATAGTGACTCGCCACTACATTTTTTACTCGATGGTTTTTTGTTGTTGTTGTTATTGTTGTTTTTGTTGCTCGTTTAGACTAATCCTAATCTTCCCATTTTTTCTCCTCTCATCCCACCCACGGGTTTCGAATCGGTAACCTTGCAGAATGGAGTGCCTTAAGAGTGCACCCTGTCACCGACTGCTCTACACCACGTGGGATTTTCTATTCGATGGTTATCCCCCTACAAAAAAATGATTTGTTGTTGTTGTTTATCTTGTTGTTCTATGGTGAAATATAAGGGAAATGATATGAGTTTGTTAGTATATTGGCTTTAAAACATTGCATAAGTTCCATTGTGTAAGCAAAGCCCCACATACAACAATATGTTGATTCACATAACAATAATTTTTTCTATTCTTTGTTCATTGGGCATTCCTGACATCCCCCCAATTATAAATGCATATGTGATAACCTAGACCAAATAAAAACTCTATTGATTTAATTGATAGTATTCTATAGTGTATTCTGTATTTCAATTCATGACTTTTCTATCTTGAATGCATGAGGAACAAATTGGGTTTGAAAAAATGATTTGGTGTGAATTCATATCATTAATGTTATTCACTACGGAAAATACCTTACACAAGGTGATTATTTGATCCATTTCTATGTTAGATTAAGAACTATTCATTGATTATTGTTAGTAATTGATTCCTACAGTGGTGTTGTTTGTCTCGAAATTAAAAAGCCCAATAATGCAAGTTGATACTTTGAATTACAAACCTATATTAAGGTATTGTATCCTAGAATTGAGTTGTGTGGGAAATATATTTTTAACTTAGAGTATCAATTGTAATAGGTCACACACAAAGGGGTAAATATAGTCATTAATATCCATGAATAAAGTATGGTGAAGCATACACACAATTGAATAATGTTTGCAGAGGACACACATGTTTCATTTTTCATTAAGAATTTATGTTGGTGAGGTGAGTGGGCTATAAGTCCCTCATTTTTTTATCATATGGAATTAGAGCCAAGTTTTAAATACTCAAAGAATAACATGGCAAACACCTAAACTAGATACCAAGCTAGTGGACAAGCATATTTAACAAGCCTATACAAGAGGACAAAATTAAAAAATGGTAGATGTTCCTCATGAAGAATATGATAATGAAGAACCAAAAACCAAGTTTTCTTAGTTAGAGCACAACATTACTACATTTTATATGGTACCATAGTTTTCGGTGGCAAAGGATAGGGAAGCACACCCAAAAAAGCTTAATCATGAAAAATACAAGGCTAGCCTACAAGATTTCAAAGGTGAGGAGCTTGAAAATTCATATAAAAACAACACTTTTTATTCATCTTCCAATGTTCCTTTTAAAGTTGAAATGAAGCTTGAAATACCAATGTTTGATGGTCAAGCTAATGTTGAAGTCTTGAATAGCTAGTTGAAAAAAATGGAAGTTTATTTTGGCCGTTATCAAATCATGGAAGAAAAACATGTTTCTTTTACTAGTTTGAAGATGATCGAGCATGCTTTGTTGTAGTGGGTGCATTATGTGAATGCAATAAGGATATGTTTCGTATTTTGTTGTCATTGATGTTAAAGCTAGGGTAAAACCCAAGGTGGCTACATGAGACCGAAATCAAAGGAGGATCCTATAAGAAATTGACCCAAATTAAAACAATATTATACCCAAGCTAGGGTTGGTCCAAGTCAACTATAGGACCAATGTTTATATTAACCCTTTAAAGTAAGCCCTATATTTTTTATCCCCCCGATTAATGAAAAAATATAGAATATCTATAAATATCCAGGAGTTGTGAGCACTATGAGGTATTAGTGGAAGGAAAGTGATTGAAAGCAAGCTCAACATGTGGTCTAAGGAATGGAGGAGTGAAATGAATTATAAGGAAGATGTATGAGAGTATGGAGTGCATAAGAAAATAAAAGGGACGAGATCTATGAGTAGAAGATCCAGATCAAGTAGAAAAGGACTGAGCAAGGGGTTTAGGAATGAAAAAAACCATAAGTTGATTTTTTGAGAAGCACGCCAAATTTTGTTATAATTTTATTTGGATCACAAAACTTTTGTTTCACCCACCCTTTGTTGGTTAATGGAAAAAACTATTTTCATCAATAAACATATTATATTAGTGTTTAGAAATCTAGTAGCAAGGTTCCTCTACAAAGTTCCATATCAAGATACAACTCTTTTGTAGCTAAAACATTGTATTTCAGTTTTGACCGATGTATCGATATCCTAGTGTCATGATTCTTCTTCTAGATTCCACTAGCCCCCTATTGATTTGGCAAGGATCGCTTGTGTTATTGGTTTTGGTGAGTTTTTGATATATGGTATACTTGTTGTAGGTTTTAAACCTGTACAAAAATTATCTGCAAACAAATCTTAAAAACATAAAATAAACAATAGCGAGAGCATAAAACATAAAACATATATACACCGAGATTTTCCCCTGAATCCCAAATCGGGACGACTAACTTGTTTTTTCATTATATTCCTTTTAGTGTTACAACACACATATATATACATGCCGAAGCATACATAAACCCTGATCCATTAACCTTGGATTATAACATAACCGTAGTTCCCTTGACCGGATCTACAAAATACTAGGGACCGAAAACCATCATGCCCCAAAACCATGTGTAAACCCATGCACAAAACCATGGGTGGGTACACCCACCGAAAAATAAGGTTCAATTTTTTTTTTCCCGGGGCGCTGCCCCCGACCCCGAATAGGGGGGGCTGCCGCCCCCCCCTGTGACTCCCCTACTGTGCCCGACGCAACGTACAGGGGTTACTATCACCCCCCTTGTGACCTCCCCGCATGTGACTAGTCGTGGAAAGAATATAACACATACCCAACACTTGCACCCCTGGTTGCAAAGTGATGAGGTGTAGCACCAAAGGGCATAAGGTCCTTGTCATACTAGCTTATTGGCCTATTTGTTAAGGTGTGGCATAAATTTTCTTCAATATCCAGTATCAAGAAACCCTTGGTTTCTGATTAGGTATAACACTTGAGGGCTTCAACCCTTGACATATCATTATATCAATGCGGTTATTAATATTAGTTTTTTCTTTTTTCGAATGTCTTGGTACCTAATAAGCTCTAGGTCATAGCCCCTAATTGCAGTGGAGGTTACTTGCAACATCTAGGGCTTAAAATCCCTCGACACATCATGATATCGACTATTTGGAAAAGACAAGTGTTCTATATTTTTCGATACCCTAAGCCCCAATAAGCGCACGATATCGATATAAGTGTTATGGTGTAGTCATGGAACTTAGATCCTTGCCATATAATCTCTTGGAAGTTTTAAGTGTAGAGAGTATCGAATGCTTTAATTACATTGATATCCTAGTGTCCCTGGCCTTTCAAGTGACAAGAGGTTTCAAAACATCAGATAGAAAGTGTTTTCATTGACCATATTGAAAAAACTTAATTTTGTATGGATTTGCAGTGTTAAATAAATTTAGGGTTCTTCCTGATATCATGATATAAATAAAAAATTGAGATTTTCCTCTCCTGGTGTATACTAATATGAAATTTAGCATTTTTGTGGTTATAGAATTAAGCGCTCGATGGCACTTGAACTGCTTTTAAAGCATCATAATTTATAAAAGCATAGAGCTTGTATGTATGAGGTTGGAATAAAGGGATCCTATATAAATTTCAAAGTATTGATGGGCATTAGACTGTAAGTGCTTAGTTTTAAGTGAGAATTTATGAGAATTATGGATGAAGGAAGCACCTACTATGATAGTTTGAAGTTGTTAACACCAGTAAATTTAATTATGACTATTTGGGATTGAAGTAAGTGATTGGTGCAAAGAAATATAGTGCACAGAGACATAGATAGCAAAGCAAATTTCAAAGAAACAAGTGAACCTGTGTAGGGAATATTGCAGAGTTGTGAATAATGGAGGAGATAATATTACAAAACAAATTAGACTAGAGGATTGATCTAGAGCACATCTTATAGGGGATCGATGTCTCCTATAGGTCAGTGCCTATAAAGTAAAATATGTGATTGGTGTCTCTTGAAGGTTAGTGTGTACAAATCAAAGATGATTGGTGTCTCCTATAAGTTGGTGCCTACAAATTTGAAAATTAATGGGATTGGTGTCTCCTATAGATTTGTGCCTACAAATTGATGTAATAGTAAATTGTTGCCTATAAAATTTATTATATAAATAAGTTTTGTGATTTTCTCCTGCAGGGGTTTCCATGCATATCTAATGTTTCATGTTTAGTTTATGAGATTGATTCTTTATGGTGATTTGAATGTTTAAATGAGTAATATTTTATTATACTGATTCACTACCTGCCTCGCTCAATATCGTTGTGAATACAACAATTGGTATTAGAGCAAGTTCCTTCGGAAGAAACCTAACATCTAGAAGGAAGATATCAGAGGCACTAATGGCCAATTAGGATGGTTCTTTCTCAAATGGAGTCCGACTATTTGATGGAACCAATTATGTATTTTGGAAGTAAGGATGAGGACCTATCTGATGTCTCTTGATATTGAAATTTGGCTATCTCTTGAGGATGGCTGTCAAGTTCCAATAGTTCCCACAAATGATTTATATGGTAAAAAGGCTTATGTAAGTAATGCAAAAGCAATGAATATTGATTTGTGTCATTTAACAAAATAATTTTTTTTCAAGGTAATTTAGTGTAAGTTAGAAAAAGACACGTGGGACAAGATTCAAAGGAACTATGAAGGAGATGAAAAGGTAAATAAAGTAAAGCTTCAAACTCATAGAAGATAATTTGAGAGTTCGAACATTGATGAAGATAAAATCATTTCATCCTTATTCTTTGTGTAGATGAAAAGATAGAGGAATAAGTAATTGTTCAAGTAGTGTTGAGACCTCTTCCCTTGAGTATTGAATCCTTTAATTACATTGATATCCTAGTGTCCCTGGCCTTTCAAGTGACAAGAGGTTTCAAAACATCAGATAGAAAGTGTTTTCGTTGACCATACTTGAAAAAACTTGATCTTGTAGGGATTTGTAGTGTTAAATAAATTTAGGGTTCTTCCCGATATCATGATATAAATAAAAAATTGATATTTTCCTCTCCTAGTGCCTACTAACATGAAATTTAGTATTTGTGTGGTCAAAACATTAAGCACATGATGGCACTTGAACTGCTTTTAAAACATTAGAATCTATAAAGCATAGACCTTGTATGTATGAGGTTGGAATGAAGGGATCCTATATATATTTCAAAGTATTGATGGGCCTTTGGCTGTAAGTGGTTAGTTGTAAGCGAGAGTGTATGAGAATTATGGATGAAGGAAGCACCTAGTATGATAGTTTGAAGTTGTTAACACCAATAAATTTAATTGTGACTATTTGGGATTGAAGGAAGTGATTGGTGCAAAGAAATATAGTGCACAAAGAGATAGATAGAAAAGAAAATTTCAAAGAAACAAGTGCACCGATGTAGGGAATATTGCAGAGTTGTGAATAACGGAGGAGATAAGATTGCAAAAAAAATTAGACCAGAGGATTGATCTAGAACACATTTTACAAGGGATCGATGTCTCCTATAGGTTAGTGTCTATAAAGAAAAATATGTGATTGGCGTCTCTTGCAGGTTGGTGCCTACAAATCAAATATGATTTATGTCTCCTATAGGTTGGTGCCTACACAATTTACTATATAAATAAATTTTGTGGTTTTCTCCTGAAGGGGTTTCCACGCATATCTAATGTTTCATGTTTAGTTTATGATATTGATGCTTTATGGTGTTTTGAATGTTTAAATAAGTAAAATTTTATTATACTGATTCACTACCCGCCTCGCTCACTATCGTTGTAAATCCAAAAATTGGTATAAGAGCAAGTTCCTTTGAAAGCAACCTAACATCTAGAAGGAAGATATCAGAGGCACTAATGGCCAATCAGGATGGTTATTTCTCAAATGGAGTTCGACTATTTGATGGAACCAACTATGTTTTTTGGAAAATAAGGATTAGGACCTATCTGATGTCTCTTAATATTGACATTTGGCTATTTCTTGAGGATAGTTGTCAAGTTCCAAACAAATGATTTATATGGTAAAAAGGATTATGTAAGTACTGCAAAAGGATTTTTTTTTTTTCATTTAACAAAATAATTTTTTTTCAAGGTAATTTAGTGTAAGTTAGAAAAATACACGTGGGAGAAGCTTCAAGGGAACTATGAAGGAGATGAAAATGTAAATAAAGTAAAGCTTCAAACTCATATAAGACAATTTGAGAGTTCGAACAAGGATGAAGATAAAAGCATTGCATCCTTATTTCTTTGTGTAGATGAAAAGATAAAGGAATAAGTAATTGTTCAAAAAGTGTTGAGACCTCTTCCCTTGAGATTTAATGTAAAGGTTTCAACCATTGAATAAATGAAAGATTTGGAGACTCTAAATATGGATGAAATTCATGGAATCCTCGTTGCATATGAAATGAGAACTGAAAAAGAGGAGTTAGGATTAAAGGAAGTAGCATTCAACGTAGCAAATAAGATAAAAGGACTTAAGGCCCATGACCACTCCAACTATGAATCAAATGAAGAAGAATCTTAGTTTGTGAGAGAGTTGAAGAGAGGATCATGAAAGCTCAAAGGTAATATTCCATTCAAATGTTTTAATTGTAGAAGAAAAATTCATATTGATACTAAGTGCCCATATTCAAAGAAAGAATATAGTGATAATGAAGGAGAGCACAAAGATTGAAGCAAATCACATAAACACATAAAGGGAAAATATTTCAAGATAAAAATTTTTATCCCAAAGAGGATAGTAGCTCATTAGAAGAAAACAAGGGATATGCATATGATGAAGATAAAGAAGAATTTCTATTCATAGCCATGGATTCTCAGAACACTTATGAAAAATATAACCAAAAAAGAGATTACATATTTAGAGGAAGAATTTGAAGGGGAGGTAGATATTGAAGGAGAACTAGTTGGTGCCTTAGAAGAAGTAGGTATAAATGGGAAAAGGATAAAAAATAATAAGGAATTATTGTAGATATATTTACCTTCCTCTTCCAAGAGATACATTTACATATTTAAGATAGAATTAGGGAGATATACCTCTCCCACTTCATTAGTAAAAGGAAACATAACTTCAGGGGGAGTAATATTTTTCTCCTGATTTATGAAAAGGGGGAGGATTGTATATAAAGAGAAAAATCCATTTAGGGGGATACAACCTTTTTAATTAATGTTAAAGGGGGAGAAATTGTAGACAAATGAAGAAGGTGCAATATAAATGAGAACTTGCAAAGAAGGGGAGCTCAACATTTTTCCAATTTTGTTTAGGTGTTTCTTGCAGTGAAAAAATAGGGGATTGTTGCATGTTTTGTTGTCATTGATCTCTAAGCTAGGGGGAGACCCAATGTGGGTCTATGAGACCCCAAACAAAGGAGGTTTTGAAGCATAATTAACTTGAATTAAAAAAATATCGAACCCAATCTAGGGTTGGTCCAAGTCAAGAGAACCAATGTTCCTATCAACCCCTTAAAGCGAGCCTCGTATCCATGAGCCCCCCAATTAATGAAAAATTATAGCATATACACAAAAATATAGAATTTGTGAGCACTGTGAGGTATTAGTGGAAGGAAAGTGATTGAAAGAAAGCTTGAACATGTGGTCTAAGGAACAATGGAGAAAAATGAAGTCTACGAAAATTGTATGAGAGTGCATAGTGCAAAAGCAAAGAAAATACATGAGATATGTGAGTAGAAGATTCAAATCGAGTAGTAGAGGGATGAGCATGGGGTTTGAGTCACAAAAAAAATCACAAGTTAAATTCTTGAGAAAACACCACTTTTTTATAATGTGATTTCTCTCGCAAAACCTTTAACTTGTCTACCCTCTATTGGTTAATGGACACATAATGATCATTGTCAATAAACATCTATTATATCGATGTCCAAAACTTTGGCATAAATTTTCTTTTGTAGAGTTATTTAGCTATTTTCGACATTTATGTAGCTAAAACACTATATTTGAGTTTTAAATAATATCTCAGTATCATGGTTCTGCTACTAGGTTATACTAGCCATCGATTAATTTGGCAAGTATCTCCTATGTTGTTTGGTTTTGTAAGTTTTCAATATATGATATAATTGTAACCCCTGTTCATAACCCCTGGTTGAAAAGTGTTGAGGTGTAGCGGCAAAAGGAATAAGGTCCTTGAAATAGCAACTTATTGACATATTTATCAAGGCAGGTGATAAATTTTCTCCAATATTTGGTATCAAGAAACCCCTAATTTCTGTTGTCAGTCATGTGGTACTTAGGTATAGGACATGAGGGATTAAGCCCTCAAAATATCGATATATCAGTGCATTGGTCGATATTATTTTCACTTTTATTAATATTCTGGTACTCGATAAGCTCTAGGTCATAACCCCTGACCATAGAGGAGATTTATCACAACGCTAAGGGATTAAGGTCCCTTGGCACATTTCCATATTGGCTGTTTGGTAAAGATAAGTGTTCAAGATTCATCGATAACATTAGCCCTAGTAAGCACCCGATCTTGGCACCTTTTCAAAGGAGTGTTAAATCCCTTAGACTATCGGCTCTTATAATTTTTAAGTGCGGAGAGTACTTAACCATTTAATTCCATTGATGTCCCAGTGTCCCAAGCTCATCAAGTGACATAAAATTTAACAATATTAGACATAAAGTGATGCCATCAACTCTACGTGAAGGGCCTTGGTGTTATGGGGATTTGTGTTGTTAAAGAAATTTGGGATTCTTCTTGACATCATGATATAAATTGAAAATTTGAGGTTTTCCTCTCTCAACCCTTGATAATGTGAAATTTGATATCTGCATGGTTATAATATTAAGCATTGGATAACACTTGAACTATGTTTGAAGTGTCGAAATATCTAAAAGCATAGAGCTTGTACGTATTAAGTTGGCTTAAAGGGAGCACGTATATATTTCAAATTATTGTACGGGTTTTAAACTGTAAGTGCTTAGTTGTAAGTGTGAATGTATGAGAATTTGGACTAAAGGAAGTGCCTACTTCGATAGCCTAAAGTTGATAACACTGACATAATGTAATTGTGACTATTTGGGATTGAAGGAAGCACATGGTCCAAATAAATACAGTGCATAAAGACATAGAGAGCAGAGAAAAATTAATAGAAGTGAGTGGATCAATGTAGGGAAGATTACAAAATTATAAAAAATAGAGAAGAGCATATTTCATAATAGAGTAGACTACAAAATTGATTCAGAATAGATCTCAAAGGTGATCAATGTCTCTTGTAGGTTTATTCCTACAAAGAAAAATACGAGACTTGTGTCTCTTGTAGGTTGTTACCTGGAAATCATAGGGGATTGGTGTTTCCTATAGGCCGGTCCCTATAAAATCTATTATATAAAGAAGTTTTGTGGTTTTCTTGTGAAAGGGTTTCTACATATAATTGGTGATTCATGTTCGATTTATGAGCTTGATGCTTTGTGGTGTTTTTAATGTTTAAATAACTAAAAAAAAATCTTATATTGATTCACCCCCCCCCCTCTTATTATAATTGTGAATCTAACATGATATGCAAGAAGACCATGCTAATAGAAAAGGAGGTTTTTAAGGAATTGTTGAAGTCATAATTTTATCCCATAGGCTATGAAGAAGAGTATCTCATGAAGTGGACCTCTAGTAAGAATAGGGACAAGGTGTGCAGGAATATAGTTTTGAATTCACAAAGAAATCCTATAGGATGGGAATCTCTTTGAAAGAGTCAGGAGTGGTGGTGAACTACCTTGGAGGTATATCCAACCATATCCAAATGTAGTTGTAGCTTTTGAGTGTAAAAATCATAGATGAGGTAAGCAAGAAGGCTCTATATTTTTAGATGAACACCAGGAAGGGGTGACAATAAAAAGCCCAAGAATAAACTAACAAGATAAAATTCAAGAAGTGTTGTAGCAACAACCAAGAAAATGTTAGTGTTTGTAGCACTAGATGGTTTTCTAGTCTCAAACTTTGTGGAGAGGCCAAAACACGAGAGATCACCAAAACCCATAAATTGTTTCTAGAAATTCCACCTATAGATAGCTCAATTAAATTAATTGATCGATAATTAAAAATACCCATGTCTCACTAAAGGAAATTTATTAATTAATAAGAATTAATTGAGAAAGGTGAGAGTTCTCTAGAAAGTCACATGGATTGACTTAGAGATGATCTCAAACACCGATTAAGATTTAATTGTGGTCGTTGAAGACTCAACTGAAGATTATAAGAGGAGGTCGGTGAGGTTGATGGAGAACACACTAATTATAGATATTCAATGATCAAGGCAATTCAATTTTCCATTAGCAGGTGATTCAATAGTGAGATTAAGCCAGTGATCGAGTAACAAATGACAGAGGGGTAGAGAGAGGCGGTATGGAGGAAGTTTTCCAGTTCCAGAGAGTCAGCTACAAGAGGGCCAAGTTTCCTCAGTGAGGGTGCACAGGGATTGCGCAGAAGCTTCATAGGCAAAGATTGATTTGGCTAGATAAAGGGTTGATTTAGTTGTTGCAGGTTAGGAGATTTTTTGGAGGGGATAGCAAGTCATTCTCAGAGGCTGAATTGGGAAGACAGATTGACCAAAGAAACTTATAGGAAGAGCGTGAGAGGGTTTGTGCGACATTGACACAGAAGTTGACATAGGAGTTGGAGAAACCCATTTTGATCTAGTTCGGGAGTTGGGATCATTGTCGAGTGAGGCAAGAATTGTCTCACTAGTTTTTTTGGCGAGATTATCTTGTAGAGGATTTCTAGTTTGAGCATCCAGTTGTACTCACAATTTCTCATTGTTGCATAATAATAAAATCCCCATCTACTGCACCAGTTTTCCCACATTGGAATTTTGTGGGGGACAATTGTTGGAAAATAAATGTCATTTTTATTGTGTGTGTGCTACCATATTTCTTATTTTCCAATTTATTTTTTGTAGTAATTTTATGGTGAAAATTTGTAGTGTGATTTATTCAATATTTGTCATAGTAAATAAACTTCATATTTAAATTTATAGTTAGAAGAAAAATTTTCCATTTGCTGCAATTAGAATTGTAAATTTTCACATGGTATCAAAGAACAATAGACAGATAAGAGGCTGAGAGACAAGGAGAATTTCATGGGTTGGAGGGAGTAGCAACATGAATTTCCCATGGGTTACACAGTGCCTAGTTAGGCAGTGCAAAATTGCTAGACAAGGGGTCAAATTTCCAGTTATAGAGTGCAAAAAGGGTTGATTTGTTTGAGAAGTGATCCCAATAGGGAGTAGGTGAGAAACTCATTATTTTCATAGTGCAGATTTCTTGTCTGGGAGCAGTTGGTTTTGTAGCAGTTTGAAGAAGTACAATCAACACTGGGTGGAAGAAAAATTGCACACACATAGGGATTTTCTCTCAGAGGGTTTCTAGTTTTAGATTTTTTTTTTTTTAGCTACAACAAGCAGTAGCAGCATGCATATTTTCTCACTCTAGGAATGAGTGTGAGTAGTTGTGCTAGTAGCCGAGCAGGTGAAAGAGGGAGATTTATGTCCCAATTTGAGCTTTTGTAGTGATTGCCTCAAAAGGACTTCCAGATCAGGACATATAAGAGGGTGCATCGAACTATTTTATCTGGAAGGCCAAGATGACATTCCTTCTAGACAAATTTGATCTGAACCAGTACACAAAAACATTGTTGCCATACCTACAAATCTAGATCAACTGGCAAATTAAATAAGGATATGGCCAAGGTGAAGTGATTGATTCTCGGTGGACTTCAAAATCATCTCTCACATGTTGCATCCAAGAATATAGGAAAAGAAATGTGGGATGCTATTGCCTCACTATATCAGAATCCTTCCAAGAAGCGAAAAATGTTCCTGAAGGAAAATTTGAGGAATGTTTGAATGTAGAAGGGCGAAGGAATTAACCCCTATCTCACCAGGATTCAGGATATCCAAGATGAGCTTGCAGCGGTAGGAGAGTCACCCCATCTACTGAACTTGTGCATTTGGCCCTCAACAGTGTCTTCGAGGAGTGGGAGACCTTCATCCACAGAATTTTAGGACGAGATCAATTACTTGAGTGGGACTGGATGTGGGAAGATTTCACACAAGAACAAATGAGGCGAGCTCTAGTAAAGTGCTCCATCAGTGACACTGGTAGCAGAGGATCAAAGGACGTGAAGGACAAAGAAAATGTGGCCCTTTCATTGAAAGGGAAAGAAATAGGTTCCAATCAAGGACAAGGTTCATAGGGAGGAGAGAAAAAGAAGAAGAACCTATAGAAGGTCAAATGTTTCAGGTGTGGTGAGTTCGATCAATACAACACTTAGTGTCCTCAAAGGAAGAAGGACAAGAAGGAGAAACAAGAGCAGGAAAAAACTTCAACAAAGATAGATAAGCTATCCTCCGAGTTGGAGGAACAATTCACTTAGTATGCAACTATACCTCGAGGAGAGTGGCATGGAGACATTGAGTTCTAGACTCCAGAGTTGCATAGAGTTGGGTAGGGTCCATAGAGGAGCAACAATTACCGTTTACTCCTCACATGGGCCACTACCCTTGCTAAAGGGGCCCACAATATTCAATAACCAGAGGATCAATGTTAGTTGGTGTAGTCAATTCCAGAGTGACAGTTGCAGACTAGTTGCAGTTAGATGTTGAGAGGCACAAAGCAGTGTTGATAGACGTGAAGGAGGAAAAATTCAAAGTCAACAACAACACAGATTTCGCAGTGGTCAGTGCAGAGGTTAGTAGCAATCATAGAATCAAGAGACAGTTGCAACATGTGATCACATTTGATTCAATATTTTGGATACTTCTTAGTTGCAATAAACAACAGTGAGAGGGAGTGTTAGTTGGGTTGCAGTGCAGATGCAAAGTTGGAAACAATATAGGTTGTACAATACACTGTCGACATCAACATAGATGCAACATGGTTCAACTACAACTAGTAGCAGATGAATCAAAGTTAGAGTAGTGGTTAATGGACAGTGGCAAGAGCTACAATTGTCAGACATAGACAATGTGTTTGGGAGGATGATGTAGATACCTAGTGTTGTAGCAGTACAACGCTAGAATACCTTCCTCGCTTAGAGGGATTGTTAGCTTTTGTAGCATTGGATGGTGTTATAGTCTCAAACTTTGTGGAGAGGCTACAACACAGGAGATCACCGCAACCCATAAATCGTTTTTGGAAATTCCACCTAGAGATAGTTCAATTAAATTAATTGATCGATAATTAAAAATGCCTAAGTCTAACTTGGGGAAATCAATTAATTAATAGTAAATAATTGAGAACACTGAGAGTTCTCTAGAAACTCACATGGATCGACTTAGAGATGATCTCAACCATTGATTAAGATTTGATAATGGTTATTGAAGACTCAATTGGAGATTATAAGAGGAGGTCGACAAGGTTGATGGAGAACATACCAGTTGCAAATACTCAATGATCAAGGTAGTTCGATTTTCCAGTAGTAGGTGATTCAACAATGAGATTGAGCCAGTGATCGAGTAATAGGTGATAAAACGACAGAGACAATGAGTCCAAAGGAAGTTTTATAGTTCCATAGAGTCAACTATAGGAGACCCAAGTTTCCTTAGTGAGGCTGCATAGAAGCTTCAGATGCAGAGTTTGATTTGGAAATATAGAGGGTTGATTCAATTGCTAGAGGCCGAGAGAATTTAAGGAGGGGCTAGCGAGTCATTCTTAGAGTTTGAGTTGGGTAGACAACTTGATCAGAGTAGATTCTAGGTAGATTGTTATAGGGTATGCACAACATTGGCACAAAAGCTGACACAGGGGTTCGAGCAGCGAATTTTGAGCTAATTTAGGAGATGGGATCAATGTCAGGTGAGGCAAGAATTGTCTCACTAGTTTTATGGTCGGATTATCTTATAGAGGATTGGAAATTTGAGCATCCAATTATACTCATAATTTCTCACTGCTGCATAATAATAAACCCCCATTTACTGCACCGTTTTTCCCACATTGGGGTTTTCTTGGGACAATTGTCCAAAAATAACTGTCATTTTTATTTTGTGTGTGCTAACATATTTCTTAGTTTCCAATTTATTTTCTGCAGTAATTTTATGGTGAAAATTTACAGTGTGAATTATTCAATATTTGTCATAGCAAATAATCCGCATAATTAAATTTACAGTTAGAAGAATAAATTTCTAGTTGTTGCAATTAGAATAGTAAATTTTCACAGAAAATGAGGAATCCTAATAGAAATTTCCAACATTGCGTTGTAGAGGGGCATATAAATGAGAAGTGGCAAAATATTCACTTGGAATTGCATCCAAAAAGGCATAAGTTTAAGAATGGAGAAAATAATGTAGCTATTGAAACAAAAGAAATAGTGGTAGATAACACCTCCGATTTTGATGAAGCCATTGTTTGCGCCACATTAAAGTAGCCAAGGATGAGTAGATACATGAATGCGGTATTCCAAATCAAAATTCAAGTGAATAACTAGGCATTGTGGTGAAATCGCAACACCCCCATTTTTAATTTATTATTTCATAATAATAACGGAGACCCTTTTCGTAAATGATGGCTAAATTGCATTTTAATATTTTCATTTGGTTAAGTGTCTGACAATTTTGCGAGATTTTCATTTTATTCAGATTTCTATTTTGATTGCTTCATTAAATTCTATTTTTCACTTGCTTTCCATCGGTTCTCATTTCAACTCATTTAGATGCACGATCTTTAAATGGTGCTTTTCCGAAGTACGATAAATTTGATTGCTAAGGCTAAAATATACAAAATGTATATTATTTAGATTTTTTTGCAAATTAAATATAAATATTAATTTTTACTATTTTTCAATTAATTTTTCTCAATTATTATTTTATTCACTAACAATCCTACAAAATCATCGCAGCTAAATTGTAAAACAATTAAAATTATATGTTATTAAATTTCAAAAATTAATTTAAATTTCAATTTTTAATGCTTCTGAAATCCCGAAACTCAAATCACTGTAATTTTATGAGATTATAACTCTTATTATAAAGTGATTGTAGTTCTTTTTATTTTATTTAACATTCAACAATGGTTGTAATTTATGATGGAAGGTCCCACTTCACGTGGGCCTCATCTCACACCTCACTCCCTCTCTTCATTTCAGAACTATCCTATTTCGTAACTGTTATTTTCATTCTCCTCCAAAATATTTCACTGCCGAAGTCCCTTTATCTCTCCTCCCTCATCTCTCACCTCGCCTCTTCTCATTTCAGAACTTATAAAAATTGTAACTCTCATTTTTATTCCCTTCCGAAATTTCTCACTCCGAAATGATCACCTCCGAAACCCTTATCACTCCAACCCTCTCCCCATTTCAAAACTTTAAGTTTTCGTAACTCCATTTCATTACCACCTTCGAAATATCACCTCTGAAAACCCACCTCAGGACGTTGTATTCGGGCATCGGAACTATTAAATTTCATAACGATTTTTAAAAGCCTCCTCCAAAATTCATGTTCCGAAACACCTAATGTCTCCCATCTAATACCCTATCCCTCGAATCCATACTTAATAAAACCCTCCGTATGTCTCCCATTGTGATTCACTATGGCCCATTGAAATAGAGCAAAAACCACTTAATTATTGGCCCGTTTTTTCATGATTATTTTTAATATTAAATTAAATTAATTTATATTTTTTTATTATTTTAATTTTTATAAATTGTAATTATAATTAATTAATTTTAAAATTGTAATTAAATTATATATTTAATTAATGGAATAATTGTAATTAGTTAATTTTAATTGTTTATTTAATTAATAATTATTGTTTAGTTAATTAACAATTATCACACGAGGTTTTTTGGAAGAAAACTTACACGAAACAATATCTTCATGCTGAGTCTCATCATTTTCCTGCTCAAAAGCTAGGTGTTCTCAACACTTTAGCCACTTGTGCGTTTAGAGTTTCTGATGAAAGTCACCTTAAAGATGAGAAAACCCATCTCCTCAAGGTTTTAAAAAATAATGGTTATAATAAGCTCCAATATATTAGGGCTTTCCTTAAAGCTCGCAAGGGTTCCAATATTAAAAAAAACCCAATGATCGGTTTTCTAGGGTGCACCTTCCTTTTATTTAAGGGACCACTGACAAGATTGCAAGGATCCTAAGAAAACACAAGGTTCCCTCTACTTTTAGGTCGCTTAACACCATTTAGAGTTCCCCAATATTTGTAAAAGATCCGATGGACTCTAAGAATATGAAAGGTGTATATGTAATCCCTTGATCATGTGGGACACCTTATGTTGGTGAAACTGGTTGCTCAATAAATCAGAGGATTCAAGAACATGCGACATACATCAAACATGGGAGGACCCGCTCCTCGGCATTAATAGAACATGCAGAAAATACAAAACACCACATATGCATTGAAGATACTAGGGTCATTACTAGGATAGATAATTTCCATCACCGTAAATTTAGGGAGGCTATAGAGATTGAAAGGATGTCAAACAATTTGAATAAAGACGATGACTAGAAAATTAGCAATTCTTGGATCCCTGTCATTTCCTCTTAGGCTTTTATTTATATATATATATATATATATATATATATTTTTTTTTTTTAATTACTTTTATATTTTTATTTTTTTCTTTCCTCTTCCTAATTTCTTAATTTTAGTATTTATTTGTATTTTTGGACTACTAATAAACAATTAATTACTTCATTTTCTTCATTATTGATTTATTTACTTTTATTTCATTTATTTGACCACTTTTTGTTTTATTTTTTAAGTTTTTAGAATTAATTGTTCCAATTATTTAAGTTTGACTCAAATATTATTTTTATTTTAGTGTTTTGATTATTTAGGTTTGACCCAAATATTCTTTTTTAAGTTTGACCATTTATTATTTTTATTTCTTTTTAAGTTTTTAGAATTAATTGTTTTGGATTATTTAAGTTTGAGCCAAATGTTATTTTTATTTTATTAATTGTTTATTGTTTTGATTATTTAGGCTTGACCTTAATATTATTTTTATTTCAATTATTCATTTCATTCAATTTTTCCTTTTGATTAATTATTTTCCTTAATTCAATATTAACAACTATATTCTAACAATTATTTTCTTATATTAAAATATTATTTATTAATAAATAATATTTATCTAGTCAAATTTAACTGTTATATTATAACGAACAATTTTTTTTCCTTCTCTTCATCTATTTAACTTGATGCCAAGATCTAGTTCTTCATCTTGTCCTGATGATGAACCACAAGGGATGGTTTGAAATGCATCGACAAAACTTTGATAATGTGATTTTTATCAAAAAAATTCTTGCTTTTTAATTATTAATTTAGTTTAGATTATAATTTTTAATTAAAAGTGTCTAATTTTGGCCCAAGCATGCATTTTTTTTCTTCAAAATTCTGGCCAATTTAATGAATCAACTTTGGAGAGACATATCTGAATATTTACTTACCCAAATGAAGCTCACAATAGATTGTTGGAAAGCTAAGACTTTGGAGAATAATCTGGGAGTGATAAATTTAATATATTCAATCATTTAATGACTCAAAAATTCAACATAAGACAAAGTGATGAATTCACAACAATGATTGGTTTTTCAAATTTGATTTGGGAAAATTTCATTGGCTTGGGAAAAAAACTGTCACTAATTCATTCTATAGTATTAATTCAAAAGCTAATGAGATCCATTTGAAGCAATCACATATTAGATTTATTTGAATTTTATTTGTTTTAATTTTTTTTTTTTAACTGCAACGGGTATGAGTTTTATTTATTTAAGTAAGAGAGGTGGGGTCTTTGCCAAGGCAGCCCCTATTACAATGAAAAGATCCATCTAGTTCTGCTTATGTAAAGAGTCTATTTCAAGGTATATGAAAGAAAATTTTGTCGTTTATAATAAGCTGTCCTTTCATGAGAGAGCATCCTTTGTTCGCCATTTGATCTGCTTCGCTATTCAGATTTATGAGAATATGATAGAACTTGAAAGAGGCAAAGTCTTGAAGGACTCTTTTCAATCTGCCCAAAATTTTGTTGAGGCTGGCATTGCTGAAAGATTCTTCAGTATTTAATTTCTTTATAAGGATCTCTGAATCTCCAAAAACTTGAAGATATTTGACACCCTTGACTCTTGTTATGAGGCAAGCTTTGAGAAGACCAAATAGCTCTGCTTGAGTGTTGGTTTTTTGGCCTAAACCCCAACAGAAGTAGTCTCTTGATGATCCATCCGGAGAGTAAATGACCCCACCTGCACCGACGATCTCGGGGTTACCTTTGGAGGCCCCGTCGAAGAAAAGTGTGAAAAGATTTTTAGCCCTCCACCATTTGATGAAGGATTCCTCGGTGTCTCTTTTGCACCATTCCGGATTTGCTGTCTGAGGAGTAAGAAGATACGTTCGAGGAGAAGGTTCTAGGGAGCAAAGCCACCTCCTTTCTTTGGGCAGAAGCAATGAGTCTTCTTTAAAGTACTGCTGTTGGGCAGCTTCCAAGAGGAAAGATTTGGCTTTAGCTGCTACCTGAAAAGGGGAATGTTGCATTCCGTTAAAAATCTGATCATTGCGGGCCAACCATAATTTCCAGCAAACATATTTGGGTATATCTGTCCAGACTTTGTGCCAAAAAGACTTGATGGGGATGCTGTGAGGGTAAAGATGACTCCATGAGGTGAATAGGTCAGCAACAGTACTCTGAGGAAAGTTAGGGATCTATAGGTCCTGAAGAGTAAGAATCCACACATCTTTAGCAAAAATGCAGTCCAAGAATAAGTGCTGGGCAGTTTCAAAGTTGCTTCTGCACAACACACACCTATATGGCCCTACAATGTTCCTCTTCATTAGATTGTCTCCAGTTAAAATTTTATTATGGACAAGGGTCCAAAAGAAGAAATTCACTTTTGGGAGCGCTAGATTTGCCCAGACTTGATTCCAAAAGGCTGGAGAATGAATGCTGTTCTTTGAGGCCTGAAGTGCTTTATAAACAGCTGCTGTCGTGTATATGCCTGTCTTACCCCAGCCCCAGCTATCTTTCATATGACGGTTTTCAGGGGTAGAATCCTCTAGCAAATCAGAACGCTGGTTTTTTTGGGCCATTAATCTATCAGGGACACCGTGGAAATCCCAACCGGCCCAATCCCCACGGTGATCCCAAACAGAGAGATCGTAAAGACTGTTAATGCCTGCACGAGTTAACCAGTCTCTGAGATCTGCTATTTCCTCAATCTCCGCCAAGGGAACCTTCCCCATGATTCGATCATGCCACAATTTGATGCGTTTTACATTGCCCGGGACTCTGTAAAGAAATTGTTGGAAGAAGCTACTGCTTTTACAGCAGAGACTCCAAACCTGCGTGCAGTTGACAGGGGTGTCGAATTGCAGATTTCTAAACGCCGAATTGTGCGCATATTTGGACAGCAGAGTGATGCTGACTGGATGACCGGGATCATGAATCAACTTCCACAGTAGCTTGCCTCCCAGCGCAAGGTTAACAAGAGTAGGATCGCGAATTTGAAGATCAACCTCAACTATCGGCTTTTTTACCAAGTCCCAACTTGCTAGATGCATTTTCTTTTCGTTTCCTTTTCCACCCTGCCAAAGAAAATCTCTTAAGAGTTTAGACATCTGTTCCATTACATTTCTGGGTGCTAGTAGAAAAGCTGCTTGGTAGATTGGGAGCGCGGACAACAGTGACTTGATTAATATGACTTTGCCTCCTTTTGTCAGCCAGAAACCTCCCCAGGCTGCGATTTTTGATTTGATCTTGCTGATTATATCATTCCAAAGCGACCTCCTGTTGTGTCCGTTTGTAATAGGGAGTCCTAGATATTTGAACCGATCCCAATGAGCATGGCCTCTGAATCCCAGGAGGTTCGAAATGCTATTAAGCACATGTTGGTCCGTATTCCAACTGAATATCTCACTCTTGCTTTCATTAACAAGTGCTCCAGACACCCTGCAGTAGCTTTTGAGAACAGAGTCGAAAGCTTTGGCTATTCTGGTGGATGCTCCTCCGAGGAGAAGAGAATCGTCGGCAAAAAGCGCATGGTTCAGAGGGTCTGCATCTGCGGAAGGTTTGAGACCTGGGAGGGAACCAAAAAATCTTTCAGCTGTGAGCTTATGACTGAGGGAGTCAGCCAATAAGATGTACAAAAACGAAGAGAGGGGGCATCCCTGCCTGATGCCTCTTCGAGCTTGAAAAAAATTGGACGGTCGACCATTGACTAAGGGGGCAATCCATGGGTTTTCTATGCAAGATTTTATAAGCTGAACAAAGTGAGGAGAGAAAACAAAGGAGAGAAGTACTTTGATGAGGAAAGAGCGGTTTACTCTGTCGAAAGCATTTGCCATATCGAGTTTAATCAGCATGCCTTTCTCTCTCCGCTGTTTGCTTGAGTGAATTGTCTCCTGAAGTTGGATGACATTGTCGAGAATATGCCTGCCTTCCACGAAATCACCTTGAGGGCTGGAGATCAGTCTTTTGAGCAAGGGCTTGATTCTGTTTGCTAAAAGTTTGGCCAGAATTTTGTAAGATGCATTACAAAGCGATATGGGCCTAAATCTTGCAAAGGTTTCAGGATTGGACTCTTTGGGGATTAAGGCTAGGTAAGTGGAATTGGTTCCTCCACCAATCTTAGCCTTTTTCATGAATCCCCTTATCATTTTTAGAAGGTCTTTTTTGATGATGTTCCAGCAAGATTTATAAAAATGTATTGTGAATCCGTCTGGCCCCGGGGCCTTATCTGATTCCATGGACCAAATTACTTTGATGATTTCCTCCTCAGTCATGTCGCTGGAGAGAGCAACATTATCTTCTTTCCTGATGAGAGGAGGGATATTAGAGAGGAAGTTAGCAGTTTCCTCCTCGTTTTCTTGGGTTCCCTCACTATATAAATTTCTGAAATGGCTTTCAGCAACAGCTTTGACTTGAATGAATCCTTTGCTGACTTGTCCCTCAGCTGTTTTGATGTCTGAGATATGATTCCTGGACAGACGTGCTCTATACTGTCTGTGGAAGAAGGAGGTGTTCCAGTCCCCTGCCTTAAGCCACAGACTTCTAGATTTGATTCTCCAATACTCTTCTTCCACTCGAAAGGATCGAAATGTTGAAATTTGGGCCTTTATTTCTTTTTCCAGCAAGTCTGTTGTGATCTCATTGCTTTCCATATCTGCTTGCAGGGTCTGCAAAGTCTCCACTGCTTCTTTTCGATGGCTGGTTGGAGTGTGGACTGGTTTCCTAATCCAGTCCTTTAGAGCATGTTTAGTGGCTTTAAGTTTTTTCTCCCAAACATAACTTGGGGACCTTGAGAAGGGTTTGGCCCATGCATCTTTCATAATGTCGGAGAAGCCTTCTCTTTCGATCCATAAGGGGCTGAATCGGAAAGGAAGAGGGCCCAGATATTCTTCATCTTCTAAGAGCAGTTGGACTGGCTTGTGATCAGAGGACAACTTGGGGAGAATTTTAGTGATGATAATATTTTTATTCATCATAAGGGAACTTTGAACCAGAAAACGGTCTAGGCGGGCAGCAATGTGATCCTGCCCTATTCTGTTATTGGACCAAGTGAATAGACCACGGACCGGGTTGAAATCTAAGAGATCCCAAAGCTGTGAGAGCTCTTCCACCGAGGCCAGCATAGGATCTCTGTTGCTGGAACCTCCCCTCTTCTCTTTTGCTTTCAGAACTATGTTAAGGTCTCCTCCAATGATAATATTGGTGGGGGAGTGCTGCTCTAAAATAACTGAGAGAGAATTCCAACATTCTCGTTTTTCAGAGTAGATGACAGGAACATAAAGATTAAAGAGAGAGATGGTCAACTTACTTGTTCAATGTGTCAGCTCCGTGAAGATCCAGTGTTGGGTTTCATGGAATTTATTTAGCTGGAATAAATCTTCAGACCAGAGAGTTGCTAGCCCTCCGGAAGAGCCCCTTGCACTTACTGATTTACCTACATTTTTCTTCCATTTTGACTTGCTGATGTCTAGAAGAGCTCGCCCTTCTATCTTTGTCTCTTGGAGCTCGCCCTTCTAATTTGTTTTAATTTAGCAATTGCATGAGAGTTGTTTTTTTTTTCCAGATTTTCCAATTCCGATTTTATTGTGCAATTTAATTTATGTTTATTTTGGTTTTGATTGGTTTGTAGCAGGAGATCAGTTGGAGTAGTTCATATTGAGGAAATTTGGAGCAATGAAAAGAAACCAACAAAGAGGAAAATTTGGAATTTGTAGCTCTAATTCAGGATCTGTAAAACTACTCTCAACAGTTCTCTATTTTTGAGATTTCTGATAATTATTAAATATCAGTTTTGAGAAGGAGGAAAAGGTTCCTCTTTTATGCAACTAGAGGCTCTCAAAGAACGATTGAAATATGAGTTAATAGCTATAGGTGATATGAATACTTTAGATTTGAGGTTTGTGGAAAATTCTATGATTTTTCTTGTTGTGAATTTGCACTATTGTAATGTATTGTGAGTTGAATTATCGAGAGACAAAATATTTTTCGTTCTGAAAGAGAAGGTTGTTTTGCACTACTGTTGGAAATTTATCCAAGAAGTTGAAGCTGCTCAAGGATTGCAAATTCTTGTAATGATATTTTAGTATGATTTTAATCAATTTTCATTTCGTGTGCACTATTGTCTAGGATGTGACTTAGCCATTTTATTACCAAAATTTTACAATTGATTTTAATTTTCCGTTCTAAATAGTGTATGGCATTCTGATATTGGGCTCTATTGTTGTATCAATTATTTTATGCTATTGAAGTTATGTAAGTGCTATCTCTGATGGACAAAACAAACTTAGAATTAATATGAATTCATTGAGATAATAATGTATTGGGCAGTAACTATTTATTGTTTGAATGCATTCCCATTTTACTATATTTTTCATTAATTGAATGAACTACTTCCTTAATTGATGAAAATTATATAATGAATTCAATAATATAAACAATCCTCTTCCCCTGATTAGTTAGTTTATCTGCTCTTGAATTTAGAGAGGGATATCCTTTTACCAATTCGAGATAGGATTAGTTTTACTTGCATATTAGCATATATCTGCATTTAGATTTAATTTTGTATTTCTAGAAGTCCCCTTGAGCAGGGGCAGTTGTTAGTGGCGGCTTGGCTGAGTCATAGATTCAACTTAAGGATCCATTTCCTACAAGATCTCTGCAAGAGGGCATATCTGATTTCTCTCTTTCTATTGGTAAATAATAGATAGATTATAAGCCATCAGAGAGAGAGAGTGTAACTGGACCCAATTGAACCGATTGGAACCACTACACCAAAAGAATAAGAGCTTAGTTGGGGCTATCATCAGGTGGTATCCCTTACATGTTGTGTAGAAATTTTAATACAATTATGTATTTCCCGGATTCTCCTGATCTAACAATTATATGCCACTGTTAAATACATAATCGATTCTACAAAAATTCTTGCGGAAATTTAAAACATGATCGCCAATTGCAAACACATGAAGAAAGATCATTCACACATAACACATATGTTTTACCGGGAAAGCATAAAGCGAAAAACCCCACTATCATATATTATGTATATATCATGGATCATGAAACAATCTCATACAAAACTCTAATCCAAGAGCTCTCAGTACAATATACCATCGCCTCATACTGTCTTGCAGAAATTGGCAAATGCCTTAGCCAAATTTCCGCCTCACAACAGCTTCCCTCCACTGCGCAATACAAGTTGATTACAAAGAAAAATTCGATGCAATCATACCCTCATTGACTGCGCAATCCTCATGAGCATATCCAATGTGTGTTTGGATTGCAAGAGTGAAATCCAATATAGTACAACTGATATTCAACTGTCCCTTTCACCTACCTCTCAACTGGGTCTCCACTGGATCTGACATGCATGTAGTTAACAATATTAAATCTTTAGTTGCATGTGAGATCACTCCATGTGAATTAATTTAATATTTAATTCACTGATCTCTCACTAGTGTATCTTCAGTTACAACTAGCACAACTGAGTTTAACTCACTTAACTGAGTTGAACTACTTTACAACTCACATAACTACACATCCAACTCTGTTACAACTTTGAATCACTCAGTTACAACTAAGTCCACTTGCATGTCCCACCAACCAACCTTTGAACTCAAAATTCCTTCAGCTAACTAGTTTGCCACTTCAGTTAACTGATTCCAAGTTCTCCATGAGAATAGATTAATATTTATTGTCCAACTATTATTAAGGGATAATAATAGTCGACATGCATCTATAAATAGACATGCGATATATAAATAGAACTCACACATACATCTAAAAATAGAACATCATCTATAAATAAAATTTTCTCACCATCTATAAATAGACATAATCTATAAATAGAATTTTCACATCCATTCTAAAAATAGACTTCCACCTAAAAATAGCCTAAGGCTCCATCCTAGTGTAGGTGGTTAACTTTCACTAGGATCACCATCTTGTTGAATCTCAACACTCCCTCTCAACAAGAAAGGGATTATCCTTCACCCCGATCCTATCTCTATGGTATTCGAATTTTCTCCTGGTGAGCACCTTTGTCAAAATATCTACATCTTGATCTTTTGTAGGAATGTACTGAAGCAACATGATCTTCCGTTGCACACAATCTCTGATATGATGATATCAGATATCTATATGCTTAGATTTATCATTAATCGAGAGTTTAATGAAACTCTGATTATCACATTGAATCATTGTAGGATCTAAATGAGAACCAAACAAACCAACTGGGATCTTTCTCATCCAGGTAGCCTCACATGCATCTTGACTTGCTGCCATGTATTCTGCTTCCGCTGAACTGAGTTCCATGGATCTCTGTTTTCTGCTGTACCAAGAAACAACTGAAGATCCCTCCTGATGTGCTCTTTCTGTCCATTGGGCTGCCCGCCCAATTTGCATCCGTGAAGCCATGCAACTTCACCTCATCTATCTTTCTGTACCACAAGCCATACTTAGATGTGCCCCTCAGGTATCTCAGGACATGCTTGCCCACCTTCCAAAAGAGCCTGGTAGGCTTAACCATCGCTTGACTAATATGGTTCACCGCATAGCATATGTCCGGTCTTGTGTTCACTAAATACATTAGCAAACCCACTAACTTTCAATAGAAAGTAGCATACACTAACTATCCAGATGTAGTGTCCTCTTTCCTACAGTTTCTTGGAAGAGGAGTATCCATGGGTTTGCAGCCCTCCATGTGAAACTTACCTAGTATCTCCGTTTCATACTTGCCTTGAGACACAAAAAGTTCACGATCTCACTGCCATATTTCCAATCCAAGGAAATAATGAAGGAGGCCCATATCCTTCATCTCGAACTCCTTTACAAGGTCCTCCTTGCATGAGTGTATCAGCTGCTCATCACCAGTCAGTATTAAATCATCAACATAAAGAAAAATGATTAAAATCTTACCCTCCACCACAATTTGGTATAGGTTTTCATCCACCTCACTCTTGGTGAAGCCAAGTCCGGTGAAATAGCTGTCTATCCGAGTTTACCAAGCATGGGGTGCTTGCTTCAGCCCATACAACGCTATTTTGAGTATGCACACATGCGACTCACTACTGAAGATCTCACATCCTTCAGGCTGCTCAATGTACACCTCTTCCTCAATGATGCCATTGAGAAAAGTAGTCTTCACATCCATCTGATGAATGTGGCAACCCATATGTGATTAGAGAGCGAGGATGGTCCTTATGGAATAATATCGTGTGATAGGTGTAAAGGTTTATTCATAATCAATCCCATTGATCTGTGAGAAGCCTCAGGCCACAAATCTGGACTTGTATTTCTGAACACTCCCATTAGCATCTTGCTTTACCTTGTAGATCCATCTTGAACCTACCATTGATTTATCAACCGACCTTGGAACAATTTCCCAAGCACTGTTTCTGAAAATGGAGTCATACTCCTCCACCATTGAATCTACCCATGTGGGTTTCTGCACTGCTTCCTGAAAGGAATATGGCTCAGTCACAATACATTTTCTCATGAGAGCTATGTATCTAGTGAATTGGTCAGGAGACTGTCTTTTTCTGCACTATGAAGTAAGGACTCCTACATTCTGTGCAGCATCAAGTCTCAGCCTCTCAGCTCCTGTGGTATGCCTTCTACCAGTTCTGATGTTTGGCTCTGCGTGAGTGGACTCCTCCACTCCATGAACCTCCTCCCATGGTTGTTCCACATCTAGAGACTCATCTTTGGGAACCAACAGTTCCTCCTTCGCATGCAAGTCCAACTCTCTCTCAAGCGACAACCACATGGATTTCCCCTCATCGATTTTTATATCCCATCGCATAACAATCATCTTACTGTTATGAAAATACACACGATAATTATGGGGTGTTTTAGCAGTTGGCTCCAGCTTCTTCCTATTGTTCTTGGTCACATGCACATAAACAGATGAGCCAAAAATATTAAAGTGAGAAACATTTGGTTTCTTACCAGTAAAAGCTTCTTCAGGTGTACTCATGATAAGTACTCTATGAGGACAATGGTTTTGCACATAAACCACAGTGTTTCATGCTTCCACCCAAAAATGCATTGGTAGGCCCTGATCATGCAACATTTCTCATGCTGCACCCATAATCGTTCTGTTCTTGTTCTCCACGATCTCATTTTGCTGTGGGTTATGAGGCGCTATGAGTTATCTTCAAATTCCTTCTTTGTTGTAGAAGTCTTTGAATTTGTTAGAGATCTATTCTCCACCATTATCCATCCTCAGAGCCTTCACTTGCTTCCCTGACTCTTTCTCCACCAATGCCTTAAACTCACAGAACTTTGAGAATGTTTGATCCTTCTTCTGCATGAAGAAGATCCAACATTTATGAGAAAAGTTATAAAAAAAAATAACATAATACCTATGTTTTTTTGTTGAAGCAATCGAGAATAGTCCACACATGTCTGTGTGAACTCTCTCCAGGATCACCGAAGCATGGTTCTCCTTTTCATGAAAGGTGGAATTTACAGACTTCCCATGGTGCAAACCTTGCACTAATCTAATTGAGCAAGTGTTCCCATTGGAAGTCCAGTAGATATTTTCTACATGAATTTCAAGGCTCTGTGATGAAGATGGCCCAATTTCCTGTGCCATAATTCCCCCTCATCCCGGCTCATCACTTTTTCTGCCTTGCCCATTATGGCAGCGCATCCATCTACATCTAGCTTGTAGAGATTATTGACTCGAATCCCTATCCTCTTAGCTTGATCCATTGTTTTATGTCACAAGAATTATTTTCCATCGCTGAAAACAACGTCATAGCCTCTGTCCTCCAAAATCGCGACTAAGATCATGTTTTTCTTCAGACCTGGAACATGCATAACATCTTTCAATTGAAACGGTTTACCTGACTCCTTCTCAAAGGTAATGGTACCAATGCTGATTTCATTGTATTGTCCATCGTCAGCCATCTCTATATGCATTTGGAGATATTTCTCCTCCAAGTCACTGAAAAGCTCCTTATCTCCCATCATGTGAAAGGAAGCACCACTATCAAGATACCACACCGATCCAAATGCACTTGACATCATGCATGTGATCAAAGAGAAATCAAGTTCAAATTGCGAGGTAAGGGCCTCACCAGATGCAGCTGCAACAACCTTCTTGTTCTTCTTCTTCTGTGGGCAGTTAGTGGCGAGATGCCCATGTTCGTGACAGTGAAAACACTTCACCTTGGACAAATCTAGCTTCTTGCCTTTAGACTCGGATTTTGAATGGAATTTCTTCCCCTCCCCTTTCCTTTCCTTGTCAGCCAAAGCACAATCCTCTTCATCATCATGCTTTGATGAAGAGCCATCTCTGGTGTTATGCCTGAACTCCTCTTGCACTAGATCTGACCATAGTTGTTCCCAGTCCGACAACTTTTCCCGTCCGTTGACACAGTCTTCATAACTGTGCCAAATATTAGGAAGTCCTAAGAGAGCCAAGCTCGCCAAATCATCATCAGCAACAGTGATTCCCACACTCCGCAGTTCATCCCAACATTGGACAAACTTTGTGAGATACTTTGGAATGTTTTCGCCCTTTTCCATCTTGATCTTTCTGAGTTTATCCTTCAGCGCCAATTTCCTATGGTCGCTGCTGCTTTGGAAAAGATTCATCAAAGCCTTCCACATAACATATGGAGTGGCTTTCCCATAAAGGCTTGAGACAATTTGGTCTCGTACACCTTCCAATAGAATCCTTCTCGCCTTCACTACTTTCTTTTGCCATGCATCAAGTAATGCAACATCTGTCGAAGTGGGCTTGGGAACATCACTGTCGATGAATTCCTTCAAGCCATTATCTTCAAGCACCACCTCCATCTTGTCCTTCCAGGAAATGTAGTTCAAGCTACCCTCGAGTGCATACTCTAGCCGCAAGACATTGAAATCCATTTTGATGTTTACTCAACTGTCGCACCAAGAAATTATTGCACCAAATTCGAATTGTTTCCACCAACAAACTTAGCTCCTGCTTCAAAATTTCAATCTTTTGTGCTCCGATACAATGTAGAAATTTTAATACAATTATGTATTGCTTGTATTCTCCTGATCTAACAATTATATGCCACTGTTAAATACATAATCGCTTCTACAAAAATTCTTGTGGAAATTTAAAACACGATTGCCAATTGCAAACACATGAAGTAAGATCATTCACACATAACATAGATGTTTTACCGGGAAAGCATAAAGCTAAAAACCCCACTATCATATATTATGTATATATCATGGATCATGAAACAATCTCATACAAAACTCTAATCCAAGATCTCTCAGTACAATATACAATCGTCTCAAACCGTCTTGTAGAAACTGGTAAATGCCTTAGCCAAATTTCTTCCTCACAACAACCTGCCTCCACTACGCAATCCAAGTTGATTACAAAGAGCAATTCGACGCAATCGTACCCTCCTTGACTGCGCAATCATCATGAGCATATCCAATGTGTGTTTGGATTACAAGAGTGCAATCCAATATAGTACAATTGATAGTCAACTGTCCCTTTCACCTACCTCTCAACTAGATCTCCACTGGATCTGACATGCATGTAGTTAACAGTAGTAAATCTTCAGTTGCATGTGAGATCACTCCATGTGAATTAATCTAATATTTCATTCACTGATCTCTCACTAGTTTGTCTTCAGTTACAACTAGCACAACTGAGTTTAACTCACTTAACTAAGTTAAACTACTTTACAACTCACATAACTACCCATCCAACTCTGTTACAACTTCGAATCACTCAGTTACAACTAATTCCACTTGCATGTCCCACCAACCAACCTTTGAAATTAAAATTCCTTCAACTAACTGGTTTTCCACTTCAGTTAATTGATTCCAGGTGCTCCATGAGAATAGACTAATATTTATTGTCCAACTATTATTAAGAGATAATAATAGTCAACATGCATCTATAAATAGACATGCGATCTATAAATAGAACTCGCACATACATCTAAAAATAGAACATCATCTATAAATAGAATTTTCTCACCATCTATAAATAGAATTTTCTCATCCATTCTAAAAATAGACTTCCACCTAGAAATAGCCTGAGGCTCCATTCTAGTGTAGGTGCTTAATTTTCACTAGGATCATCATCTTTTTGAATCTCAACATGTTGATAAGGTCATTTTTGACCATCAACATTTTTGGTGCTAGAAGGAGGGCTTGACGACTTGTTTTCTTTTGGAGTTTTTGTATTTTAAAGTTTTTATTTAATCATAATGGATCCTCACAAACTTCTCATTTGGAGTTGTATCTCTGGACGTGCATCTACCAATACTCCACCAGAAATAGTAAGACACTTGTTAAAGGTAAAATTTATGGGCAAGAGTAATGCTTCTTCATGATATTGATGAAGGTATTTTATGCAATTTTTTTCCTGTTACATTGTCGGGAAAAACCAGACGCTGGTGTCAACCTCTTCCAGTTGCATCTATTCACATTTGGGATCAATTTATCACAAATTTCATTTATTAATTTTACGATTATGATCATGAACAAGTATGTGATGAAATCAAAGATTTATGAAGGTTTGAAAATGAATCCTTCATATATTTTACTATTAAATTTCGATTAAATTGCTTAAGATTCAAAGTTGAGGATAAGCCTTCAAATATTGAATTAATGGAATGGTTTGAATATTTTTTTTCCCTTCCTTGCATTCCTAATCCACATGAGACAATTTCAAGCTTTGATGAATCTTCTTTAGCTTCTATTAACATGATCGAAAATTCTGATATGGAGGTGCATGAAAATCATGATGAAGTTGCCTCTGCCATGTATGACAAATTCCTTCATTTGATGCACAACTCTTATAACATTAATGATGATCACTATACTCTCCTACACGTTAATGAATCTCAATCATAAATATTAGAATATTTTGATAATCAACTACAAGAATATAACAACAATAGAGTTGAAATAATATCTGCCTTAAAATCTGAAAATCAACCTGAAATGAAATAAAAAATCGGCTAATAAATCAATAAGCACAAGAAGAAATTGAAGATTCCAACAATGTTCAATAAGCTACAAAAATTTCTGAATTTTATAATTATGATCAAATACAAAATTTAAGGCATTCAAACAACAATATTCAACAAATTTTAAGTAGCCAAATGAATAATCAAGAATCTGAAATTTCTGAAGGAAAAAATGCACAAGAGTATGCAAATAGACATATTTTCAGGTTCATTGCTTTTGTCTCTCATTTATCCCTTTATCTTGATATTTTAGCTGATAGTGATTCTTTCCCTCTTTGCATTAATGTTGTTATAGAAAACAAAGAGCGTGATATAAATGAATTGCCTATTAGTTTTTATCAAGATAGAGAGACATTTATTTATCATTCTTATGACATTGATAAACATGTGCTCAATATTCCTTCTTGCTTTGATGTATCATATGGGAATGAAGAGAATTTTAGTGAATGTCGTGAAGTAATTTATGATGTTTACTTTGACATTGAGGACGTTGATGTATCTTACTCCTCATAATTAAAGTTAAATCATATTTGAGAATGAAAAAACTTTAATTCAGAAATTGTTCCAATAAATTCTCATTTTCAAACATTTAATCATTTTTGTGATTTCAGCATTCAAGAATCCATCCCAAATTTTGATTCTTATGACGATCAAGTTATCTCTCCTATTCATGGTCCTGAATCTTTTTCTCTTCAACAAGTTGATGTTGATGATCATTCTAATTGTATTATGTTGGCTAGTGCTTGTGAGAAGGAAATAGTTTCAAATCACTCCCAATTGTGTTGTAACATTCATTGTAACAATAATGTAATTTATGAGTTCATTTCATTATTTTTCCTTCATTTATTTTGTTTATTTTTATATTTGTTTTATGCTTTCATTTTTCAATTTTTAGATGTCATTTTCTGACTTATTTAACAATTAAGTGTTGAACAATTGCAATATGCATGACTAGAATGTAAAGAAGAATACCAAAATTTAGATTATGTCCATCAAGAGATTTTGATCTTCCAATTCCATTTGATGTTCATATCTTATCAACTTACTTTGCCTTCTAGAGTGCATATTCAACATGAATCAACACTTGTGAGTGCATTGATCCAATATGACCAGATATCTAACCCAATTTAATATCTTCTGACATATGCAGTAAGCGTCCATCCACACTTCACTGATCCATTTCAAAGTTGTTTGGAAGTTTCATTTTCAGAGAAATTGCTAACAGTTTGTCTTATGTACTTGACACTAATGATTGTTCAACCTCTCTTTCATGCAATCTCTTCCATTCTCTATTAACTACTCATCCTTATTTTTGTGATCTCATAGATATTTTGTTGGAGGAAACTTTTCAAGAGAAGGTGATTGTAAATAGGCTGCTTTTAATAAATATGTTAGAAATTAGTGTACATACTACATTCAGATTTATTTTTGTTGGTTTAATTATAGTTGTATTTTTGTTACTAATGTGTGACATGTACATACATCCATGAAATAAAATGAGAGAAAGGTTACATTGGAAGTATGATTTCACCTAATTTCGGTTTGGTATTTAGATTAATATTAGGGATAGATTATTTTAGATTTAGTTGCTCTTGAGTCTTCTTGTTTGTATTTATTTCATTATTGCATATTTCTAATAAACATGTAATAAGCCTATGATTCTTCCTTGTTATCTACTTCATTCTCTAACAAAGAGTGTTCAAAAAGTATGATTGCTTAAAATTATGCTTACCCTACACTTGCTTATTCTTCTTGGTGAAGCTTCATCACATTGTTGAAATTTGCAAAGAAAATTAGGAAGGGTGAAGTTCTAAAGAATATTCACAATCAAGCGCTTTTGAAAAAATCAATTTTCAATTCACAAGCATTTCTATAAGATCACTTTTCCCACTATTGTCCCTCAATGTTATTATGAAGAAAATGCAAATCAATAGCTCATTACTTAATGGTTAATTTAGATTAAATAAGTAGATGATTTTGAACATATGCTAAATTGAAGATAATACATGGGAGAATGTCAATATTTATAAGGTACTCTTACAATTAGACACTTCCATGTATGCATAAACATGTTCATTTTCATTTGTTGTTAGTTTTCTCTTTTTCATAGTTTACTTTTTTTTTTTTTTTCTTCTTCTTTTGCAGGTCTTTATTGGCTTGATTTGGAGACTTTATTTTTACAAGAAAATTTAATTAGCTTCAAGATAAGACGAACAACTAGTGTTTTTTAATCTACAACATGTTCAGGGAGGTATTTTTCTTTCTCATCAGAAATATTTATGATTTTATCTATGTATTAATGCTTTTGTTCATATTTCTTTGCTTTTGATTTTTTTTGAGATTAGTCAAGAATCATATTTCTCTTTGCATTAATGGAACTGAAATTTAATGCTTGGCCTCTTCTTTTTTAGATTTTTCACGAACCTGTAGCTTCCTACATTTCAAATAATTAATCGAAGAGCCTACAAGCAAAGGAAAATCACAAAATCTTGCAGCAAATACTCTTGTCCACGATTTTTCTTTTCCCATTCTGAATCTCATATTTTCTAGGTTGAGTTGAACCTTTGCATTGCACTCGTTTATCTTGCATCCACTTTAGTCACATTATTTTCTTTCAAAATGGCTCAGAGCCTCTAATTGGTAAATCTTGGAATCTCGATCCTTTGCTTTTCATTCTTCCAAGATTATTTCCCTCGAAAGTTTGACTATGACTTATTGTACTCTTGGGTTTATATTATATCGGAAGTATTTTAAAACACATCTTGAAATTTTCCTCCCTTATATCCATGTGGCTCTTTCCTCGAACATCACACCCATTTTTCTTCTATTCACAATAAAATGCTTGATTAAGGAAATGGCCTCTTTTCTTCACTTGGGCCTTGCTATTTCAGAGTCTTGTAAGTCACTTTAAATTAAAAAATAGCATCTGAGATTTTTGATACAACATTTACCCCCCTCACTCATATTTACTGATCTCGGTCTCCTTTTATCAGAAACTTAATTTAAAAAACTTACGAGATTTCTCTTCTGAGATTCCCATTTCCTTTTATACTGAGTCTCTTAATTTCTCGGATTAGTGAGATATAGATGCTCACATGGAGTCCTCTTCGATTATACCTATATATTTATGTTGACTCCTATATTATCATGATGTCTGAAATATTGGATGCATTTTTTAATTATAATTTCGACAAACTTCCAAGCATCCATTTTCTGGATGAATCAGTGACTTTCGGGATATCCATTCTTCATGGTGTGTGCACATGGATCTTATCGTTGTACCTTAATTGTATATACATCTTCACATGTATAGTTAGGACTAGTTTTACTCTTCATGAAAATCTTCCCAGATAATGAAAATTTTATCACCTGTGGCTAGCTTACATTTTTATCTTTGTCTCACTATTGGATGCTCATCTCATCATCCTGATCATCTTTTAATGTGCATCCTCGTTTTATTTTCAAGGCACTCTTGAGCAACCACTATGATGATGCAACCAATTGGTATGGAAATTTGGAACATGCAAAGGTAATATAACATGGTCAATTCATGTTTGAATTCTCTTTTGTTTGAATCTTTTAAATATCTCTCCATAGTTAGCATACAAAATTTAAGTCCTCTCCATATACACATAAGCGTTACATTAGTTTGGATTTGGTCTTGATTTTTGAGAATCTATGAAAATCTTGGAGTTGATATGAAATTTTGAAAAAACAAAGAGAACAATTCTCGTTACAATTCATAGAAGCACATCTTAATTTTCATTTTTGATGGATTTTATTTACTTCAGATTCTTTGAACACGAATCATAATTTCTGTTAGCTTTACTATTCACTTTAGTTTAGACTTAATAAGTGATTATTTTGGGCTAATGAAAACTTCAAAGAGTACAACTTCTTCACAATTTTAATTCCAATTAAAAGAAAAGATTATCTTCTGATGGATAGAATCGATATCTCTCAGGTAAAATTTTTAACGAAATTATTCAAATGGTAAGCCTCATATGCCCATTTTCATCATTGTCCATTTCTTTGCATTCTTGTTTCATCTTTGTTTTTATCTTTGGTGATCTTAAATTCTGTTTTGCAGGACTTCAAGAATTTCTTTGCACCCTTATCAGCTCATATTTGGCACCCCTACTCCTGTTTTATTTTCTTTTGAGTTTTGGAAGAGCATTAGAGATGTTCAAATAAGCTAAATTGGGGAGTCCTTGAACTTTTTAGTCTGCTTCTCAAGCATCACTTTTATTAGAAAAGTGTTCAGATGTTCTCATGTAGGCTTTGAAACTAAAATTTGCAAAAGACATAAACTTCTCTTTTAGCTTCATTTCACCTCATCACTGCTATTAACCTTATGGTTTGAGAGCCTAATTTCTTATAACTCAATAAGATTAAATTTACTAAAATCTCAACATAAAACGAACACACACATGATTTTCTTATTTTACTCTTTTGTTGAGAAATTTTTATAGTTACTCATGTTGGGGTTGTCATTTTAATTTGGATTTATATTTCATTTTTCCTTTCCCATTTGATATTTTTGGGCTATGCCAAGTTCTTCTTTTTCTTAAATTTGGATTTTTTTATTTTTATTTTATTGTTTATGGTTTTGTTTTGGTGATACCACCAAGATTTATTTGGAAGGAATTTTTCTCACCCAATAGTGGTTGACACACATGGGAAATTTGTACTCTATCAATTTTAATGGGTTTCCTTTACCTTCAAGGCATATCCTTATGGATTCTAAAGCTCCCTTGTCTTAAATATTTTTCTTGGAGGAACATGTATATTTTCTAAGTGATATAGTTCAACTTTTCAAGGAAAAAATCGACCTTAAGTTTAACTCTATGGATCCCTCCCATCCCTCCACTTTATAAAAAACTCTAAATAGATAGTTGTAGGAAAAGATACAGAGTCAACATTATGGAAGTATTATATCCATTTACTTAAGTCTCTTTTACCATCCCACCTATTTCACTGAGTTAAATCATAAATTTAGCTCACAAATGTGCTTATCAGAAGGGTGATCAAAAGGGGAAGCCTAAGGGAAATACAAGCTAACCCGTTGGGGCTATGGATGGTCGCTGACGATGGGGCCATGCTTGTATGGCATTAAGGACAACTTCGTCGGGGTACTGACCAGGGTTGCTGGTAGCTAAGAAATGTCAGAGACCATTTATATCGATGGATATATGATTTATCAAAAAAACACCATCTGTATCTTCTTCTATTTTTTTTTTTTTTTTAACTGTAACGAGTATGATTTTTATTTATATGAAGAAGAAAGAGTGGGTCTTTGCCGAAGCGACCCCTATTACAAAATCGTTGTCCATCAAGAGCTATTTTTGGAATTTGACATGTTCAAGGAGTTTCAAAGGAGCTTTCCTCATTTAAAATTAGTAGCCCTTTCGAAAGAGAGCACCCTTTGTTCGCCATCCGATTTGCTTCACTGTTAGAATTTCTGAGGATGTGATAAAACTTGTAGGATGCAAAGTCTAGTAGGACTCTTTTCAATCTTCCCAAGATTATGTTGAGACCCGCATTTCTGAATAGCTCTTCTGAATTTATTTTTTTTATTAGTATTTTAGAATCGCCAAATACTTGGAGATATTTGACCCCTTTGTCTCTTGCTATTTGACAAGCTTTGAGGAGCCCGAGAATATCAGCTTGATTATTGGACTTCTGGCCTAGACCCCAGCAGAAGGAGTCTCTTGAAGACCCATTCGGGGAGAATATGACCCCACCAGCACCGGAAGCACCGGGGTTCCCTTTGGACGCCCCATCAAAAAATATTGTGTATAACTTTTGGGAGTGCCACCAGTTTTGGAATATATCATCTGGATCTCTCTTTTTGCAGTCCGGGTTAGCATTTTGGGGGGAGAGGAGGTACTTAAGATGGTAAGGTTCAAGGGGGCCAAGCCACCTCTTTTCTTCAGGCAGGAGCAGAGGATCCTCTTTAAAGAACTGCTGTTGGGCCGCTTCCAAGAGGAAGGACTTGGATTTTGCAACAAATTGCAGCAGAGTGTGATTCAGGTCTTTGAAAATCATCTGATTGCGGGCCAACTAGATCTACCAACAGACGAATTTGGGGAGAGCGTTCGAAACTTTGCGCCAGAATGACTTGTGTGGAATTCGGTAAGGGTATAGGTGGCTCCATGCAGAAAAAAGATCCGTGACAGAAATCTGTGAGGGAGTGGCAATCTGAAAATCCTGAAGAATGAGATCCCAAACCTTTTTGGCGTAAAGACAATCCACAAATAAATGTTGAGTTGTTTCTAGGTTGCTTCTGCATAATACACATCTGTGAGGCCCTGCTATTTTTCTTTTCACAATATTATCTCCGGTTAGAAGCTTATTATGGACCAGAGTCCAGAAGAAGAAATTTACTTTTGGGAGAGCTAATGGCTCCCAGACATTTTTCCAAAAGACAGGGTTTTGGCTGTTGTTCCTTGAAGCCTGTAACACTCTGTAACCCTCTGCAGTAGAGTAATCCCCTGTCTGGCCCCAACCTCAACGATCTTTCATGGTGCGATTGATCGGATCTGCCTCCTCCAGCAGTTAGACTAGCATATTTTGTTGTGGGATAAGCCGGGCAGGGGCACCGTGGAAGTCCCAGCCGGCCCAATCACCGTGCTGATCCCAGGTCGAAAGATCATATATGCTATGTATGCCTGCTCTTTCGAGCCAGTTTCTCAACTCAGAGATCTCCTCGTTGTTAGACAAGGGATCGCGCCCCATAATGATGTCAAGCCAAAGATGAGTTCGTTTTACATTACCTGGTATCCTGTACATGAATTTTTTGAAGAATTTACTGCTTTTGCTGTAGAGTCTCCATACCTGCGTGCTGCTGGCAGTGTTGCCCAGTTGCAGATTTCTAAAAGATTGATTATTTGTGTATTTTTTCCTCAAGGTAACACTAACAGGGTGAGTTGGCTCTTGAATCATCTTACACAGAATTTTACCTCCTAATGCGATGTTTACAAGAGTGGGGTCTCGAATTTGCAGTCCACCCTCTGTAATTGGATTTTTGATCAAATCCCAATTAACCAAGTGCATTTTCTTTTCATTGCCCCTCCCTCCTTGCCATAGGAAATCTCTGAGAAGTGAAGAGATCTGCTCCATAATGTTTATAGGGGCAAGCAGGAATGCTGCTTGATAGATAGGTAGGGCAGCCAGCTGAGACTTTATTAGGATGACTTTACCACCTTTAGTTAACCAGTAACCTGCCCACGCTGCAATTTTAGATTTGATTTTGCTGATAATATCGCTCCAAAGCGACCTCTTATTCACACCTGAAGTGATGGGGAGGCCAAGATACTTAATCCTGTCCCATTGTGCATGTCCTTTGAAGCTAAGAAGATTTTCTATGTTGCTGAGCTCTTGCTGGTCTATATTCCAACGGAAGACTTCACTTTTGCTGTCATTGACTAAAGCTCCCGAAACTCTGCAATAGCTTCTAAGGACAGAGTCGAAAGCTTTAACTATTCTGATAGATGCTCCTCCCAAAAGAAGGGAGTCATCAGCGAAGAGGGCGTGATTCAGAGGGTTAGCACCATTGGTGGGTTTGAGGCCCGGTAGGATACCTTCCATTCTTTCTGCTGCAAGTTTTCGACTGAGAGAGTCTGCCATTAAGATGTACAGAAAGGGGGAGAGAGGGCATCCCTGCCTGATGCCTCTCCTAGCTTGGATAAAATTTGTAGGACGACCATTGATAAGAGGGGCAATCCACGGGTTGTCAATGCAGGCTTTTATGAGATTAAAAAAATGAGAAGAAAAGCCAAAGGAGAAAAGAACTTTGCTTAGAAAGGAGCAATTGACTCTGTCAAAGGCATTCGCCATATCTAATTTTATCAGCATACCTTTCTCTTTTCGCTGCTTGCTTGAGTGAATAGTCTCCTGCACTTGAATGACATTGTCGAGAATGTGCCTGCCTTCCACGAATCCGCCTTGAGAACTGGAGATCAGTCTTGAAAGCAGAGGCTTGATTCGGTTTGCTAAGAGTTTGGCCAGGATTTTATAAGAAGCGTTACACAGCGATATGGGCCTAAATCTTGCAAAATTTTCCGGATTGGTGTCTTTGGGAATCAAGGCTAAGTAGGTGGAGTTGGTTCCTCCACCTATTTTAGCTTTTTTCATGAAGCCTCTTATCATTTTTTGAAGATCGAATTTGATGATTTCCCAACAAGCCTTGAAGAAATGGATTGTGAATCCATCAGGCCCAGGGACCTTGTCTGCTTCCATGGACCATATAACCTTGATAATTTCTTCCTCAGTTACAGGTTTGCATAGGTCTGCATTGTCTTCAGGGGAGATGAGAGAAGGGATATGTGAAAGAAATTCAACTACTTCCTCATCATCACCTTGGGTTTCCTCACTGTATAGGTTCCTGAAATGAGTTTCGGCAGCTTCTTTGACCTGTCTAAACCCTTTGCAAACTTGGCCCTCCAAAGTTTTTATTTCTGCTATATGATTCTTGGACAGTCTAGCTCTATACTGTCGGTGGAAAAAGGAGGTATTCTGGTCCCCTGCCTTTAGCCACAGACTTCTGGATTTTAATCTCCAATATTCTTCTTCAAATCTGAAGGATTGGTATGCGGCACATTGAGCTTTTGTTTCCTTTTCCAACAGCTCTACAGTAATGTTTTTGCTTTCCATATCAGTTTTCAGGGTCTGCAACACGTGCACTGCATCTTTTCTTTGGCTGGTTGGAGTTAGGGCTGGATTCTTAATCCAGTCCTTCAACGCTTTTTTGGTGGCTTTCAACTTTTGCTCCCAGACATAACTTGAAGAACCTGTGATGGGTATGGCCCATACAGCTTTCACAGTCTCAGAGAAGCCCTCTCTCTCTATCCAGAGAGGGCAGAATCAGAAAGGAATGGGGCCCAGATCCTCTTTGTCTTCCGGGAGGAGCTGAATTGGCTTGTGGTCTGAAGTCAGCTTGGGCAGAATTTTAGATATGATGATATTTTTGTTCATCATAAGGGAAATTTGCACCAGAAAGCGATCCAGGCGAGCAGAAATATGATCAGCCCCAGTTCGATTGTTGGACCAAGTGAAGAGACCTCGGACATGGATGAAATCTAATAGATCCCATAGCTGGGTGAGCTCATCCACATAGGCCACCGAGGGATCTTTGGAACTGGAGCCTCCCCTCTTCTCTTTTGCTTTCAGAACAATATTAAGGTCCCCAGCTAAGATGATGTTGTTGGGAGAAAACTGCTTTAGAAAATTTGAAAGAGAATTCCAACATTCTCGTTTTTCAGTGTAATTGAGAGGAACATAAAGATTGAAAAGAGATATAGTCAACTTACTTGAAAAATGGGTTAGTTCCGTGAAGATCCAATGTTGAGTTTCATGAGATTTGTTCAGCTGGTATTTGGCTTCAGTGCAGAGGGTTGCCAGCCCTCCAGAAGAGCCCCTTGCGCTGACTGCTTTACCTGAAATTTTTTTCCATTTTGACTTGCTGATATCTAGGAGAGCTTGTCCTTCTATCTTAGTCTCTTGGAGCAAGAGGATATCTGAGGGTTCTGTGTTCAAGAGGTCCTTAACTGCATCTATTTTTGAGGGATTCCCCAGACCTCTGCAATTCCAAGAGACGAGCTTCATTATTTACTTGTGAGGGGAGTGGGGCCGCCCTTGGGTGGCCTTGGTCTGGTATTTCTTCCAATAGACATTTCTATTGTGGACTGACTTCCTTGTGTTTTAAGCCTTTCAGCCTCCTCTTCCCTTATTTCTTTACGGGATTTCCTTCCAACTCTTTTTAGAGGATGCTCATAGATTTCGTCCTTCGAGGAGTCTGAGCTTTCTACTGCTTTTTTCTTTGTGACTTCAGCAAAAGTGGGGTTGGAGGGGCTGCCTTGGGTAGCTTCGATCTGGATAGCTATCCCTCCCTCTTTGCTTGGAGGAGTGTCTTCTGCTTGTTCCACGTTTTCCTGGGCTGAGTTTGAAGGATTAATCTGGGCACCTTCTATTCCGTTTGGGTTGCTTCCTTTTCCTGATTAGACTTGGAATTTTTTTCCGGCTCCTATCGTATTACCTTTGCCAGCACCTTTCTTTGGATGTGCTGATTTCTGGACTAGAGTCCATTGGTCCCCGTTTTGTTTGTCTATTTGCTCCTCTGCCTTTTTCTTGCAGTGCTTTGCAAAGTGTCCATGGCCATGGCAGTGTCTGCATTTGAAGGGGAGCTGTTCGTAGTCCAGTTCTTGAACATGCGTCCATCCAGCAACGGTGAGCTTGATTGCTTCCGACAAGCCCTCTTCAAGATCCACTTCAACGCAGATGTGAGCGCATGAGTACTGATCTTTTCTAACCGCTTGATCTATGTACTTTCCCAGCGCGTTCCCAATGATTTGCAGAGATTTTTGGTTCCAGCAATGGAGAGGAAAATGAGGAAGTCTCACCCATACCGGCACAACAGATGGGACATCCTGGGAGGGATCAAAGTTTGGAGACCATTTTTTTAAATACAAACCCTGCGGTCCCATAAAGTAAGGGCCATTTCTGAATATTAAACTTCTGTCTTCTGGGTTTTCAAACACAAATACGAAGTATCCTTTGCCAACAAAATAGCTCTTGACTCCTTCTTTGGTCAGAGGTTTCCAGTTTCTTTGGGTCCATTCATCCACTGACTTGGGGGAGGGCCAAAGGCCCGTGAACTGGCCTATGAGACCTCTCTCAGCTAGGTTCAGAGCCGCTTTACACGTTTCCTCCTCAGGCAGGGCGACTGATGGAATCATGTCCATTTTCTTGATGAATTTCTGCTGAATCGCTGAGGGGGGGCGCTTCGGCCCAGCTGCAATCAGGGATCTAAAGGCTAAGACCTCTGGAGGCGGATCAGAAGGGGGGACATAACCCCCGCTGGGCTCCATGAGCAGATATGGGAAGGAGCGGGGCTGTGCACAGGGGCGCAACAGCCAAAGCGACGCGCGAGGGCACCCAACAACCCTAGTCTTGCAGAGCGCAGAGAAAAAAACTCTGAATTTGATGCTTTTATCTTATTCTATTTTTTCATACGAGGCACTCTTAAATATTAAATATTTCCCAAAATTCAGATTCATGATTTTAGCCTCAGTCTGTTTTGAGTACTTATCTTTTTTAACATTAGTTTCTTAATTCAATGATGTGGGACCCATGGGAAATGATTTACCATTTGACAAAATTAATAGAATTCCTCACTTTTAACCTTTGGGTAAAGTGAAGTTCATGATCTTTTAACCAGAGATAACTAGTTCTTCCCTGTGTGTCACCATTGTTGTGATGAAATCACAACACCTCTATTTTTAATTTATTATTTCATAATAATAATGGGGACCCTTTTCGTAAATATTGGCTAAATCGCCTTTCAATATTTTCATTTGGTTAAATGTTTAAAAAATTTGTGAATTTTTTATTTTATTTAGATTTCTATTCTAATTGCTTCAATGCGTTCAATTTTTCGCTAACTTTCCATCGGTTCTCATTTCATATCCTTTGGATGCATGGTCTGTAAGTGATGCTCATCTGAAGTTCGCTAATTTTGACTGCCAAGGCTAAAATGTATATTATTTTATTTGACAAATTAAATATAAATATTGATTTTTATTAATTTTCAATCAATTTTAATTAATTATTATTTTATTCACTAACAAACCTACAAAATTACCGCAGCCAAATTGTAAAACAATTAAAATTATGTGTTATTAAATTTCGGAAGTTAATTTCAATTTCTATTCTTAATGCTTCCGAAATCCCGAAACTCAAGTGGTCGCAGTTTTTATGTGATCGAGACTTTTATTATAAAGTGAATATAATTATTTTTATTTTATTTAATATTCAATAGTGGTTTTAGTTTATGATGGAAGGTCCCACTTCACATGGGTATCACCTCACTCCCTATCTTCATTTAAGAGCTTTCCTATTTCGTAACTCTTATTTTTATTCACCTCCGAAATATTTCACTCCCAAAGTCCCTTTATATATCCTACCTTATCTCTCCTCCCTCATCTCACACCTCACCTCTTCTCATTTCTGATTTTTGATTGAAATTCCTCACTCTGAAATGATCACCTCTGAAACCCTTATCACTCCAACCCTTTCCCATTTCAGAACTTTAAGTTTTCATAACTCCATTTCATTACCACCTCTGAAAACTCAGCTCGGGACATTGTATTTTGGGGCATCAGAACTATTAAATTTCATAAAGCATTTTAAAATCATCCTCTGAAATTCATGTTCTGAAACACCTTATGGTTCCCATCTAATACCTTATCCCTCCACTCTATACTTAATAAAACCCTCCTTATGTCTCCAATTCACTATGGCCCATTGAAAAGGGTCCAACAACCACTTAGTTATTGGCATTTTTTTTTGCGTGATTGTTTTTAATATTAAATTAAATTGTTTTAATTTAAATTATTAATTATTTTAATTTATTTATTTTTTATAATTTGTAATTATAATATAATTTTAGTAAATTAATTTTATAATTGTAAATAAATTATATATTTAATTAATGTAATAACTGTAATTAATTAATTTTAATTGTTCAATTAATTAACAATTATTAATTTAGTTTAGATTATAATTTTTAATTAAAATTGCTTAATTTTGGCCAAGGAATGCATTTTTTTTCTTCAAAATTCTCACCAATTTAATGACTCAACTTTGGAGAGAGACATCTCAAGATTTACTTACCCAAATGAAGTTCACAATAGATCATTGGAAAGCTAAGACTTTGGAGAATAATCTAGGAATGCTAAACTTAGAAGATTCAATCATTTAATGACCCAAAAATCTAGTGGAAGACAAAGTGACGAATTTGCAAGAACAATTAGTTTTTCAAATTTGATTTGGGAAAATTTCATTGGCTTGGGAAAACTGTTGTCTCTAATTCATTCTCCTTGATTCAAAATCTATTTAGATCCATTTGAAGCAATCACATCTTAGATTTATTTGGATTTTATTTGTTTTAATTTAGAAATTTAATGAGAGTTGTTTTTTCCAGATTTTCCATTTATGATTTTATTGTGCAATTTGATTTATGTTTATTTTGGTTTTGATTGGTCTATAGCAGGAGATCAGTCGGAGAAGTTCAAATATGAGGCATTTTGGAGCAATGAAAAGAGACAAAAAAAAAGGAAAATTTTGAATTTGCATCTCTTATTCAAGATCTAGAAAACTACTCTCAACAATTCTCTATTTTTGAGATTATTGATAATTATTAAATATTAGCTTTGAAAAGGAGGAAAAGTTTCCTCTTCGCTGCAAGTAGAGGATTTGAAAGAACTATTGTAATATGGGTTTATAGCTGTAGGTGAGGGGAATACTTTATATCTCAGGTTTGGCAGAAACTCTATGATTTTTTTTATTGTGCATTTATACTATTGTAATGTACTATGAGTTGAATTATGGAGAGACAAAATAATTTTAGTCCTGAAAGAGAAGGTTGTTTTGCACTACTGTTGGAAATTTATCCAAGGAGATGAAGCTGGCCAAAGACTTCAAATTCTTGTAATGAGATTTTGGTATGCTTTTAATCAATTTTCATTTCATGTGCACTATTTTATGGGACGTGAATTAATCATTTTGTCACCAAAATTTCTACAATTGATTTTATTTTTTTGTTCTAAATAGTGTATGGCATTATGATATTGCACAATATTGTTGTATCAATTGTTTTATGCTATTGAAGTTATGTATGATCTATCTCTGAGGGACAAAACATAATTAGAATTAATATTAATTCATCAAGATAGGAATGTATTTGGTAGTAACTATTTATTGTTTAAATACATTCCCATTTTGCTTTCTTTTTCATTAATTGAATGAACTGCTTCTTTAATTGATGAAAATTGTATAATGAATTCAATCATATAAAAAATCCTCTGCCCCTAATTAGTTAGTTCACCCGCTCTTGAATTGAGAGAGGGCAATCCTTTTCCCAATTTGAGATAGGATTAGTTTTACTTGCATATTAGCATAGATATGCATTTAAATTTAACTCCGCATTTCTAGAAGTCCCCTTGAGCAGGGGAAAATATTAGTTGCGGCTTGGATAAGCCATAGAGCCAGATTAAGGATCAATATTTTGCAAGATGGCATATTTGGTTTATCTCTTTCTACCGCTAAATAATAGATATATGATAAGCTAGTAGAGAGAGAGAGAGAGAGAGAGAGAGAGAGAGAGAGAGAGAGAGAGAGAGAGAGTAATTGGACCCAATTAAACCAATTGGGGCCACTACAAAAAACATATATGAGCTTAGTTGGGGCTTTGACTGGGTGGTCTCCCTTGATAAGGTCATTTTTTGACCATCAACACTAGGGGATAAATACTTTGTTTGACAATGGTTTTAAATGCAATCTAATTTATGAATTTCTAGTAGATGAGCTTGGTCGACAAAGTTGTAATCTGTTATATCCATATTCATTGGGTTGGATCTAAGGGAGATTAGCCATGAGGATCACCAATAAATGTAAAATAAGGTGTGCCATTAAAGTTGATTATTTTGATGAAGTAGATTGAAGTTACAACACTAAAAATTACTACGCGATTTTTGGAAAACAATACTTATTGGAAAAGGATGCAATTTTATACAAGTGGGAGGAAAAAATTACTTGCTATAGTCAACATTAATCAAGATATAATTCACTAACATGTGTAAGTGGCATAAGAAGACAAGAATCTTTGTGTATATTTTGTGACTAGGGTATATATCAAGTATGATTAGATGAGAATAATAAGTTGTATCTGACATTAAGTACCTAGTCCTAGATTTTGAATTGTTAACCCTAAGATTTTGTCCTCCATAATTGCTTAGAAACCCTATATTGAAAAAATTAAAATCATGCTTTTAGTATCACATATTTTGTACTTGTCAATATGCATTGCATGCATAAAGGTTAAAATTCAGAGGGAACATGTCGATAAAGGAAAACTACAAGGTGTGTAAAAGAAGTAGCCCCATGTATGTCTAAAACTATAATATTTGCAGTAAAACCTTTTCATTAAAATTATTTTAATTTTTCCTTATATTTCTATCTTATTTTTAGGGTTTTGAATCATAAATATTCCTATTAGGAATATCAATCACTAGATTGAATCTACCTTTTTAATTTATTCATTTTTTTGAAACCATAACCTTTAGGGTTCACTATAAAACCCTAAATTTTCATGCCTAGGGTATGTTGTCATGCACTAGACTAGGATTAACAACCATAAGTCTTTGTTAAGGCCATGAGGAGAGAATGGCAACCATATGATTGGGTAAGAATATGAGACTGATACTCCTTGAGGATTATAAATCCAAGATAGGTAGTAGTCTCGTGACCGACATTCTTTGAGGATCTAACAAGGTATCCAAGACAAGAGTGGCCGAAGAGGACCGATTTTATTTGAGGATTGGTAATCCAAGATAAGAATAGTCCTAAAAAGGGACATACCTGGTGAACATTTGAGTGGGGTATGTGCGCTGAGAGAAAGTGTAAAAATAGATTTATTTTTTGTAAAATGTGTCTTAGAGTCCACTAATTGATCAGGTTGGCCAACCCTTCAAGTGATCATGGTGTATTGTATTGGGTCTATGGTCTTGGAAGTCTGATTTCAAGTTGATAAGAAGAGAATTTGGGTCTATGGTCTTGGAAGATTTGCAATGTAGAAATAAAAAATCGTTTGAAATAAAATGCAACACAAAACTAAATCACGCACCAGGTATCCATGCGCTTGGTGGGTAAAGTTAAGCATTACTTCGATGAGTTTTTGTCGCGTATATGGCTCCAACCCTAGTTAATATTTGAAATCCAGATATGTAAATTAAAGTAACAACAAAAAAAAGGAAGGAGGAGAAGGTAGATGAGATAAATAATTACTAAAATAGAAGAAAAATGATACTAGTGCCTTATGCCTAATTAATAGAGTAAGATTTTTTCCTACTGCCCTGCATGAAAAATGATAGTTTATGGTATTTCAGTCAAATACAAACACAATGGTCAAAGAAATACAAATACTATATGATTTTTTTTCATGGATAAATTTCTTATTTCTTATAAATCTTTATGTAACTCCCACTTAGCCAAGACATACAACAAAAATATCAATTTTTTTTTGTTTTCTCACCTAAACCTTTACCCTTTTGAGCTATTTTCTTTAGATAGTTTCTCCAATTCAACATCCGAAGTGATACTAGTTGTCCTACACATATTCATGAGACCAATGAGGCAAACTTAGATTAAATTTGACCAAATATTAAATTTAATTGCATGAATAAATAATAATTAAAAGGACTTACGTGCATGATACCTGAATGAGCTCCTCTTGGTTTCAAGAATGAAATTGTTGGAGTAGTTTAATCTTGAATAAAACCTCCCTCCACCCAAAAAAACAACAATGAAGTCAACATTGACTATGTTGTTGCTCTGTTGGATTGAGAATGTTTTTCTCCAAGATTATCCAAACCCTAGATTATTCTCTACTTAACAGGGCCAGCCACATGAAGTTGGAAGCTATCATCCCTCTCCCCCCCCCTCACATCGTTCTCAATTTACCAATACTTAATCTATCTACTATATAGGAAATAGTTGAAAGAAACACATTAAGATACATAAAGAAACAAATAGAAAAGATTCATTCATTTATTCATTTGTAAATCCACAAAATATTTCATCTCAATAAATTTAATCATAAAAAATATGTTTACATAATACGAAACAAGGTCAGGTACATAAAGAAACATATGTGGAGATTTTGCTGGCTAAAATCTCATGGATAATGCCAACAATAGGATTTGTTCCAATCTGAAGGCATCAAATCCTGAAGATGAGATATTATATCCTATTTTGTTGTGATAGGATGCAATTGAATTTATTATTCAATTTCTTCTCTACATCTATAAATTGTAAGCCCATAGAGGCAAAAGGGGTATGAGGGTGAGGAAGAGGAAGTGCAGATGTGAGAAATATGCTGTTGTAATCTCCTGTTGAATAATAAGAAAGCCGATACCTCTGTTTGGTGGATGTAGCCCAGATTGGTTGGGTGAACCACGTTAAAATTATGTCTCCATTTGAATGCTTTGTGTGTGTGAATTATTTAATTCTGTTGTGCATACTCTAACAATTGGTAAGCCCATAGAGGCAAAAGAGATATGAGGGTGAGGAAGAGGAAGTGCAGATGTGAGAAATCTGTTGTTGTAATCTCATGTTGAATAATAAGAATTCCAATACCTTTGTTTGGTGGATGTAGCCCAGATTGGTTGGGTGAACCATGCTAAAATTTTGTCTCCATTTGAATGCTCTATGTGTGTGAATTGCTTAATTTTTCTATGCATACTCTAACAATTGGTATCAGATCTGTGGCCGTTGAACTACATGGCCGGTTGAAGGCTATTGTTTATAGCGTAAGAACAACACGTGAACTGGAGACGAGAAGTGACTAGATCTGCGTTTGCGTGGATCAAGCTGCAGGATCAGAGCAGAACTACAATTGTTCTACGTGAACCGTTCACCAGAGCTTCTAATTTTCTTGCGTGGACGTGTGAGAGAAGAGAAGCTCTTCGATTACCACAATGCCCATATGAGCTTGCGTGAAGACTGAGCGGTGGCTTGTGGTTCTATGATTCTGAGTGGGAAGAGAGTCTACAAATCTCCCAGTCAGTCCATCCCTTAACAATAGGATCTTCTTAGCAACCGAGTCCCGACATATTCCTGTATCAATCAGAGTTTGGTTCTGCGGTTCAAGTGGGAGGACCGCCGTGATCTGGTGCTTTCATTGTTGATTAATGGAGCCTGTGTGTTAGCAGAGACCCATCTGCGAATGAGTTTCGATAAGCTACGGGCTAGCCGCATTAAGGAAGAGCAATTGGGGCTCGAAGGAAGGACTTCTTATGGCCAAATATCACGGCTGCTCCAAAGCTTCTCACAGGATGTATCACATCACAAGTACTGGCCGCAGCTTTAATGGAGAAACTTCGGCGCAGAGGCATTTCTGCAGGTTTAATGCGTGGTAAGATACACCAATTGTACATTTTTTTTTTGGCATTACGAATTAAGGCTTGTAATTGTCTGCAAGACTATTGGCGAAGTGTGAGTTACTTGAACAGAGAAGAGTTGCTGCTGTATATTTTATGGCAAATTCTAAGGTATCCTAAATTTTTTTTTGTTTTTGTTTTTGTTGAAAAGCCGCTGCATGTGATGTTAATGAAAGTGCTGTGTGAAGATTTCTGTGCTGTGTGAGAAGATAAATTAACTATGTAAAAAACTCATAGTGCTCGATTTGAGATCAAGAAGTTTAATGGGAGGAATAACTTCGAAATCTGGAAAGTCAAGATGCACGATTTACTCATACAACAAGGTGTGGCGAAGGCACTTTTGGGAAAATCCAAACAACCTTTCGCCATGACAGATGATGAATGGAGTGACATTGATGACAGAGCACTGAGCGACATACGATTGTGTTTGGCAGATGATGTTTTATTTAACATCGTGTCAGAGAAAACAACCGCTGGTCTATGGACAAAGCTAGAAAAAATGTAAATGACTAAATCCTTAACAAACATGATTCTTCTGAAAAGACAATTGTACAGCTTACACATGAAGGAAGGTACATCAATAAATGATCATCTGAATACCTTTAATACTCTCTTGGTGCAGTTCGATAGCATAGAAGTAAAATTTGATTCAGAAGATAAAGCTGTAACTTTATTATGCTCTTTTCCTGAGTCATGGGATCATTTTGTTACTTCTATAAGTCTTAGTTCATTAGAAACCCTTGAATTTAATGATGTTGTTGGAGCTATGCTGTCTGAAGAAACCAGGAAAAGGTCAAATTTAGAAACCTCTACATCAGAAGCAATGATGGTTAGAGGTTGATCTGAAGAAAAACGCTTCAGTCAAAAAAACAATCGGTCAAAATCGAAAGGGAAGAAGAGTAAGCTAAAATGCTGGTTTTGCAGCAAATCGAGACATTTGAAGAAGGACTGTTGGAAGAGACAACAAACATCCAAAGGAGACTCTTCAATAGAAAATAAAGAAGCAAACACGATAGATACAGGTTCAGGTTCGACATCCGGTTCAGGTATAAGTGATGAAGTTTTATCAGTTAAATTTTCAAATCATGTATCAACATTGGCTATTAGATTCTGGTGCATCCAATCACATGTGCATCCATAAACAGTGGTTTAAATCTTATAAATCAATCAATGATGGAGTAGTTTACATGGGTAATGATTTCTCATTTAATGTTGTGGGAATTGGGAGCATCCATATTAAAATGTCTGATGGGACAATTAAAATCTTAACTGATGTAAGACATGTGCCTGAACTCAGAAAAAATATTATTTCTCTAGGAGTGTTAGACACAAATGGATATAAAAATTTTATTCAAGGTGGAGTAATGAAAATTTACAAATGAATCCTATTAGTAATGAAAGCAAAGAAGGTTGGAAATTTTTTTCAGCTAGAAGGAAGAACAGAGTCAGATCATGCTCCTACTGTATCTGAAAACGACAGTGATTCTATTCGACTATGGCATCAATGGTTGGGCCATATGAGCGAAAGAGGATGTTAGGTCCCTATATCACTAGTATAGCCCCTTATTATTGTTAGTGTAAACCCCTTATTGTTATTAGTGTACCCTTGTAACCCCCATTTTGTTATTATTATGCCCTTAAATTATTATTGTTAGGTCGGCTAGGATTACATTGTGGCCCACTAGGATTACATTATGGCCCCATGGACTCCTATATATAGAAAGGAGGTTTTGTAAATTGTATCATCCAAGAATTGTGCATTTATGTAATGTATTGGAGGTTGCCCCCTCGAAGTGGCTTATTTCTAAGGCGTTGATATCTCTTTTCTTCTTTTTTTGAAGCTGGTTACACAACATTTGGTATCAGAGCTTTGGATTCTAGGGTTTCGCTGCTCCAAACAGGTCATCGTGGAATTTTCGCTATAACTTTTTTTCTACGAAGTTTCAGAAGCTGAAATTTTTAGAGTGCGAAGCCGAAATCCTGAGGAAGCTTGTTTAAAAATTTCAGACCTTGGTTCGCAATATTTGCGGAGATATCATCTGTGGAAGTCAGGTCTTTTTTCAAGCTCCTAAACAGGTCATCGTGGAATTTTCGCTATAACTCTGTTTCTACGAAGGTTCAGAATCTGAAATTCATATGGTACGAAGCTGAAATCTTGAGGAAATTCGTCAAAAAATTTCAGAGCTTGGTTCGCAATATTTTTGGAGATATGATCTGTGGAAGGTAGTGCTTTTTCAGGCTCCTGAATTTCATCTCAAAGAGGTGATCGTGGGAAAAGTTTAATAACTCTCTCTCTGAAGATTGGATTGGAGTGCCGTCAAAAGTGGTCACCATTACACGGCCTGTAGTTTTTTTGCTATCAATTTCAGAGACAAAGGACAAAACAGTGACACGTGGCAAGTCGTACAAGTTCGCTCTACTGAACCAGTCCAGAATTAGGTCATTGTGGGAGATTGGACACAACTTTGTCTTGGAGAATCAAAATCAGGTCAGACCTATGGCATTTGAAAGAAGCCTCAGAGGGCTACTACAGGGCTGAATTTCAGATATCAAAGATTTTCAATTACAGAGATAATTCAATTTCAATATCGATCTCCTAAAAGATAGTAAAAGGTGTGTATTTTTTTTCCGAATTGCATAAGTCTTGTTTGAAGAATCAAGTTGAATTGATTCCAAGGGAATCTTGTAGAATAGATATCAATATTGGATTCTAAAATGGTCCCTAAAAATAATTCAACACCCATTAAGCCTTCAGAAGGCTCTACTATGACTCATGAAGATGAAGAATTGCAACATGATCTATCAAAATTACAAGAGCAAATGCAACAGTTTTCACTCTCGCAAAGAGCAACCAAAAATGAAATGGAAGTTTTGAAGAAAGGCATGGAAGTGAAGATGGACGGTTTGAAGAAAGGCATGGAAGCTAAAATGGATGGCGTGGAAGCTAAGATGGATGGCGTGGAAGCTAAGATGGATGACATGAAAGACAACATGGAAAACATGAAGAGTGATCTAAAAGCATACATGGAAGGCTTCATGACAAGCTTAAAACCAGAAATGATTCCTAATGGCGGAAATATAGGAGAAGAACCTCCTGATGAGAACAAAATAAATGTTAATCATGATTTCATAAACTCGAATGTTGGCAGGAAGAACCACCATATTCCAAAAATGGATTTGAGGAAGTTTGATGGAAAGGATCCTGTAACATGGATACTACAGATGGAGCAATATTTTGATCTCCATAACGTGCAAAACACACAAAAGGTATGCATTGCAACTTTACATTTAGAACAAAATACATTTGTATGGTATCGATGGCTTTGCTCCCGTAAAAAAATTGTCACTTGGTCAATTTTTACGAGGAAATGATAGCACATTATGAGGATACAAAGAGCAACACCTTCTTTAGCCAATTGATAAATCTCAAACAAAAGGGCTTAGTGGGGGAGCACATTGAGGACTTCCAAAAATTGAATATAAGGGTAACTGATATTTCAGAGGAACACATGATTGATCTCTTCATAGGCACTTTAAAGGATAACATCCAACATGAAGTTCGCGTTTTGGAACCCGATTCATTGGAGAAGGCATTCAGGTTGGCAAGAAAAGTTGAATGTAAAATTATGGCGACAAGGAAGCCTACCACTCAATTCTATAAAGAAGGAAGTGTTGCTACGCCTAGATTTCCACAACCTACAAGGTTGACACCACAACAATTGGAAGAAAAAAGAGCAAAAAGGGCTTTGCTACAGTTGTGATAGCAAATACACTAAAGGTCATAAGTGTGCTGAGAAGAAATTATTTTACATAGATTGTGAAGAAGAAGAAGAAAATGAACAAGAAGAGGATCTACACCAGGAACCACCCCTAGAAGAAGAAGAAATGAATCCGACCATATCATGTAATGCGCTAGCAGGAATTACCACTCCTCAAACTCTCAAGATAGAAGGACATATAAAGAAGAAAAGGGTAATAGTGTTGATTGATTCAGGTAGCACCCATAATTTTATTCATTATAAGGTAGCCAAGGAATTAAATTGTTCCCTATACCCAGCACCAGAATGTCAAGTGATCGTTGCAAATGGAGGAACTATAAATTGCTCTGGAAAATGCCATAATATCAAGCTAACCATGGGGGAATATGTATTGATTAGTCCAATGCTTGCCATTCCTATGGGAGGTGCTGATGTTGTACTAGGAGTACAATGGTTACAATCTTTGGGGACGGTAGCTTTTAATTTTCAAGAACTTTTCTTGAAATTTTTTCAGAAGGAAAGGAAGTCGAATTACGGGGTATTGAAGGGAAGCCGTGAAGGATAATAAGCTCTAATGTCATGACAAAGCTTCTAAAGAAAGAACAACGAGGTGTAATTGCACAATTATGCTCACTAGAAGTTCCGACATCAAAATCATCTATTTCTGCAGATCTCCAACAAGTCTTGGACAATCATTCCAAGGTGTTTGAAACTCCCAAAGGATTCCCACCTATTCGTGATCATGATCATGCTATTCATTTGATTCCAGGAAGTGTTCCTCCAAACATCAGGCCTTATAGATATCCTTACTTCCAAAGAGCGAAATTGAACGTATGATTGCAGAAATGTTAGAGGCGGGTATAATTCAACCCAGTCAAAGTTCTTTCTCTGCTCCTGTAGTATTCGTACACAAGAAGGATGGATCATGGCGAATGTGTCCAGATTATAGGGAGCTCAATAAGCTCACCATTAAAGACAAATTTCCCATTCCCGTGATTGATGAATTATTGGATGAATTACATGGAGCAATTTATTTTACCAAGTTGGATCTTTGCTCAGGATATCATCAAATTAGAATGAAGACTGAAGATATTCCAAAAACAACATTTCGAACTCATGAGGGTCATTATGAATTTTTGGTCATGCCTTTTGGCCTTAACAATGCACCTTCTACATTTCAAGGGTTGATGAATTCCATTTTCAAACCCTTCCTTAGAAAATTTGTGCTAGTATTTTTTGATGATATACTAATCTATAGCAGGTCTTGGAAGGATCATGTTGAACATGTTGACAGTGTGCTCAAACTATTGCAGGAGAAACAATTATATGCAAAAACATCCAAATGTTTCTTTGGAGTACAAGAGGTGGAATATCTGGGTCATATTGTATCTCACGAGGGTGTTAAAGTAGACCCTAACAAAATTAAGCCATTAAGGAATGGAAAGTCCCCACAACCATAAAGCAGTTGCGAGGATTTCTCGGGTTAACAGGGTATTATCACAAGTTTGTTAAGAATTATGGGAGAATAGCAGCACCTCTAACAACATTATTGAAGAAAGATGTATTTTCATGGACTCTTGAAGCAACTAAGGCCTTTGAACATCTTAAAGAGGCAATGTGCCTAGCACCGGTCTTAGCTACGCCAGACTTCACAAAAACCTTTATTGTGGAATGTGATGCCTCAGGAAATGGAATTGGTGCAGCTTTAAATGCATGAAGGAAGACCCATTGCTTTTGAAAGTCGTCCAATCAAAGGAAAGTATTTACGTAAACCTATTTATGAGAAGGAAATGTTAGCAATACTACATGCACTAAAGAAATGGTGAACTTACCTAATGGGAAGACACTTCAAGGTAAAAACTCGATCATGATAGTCTTAAACACTTTTTGGAACAAAGACTATCGTCAAGAACAGCAGAAAAATGGGTCACAAAGATGTTGGGTTATGACTTTGAAATAATCTACAAAAAAGGAAAGTCGAATGTTGTTGCAGATGCACTCTCAAGAAAGAATGAAGAGGTGGAAGCATTGCTTTGTGCCATTTCTATTATCCAACCGCAGTTGGATAATCAAGCAAGAGATGAATGGAAGAAGGACAAAGATGTATGTATACTCATTCAAAAGTTGCAAGAAGATCCTAGTACATCCGATACATTTAGTTGGAAAAATGATTCCTTATGGTACAAAGATCGCTTATATCTTTTGTAAGAATTCCCAACTAAAACAAAAGATTCTTCTCGGGAATTGCACACTTCTCCTTTAGGAGGACACTCGGGATTTTTAAAAACTTACCACAGTGGTGAAGAAAGAATTTTTTTGGGATGGCCTTAAATCCGATATTCGAAAGTTTGTGGCGGAATGTTTGGTTTTCCAGCAGAATAAAGTGGAAACAATTAAGACCCCATGACTTCTACAACCTTTATCCATTCCAAGTCAACGTTGGGAGGAGATTTCAATGGATTTTATCACAGGGTTTACCTAAGTCCGAAGGAAAGAGTGTCATCATGGTGGTAGTTGATAGACTTACCAAGTATGCACACTTTTGTGCATTATCTCATCCATTTAAAGCAAGTACAGCTTGCTACTACATTTATGGACGTAATTCAAAAGCTACATGGAAGCCCAAGGGTTATTGTGAGCGACAGAGATCCCATTTTACCGGAAATTTTTGGACGAAGTTATTTTCTTATTTGGGTACTCAATTAGCTCATAGCTCATCTTATCATCCTCAATCCGATGGTCAAACCGAGATAGTAAATAAATGTTTGGAAGGATATCTTCGTTGTTTTGTATCTCGATAAACAAACACAATGGGTCAAGTGGTTACCTCTTGTCTGAATGGTGGTATAACACTTCCTTCCATACCGTCAGAGCAAAAATGACCCCATTTATGGCACTTTATGGATATCATCCACCATCCATCACATCATCTTTAAGGGAAAATTCGAAGGTTCAAGCAAAGGGAAGATCACATCGAGCATCAAAGCAAGAAGTTCTCCAACTCTTAAAGGATAACCCGAATTTGGCACAAAATCGAATGAAACAACAAAAGCAGCATCAACATCGTAGCGAGAGAAGTTTTGATGTAGGAGATTGGGTATTTTTACTGCTACAACCATACAAACAAATGTCCCTCAAGCAAGCAAAGAAGGATAATAAATTATCGCCAAAGTACTATGGTCCTTACAAGGTGTTGCAAAAGATTGGTACTATGGCATACAAATTGAGCTTCTCGCTCTTCGCGAGTACATCCAAGCTTTTCCATGTTTCATGCTTAAAGAAGGTTATAGGTGAAAATCTTCCAGCTCAAACAAAGAGCTGCTGTAACTTGATGGGGAAGGGAAAAATCATATTGGAACCCTGAAGTACTATGGAAAAAAGAACTCGACAACTACGTAATCGATCAATTTCGCAGTATCTCATCAAGTGGAAGAACTTACCCTACCGAAGATTCTACATGGGAGGATGAGAATTTTATATGTACATCCTGAGCTAACTCAAGTGTTGAGGACAACACTTTTTTTGAAGGAGAGGGGCATGTTAGGTCCCTATATCACTAGTATAGCCCCTTATTATTGTTAGTGTAAACCCCTTATTGTTATTATTGTACCCTTGTAACCCCCATTTTGTTATTATTGTGCCCTTAAATTATTATTGTTAGGTCGGCTAGGATTACATTGTGGCCCACTAGGATTACATTATGGCCCCATAGACTCCTATATATAGAAAGGAGGTTTTGTGAATTGTATCATCCAAGAATTGTTCATTTATGTAATGTATTGGAGGTTGCCCCCTCGAAGTGGCTTATTTCTAAGGCGTTTATATCTCTTTTCTTCTATTTTTGAAGCTGGTTACACAACAGAGGATTAAAAATTAACTATCTGATCGTATGTTACTTCCTAGTTTAAAGTCTTTTAAGTTAGATTTCTGCAAACATTGTATATATGGGAAACAAAGCAAGCATAAATTGAAAACTGGAAAACATACTAGTAAAGGAATCCTTGATTATATCCATTCTGATGTTTGGGGTCCATCTCCTACAACCTCATATGGAGGATCATCATATTTTGTATCTTTTATAGATTATTTCTCTAGGAAAGTATGGGTTTACATGTTAAAAAGAAAGTCTGATGTATTCACAGTTTTCAAGAAGTTTAGAGCATTAGTAGAAAATATCACTGGAAGAACCATTAAATGTTTAAGAACTGAAAATGGTGGTGAGTTTACTTCAAAGGAATTTGATAATTATTGCAAGGAAGTTGGGATCGAAAGACATAGAACTACTGCTTATACTCCTCAGCAAGATGGAGTTGCTGAACACATGAACAAGACTTTCTTAGAAAGAGCAAGAAGTATGCTGAGTAACACCAATTTGCAGAAGGAATTATGGACAGAAGTGGTATCTACGGCTTGTTATTTGATAAACTGATCACCATCAACTGCAATAGGATGCAAAATTCCTCAAGAGGTATGGAAGGGTCATCCTTGTGATTATTCTAAACTGGAAGTTTTTGGTTGTGATGCATATGCTCTAATTATGAAACATCAGCGTTCTAAATTAGATCCTAAAGCAAAAAGATATATCTTTGTTGGATATGGTGATGGGATTAAGGGATACAGGTTGTGGGATCCTACAACTCACAAGATCATCATTAACGGAGATGTTAAATTCAATGAATCTTCACTTGATAATCAAGATGTAGATAATAAATTGAAATAGGAAAATGTACCTAAGTCTCAACATATTCAGTTTGAAACCTGTTCAAATTTTGAAGATAGTAAAGATGAACAAGTTTCAGATGAAGTTCATGAAGATGTTCCTACAGATAATAATCAGCAAATTGTGGAAGAACCAGAAACATATTTAAGAAGGTCCACGAGAATAAGAAATCCTCCTAAAAGGTATGATGATTATGTTACTTCAGTTGATTTAACCGCTAATGATGATGAACATTTATGCTATCAGGAAGCTGTAGAAGTTTCTAACAGTGATAAGTGGAAAGAAGCTATGAAGGATGAGATGAAGGCATTAGATAAGAATGCCACATGGGACCTCGTAGAACTTCCCAATGACAGAAAAACTGTAGGATGTAAATGGGTTTTCAAATTTAAAAGGGGTGTTGATGATAAAGGAGACAGGTACAAAGGGAGGCTAGTTGCAAAAGGTTTTTCTAAGAAAGCAGGAATTGACTTTCATGAGATATTTTCACCAGTTGTTAAAATTGTTTCAATTCGGATTGTATTAGCATTAGTTGCTTTACTTGATTTATAATTACAAAAACTAGATGTTAATACTGCATTCTTACATGGAGATCTAGATGAAGAGATTTATATGGAACAACCTGAAGGGTTTGTTTAAAATTGCAACAAGAAATTTGTCTGCAGGCTCAAGAATTCTTTGTATGGTTTGAAGCAGTCGCCGAGACAATGGTACAAGAAATTTGATTCTTTCATGATGAGCCAAAATTATATAAGAAGTGAATATGATCATTGTGTTTACTTTAAGAAACTAAGTAATGGCATATTCATTATCTTAGTATTATATGTTGACGATATGCTTTTAGCAAGAAAAAGAATAACTGAGATCAACAAGTTAAAGGCTCAGATGGCTAGGACGTTTGATATGAATGATCTAGGAGCAGCAAGATAGATTTTGGGCATGGAGATTTTCAGAGATATGAGAAATGGTAAGATGTGGTTATTACAATAGAAGTATATTGAGAAAATACTCTTAAGGTTTGGTATGAACAATATGAAGCTAGTTTCAGTCCCTTTAGCTTCCCATTTTAAGCTTTCTTCAAGTTTATGTCCTAATACAAATGAAGAAAAGGAATATATGTCTCGAATACCATATGCTAATGCAGTAGGAAGTTTGATGTATGCGATGGTTTGTACACGACCAGATATTTCACATGCAGTTGGGGTTGTCAGTAGGTATATGGCAGATCCAGGGAAAGAACACTGGGCAGCAATGAAATGGGTGCTTCGGTATTTGAGAGGCACAAGTTATTATTGTATCAATTATAACAGAAGTAGTGAATTTGTTTGTGGATATGTTGATTCCAATTTTGCAGGTGATTTGGCTAAGAGAAGGTCAACTTCAGGGTATGTCTTTACTCTTGCAGGTGGAGCTATTAGCTGGATGTCAAAGCTACAAAACATTGTTGCTTTATCCACTACAGAAGTAGAATACATAGCTGCTTCACATGCTTGCAAAGAAGAAGTTTGGTTGAAAGGTTTGTTTGGTGAGTTTGGTAGGTTGCAGGACAACATAAAGTTATTTTGTGATAGTCAAAGTGCAATTCATTTGGCTAAAAATCCAGCCTATCATAGTAAATCAAAGAATATAGCTATAAAGTACCATTTTGTAAGACAGGTTATCACTGAACGGGGAGTATCTCTTGAAAAAGTGCATACAAAGGAAAACTGTGCAGACATATTCACAAAACTAGTTTTATTAGAGAAGCTATGATGGTGTTTGGCTTCTCTTGGCTTGCAGAAAAAATGAATATAATAAAGAAACAAGGTATCAGGTTAATTGTTGTCAAGGTGGAGATTGTTGAGATTTTGTTGGCTAAAATCTCATGGATAATGCCAACAGTAGGATTTTTTCCAAATCTGAAGTCATCAAATCCTGAAGATGAGATATTATATCCTATTTTGTTGTGATAGGATGCAATTGAATTTATTATTCAGTTTCTTCTCTACATCTATAAATTGTAAGCCCATAGAGGCAAAAGAGATATGAGGGTGAGGAAGAGGAAGTGCATATGTGAGAAATCTGCTGTTGTAATCTCCTGTTGAATAATAAGAAAGCCGATACCTTTGTTTGGTGGATGTAGCCCAGATTGGTTGGGTGAACTACCTTAAAATTTTGCATCCATTTGAATGTTGTGTGTGTGTGAATTATTTAATTCTGCTATGCATACTTTGACAGCATATAGAAATTATTCATTAGCATATAACATTCATTCATTCATTCATTAATCATAGACACAAAACGCTTCCTCTCAAAAATGTTTACCATCAAAAAAATGTTTTCATAATATGGTACATGATGTTTCTAATAATATAACCAGTACAATCATTTCTTTTTATTTTTCTTTATTTTTGAAGCCCTGGTCGTGTACTCATGACATTGTGGACGATCATGCAAGAGGGGTGGATCATCAATTGTAACAAGAAATAAATGTTAAATTGAAATTTTTTGTTATTATTCATTAATAAAAATAACATTAGAGTTTTCTTTACCTCCTGCACTAGTCGACACTGTTGGAATGGATTCCCTATTCTCCTCTTCTAGTACAGGATCCTCATGCATGACACTCTCTTCCATTGAAAGCCAGATCATGGTGTTTGTATGTTGTGGTGTGATCTCTGCCAAAAAATCCTATTTAAGAAAGAAAATTATTTTTCAACGAGGCAATGTAAAATTTCAAAAATAAACATTCATAATTGAACTTATGATATAAAAAAATCACTTTAAAATATGGTTATTACTTGATATGTCTGAAAATGTTGGCTGAACATGTTGATCCTATCTTTAATACCAGGATTTTTATTTCTAATGTGAATCAAACAAGTAAGTTCTTCATTCATTCTAACCACAAGCTTATTGATTGTTACAATTGGGTCAAGAAACATGTACAACTCATCATCATCAAACCAATCAGGATCACTAAACACTTCATTAAGCACGTCCTAAACAACATATGTAGACTGATACGAGGATGGTGCCTTCCCCTTATCACCCTGTGTATCAAATAAGTTTAATTTTTAATTTTATCCCACCATCCTCATCCATAAACATTCAAATATTTGAATTTGATGAAACATTTTATATCAATAAAAAATTACAATTTAATGAGTGGGCTCAATTTGAATGGGAATAATTTGGCTGAGAACCATCATGAGGTGACTGGAAAATGGGGTATAATTATTTTTTTGTTAATTGAATTGACTTGGATTAGTTGTAGATTAGGAGGCATAGTTAGTAGTACCTAGTCAATGGTATATTTCAATGAGAAGCCTATCTTTCTTTGATCAAGAAATTTTCAAATGGATAGTTGAGTTAACTATCACATGAGTTGAAAGCATTATGTAATTTAAAGGGGCACATGAATATTAACAATTTAATCACTAAAACTTAGAAAATTAAACCCTTAACTATTCATTTGGAAGGTTGATTGAGGCATCATAGCTAAGGGAGTAATTCAGGGAGAAGAGAAGAAAGGTATTATTCAAGGAATGGAAGGCATCGACTCTTTTATTAACAAGAACATTAGAAGTATTGTAACACAATTTGTGTATGGAAAATACTAAAGGTCATGTATATTGCACTATAATAATCCACTAGTCCACAAACTTATGTTTGGAGTTACTCAAATCCTTCACTAAGAAAATGCTTATAAGTATCTCATCCCCAAGACTAAAATGGGTGGATGACTTAACAAATTTTGGTAAGTTAGAAACAAGTTCAATGCATGGTAGTTCTCATTATAAAGCTGATGGAAACTAGTGTTATAACCTACAAAATCTTCCTTAGTTTTCCTAGTAATCATAATGGTTGTACATATTTCAAAATTATTTGTATACCAAGCTGTATAAAATCCACAAAGTTTGTATGAGACAAAATTTAGGATGCATCTTCTAGATTTCCTCCCTTATTAAATTTACATGGGTTTTGATTGAGCCTCAATAAACAATTCCTTGCATTATAATTTAACCATAACTTCAAACTAGAGTTGGGCACAAATATATGATTCCTTTAAGGGTGTCATCATTCATTCATTAATTCGTACATCCACAAAATATTTTATCTCAAAAAATTTAATGATAAAAAATATGTTTACATAGTATGAAATAAAATCGTTCTATTTTTTTGCAAAAGAAAAATCACAACTTTTTATTAATATAGTCGAAATTTACATGTGCACATGCCATGAGGCATTCAACCTCTCAGTAAAAAAATGTGGTACTAAAAAAAAAGGCTTTAAATAAGCAAGTTCAGTCATTTTTTATCAAGTTTATTTCTCTTTTTTAATATGTAGTTAGAAAGGATGTATTGATCTTTCCCCCCTTCATTCTTTTTATTCTTTAATGGAATATGTCTTGCGACTGACCCAATCCTACGACTATGCTGCTACTACAAGTGGGGTCGAGCATCAATTGCAATAAGAAAGAAATGTTATATTCATATTGATAATTATTATTATTATAAATGCTTAATTAATAAAAATAGTATTAGAGTGTTCTTTACTTTCTTCAGTAGTGGAGGGAAGCAAAATGCTTTCAGATGTGGCCATATGTTCCTTCTCTTCTCTGGCCTCATCCTATACATGCTATGGTATAGAAATAAGAAAGGTTATAATTAATATACCATTTGCATTTAAATTTTATAATCTCATTCCATACTACAATTTTTTTTATAACACATGAAATACCTCTAATATCGAGATGAACATTAGTCTCAAGATCAAACACTCTACCATCAATAGGCTCATGTGTTGTATTTACATTGCTTTCCTACTTTATACAATCAAACACATTACTTTATGGCCAAAAATAATAACCAATAGATTGTACAAGTTATCATTTATAAATGATATTTGTTGCTTTTATTTCCATGAGTGTTAGGTTAGTTGGTGGAAGACTGTGAAGATGCCAAGCTTGTCCTACGTTAAACCACGCCTTGATATCCGTGCTTGAAATAAAGCTTTAGGTATTCCTCCGTGGGAACATCTTTGAATTGTGACCATTGCAATTTTGCATGAGAACATAAATTTTTCTTCTTTTGTGATATTAAATTAAATTTATTAATAATTTATAATTTGGATGCAAATTATTTGTTTAAATACTTACAATTTTTGCAACCGATTTCAAGTAACCACCCAGGACAAGATGATGCTTCCCATGTTTGGCTATTATAGCCATTGTGGATTTGGAAGTATCTGGGAGCCTATTTTAAAACATTGAAAAAATTAATTAAATGTTGCAATGATGATAAAGCATCATAATTACATTATTAAAGTGCCTCATACCTTCCTGGTCCTGGTGGAGTCTTCCTTACTTTTCGAAGTGCCTTCTCCTGTACATCTGCCACAAGCACTCTCTACTCCATCTTTGGAATCACTCATGCGACTTAGCCCTTTCTAATTGAGAACTATATTGGTCCCGCAAATATTTTAAATGTACGTATGCCTTTGAGGTAACTCCATATTTGTTGAAGGTACCCTCAACAAACATGCATACCATCTTGTTAATAATTTCATCTTTTAACTTGGAACTTTCAGATTTCTAGTTTGTGCGAATGGTGCACCCAAATATTTTCAAGATTATTACATACAAATTCCTATAGAATACATAATTTCCTACAAAATAATAAACTATACATTAATTTCAATTAGATTGTACTTAATATTTATAAAACTTCTTAAATACCTGGAAGTTTCTCTATTTTCAAGGGGACATTGTCGTAATCTACCAAAAAGGTATTTGGTAGTGTTCCTATGCTTTTAACATAGGAAGATATAGGAAAGCTCACTTCAAATTGCGCAAGAATACCATGCTCTACATCCACAACAACAAGTGTGTATCTTGACGTACGTTGTTTAGGGGTTGAAAATCCTACTGTGGGTGGTTGAGAGGGTGTACCAGTCTTAATGACCAGTGACTCACTCATATCTGGAGCATTGACACTGCTTTACCAAAGCCGCTCCCCATAGTTGTAGCATGAGGATCGTACTCCACTAAAAACTCCTATAAAATAAAATGTTTTTTTAATAAAGGATGAGATAACTAAATAATAATCAAATAAATTATATAATTAAATGAGTTTCTCACCCCCATACCAACAATTAAATGAGTTTCTTCTGTCTAAGGCTCAATCAAAACTAAAGAATTAAGTTTTCTGTTTTCTTTTGTTGAAAATGGCAACAAGAAAAGGATTCTAGTTTAATTTTCCCTTGATTAAATTAGAATATAATTGTAATTCCACATCACATCACAACTTGTACTAGTTAAATAAGTTAGGATCACTTAGTTGGTTCAATTAATTCGAGTTGAGGGTCAAAATAGAGGCATGTAGAGTGTCTCCTACATTATAGGATCCATGGTTTATTTTATTTTGAGTTGTAATTAATTAACTCAGTTTATCTGAGTTAAATTCAGTTAAACTAATCTAATTGATGGAAGAACTGGGAGGAGGTTAAACAGTGGGGAGTTGCTTCATGTGTTCAATCAGTTAATTGATAATTCACTCAAAAATAACTCATGCATGTCAGTTCTAAGAATGATCGGAGTTCAAGGGAATTGTACTATCGGTTGTATAACTATCCGAATTGTACAAGTGGTGCATTCAGTCAGAGGAAGGCCCCTAATTGATTGCGCAGTATGGATTGGGAATTTCCCTAATTAATAGGGCCTAGTTGCCTAAGGAAACAATTTAAGGAAATATGGATCCTGGAGGGAAAATAATTGGTTTAGTATTGAACCAAGCTTGTCTAGGAATCATTGAGACATATAGAGATAATGCAAAGGTTTCTCAGCTTGGAGAAAAACATTGTAATCTTCTGATATTTTCTGACTTATGAAATATACAGATAGTGGGGTTTTTAGCTAAGGCTTATCCAAAAAAATTCTTGTGTGTTGTGCGATTGAAATTATTTCTCTTTCATGTTTTTTGATTTCAAGATCTAAATTGGTTTTCACAATTGGTAGAGTAGATTCAAGTATAATTTTTTAACATATTAAAATTATCAGTTGAATCTATGTGGATTTTCTACAACTTTCATTTGAAGCTTATTTATTGTTTGGATCGAAAAGGTGGGCATTAAAATTACTTATTCAGTAACCTCTTCCTTAGGAGCATCCATGGAGTACTCTAAGGCTGGTTCCTTCCCCCTATCACTTTGTTTATCAAATAAGTGTAATTTGAAATTCATCCACAATTAATCATCATTATATTAATAAGAAAACCACTACTGACATATGCTTAAATTTATATAGAAACTTCACGTTATATCATGACCAATATAAATGGTTGTAAATTTATAAAATCTTCATCATCTTGGAAGGCTCTTGCAAGAGGCATTATGTCAGGATCAATATATATTCCATATTGTATAGAAACAATACTTTGAAAGGGATGAAGGAATTAATTTGCTCAAGTTGGTCATATTCATAGTGAATCTTTCATTTAGTTATAGATGCCTAAAAATATGAATTTGAATTACTCTATAATGGATAAAATGCTACTTGTATATATATAATATCATGGTTATATTATTTTACGTGCAACTACGTTGATGTTTTGCTGCTAAGAGGTCGGTTCCTTTTGAACATGATAAACCTGACACAATATTTTAACCATGGCATATTAAATTGTTTCCTCAACTTACAAGATGTCTAACAATTTATTGTAGTAATTACAGTAATAACATACAATAGACATTGTTTAAAATTTGGGTAAAATTGAATACATACCACCCCCATAATAGCAATATTTGTATCTATTCTATTCAAATATTAATCAATGAGAAAATCTTCCCCTGCAACTATTGATTTAATGGCACATATGAATACACAGTTTCCTTCATGTCCCTTGAATATGAAATTGGGTTGCTTATTTGTGGTGACGGGCCATGTACTATTTATAAACCCTAAAATATTGCCTGTTTCTTTTGGCCTTCCATCAATATACATAGTTGCACCTTTATTTTCATCATTGTCTTTTAGTTGTATATAATTTTCATCCACTCCATATCTTCATATAATTTTGGTATATTGGAATATCCATACCCAATCATTATAGTTGTAACAGGGTTCAACATACTCCATCAATTCAGTTAATCCTTCGTAACATACATTTATTCCATCTGTGGAAAATAATCCCAAACCATGTAACGACGATGGGGAAATGCGATATATCCTTTTATTGACAAAAAACTTAGTGTTTATTTCAGGAATATCCTTGGGTGTCGATTGTTTCACTAGATGTTTGTACCTCAAGGGAACCTACATGTCATCTATGCTCTCATTATCATAAGAACATGACCCACTTTTAGCGAGAAGAAAATCCATGCGCATATGGATTTTTCTTCTAATGTTTTCACCTCTAGTTGATATTTTCCTGCTATATGACGTGACAAATTTTTGGTCAATTTCTTCTATCCTACATGAACTTTTATCAGTCGATGAAGATAGATCTGAAAAACACATGTTTGGTTGAAAATCCTATAACACTACAACAAATGAGAGAATCTATTAGCAAGTGTCATAATTAATGTTGAGAAACTTCTTGACGAAACCACAATAACATTATAATCGTACAATTGAGTTACAAGAAATTTCTATGGATTACAGGAAATTGAATGTTGGCAGCTAGATTCAAATTCAATACCGACAAGCCTTCTTAGTAATGGGAAATTGTTGCATATATAACATTTGTATCTAGAGGTAATCCTTAATTTTTAATTTATCTTCCTCTATATGCCTATTATAATTGATAAGTCATTTTGTTTATTTTAATTCTTTATTGGATTTTTGTTATTTTATGCTAACATGGACACTGAGTTGGACCGCTAACATGTTAATGATGGTATTACATCTATAATAAAGAGAAAGTGTTATATAGATGACTTCTTAATACTTTGGATGCTTGGATGCCAGGTTCATTCAACAATGAACTATCACATCTGGGTCTAGGACTTGGCATATAATGACTCATTGGAAAATGTTTGGATGTTTCTACTATTGGAATATATCATTTCTTAATTGCATATAGATCCTGGAAGAACTAATATGCCATGGTCTTTTTATGTTTTGGATGCTTGAATCCTGGATGAGGTTTGGGTTGTGCTTACCTATTGATCCAATATCAAGTTATCAGGTGAGGCTTCAAACAACATAGATACCCATATATCCAAATATCTAGATGAAAATAACACATCCGTTGGATTACCAAATAAACTATAGTCACTGACCATGTCATCCATTAAAATTTAGGTGTCATCTTATGTGACCAAGCTATCATGGATATCAACGTCATATTGTTAGCAAGAGTCAAGATTAAAATATTATTGTGTGTTCTAGGAGCCATACTATGCAGTATAAGACACAATATGAATTGAATGGGAAAAACATTATAAGATGGATATTTTAATTTCATTGCCAATGTGGTATATATTACCACTATTATGAAACTCTAAGTTGACTAATAGATTATTAACATAGCCATTCATTTTTTCTTTGAACTGTCAAGATCACAATTAATTTAAATGAGATTGAATCATAAAAGGATAAATTATGTGAAGGAATATACTATTATATTTTTATTCCAACTACTAACTACTAATTTATTTTTATCAACCTCTAATAAACAATAACTTTTTTAATTTCATTTTTTGTAGAGATTTAGTCCGGAAGAAATAATCCTGAAGACTAGTAGTATGAGAAAAGAATAAAACAAGGGCACTCACGCTCAAGGACTAATAAAAATAGGATACATTCAACATTCTAAATAAAATACAAGAGAAAATACTTTAATAGAAGTGAATAAATAACTATAGCAATGCCATTAATCAAGAAAAATAATTAAAAGGTTTTCTCAATAATTATTTCTAAATTGTTCAGATTATTATAATAAAAAATATTGAGCATTTCGAATGAATAGATGAAATCATAGATTAATATTAAGACTAGAAATTTCAATATAAAAGGGATTGGAAGCTTTGTAATCAATCATGTACAGTTTTTCAATGTAAATATAATTTTGAAGACATGTAAAAAATGGCCACATGTGTTGATTATGATATCATTCAAAAGTTTTAACATTGTTCAAAGAGTTAATCTATAAATTTTGTCATATCACAAGTCCCTGTGACCCTAGACATATGAAATTCTCTTTGTCTCCAAGAATATCCTAAGGCTTTATGGTCCCATTCATAAAATTATCCTACAATAGATGGAAAAATAACCTAGTGAATTCTTCATATCCTATTAATGATCCATATTATGGCACTTCTACTAAGATTGATTATTTCTATTAACTCCCATGAACAACATAGAAATTGTCATCTCAAATGTACTTATTTATAAAAATTAACAATTGATAATGTTGCATCTATGTCCATATATATAAGCACACTAGTGTGGAAATATCATGTAATGTCTCCATTGATTGTATAATGTAGCGTTATGTCAAATATAACATTTAAGTTATATCACAATGGAAAATTATGTGTAATCAATGTAGAACAAATGATTAAACAAAAAATTTCATATTGTGAAATTTCTCAATAATAATCATAACAAAATCTCAAGGTACCATAAAAATATGCCAATGTTGGCCACACATCACATAATTACAAGTCATAGATATCTAGGTACTGACACATGTCATGCCCTTTTCATAAGGCATAAATGCGGGGTATTACATACACCCACCCTTGAAGTATATTCTTCTTTAAATTATAATTAAAAAAAACTAAAACTTCATACATAGTACTTATTCCCCCCCTTGATTAAGAATCTCATATTTACAATGGTTTACAGAGCATGCAACCTATTGAAATCATTGAAATAAAATTATAAGGTGGTTAAGAGAGTAATTCTTCACAACACTTAAGATATTTCAATACCTAAAAGTCTTCTAAGCATTTTAGCTGCCACTTTAACATCCAATCAATAGTTTTTTCTAATATCCAAGAAACATTATTTGATCGTCAATTAAATAGAAAAATATTAGTGTCACACCCATTTAATATAAAATTCAATAAGAAGGAGCTCACTTTCCCTCATTTGAGGACACACATTAAGTGATATCTATTTGATCCATGCAAAAAGGTGAGGACATATGATCTAGTGAAGTAGCAAGAAAGGAAGCAAGTTTATGTAGAGGCCAACAAAGGAGGAAAGCATTGAAATATAACTAGTGTCGGACTTCATAATTTTACTTAAGTAATGACTTGATGATGTACTTGTTAAAGTAAAATGTAATTATTGATGTACTTGTATCAAGAAAAATAATAAATTTAAATCATGTTGTGTAGAATACTATTAGCTCTTAATCACTATATTAGACTGAAGACCTACTGTAGCAAGAGTGAGAACATTAATAGCTTATTTTTGAAGGAAGAAAGGATTGGTTAGTAGCCCAAAGAAGTCTGAAATTATTTACAGTGGAGTGAAGGTCAAAAGGGGAAACCATAAGGTATGAAATATCCATATATTCCTACGAATTTCTAAGGCAACTCTCACATCTCTGGTATGCACTTTATAGTAATTTTTAATCAACATTTTATTAATAATTTTGTGGGAGGATTGTTATAATTTTGTAAGGAATTAAAGGCCTATTTTTTATCATCTACAATAGTCATAGAAATGATCCAAATCCTCTATCAATGATCCAAAATTTTGTGCATAAGTGTTACTTGAAAACCCTAGACAGAGTATCGAAATACTTGAAGAATTCATTTAGCTAGAATACTTGTCCCTAGTGTGACTAACATTAGAATGAGTCTAGTGCCACACTACCAAATATTATTTGTGGAACTTGTGTAATTTTTTGAGAACTAGTGCATGCCCTATACAACCTAATAATATAGTTTATGGCTAAAGACCTTAGTTTATAGCCATGAATGATTCGATGCGCCAAAATCCCACTCATGGTGCACCAAAACTTAGAATTAATACTATGTGCCACTTGAGGGAGAAATATTTCTTATGTAGGTCCCATGTTGTGTTCAAGAATCTAAATTTTTTCCATGAAAACTAAATGCATTGTATAGGGCCTATGATCTTAGGTTTCATCCCTTAACCATAAATTGGACAAAGAGACCTATCTTTAACCATAAATTTGATAACGAGACCTATCCCCAATATTTTGAGCTTCATAGTCATGTGAATATTCCACTTATAGGATAAATACTCTTTATAGAGGTCTTTGTATTGACTGACGACCTTATGCACAAACCATAATAATAGTGCATAATGATAATGGTGATGATAATTTAATTGGACAATGAATTTGATCAGAAAACACATCCTTAGTGTTTCATACATTAGAATCAATCTAGATCAAACTTATGAGGCAAAAATTCCTTCTAGATACCTTACGATATTTTTTAAGGCCTAATATGTGGATTAAAAAACTTAAAAGTCATGTTTAAGGCATAAACTAGTAGTTTTTACCGCTTTATGATTACTTGGCCCACAAGACCTGTGATTGGTGCACTATGGGGCACCAAATCCTATAATTAGTCTGGTATGTCACTCGTGAAACAAATATTCCTTCCATAATTTTTATGTCTACATTAAGGGTCCATGGTTTTTGCATGAGCCCTTAAAGAGTTGGTATCAAAAAGTAGGGATTTCCATATAATCAAGATCTAGGTTTTGTGATAATTTTGAAATATACATGGAAAATACATGGATCCTAAATGCAATAAAATGGATATAGTCCTTCTTAAAGAGGAATTTTAGGTAGTTATTAAATATTTATTTGTTATAGCAATATATTTAAGAGGAACTCCACCTCTTGAATTTTAAATAATTATATGGATTATATGGTCTAAGACCCAAAATGACACCAATTGAGACCTATTTAATTTTTTCATGAAGTGAAAAGGTTGGAGATGAAGGCCTTGGTGTGAGCATTGGAATAAATGTTTGTGAGAGCCAAAGAAGATAGTTATTGCAAGTGATAAAAATGAAAATACAATTAAAAAAGGAGAGATTACATCTAGTAGTTTCCATTGTATGTAATATTTGTCTCTACTTGTTAATATGACATGGTATTAGAGTAGGTTCATAATAATCTTCATACAGTGGAGATAAAACATAACATAGTATATAGATCACATTGGTTACATAGACTAGAAAATTGAAACCATGGCCACCAAGGAGTTGCACTATCGAGCTGGATGCTTTTAGGAGAAAATTTGTGCCATTTGATGAGCACATGCAAATGGAGTTGGCGAAGTGACCTTGCATTGCATATGGAATCACATTAGCCTGTAAGAGTTTCAGATTCATGTTGAAGGAAACATGCACATTTTTTCTACTCACGTTTTAAATTTATAATTTACTCAAAGTCAATGCCTTATTAACATGAGGAAAATACTTTGGTTGTGATATCTGAAAAAAAATCATTAAATAAGTGCTCCATGGTTAATTTTAATCTTAGAAATCCTCATGGTGAGCTTTGGTAAAATGATAAAAGCATTCATGTTAAAATTTTGATAATGAATATCACTTCTAGTGATCTATCCTACATAAATCCATTATAATTTGTGCATGACAAGAGTATTTTATTACTAGAGGAAAAGTATGTTGTCAAAACGGGAGTGGATAGATTTAGGAGCAGCCAGGTGGGGTAGAAAGAAATTTCATTCTTAAACCAATAGTGGGAGTCAGATTCGCCCTTCGGGAAATTGAGGAAAGTAACGAAAGAGCTTCGTTTAAACATGATAGATTGATTTTCTCATTATGCTTAATAGCCCATTTTTTGGAAATTAACTACTAAAACAACTATATCTATGTTAATCCTTTTGTAACGAGCTACAAGCACCCCAAAATGGGGAATCTATCATCTGAACCTCCAAACTGGGGATACAACGCGGGTTCAGGCACCCAAAACTCAAAGTTTCTAAAAATTAGTTGATTCAAAGCTAAGGTAGTAGAACTTCACCAGATTGTTCTTGTGTGTTTTCTAGCCCTGGTTATCAGGATTTAATGAATATTATAATAACAAATAAAATTGAAATTAAAATTAAAAAAAATGGAATAAAATTACTTAAACTTACCATTTTGGGTCTGTTAATCACTCCTTCACAGTGAAGGTGGTGTTAGCTTATCCTTGGATGTATTTGCAAGTGGTGTTGTGTAGTCTCCTACAAAAGAGTTAGCAAAACCAAATATGAAGAAAACCCTCAAATTAAACTCCAATATTGATGCAAAATGTTAAACCAAATTAGATTACCTCAATGTGGTTTAAAATAATATCCAAGATAGATACAAATTACAGTGATGACCTGTAACAGAGCAAGATCCTGTTCGAGAGCGAGATATAGGTTCAGATATTCAAGAGCTAGAGGCATGAAATAGGAGGGTTCGAGTCAGAGAGCATAGATTCATATTTTCGAAGATCAGAGGCATGACATAGGAGTGTTTGAGAGCCAGAGCTGGCCCGACGTAGGAGGGTTCGAAAGGTGGAGGTGTGGCTTAGGAGGGAAATAAATATAGTTTCTTTAGATTAAGATCTAGCGCAATTTAGGAGGGTTCGAGAGCCAAAGTTGGTGCAATGTAGGAGGGTTCTAGAGCTAGAGGCACGACGTAGGAGGGTTTAAGAGCGAGAGGCGTGTCATAGGAGGAAATGAAATATAATTTCAATAATATTCTTTTTTTTTTTTAAATTTGTATTTAGTATTTAATTATTTTAATTAATAATAATAATTAAAATTTAATAAGAACTATTAATTATTAATAAGAATGATTTATATTTGTTTATTTGTTTATTTTAATATTTAATTTAGCTAAGATGTAGTGTAATGAAGGGACAAAATTTCTCAATTTTTTTGGTTTTGTTGGGACGATGAGACTACTATGGTTATGGAATAGGTCCAATTTCCTCCCAATAGAAGGCTGTAATCCAAAGGTGAATCCATAACCTCTACTTCTACATTGATAGATTTTCCTCCTAACTCGAAGGGAAATGATGATATGACTTCCTTTGGATAAAATGGATCGTTATCAAACACCTACAACATGGTGCATGAGGAAACCAAAGAGGGATAACACAAATATTTCCAATAATATGAATACATGACACAAATCTAGGCTCCTTCATCATCCACACAACAATAAATTTTTATTCTATGCAACTTAACTTGAATGTGAAAAGACACTTCATGAAGAATCCTAGGTCTTTCTTGGTCCAAGTCGCATGAAATGTGTCAGATATGTAGACATCACTTATTTCATTCAACAATGCTTTCCTTTATAAAGAGAAATTTTGGAGGACTTCTTCAAAATACATGTGGGACACATGGAATAGGGTCAACATGTTGGTTCTCTATGTGGTGAGGTAATTAGTATGTGAAGTAAATGGATTACTTGTAATAGGGATATTTCCCAATGCATCATAATTGTAATATTGAGTTTGTGAATTAGTGTATTTGTCACATAAATAAACAAATTCACTAGAGGTAGAACTCCCATGTTGAGAGATTTCCACATTGCCCCCTTGCGGGGTGGGGGATTAACCACCACAAGTTGTTGCTACAGTGGAGGAAATAATTTTTTTAGAATAGTAGGTTCATGCGATGTGGGACCTCGTTGAGCTAAGTACTTGTGTATGTCATCAATGAGTGGAAAATGGTGGGTGAGATGATCCCCTTCATGTATTTTACCAGTAAAATGGATCATATTCTTATGACCAATATTTGTAATATAAATAGTCATGTTTTATATAGTTTAGTGGAAATTATGACCCACTCATACTTATGGCTAGTTGTCAAAACCACTAAATGATTCACATGATGTTCCATTCTAGTAATTAGTGCATAAATTTATTCAAACCATAGAGCCATTTCCATAGAATTAATATTTACTTATAATAATGCAACAAATTATTCATTATTTATTAGAAGTATGGGAAATGTTTTGTGTTACTTTCTAATTGTAGGGGAAGGATACATCATATGTAAGGTTAATTTGGAACATTCATAGTTCCCATAAATGGAGCACTCATAGTGTCTAATCATAGGTTCCACAACATGGGACTCCATATAAGTGTATGTTGCAAAGGTGAACCCCACAAAAAATAATATTGCATAGGAAAAAATACAAAGGGATCCAGCTAGTTAAAAAAATACAAAAGCTTTAGACAAGTAAGACAATGATCCTTTTGAATTTTAGAAATTCAATATCACTTTTATGATTGGTTATTTTATGAATTTCTTCTTCACATACATGATTATTGAAATTGGTTTGAAACTCCTTTTAGGGTTTGGTCTCTTTGACATGGAGTCATATAGTGTGAATTGTTGTGTATGTGGCCGAACCTATATCATATATTGGAGGGGGTATCATCCCAAACTAGAAACGACTGTAATATGTGGGGTTCCACTTCCACATGAGCACTAGTATTAAGCAGTTGTGCAGGAATATATTCAAAGTATACAAATTCATCACCCAAGGACAACCCTGGCCACGATACGAAACCCAAAAATAAAAACTAAGGATTTTGCTGGGCAGTATATGAGTTACTCACAGGGGAATTTAATATTGAATCATCCTCTCTTCCTCTTATCTCCTTCCCCATTTCACCTAAGAGGTTTTCTCAGCGGGGAGGTTGACTTCACCTTCAGGGGTTTCTTGGTGGGGACAAACTTTAGGGTTGACGAGGATGAATGAGACTGATCAAGATCGAGTCTTTCATGAACTTTGATCTTGATTTAATCTTATATCATCCCTATTAAACTGAGGGGGGTTAAAATCCTTATATATTTTTCGTTCAATTATTGATGGGTGGGTCAATTATATAGGGGGGGTTTATAATGTATTATAATTTTAAATCATTATAATATTTGTATTACATTATATTAATATATTATATTACATTGTTTGTATTAATATATTATATTTGCATGAGATTTTGTTTGTTATATATACTTGTCTCTATGTATGTAATGTGTAAAGGCCATATCATGGTATTTATTGGACATACATGCATGCTTCTTTATCATTCCTACTTGATGCCTTGGTATTTTTTCTGGTTTAGTATAACAACATGTATAAGAGACGTATTTAACACTTGGAGGAGTGGGCCATGTGTTGTATGCGTCATCTATGATTTCCCCATATTATTGGTTGTCTACTAATTTTGGAGATGAAGTTTTACATTACGAGGAGTTCATTAAGAAGTTCACTAAACCATCTATGCCTCAAAAAATGAAGATCAATAAATGTGGTCATGGGAGAAAAGAAAAAGGGTGGATTTAATGACCCCCTTTATTGATATGTATATTTAATTCTTTTTATTTTTGATTTTTCGATTGAGTCTTATGTCCTTAATCATGGTCTAGGCAAGTAAATAACGACAATGATAATTTTTTCTTAGCTAGCCATCATTTTCACATTCATGGGAACTCATATTCTTAAATATTGGAAGGAGGAGCATAAGAGACATATAATAAATCATGTGTGATTCATTGAGGAATAATTCCTTTTCATATAAATGATGTTGACAATGATTGCGATGATGATTATGATGATGATGAAGATGACAATGATGATGTTGTTGTTGTTGTTGATGATGATGATGATGATGACGACGACGATGACGAAGATGATGATTTTAAATATGATGTGGATAAAAAATATGACGATGATGAAAATAATGATGATGAAGATCATGGTGTTGATGAATATGAAAAATATAGATGGCAATGATGACGATAATGATAAACATGAAAATGAAGGGTAAGATTTTTTCTCAAATGGATTTGTAGCCTAAACCATTTGACATCAAACAAAAATATTTTGAAGGATTCAACGTCACACTCAAATATATCATGCAGATACCGATAGTATCAATTTTCAGAGACATATGGATGTATGTCACCTCTAGAGGCAACATTGGTAACTTTAAATAGTGTAGTTATCTCACTATTAGAAGTTATCATCTTTTCATCCAACCTTTTGATGCGATATTTGTGGCCATTGAACCACATTTTTTTGTGGTGTTTCAACTGCACTACATCAAACACAAAAAATGCATTGTAAATTGATAAGCATATTTATACTTTCAAAATTTGAAAATTAAGAAAAAAAACACCATATGCATAAATGTAATTGTAAAAAAAACAAAGTAGTATGGGTGAATATATATGCCTGATAATCTTTTAAACCATATGCTAAAAAATTTTCCCTCTGTGTAAGATTAGTATCTCCACTACGATGAGCTTCTTTGGCCAATGTAGACACACCATATGATGATAACATATGGTTATTACCATGTTTGCATCGTTCAATCCATAAATTCATCCAATCAAGATTTTTTATGATGTATACATGTAATGCATCCCACTCTTATCTGATTGTATTAAAATAAAACAATTCACATATATAATTAGTCACCATGTTATACCTTCATAATAATGGATTATGTAGGAAGAATAAAAATTAAATAAGTACAATATACATAAAAAATAATGTCAAATTTGCTATAAATCTCCACTATCTACTCACATCTCACTCTCCTCATTATACCTTTCCCCAACAGGTTCTCTTGTTCAACTTTGTACATGGAGTTAACGTCCCAAATGCAATCCAATACATTAACAATGTTTCCTATTGCACGAATATATTGACAAATATAAACTATGGTTTGACATACCATATATCCCTCTACCATAGAGCCCTCAGGACATGCTCTTTGTCTTACCAAAGCCTTTAGTGATTTCAAGTTCTTCTCAACCATCCACATTGATCTTGTGTGTATAGGTCCACACTTTTCATTCTCCTCAAATTGGTGTATGAGGTAGTGTTCTTGTGCATTGAAAAATGCCAGAGGTAGATACTTTTTCATTTCACACATTAGACGAGGAATTTGTTTCCTCCAATACTTTATATCTTCTTTATCGATTTCTTTATATGAAAACCATCTAAAAATGAAGCAAGAAAATCACAGGTTTCAACAAAAAAGGTATATAGTACATGATGACATGAAAAACACATGCAATAAAAAATATGTGTCACAACAACTTATCGGACAAACTATAATTTGCACATAAATCTCCACTTACCTCATGTATTTTCCAAGATCATATATAACTTGTTTGACATTGTTATCAAATTTTTCTAGGAGAGATAAAGGTTGAACATACTGTGACAAAAATAATAATCGATCGTTAATTTTTCCCAAATTAGTAGAAAAAATCATTAATTAAAAATATTTTTCAGCAATGTATAAAATATATATACACAAAAATAATTACCTTAATGAACATATGCCAATTATGAGTTTTGACCCCACCTAATTCATCTTTCTTTGTTAGGATATTCTTTATCTTTGAAGAAAATACAGTTGGAAATTTATTTTTTTCAATAACCTCATTAACATCGTTGCTTTTCTTCTATGTCAATGACCATGGAAGGGTTCTTATATTTTGTTCATCTCCATGGCTATTTGACTAAATCACACATTGAAATGCATGGTCAACCTCCTTAATGTCATTACAAATCTTGATTTTTTTTCTTTCTCTCTCCTTCCATCTAAGATTCACCATAAGGTCTCTACTACATTCTTCTTGATGTGCATTGTATCAAACAAATGAAAAATTTATAGGTGCTCATAGTAGGGGAGTCTTGAATTTCTTGGGATAAATTTTCATTCCTCCTGGAAGTGCCTTTTTATTAATGCCTTAATGACCTACAACTTGAATCATAGTTTAAGGTATTATAAAAACAAGACAACTTTTCAATTAGTATAGTGAAGACAACTCCATAAAAATATAAAATAATCCAAACATATCATGTATATTGATACATATACAATTCCATCCATACCTTGAGAGACTATTATATTCTAACTTCCATGCACGAGGTGTCATTCTTCATTGTATTACTCTAGTCTCTTTTTTCCCATTGCAAATATGTTTTTCGGTACTTCAATACCCGTGCTTATTAGAAAGTAAGTGCCTATACTCATCAAACACCTCCTTTACTAAGATTTTTGAAAAACAAGGTTTCATATTAGGACCACAAACTGGACAAGAAAATATACCCTTTGTTTGAAGACCTGAAGAGATGGAATATTTTTCTATCAATTATTTTAAGTATGTATAATGAAGGTCGAACTATTTAAAAAGCATACATGAAATGAAATTCATAAAATTAAACACTATTAAAGTGTAGGGTAATGTTACAACATACCACAGAAATGTGTTAGCCTTGGGGCATCATGAATTGTCCATACAAGCATTGCAGGAAATTAAAATTCCCTTTGTTCAACTACTGGTCTAGAGATATCATACATAGTGACACCATTCCATAACTCCACTAACTCATCTATAAGAGGCTCAATATATACATTCATATCTTTGACCTGATACTTACCTTATTGATTGAACATACAATGCAAAATTAATACATATACAATTATATAAATTTTTTTATAAGACATAACTATAAGGAATACTTGAGCATATATGAGTAAACATAAAAATATAGGACACAATTATAAAACAAACAATACAAATGAGATGTTATTGTGTTAAAAAAAAATATTTTAAGAAATTAATACTAGGAACAATAATTTTTCACATTATGTGCTCCCTCTTTATATACTTCCCCAAAGGAATGTTATTGTTGATAACAAAAATCGGCCACACTGAGTAAGTAGATATGGGCTGTCGAAATGGATTGATACCGTTAGTTGCTAATGAAAGCCTAAGATTACGAGGTTCTATTTTAAACTTTGGCCACTTCTCCTCTATATTCCTAAATGTAGATTCATCTGCAGGAATTTGAAGAGCACCATATTCACTTATATTCCTTACATGGTAATCCCATAAGTTATACTATGATTTTCCACCTAAAAAATTATCGCGGAAGTGGAATTATGGGAATATAACAAAGAACCTTGCAAGGCACCTTTTTTGTTACTTTATCGGTTTGATATATACTCTCATCACATTTTGGGAATTTTTATTTCAACACATGTTCTTTATAATAGAGAATATCATCCTTAGAGCATGCATGAATAACTTGATACTCCATTCCAATACCTTTCACAATGGCATGTAAATCGTAGTACATACAAGGTAAAACATTTGATGGTGGTAACAAAAATTCACCTAATAATCTACAACATAAAAAAGGTAGTATTGGTTAATGTACTAAACAATATTAATCGTACATATCGCATCAAAATGTTACAAATTAATTAAATTATGATCAACGTACTAACATTAAAAACAAAGGAAAAAGTAATTAGGTTTTCATGTGTATAGTACTAAATGTCAAAAAATATACTACATACCTTAGGAGCTGTGTCACACATGTGTTTTACAAACCATTCACCACCTTTACATTGACCATCAACAATACCATAGAGAGAAGAGATGTTTTTGAGCCTTCATAAAGATTTTTAATTTCCCTCTCAAGTACAGGCATATCAAATGCACGATTATAATACTGGTTTCCATCGTCATCCATTTCAACATTATTAAATGTATCCTGGATCAATCTATTTGTCCCATCTTCTTCAACTATGTTATCAACATCATTATCTTCTTCCATAGGATAATTATCTTGATCCTCAATATTAATCACTCCATGTTCTTGATCAAGAGCTTGTACTACAACAACCTATTCCTCACCGAGAAATGCCCTAGGGGGGCCATACGATACAGTTACAAACAACAAAGTAATATTAGTATATATAGAAGATATTTAAACATCGATATAAAAATTATTTACAAATATAATATATAAGGAAAAAAATACAAGAAAGACAAATAAAAAGACAAGTTAGGTGAGACCAAGAAACAAAGACAAGAAATCAATGATGATGCTTGTGTAATTTATCAAGATATTTAAGAATATGTTGAAAAATTCTAAGAAATATGTTACTTTTCTTGATGTGTAGGAAGTGTGACACTTTCTGAGATATATAGTCACAACCTTAATAAAAAACATATTGCTCTTATTTTGCATTCGTCATTAAAATGTCAAATTCTTTCTTAAGTTCACTTACAAACCATAAGTTTTAAGAGGATGGGTGAGCAACCATGAGCTTGGGTGAGAGAAAGAAAAAAATACTACAAATCAATGTGATCATGAAGTTTGTATATGAATTTAGAAAGATGTTTAAGATTATGTTGAAAACATTAAGGAACAATGAACACATGTGAACTATAGGAATGCATCTGGAACATATTATAATGATATGTAAGAGTGTTTAATGTAGATAAGTGCACCAGAACTAACTCTTGTGATGTGTAAAGGTGAGACACATATAGGGGTGAACATACTTAAAAGAAACACCTGCAACAATAAGAAGACATGAAGATGACACTTGCACATGCAAATGACCTTGAAAGTGACACATGCCAGAGAAAAGATAACATGAAAACACCACTTATTAAAGTGAAAGAAAGCCAAAAATATAACTGTGAATGTGAAAATGACACTTATGAAAGCAAATTAAAGTGTGTAAAAGATGACAATTGAGAAAACCCAAAAAATAGAAGTACAAATGGAACCAAAGTGAGGGTTACTGTCAAATCAAATGTGCATTGACTGTTGACATGAGTTAAACATCGCACATGCATTGTCTTGATGGAAGGTGCTATGCTTATTTAATCTTGCATAAAGGAAGTGATTTTTTCTTTAGGCAAGTAGTAGGGAACATCCCACTAAAGAAATTTTTTATAGGAAACCATTTCTTACTAAGGCACAACGTCAAATATCTCTCCTTCTATAAAAAATGGGGTATTCTTTCGTTTTGACTATTTAATTGATTTGACCAAAATATCAAAAAATCACTCCTTTGTACTTAGTGGTAACTTAATGTTATAGAATAAAGACATTGTGCCTACTTCAAAGGACATTCAAAATGGAATGTTCTACCTTGCATGAGTGATAATAAGTAAGGTAAATTTCGAAAAAAATAACCATTGATGATTTATCAAAGATTTCATTAATCTACCCTTTCACTAGAACTATTATAGCTTTGATATTACATCAATTAGTTTTCACACAATTTACAACAAATGAGACCATTTAGTTATAATAAAAAGAGACTTTATATAGAGAATTCTTCACTCCATGTCACCTGAGCTTCAAAATTTCATTGTCACCTAAAACATTTTGAAACACCAAGTGCAAGGCTCGTGTCCAATAATTTTTTCCTTAAAAAATGAGAAAGTGTCTCTTTTATGAGAAAAATGGATTGTGGTTAAGAACATAACATTTAATAAATTGTGGTTTATAAATTTAAACTTTTTAATAAATAAAGTGTTTTTTTTTAATTGTTTTCATAAAAATGGTTTTTTTATTAATTATCATCTTACCTAAATTAATAAAATGACTCCTTTTATCTTTATCCAATCATATTTCTCTATAATAATTTTATTTTTAATCAAAATTTTAATGATATTTATATTTTATTATTTTGTCTTATAAAATTTTATTGGAATATATTATATAATTATTTTCTTGTTTCCTATAAAAATGTATTCACTATTGGGTGTGGAGCCTGATTATATTCTTGATTCAAAGGTCTTGTATCAACCAATTGTAATTTCGTAGTCAATCAGGGTCGTTCATTAGGAGGATGATTTGATGGTAGTTCATTTAAGGTTTTTTTCCATAGAAAGAAACCCTCGGTTTATAAGAGGGAATTGTATTTCGGATGTGAATTATTATTCATAGTGAGAAAGAGAGAGGATGTTGTGTGAGAGCAAAGAGGAAATTACAACGGATTTGCTGTAGGTCGTATCTCTTCATTTTGCTAGATAATATAAAAGGAAGGACTTGTTGTTTCTCTCTCTTCTTTTATGGGTTTTTGTGTTTTTGTTTCCACAATATTGTATGTGTTTCATTGCTCTGTTATTTAAATTTCTAACATTCATTATGTCCACATTTTAAATTATGTGCATAATATACTTTGAAAACTTATTAATCATGCTCCATAAAAGCCCATGATTAACCTCTAAATCCTCAAGGTCCTAATTAACTCCTTAAACATACATTAAACCCATAACACTTTAATCTCATTCCCATATTCCCTTAAACCCCTAACACCTAACCCCTTAACCCCTAACCTCTAAGCCCTTAAACAATAACCCCTTATCCCTAATCTCATAAAGTAATTAACCCCTAACTCGACCTAACCCCTTAATCGAACCTAACAAAAATAATCAAATAATATTTCTAGTCCACCTCAAGATGACAACATAGGTCAAGAAACTCCCAAAAGAATATTATAAACACATTTACAATAGAAAAAAATATAATTTACGATACAAAGACATACAATCTAAAATACAATATACATATAAACATTAAAAAAAACAATTTACAGTACAAAGAAATATAGTGAATAATTTACTAATAAATGATATTCACGTCTGCCTTTAGCGTGTCCATAGTCTCTACAATGCTTTTTAGTTTATTTTATTAGAATTCTCTTGGGCTTTGCAATTTCTACAAGGGAAATAACATTTTCAATTCTCAAAAGCCCCTGATGTCGCCCCCACGTATCCTTGGTCTCCTTGAGGAATGTTAGTGACATTTTTTGTCCCCAAATGTTCAATGATGATTTTGTTTAAAAAATAACCTAAAAATAAGCCTATAACCTTTCAAAACGATCACAACTAATATATATATAGCAATTATGTCAAAGTTATATGATGTTTGTGCATATATATATTATTATTATTATATAACTATATAACTATATAACTATATAACTATATATATATATATATATATATATATATATATTACTGATATTAATATTAATATATATCTATTAATTATATAATAATAATATTATATATAATTATAATAGTAATGTTATATTTATTATAATTAGTTAAACACAACGTAAAGTGGTTCCATATTAGACATTGTAAACATAAAAAGTACATTAATGCTGGAATTGAACGTTATGCAACGGTTAATTACCATTTTTCAGATATTAGACAACACATTTTCAAATATTGGATACAACGTCAAATATTCGATGGTAAAAGAACTCCCATCGGATATTCGAAGACTGCAACAGTTATAATTTTTCTTTAAAAAAATACAAAAAGTCGGATAGTCGACGAGTAAAAACCTTTTTTCGGATATCCGACAAGTAAAGAACACCCGCCGAGATTTAAAAAAAAAAAAAAAACCAACACTTTTCTGATTTTATCCGTTCCATCGGATTCTGCCGTCAGAAATTTCCCCCAAATTTAGTAGTGAATATATATATATATATATATATATATATATATATCATATTTTAAAGAATGTGGGATTCAAAGGAACTCCACTATTATCCAAATCTCTAGATTATAAGGAGGGGTTCCTGGAACATCTATACCAGCTAGAACATCTTCCTTAGGAAAGGGCCAGGTTTCCTTCAAAGACACCTTAAAGGGGAAAGAGGTCTTATAGGACAAACAATCTCCAAATATTCCAAGCCCCTATATGGTGGATAAGCTGGAAAAAGCACTAGAGATAACTATTGAACTACCAGAAGTAAGTGATATCTTCAACATTCTTCAATCAAAAGCAATCATTGAATGTTTTAATGGGTTTTGGCCAAAATCTGATGTGCTAGAAGAGTGGATCCACCAAAACTGGACGAACAGATGCAATATTTATTTATGCGCAAAATGATTTTTTGTGGTCCAGTTTGATTCCCCAAACAATTTTAACTCTATCATAAACGACGATCCATGGTTTTGGGGAAGGGAAAGCCTCTTCGTAACCCCATGGTTCCCCGATTTTGATGCAAATTCAATGGTGGTAACAAAAATGCCAGTATGGGTAAGACTTCACAACCTTCCACTTCCTTTTTGGCACCATCGGGTCATTGAAGGAATAGGAAACTCTTTGGGAAGGTTCCTAAATATGGACAGTGTAATAATTGAAAAAGGCATTTTTACCTTCGCCCACATTTGTGTGGAAATGGATCCAAGTAAAGGTCTTGTAGACTGTATTAACATGACACATAAATATTTCAGGTGGGTACATACACTAGACTTAGAAAACACAAATTTTCGTTGCAGGATATGTCAAAAAACATGGCATCTTCAAAGCACATGCAAGCTGGCAAAGAAAGGAATAAAAAATAAAGTACAAAAGCAGAAAGGATGGAATTTACCTCATAGGCCTTTATTAGAAGATGAGGAAGAAATGGAAGAAAATCAGGAAACTTAGGGAATAGGAGAACACCAAGGATCACAAGATATGGAGGAAGGGAAAGAGGATCTCAACCAAAAATCTGACAGTCCTCTCATCATTGTTTCTCCCTCGCCCACTGACCCTCAAACAAAAGCCACTAAAATCACTACAGGTACAGGTGGAAATAAATATCTCATGTGTCTGAAAGTTCTGATTTAGACAAAGAAAACATCACAATGAATAATGAGCTGGCCTTGGTTTCTTCTTCCCCGTACTCGGGGAATTGGAAAATTGTCCAAAAGAAAGAAGACAAGCGCGAAAAGCCCAACCCTGTTGACACTTTGTAAATTGATTGTTTTCCTCTTTTTTTAGCCTCACTACTTTGTGTGCTTGTGCACATGGGTCCCTTAGGGCCTTTCTGAATGCTTAATTGCATATATAAAATGTAACTTTTCATTTTCATTAATAGAAGGTTTTTGATTTTTTCTTTGGAATATATATATATATATATCATGGACCTATAAAGCTCTAAAAGGGATAAATTATCATGAGGAGAAACCCATTTTTCAAGTTTTGCGCTCTAAAAGAAGTTTGTACCTTAAGAGATTTCATTCCTCTTGGTGCTTAGTAGATATGTGGATAAGATGGATCTATACTATATTCTATCACTATTATGGCTACATGAAACAACTCTATTAAGCTCGATATAAGGATTATGATACTAATGGACTACCTTTAGTTTTCCATTTTTTTCCCTTTAGGAAATCCCAAAAAATCAAGTAGTTTAGGTTTTGTCGGTGCTAAGTCCTATGGGTTTAGACTTGATTTATCTACAAAATATAATGTTTCATATTCATTGTCACTCAAGTCTTCAAAGAAGTTTCTCTAAAAGGTCATGTGGCATGTTGCACCTATGTCAACCATCATGCATCTTTCCAAATGAAGTGTGTTTTTTTTTTATACTCCAATATTACAATGGGAAGTAATATAATGAGAAAATTTCCTTAGCTAGATCTAAAGTTTTAGCTACATCTTCTTTGTAATTTTTTTTTTTGGATCTTCTCTTAAGGGATTATGCATGTTGATGGTTCAATAAATGTAATTAATATAATATCCTTCTCCATGGTGGTGCTTACCTCCCCCTAACCATATCTGGAATTATTTCTTCCATGTATTCTTTCACCACCACTTCGTTTTGGTGAATCATGTGAATTATTATTTCTTTCTTAGTAAGGAAAAATGTTTCCTCATGGGGTTAAGCTATTATCTTGCTCTTCCCAAAATATTTCTCTTGTTATGCAAATTTCTCCTCGATATAGCCAAATGTAATGGACTTTAGTTGGCCTTAAGATTGCATGGATTCAATATAGCAAGTTTATGTAGGGAAGAGGTCTAAAACATAAGAATATACAATGGAAATAATATGACAACTCATCTCTTCACTCACCGATTCAACAATGGGTGCATAGGATTTATCATATTTATATTTCCATATGAATACCTCCTTATCTAATATAGGCTTGGTATGTGTTATATAATCTTTTCAATTTCTAGTGATATCTTATTCTTCATAGATGTAATTCCAAAAATCATTAAAGATGAGTGTGTGGTTACTATTTCTATACCATTCTATATAGATCCCCTTACCATTGAACACAATGCCTAAAAATACCTCTTCTTTCCTTATGATTTGTGGTTATTTTTCCAAAAACCCTCTAAAGAAAATAAGTCAAGCAAAAAGTCTAGTTCCACTGGTATTTAATCAAAGAAAAGAAAGATTCATCTCAGATAAGGTAATAAATATAGTCTACGTAGAAATTACACCAATGGATTCAATCCAATCATGCAATGTAGTAAAACAAGATATTGAATCCTTCTACAATATTTGCGGAATATAAATCACGATCGCTCAATCACATGCATGTAAGAGAAATAAGTAAATCAATCGCACAATATAATATTTTCCTGGGGAAAGCAACTGCTCAAAACCCCTCTATCTCTATTGTGTAATCAACCAAGGAATCATGAAACAATACAATGCATGTGTGCTCACAAGAACCTCATACACTCTACTAATTGTCTCATACTGATCTAGGAAAAATTGGACTAATACATAGCCAATTTCCTGTCCACCTTCAGCCTGCCTTGCTCACACAATCCCTAGAAAAAATAATTCCTATTAAATAGGAATTCCAACCTTCCTTGACTGCACAATCCATCATGGGCTTCCTGTGGCTTTATAATTGCGCTTAGGCAATTTTATAATAATACAACTGATGGTTTACTTGCCTTTAACCTTTGTCTCAACTGGGTCGTCATCATAATTGATATGCATGCAACTATTAATAATGAATCATCAGTTACTTGGTAGATCAATAGTTGTGAATTAAATCTATTTTAATTCACTTGATCTTCCACTAGCTTATCAATCAGTTAGAACTAGTTAAACTCATTTTAACTCAATTAATTTGAGTTAATTGATTGCGCTCACACCACACTAGTGCTACAACTGCAACTGGACCCTGTAAATAGTAGAATCACTCTACATGCCTACTCTTTGACCCTTAACTCAAAATTCTTGAGCTAACTAATTCGATCACACTTTGTTAACTATTACAAGTTGTTATGAGATAAGATTACAATTTATTTTCCAATTTATTTAAAAATTGGATGCCCACATTAGCACTAATGTGTCACTGAATTCCTCACTCATGTGTGACCTGGAATCCCACACTAGTATGTGGTGCATTTTATTGTTGAATTTCAATAGTCTAAACAAGTAAAGTTTATATGGTGGTGCATAGCTAAACAATAAGAAATGGTAATATCAATTAATGTAATACCTCAATGTTTTGCTTTTTAGACATTAGATATTTTTAGACTTTTGAGCTATTATTGGATTTTAATGGCTATGGAAGCCATTATGAATTATGTGATGATGATGATGATGATGATATATATATATATATATATATATATATATATATATATATATATATATATATATATATATATATATATATATATATATATATATATATATATATATATATATATATATATATAGATAGTTTTCTTGGACCTTAGAAGTTTTACAAAAATTTTATCTAATGAAATTGTGGATGTAGTGTTACTAGGAATTATATATAGATTAAAAAATAAGAGAGATACAATAACAATGAGATTCTTGCATCGATTTAGATTATGATAGACTTGTACTTAAAACAAGTCTGCGTGGCATATGGGATACCTGCCCACTCTGTGATAGAATGTCACTGATAAAGTCAGGGATGCTAACCTCGGTAAGTTGCAACACTCACATATGCAAAAGAAGATGGCAGTTATACACTAGACGACACAAAGTTATACACAACAGGGCACAAATCACAATTATACATTGTCATGCTGCAAATCATACCAATTATATGACCAAAGAAGTTCAAATTTTGTAGTTCACATAAAATGTTAAGCTTTAATGTAGGTCTTCAAGCAAGCATTAGTTAGCCTCATCACTCAAATTTTGATCGGCAATGTGATGTATGTCCTAAGTTTATGTAAAAAATGAAAGACCGCTTGCAATAAGACTCCGAAGTGTATGAATGGAGCTGTCATTATTGGATAGGCAGAAAAATTATTTAATATTCAAACCGATAAAAACTTTGTAATAAGCTTATAATTTTAGCCCCAATTAATGTTAGTGGAAGCGATATCGATTGCTATATACCATGCCTGGGGCAGGTATAATAAAGGAACATATTTTGTACATATGGTGGAACTTTTTTCTTATAGAAAAGAAATTTGGAAATTTCCATGAATTTTCCTAATTCTAAATGTACGTTATAATTTCTAGTTGTAAGTATTGCTGAAAAGTAAATGAAATAGAGAGTATTTTCATGTACACGTAACTCTAAATATAGTTAGATTTATTTCAAAATTTTACTAAGTATATACAGTAAAGATTCTTGAAATATTACGTTATGTAAAAAGTATTCCAAAAGTACTATACAGAAAAATGCTTCAAAACATTGATAATTAGTGATTCAAATAAAAGGGAGAATATGTTAGACATATAAATTATTTTAATTTATTATTATAACAAATTAAGGAAGGTAAGTTGGAAACACCATCAAAGAGTTGGTAGCTCTTAACTTTGTCTAAGAGATGGAATATATAGAAGAACTATACATTAACTTTGTTATACACACACACACACACACACACAGATATATATATATATATATATATATATATATATATATATATATATATATATATATGCCATTGAATTAGTTTATTATAAAATGGTTAATATAGGTCATCCATGAATTCAAAGTGCAAAAGATTTTATAAATACATTTATGAATAATAATGACATATTCATAGAATATTATCATTAAAGTCGATACAAGCACAATAATTTCTTATACAAAACATCTTTAATTACGTTGTAAGACATTCCTCTTTGAAAAAAAACTCTCCAACTTTCTTCTTGTCATAATATATGTCATTCGATATTTTGTTAGAAAATTGGGTTATCATCACCCGTTGATTTGAATTGTGATAGTTACCATGCCTGACTAGTTATTCACTTGTCTATAACTGTCCTTCAGTACTCTTTAACTCCAGAGGTGATTTTCTTTACGCAGAGGAGGGTTTTATATTCCCATGGTTCTAGTATCTCGAGTAGAATAAAGTTTAATTATTTCCAGTTAGTGCGACATGAGAAATTCCCAGCCAGCTTGCAAGGGTTTCACTTCTACAGGTATGCCAAATTTCATAATGATTTAGGGTTTCACTTCTACAGGTATGTCAAATTTCATAATGATTTAGGGTTTCACTTCTACAGGTATGTCAAATTTCATAATGATTTAATGTTATTCCCTCTATTTATGCGGGATTATAGGTGTTTCTTGATTAACTCTCCACTTGTTTTATTGTTAGGAAGAAAGTATGAATAGGAATCGACCTCCTTTCTCCAGTGTTGATTGGTCTAGGTTTCTCCTACCAAGCTAGAGAATGAATGCAGTTTAATGAGGGGTTTTGGAACCCTAGTTTTCAATAGGGGATGGAATTAATTGTTTATCATTTCCTCGTCGTTCTTATGCTTCATGGCCAGAGTGTCTAGGTATCCTTCGGTTGAATCCCAACCATTAACTACAGGCTCATTTTTTTTTTTTTTTTGCTGTCTGGGACATCTCATCTCTAATGCTGGCGTTAGGAACCGCACCTCTGCAAATATAGTTTCCTACTTACCTCAGTTGGATATAGAGCACATACTATCATGAGGTATGATGCTTCTCCTTATTTTTCTCTCTGTTGGGTGGACTCTACTATTTGATCTGCAATTCCTAGAAGGTATGCAAAGAGATCGAAAGCCCACAGTTATATGTAGGGTTTTTGTTTCAATTCTGAAAAAGTTTTAATATGCAGTTATCATGTCGACAGGTGATATGTATTAGCTGCTTCTACTCTTTAGACTTTCAGCATGTGTGAGGCTCTCTCAACCGACTTCATCTCCACTCCTTACAGGTATACTATCATCGTTTTCTCCTTTCAAGAGGTTCTGAGGCCTCCTCCTATTATAGGGTTTACTTCTAGTACTGTTAGTAAGGATCTACAGGTTTAATACTGGACATAGGGTTTGAATGGGTTCCTTATGGAACATTCAACTCTTTTGATTAAATTTTTTAATATACAAAGCCATGACCGCTCTTTAGGATGTATTTCAATTTGTATAAACGTTGGGGTTTTTAGAGCTGTAGCGGCTCCCTTGAATTAGAGGAAGATGAAGGTTTATATTTTGTTTTTCTCACAGTGCCTACATGTCACAAGAGCAGTTGCACTACAATGGCAACGCAAAATCCATGTAATGCTAGAATTTCTGTGTCCTCCTCATATTTCCTTCAAATTTACTTTATTTCCTTACTAATCTTCCTTATTTCCTTCAGGTTGGTAGGTTAGTATTTTATCTCCTACGAAATACCCTTCCATGTGGAGCTCAAATTAGTTGCATGACTTGCAAGCACTCACCTGGTTACTCCGTCTTACAGGTTGGTACCTCCTTCAGTTGAGGGTTTCTAAGTAATTTCTGAGATGGAAATGGTCATACTGATAAGCTCTGGATTTAATAATACTTATGCTATGGTAGTTGGGATCTAACGGTTTCAAGACATAGTCATGAGGACTCTTGTCCATGTTCATGAAGGTTTTGACTCCTAACTTATCCATGTAATTTAATGCAATTTATTTTTCCTTAAGTTAAATGGGCATTATTTGTATCGATGAACATGGTTTAATAGTATTTGTATTTGTTCTTCTGTATATAGTCTTGTCGTAAGTGCTTACGGTGGTGTCAATCATTGAAATATGTATGCACATAAATTTCCTTTGTGTATTGGTTATTTTATGGAAATGGTCGAGATTAGAGTTCTCAATATTCTTACATGTATTTTCTACTGTCTTCCTCTATTCGATGATAAATAATTTTGGGGGTTTATAGTTTGGGACACATTTTTCTTAATGAGGATAGTGTTTTTTTTACAGGTTATTTAAATTTAGGTGCACATATGGTTGTGGAGCGGGCTGGTTCCATCGCTGATTGCTCACAACCCAAAGATGTTATAGGGTTGGGCCATGGTTCTGGACTGCTTTTTGCTGGCTCTTGGCCTTCTTCTGAGGCTAACCAGAACTCTTGCATGACCAATCCCTCCTTCAAAAATCTTTCGATGTTGACCAGTTGGTTTGGTTTATGAACACACAAAGTTGTCTTCTGTCTGTTGATATGGTTACATGATTTCTTGGTTAATATAGTTACATTCTTTCTTCTTTTATAAAATAAATTTTAAAATATGTGTATGATCTCCATCACCAGCAGGTGGAGTAGACTTCTATTGGTACAATAATAATAGTTTTGATAAACTAAAAGGCATTGCTTCCGGATGAATGTTATTTAATTACAGATTTCAATATATTTTAAAAGTGTGTAGATTGGAACTTGAAAAATAGTTCAGGTAATAGTGTTGCATAGGCGTAATACATAGTACATACAACTTTAATGACTCTTCTTTAGTATTTATAGTGATATAACACATCACACATGGATACAAAGAATGATTAAGGAGACCTACTATAGGTACCAAGCATCTTTTTAACTTTCCCTATGGAAAAACAACCTTCATGCTATTTGAGTACCCATACTCAAAATCCTAGATAATTTGGTTCCATGTATAAAATTTTGGAGTAAATATTTCTGAATTACTTAAAAATGAGGTATAGGGTAGGATTTCATACTGTGCACATAAATGAAAATTTTCCTATATAATTTCGTCCATAAAAAGTGTACCTCAAAAGGTGATTTAAGAGAAATTGTGACAACACACTTGTAGAAATCAGTAACAAGCATTGCAACCTGCACAATGTTACCTTAGATAGAGTGCTCACAAAGCCCTTTTTAAGAGTAACTTTCAAGATCCAACTGTAAACTACTGAAAGAGAAAGATCAAGGATGAGAATATAGTACAAAGGATGATGAATTATATCCATAGTTCTTGATCTGAAGTTGTGGATTATCCCAGTAGTAAAATTAACCATTCTGAAAAATGAACCAATATCATGTCCCATAAAGTGATTGAATTCAAATATGAGGCAATGTTGAGGTGTTAATATCCCTTTGGACACATCCACAAGTCTTGTACCCATTGCAAGGTATACATTAGATAAGGCTTAGGAACTTGCATGTTTAAATTCCATGTGAAAAAAAGGTCATAGGTAAGAATACAATAATGCATACACGCATGCACTTTGATTAATCTGAGATGTGTGTGTATATGCCCCTTTATTATCAATCTTGTTAAACACTGAAACCAAGCATGCGGGTATCTCAAATATTAACTTTGTTTAATTGTATCCTTCAATATAAGAACTTTTATTATTAAGTGTTACTTGTTGGGAGGGAATATGTGAACCAATGAGAAAAGTGAAAAAAAGAGCAACCTAGATAACAATTATAATACTATCAATTAATTGAACCAGAAGGTTTGGGATTCCTTTTCTGTAAGAACATTGTTCTACGATACATAGAAAAAATATCCAATAACTATGGAATAATTATAGAAGTTTCCAATGTAGTTGTGTTTCTAAAAATTGTGATTGCTCATCCTTTTTGTTTGATGATTTTGTTTATTCTGATAGTCTTTCATTGGATGATTGGCATAGGACTCAAGAAACACAACTACTCGACGAAAGTAAATATAAAAGATGAAGGTAATCATTTGTACCTTTTAACGTAAAGAGAGTATGGAATTCAGAAAGAATCATTAGCATACCAAGCTATTGAAAAGTGCAAAAGGATAATTATTATAGAGACATGGAAATTTCCATTTTGAATTCCTTTAAGGGATTCCCATCCTTCCAGTCTCATCCAGTCCCATGATTTGTCTAAGAAGCCCAATTCTGTATGGAAAATAATTTTGGAGTTGGATGAGAAAATGAATGCTCGCCAAAAATGGGGATTTGAATTCCTGTGGAGAAAAATTTATGGTTAATTAATCCCAAATGAAATGGGGGCATCATCATGTAGTGATCGTGTTGGAGGTTGCATTATTTATCATGCTCTCACGATAGGAAAATCACTCAAGATTATAAGTTTCCTACAAATTTATCTGAGTTTCTTTCCAACATGAAAACCATTAATCATTTCCCCAAAAAGCATGCTCCATACATGGAAAAGGGAGTTTAAAAAGTGGAATGTTAACATTTACGTTTATATTATGAGCCCATTAAGAGACTTCACAATAAGGGAGTCCCCTTTTAGAGTATTTGTAATGTCTATGTCATGTAAAGTACTCATCAAACAGGTCTATACTATTTACAACATAAAAATGCTCCATGAATGGCATAAGAAGGAAAGTGTGTTTATACTAATCTAATCTTTGTTTTATACTTTCATCAATGAAGAACAATGCCAAAATGTCTGAAGAGACAAAGAATATAGGAAGGTACCTTACCAGGAGACCAGCTCTTTTAATTCTTTATAAAGGCCACATTCCTCAGACTCACAAGTCAAATATTTGGAATTTATTAATAAGAATGAATACAAGGCTTCAAATTTTTCTATCTTGAACTTTTTTTCAGAACTGATCTATGGAGCTTGAAAAAGAGAACTGCAAATTTAATTAAAGATTAATTTTGATTATGATTGTTTTCTTAAATTTTGATGTCACATTTATCTTTATTTCAGTTGGTGAAATGTAACTCCATATTTATTGAACACCCTTGTTCTCACCATGGCTATTAATTTCCACTCATTGATACCCATGTACAGAGTCTCATCCACATGCTCCTATCAAGTTCTTCCCAACCATCCTTTCTACATAAAGAAAAATACATTGTCAAAAGCTATATTTTTCAAGATCAGGTTTGGTGCTTAGTTTTCCAAAGAAAATAAAGGACAATTATGATCCATAGAGTAAATGTATACTTACAAGAAAATCATAGAATGTATTCTCCAGTTTTTCGAGAGCTAGAATGTAGGATTCATTGTCAGAATTAAAGTGATGAAAACAATTGAAACTTTAACCAAAGAAGACTTTTATTCCTCTTCTAAAAAAACCATGAGTGTTACCTGCACAATGTGACACGAGCTAGGGTGATAATCTCTTAGAAAATTTATAACAATAAGAAAGGAAAAATTTGAACCATGAGACACAAATAAGGTGGAGAGTTTTAATAAACTTTTTTTCCCTAGTAGAACCTAGGCCTCACAACTATTCAAACTCTATGCCATCGATAAACCAAATAATGGATGGGAAACTCACATTTTTTCGTGTGTATATTAGTTATCCAATGCACGAGGAAAGAAGTAAAACTTATTATTTTCAACTTCTCTACAACCTAGAATAAAACTGAGTTAAGGTTTTATACACAAATAGAATTATTGTCAAGGAAAATAAAAGAAAACATAGAGGAACACCATCGTTACTTGTTAATAAACCTTGATTGGGGAAAATAACCCATAAAAATCCAATTTGAATGGTGTACATGGCGCTTCAACCATTACCTAAAGTACCTACAAATCGAAATGAAGATTTCAACAATATAAGACATAGAAAAATGGAAGTTGAATTTTAAATTGCACCAGAATGTATATATGTATCCATATATTCCAAAGAGCACCATAAAGGAAATGAAATATAGAAATTACCTCCTTTGTGTATGATGAATAAAACCTTAGCAATATTTCCCTTAATAAAACTAGGAATGGCAGTTTTTGGATGAAACCCCACCATTCGACACCAGAGAACTAAGACCCTTGGCAATTAGGCAGAGTGACACCTTGATAACATAGAGGAATGAAATGAATTTTTGAATGACAAGAGAAGGGTTTCAGATGAACCCTAATCAAAGGCCATCGTTGGATAAAAAAAGTGAATCGTGGTCGTCCGTGGGGCATGTACCCTCATAAGTGATGTGAAAATCACGTTAAGGGTTAAACATGGTGTGTATCCATAGGGTCAAGTATGAACCAATACCTGAATCATAAATTTAATATCCCACATTTCCACTCAAAACAAAGATGCATATGGTATATGTATATACCTACATTCTCCATATATTAACATATGCAAAAGAAATTTTCAAGGACTTGAGTGGTGTATATGTATATACCTAAGTTTTGAGGTATTAATACTCTAAATAAATGTCATAAAATAAGAGTATGATTGGTAAAGGTTTTTGAATCACTATGGTGTATGATAATGTATAGTAAGAACCCATATTCGGTATATGTATGAGGAAAACATTTATTTACAAGATAGAAAAAATAAATATTCCAATAAGAAAGTGGATATAATGAATTGAAACCAAAACAAAAGAAAGTGGATATAATGAATTGAAACCAAAACAAAAACCCTTTAGGGCTTGAAGCAAAAAATACCATGAAATTGAAGTGGATTATATGACGAATACAATACTTGTAATAATACTAATCACCTGTAGAAAACCATTTTAAAAATAAGTCATAAGAATCCCAATCCTAACTAGTGTAGTCTAAGATAAACTTATAAGTATTACATACAATCTTGCCTTACAAATTAATGACAAATTCAGAATTATAATGATAGTACCATGTACAATAAATATGCATATGAATAGGAAAGGAAGACAATATTTCTGCTACAAGGATAATTATAGTAAGGATATAAAATGAATTTTTTATTTTTAGTATGTATTTTGAGGTATGTTATATATGGTATCAGAGTTGTAGGTTCAAAACTAGGCCTAAGGGAAAAGCACAACGATTTTTTTTTTATAGGAACTATTATATGTAGTGAAAATTGATGTGGTGCCTTATGTTATAAGGTACTAAAGCAAGTAGCAAAGAAAGTAAAAAATGGCATAATCCTCAAATTAACCTCCCGCGGAAGCAGGATAGGTTTATGTGGAGTTGGGAGGAGAAGATACACCTCCAACAACTCAATTCTTAGACATAGTAAGAGATTTATGCCAAGAATTTCCCAATATTAGAGTTGGTCATGAATGCTTGCTAAAAGCAAGCAAGGAATAAGAAAATATAATAAAATAATTGATTGAAAAGTCTATTCACAAACCTCTTGATGCACAAATCAGAAAATAATTGGGGTTAAGTGTATTTGCTAACGTGTCCCACTGATCAATATGAAATCGTTGGGGTTATGTTTCTGTCCACCCCTACTGACCTGTTTTCCACCTATACTTATCATTCTCATGCCACTCATTTTTAGGTGCCACATGTCACCTATTTTAGTCCTGCTTGGTCACATGAAAATGCCAAATTTGCATGCCATGTTTCATTGTCCTATAGTACCATGTGTCTCGAGAATTTCAGATATTAACATCATCACAAACATTTAAAATGCATATATCATGCTAATTTCATTCAACCACCATGACTAATACCTATGATCCATGTCATCCGACCCATTGAATAATAATGTGCCAAGTGTTATCCCATGGTTAGTTCATGTTGTCAAATGCCTTAGGTTGGGCCGGGAAGTTTGGCTGAATTTGACAGACATGTTTTCGGCTACAGTCTCTCCATAAATAAAACTTCCACCTCCATTGGAAGCCATCAAGGTTAAATTTTCAGGGTTATGTGTCCTATGTGGGACCAGGTGCCATCCTTCATGAGATTCCTATTGGTACACCTTCATATAATAAGATCATTCCAAGTGTCCTCTTCTAATAGGCTCATGTTGTCAATTTTACACATCACCATATGGGGAGGTATATGGGTTTGAGACTTTATTTTTTCCAAAAGTTTACATTAACAGGAACTTTCTTATTTCCCCAGTCTCGCTACCCTGAAAATACATATTGAACCTCCCTTGGAAATTTATGGGGAGAAATGGCCAAGGTGGTATGTTGCATATTGGGACCTCTATCCCACCATCTCTGTTGACTTGTACACTATCAGGATTATATGTCAAGCACACAATCCCTCTTGATCTTGGAGAGTTCCACAAACTGTATGTTGACTATGCTATAGTGCCCATGGACAAAACACCAAATTTAGCCCAAAATTGGAGGAGCCTGCCAAATATGGAAATGCAACCAAATTGAGCCCAAAACTATGAAATTTTGGCATGCAACCTTTGACCTTCAATATATTTTGATCCAGGGGGTATTTTGAAAAGTTACATACACTGTTGAAAATATATTTATGAACATTACACAATTGCACCATTTCTAATACCTTTACAACTAATCTCCCGAGACAAAAAATAATCTAAAGATGTTGCTTCAAAAGGAACTATGTCACTTATTTTCCTATATGCAACTGATATTGGGCAATCCATGAATTCCTTTGAGATCCTTGTCAATCCAAAATAACTACACTTTCTAGAAATCTCCATGATACTACCTTTGAAATCAATGGCATCATATTTTGAACATTGTCAATGAGCTTAGTCATACAATGACAACACCTTTGACATCAACAACTTTGACATAAATGAAAGCTTCTTTTACATAAACACCTTTGACATCAATGAAAACACCTTTGAAATCAATACATTTGAAATCAATGACAACAATTTCTAACAATACCCCCCTTTTTCATTGATGACAACACCCAAAACATTGGTACTAAATAAGAGCATTTCATTGATGGAAACAACTGATTTGAGAACTTCCTTTTTTGGTATCTTCATTTTAGTTGGTATCTCTCCCTTTTTATTCACCAATGCAATATTTTTTAATTTCTCTCCCCCGTTGACATCAATGGAAAAGGGAATCACTTTCAACCAAAAATTGTTTGGTAAAGTCTAACATATATTTAACCTTATGAATATATGTATACACCAATATCTCTGATTTTGTTTACTCTGATTAGTAAAGCAACATTAATATGAAACAACACCACCAACCTCTGTCTACCACACTTATTCTTATCAGCAACATATTTTGAATCAACATATGGTCATATGATTACATAATAGTAGCACACCAACAACAAAAATAAATAGTATTCCCTTAACCATTCAGATGTATTACTTCAATATATCTTCTTCTGCTCCTTGCATCTAATTTCTTTGACTTCTCTTGAAGCCATCGTCTTCTCTTTTCAGTGAAGAGAGGTGAGGGATCTACTCCCCCTTAGTATATTATATCCATTTTTATTCCACACCTTGGTGTGATGGGTCTTGATTGGAGAAAAAACATGTTTTGATACCATGATCTAAGCTTGTTCTTTTCTAAGAGACTTTCTACTACAATTCTAGCATGTGTGCCACTTTTTATTGTTTTTCCTACAAATCAGTTCCAAACTACATCTCTCTTGTTGTACTTATTCATTCTTAGTGATTTATTTTTGCAATGGGAATTTACAGAGCTATTGCTCGTTTTTTCTGATTGAATTCTTTGCTTGTTATAGCTGATATAAGAGAGATCAACCATAGGAATTTCAGAATTAATTTCCTAATTTTTTTCGAGAAAGAAATCAAACATCTATTGAATTATCTCTTCTTTCAGCATGCTACTATTATTAATGATGCACAATTGACCTCGTTGATCCTCAACATGATGTATACCTTTGTTTGCATTATTTTGAGAGGTAGTGTCATTCTTACTATATTTAAACTCAACTATGTAATGACCATAATTTCTACACATGTAGCATTCAAAATTAATTAAGAAGGGGTAAAAGAAGTTATTCTTACCATAACCTTTGTTCAACACATTTCTTGGACTATTATAGTCTCTTTTTCACCCTTGAATATTTTTTCGTTGAGAGAAAAATGACCTATGTGTGTGGTTGTTTGAATTATTGCATTAAGCACTTTCTTGTTGTGGCTGAAACAACATGTTTCTTCTCTTATGCTAAAACTGTTTCTTTTTCTGGAAACTTAGAGGCATAATGTAATACTTCACCATAATTGAAACACCTTAGGGTTTTCTTACCTTTGTATTTATTACTATTAGTCTGATAGTCCTTTTTCTGTTGCATTAAATTCTCTATGACTACAACACTCTTAAATCTTCATTTAAAAAAAATTGATGGTTCATTTTGAATTCAGAGTTTTTATTGAATCACCTTCACAAACTAAACTTATATCATCCTTAAGGGGGATTTGACTACTTTGAATCTCATCCAAAGCATAAAAAATATGATATCTCCAAAAATAATCTTTTAATACAACAATCTTTGCTTCCAGCTTCTAATTTGAGGCTTTAAGCCTCTTAAGATCCTCAAAATATGACACAAGGTTCCTTCCAAAATATATATTTTTTTCAATATATTCTACCTTACTAGAAGAGCTAATAGATTCACACTTATTTTCTATTTCACTTACAACTTCTTCAATAACCTATTCCCTTGCTAAGTCTAGGGATTCTTTTGTAGACACATGAGATATTCTATCTTTCTCTCTACTGGAAGTGCACCAATTATCTTCTAGAAAAGTATCTAAATCTACTATTGCTACCAAAGTAACTCCTTCTTTACTACTACTGGATGAAAAAATATCTCTTTCATCAGAAAGTGCTTGTGCATTTAGATGATAGATGTCCTATTCTTCTACAATAACACCAAAAAAATTACTTGTAGATTGCATCCTCTTTGAATATTTTGAGTGCTGATCAGTAAGGTGGCCATCTGGTACAAGGGAATCCTTTTCCTTTTTTTTATTCATGATATTAAATACTCTTTGAATCTTTTCCTTTTCCATTCTTCAAAAAATTCCTCTTCATATCACATGAAACTTGAGCATGTTTATCATAGATGGATTGAAACTCATTCCATATATCCTTTGTAGTCTCATAACATATTATTTTTCAAGGTATGAATTAGAAAATCCTTTCAAGATATCCTCATTGGCTTGTTCATTAAACTCATTGTCTTTTATTCCATTCTCTATGGACAACCAAATATCAAATTCAAGAGCTTGTGAGTTTATTTCCATTCTTACCTTCCAAGTTGTATAATTTGACTCATTTAAATATGGAGCTCCATTTGAGGTAATCCAATCTTAGTTCTCCATTATCCTTGATCCTCCTTCCAATTGCTAAAATAATCCTAAAATAACCTTTGCTTAGATAAAAATTTTTAGAATCCAGGACACTACTGAGAGGGGGTTGAATTAGTAATGTGACGAAATTATACATAATTTTCCAATTTAAACTGTTTCAATCTATTTAGAAACTATTCATGTAAGTAGCATCATAAATCAACATATGAAACACATAACAACATTATCATACACATGTGAACCACATAAAGACAACAATATTCTTTATTCGTTCATCCAAGGCAAGCTACAAATTGCTTTTACAATGTTCTCTGGCATCCACCAAAAGGAAGCTACTAGTCCCCAATATATCAACATCTACTCAAAGGAGCACCCACCCATTTTTTTTTTGCTCACACCCACTATCAGGACACACACACTCCCTCTTTGTAGACATATTATCAACGTACAAGAAGCACCCACTCCTTGAATTTGCAAGAACCCACCTATGGAGGTAACCACCCCCAAGCTATTCTTCATCCACCTACTTAAATATAAGCATATAGAACAAGCAACCACTTGTTTTCCATGTCGATCCCTCTTTAATGCAATTTTGCAACTTAGATCAACAAAACATTTTCATATAATAAAACTACTTCATACAACTCAATTCCTTCCTTACATAGATAAACTATTTTCTTTCTCTCTTAAATACCTTGCAGCTTACATATCTCAACCACCTCAAATCACTAATATCACCATCAAAAAACTTTCAACACTTTATATCATATATGATCCTTTGATAAAATCACCTAGCTATGATTTACTTCACACTAAATCACCTTACACTAATATCTATACAATATTCCTTTGTTGATTTCTGAACTCTTATGGATAAACAAAAAAAAAATCGTCATCAACAATGCATTAATATCACTAATGCATTATGTGCAATGTTGCACACCTTTAAGACATGAAATCTAATTAATCCACACCCTAATGCATCTATAATTCACCCCTAATGCATACAAGAATATGCATACTATTGCACCAACAACCAAAAACTCAGTTGTTCAATTCTAATTATAAAGAACTTTTATCTAATATTTTTGGACTTAAAACTTTAGTTAATTTCAACCCTTAACATGCGTGGATTTTTAATTTTTACTTATATTCCACTTCCATAAGGTCTTCTTGATGTTTTCATGTTGTCTTTAATCTCTATTATACTATCCTAATATGAAAAATTGAGCCAAATTTATGATTTCTTCAATTATGGTACCTTACAATATTTAATAGAAGTTTTATTTACAAATCCAAATCTAGTGAACTACCAGATTTGGCCAAAAATGCCAAATATGTGACATTGTGTTGAAAATGATACTAATTCGTACATGTTGCATTTTCAAATTTGGGGCACTGCTAGTTATATTGGACTCCTTGAACTATATTTGCTGATTTGTTTAAGTCCTAATTCCCAAAGGCACTTTCTAATAAATATGGCACAAAAGTTCCAAAGTTGCCAACTAGTTCATATCCAAACTCTTTGAATTACACCTGAACCCTTTGCTAAAGCTCGATTTCCCTTTGTAATAATCTATCATCTTATCATGATTATGGAATAGTTTGGCCCCCAGTCACTTTACACCACAAAAACCTTTGCATATAATCAAGTCTTGGAGGAGACTTTAGCCCTCAATGTTTTACAATCTAGTGTGTTTGATAACTCCTGAGATGTATCTTTCAGGGTGATGGGTCGAGGTTAACACCACCTATCCTATGAAATTTCTCATGATTTTGTGATTTGTGCCCATGCAGATTCCTCTATCATTATGCTTTCCACCTCTTCCTCATTCCTAATCCCCTTGAAATTTCAAACTTGAGCTACAAAAGAAACCTATAGGAAATGATTATCAAGGTAATGTGTACCTTTGGGACTAGCCACTACGATCACGGGCCAATAAAATAATTATTGGGGTGGCGTGTGTCTCCCAAAATTCCCCTGGGTCCCTTGCTCTCTACCCGCTCTAATGAAAAAATTGTCAGGGTTATGTGTATCTACCAACATGTCCCACTACTCTATTTGAAATTGTTGGGGTTACATGTTTTTCCACCCCTATTGACTTGTCTTCCACCTATACTTATCTGCCATGTGTCACCTATTTAAGTCCCACTTGCCACATGGAAACACCAAATCTACATGCCACATGTCATCATCCTAAAGTGCCATGTGTCTTAGGACTTTCAAATGCTAATGTCATGCTGACATAATATTAGACCAATGAACTACATATGTCATGGTAATTTCATTCAGCCACTGTGGATGCCACCTACGATCCATGCCATCTGGGCCATCAAATAATAGTGTGCCAAGTGTCATCTCATGGTTGGTTCATGCTATCAAACACCTTAGACTGGGACATCAAGTCTAGATGTAAATAACTGACTTATTTCCATCTCCCTAGAAATAAAACTTATACCTCCTTTGGAAACATCGAGGTTACATGTGCCCTGTGGGACCACATGCCATCCTCTTGAGATTTCCATTGGTCCACCTTCATCCAATAAGATCATGCCATGTGTTGTCTTATGATAGGTCCACATTTTCAATCATCCACATCACCGTATGGAGGTATGGGAGTTCAATACTTAGGTTTTTTCACAAATTTATGTTAACATGAACTTTCCCATTTCCCTATCCCATTAACTTGGAAATAAATCTTGTGCATCCCTTGGAAATTTACAGTGATATGTTCCATAGTGGGACCACAAACCCACCATCTTTGCTGACTTGTAAAGTGATAAAATTATATGTCAAGTGAACAATTCTTCTTGAGCATGGGTAATTCCACCACCTATATTATGACTATGTTGTCGGGCCCATGGCTACAACACCAAATTTTGCCTAAGACTGAAAGCGACCACCAAATCTAGAAAATGCCACCAAATTGAGCCATGAACATCAAAATTTTGTTCTGCAACCTTTGAACATCAACATATTTTGATCTAGGAGGTATTTTTCAAAGTTCCATATACCATTGGAAATATCTTTCTCAACACTATCTAAATGCACCGTTTCAAAAGAGCTTCTAAGCTAATTTACTGAGACAAAAAGTGATCTGAAGATGCTTTTCCAAAAATAACTATGCCACTAATCTACCCACATACAATTAATATTGACCAATTCATGATTTCCTTTGACATCCCTGTCAATCCCCAATATCTAAACTTTCTAACAATCTTCCTAATACTACCTTTGACATTGATGAAATCATATTTCAAACATTCTCAATGAGCTTAGTCATCCATGACACCACCTTTGACATCAACATATTTGAAATCAATGCACTTAACAATAATGACTTTGACATCAATGCAACAAATTTTAACATGTAAACCATTATACTATAAATCATATTTTAAAGCAAAATATGGATGAGAGTGGTTAAACATATTCAAATATTGTCAATGGTTGGTCATGGTTGACAATGGTTAATCATGGTTTTAAACTAATTTAAACCATCTAGCTTTCAACATTGACTATTTTTAAATATGGTAAACATAGGGTTGGCCAAGTTTGATCATGATCAACTATTTTTGTAATAAATGTAGATCACTATTGAGAGGTGGGGGTGAATTAGTAGAGATGGCACATATAATTTTTTTCCAATTCATAAACCTTTTAACCATTCACAATTATAAACATAAGGAGAAATTAAAGCATCAAATATAAGCACAAAACCATAAAAAAATTCAACACATGAGATACCAATGATTTCTGGTGAAACCTTCAAGGGGATAAAAACCACCCGCTGTTGCTATGTTGCTTCTTGTTCTCTTATTATTATCAATCAAATATTTACATCTCTTCAACTAGCCACTACCAGCAAGGATCCACTACCCCTATGGAAAATATTGTTGGCCACCACTATATAGGAAGTCTCTACTCACACGACTTTGCAGTGCACCATCTGTTGGAAGCCACCACTCCCATCAAGCCTCGCCAAACCACCACTGGACTATCTAACGAACCCTAGATGGAGACACTATATACTATTTTTCTAGCCACCAAAAAGGAGCCACCTCTCCTCTCTTATTCAACCATCACTGAACAAAATCCAACACTTCCTCAAACTATCAGAGCCACACTTTCATTCATTTTCAAACTGGACTCCAAGGAGAATTTCACAGCTCAACAACAACACATCAATTTTCTCCAAAATATAAAATTTGTAAAAAAAAATTCACTGCATACAAAACAATAATATGATGAATGCACTAGCAAAATTTATACAACAATTTATCTTCAATCAATCCTTGTTCCATCTCCTTGCTCTCTACATAAATGTTGGCTAAAACAGGCTTCTGCTATAGGCTGCAGCTTCTACAAACCGCTTCACATTTTCTACATAATGTCCCTCACACTCTGCACACACTTCGATTCTCATACTCACTCCACCAATAACTTAACCAGCTAAAGCTCCTCAAATAACTATTTAATGTGTAACATTCTAGAATGATTCATGCTTTAATTACAATTAAAATAATGGAGAGCTAATCATATTTACTCACACACTCTAGATTGATCTAGTATTTTAATATTTATCCTCCTTAACTCAATCTTCCACTATATTCATTGAATGAGGGATATTTTCCACCTTAAAAACCTTATATAAGTTTATTAAACTTTCCCAACCTTTTTATCAAAAATTTCGAACAAAAAACATTAGAAGAACCAATAAAAACACCCGAGTTGTGTGCATAATATGGAGAAAATCACCTACAGACATAGTATCTAGGATGAATAATAGCTCCCAGAGACTATAGTCACTCCCATACCATTGGCCTCCTGGTGACTAAGAGCCTACAATCGATCTGTCCAAGTCTAACTCCCATGAACTATAACTTAATTTAGGAAAAAACTTCTCCTCTTAGTCCAAAACCTGTTCATGCTAGCCTTCACTCACCTCCTGAGCCTATAAGGTATCTATAAACATATGTCAAGACTCTAATAACCATAACAAAGTTTCAAAAATTATTCAGTCTCCCTATGCAGGTAGCATGAAGTCATCATATGCAACTCATAATCCTTCACCTTTCAATTTGCTGCTCAACTTCAGGGTATGGACATGCAACTTTGAGACACTATTCCAAACAAAACATGCCTATACATATCATAGAAATGATGACTAAAAGGATGAAACAATGCTAAGCACTAGTTGAAATCAATGGAAACACTACAATGCCAACAAGCTCCCCATTTGACATTGATGTCAACCACTTTCTTCTTGAATCTGATCACTGAAGCTGAGTTGAATCTCTCTCCCCCTTTGAAATGAATAGCAAGGGGAAAAACACATCAAGGCCAACACCATGCATTCTCCAAACTAAATATGCTCTGCCTAAACAATTAATTGGCTGCAACCGAGTCAAAGTATCTTCTAAACATGATGATAAAATGATAATCAATGGGATACATGGTTGAAAGAATGAACACAGTGTCAATGATGCCAACACTCCTCTCTATAAGATAAGCATGTAAAAAAATTACATGAGTTGTCAACATGTATCTATCCAATATCATGCATCCTCTTATGTTGAAAATGCTCCCCCTAAGCATGTAATGGATTAGAAAACACACTCTCTTTGTTGTTTCTAAAACACTATCACTTTTCTCCAATAGGCTTCCTTGCCAAGTGCAAGAAACTACTCCTCATGGAATAAGACTCAAATTAACTTTGATCAATGATATGCAATGAAGTGTTATACAAATACACGACTTCAAAGGGAAAATACATGGTTTTGATAAGAATATAAGAATGTCATATGACTCCTCTCTAAACATACCTATCACCAACCAATGACTCTATGGACCCAATTTCACATCCTTCACCCAAAATGATAAGGCTACATCAATGTTATACAAAATAAGACGCGACTTGGACAACCATTAACCCTTACATAATTGATTTGATAACTTTTACAATACACGCTACACACAATGTGTCTCTCCATGAGAAATACACCAACAATATGAGAAAATAATGATACGTGGCTTTTACAACTGCACAAGTGTGCTCTCCTTTATACAAGCCCAATACAATGATATGCATCAAATGCATGACATACATGAGAAATGATATAAGATCTATTTGCAACAACAACAATAAGAGTACTATACATGCCATATGATAGTACATGTCTACTCTTAACATCAACCATAACCAATGAATTCAACAATAAATAAAACTTATCAACATCATATCAAATACCAGCAATGATCTCCACTAGAAAGAACCATATTTTGCATAGGCATCTGTAATGTAATCATATAACAACAACACAAATAACATGACATAATGATAGTAGCATATACATACACATCATTGGTAAGTAGTAAAGCATCAATGAGGCTAAAAAACAAGCATCAAACTCTAGGAGCACCTTCTCTAGCTTCAGAAAACAAATCAACAAACAACATAGGACAACATAATAGAAATCTATCCAACATCATCAATGCATGTCCAAATAAATAACGCATCTGAGAAGAAAATAAAGAGAATAATTCAATGCAACAATAGCAACAACATAATATTTCTATAGATATCTGACAACATCTCATCATCTCCTTAGCCTCATCATATCAAGGTCAACACAATCTCTAACATATATAAATATCCAAATTCCTCAAGCAGCAAAAGAAAATCAATCTCTCGAACCCAAAATATTTAGGCAACTTACATACTTTCATGATACTCAAGAAAAAACATACTCTCTCCATGCATCAACAACAATATACCTCTTATTCAATGCACACTCTAGGTGTGTCAACTCCAACATACCATAATTTCCTTGAATAGCAACCACACATGCAACCAAAACAAACACTTACTCTACAATATAAAGAAAGTGCTTATGATCCAATAAGTGCATAACTAGCTCCTCCATAGCGAACACAATTCCATCAATATACTGGACCATTGGAAGCAAAAATTCTCCCCCTCAGTATGTGATCCTCCATCAAACCTTCATGCTCAAAATACTGATCACATATACTCTAAGAATATTCACACACAATAGGCCAAAATACATAGTTTACATGTCCTCAAAACTATAACATAAAAATGAACCTATAGTTTCTCTCAAGCTATATATATATATATATATATATATATATATATATATATATATATATATATATATATATATATATATATATATATATATATATATATATATATATACATATGTATATGTATATGTATATATATATATATATGTATATATATATATATGTATATGTATGTGTGTATGTGTATGTGTATGTGTATGTGTATATATATATATATATATATATATATATATATATATATATATATATATATATATATATATATATATATATATGTGGCTCATATAACTGCTGAAAAACTGTAATAAAGATAAAATCTAAAATAGAAACAATACTTCAAACCTCATGAACTCCCCCTGGACCCATGCATCATCTTCCAAATATGTTGATTTATCTTCATGAAATATCTATGATATGGTTGCACCTCCAAATATCTACACACAAATCAAGATGTGGCCATATGCTCTCACTGATACCATGCATGCCTCAGTTTTTGGCGGGAGTCTCTTGCTGCCCCTTTCTCATCCATACTTTGATAGGTTGAACTTTGACATGTGCAACACCTTCTTTCTTCTTGTTTGGTTGGACTTGTACTATCTTCTTTCTTGACTGGGTTTCCTATAATACATTGGAAACTTGCAATATTTCACCTTATGGTCCTTGTTGTCACACACAAAGAACCTTATATGACCAATGAACAAGGGGATATATCCATATCTTATACTGATTCATTTTCTACTCACATATTCCCTACAGTCAATATCCCTATCACCAAAATCATTTCATGGGTAACAATAACTAGAAAAAGGACTATTATACTTGACTATTGATGGTTTTCATGATTAGGGAAATCTTCCTTGCATGTATGCTTGAGGCTACTTCTCTTTTTGCTACTCCTTTTGTTGAGAGGACTTGATCTCTTTACTTTTGTAATTTGATCCTATATGTCCAAATTTTTGATAGATGAAACATTTGACATTTCTCATTACGAGATAAATATATTTTCTTCGATAATGTACCTTTCTTGGTTGATTCTTTTGTTCCTTTCTTGGATGTTGGTCTTTCTGATGATTCTCCTTTTTCGCATTGCTACTATATGCTTCAAAATTTTCTGATTTTCTTGTAGTTGCTTGAGCTCTAGATCTAATCCTTTTTAAATATTCTCTTGCAAAGTTTCCTCCAAATTTCATTCTTTGACATTGATCTTCCTTTTCCTTGTACTGATTCCTCTTTCCTTCCTCGATTTTCCTCACCTCCTGTAGTTGAGTTTTCAAATCAAAGATTTCTTCCTTGTAGGCACACTCCTTTTCATAAAAAATTAAAATAGCTTTCACTAATCTTTAGTCTCAGTTGTGAGCCTTTTAATCTCAAATTTTAGGGCCACTATCTTGAATTTAAATTCAAACCTTTCCAACATTTAATTTTTTCTTCCAAAATCCTCTTGTTTTCCTTCTAAATCAATACTTGATTCACTACTTCTATTATTGGTGCTTTCATCTTTGTCTTGTGAGCTATCAGTGCTTTCATCTTCTTTCTGTGAGATACTTGATTTGCCACTACTATAATTGTAGAATATTTTGCATTTTTCTTCTCATCCACATGAGAGTGGTAGGGTCCATCAACCTTATCCGAGATCTACAAGTTTTCTCCACAATGCATACTCTCAACTTGTCCAACATGTCTCTTGCAGTATCACATTGTATCACATAAATATTGTTAGACCTTGAAAGGCCATGAAAAATAACAAGTTTAAACATATCATTAAAATAATTTTTCATTCTATATTCTATTGAAAACAAAATATTTTAATCAAGAGATAACAAGTACGTATCTACTTTCGCCTTCCATATTGCAAATTTATCTCCATGAATAATTAGAACTCCTTGTTGATCCATTTCAAAAAAAAAATTGTAATTTTCACCAACACTCCCTAGATCTACTCTCCAACGACTAAGCTACAAACAAGAGCCCTACTCTGATACCACTAGTTAGAAAAGTAGATCACTACTAGCGGGGGGGGGGGAGTTGAACTGGAAGAGGATGACACATACAAATTTCACCAATTTATAAACTTGTAGCCATTCATAATTAGAAATAGATAAAGAGAAATTACAACATCAAATTTAAACAAAAAACCATAAAAACATGGTGGAAATCCTCAAGGGGAGAAAACTACCTACTACTGTTGTGTTAATTCTCGTTTACTTATTATTATCAATCAAATCTTTACATATTTTCAGCTAGCCACCACTAGCTAGGAGCCACGACCCCTATGGATAGTATTTCTACTCACCACTTGCTAAGATGTCTCTACTCACACAACTTTGGAGGCCACCATATGTTAAAAGCCATCACTACCATCAAGCCTCTCCCAGGAACCACTAAACTATCTAGCCACCACTAGATGGATATGATACTCCATATATATTATTTTGTCAACCACCACTAGCAAGGATCCACCTCTCATATCTTGTTCAACCAATGCTGAATGGAAGCCACCACCTCCTCTAACTCTCAAAGCCACACTTTCATTCATTTTTAAACTATACTCCAAGGATAACTTCACAACTCAACAAAAACACATTAATTTTTTTCAAAATATAAAATCTATCCAAAAACAATCCATGTATACAAAACAATAATTTGACGAATGCGCTAGTTGAAGATTGCTGACTGTGAAACATAGTAAAAAATTATCAAAAATATTCAAAAATAATCAACTGCATTAGTAAACCAACATGTTTTAAAACAGATTAATATTAATATTATTAAGCATTTAATTAAACATCAATGATGGGTGAGCATGGTTGAACCATGGGTGAACATGGCTTATTTAATTATGGGTGAACAAAGCTATGTTTAACAATTGTTTGACTATGGTTGAGCACAATTGATTACAGTTGTCCATGTTAAACATGTTTAAACATCATTGAATATTCTTTTACTATGAATGGATATGGTTAATGGTTCTCTAACTATGGTTGATCATGATTCACTGTGGTTGAACATGGTTTGCCTATATCTGACCATTGTTTGATCATGGTTTGAATATGTTCAACCATAGTTGAAGATGATTGAGTAAGGATGACCATGGTTTGAATGTGGTTTGAATATGGGTTACCATATTTGATGATGGTTTGCCTAACGTTGACCATGATTTCACTACATTTACCATTACAATGGTGGTTGTTGATGGTTAACCATGATTTTACTATCGTTAACCCATGCCACCCACTAGAGGTTTGCCGTAGTTAATCATGGTTGATCGTAATTGATATATTATATTACATATTAAATTATTATTACATATCATTCGCATTATTATATTATCATCAATCACCATATTACATATTACATTATATTACATATCGACTACATTATTATATTATATTACATATATAATATATTATGTTTTTGATAGTAAAACATGAATGTGAGTAATAATTTTATTAACAACATTAATATTAATATAAAAATGAAGTGTTACATATAATATTATTATTTCATTAATAAAATAATTAAATTATAATTAATGTAATATTATTAACATAATAAAGTATTTTTCACAAGGGAAAAATTTGTAACTTTTCATTAATATGATAAGTTACATGTTACATATGCTGGTAGTATAAACTACGTAACTGTCATCAAACCATCAAGTGTCCATAATAGACGACCATAAGAAACTAAAAAATACATACTGTTGATACAAGTATCAGTCACATATATCATGCCTATAATTTCGGTGCATAACTTGCAGGGAAAAAGATAGAAAAATGAAAAAATATACACAATAGCTAGTAGATAGTCCATGGGAGATAAACCAATACCAAAATAATCTCCCAAAGTAGGTTGTTCGAGCAAAAAACCCTGAGATGTGGTGCCTCATCCATAAAAGGCCGATGATAAAACCTGAATATTTGTTCTCCAATCTGCTCAATAAAATGCCATGTTCCCCAGTTCAGCTCCGCGGCTTCTTTGGACAGCTTATCAGCCACTTTGTTCCTAGTCCTGTAAATGTGTGCCACAGAAATTGAGTTAAATAAGAGCTTGAGATGATGGACCTCCCTCAGAAGTGCAAATAGTGTGTGCGTGTGGCAATGAGAAACTTCATTGAACCAGTTGATCAAAAGCAGAGAGTCCCCAAAAATCTAAATGGAGTTGTAGTGAATTTCTCATGAAAACATCAATAGAAGTCTAAGGCATTGTAGTTCAGCATAATTTTTCGATCCAGGACCCAGTCCCATTCTGATTTGGTAATGGTGATGATCATCTAGATGAAGGATAGCACCCCCCCCCCACATCCTTGCGGGTTGGACGCCCCATCAAAATAGGCCCAAGGTCTGCTTCGATCAATCAATTCAGGGACAACCATCGGGGGTGGTTTCTGTTGTTCATCTACAGGCAGGAGGTTGTATGTTGCTATGATGGCGGCACAAATTCGATCACCCAAAATCGGTTGGCTGTTAAAAATGTATCTATTGCGGCCAATCCAGATTTCCAGGCAAAAATCAGAGGTAGGTTGCGTAACTTAGTGGAATTTGCACTAAGTTCTACCAAATAGTCCCAACATCAATCAGTGAAGCACCCTTCCAGGGGGAGTGACATCACAAGTTTTATGTCACCAAAACCCAAATGGCCGATATAACATTACAGTGAAGGAAAAGGTGCGAGGAGTATTCACAATTTGAAAGGCATTAGCAGCATCGCGAGGGTCCATTAATGGCTCGTCGGTGGAGGAAATCCATGCTGGGAATGCAGTTATTTAATATGCACCAAAAAAGGGTCTTGTGCTTGTGCGACGCCTTTAACTTCCATATGCTGCGCCACCAGCAAGCCTTGTGTGGCAGCTCTTTATGTTGAATGAGTGTCAGATATCCAAGTTTTGGGGCATATTGTCCACATGGAGAGTATGCCCATATTAGCCTGTCATCCTGTTCTGTGAGCCTGATGTTTGATGCTCTTAATGCCCAAATGTAGTTATTCCAGATCCAGAACCCATCTCGTGGAATTTTGAGAAATTTGGCCGACAACTAGGCTTGACTCATCCAAGAAGTGTGAATCAGGTCCACGATTTGTGCAAGGTAAAGGATTTCTATGCGGGCCAGACGTTCCCGCAAATAATCTGGTAATTTATAGAATACACCACTACCAGACCAAGAATCGGCACCAATTCTCACAGATGAACCAGATTCAATTTGCCATGACAATCCACGCTGAATGATATGTGTGGCCTTTGTGACAGCTTTCCAAATGATTGAAGCCCCAGTGTGTGACCCAATAATAACTAATAATAATATTATTGTTATTTTATTTTTATAATTGTTATTAATGTTATATAAATGTTAATATTATTAATATTATAAATTTAATAATATTAATAATATTAATACTATTATAAACTTGCTAAAATTAATAATATTATTATATTATGTTTTTACTATCACACCATATTAAATGTTAGTAAAAATGTTATTAATAACATTAATATTAATGGAGTGAACTAAGGCGGGAAACCCAAGGTCTGTAAATCTCTGAGGAAACATGGTAGCTGCAGGTGGAGGGAGCTCAGATCCATCCTATCATACTATTTTGATTCACAGAGGAAAAAAAATCTAAGGGTGGGCTCGAAAGTGTGCTAGTAAGTCAGATGGGAGTGAATCTGGAACTTGCTAGACTCAAGCGATAAACATGAAGTTAAATGGCACAAATCTTGATGAAGGAAAAAATGAAGAGGAAATAGAGGAAAAGAGGTATGAGTAGTCAATACCAAAAGGAGGTTGTAGACCTAATTCAGAAAAGACACCAAAGGTGGTCCTGAGGGACTCGAAAACCTAAGCCCATAGGGAATGCATGAATACATATGCGGTAATTTGCAAATTTATGGGGATGTGGCCCTGTGAGAAACTTCTCAAATCTTGGATTACATATTTATGGAAACCAAAAGGGGAGGTGGACCTTCACCTCAGCTCAACAGGTTTATTTACAACTTTGTTTTCTAATCTTGAAGATAGGGATAGAATCTTTGAAGGAGGCTCCTACTTTCCATCATCAACAAGATTATACAAGTGCCCCTTGAAGGAGAACTTCACTCCAGAACAAGAAAATTTCACATCTGTCATATCACATCCAGCGCAGGATTTTGAAATTGAAAGATAAGGAAGGTAAGAAGGTCCATTACCATCAGGAAATAGAGCACACACTGGTCCAACACCTCCAGGATATTACATATGAACCTCGAGGAGACATATCAGGGGTCATTAGGAAAATCCTGTAGAATATTCCTAAAATAATCACATATGAGTAGAGTGATAATCTCATACGTCCAATATTGTTGGAGAAAGTAGAGCAAGAGGAGCAATATATGCCTAATGGCAAAGCACCTGGCCCGGATGTCTTCACAGTCAACTTCCTCAAAGCATGTTGGGAAATTGTGGGTCGTGAGATAGTTGAGGTAGTCAAATATTTCTGTAAACTGACATCAATTCTAAAATCCCTAAATGCTACTATCATAACTTTTATACCCAAAGAAAAAGAAGCCAACATATAGATAGGTTTAGACATATTGTGCTATGCAATGTAATCTATAAAATTATCACAAAAGTCATTGCTAATAGGATAAAACATATTCTCCCAATTATGGTTTTAGAGGAACAATCGATATTTTTGGAAGGAAGGAAGATCCTTGATAATATAATCCAGGACCATGAAATCATTCACTCCCTCAAAGCATAGGAAAAAGTGGGAATGATTATGCAGTTGAATATTTCTAAAGCATATTATCAGCTAAATTGGGAATACCCGGAGAACCTTTTAAAGGCCCTTGGATTCAGGCATCATTGGGTCCAGTGGATAATGTTGCTTGTCTCCTCTAATAGTTTCTCAATCTTGGTCAATGGGGCCCCGAAAATACCTTTCTCCCCCACAAGAGGCCTAAGGAAACGAGATCCTTTATCTTCCTTCCTTTTTGTTCTCACCATGGAGGGCTACAACAGAGCCTTTAAAGCTGCAACTGCTGCAACAGATATCAAAGGATTGCACCATTATGCAGAGTGCAAGTCGACCACCTACCAATAATTTGTGGATGACACAATGTTACATGGAGTCCACTTAGTAAAGGAGGCAAGATCCTACAAAAAAATCCTCAAGGATTTCACAACTTCCTCAGTTATGGAAGTCAATGATTCGAATTGCATAGTTTTCTTTTATAATACTCATATTGCAGTGCAAATAAACCTTTCTCTCATTTTAGGATTTACAAGGAAATCCCTACTGATCCAATACTGATCGATTAAAGTGCTTAAGCAGTTTGATTAGTTTGTCCTTTAGATTGACTGTTAACTGAAGTATGCTTTAATGAAAAATGACATAAACCAGCAGCATAAATGAATTAAATAACAACAATAATCAAAGAGAAGAAGAGGCAAAAAATTTGATGATGGAGTTCGTCCATCCTGGACTACATCTTCGAGTCCGCTTTTAAGTGGGCATCCGTTTTTATTAGGATTGATCTTGAAGAATATTTACACTGAAATGGAATGGAAATACTGTGCTCAAAGGCACTTCTGAACCCTGTAAACAGAAATTACTCTTCCTCGCCTTTCCGACGCCTATCTCCATGCTCAATTCTGACCACCGACAGCTGAGCAATGCTGCAAACAAAATCACCTCTAACCTTATGAAACTGCATTCCAAAAGCACTATGCCTTCACAAAAATCCAAGATGCCCTTTTCATGAATAATTCTATGGCTTTTATAAGCTGCCTCGAACCTTCATATACTTTAATTAGCAATTTTTTGAGAATTTCATGTGGTAAGGTCTCGAATCCCTTATCAATTCCCTAAACCTAGGGATTAAGTTGATATACCATAGCGCTGAAATTAAATTCAAAAACCCATTTTTAAACATTATAATATAATATAGACCGGGCGGGCTTGCAAACTAGGCGGAGTAATTAAAATTGGATATGTGAACAGAGGTTTTATCCGGCTATTATGGTCGATCCCAATGGTTAGGCTAATCGGCTACACCTGACGTCTTAACTCCGCAGTTTTTAACACTTGTCACATGGTGTTAGTATGAATCCTTTGTCGAAGTGTACGAAAAAAGACCACTTTAGCTACGCATAACTAATAGCCCTAACATCAAATGTGGCTGCCAATATCTTCAGATCTGCGGTTAGTTGATCAAGACAAGAGCTGCAAAAAACCAGATCTATGCATAGAAAGACATTAAGCAGTAAAAAGAAGGGTTTGCTCCATATATCCAATAGACAAGACAAGAACAATTTTTTGAAAGAATTTTTGTATTAAGGGCACCTGGGAGGAAAACAAGAAGATGTTTCCAATTCTCCTGAATGGGATGGGTTCTTGGAAGTCCTCAACACTTCAGATCTAGCATTTCTCTCTCCTGTTGGTGTAGAAAACCCAGACAAAGATAGAACTCAAAGGGAGCTCACACAACAAATAATGGAAAATATGACAATGATAATGGCTCAAAGTGAGACCAAGAGTTTAGATCCAGAGTGATCTAATAGGCAACAAAAGGTGAAGAGTGGTAGGAAAAACCTTCCTATTTATAACAAAATATTGGGTCATTCTAGATCTTGGTGCATGATTAAAATAACATTAACCAAATCTAGATCCACCTTTTATGGAATATTTTATTATATTTGTTTGAGGGAAAAAGTATTTGACTTGGGTCAAATCCCTTTATTTGTGAATAATAAATAAATAAATGATTTATTTATCATTTTAAGGAAGTGGTTGAAGGATAATCAAATAAATAATGATTTATTTAATTATTTATGGGTGATTTAGTCATATTTAATAAGGAATATTATTTAAATAAGATTTAAATAATTATTCCTAGAAAATAATAAGATAAATAAAGATTTATCTAATTAATTTCTTTGTTTTGGGTTAAACATGACCAGGAATAATAATTAAATTATTGTTTAATTAATCATTCCTTGAGGAAAATCAAACAAATATAGGTTTGTTTAATATTTCCTTTTGGGGTTTCCTGTTTAGACCATAAACAACCTAATAAATGTGTTTTATTAAGTTATTTTACATAGCAAAAGCAATTTTACTTAGGGTAAAATTGGTCTTACATGGTGTACTTGGGTCCATCTAATGATAGTAGGTTAGATGACCAAAAAATGGTGTAACACATGGTTTAACACACAGTATATACACGCGGTTTTACAACAGCGGTCAACCACAACTTCGACACGGTTTTCAAATCTGGTCACACATTACAACTTCCGATGCGGTTAGGTGCTGACAGCTAGCGGTTATGAAGTGTTGTGGTGGGTTTATTATAAGGTTTTATATAATGTTTCAAAACTTATAACCCGAAACTTATAACTACGGGTTTTACACCATGGTTTTATTACAATGTGTTAAAACCACATCACCCGAACCTTGTAATAAGGTTTTTGGCATAGATTTTTATAATGTGGTTTGAATATATTTGCACTAGGACTTAGACTTAGGGTTTTTAGCATAGTTTTAAAATTTATGAATAGGACTTAGGATTTTAGGTTTAGGTTTTTAGACTTATGGTTTAGGACACCATAGGATTAGAGTTTTAGGAATAGGACTAAGGTCTAGCTATTAGGGTTTAAATCTAGGTTATATTTTTACAAGTAAGGTATTTCCTTTCTTAATCCATTACATCACCATTATAACCTAAATTCGAAAATCTTGACGACCATAACATTTGAAGAAATTTTCAATGACGAACTGAACCATGATAATTTTGAGGACGACATTGACGAAACTGACCGATTTGGAAACTGATCTGGACATCGAACTACTGGAGTTGACTTGGATATTTCTACTGAACTGTAACGATCAAGATCCTCCTGGATCACCTACTATCAAAATACTTGGGATTTCCTCTAATAGATAAAACATGCAAGAAATAAACTTGGGAGAACCCAGTAGAAAAATTACATCACAAGGTCAGCCAGTGGACCTACTGTGCTATAAATCACACAGGTAGGCTAGTGCTAACCAAATCAGTTATGCAGGAAACCCTTATGTTTTTATTATTGGTGCTCCCAACTCCTAAAGGTATTCTCAACAAAATAAATTAAATTCACAGGAAGTTCCTTTGGAATGGGGTAGAGAAAAATAATAAATGGCCACTGGTGAGTTGGGATAAAATTTACAACCCAAATTCCTAGGGATGGTTAGGCCTTATAGACCTAGAAAAAATGAATGTTGTTTGTGGAGCGATGATGGATTAAAGATATTAAGGGAAGCATTTTGGAAGGCTAAGTACGCTCCACATTTTCACCCTCAAGCTTTAATCAGATTTAATGACAGGATGATGTGATCCACCTCATGGAACCAAGCCTAGAAAAATAGGAGATTGATACAAGAGCACTATTTTTAGGAGGTAAGGAATGGTTGGAAAACACTATTTTTGGAGGATGCATGGAAGAAAGAAACACAACTAGTTGGACTAGAGCCAATTGAACTTTAGGAGGCACTACAAGCATAAGGAAATATGATGGTTCATCAATACTTAGACTTGGAGGGACATAACAAAAAATGGAGACAACGGTCCAACCTAAACCAATTTTCATAATAGTAGCTAGCCCAAAGTTCCCAAGGTCTAAGAGAATATATTTAGCTCAAGAGGATATCCATTCGGAGGTGGAGGATCAACTCTAATGGGGGAGACAGGAAGGTAGACATTTTACCTTAAAGGAAGCTAGAAGATATCTTAGTGGCCCAACCAGATATTGAAGGGTATAACTGGAGTAAGATATGGTCATCTCCGCAATGACCAAAAATCAAAATATTTATTTGGTTGGTAATGCACAAAAAAATTCTTACTTGGGAAAACCTCTGTCGTAGAGGTTTCTTAGGCCCATCAAGATGTAGCCTATGTCAAAGGAAGATAGAAACTATCAACCATCTATTGAGTAGTTGTGAATACACTGCTGCACTATGGGACTGGGCTACTCAGGTCTTTTGGTAGTCATATAGACAAAGAGATAGAATTCAAGAAACTTTCAATAATTGGAGAGAAGTATTGAAAGACAAAGCGGAAAGTATTTACTAGAGCCTAAGTCCTGGATTTGTAATCTTGGCAGCATGGAAAGAGAGAAATCACAGGATATTACTGGAAAGATCTTCCTCAACTTCATAATTGATCTCCCAAATCTTGCAGAAATCCATGAAACAATCCTAAGATGTCGAGATTGTATGGAAAAAAATAATCCTACAGAGAAAGAAAAAAAATCTTGGAGACCTTAGGCTTGCAAGGGTTTCAACCTTTTTTACATAGGAGAAAGGAACAATGAGTGTCGAGAATGACTGTGTCCTACACACCCCCAACGTATGGTTTTATGAAGCTAATTTTTGATGGGGCCTCGAAGGGAAACCTGGGCCATGTTGCTGTGGGAGGGGAAATTCAAGAAAACACTGGTAAAATCCTCAGACTATACTTCTCAAATCTTGGCATGACGAAAAAAAAAGCAACAAAATTTCTGGCTTTGGAACAAGGGCTAGACCTGTTGATCAGAGCCAATATTCATCAATGCACAATAGATGGAGACTCATATATGGTAATTAGGGAAGCTAGAAGGCTACATTGTGGCTTGACGATGCACTGACACATCAGACAGATCATTCAAAATATTCAAGGACACTTGGCTCACATGTAGTCCACTGATTTCAACCTCGTCCGTTGATTTGCCAACATGTTGGCGGAGAGGCCGGAGAATGAGGGGGAGAAAGAGCTAGAAGCCCAGGGGGAATACGTTTAGGAGGATCTTCGACCTGGACAACTAAAGAATGATTTCGATCACATCATTGAGCTAGACATGGGAGCCAACAAGTAGAGAAAAATAGACATTGTGGAGCCGGGTACACACCCCGGGTGGTAACAATCCTTAAGAATTATTTCATGACCATCAAGAATCAGATGATACGGTCGAATCGTTACCAACACAAGGGATGGTTGTTACAACCAAGTGGAGTTGGAAGTATCCAAAGATATGGTACGTGGAAAATAAAAAAATGGTGAGGTGGAAATAGATGAGGGTACAACCATGGGTATGCAATCCCCTCTCCACAAATACAACAGTGATTATCTATCGAAGTACTGGTGCTCACAGTTAATTCCCATGTAAAATTATGTAATAACAAAAAAATATCGGTTAGAGCAGACTCAGGAGAGGAAGCAGTCCACATGGATGAATATGTGCAAATCGTCACACCCCATTCTGGTAATAATGGAAAAAATAATCAAGTTGCAGAGTAGTGGGGCTTCCGAGCTTTGGGAGCTCGATGAAATTTATTACATCAATTTTTGCTTTTTCCCTCACAGTGTTTTATGGCTTCTCAAGATAGATAATTTCTATTTGGTGCAGATAATAAAAAATTCTTATAGGAGTATGGAGTGTGGGAGAAACTTTTAACGCAGGGGAAGGACAAGAGACAAGTATTCATCAACCACCCCTCGCGAAAGAACAAGAATGGAGATTTCAGGATGGGAGGCTGCACATGCCTATGTGGGCCTTGTATTGGAAGTAGGAAATTCCGTTTTGGAAGTTAAAGAACAATAATTCTGGGTGCTAAGGGAAAACAAATTAGAGGGTTGCATGGAAAAGGAGGTTGACTAGGTGAAAGATACATGCGTCAGTCAGACTCGGGAAATGCTTTATCATAAAACTGTGGACACATCATGGCATATGAAGATGCTGATGGGAAAATTTATAGTGGAGACTAGTTCTCAGGGAACCTAGTCATGATAGTTCGACACCCTTCAGAGGAGAGTGGAGAGGTTGGAAACACACCCGTGCACACTGGTATACATCGAACTCCGTCAGAAGGACCATACTAATTCCTTAGAGAAATTTTATGACACATTAATGCATTGTGTTCATCACCTGGATATCATTCCTAGTAATGGGGACGACTAACTAGCTATTGTATGTTGGGTCTGCATGTGTAGCACAAGAGGGGAGCCATCGTGTCAAGGTAGCGACCAAGACCCTCTAGAGCAAGTTGAACCCCCTGTGGGTGATGACCCTAAAAACTAATTAGATATTATATGTCTCTATTATGGTTTTGTATATGGTTTTTATAACTATTATATAGTCTCGTCATGTCTAACATTGGTAAGCTTCTAAATTATGTAAGGGACGAGCCGCGGGGATGGAAGATAAAATTTGTTAGAAGTCATAGAAAAATCTAGAGCTATTTTTATAGTTGTAAATTTTGTAAAAGTTGGTCTAGGAAGAAAAACATATATAATGTCATACCTAGGATACTGATGAGAATATGGCTATATGGAAGCTGGTATAGTTTCCAAACAGGTAGACCAGCTGCAAAAGACTATGTATGTAATGTTGTTTTGAATGATGAATAGAGGTCCCACTACTTATGTACAAAACAAAAAAAAACATTAATATTAATAAAATAAATAAATTGTTACATAGAATATTATTATTACATTAACAACATATTTACCTTATAATTAATGCAACATCATAAATATAATAAAGTATCATTGCAACATGTATAAATTATACAAACAATATGTATACCAATGGATTCAATCCGATCATGCAATATTCTATAGAAATATACTGAATCCTTCTACAATTAATTTACGGAAATTAAACACGATCACAAAATCACACCTAGTAAGAGAAAGAATCAAATCCACAACACATGAAATTTTATGGGGAAATCAGTCTGCTCAAAACCCCTCTATCTGTATTGTATAAAACCAAGGAATCAAGAAACAATACAATGCACTCTTCTCACAAGAGTCTGCTACACTCTACCAACTGTCTCACACTGATCCAGACAAAATTGACCAACACTTAGACAATTTCCTGCCTCTGCTCAGCCTGTCTTGCTTGTGCAATTCCTAGAGAAATAAATCCCTATTAATTAGCAAATTCAACCTTCCAAAACTGCACAATACATCATGGGAAACCCTATGGTTTTCTAATTGCGCACCGACAATTTACTAATAAGACAACTGATAGATAACATCCCTTTAACCTCTGTCTCAACCGGGTCTTCATCAGAACTGACATGCATGCAACTATTAATAGTAAGTCATCAATCACTTGAAATATCACTGCATGTGAATTCAATATGATTTAATTCACTTGACCTCTCACTAGTGAAACTATCAGTTACAACTAGTTAGACTGACCTTAACTCACTTAATTGAGTTAACTGATTTCTCATGCATTAAACTAATACTCTAACTGCAACTTGGACTCTAAAACAAATAGAATAACTTTACATGCCTCACCAACCACCCTCAACTCGAATTTCATGTCTATCACACTCAGTTAACTATTACAAGTGATTATGAGATAAGATTACAATTTATTGTCCAATTTAATTAAGGGAAAATTAAATTAGACACACATTTCTTGTTGACTTTTCAACATTCCCTCTCAATAAGAAAGGGATTATCAGCTACCCTGATCTTGCCTCTATGGTATTCAAATTTTCTCTTGGCGAGCACCTTCGTCAGAATATCTACATCCTTATCCTCCGTGGGAATGTACTGAAGTAACATAATGCATCTTTGAACAAAATCTCTGAGATGGTGGTATCAGATGTCAATATTCTTGGACCTGTCATGGAATATTGGACTAACCAAGAGTTTTATGCAACTCTGGTTATTACAATGTATCACTGTTGGATCCATATGATGACCAAATAAACCAACAAGTATCTTCCTCATCTAGATGGCCTCACATGCCTCCTGATTGGCTGCCATGTACTCTGCCTCAGCTGAACTGAGTGCAACTGATCTCTGCTTCCCGCTGTACCAAGAAACTGCTATCGATCCTATACTGAAGATCCCTCCTAATGTGCTCTTCCTTTTTGATGGACTACCTACCCAATCTGCATCGGTGAAGCCTTGAAGCTTCACTCCCTCTGTCCGTATGTACCATAATCCATACTCTGTAGTGCCCCTGAGATATCTCAAGACATGCTTCCCCACCTTCCAAAAGAGTTTGGTCAGCTTAACCATAGCTTGAATAAGCTGGTTAATTGCGTAGCATATGTATAGTCGTGTGTTCACCAAGTACATGAGTGAACCCACAAGCTTCCTGTAAACTGTAGCGTCCACTACCTCACTTGAAGTAGCATCCTACTTCCTCCAGTTTCTTGTAAGAGGAGTATCCATGGGTTTACAACTCTCCATTTGGAACTTCCTTAGAATCTCTTTGGCATAACTTCCTTCAGCAACAAATAGCTCCCCATCTCGATGCCATATCTCCAAACCAAGGAAATAGTGAAGGAGTCCCATGTCCTTCATCTCAAAATCTCTTGCAATATCCTCTTTACAAGAAGTTATGAGCTCCTCATCACCTATCATAATAAGATAATATACATAAAGTAAAATAATAAGAAGATTTACCATCAACCAAAATCTGGTACAGGTTCGCATGCGCTTCAATCTTTGTGAAGCCCAACCTGGTGAAATAGCTATCAGTCCTGGTGTACCAAGCACGAGGTGCTTGCTTCAGCCCATACAGTGCTCTCTTGAGTCTGCACACTTGCGAATCCCTGTCAAAGGTCTCAAAACCTTCTGGATGCTCAAAGTACCCTTCTTCCTCAATAACTACATTGAGAAATGTAGTCTTCACATCCATCTGATGTATCTGCCAACCCATCTGCGCTGAGAGTGCAAGGATAGATATAATCGATGAGTACCGTGCAACTGGTGCAAAAGTCTCCTCATAGTCAATCCCCTCAACCTGTGAGAATCCCCAGGCTACAAATCTAGCCTTGTACTTCTCCACACTCCCATCTACTTCCTGCTTCACCTTATAGATCCATCTAGATCCAACCACTGACTTCCCAAATGGTCTTAGGACAACTTCCCATGCACTGTTCCTAACAATGGAGTCACACTCCTCAACCATGGCGTCAACCAAAGTTGGTTGCTGCATTGCTTCCTCAAAAGAGGATGGTTTTGTCACAATACACTTGCTCATAAGAGCCATGTATCTAGTATACCTGTTTGGTGACTGTATGTGTCTGCGCTGTGATGTAGGTGCTCCTACATGTTCTGCCGCATCAAGTCTCAATCTGTCAGCCTCTGTGGTGCACCTCCTACCATGTTTGGTGGATGTCTCTACATGAGTGGTTTCTGCCACTCCATTATCCTCCTCATGTGGATGCTCCACATCTTGAGGTTCATCCTTTGGAACCAAGAGTTCCTCATCTGCATGAAAATCAAACTCCCCCTCAAGGGACAATTGCATGGCTTTCTCCTCATCAAATTTTACATCTCTTCTGACAACTGCCATCCTGCTGTTTGGAAAAAACACCTGATAGTTGTGGAGAGTATCAGTGTACCCCACAAATATCCCAATATCCATTTTTGGTTCTAGCTTTTTTTTGGAATCTTTGGTCACATGGCAATAGAAAAATGAGCCAAAAATTTTAAACTATGAAATATCATGTTTTTGTTTAGGAAATTTAATGTCTTAAATTGCTTACATAAATTATCAACCGATGTTTGTAATTTGATGAAGTGTGGTGCACTATATGTGCTTAGTTAACCTTCTTCTTACTTTTTTGTATGTATTTTACGTTGTTTTTAGGGGGTTTTGTGCTTTATGTCTAAATGTTAATCTCAAGAAATGAAAACTATGAAAGAAATCAATTGAATCTAATGAAATTTAAATGTTTAATACTAACTTTGAAAGAAGGAAGAAAAGGAAGTGTTCTTAAGTTAAAATAATTTGCATAAAAATGAATCAAAAACTATTGAATGGTTAGAATTTGATATGAAAACAGAGTACCTATTCTAATGACTTATAATTTAATATTAGTCATATTCCATGGATATGAATCTTAAAACTAAAAATTGAAATTTCAATGCTACTCTAGATGAAAGAAGATTAAAAGGAAAACAACTAATGTATGTTCAATCAATCTAGCATTCAACATGGAAGTATGATGTAATCACCCTCTTGAAATGATGTACAAGGAACCGATTATACTTTAGTTTTGAAAATTTAAATCTAGGAAAGCAATTAAATCATGTAAAGGAAAACTTAGTAATTTCATAGGTTAAACATTCGAGCACCTAATTTGGAAGTATGACAAGTCACATTCTTGGCCTGATCTTTAGGAACATCCAATTATACAATTGACTAAGGATATTAATCTAGAAAACGGTTCAAAATCATGTAAAAGAAAAGCTCAATGATTGCATAGGTTGAACACTCGAGCACCCAATTTGGAAGTATGACAAGTCACCTTCTTGGCCTGATATTTAGGAGCATCCAATTATACAATTGATTGAGGATTTAATCTAGGAAAGTAAATATCAGAACATGAAAGAAAACTAAACAACTGTGAGCTCCATTGCCTCAAAATTAATCCAATTTGGAAAATAGATAAATATACCTTCTTGAGATGTTTTAGGAAAGCAAGGATTACATAATAATTCTATCATTGATGCTAAGAAAAAATTCATGACTTGATTCTATGATACTAATTTAAAAGCTACAACACAATATCAATCTACTAAAAAATTGACAAAACAGAGTAAAGAATAAAACTAAAATAATTAACGAAAAACCTCATCCTGTGCAGGGGCCCTCTACGACAGAATTGGTCGAGATCCTAGCTGATTATATACACATTAAGCAGATACTGGAACCATGAACATGATCCTTGTATTATGGAAAGAACAGAGTTTAAAGAAATACACAACGTTCAGAAATTACAACCACTGTTTGGTCTTTGCATAACCGGTATTTAAATAAAATAAAACATAACTGCGATGAGCTAATTACACCTACATATGGCTATTCTAACTGAAACATAGAATTGGATTTTGACGAGTTAACTCTTGATTTTCTACGTTAGAGAAAATCAAGAGTTCTTCACTCTTGGCTTACGTCCTTTGACTGGAATTTGACCACGATCATAGACACCCTTTTTTGTCGATTTTGATCAGGTAGATAGGACGAAATCTATGTGTGAATCATTCTAGAGATGCCCATGTGGCTCATTTCTATATTTTCTCCTTAGAATCTGTTAAACCATGAAAGTAGCTATGGAACCAACAATTAGCTGCAGAAATAGGTTGAGTTTTGTAGCTAACTTACAAAAATCCATTCAAATTAAAAAAACATCAGAATATAACATAGAAATCATTTAAATGCATTCCTTGAGATAAAACATGACATTTCTCATTGATTGGAGTGTATGGAATTATGAGAAAGTAAGGGAAAAGTGATGAGAAGGATGTTAGAGAAAGGAAAATTCTGAGGTTCAACATACCCCCACTAAGAAGTCATTGCATGTCCTCATGCAATTTACCAAAAATGTGAACTTCCTTCTCCTATTTCATTTGTTCAGACACTTCTGCTAATGCATCTAGTTTTCTCCTTTTGATTTTCTTTGAAGTGACTGCCATCCTGCGCTTTCTCCTAAGGAGTTTGTATTTTAGATTGATGACTGCCTTGTTTAGTAATTTGTTCTTTATTTTTGACTTCCTGTTATTTTTGTACCACAGTCCTAAGTGCAGGATAGTATTATCACTAATCACTTTCTCCAATTTGTTCTGCTTCTTTCATTCTCTTGTTTAATATGCCTATTCAATATCTCTAGTTCATATATTTCCTGTTTAAGAGTATCAACTAGAGGTTCTGGATTCACTGCTGCATTTCTTTTCTCCAAAGACTCTATGTAATCATATATCTCTTGTTGTATTGGTTATATGCCTGGAGATCTTCTACTGGGACTACCTTCAAAATTATGTATAGGAGAATTTTTAGGGCTATGTAGAGGATAAATATTGATAGGAAATGGTATTGGAGGTTCTTCCTCTAAATTTACAAACTCTATGTCTTGCGGTAGTGTTTTCTTCATTGATCATCAGAGTGTAGAGCTCCTTCTTAGCTGTAGAGGATTTATGTTTTCTCCAAATGTAACCTTGCTCCTCTTTTTTGTTTTACCTCCCATCTTAACTTTACCTTGCTTCTTTTTCTTTGTCAGCTCTACAAAGGTGAGCTCTTCATCATTTTTCTGAAGTGGAGATGCATGTCTGTCTTCCATGTTTGTGTCAATCGTCTTTCTTCTACTTTTTCTGGCCTTGTCTTCTTGAGGTTGCTCTGGTTCATCTTGGAAATGATTTCTGATAAGAAAGTTCTCCCAAGAATCTCCTATACTTTTCAAATGAAATTCAAGAAGTATTTTTACCAACCCATGATGGTGCATAGTATTATCTATAAACTGAATTCTCTTAAACACGTTTGTATACATTCTTTTAAAGCTATTTAGTATAAATAAGGGAAGATTTATTTCACCATTTTCTAATAAATTCATCAACAATCAAATATGATATACATACATGCATCCAAATTTTCCTTCACAGGTGATAAAATTCTGCAGAATTAAAAGCATGTTCCTCCATTTTTTCTTGAGTGTTGAGCTAGGAATACCCTTTCTGAAAACATAAGTATCCATACCTGTATTTTTGAGGACAAAATTCCATGATTCACTGTTAATTCATTTGTTTTTGAAACACCTTTCACTAACCCTTTGGAGTTCCGTGGCTTCAGCTATGAATGCCTCAGTTACTGAGAACTTGATGTCTCCTATCTCAACTTCTATCCCATCAAAAGACCTCGCAAAAGACTTAGTAATCTCTTTGTGGAAGGCATCAAATTTTTCTATAAACTTGAGCCATTTAGCCCTCTGCAACATCTCCCTAATCTGAGGATATCCCTCAATATATTGTTTTCCCACCGATTTTGACCTGACTATCAAAACCATGTATTATGTTGCGAAGAGTCTAGCCTTTAGAATTATCCTTCTCTGTTATGAAGTGAGTTGGATTATGGATCTGATGAAGGACGTCGAGGGTTTGTAGGAATGAGTGAGATGGATTTGGGTTTTGAAGAGACGTAGATGGATATGTTACAGCAACAGGTCATGACCGTTAATCATAAATGGGGGAGTTCATTGTGGACCGTTATGAAACATAATGTAGATGATGTGGTCGGTCTATGATATGATGGAATTCCTAATAAAATCAAATGGTTACATGTCAAGGTAGCATATGATTTTCTACGTTATACATGTTAATGTTTTGACCTTGCTATTAAAATAAATTTTTGTAACTTTACCCTTAGAACTAACCTTTCGTTGTCATTTCTTTGGTGTTGAGTCTTCAGGTACCTTTTAGCATGGTGGTCTTCAATTGTAGTTGTTCAATTCATGTATTCATCATTTTTTAGTAGGCTGTATAAATGTGTCAATGCTGCAAAATGGAATGTACTTCTATAATGGAATGTGGTTGCAGAATGTGGAATCAACTGCAGAATGGAATATCACTGTAGAATGGAATGTGGCTGCAGAAATATGGAATCATCTGTAGAATGGAATGTAACTGTAGAATGGAATGTGGCTATAGAATGTGGAATCAACTGCAGAATGGAGTATGTCTTTATAATGGAATGTAGCTGAAAAATGGAATACCAGCTGCAAAATGGAATGTAAATGCAACATTGAATGTAGTTATGTACTACTTATTGTAGAAAAGAAAGGGAGAAAGAATTTTTGGATTTTTTTTAGAAATGGAATGGAAAATATAAGATGTCAGAATTTCTGATTTTCATCCTGTATTTTCTGTATAAGGATGCCAATCATTGATTGGTTTTCATACTTATACAATTTTTATTTTATTCTTTTATTATATATATATATATCTATATAATATAATATAATATTATTATTATTATTATTTTTAGATAGGAAAAATAAAAGCTAAGTTAGGGAAGAAGAAGGATTCTTCTTCACTAACTTCATATCAATATTATCTTGGAAAATCTTGATAGAATATTCTCTTGAAATTGGCTTATGATATACTTTCAATCGATGTCCATTCACAAGAAGAGGTACCTTTTCTTCATCAATTGTCCTTATCCTGACAACTCCATTGTCAAAGAAATTTTCAATCTCATAAGGCCCAAGCCAATGAGTCTGAAACTTTCCTTGAAAGTCTTTTAACTTTGAATCGAAGAAAAGTGCCCAATCCCCTACTTGAAACTTTTTCTCCTTGATATATTTATAATGTCATTTGGACCTTTTCTGCTAGACTATACTGGTTCTTTGAACTACATCTTGCCTGATTTCATCAAGCTCATTAAGTTGCTCCAATCTATGCTTCTTGGCTTCTGATAAGTCAAGTCCCAATTGTATTTCCATCTTGAAGATTTGAATCTAAAATTCTATAGGAAACATGAATTGCTTCCCATAAAGAAGTTCATAGGGAGTATGTCCTGTTGTATTCCTCCATGTAGTTCTGTAGGCGCATAAGGCTTTAGGAAGCATTTCTTCCCAATCTCTTCTGTGTAGATGTACAATCTTAGTGAGAATTCCTTCAATCACTTTATTGATAGACTCTACTTGACCATTTGCCTATGGATGATAAGGAGTGGATTTTCTGTGCTTGATCTTGTAGTTTTCCACAGGATTTTCCACCAACTTGGATGTAAAATGGGATCCCTGATCCTTCACAATTTCTCTTAGAACACCAAAATGAGTGAAGATATCCTCAAAAATAAATTTAACTTTAGAATTTTCATTAGCGAAAGGAAGTGCTTTATCTTCTACCCACTTAGTGACATAATAAATACATACCAGAATATATTTATTTTGATTGGATGGTGGATTGATTGATTCAATAAAATCCAAAGCCCATTTTTCAAATGGTTTGATTATTACCTGAGGTTGTAATGGAATTTCATCTGAAGGAACAGGTTTCCCCATTCTTTGACAACTGCCACACATTTTGACATTTTCTTTAGTATCTTTAAATATATATGGCCAATAATATCCTAAATGAAGGATCTTATAGGCTGTCCTCTTATCAGCAAAGTGTTCACCACAAGGTTCATCATGAAATGCTTTAAAATCTCAAGCATTCCATCTTCTTGAACACACCTTCTGGTAATGATATCTGGACCTGTTTTATACAATTCATCATTAATCCATGAGTATAGTGTACTTATTTGAATAATTCTTCTTTTCTTTCTAGGAAAGGAGTGTGAAGGTAACTTTCCTGTGACTAAGCAATTAGAAATATCTGCAAACCAAGGGGTTTTAGTTGTTATTGAAAAAATATATTTATCAGGAAACTTATCCTCATATGGAGTATCATTTTTGACATTTTGAATTCTAGACAAGAAATAAACAACTGTATTTTGTTTTCTAGGTCGGTCTAAAATGGTGATATTGAATTCTTCAGGAGTAATAACCATCTTGTGACTCTGCCATTATTATTCATTAAGTATCTAATTACAGAGTGATCTGTATGAACAAAGGTTTCATAGCCGGTAATATAATGTCTAAATTTGTCGATAGCATGAACAACAACTAAGAATTATTTTTCAGTTACAGTGTAATTTAACTCAGTGGGAGTCAAATTATTTCTTGTGTAATATATGGCATAGGGAATCAAATATTTTTGTCCTAATACAACTCCCAGAACTGTATCTAAAACATCCATTGAAATATGAAAAGGTAATTTCCAATTTGGACCTCTTAAGATGGGTGCTTCATAAATTTTTGTTTTTAAAGTTTCAAATGCCAATTGGCAATTAGGATTCCAACTGAATTCACAATCTTTGGTAAGTAACTTAAAGAGTGGGGATGCTATTTTAGTGAAATTTTCTATAAATCTCCTATAATATCCTGTGATCCTAGAAAACTTCTAACATCCTTTTAACAATTTGGAATTGATAACTTGGAGATGCCTTAAATTTTAGATGTGTCAACTTTAATTCCATCTCTTGAAATGTGATGTCCTAAAACAATCCCTTCAGTAAACATCCTGAAGCATTTTTCATGACTTAGTGAAAGATTTTCCTTTTTACATCTTTTAAGAACCTTTTCCAAATTCTCTAAAGCTTCTTCAAATGAATTCCCATAAACTGTAAAATCATCCATATATATCTCTACACAATCATGTATTAGATCAGAAAAAATTCCTAGTACTTCCCTTTGGAATGTTGTAGGTGCATTACACAATCCAAAAGGAAGTACTCGATAGGCATATGTTAGTATGAATCTTTTGTCGAAGTGTACGAAAAAAGACCACTTTAGCTACGCATAACAAATAGCCCTAACATCAAATATGGCTGCCAATATCTTCAAATCTGCAGTAATTTGATCAAGATAAATGCTGCACAAATCCAGATTTATGCATAAAAAGACATTAAGTAGTAAAAAACAAGGTTATGCTCCATGCATCCAATAGACAAGACAAGAATAATATGTTTTAAAGAATTTTATATTAAGGGCACCTGGGAGGAAAACAAGAAAGGTGTTTCCAATTCTCCTCAATGGGATGGGTTCTTGAAAGTCCTCAGTGCTTCAGATCTAGCATTTCTCTCTCTTGTTGGTGTAGAAAACCCAGACAAACATAGAACTCAAAGGGAGCTCACCAAGTGAAAAATAGAAAATTTGACAATGATAATGGCTAAAAGTCAGACCAAGAGCTTAGATCCAGAGTGATCTAATAGGAAACAAAAGGTGACAAATGAATGAGAAAACCCTTCTATTTATAGCAAAATATTAGGTCATTCTAGATCTTGGTGTATGATTAAAATAATCTAGATCCACCTTTTATGGAATATTTTATTATATTTTTTGGAGGGAAAAGGCATTTGACTTGGGTCAAATCCATTTAATTGTAAATAATAAATAAATAAATGATTTATTTATTATTTTAAGGAAGTGGTTGAATGCTAATTAAATAAATAATGATTTATTTAATTATTTATAAATGATTTAGTCATATTTAACAAGGAATATTATTTAAATAAGATTTAAATAATTATTCCTAGAAAATAATAAGGTAAATAGGGATTTATCTAATTGATTTTCTTGTTTTGGGTTAAATATGACTTGGAATAATAATTAAATTATTGTTTAATTAATTATTCCATGAGGAAATTCAAACAAATATAGATTTGTTTAATATTTCCTTTTGGGATTTCCTGTTTAGACTATAAACAACCTAATAAATGTGGTTTATTAAGTTATTTTACATAGTGAAAGCAATTTTACTTAGGGTAAAATTGGTCTTACATGGTGTACTTGGGTCCATCTAATGATAATAGGTTAGATGACCAAAAAATGGTGTAATAGATTGCCCCCCAGCGTGCAAGTGTTAGGAGCAAATCGTATGACCGAAGTACGTTGTAAGAAATCAATCACCAGACATCAAAAGGGAAGTCAGAGAGAGAAATGTAAGGTAGTCTAAGGTGCTAAAGAACTAGACCCTAAGGAGACGAAACTTACAGGTGCAATAAGTCTCTTTTTATGAGATGGTACATGTGCTAAAGGCGGCGGGGGAGGCATACCTATACCCATCGAGAAAAAGTACAAAAGAATAAAGCGTCCAGTAAATAAGGAACTGAACTGCAAAGTACATGTTGGCATAAATATGAGACAGATAAAATATATAATGAGGAATACCACATACATGCTGTGCCTGGGATAACAGCTAGGACTTATATAATAATATCTGAGTAAATGAGATACAAATACAACCCAAATGCCCCCTATAAATGAGGAAGGGCTCACAAAATCTGACTGATACATGAAAATGAAAGAGGTGCTGCAAGCGGCGAAGGCCTAAATTATCAAATTATGGAGCTGCATCGAAGGCTGCAAGGAAGAGGTCATCCGAGCATGTCGGGGGCTACCTGCAGGGCTACCCCCTCATGAGGGTTGAGAAATCTCACACACACCCGAGAATCATCAATAGCTACTGCGGCATCACTGGACCATCAAGAATATGGATCTCGATCATGCTGAAAGGAGCTGGAGCTGAGAAACAATCAAGTCAAAGGGTAATGAGAAATCCCTTTGCCTGATTCGAGGCACCGAACAAGTGTGAAAGCTGGAAACAAGGTACACCGCCCTCTAGACCTGTCTCCTGGAATAAAAACGCTTATGTCGACAGAAGGAGGTCTACCATAGGTGAGGCAATAAGGGATCCTCAACTAAGGCACGAGAGAAAATAGTAGAGTGACTGATAGACTGACACTAATGGTGATGATAAAGTAGGGGATATTGAGTAGCGAATGGATGACTTCCCTTGTTAGAGCATAAAGGGCATAAATGACTTGGCAGCGACTGATACAATATCATGAGGGATAGGGGGCAGTTGGGCTAAAAGCCATAATGTGCAACACGAGGGAGTGACTAAGCAATGAAGGATGGAGGACTATATCGGGATACAACGGGACTCGGGATAGACTCCATGAATGTGATGATGACTCAAATCGGATGCTTTAAACAAGGGCGACTCAATGGTGCTGCCACACAGTAAAGGTCCAGATGGGGGACCATAAAAACATGAGTACAAGGGGGTATCTCATGACGAAAATCGACACGAACAAGGACAAGTAAAGAGGCAAAGTGGTGCCCCCATTACGAGTGTTGTAAGTAAGGAAATTTGATTTGGAGGAGAGTTGAATAGACCCTTCATGGAAAAAATGTGTCCAGGTGAAGTATCAAATCATGAAAAAATAATAGATACCCATTTGAGTGCCCGGTGAGAGCTTTCCAATAGTGCAGACAGTGTGTCAAACAGGACTATGGTTTGGTCGCAGCGGGCGAAAGAAAAATCATGGGTTTCTCTTCTAATAAGGCATTTTCCCTCCAAATGCATTCATTTTCTTATGTAGCTGTGGTGAAAGTAGAGAGGAGAGAAGGCCCTAAATGTTGTGGCGATTGTAGCAGACAAACCGACCGTTGGAATCGAGATCTGTTAGTTGTAGGTAAAAGGCCTAAGCCTACTCTTTCTTTTTGATGGATTGAAAGTTCAGATTAGGGTCCCAAATCTCAGGAAAAACCCCTCCCTCATCTTCATGGTCAGGTTCCACTATTTGGGCCAAAAAATGTGACCTGGGAATCAGGTTTTGGCCTAAAAAGTTTGTCCCAGGATTTGGCCAAAAAGTGTGACCTGTCAGATGGAGGTAATTTCAGTGCTGTTGTGGGCTGAGAGTTGAGTTTTTTGTAATTGGATACAATTTTTTCTATATGTATACTGACAAAGATGATTTTTTTGTGTAGATATGGTAGATATACAGATCAACTGGAGAGAGAGAGACCTGGGTACATTACGGTCGGAGATCTAAGTGGATCAGGGTGTCCGTCGTGCACTGGCTAGGTTTGGGGTTTTGAAATTTGTGGAGAACCCTCTGATGAGAGCTGGGGAGCCCTTGTTGGCCTAGATTGTCAGTTATTGGGATCCAGATCATGAGGTCTTTATAGTGCAGGGGCACAAGATCAAGTTGACAGTCCAGGATCTGTATTTCCTGACTGGTCTCCCACCATTAGGGATGGTGGGAAATAGACAGCCAGTGTTACCGCAGGGGCATAACATCATGGAGTTTGTAGAGCGACATTTTCAACCAGGCCTCCAAGTCAAAGGGACTCGAATACCGATTGGGGATCTAGAGAGGTTAGAAACTAATGCAGTGGCGGCAGCAGTGTTGCGGATCTTGGGCAACCAAGTGCTCCATCACATCACTGGAGGGAAGATGATGATTGTGGAAAAAGTGTTGAGTGGGACCTACTATGGGTGGGCCCAAATGATGTTGGTGTCGTTGAAATGACAGCTGTAGCTTTGTAAGGGGCAAGTGAACCATGATTGCTCGTATGGGACCGTATTGTGCTCCTTTTTCGAGAAGATCCCGACCTTGCGACCTCGTGTACAACTACCAGATGGGGGTCTAAGAGAACCCAGGATGCGTCGGTGGGGGCACTTACTATGTATAGGAGGAGGAGGGGCGGTCGGGCGAGTTTTCCAACTGGAGTTCTTTGCCCATTGGGATAAGATGTCGTTGTACATAGACGACAATCACTATAGTGGGATGAGTTATTATGGAGATCCGGACTTGCCACTTCTGTGTGGTCGAGCATGGGGGCCCGATGGTAAGTGTCAAGTGACTAATATTTTATGTGCATGTGAAAGTGTGTGAATAGTATATATGGTACTGATTCTTATACTTTTGGTATGCAGATATGGCTCCGGTAAAACCGGCCGGATATATGGGATGACTCGCAGTATCAGGAACTATAGGTGCTAGTGGATCGAGAATGGCACAGAATGAGGATATGACCGCCCTCCTGGAGGACATCCATCGTAGATGTGAGGGGCTGCTGACCAGTGTTTCGGAGCGGGGTTGGCAAGACTTAGACGACCAGTACATAGAGCTATGTATTGGGCTACCCTCGGAATGGTGAGGTGTCATGCGGCACATGGCGATGGCTGGTCAGACTGTGCATGATCTATGAGCTACGGGAGCAGAGCCATTGGCTTGGGATCCTCCAAATAGTGATTAGATGTGGGGAAGATGGTGCCCCCTAGTGTATATGTAGGGGCAAGTGGTGCCCCCTAGTTTTGAGTTTTGTTTTTTGTAACATGTTATGGGCATGTCATATGTATCAGAGTAGATGGACTCTAAAAACATGTTGTACGACACACATTATGGATATGCATCGTTTTGATGATTTTGAATTTTATTGTCTTGTGGAAAATGTGTGTGATAAATGCCAATCTAGGACATGGTTTGCAATGCTATCTACATAGTGATTTTGTTCTCTAGGTACATGACTGAAAGTAATGACTCAAAATTCACGTATCAAAAGTTTCACTCGTAAATATCGTCTAAAAAGGATAGGACTATGCACACGATAGACACCATTGAGTTTCATGACAAGAAGTAGGGAATCTAAATGGACATGCAGATGGAGGATGCGATGAGAGAGGGAATCGGCTAAAAGACCACACACTACATCATATTCGGCCTGATTATTGGTGGCAACACCAATGCAGACCCCATTGGAGAGAACGAGGGTATGCAAGGGGGTAAAGATGGCCCAAGCTGCCAAGGCTAGATTCCGGGAATAGCGACTTGCACCATCGACGTAGCCAATATAGGGTGTGGACGGGAGGTCCTGCGGAAGAGTGTCAGAAGACAATAAATGGGAGGGGGAAGAACAATGATGGCAACGTGAGTGCAGAGTAGACATCAAATGACAACTACGGGAGGGAGTAGTCTGGATAGGATGGCTATGACTCATAAACCGACTAGAGGGTGATGTATGAGGGCTACGGTAGGTATAGCTGGTGCTCATGTTGCGGAGAACATCATAGATACGGATGGTATCATCCCGGTTATGGGTGGGAAAGAAAAGGTTAGGGAAACCACATGATGCTGCAAAGATACCTAAATCATCAGCATGGGAGGAGAGGCTCACATACGAGTCGTCACGGGGGATGACAAAAGAACAGGTAAAAAGATGGTCAAATGATGTGGAGCCCATGAATGTTGTTGAAGGGAGATCAAGAAAAACAGAAGGAGGGGATTCAGAGGGAATGTACTCCGAGGGTCACATGGATGACGATAGGTAGAGGATGGGGGCGACAGGTTCCATCATCTCAACATCAGGGGGGGATGTTAATGGTAGCAGGGGGATCCTCGAGCTGACCTGACGCATATTGCACGAGGATGAGAGAGGCAGATTGATTTTGTTCAACCTCATACTTGCGGATGACCTCTAAAGAGGCTCAGTAATGTGTTAGGTGAGGACAATGGTGGGAATAATGGCCATGGACCCCAAACAGAGCACAGAGTTTGTTGGTGCGAAGAGTCTTTGCGTTCTTGGCTGTGGACGAGGAAGAAATAGAGGATTCAGGGACCGTAGACTCAGGGAACGTGACTTTAACCATGGGTTTAATACGGGGCAACTCGGGACAAGTATGGGTGGCATGACCGACGCCATCACACAAGGCACAAGGTTTGACGGGTGGAGGAGGGGTAGGGTCAATCAGGGTGGCTTGTCTTTGGATGCCCCCTTGTGAGCTTTGCCTTTCTTTCCCGGAGCTTGCACAATAGGAGAAGGCTCCTGTTGAGGTGCGGGTGGCACTGTAGCGACGGAAGAAGCTAGGGGAACCGGTTGAAATGGTGTCAAAGCAAGGTACGGTTTGGGGTGACCTGGTGGGGTAGTTGCTGGAGGGTCAAGCTACCAGATGGGAATTCCCAGGGTCAAATTGGGGAGGGAAAGGGTGGCCATGATGGTATCAAATAGACTCTAGGAGGGGGAGCAAGGAAAGGCATCTGACCAGCGGGGTAATGGCTAGGAGGGATGGCTCCAAGATGGTTGAGACCTGGGGGAACCGACCCAGGAGGGTAGAGAGGCTCATGGGTATGAGCTGGATCATGAGGTCCAGAAGGAAGAGGTTAGGCTGGTTGAGGTGAAGGGCTAGGAGCAGGTTGCAGCGGGCAAGGTTGAGGTTGCTGACTAGCCGAAGCGGGCCGCTTAAGGTCAGCCCGAGACGATTGCATCATGAAAACATTCGCAAAGCTGGGATCAGAGAGAGGAGGAGGAGGAAGACTAGGGAAGGTTCCAAGCAAGGAGGAGTCTTTGTAGACGCCGAGGGAGACACTAGTCAAAGAATCGACAGTTTGATTATTGGCTACAAAAGAGATGGTCGACTCAGGGGCAGTCAGAAATTTTGGCTCATGATATGTCAACTAGTCAATGGTGACTATCTTTCCATTGTGAGGGAAAAAAATCTTGCAGTGGACCGTGGATGGGAAAGTAGACATGGCATAGGTGTAGCTACGCCCCAAAAGAATTTTATAATCAAGAGGGCGTCGATGAATTCAACGTCAACGCAAACAGTCTTGCCCGTAAGAGTGATAGGACAATTACGGAATAGGCGAATGGGCTGGGAGGCATGGCCATCCCATGCACGAAGGGTGATTGTGGAAGGGGCCAGCTCAGGAGATCCGAGTTGTTTCCAAACCGAAGTAGACATCACACAGGTAGATCCCACCTCATCAATAATACACTGAGACACGTTAGCATTCCAGATTTTGACTGGGATTTGGAAAGCAACGGAAGCAGGAAGGGGATGATGGTTTGACTGACGGGCATCGAAAACAATCAATTGGTCATCAGCAGGATCTACAGTGCCCATGGCAGATAGTAGAGCCTTCCTTTGAGAAGGACACGGCTGGAGGAGTTCCAGTGTTGAAATGGCAGCAGGAGACTGCGCCAAATCATCTACTATTCTATACGAATGAGCAGCTCGTCCAGAAGCAGAATTTCAGCGTAATGGGCCCTTAGGAACCTTGGTAGGAACCTCAACTTTGGGCTGAGGGATCTGCAAAGGACCATTAAGTGTCGAAAGAGGCTCTGTAGAACCTGAAGAAGGTGACTCGGGGACAGACAGAGTGGGAGGCTTGGGGTACTAACGAGATCGAGTTTGAAGGTTAAGGTCAACGGTGAGAGGTTGGTCAGAATTCATCATGAGAATCTGGTAATCGGAGGAACCAGAAGGGGAAGGTTGAGTGGTTACCGGGGCATGAGGTGGTTGGGTAGCCACGAATCCTTGCTGAGGGAAAGGATCGGTAAACACAGCTGGTTGAGAAGTAGCCGGATTGGGGGTAACAGTAGGGGAGGCATGCTGTCCTCGCAATGTGGCCTGAGACTCCCACATCTGCCGCATCTGTGGTAATAGGGGAAAATTGTGAGTGTAATGACCGTAAAAACCGTAACACGAACAAGGCTTATTTGTATGAAGAGGCCTGTCCGGCTTGGGCTGAGTGCCCTGTTGCTGGTTAGTGGTGTTAGAGTCAATACTTGAAGGATTGGAGCCACGATTAACAGGGGCAGATTTATTTTGATTGCCTTTCCTCTTTCTTTGAGAAGAAGGAGGATTATTCGCGCCCTGCTATGCAAAGACTTACCCCGGCTGGGGTGGTAGTTGCTGTTGCGGGGGTTGAGAAGGTAAGGGAGGTGGAGGTGCAAATGCTGAAGGAGCTGGGGCACCAGGCTGTGGATAAGGATACTGGATAGGTTGGGAAACATTGAGCTAAGTAGGAGGTTGGGCAAAAGGAGGAGGCATGTCGTATCCTAGATACATGCTACCTGGAGGGGGGAAAGTGCTGGAGGTGCTGGCCACTCCCAGAGGGAAACCATAGCCCATAGGGGTTGAGCGTACGAATGCGAAAGAGATCCAACGATACCGTCGGTAGAGTGAGATGCCCCCGGTGTGTTAGGACCACTGGGTCTGGGGAGGTAAGGAAGGATAGTATAAACATAACCAGACTGAGCATAGATGAGGTCATATTTCAAGGCTATTTAGAGGGCGGCTTCTTCAGTTTGAGGGAGCTGGGATGCGACATATTTGCTGATGGCAGGTAAGAGATATCGAAGGAACCAGTCCATGTAGACCCGATCTTCAAAGGTGGGAGCTTGACATAAGCTCCTTCTTCTCTGCCATTCCTGGACATGAGTGGAAAGGCGGGTCGAAAAGGATTGACGGAAGGAAGTCAAGAGTTCGGTACCAGTGTCGTATCAGAGAGGGAGCTAGAAATAAGATAAGAAGGCTTGGGCAATGGTCGCAAAGGTGGTATGGGAAGAGGCGGTCTAATCAACATACCATTTAGAAGCCTCGCCTGTAAGCTTGCGTTGGAACAATCTAAGATGAATGGAATCATCAATAATGGAATTGGATGAACACCACATGTGGAAAGATCGGATATGGTTGGAGGGATCTTCTCCAGCAAGGCCTTCGAACTTGGGAATGTCGGAGGGGAGCTTGGTTAGCATAGCAGGCCAACCAACATAGTGGTGGATAGGATCATTGAACAACTGATTGAAATCGGGGAGACTGAGACCTGTCATATAGGGGAGCAAAGGGACAGTCGAGGTAGTTCCCGTGGCAGTTCCGCTAGTAACAGTCCCAGCATTAGGGCCGGGGTTGCCGCTAGCGTTAGGCCCTGGACCAGACATGGTGAAGGTAACAGGGGGAGAACCCAAAGAATCAGAAGAGGAGTCGGAGTGCGGACTCGAGGAAGGAATAACTCGACGACGGTGAGGAGGAGCAAGTCAACCAACGAGAAAATGAGGTTGAAGGCCAAGAAGTCTCCGGGATATACGCCTTAGGGGTGCAATGATGATGACACAAAGGCAAGAAGAAAAACCGACAAAGGCAGGGAGGTGCAGAATCGAGCGATGACAATGTCGAAACAAGGGCAGAGAGGTGCAATGTCAATTGATTTTAAAGTCTGTGCCTAGCAGTGTTAACCAGGCTCTTCTTCAATTAGGGTCAGTGTGTGGCATGTGTTAATTTTAATTTTTAAACCCAGACGTTTTGAGAGTAAAAGAAAAGGTGTGCTGCGTAACTGAAAATAAATCTGTAGAGAACAGCATATAATGTTGAAATAATAGAAAATTAACAGCTAACAATGCATCGATCTAACCCAAGAAGGTGGGTCTCTCAAAACTAGTCTAAAAGAGGGAAAAAATCTAGTCAAAACAAACTAAAAAGGGGCCAATAGATCTAAGGTTGGGAGGGACAGGGATCTAAAGGCGAAATCTACTGGAAAGAGGTGCAGAAAACAACAAAGAGGCAGAGGCAAGGTTGCTACAAAACAAGGAGGAAATAAAATAAAGGTAGAAGGGACAAGGAGGTGACCCTAGAGGCAAACCTAAAAAAAACTATATGAGGTGATTTGAAAGGGGGAAGAGCTGATCTAAAAGGGATCTGAAAGTGAGGTATCAGATCTGAAGAGAAAAAGGCTGAAACTCTGAAAATTCAGGCGTCTGAAACAGCTAAAACTCTTCCACAAAAAGTGGAGGGTACTAAAACCCTAAGGGGCGAGATTCCCACTTAGTTGAGTAAAACAGATCAGAAACAGGTCTAAACGGGCTGAGACAGAGGTTGGAAAACCCTGACAGAGGCTTCAGACAAACCTAGAAAAATTGCTGAAAAGTTGCAGAAAAAAGTGTAGGTCGCAGGTTCTGACCTGTTTTCTGTCTAGGTCGCAGATTTTGGGCTGAAAAGTGCGTCCTCGAGTCCAGGTCGCAGGTTCTGGGGCAAAAAGTGCGACCTGTAGCTCCGGTTGTCTCGGCGGCAGATTTCAGAAAAAGTTGCCGTCTCAGTTGCGGCTGATGTCTGTTACCTACGCAATAGGGCCAAAAACTCACGGAAGTTAGAAATTTTAATGTTTGAGGGTTTTGTAGGTAAAAAATGACATAAAAATAGAAAAAAAAAGCTAAAAAGTAACCCTAGGGTTTGAAGCACCTAGATATGCAGGAATAGAAAAAATGACAGCGGTCGTAATTGAAAAACCCGTGTGGAGTCGCCAATTGTTAGTATGAATCTTTTGTCGAAGTGTACGGAAAAATACCACTTTAGCTACGCATAACAAATGGCCCTAACATCAAATATGGCTGCCAATATCTTCAAATCTGCAGTTACTTGATCAAGATAAATGCTGCACAAATCTAGATCTATGCATAAAAAGACATTAAGCAGTAAAAAACAAGGTTATGCTCCATGCATCCAATAGACAAGACAAGAATAATATGTTTTAAAGAATTTTATATTAAGGGCACCTGGGAGGAAAACAAGAAAGGTGTTTCCAATTCTCCTCAATGGGATGGGTTCTTGAAAGTCCTCAGCGCTTCAGATCTAGCATTTCTTTCTCTTGTTGGTGTAGAAAACCTAGACAAACATAGAACTCAAAGGGAGCTCACCAAGAGAAAAATAGAAAATTTGACAATGATAATGGCTCAAAGTCAAACCAAGAGCTTAGATCCAGAGTGATCTAGTAGGCAACAAAAGGTGACAAATGAATGAGAAAACCCTTCTATTTATAACAAAATATTGGGTCATTCTAGATCTCGGTGTATGATTAAAATAATCTAGATCCACCTTTTATGGAGTATTTTATTATATTTTTTGGAGGGAAAAGACATTTGACTTGGGTCAAATCCCTTTATTTGTAAATAATAAATAAATAAATGATTTATTTATTATTTTAAGGAAGTGGTTGAATGATAATTAAATAAATAATGATTTATTTAATTATTTATAAATGATTTAGTCATATTTAACAAGGAATATTATTTAAATAAAATTTAAATAATTATTCCTAGAAAATAATAAGATAAATAAGGATTTATCTAATTAATTTCCTTATTTTGGGTTAAATATGACTTGGAATAATAATTAAATTATTGTTTAATTGATTATTCCGTGAGGAAAATCAAAAAAAATAGATTTGTTTAATATTTCCTTTTGGGGTTTCCTGTTTAGACCATAAACAACGTAATAAATGTGTTTTATTAAGTTATTTTACATAGTGAAAGCAATTTTACTTAGGGTAAAATTGGTCTTACATGGTGTACTTGGGTCCATCTAATGATAATAGGTTAGATGACCAAAAAATGGTGTAACAACATAAGTTCCCCATGGACAAGTGAATGTGGTTTTGTCTTGGTCTTCAAATGCTACCTGAATCTGATTGTAACCACTAAAACCATCCAAGAATGAGAAATACTTCTTACATGATAATGTATCCGATACTTAATCTATAAAAGGTAAAGGAAAATGATCATTTAGGGTGGCTTTATTCAATTCTCGATAGTCAATGCATACCCTCCACTTACCATTATTTTTGGGTACAATCACTAAAGGGGAAACCCAGTAACTGTCTGAAATTGGGTAAATGAAGTTCACATTCAACAATTTTTGCAGTTCTTCTTTCACAATTTCTCTAAGATTTGGATTCATCCTTCTTTGAGGTTGTTTGATAGGTTTACAATTTTCTTGAATATAGATGTGATGTATACAAGTCTTAGGACTAATTCCTTTCATGTCAGTGTATTCTCGTGCATATGCAGAAGAATGTTGTTGTAATGTTTTGATTAACTTGTCCTGTTGTGGTATTTCCAAGTTTTTGTTTATGTTGAAAGATTTTCCTGGAAAGGCTTCAACTGTAGAGTTACCAAATTCTTCTATAGAGTGTAGAGACATCTGCCTGGATGACAAATATTCAATATTGCATAGTTCTTGAAATTGATCATGTTCATATTCTGAAGATGTTTCAAAGTTTTCTATTGAATTTAAGATTTGACTATCTTCACTAATGCTTGAAATAGTAAAGAGAGGTTGTATATCATTGTCATCATCAATCCATTCTTCATCTTCTAACTTTGTGATTGTTTTTTCTGGAGGATATAGAGTGAATTTCTTTGTTGAGTTACCATCAGAGATGTACATATCACCATATCTACAGCTAATGAAAGCATCAACTGTAGCCAACCAAGGTCTTCCTAATATTAGTGGATGTCCTCCTAGGTTGTTCTTAGGAGTTAAGATCATAAAATCGACAGGATATTTCCAAGAGTCTAAGGATACTGAAATATATTCTAATACACCATCTGGCTTGATTACAGATATGTCTACTAATTACAATAATGTTGGTGTATATAGAAGGTTAGGAAGTTTGAGATGTTCCATGGTTTGTTTGCTCATGATGTTTATAGTTGCTCCCAAATCAATCAATGTATTTGGAATTTCAACACCATTGATATGTGTTTTTACAACTGGACTTCCTGGATCTAAATATTTTTGTATGACAATTTTTCCCATCATTATGTCTGCAATTTTTCCTATCAGTTGAATTATTTTTATTTCTTTTATTTTTCTTCTTGGTTTCTTCATGCTCAACTCTTTTATTGTTTTGGCTAGAATTGGAATTTCTTTAATGGTCTGTAACAAAGGAATTTTGATACAGATATTTTTCAATTCATATAGAAAATCATAATTTGGCAACATGATATGATTTTCTACCCCTTTATCAACTTCTAATCTTTCAGGAAAAGGAGATTTAGAAGTAAGTACTGATGGTTGCTCTATGATAGTAGTTGATTTTTTTTATTCTTTTTGTTTTTCATTTTCAGAATTCTAGTTTTGAAGAGATGTTCCTTCCTAAAAATTTTTATTTGGTTGTAGAGAATCTTCCTCAAAATTATCTTGTTATTGAATAACTATAGAAGGCTTTTTATTTTCCAATATTCTACGAGATATAAGTTGTACATAATTAAGATCTGGTGGAGTAATCATGTAAGTTGGAAATTGTTGTCCTTCTATCATGTAAGTATTTTTGAGGATTTTTATTATTGGGATTTGGCAATGGTTGGGCAGGTAGTTGATTTGGTATTTGTGGAAATGGTAATGAAAGTTGTGGATTTTGGTTCTGGAGCTGGGGTTGTTGATTTTGTTGGGGAGGATAGTTTGGATAGGATGGAGGATATTGGTAGTATTGAGAGTATCTACCATAGGGTTTTTTCATTCCTTGTGCCCAATATTGATATTGAGGCCAAGGTTTTTGCCAAGAATTCCAATTATTTGGTGGGGGCTGAGTATACATTTGATTTTTAAAGCCTTGAGTTTGTGGCCCCTGCCATGGTATTCTAGAGACAAAGGAAAGATATTCTGTTGGATTTGAAGTTGTTTCTTCTTGAAAAACAACCTTAAGACTTGGAATTGAAGAGAAACTCTTAGTTTCATGATTTTATGAACAAATCACACATGCCTCTATGAATTTTGCATCAAAAGGGCATTCTCTTAAATCATGCTTCTTTTGCGTTTAGGACATAAAATATCTAAAGCATCAATCTCATATTTCTGCTTGTTTTGTAATTTAAGGGTGTCTATCTGTTCACTAAGACTCCCTAAGATATCCATTTTAAATTCATCCAACATATTTCCAATTTCTACTCTACTTACTGTTCCAATTGTAGATCTGTTCACTCTAGCAAGAGAAGGATCTCTTAGACTTTTCCCAGTTTTTGATTTTCCCCTTGAGAGATGAATACATAATTCAACAATGTCAGGTAATGGGAGTTGAGAGATATCTCCCTTCCCCATCATGTTGAGGATATATCTCCACACATCTCTAATGGATTTTAATAAAATAGCTTTTAAAGTATCTTGATCTAAATTATCCATTTTAGCTCCTTTTATGTTATAATTGAATCTTTCAATTAAATCATCCAAATTCTCATCCTCTTTTTGCATCATTTTGAATACTTCATCCTTATGATTAATGGGTATGCAATAATCCAAATATATTTCTAAAAATGATTTCTTCATGTCATTCCATGTCCTAATAGACTGTGTGACTAAGCCCATGAACCATTTTAAATCTGCTCCTTTCAATGTTGAAGGAAATAACTTAAGTTTTTGAGAGTCTTGTAAAGAATCATAAGATCTACACAAAAACTCAAATTCAAACAAAAAGGTTTCAGGATCTTCACTTTTTAATCCATGGAAATTTGGAAGGACAGAAGGTGAGATATTTTTCATTATGGCATTTGTTTCTCCATCAATTATAGGAAATAAAAAAGAACTATCAATTTCCCTATTTTTTTTTATTTTCTTCACCTCTTCTACCTCCTCTTGCATTCCCTCTATCTCGTCCTCCACCTCTTCCTCCAAACTGTAGATTTTCTCCATTTAGAACTTCTCCTTCTCCTTCTCCTCCTTCTCCTCTTCCTGCCATTATAGATTCTTCAGAGCTAATATAAGGTTCAATCTGTAAGGTTAATTTTTCATCTGGTTATTCTATTAATGGAATGTTGAAGAAAGGTTCTTCTTCTTCTTCTCCACTTGGAATTTCTAACTCTCCAGCTAAAATATGTTCCCCTATATAGGCGAAAAAGGTTACTCCTTCTATTGGAGATCTAGGATCTTCTTCCTCTAAGACCACCTCAGTGGATGAAGTAGGAGATCCTCCTAATTGGATTTATGACCTTAAGACTTTAGGAAGTCTATGTCCAGTGAAGTATGGAATATGAGTTTGAGATGGTGGTGTATCACTACGTGGTCTAGGTGGAGTGAGTGGTGTGGTAGGAATTAAACTTATGCCTCTAGCTATGAATCTACCCCTAGAATCTCTTTCCCTACACATATAATTTTTTTTAGATGTAAGAAATGAGGCTACCTAATTACACTTCCCCGACAACGATTCCAAAATGTTTAAGTAATTTAATGTCTTAAATTGCTTACATAAATTATCAATCGAGGTTTGTAATATGATGAAGTGTGGTGCACTATATGTGCTTAGTTAACCTTCTTCTTACTTCGTTGTATGTATTTTATGTTGTTTTTAGGGGGTTTTGTGCTTTATGTCTAAATTTTAATCTCAAGAATTGAAAACTATGAAAGAAATCTAATGAAATTTAAATGTTTAAGACTAACTTTGAAAGAAGGAAGAAAATGAAGTGTTCTTAAGTTAAACTAATTTGCATAAAAATGAATCAAAAAATATTGAATGGTTAGAATCTGATCTGAAAATAGAGTACCTATTCTAATGACTTCTAATTTAATATTAGTCCTATTCCATGGATATGAGTCTTAAAGCTGAAAATTGAAATTGCAATGCTACTCTAGATGAAAGCAGATTCAAATCAAAACAACTAATGTATGTTCAATCACTCCAGCATTCAATATGGAAGTATGATGTATCACCCTCTTGAAATGATGTACAAGCAACCAGTTATACTTTAGTTTTGAAAATTTAAATCTAGGAAAGCAATTAAAGCATGTAAAGGAAAAATCAGTAATTGCATAGGTTAAACATTCGAGCACCTAATTTGGAAGTATGACAAGTCACCTTATTGGCTTGGTCTTTAGGAACATCCAATTATACAAGTCACCGAGGATCTTAATCTAGAAAAAAGTTCAAAAGCATGTGAAAGAAAAGATCAATGATTGCATAGGTTGAACACTCGAGCACCCAATTTGGAAGTATGACAAGTCACCATCTTGGCCTGATCTTTAGGAGCATCCAATTATACAATTGAATGAGGATTTAATCTAGGAAAGTAAATATAAAAACATGAAAGAAAGCTAAAAAACCGTGAGCTCCATTGCCTCAAAATTAATCCAATTTGGAAAATAGATAAATATACCTTCTTGAGATGTTTTAGGAAAGCAAGGATTACACAGTCATTCTATCATTGATGCTAAGAAAACATTCATGACTTGATTCTATGATACTAATTTAAAAGCTACAACACAATATCAATCTACTCAGAAAATTGACAAAATAGAGTAAAGAATTACACTAAAACAATTAATGAAAAGCCTCCTCCTGTGCAGGGGCCCTCTGCGACAAAATTGGTCAAGATCCTAGCTGATTATATACACATTAAGCAGATACTGGAACCATGAACACAATCCTTGTATTATGGAAAGAACAGAGTTTAAAGCAATACACAAAGTTCAGAAATTACAACCATTGTTCGGTCTCTGCATAACCAATATTTAAATAAAATAAAACATAACTGTGATGAGATAATTACACCTAAAAATGGCTATTCTAACTTAAACATAGAATTGGATTCTGACTTTTTAACTCTTGATTTTCTACGTCAGAGAAAATCAATAGTTCTTCGCTCTCGGCTTACGTCCTTTGACTGGAATTTGACCATGATCACATGCACCCTTTTCAGTCGATTTCGATTAGGTATATAGGACGAAATCCATGTGTGAATCATTCTGGAGATGCCCATGTGGCTCATTTCTCTATTTTATCCTTAGAACCTGTCAAACCATGAAAGTAGATGCAGAAATAGGCTGCGTTCTATAGCCAAGGTACAAAAATCCATTCAAATAACAAGAACATCAGAATATAATATAGAAATATTTTAAATGCATTCCCTGAGATAAAACATGAAATTTATCATTGATTAGAGTGTAAGGACTTATGATAAAGTAAGGGAAAAGTGATGAGAAGGATGTCAAAGAAAGGAAAATTCTGAGGTTCAATAGTTTCTTACCAGAAAAAGCCTCCTTTGGTGTACTCATGCCAAGCATCTGATTAGGACTACGGTTATGCACAAATACTGCTGTGTTGTATGCCTCTGCCCACAGATGCAACGTTAGGCCCTGATCATGTAACATACCTCGTGCCACACCCACAATTGTTATGTTATTTCATTCTGCAACCCCATTCAGTTGTGGGTTATGAGGCACAATCAAATCTCTCCGAATTCCTTCTTTCGCACAGAAGTTATTGAATTCAATAGAGATGTAATCACCACCATTTTCTCTCCTTAGAGCCTTCACTTGCTTCCCTGTATCTTTATTAACTAGTGTTTTGAACTCACAAAATTTTGAGAACGTCTGATCTTTCTTCTACATGAAGTAGATCCAACACTTTCTAGAAAAATCATCAACACAAATCATATAATACCCATGATTTGCTGCTCGATTCTCCTTCTCATAAAAAGTGGCCTTTGTATACTTCCCCATGGTAAATCCCTTTTATGTGTCTATCTGTGCAAGAGTACCCTTTGGAAGCCTTGTAGAAATCTGCTACATGACCTTCAAAGCACTGTGGTGTAGATGGCCCAATCTCCTCTGCCATAACTCACCCTCATCCCGATTCACCACTCTGTCTGCTTTACTCATTAATGATGCACAACCATCTACATCAAGTTTGTAGAGGTTCTTCGCACGAACCAAAATCTTCTTAACCTGTCTCACGGCTTTGTGACGAAGGAATTCTTTCCCTTCACTGAAAACCACATCATATCCTATATCCTCCAACATAACAACTGAAACTAAATTCTTTTTCAAGTCTGGTACATGAATGACATATTTTAATAAGAAAAGTTTACCTGACTATCTTTGGAAAGTAACTGTACCAATCCCGGTAGTGCTATACCTCCCGTCATCACCCATCTTGATGTGCATTTGAATATCCTTCTCCTCCAAGCTACTAAAGAGTTCTTTGTCTCTCATCATGTGGAAAGATGCACCACTATCCAAGTACCACACTAATCCCATCACACTAGACACCATGCATGCAATAAGTGAGAAGTCCAACCTGAACTATGAAGCCAAAACATCACCCGCTGCAGATCCTAAAGCCTTCTTGTTGTTCTTCTTCTTCTGTGGACAATTAGTGGCATAATTTCCATGCTTGTGACAGTGAAAAAATTTCACTCTGGACATGTCATGCTTCTTGCCTTCTTTTTCGGTCTTAGATTTGGAATAGGATTTCTTTCCCTTCCCCTTCTTTGCCTTACCATCCAAGGCACAATTTTCCTCATCATCTATCTTGGATGAGGATCCATCCTTGGTATTCTGCCTGAATTCTTCTTGTACCAAATCCGACCAAAGTTTCTCCCAATCTGGTAGCTTATCCCTCCCATTGATAGAGTCCTGATAACTATGCCAGCTATTGGGAAGGCCTAGAAGTGCTAGGCTCACCAATTCATCATCCGCTATAGTAATCCCAACACTTCCAAGCTCATCTCGACATTGGATGAACTTGGTCAATTATTTCAGAATAGTGTCGCCTTTCGCCATTTTTATTTTCCTGGGCTTGCCCTTCAGTGCCAATTTTCTGTGGTCACTGCTGTTCTCAAATAGATCTGTCAAGGCCTTCTATATTTCATATGGATTCGCCTTGCCATGGAGACTCGAGACAGTGTGATCTCGAAATCCCTCTAATAATATCCTCCTCGCCTTTTCAACCTTATTTTTCCAAGCATCAAGAAGAGTGGCGTCTATTGCTACGGGCCTTGGAATATCAGTGTAGATAAATTATTTCAACCCATTGTCCTCTAGAACTGCCTCCATTATGTATTTCCATGTAAAATAATTATAACTTCCCTCGAGTGCATATTCCAATATTAATCCATTGAAAGCCATCTTGATCCGCTTGTCGCACTAAAGAATATTTTTGCAAATTCGAATGCTGTTCAGCACAAACTCAATTTCTTCTCCACTAAAGTTATTTTTGACGCTCAGTTACCATGTAGAAATTATACAAACAATATGTATACCAATGGATTCAATCTGATCATGAAATATTCTAGAGCAAGATACTAAATCCTTCTATAATTAATTTGTGGAAATTAAACACAATCGCACAATCACACCAAGTAAGAGAAAGAATCAAATCCACAACACATGAAATTTTATGGGGAAAGAAATATGCTCAAAACCCCTCTATCTATATTGTATAAACCAAGGAATCATGAAACAATACAATGCACTCTTCTCACAAGAGTCTGCTACACTCTACCAACTATATCACACTGATTTGGACAAAATCGACCAACACTTAGCCAATTTCCCGCCTCTGCTCAACCTGCCTTGATTATGCAATGCCTAGAGAAATAAATCCATATTAATTATGAAATTCAACCTTCCAAAACTGCACAATACATCACGGTGAATCCTATGTTTGTCTGATTGCGCGCCGAAAATTTACTAATAATACAACTGATAGATAACATCCCTTTAACCTCTGTCTCAAATGGGTCTTCGTTAGAACTGACATGCATGCAACTATTAATAGTAAATCATCAGTCACTTGACATATCACTGCATGTGAATTAAATCCAATTTAATTCACTTGACCTCTCACTAGTGCAACAATCAGTTACAACTAGTTAGACTAACTTTAACTCACTTAATTGAGTCAATTGATTTATCATGCATTAAACTAATACGCTAACTTCAACTTGGACTCTAAAAAAAATAAAATCACTCTACATGTCTCACCAAACACCCTCAACTCGAATTTCATGAGCTAACTGAGTCTATCACACTCAATTAACTATTTCAAGTGATTATGAGATAAGATTACAATTTATTGTCTAATTTAATTAAGGGAAAATTAAATTAGACACATTTCTTGTTGAATTTTCAACACAACATTATTATAATTATTAATATCGATATTGTTATTAATATTAATGTTAATATATATATATATATATATATATATATATATATATATATATATATTTTGGGTAAATTTAGTAGTTCCTTACCATTTTCTATTCATCAAAAAAGAGAGAGCAGGTTGCAACATATACATATTTGGTGGCCTCAACCTGCCCGAAGGAAACCGGGTCTGTTGGCCACCTTAGAGCATTAAATGCCATCCAAAATTGAAATTGTTTCTTTCATCTACTAGCTGCTATGTCCATTTTACTGTTTGAAACAAACTCTATTTGAAAACATGAAACATAAAAGCTATCCACAAAAATCAGAAAAACTTAGAGCATGATATTTTAACCATCTGAAGAGTCAATCGGTGCCAGATATTTTTCTGTTGAGCCGGGCATGTTGACTTGCTGCATTTGTTGAACCTACCTTTCGATTTTGCCAATGCGAGCTGTGGCATGAAATTGTGACACTCTGATATCCTGAATTCCTTTTTTAATTTCTTGAAGTATTGAGATCACTTCGGGACTACCTTCACTTGGCTGTAAGCTTTGCAGTGATTTGGCTAGCACACATTTCAGAATCTAATATGTGTGGATGGATTGATGAAAGAGAGAGAGACTTCCTCTTGTATTCCCAAGGCCGACAAAAAATCCATGTTTTCATCCTGGGCCTCTATATATTATTCCTTACTATTAATTTCTCTCTCCCATCCTTGAATTACATTTCGAATCTGTGGAGGGTTGCCTGCAGAGTAAACCTTCAAGATGTTCTCCATTATTTCTTTCTTCGTCTTTCTGCCTCGCTTGCTTGGCTCGGCCATATTTTTTGAAAGCTTCTGCTTTCATTTATCTCTAGGCTGACGCTTTGCTGATTTCCCTTTCACCATTGTTATAATCGGGCTGAGGAGCTCAAACAAATGCTGAACTAAACTTGTGGATATTGTCAAAGGGCATATAGAAGGTGGTATATTAGTAACAAAGAACCTAGGAAATTCAATGGGTCCCCCCGCCACAGTGGAATAAGCCAAGAAGATATGCATGCATATCATTTTATAGAGACAGGTTGACAAATGCAACTGACCAAAGTTATCATTACTAGTATAATTCTCCCTATATGCCATGCCACAGATAGTATTTACCCAATTTACTTGAAGGAAAACAGACGTAGGATAATGACTGACCCTATTTCTAAAATTGTGGGTTTTAAAATTCTGACAGACGCCTTTTAGTTTATCATGGCGTTGCATACAGGAGACTTCATAAAATTGAGACGCCTAGCCGTGACTTTTCACAAGGGCATGAAGAAAATAAGCCAAGAAACTTTGAATGAGCAGCCACAAAAGCTAATTCCTACAAGGTGTTCTAAAACAGGGCTCAATGGCCTTCAAAGGGATGAGAAAGTTCTGGTTTTTAACCATGCTATAGGCGAATTCAATGTCTGAGATTACATTCAAGTGCTTGAGAGTAGAGCGATAATTTATCCTACCCTTCCTGCCACTACACAGATACATGCCTTCTACCCTTCCTATACAGATACTAGTGGGTAAATTAACGAGGATAGGAACCAGAACCATTACATACCATGAAACCTAAGCGCGTGACCGTTGCAGTGTTGGTGAGGCATGACCTACAGTGAGTCCTTCCGATCCTCCGCAAATGCTATTGCCAGGAATAATGTTCTGCCATCGAGCCTTTGCATATTTCCTTAACCTCCTCTGCCGCTTTTTCCAATGTCGCTTTGACATGGTTAGTTAGCATTCCTTTGCTACCATTATGAACCAGCATGCGAAGGTACCGTCCTTTTCTCGCTGCAGGCTTAATGAATGATGGCAGGTTGGGACACGCCATCATCTCGTGCCTCCAGTTGTCTGCCCTCCTCCATCTGTCGCGCTACGTTTTCCGCTGGGCACCCCGATTGGGGGAATATTAATATTAATATTAATAACATCAATATTCTTAGATTTTTAGACTTTTGTGATCCATAGTTGTATAAGAGAATGCATTTCGGTTTAATCACATTATTCTTCTAAAGAAAAATTTCTAATAATAAATATTAATGTTATATAATCGTTATCAATAATATATAAGTGTAAAATATTAATATTAATATAAATATTATTTTAAACTTAATAAATTTATTAATATTATTATAAACTTTAAAATTCTTAATATTGTCGTTGGATTAATTTAATTAATTACAATTTTTAATGATTTACTTTATTTAATTATAAAATATTATAATTAGAAATTATTAAACCTATTAAATATAATTGCCCTGGGATGTATAGGAGTGATGTGTAGGTGTAATGTAAGAAAATTTGTAAACATTTTCGGCTTAATATGTTGAATTTATATTAGTATGTCAAAAAGTTACAAACAATAAAAATAATAAAATTCAATTTCTTACATTGTAAATTTGTTTTTAATAATAAAATTATGAATAATTTTTTAGATAAATGAAAATCATAATATACATATTAGATTAAAATATATAAGTAGCAACAATAAGTTAAGATCCATTTGTTACGCTCCCTCTCTCTCAATTGGAGTTATTTCAGGAAACAACTGGAGTAAATATATGGAAAATAACTGAAGTGATTTCCTTAATTTTTGGAAACTAACTGCAGTAATTTCCTTAAATTATGGAAATCAAATGTAGTTCATTAATTTCTTGTTGGGAGCTTCTGAAGTGGTCCATTACTCCCACTGCAGTTCTCTACCATGATCAGTGGAGCACTTGACGCATAGCCAACATAAGCTTGATGGAAGCTAGGATATAAAATTTCTGTTTGGTCCCCAAGCTTACCAATTCATTCCCTTCAGTTTTACACCATCAACTAGAGTTGGCAGAGCTTGGAAGTGCCTTTAGATTTCTATGTGTGTTCTCAAGTTGAGAGAGTCCCTCTGCCCTTTTCATGATATAAGTGAACAACCCGCTTCAACAATTTCATTCATTTGAGCGTGGATTTGCGTGGAACTTTCAGCAGTTGGAGTGACTGTAGCATCACAGCTCAGTGAAGGGCTTTCAATTTTTCTATGAGAATGACCGCGAGTTCTACATACAACTTTTGCAAATAATTTCTGAACAAATCTATTTGTTGCAGAGTTTGAGAAATAATAGAGTTTGAGAAATAAGGGAGCGTATCTGTTTTTTCAGGATAAATATTTAAATGTTTGAAATGAAAAATCTACGCAGTTCATTTTGTTAAATTTACCAGCTCAAAGGTATTGAGGGAGTTCACTGCCACTTTGTTTTTTTCTTGGAATCTTTGAGTGAAGGGATTTTTATTTCTGGAGATAAAACCAATGGCTGGAGGTATGTGATTTTTACTGAACGTTATATTTTTATTTTCCGCACATATAGCTTTTTACTGGGCATTTAAGGATTTTTTTTAGTTTCTTACATTAAAAACATTAAATAATATTTATTAATATTTTATTAAAGCTTACATCTCAGTAAAATTGCTTAAAGTTTTTACATTTTGTATGTTTTTACTGAGCATAAAATTGTTTATGCATGAATTTTGTTTTTACTGAGCATAAAATTGTTTATGCATGTATTTTTATTTAGTTATTAAAAACTCACATTTGGTATCAGAGCCTATTTTACATCTCTGCCTTGGTGATTTATAAATATAATTGGAAAAATGTCCTATTTTTAAGATTTTCTAAATTAAAGCATATATTTAGAAATATGTCTATTTTTTCTTAATTTTTTAATGCTTATAATATTGAGTTTAATTATATGCAATTTTGGAAAATATGCTCATATTTAGTTATGCATGAATTAATTATTTAAGATTTAATTAAAACATGTTATTATGAATGAGTGAATGAGTATACGTGATCTATGGTTAAATGTTATGCATGAATATTATAGTTTTATTCATGCAAATTTATCAGTTAATTTTTATGTCTAGTGATCCATATAATTTTAATTGATTAGAGAATAGCCACAACATCTCTAATCAAATAAAATTATGTATTATGATTGATTAGCATCACATAAAGAAAGTTTAGACATTAATTGTAATTAATTATATTAAATATAATAAATTTTATCCCACAAGAATTTTTATTATATTTAAGTAATTAATTAGGATAAAATATTCATAACTTACCCACAGGAGTTATGAATTAATAAGTTTTATCATAAAGTTCGAAAGAATAATTGAATCTACTTGAATTAAAAATTTAGTCCACAGACAATTTTTATGTCATTAGATTCAATTTTAAAGCATGATTTACATTGGTAAAGCATGAAATTTTTATTTATGCCTCAATTTTAACATAAGCATGTGATTTTAATTTTATGCAGTTGTACAACCTACAAATTTCTCTGAAATTCGTACTGATATCCCTGAACTTAAGGGAGATAACTATAAAGTCTGAAAGGAGAGAGTTCTCCTTCATTTGGGGTGGATGGACATAAACTATGCCATTAGGAAAGATGAACCACCGGCACTCACTAATACCAGCACTGCAGTAGACATCGCGCTTTATGAACGATGGGAGCGATCTAATCGTCTAAGCGTGATGTTCATTAAGACTAAAATTTCAGCTGGTATTCGTGGTTCTGTTGAACAACATGAAAAGGTCCGAGACTTGCTGAAAGCCATTGATGATCAATTCGTCACTTCAGACAAGGCACTAGCAAGCACCCTAATCATGAAGTTCTCATCCCTAAGGCTCGCCAGTGTAAAAGGTGTGCGCGAGCACATCATGAAAATGAGGGACACTGCGGTTCAATTGAAGAAACTCGAGGTTGAAATATCAGAGTCTTTTCTGGTGCACTACATTCTGAACACCCTTCCACACCAATACAGACCTTTAAAAATCTCATACAACACACATAAGGATAAATGGTCAATTAATGAACTCATGACCATGTGTGTTCAAGAGGAAGAGAGACTGGTGATGGAAATGGGAGAAAGTGCAATGCTGGCAACGCGAGGAAAGGGAAAATCTCAAGCCAATCGGAAAAGGAAAGGTAAAATACCTCCCCAAGCCAATATCAAGAAGGATTCCAAGTGTTTCTTCTGTAAAAAGAAGGGACACATGAAGAAGGAATGCACCAAATTTCAGAAATGGCTTGCAGACAAAGGTAATCCAATCTCGTTTGTTTGTTATGAATCTAATATGGTTAATGTCAATATTAACACCTGGTGGATTGATTTTGGATCAACAATTCACATTTTGAATTCCTTGCAGGGTTTGCAAAACCGAAGGAAGCCAGTGGGAAGTGAGCAAAGCATCTTATCAGGAAACAAGATGGGCTCGCATGTGGAGGCTATAGGAACATGCTATTTAACTTTAAGTAGTGGTTTTGTTTTAGAATTAGAAAAGACCTTTTATGTACCAAGTTTCTCTAGAAACTTGATTTCAGTTTCAAGGCTTGTACCTTTTGGATATTCCTTTAACTTTTCAGAAACATCTTTCAGTTTATTTTATAAATCTAATTATGTTGGGAATGGTATTTTGTCTAATGGTCTTTACTGCATAAATTTACAAAACAATGTCACTCATGATTCAATGCATGTTCACACTGGTATTAAAAGATGTGTTATTGATGAAAATTCCTCTAAATTATGGCACCGGAGACTAGGTCATATCTCCATAGAAAGAATTAAAAGATTGGTAAATGAAGGGGTACTTAATACTCTAGATTTTACTGATTTTGAGACTTGTGTGGACTGCATAAAGGGAAAGCAGACCAACAAGTCAAAGAAAAGTGCCAATAGGAGTTCAAACATATTAGAGATCATACATACTGATATATGTAGTCCAGACATGGACTCACATAGTCAGAGATACTTCATCTCTTTTATAGATGATTACTCACGATATATGTATCTATACATGCTTCATAAAAAGAGCGAAGCATTAGATTCTTTTAAAATCTTTAAGGCTGAAGTAGAGAATCAATGCGGTAAGCAAATTAAGATCGTGAGATCAGATAGAGGTGGAGAATATTGTGGTAGATACACAGAAGATGGACAAGCACCTGGGCCATTCGCTAAATTTCTTCAAGAGCATGGGATTGTTGCCCAATACACAATGCCTAGTTCACTTGACCAGAATGATGTAGCAGAAAGAAGAAATCCAACATTATTGGACATGGTGCGGAGTATGCTTAGCAGCTCCAATCTTCCTAAATCCTTATGGACTGAAGCACTTAAGATGACAGTGTATATATTAAACCGAGTTCCAACCAAGGCTGTTCCTAAAACGCCATTTGAATTATGGAAAGGTTGGAAACCGAGTTTGCGACATATGCGCATTTGGGGATGCCCGTCCGAAGTGAGAATATATAATCCACAAGAGAAGAAACTGAACCCAAGGACCATTAGTGGGTATTTCATTGGATATGCTGAAAGGTCTAAAGGTTACATATTTTATTGTCCATCTCATAGCACTAGGATTGTGGAATCAAGAAATGCAAAGTTTCTTGAAAATGACTTGATCAGTGGGAGCAATCAAACCAGGAACATAGTTTCTGAGAAAGATCATTCAGAATCTCAACCTTCCACCTCAAGTGAAATATTGATTATTGTTCACAGCACCCCTCAAGTACAAACTGGTGTTGAACAACCAATTATTGAAGTTCCACAAGCTGCTGACGACATTCCAGTAGATCAGATAGTTCAAGAATTGCCAAGAATTTTTGAACAACGAGTTGAACCACATACTTCTTAGGAAGATGATGGGAAAACATTAAGAAGATCTACTAGACCAAGGATATCAACAATTCCTGATGATTACGTTGTGTATCTAAAAGAATATGACTACAACATTGGAGCCGAAAATGATCCTGAGTCTTTTTCACAAGCCATGAATTGCAAAGAATCAAAATTATAGTACGATGCCATGAAGGAAGAGATGAATTCTATGAAGAGTAACGAAGTCTGGGATCTTGTTGAGTTGCCTAATGGTACAAAAGCCATTGGATGTAAATGGGTCTTTAAGACAAAGAAAGACTCATTGGGCAACATTGAGAGATACAAGGCAAGGCTCGTTGCAAAGGGATTCACTCAGAAAGAAGGCATTGATTACAAGGAGACTTTCTCTTCTGTATCTAAGAAAGATTCTTTGCGCATTATTATGGAATTAGTAGCCCATTTTGACTTGGAATTGCATCAAATGGATGTGAAAAAGAAATTTCTCAATGGAGATCTAGAGGAGGAGGTTTACATGAAACAACCCGAAGGATTCTCCTCTAGTGATGGTGAGCATTTGGTTTGCAAGCTCAAGAAGTCATTATACGGATTAAAACAAGCATCCCGCCAATGGTATTTGAAATTTCATAATGTAATTTATTCTTTGGGTTTTGTAGAAAACATTATGAATGAATGTATATACCTTAAAGTCAGTGGGAGTAAAATCTGTTTTCTTGTTTTATATGTGGATGACATTTTGCTAGCAACCAATGATAAGGGTTTGCTGCATGAGGTGAAACAATTCCTCTCTAATAATTTTGATATGAAGGATATGGGTGAGGCATCTTATGTCATTGGCATTAAGATTCATAGAGACAGATTTCGAGGCATCTTGGGTCTGTCTCAGGAAACCTATATCAATAAAATTTTAGAGAGATTTCATATGAAGGATTGTTCACAAAGTGTTGCTCCCATTGTGAAGGGTGATAGGTTCAGTTTGAACCAATGCTCGAAGAACGAATTTGAAAGGGAACAAATGAAGAACATTCCATATGTTTCTGTTGTCAGAAGCCTAATGTATGCTCAGGTCTGCACAAGACCTGACATTGCATTTGTTGTGGGAATGTTGGGACGATATCAGAGTAATCTAGGTTTAGATCACTGGAGAGCTGCAAAGAAAGTAATGAGGTACCTTCAAGGAACCAAAAACTACATGCTTATGTATAGACGAACGGACAATTTGGAAGTGATTGGCTACTCAGATTCTGATTTTGCTGGATGTGTTGATTCACGCAAATCAACATCAGGATACATTTTTATGATGGCCGGTGGAGCTGTATCATGGAGGAGTGCCAAGCAGACCTTGATTGCCACTTCTACTATGGAAGCCGAGTTCGTCTCCTGTTTTTAGGCTACTTTAGATGGTGTATGGCTTAAGAATTTCATTTCTGGGCTTAGAATTATGGATTCTATCTCTAAGCCATTGAGAATATATTGCGACAATTCAGCTGCTGTTTTTATGGCTAAGAACAACAAGAGTGGGAGTTAAAATAAACACATCGACATTAAGTATTTAGCTATAAGGGAACGTGTTAAAGAAAAGAAAGTGGTCATTGAGCACATTAGCAATGAGTTGATGATCGCCGATCCTTTGTCTAAGGGCATGCCACCGTTTAAATTCAAGGATCATGTAATGAATATGGGACTTGGTTCTATTATGTAGATTCTCATTGTATGAACAATGTTATTTTTAATGAAATTCTTAATTATTGTGATTTTTTTCTCATATTTATGTGCACTTTAATTTGATTTGAGAAAATTCATCTGTGTAGGACCAAGAATAAACATGGGATTTATTCATTAAGAAATTGTTGCCACATAAATTTTAATAAGAATAAATACATAGTAATACATGGAAGATAATACTCGTCTTAAGAGGACTTATCGCCATGATTCATCTATCTATTGCTTAATACAGATTATCAATAGGTTTTAAGATGAGATATTAAGTTTGGAAGTATGGACCAAGTGGGAGAATGTTACGCTCCCTCTCTCTCAACTGGAGTTATTTCAGGAAACAACTGGAGTAAATATCTGGAAAATAACTGAAGTGATTTCCTTAATTTTTGGAAACTAACTGCAGTAATTTCCTTAAATTATGAAAATCAACTGCAGTTCATTAATTTCTTGTTGGGAGCTTCTGAAGTGGTCCATTACTCCCACTGCAGTTCTCTACCATGATCAGTGGAGCACTTGACACATAGCCAACAGAAGCTTGATGGAAGATAGGCTATAAAATTTCTGTTTGGTCCCCAAGCTTACCAATTCATCCCCTTCAGTTTTACACCATCAACTAGAGTTAGCAGAGCTTGGAAGTGCCTTCAGATTTCTGTGTGTGTTCTCAAGTTGAGAGAGTCCCTCTGCCCTTTTCATGATATAAGTGAACAACCCCCTTCAACAATTTCATTCATTTGAGCGTGGATTTGCGTGGAACTTTCAGCAGTTGGAGTGACTGTAGCATTGCAGCTTAGCGAAGGGCTTTCAAGTTTTATATGAGAATGACCGCGAGTTCTACATACGAATTTTGCAAATAATTTCTGAACAAATCCATTTGTTGCAGAGTTTGAGAAATAACAGAGTTTGAGAAATAAGAGAGCGTATCTGTTTTTTCAGGATAAATATTTAAATGTCTGAAATGAAAAGTCTACGCAGTTCATTTTGTTAAATTTACCAGCTCAAAGGTATTGAGGGAGTTCGCTGCCACTTCGTTTTTTTCTTGGAATATTTGAGTGAAGGGATTTTTACTTCTGGAGATAAAACCAATGGTTGGAGGTATATGATTTTTACTGAACATTATAGTTTTATTTTCCGCACATATAGTTTTTTACTGGGCATTTAAGGATTTTTTTTAGTTTCTTACATTAAAAACATTAAAGAATCTTTATTAAGATTTTATTAAAGCTTACATCTCAGTAAAATTGCTTAAAGTTTTTACATTTTATATGTTTTTACTAAGCGTAAAATTGTTTATGCATGAATTTTGTTTTTACTGAGCATAAAATTGTTTATGCATGTATTTTTATTTAGTTATTAAAAACTCACACCATTTTCCCTTATAAAATAGGAAAATGATTTTGCAACCATATTCAAATTTAATTAATAAACACATAAAAACTTTAATATTTACAATAAGCTTACAATATAACAATATGTTTAACCATGGATATTCACGTCCACTTTGCTATAGATATTATTAACTTGTAAATAGGCTTTGTTAGTATGGGGAGATGTTATAGTGTCCTTAAAAAGTTAAAAGTATGCTGTTGAGAACTTCTAGAAACTTGTGTATTTTTATTGAAGATCCCGATGTTTCAGGTGAACATTTCACCCATCTTCAGGGACAAGAAGCTTAGCATATGATAAGAAGAGTGCAGGCATGGATTATACAAATAGGAAATAATCTAGCTGTTAGAGATTAAAGGAATACAATTCACTAAGTGCAAGAGATAGATGAAATTAATTTTAAATTTAAAATCAAAGAATTTAAATTATTAATTAAATAAACTAGCCTTTAGAGAAATGGAAGAGAGTGTTGATAATTTGACTAAGTGAAATAAATGTCTAAAATTTAAAATTGAAATTTTAAATCAAATTAAATAAATTAAATTAAATTAAATTTAATTTTATATGGATGATTTTTCAAAGAGGGATAAACAATTAGAATTGTAAAAAGAATATGAAAATAAGATCACACGATTTAGCTTAAAATATTTTAGAAATATATTGCATTTATGAATTAAAGTCAATAAAGAGGAGATGAAGAAATAAGAGGGGGGATTAAATTAAAAATACTAACGATCCAAATTGAAAAGGGGGAGTGTGGAGATAATTAAATTAATAAATAATGAAGAATTAGCAATGAGAAGAGATAGGTTAATCAAAGAAGGAATTTAAAAAGGGGGTGGGGGTGGTGGTGGTGGTGGTGGTGGGGGTGGGAAATTAAGGAGAAACAATTTAGGAAGGGTTAGAATTTGGATGAGAGGAAAGTTGCTTAGATGATAAAAAGTGGGTGGTGGAATTCTAAGAATGATTTAATTGATAACCATAATCACGATTAAAGTTATTAGGATGTTTTTTAATGCCAAGGGCTTTCCGAATGACCCGGTTGGAATGGAATGGGGAAGATGCTAAGATTTTGGATTTGTAAAAAAAATAAGGTGTTTGGTAGAATGATAGTGCTCGTTAATGGCCGATTTTACAATGTAGTTTTGGATGGTTTCAACCATGTGTTATTTAAACCGAGTTTTAAATGATCCGCCGATTTTTCCTATGTAAGACATTACACATGAGGAGGGAATCTCATAGACTCTAAGACCTAACATAGGGTCATTTTTGTCCTTGGCTGATTTGAAGAGCTGGTTTAGGGTTCTTAGGGGCTTGAAGAAGGTCTTAATGTTCTTTTTAGAAATGATTCTGGATAAATGATCGGTAAGCCCTTGAATGTAAGGAAGGGTTACCTTGGCTAAGGGAGGAGGGTTGGGAAGGTTTTTAGGAGGTGGATGGAAACAAGAATGGAAGGCCTTATTGATCTAGGAAGAGGAGAAACCATTAGACTTAAGAGCTCTGGAGATATGGGAGTTTTCCTTGGTAAATGACTGGGAGGAGAAGATTTGAATGGCTCGGGAAACAAGGGTTGAGCACTATTTATTTTTGAGCAGGATGGTGGTGGGAGTTAGCATGAAGGTATCTATCCGTATGAGTATTTTTTCGGTAGACCTGGTTGGATAGGGAACCATCAGAGAGGCGCATGAAAAGGACATCTAGAAAGTGAAGGGATTGGTTCTCTTCCTGTTCCATAGTGAACTGGATGTGGGGGGTGATGCTATTGAGATGGGAAAGAAATTTACGGAGCGCAGGAATACCATGGGACCAGATGACAAAGGTGCAATCTAAGAAAAAAATCCAACATTTAGTTTTGAGGTGGAAGGTTTCAAGGGCCTTCGTTTCAAAGTGCTCCATGAAAATGTTAGTGACAATAGGGGATAGATAAGATCTCATGCTAGTGCCCTCAGTTTGTTCGTAACAAACTCCGTCAAAGGTGAAGAAGGTAGTGGTTAGACAAATTTTGATAAGGTTAAGAGTTTGAGAGTCTACAAGTTTGGAAATAAGGTTAATGGATTCAAGGACAAGAATTTTGGTAAATAATGAAACGACATCAAAGCTAACCATGATGTCATTCTTATCAATCTTAAGGGTATTGATGTGCTGGATGAAATCAACAGAGTCTTTTATGAAGGAGGAAGAATGGGAAGAATGGGGACGAAGTTTCTGGGCAAGGTATTTGGAAAGGGCATGGGTGGTACCTCCTATAGCAGTGGCGATAGGTCTAAGGGGGACATCCATCTTATGGATTTTCGGTTGACCATAAATTCTAGGGGTGATGGGTTTAAGGGGAATGAGGAATTAAAAGTAATATAATTAATAAAATTCAATTTCTTACATTGTAAATTTGTTTTTAATAATAAAATTATGAATATTTTTTTAGATAAATGAAAATCATAATATACATATTAGATTAAAATATATAACTTATAAGTAGCAACAATAAGTTAAGATCCATTTACTTTATAAAATAGGAAAATAATTCTGTAACCATATTCAAATTTATTTAATAACCACATAACAAATTTAATACTTCCAATAAACTTACAATATAACAATATGTTTAACCATGGATATTCACGCCCACTTTGCTATAGATATTTTTAACTTGTAAATAGGATTTTTTACAATACCATGGGCCAATACCATGGATCTTCAATAAAACATGCCCAAAAACCATCTCTCATTTTACAGTCAAAACATTTTAAAAATATTTTATTTGAATTTAATTCTATACCATTTTTCAATTAAATCTTAAAAAAAAATTATAATTATTTTTGAGATGTATCTACACCTCTATCACATTATAATATATAAGATATGAATAGTAGCTATAAATTAATAGTCGTTTTACCTTATAAATTAAAATAATAATTTTCTAACCATATTTAAATTTCATGAATAAGTAACTAAAAACTTAATACTTACAATTAACAATATTTTTAACCATGGATATTCCTTTCACTTTACGATGGATATTATTAGCCATACCATATCATGGGCCAATACGATGACTCATCAATACCACATGCCCAAAAACCATCTCTTATTTCATAATCAAAATAATACTTACAATATAGCAAGATTTTAAACCATGGATACTCACCCAACTTTACCATGGATATTATTAACCATACCATACCACGGGTCAATACTATGGCTCATCAATACCTCCCACAAACACACATATATATATTACATTTTTGGACCCAAGGACACTCTCATACACCAATTTGGTGTCTGGCTTGGCTGTGACCTTAAAATTGGATTATTGGATTATTATTATTATTATATTATGTTATCTAAACATTTTGACCTAGTGAAATTACATAAAAATAAAAAATAAAATTATTAGTTACAACATTAACAAAATGAAATTACATAAGAATAAAACTTAAAGGAAAAAATAAAATTAATACTTAAACCAACCTAGATCCATCACTTTCAAATATCAAGCTCTGAGAGGAATAAAATATTTAGAGGTGCAAATCTTTCTTCAAGTTTTGCACTCAAAAAAAGATTTGCACCTCCAAAGATTTGATCCCTCTTAGAGCTTGATAGTTCCAAAGCTAAAAAAAATTTAGGATAATAATTATAATTGTGATTTTTTATAATGAAAAGTATTTAATATTAATTGATTGTAATTAAATATAATTAATTATTAAATCATACTTTGGAATATTTAGGTATGATTACCCATGTTTGATTAATTACAATAAATATGTATTATAATTTAACCTTAAAAATATTTTTAAAATCTAAATATTTATATATTTCCAGACATATCCATTTTCATATTCCCATTACAATTTATATATCTAAATAAAACAAATTAATATTATTTCTCAAATATAATATGTAAAAATGTTTTAAAATAGTTAATTACTCACGTATGCAGAAAAAGTGTGAACTAGTTTGAGTTTAACCTAAGAAAAGTAAAGTTAGTGCGAGTTTGCATGAAGTAGTTACTCTAATGAGCTTTAGTTAAGAAGCTAGTTAGAAATAATAAATACGTTATATTGGGTTCAGTCATAGTAGAATCAAGTTTGTGTTTGATAAAAGAATCGAGCAACAACTCACGATTTTTGTGTGTATTTTTTTTGTCCTTTCCTCCTCTGCTAGCATGAGAGCTAAGGAAGAATTATAGGATATGAGGATCCAAAATATTTATAAATCAACCTGAGGCGAGCAACCTGCCGAGCCATCACCGTATTAAGTAAAGAGAGGTAGGAGCAACCCAAAATCTATTTCACTTGCATTATAACACACGAAAGGCGCTACAGAAGTCACGTTATATCTCTCCACCTTACATTTTTCTACACTAATGTGACCTCCCTATATAAAAATACGCGTTAACCTAGCCGTTGCAGTCAGGTCGACCACGTTCACAAAGAATCAACATGCCACACCAGTTGACGAAGAGGTCGGAAGTCCTAGTCGCAACCCATCAATGATTTAAAGGTTTTTTAATTATTCAAGAAAGGACCAAAGCATGAGAAAACCCTTTGTCATTTTTTTCCGAAGTGTTAAAAAAAAAAAAAAAACTAAGGGAAGGTTTATAAAGGTTTATAAAGAGTTTGAAAAATAGGCTTTTTGGTTTTATTTATAAAAATAAATAAAAAGGGTTTTATTTTATTTGGAAAGGAGATATTAATAATGGCTTCAACAAGATTTCAACTGAAACTTCCATCATTCACATGTACGAATGATGATAGTTGGGATATATTATGATGGATACTATGTTATGAGTTAAGAAATCTGCGATTACATTAAAACTAAATATGTTGAACTCGCAAATAACATAACAGAATATATTCTCACAAATGTCAAAAGATCAATTGAGGCTAAACAAAAAGAAGAATGCACATGTATCACAACTAAATACGTTGAATCTTCAAATAACGCAATAGAACATGCTCTCACAAATGCACAAAAGGACCAATTGAGACTAAACAAAAAGAAGAATGCACATGTATCATAACTTGTCCAACAAGCACATCACGAAGCTATATTCTATAAAATCATGACCACAAATTCAACAAAGAAAACATGGGAGATATTAGGAATGATCTATCAAGGTATGGCCAAAGCAAATATTGTTAACTTGTTGAATATTAGGAGAGAATTTGAGAGTGTGCAAGTGAAAGACATGAAGAATATCAATTCCTTCATGAATTAGGTTTTGGCCATTGTAAACCAATTAAAAATATGTGGTAATGAGATTGAAGATCATATAGTGGTTGAAAAGGTCATTAGATATTTGTTTACTAAATTTGATGTTGTACTAGAAGCTATTGAAGAAGAGAAGAATTTGGTGATTTTGTTAGTTGATGAATTGATGGGATCACTTCTATCCCATGAGGCAAGGAGAGAAAAAAATATGGATTCCTCCATAGAAATTGCTTTTAAAATCCAGGTTTCTATATCAAGAGACAAAGGTTGAGGAAAAGGTAGATCAAGAGGAAGATGTCAAGGTGGAAGGAATGTGGTCAAAGATCCCAAAGAAGAGCAAGAACAAGAAAGTTGAAGCAACAAAAAATTCTTCAACAACAATCAAGGACTCGATAAATCAAACGAGAGATGTTATTATTGCAATAATTTTGGTCATTATGCACATGATTGCAGGAAGATGACAGTTGATCAAATAAAGCAAAGAGAAAATGTAACTATAGAAAATAGTGACACCATGTTCCTAGTTTGCAATACAATGCATGAATCCTCTAGTAATGTTTTGTTATTAGATAGTGGTTGCAGTAACCACATGACTAGGAACAAGAATATAGTTGCAAGTTTGGATGAATTGGTTAAAGAAAAGGTAAAATTAGGGACTGAAAAGACTATGGATGTACATGGAAAAGGAGTGGTCAATATACTAATCACAAAGGGGGATTCGAATACAATTGTAGAGGTATACTATGTTCTAGGTCTAAAACATAATCTGACAAGTGTTGGTCAATTAATGAAGAAAGGATATAATTTTTTTTGAGGGAAAATTCTATAAGCCTATAAGCAAGTGACAGATAACACATGTGAAAATGACGAAGAATAAATTGTTCCCTTTGGTCATGAATTACAAAAACCAGGTCATTCCTTTTAAGGTTGCATGTGTTAATGATTATTGATTATGGTAATTTTGGTTTGGACATTCACATATTTTTGGTTTGATATTGTTACAACATAAACAAATGGTTGGAGGATTACCTCCCATCCAAGAACCCTCTAGCACCTATGAGCGGTGTATCTTGGGAAAGTGACACCATGAAATATTTTTCAAAAGGAGTATCATACATAGAAAAGAAGCCGCTAGAGTTGGTTCATACAAACTTGTGTGGAGCCATGTAGATACAATTTATTGGTGGAAGTTATTACTTCCTCACATTTACTGATTATTTCAACAAAAAGACATGGATTTTTATTTTTTAAAGTAGAAGTCTAAGACTTTTGAAAAATTCAAAGAATTCAAAGACCTAGTAGAGAATTAGAGTGATTGTTAGATCAAAGTATTGACATTAAATCGTGGTGGAGAATATGATTTGAAGGAATTTCATGCTCACTACAAACAATATGGAATCAGAAGGAAATGTATAACTAGATATACATCATAGCAGAATGGATTAGGAGAGATAAAGAAAAAAAATTATGAACATAGTAAGGAGCATATTGAATGGAAGATTTTTTTCAAATGACTTTTGGGTAGAAGAAGTTGCATGAACAATTTATGTGATAAACATATATCCTACAAAAATCGTGATAAATAAAGTTCTACAAGAAGCATGGTTAAGTATGCCTTGTAGTGTATCTCATTTTAGAGTCTTTGGATGCATAACATATTCACATATACCTAAATGGCTAAGAGGCAAGTTGGATTGTAAAAGTGAAAAGTGCATATTTACTGGGTATAGTGAGTATTCAAAAGCATATAAATTATATAACCTTGTCACCAAAAGACTATAATCAACAAAGATGTAGTGCTGAAAGTACATGAGTCATGTAATGGGCATGTAGAAAAAATGGTTGATGCAAAGTACTGCTCATAGAAATAGAAGAAGTACTAGAACATTAGAAGCAAGGATCACAAGAAAGTTCACTAATCAGAGATACACCAATAAGGATTCCACAATATTCAGGATCATCTAGAAATTTAGCAAAGAAAAATGCTCCCAACTATTAGTTAGGTAATGAATCAAGTAATGGTAAGAGAAAAATGAGAAATTTGCAAGATATTTATGATGATTTAGATATTAGTTTGAATATTGAATTATTGTAATTTCAACTCCCACCATTTGAAGAAGCTATCAAAGATGAGAATTGGTTAAAATCTATGGATAAAGAAATAAAATATATAGAGAAAAATGAAACTTGGTACTTGGTTGAGTTGCCTAAAGAAAAAAATCTCATTAGACCTTTGAAATGGATCTACAAGACGAAGTTGAATGAAAAATGAGACTTTGACATATTTAAAGCAAGACTTGTAGGAAAATGGTTCTTGCCGCAACCATGAATATAATTTGGAGAAACTTATTCTTGAGTAGTGAGGTTGGATATGGTAAGAGTAGTCTTGGAAATAAAAACTCAAAATATGTGGAAAGTGTATCAAATGGATGCCAAATTAGGCTTCTTAGATGACATTCTAGAAGAGGAAATATATGTGTGGCGATGTCCAAGTTATGAAGTTGAAGGTCTTGAAGACAAAGATTACATACTGAAGAAGAAAATTCTCTATGGACTCAAACAAGCTCTAAGAGCATGACATAGAAAAATTTACAATTATATGATCAAGAATGGATTTAACAAATGCAATAGTGAACTGACCCTATGCACAAAGGTAAATCAACATGGGAAAATTTTGAATGTCTATTTGTATGTTGATGATATGATTTATACATGTGGAATTGAACTAGATCAATTTAAGGTAGCAATGAAGAAATAATTTGAAATGGCAGATCTTGGTCTTCTGAAGTATTTTCTTGTCATAAAACTTGAGGAATAAAGGAAATGGATTTTTATTTGTCTAGAAAATTATTCAAAAGAATTGCTAAAATGATTCAGAATGGAAAGTTGTAAATCTGCACCTACACCATAGTGGCATGTACAAAGTTAAGGATGACAAAGGTTCATATGTAAATCCAACTCTGTTCAAAATTTTGGTTTGCAGTCTTATGTATCTCACAAATATAGGACTAAATATTATACATGGAGTTAGCCTGATTTCTAGATTTATGGAGTCACCAAAAGAGTCACATTGGAAAGTTGGACAAATGATTTTAACATACATAATAGGAGCTACAAATTGTGGCATATTGTATGTAAGCACAAACGAGAAAGACTTGGTTTGGTATACTAACAATGATTTTATAGGAAGTTTAGATGATAGGAAAAACACTTCTTGTTATGTGTTTCATCTTGGTTTAGGAGTAATCTCACAAGAATCTAAGAAGAAACCCATTGTGACACTTTCATGAGCAGAAGAAAAAATGTAGCAGCGACATTAGCAGTGTGTCAAGAAGTACAACTATGCATAGTTTCAGATGGAATTCAATAGAAACAAGAAGGATCAACAACAATCTATTTTGACAACAACTCAAAGATTTCACTATCAAAGAATAATGTGTTCCATCAAAAGAGGAAACATATAGATAAAAAGTACCATTTTATAAGAGAAATTGTGAATAATGGAGAAATTTATTTAAAAGTATTCTAAATGAAATGATGAGTTGACTATTCACTAAGCTATTAGCAAAAGACGTATTTTAGTTTCATAGAGGAAAATTAGGTGTTGTAAGCCTAGGTGGGAGTTAGATCAACATGCATGTTTAAATTAGGATGAGTCATGTCTTATTTTAATGATTATAATTAAGGGGGAGTGTTAAAATAGGTAATTACTCCTGCATGCAGAATAATCTAGAGAAAGAGTATGAGCTACTTTGAGTTAAGTATAAATTTATGAAATTCAAGTTAGTGTGAGTTTGCATGAAGTAGTCAGTCCTAGTGAGCTTTAGTTAAGAAGCTAGTTAGAAAGAATAAATAGATCATATTGGGTTCAGTTGTAGTAGAATCAAGTTTGTGGTTAATAAAGAAATAGATGTCACTATTTTTGTGAGTATTTTTTGTGCTTTCCTTCTCTGCCTTTCCAACAAAAACATAGACACGGTGTGTAATGAGAGAAAAAGGTAAGGTATAAATATGAAATAGTAAGGTATAGATAATTTTCTAATAAATATATATTAAATAAAAGATGCCTATAAAATAGTAATTACCTTTAGGAAAACAAATATATTATTATGAAATTTATTATTAAAATTTTAAAATTTTTGTTATTTTTCCAGATCTACAATTATTAGCAAAAAAATTATTAACCTTAAATCAATAACGAACACGACCATTCACTCGCTCCCATGTTATGATAAACATATTTGTGAGGAACTGGAATATGAGTACTTGAAACCAACTTCTCATGGGGCATCAAGGAGAGTATGAACGAGAGCCATTACATAAGAAATCCAAGTTTATGAAGACCCGATTGTATAAATATTTATCAAGATGCCATTTATTCCTCCAAGTTTCAATAGTCATACTTTTCACATTCAATAAATTTTTAATTTAGCTTTATCATGATATAATTTTAATGCTAATTTGGTAAACAATTATTTTAAAAATGTTTTAAACATTTAATTTAGATAAGAAAGAAAGTTATTTAAAAAACCAACCTCTTTCATTCTCAATAAATTAAAATTTAAAATTAAGAAAAAGATTAATTTAACCAATTCCAATAAGATATTTATTTATAATATTTCATAATATAAAATAATTTAATAAAATAATATACCAATAAAATAATTTAATCCATATAATATAATAAATTTTTTTGATGCATATACAAAACCCTAGGTATACCACCCTACCATTTATTTCTCCATTACCAAACGCTCATTAAAACATAGGAAACTGACAAACATGACAACCAAATAGAGTAGGCAGATTGAAAATGTTAATAGGAACATGTTTAGTAATGTAGCATACACATGTTAACCATGATCCAATACACATGTTTCATAATCAATGCAATCACATTTCAATGTACTTTTGTGATATCATAAATAATTTATGAATTAATTTTTTAGCAGTCAAAAAGTAGTTATTAATAATTTCATCATTCATTCTCAATTTTAAGATTGGAAATTGTAATTAGCGGAAAGAGTAATCCATTGAATTCTAATAAATAGAATGATATCAACTTAAATATTAATACTCTTATTAGTAAAATTATTTATATAGCATGGATATGTGCAACAAGAATGATAGTGTGATTCACACATCTAATTATTTATCCAAGACTGACATCTATACTGTGATTCACACATCTAATTGGTTTGATTTCTTGAGTAATTTGGGGCATTGTAATATCATTTTTGTTCTCTTGTGGGAATGACACTGGATTTTGTATACCTAGAACATATGACAAATTCAATATCCCTTTCTTAAATGCGATTCGGTTTTACTTCATTCACTGCTAAGCCATACCCTAAGACTGGGATACCACTACACACATTAATTACAATACATTGGACATATAGATCTGGCACGAATTCGGCTTAGGAAAAGACTTCGAAGCTCCCTTCACTTATTCGAGCTACCAAAGCTCAGAGCTCAAACAATCCTATTGTATATTTATTTCTAGAGATTTGAAATCCATTGGCAGAGCAAGATTATTGTTTAAGAGAGGCCATGGTGCTCAAGAACGCATGGGACAGTAGTTTCTTTATCGTATAGGATCTTTCCAATTGACAATATTCGACATTCCACATTGTCATTGCCATTATGGGTGCCAAAGTCCTTAGCTCGCCCTGCGCAATGGCGAGGTTTGGATTGACAAGATTGGGATGGATTAGCCTGGTTGTATATGGTTGTATATTGTATAATTACGTTGATAGATGTGTTTATTTTAAAATAGGTATTACATAATCTCTAAAATATTTATATTAAAGTTAAGATTTATATTTAAATAAGTATTTTGATAATTTATTTCAAATTAGTTAATTAAAGAAAATGTGATATAACCAATCAATATATAGTATTAATAATCAATGGTATTATAATAACACCTAACACTTATTTACAATTTAAGAATTATTCATGCTAATTAATTAAAGAAAATGAAATATCAACACTTGTCATATTGGGCATGTGGTATTGAATTCAGGAACATTGTTACATGCATTTTAAAATTGTATATGGTCATGTCATATTTTAATTATTCTTATAATTTAAAATAACATTATAATTTAGTTATTTTTTATAATTTTTTAATGTGAACAATATTAAGTGTGTTATGAATTAAGGATTTGTTGAGAATGGAAACAAGAAATATTGAAAATGGCACTCATGAGGCTTATGAGGCTTATGATTTAATTTTCCCTTAATTAAATTAGAAGTAAATTGTAATTCCATATCATAGGACAACTTGTAAGTATTAACTAAGTCAAGAAGATTTAGTTAGTTCAGTCAATTCGAGTTGAGCGTAAAAATAAAGGCATGTAGGGTCCATTCTAAGTTTTAGGGGTCTAGTTACAATCATTTATGAGTCGTAATTATTTAACTCAATTATTTGAGTTGAAATAATTTTAACTAGTTCTAAATAAGATATGAGCTAGTGATAGATCTAGTGAATTAAATCTGATTTAATTCACATGTTGTGGTAAATCAAGTAATTGATAATTCGCTATAAATAGTTGTTGCATGTTAGTTCTAAGAGTGACCCGGTTGAGATTGGAGTTAAAGGGAAGTGTACTATAAGTTGTATAATCATCCAAATTGTATTGATGGTGCATGCATTTAGAAGAAGGCCTAAAATAAATCATTCCTTAATTACATAAAATTATCTTTAAAAGGAGGAATGAAGACACAAGTTTAATCATTGTTTTGGTGATAACTAGTTGGTGAGACCAAACAATCATAAGCACAAGTTTGTGCATGGAGCTTGTGAGAGAAAGGTGTGCCAAGAGAAGCTTGTGCACAAGTTGGCAGTGAGATAGTCAACAGAGTGCAGAGGTTTCTCAGGAAGGAAAATAACATTGTATTGTTTCATGGTCTTGACTTTATGCAATATACAGATAGTGGGTTTTGAACATTTTCTTTCCCCATATACATCTTATGTTGTGTGATTATAATTCATTTCTCTTACTTGTTATGTGATTATGTGATCGAATTTGGTTTCTACAAATTGTAGATTGATTAAGTATTTTGTTTTAGTACATTACAAGACCAGTTAAATCTATTTAGATATTTCTACAGGATTGATGAGACTTTTCCAACCATTTAATTAATTTAACTTATATGATTAACATAGTTTCCATATATACATTTTGGAAAAAACTAGTTGTTGAGATGCATGTGATGATTCCATTAAAAATTTTTAATTGGAGTGAAAAATAAAATCATTATGGGTAATGGGTTTTGTTAAAGAATGCTCTTTATAGAAGCAACAAACAATGCAGATGATCATTACAACTTCTAACGAAGAGACTTTTTGGTAAGATCTTTCTTGAACGAAAATCTACAACATGTTCTCTGTAAACATAGTGCAATTGCTTTAGGATCATATATCCCATCCAATTAAATAAGTGTTCTTGTTCTTTCTCCAATGAATATTAACCATGAAGAAGATAAGGCAAAAGATGTTGGAGAGCGGGTTAGGCATCTACTTAGGTGATTTATGCTACACATTTAAAAGGAAAATTGAAAGCCATTTAGACTTCATATTTAAAATAAAAATATGGGCATTGATTGAGATTTTGTTTTAAGAAACCAATGATAAAATAAGTTTGGAGATTATATTCACAAATTTCATAATTTTCAGCGATGGAAATATATTTACAGCTCGTATATATATTTCAAGCTCGCTGGCCTGACGTGCCCATCCAAAAACTATCTGATATAGACATTCATTGCAATAAAATCAACTCTCATGACACCTTCTATGCTATTTGATAATACTCAATGCCTTATACAAAAAGGATCCTTCACCAATCTACCCACAAATGAATTTGTAATGGGGGCGGGTCATGTGAATCACAATGATGCATTCGATCATGGTGTATCTTATGATGAACTATTTGATGAATATGTCAGCTTCCTATGTAGCCTCAATTATATAAAAAATCATATGAATGTGACCTTATACACCTCCCTACACCCATGGAAGCTAGGATGATCATAACATTTTCATCTTGGCGGGTGTCTATGTATACACAAGACCACAGATAATGATTTATTTTCTAAAGAAGTCACATGTTAGCAATTTTTTTATGGCATCCCACAGGGCAAAATATTCCTTGTTGGCATTCAATACCTTTTTGGCTGAATGGAGCAACATCGTACCACTTCAAAGCTAGGACATATTTAAAAAATATGTTTGTATATATAATGGAGAGATGTCTAATTTTGTGCAGGACCAATAGTTCTTATAGTACTAGTCCCACCAAGCCACCAAAGATTAAGAGATGCGAAAGCAATATTTAAATAAAAAAATATAACATTAAGTGCTAGTATCTTTTAATTTATGTTCAAAATTTGCCAAAATATTGACTCGGCCCAAAGTTGTCCATAAATAGTATTTTAAATATCAAGTGTACAAACCATCTTGTCCTAACTAGAAAACAAATAAAACTATAAATCCTCCCAAAATCATCCACTCCACAAGTACAAAGTACCCATCATTTCAACCCCCATTTAATTGAATTGGAGCTATGTATTCTAAACACACATTCATATATTGATGTATGTCAGCCATAATTCTTGTTATATTCAACAATTCAACCCATTGTGTTCAATAAATGACACCCAACCCATTAGTTTTCTCATTAAAACAGATCAAAGCACAAGGATCAACCACTTAAAATTCTCATGCATTGGATCACATCAAAATCAATACAGAGCACACATTCAAAATTGAGAGATTGCAATCTATATAAATCCTTGTTACCATTCAAATTCAAGTGCAAAAAACTATATAAGTTGTTCAACCCTTGCTAAATTTTTATTTTTAACATTCAAACTATTCACCACCCCTGAAGACATACCATCACAAAAAATTTCACAGTATATTCAAGTTATTTATTTCCATTTTTGCACAGTCTGTATTTCATTTTATTTATTTCAGTTTGTGCACAATATGAATTTCATTTTATATATTTCAATTTTTGAACAACATGCATTTCAATTTTATCAGACTACTTGATATTTGTTCAAGTCATTTACAGTTACTATTCTTTCTATTTTTTTTTCAAGACAACCTATATAGTATAAAATCATTTCAAGTATAAGCTGAGGCATAAAATGTCACAAGAAACCATGAAATTCACTCAAAATAGTGAATTTTACAAATTAATTATCCTTGTAGGTTGCAGGTGGGTTTATCCTTTTAATTTTGTTTGGCCTGCTTCTTGTGTATCTTTCATCTTAGCTAGTGCACTGAAAGGCTGAGTCAACTAGGTCAAGCCCCTCTAGCTATTCAACACACATTCAAAATTGGTATATAAATGGCCCACCTTCCCATGCACTAGTACTAAATATGAAACAAGTAGGTCGTAATGACTTAACACTCCCTCAATTAAGGCAAGATATCAAAGAAGGTTTTCCCACGTGTTCCATTCACAAGCTGCCTAATTCAATTTTTCCTATTGTTCCTATACCTAGTGCAAATGAAAATATATCCAAAGCGAGTCCCTATAGATTGAGTCTCACCATAATAAGGACTACCAAATAATGTCATGAATAATAGGTGTGTACACTCATGGATAGACTAAGCACCTTACTGCTTTTTTTTCCAAGAAAACCTGTATAAAATCATGGATACAATTACCGGAAATGAGTTTATATTGGAAATGGTTGAAATGTACAAACTCATTATCCATGAACTCATGAATAAACTTATCTGAAAACAATGAAATTCACTCAAAACATCGAACTATACAAAACATTTATCCTTGCAAGTTGCAGGTTGCCTCATGCACAAATAACAACAGGAAAACATGAAATCCACACACAACATTGAACTGTAAAACATTTATGCTTGTAGGTTGTATATTGCTAGTAGTTATGGTTCCAGTCATATTATTCAAAAGTGAATTTAGTTATTCAAGAATACCTAATTCATTTTTTTAGTGTTGTATTTTGATTATGTCTGAGATGGATTTGAGGAATTTTCATTGGGTTCTAGGAGGATTTATTGTGACAAATTTTGATGATATTATTAATGCAACTCTCGGCCTAGAAAATAATTAGTCATGCCTCTTGGTAACTTCAGTTAGACCAATGGTGGATATTTATATACTTGTAGCTATTATTGAGCATTCACATGACCTACTGTGAAGACTGATTTTAAAAATAAAGGTTTCTTGGGTTACTCTCTGTAGCAGATATTGTAAATCATTCATGGGCATCAACTTAGATATTCTTTGAAAATTATGTGAGACTTGGTTCTAAAAATTTCAATGATATTTTGTGTTGATTCATATTATTCATAATGTTGGGCTCACTAGGGCTGGAAAAAATTTTCAAATTTCAAATTCAGGATCAAATCTGAAATTTAGGTTCTCATAGATAGACACATCAACTGGCTTATCCTAGAAATTCAATAGAACCTTTACTAAGGAAATCCTGGAGCTTCCTTCATTCCTAGAGATTGTTATCTATAGGAATAAAAATATTGGAAAACTAAGAACCATTCCGATAATACGATAACCACTAACCATTAGAAATAAATTGATCGAGTTTTATGTTGGTAAAGTCAATGTTCATGGACATGAGGCTCAAATTTTTTAAAGGAAATTAGCAGCTCAATACAACATTTACTAAGGAAATCCTAGAGATTCCTTCATGCATGGAGAGTGTTATATATAGGAATAGAAATATTGAAAAATAAAGAACCATCCCCACAATAGGATAATCACTAACCATTACTAAGGCAAGCCTAGTGCTTCTATTGAGCTGATAAATTCCTTTATCAAGGCAAGCCTAGAGCTTCCTTCATTCCTAGAGATTGTTATTTATAGGAATAAAAATATTCACAAAACAAGAACCATTACCACAATAAGAGAAACACTAACCATTATAAAGAAATTGATTTATCCAGTTTTATGTTGGTAAAGTGAATGTTCATGGACATGAGGCTGAACCTTTTTAAAGGTAATTAGTAGCTCAATATAACCTTTATTAAGGCAATATTAGACATTCCTTCATGCAAGGAGAGTGTTATATTTAAGAATAAAAATATTGGAAAAATAACCATATATTATGGGCCTTAAAACAAAGTACATCATTTTATTTTAAGTCATAAAACAGTTTATCGAAAAGAACTAGACTAGATCAACATCTTAATGAGAAAAGGAACTAGGTGTCACTTGTTTTATTTGAAATTCCTCCAATGTATACATCATTTTATTATAATGGATACAAAATTTTATCCAAAACATTTATTGATATAGTTGAATACATACAAAAAATTTTAGGCCAATTTCAACACGCTCGCAGTAATTTTCCAAGTGCAAATACAATCATAGTATTTTAAGTGGAAAAACAAGTTATCAAAAAATAATTACTGATGTATTTGAAGGCATACAACAAATTCCTTTTGTAGATTTTATTTTTCAAGGATACTGTCAAAGCAACATATGTATGAAATTTTTTTAAGCTACTATTATTTTTTATTGTCAATTGTGTCTCTATTATAATCCATGTATTGGCATTGTTGTGATGTCAACAAAGTCATGGTTATGGTCATACTTGTCATATGAATATGTGGTAGATGTTTAAATTGGTTATCCTATTGGTTGGAATCGATGTATTGGCATCGTGATGGATGTATTGGCATTGGTGTAAACCCTTGAGGTGTTACACTTATTTCAACCTCATGTTGCAGATTGATGGACCATGGTGTGTGTTGGTATGTATTGATGTTGGTCTTCTTGATGGCACACTCATGTGATGGAATTGATGGAGCTTGACTGGTAGCATGATGTTCATGGAGGAGTTGGAATGTGCTTGATGCCATGTCATGATGGTTTGCTGATGCTTCTATAGGCAAAGGAGGGTTCTACATGTTGATCATGCAGATCTACATGTAGTAGAGATGGTTGTGGCACACTATTTGGGTTTTCAACGAGGTGTTCATAAAGGTATTCATATCTATTCCAATGAGGATACTTGCTGTAATGATGTGATGGATTGATGATGGTGCTACAAATATATTGAAGGCTTGACATATGTGTTGCCAATTGTGGGGAAGTCTGATGGAGAGTGGAGGACTTGTTGGCATACTTTCCAACCTTGTTTATTGGTCCTTATTGGTCAACACGACAATGACACTTGTGAGGCTTGTTTGATCCACTTGCAAAGGTTTCAAAGGCTATATTAGAGGCATGAAGGCATGTACAGATGTAGGGGATGGTGATCCAACATATGGCAGAGGTCTTGAGCTGAAGGATTGAAGGTTTCACTCAATTCTATCCCAAATCGCATGCACAGAAGCCTATGAGAGTGGTTGGGATGCTCTAGTTGCATGGAGGGCAGCATGTGGGAGAATTTATATATCCAGTTTCTTTGAGATAGTTTCATGCATGCAAATGAGGGTTTTCACAATATTTCCTCTACATTCCTCACATTGTTCGGAAGGGAATTAAGTTGGAAATTCATAGAGGGTTTTGGAATTATTTGAAAAGGTTAATAATTGTTTGAAAAGTTCCTTTCCTGTTGTGAATGCAATTAGTGCACTAATAGTGAACTTAGTGGATTTATTTGGTCTAAGTTATGCACTCTTGATCTTAGCCCCAAGCTCAAATTAACCCTACATGTTTTATATTAAAGTATTGTGGGCTTTGTGATGGTTGATGGTATTATATGTTGATGGTATGTGTGGAGAGAAGGTAGAATTGAATCTTGATGCTTCATATATTGTGTAGAGCCTATATGCTTTAGTTCATGGGTGCTTATGATTGAATACTATCCAGATCTGAAGCATGCTGCATAATAGAACAACATTGGAGTTGTTGGAGTTGTGTTTGATTTGATGATTTGTGTATTCTATTGGGTAGATTTTTTGTGGTGATTCTCACACTCGTTCTTGTAGGAGTTGCTGATCCATGTAACACATATGCATGTGTCTTATTTTGTTATTTTTAATATGCAACACCATATTGGTATGAGGGTTTGATTGATTCAGTTTTGTGTCGATACAATTTTTGTATTGGAGAGGACATACCTTGTGCTGAGAGCATGTATGCTGAGCTAATTTCTTGTTGAGAATAATGTCTTGGATCCAGCTTGAAAATAGATGAAAGGAGCTCTGCATGGTGGCAAGGAGCAGTGACTTCATGGAGGTGGAGCAGTGATAGGGAAGCTTCAGTAAAAGGAAGAAGTTTCTCAATCCAATGGTGGTTGGATAGTCGAATGGTAGTTGGGTGAGGATCAACTGACCATGGTGGCCTTCAACGAATGGTAGTTCGTAGAGATCTGTAGAGAATATAATATTCTGAGCTGATCCAGTAGTATCGAGTCTCCTAGTCGATCGATGTTGGCATTTTTATATGAGGTTGAGTATCCATGCTGATGGGAGTAAAAACACTATGTAAAAGATCGATTGCTTGACATAATATAAATTCAAAGTAGAGCAACAACAATAAGGGTGGTTTTTCTCTTGGAAGGATTTCCACCAGAAATATTTTTTCTCATGTGCGTTGATGTGATATGCATGTTTATTGTTTAAATTGTGGCTAGTTATGGTTTCCGGTTATGTTTATGTTATGCACATGCCATGATGTTTTTGAATTGATTCTAACACATGTGTGATTCAATAATTTAAGTAATAAAAGGAAAAAATCATACATAGATCACACTATTTATTCATGACTCCCACTCCTCAGTAGTGCTCAAAGGTTTCCAGTGCCATGTTATTAAAAAATATTTACTGAAATTTGTTATAAATTCTGAATAAACTAACATGTTAATTTCTGGTAGGAAAGAAAAAATACTATTATAAATTTTGAATAAACTAACATGTTTTTAATTTACTATAGGAAAGAAAAAAATATTATTAGCTTGTAGGAAAGAAAAATTTCAATTATTATTAACTAAATGCATGCCATAAATCTGCAGGTAGTTGAGTCTATGGCAAGAGTTATTTATGTTTCTCATACAAGGAGAAGTGGTAGGTGGTTGACCAAGGGTGCACAACTTCGATTCCCTTCATCAGATGAGGACGAGACATATCATGTGAATGTCAACCATGCTCCCACCAATGTTTTTGAGGATGACCATGTGGAAAAAATTGATGTTGCCCCACCATAAATCACAGACCCACTATCGACCATAGTCCAAGAGGAAAGTTCAACTAAGAAGATAAGCACTATAAGAGGTTGGAAAAAAGAAGACATGTTAGTTGTAATTGATGATATAAATTTTATTGGATATTCAGTTCATAAATTTTCAAAGAAGCATGATATTTCTCTCTCATCAATACATTATTGGATAAATGGGCTCACCGATACAAAACATAGAGGCCCTCTTACAATTATGAATGAAGAGGAGGAGACTGAGTTGGTTGAATGGTGTAAGGAGATGGCCCAATTGGGACATGGGATAGAGTTGATAGAACTCAAATCCATAGTTTCTCAAATTTGCCAGGGGAGGCCAAACCTAATCAAAGTTGGGTTTCCTAGTAAATAATGGTGGTTTGTGTTTAAAAAAATGCATCGAAACCTTCTATTACATTCAACTGAGGCCTTGACAGAGCCAAAAATTTAAATCTATGCCTTGTAATTGTATGTAAGTTCTATGACACTCTTTCTAGTGCAGAAAACAAGAATTATTATGTTGTAAACCATATATGGAACTGTGACGAAACAAGTTTGCAGGAAGGAAGGAATTGTGGAATGCGAGTAATTGCCAAGCCTAAGGAGCCGAAACGTGCCAAATATTTTTCCTAAGATTAGGGAGTGGATAACTATTCTATGATGTGTCAATGCAATTGGTGCTTCAATATGATGATTTTATCTATTCAAATGTAAAAATAAACCGCTACATACAAAATTTTGAACCAGGTGTATGCATGAATTCACATCCCCATGCATGGATGACTAAATGATTTTTTAAAAAATTGGATTTGTCACTTTGTTGCATCTATACTAGGTGGTGTCTCAACTGAGAACAAATACATATTGATTTTGGCTGGCCATAAAAGCCACATTGTTGTGTAAACAATTGTGGAGGAAAACAATTTGGGCATTAACTCGTTAACATTTCCTTCTCATACCACTCACATATTGAAACCCCTTGATGTCAGTGTGTTTGGCCCTTTCAAGAACAATTTTATGTTAGAGAGATCTTTATGGATGGAAAAGATTCTAGGATTTGAGGTGAAAAGGTTTTAGCTAACATCTTACAATAAAATACTTTAAAAGGGCTCTAACACCATCAAATATCAAGTTTGGCTTTAAGAGGATTGGAATCTGGCCACTGAGTTATGATCCTCTTATGCATGATATTGGTTGTGGCTAGATATT